>OX371224.1:289825246-291105573 GCA_947310385.1 Nephrotoma appendiculata
TGATTTGTGTGTAAAATATCGTGATGCATGCCAACGGTTGCGTTTTCTTGCAGATGATACGCATTGGGATGCTACGCTTAATGATGCATCAGTTTCAGCTCACCACAATCAAATACGTATGTTATTCGCAATAATAATATCAACATGCTATCCATCAAACCCACTTGAATTGTGGAATAAATATAAAGATTTCATGGCTGAAGACATTTGATTCGACTTCAACATCGTTCGATGGATCCCAAATTGGTAGATACATTAGAAATTTATAATGAGGCTTTGATATTGATTGAAGATATTTGCCTTATGATTGCAAATAAAACATTAGGACAATTATGCATGATCGCACCTAATCGTCCAATGTATGATTTATTTCAGCGAGAATTGCAACGCGAACAGCTGTTTGAATGTGATGAATTTCGTGCGTCTATGCAAACACACATTCCACAATTGAATGTTCCGCAAAAGAATGCATACGATAGAATTATGCAAGCTGTCATTAACAACACTGGTGGATTATATTTTTTGGACGCTCCTGGTGGCACTGGAAAAACATTTCTCATTTCATTAATCTTAGCAACAATTAGATCCGAACGAAAAATTGCATTGGCACTTGCTTCTTCAGGTATTGCAGCTACATTATTGGATGGTGGCCGAACTGCACATTCCGCTTTAAAATTGCCATTAAACATGGAACGGTTGAGATTCCAACGTGTAATATTTCAAGAAAATCTGGATGGCCAAAGTTTTGCAACAAGCAGCAATTATTTTATGGGATGAATGTTCCGATGGCCCATAAAAATCTTTGGAAGCATTGAATCGAACATTACAGGATCTACGTGGAAATCAACAGTTGTTCGGAGGTGCATTATTATTGCTATCTGGTGATTTTCGACAAACGTTGCCCGTCATTCCCAATCGACTCCATGTGATGAAATTAATGCATGTTGAAAAGTTCGTTTCTTTGGGGAAATGTACAGAAGTTATCGCTCAACATAAATATGCGTGTGCATCTTCCAAATGATCCATCAGCACGTGAGTTTTCGAAGCAACTGCCATTATGCCATCAAAAGAAGAACTAATTGATCGCGTTTTCCAAACATTGTTCAAAACTATAAAATTATGATTGGTTAAGAGAACGCGCAATTTTAGCACCAAAAAATGCAAATGTTAATGAAATAAATTTTCAAATTCAACAGAAATTGCCAGGTGACTTGGTATCATACAAATCCATTGATACTGCTACGAATGAAGAAGACGCAGTAAATTATCCGGTTGAATTTTGAATTCTTTGGAACCACCCGGTATGCCACCGCATCATTACATTTGAAAATGGTTCATCCGATCATACTTCTTCGAATCCCAATTCACACAAAACTCTGCAATGGAACGAAACTTTCCGTGAAAAAATTAAAGTCAAATTTGATCGAAGCAACAATTCTCACTGGCAAAGCAAAAGAAGAAGTTGTACTGATACCACGGACTCCATTAATACCAACAGACATGCCATTTCAATTCTAACGTCTTCAATTTCCCGTGCGTTATCCTTTGCTATAATCGTTAATAAGCTCAAGGGCAAACGCTTCAAGTGTGTGGTGTGAATTTGGAGGAACCCGTGCTTTTCTCACGGACAATTATACGTCGCATGTTCCAGAGTGGAGCACCAACAAATTATTTATTCATGTACCAAAAAATCAAACAAAAAATATTGTATACACTATTGTATGAATTGACTTTGCTTTTTTTCATTATTTCCAAAAAAAATAAATAAAAGAAACCCAATGAATTTGATTCAATGTTAATATCATGCGCAGCAAAGCACGCCGGGTGTGTTGGCGTGTGTTTGTGACAGCATAACTAAAGAACGGAGTGACGGATTTCGCTGATACCTTTTTTATTTTGTTCACTGTTGACTCCGAATGGAATGTAGAGATCTTTAAAGAGTAAAGAATCTTTACAGTCTGATGGTTTCAGAAAGAGTCGATCCCATCAACTCAATTGGAAAACCACTGAATTCTACAATCTCCCAGCCCCCCCTTAAAGAGTAAATAATTTCATAAATACTTTTGTGGGCAGAACGAAGTCTGTCGGGTCCGCTAGAAGGCCATAAAAATATGAGCTTATTATGCCAATCTCAAGTAACGGCTTGTCTTCTCATCTTTTATGAAATATTCGGTGAATTCTGAACTTCAACAAGGGGTCTAAGCTGTGTTAATTTACATCACCAATCGTAATCGATGACGAAAATTCGCTTGCATCCAGGCTCTGGTGAGATTTGAACCTAATCCGTACCGGTGCAAGTGCCGAAGGTTTAACCACGCGCATCACTTTTTGGTTATGTTTTCGCTTTAGAAATCTAATGTGTTGTATTCCAGAATCGTATTAAATTAAGGTTATTTAAAGGTTAGTCGGGAATAATACTTTAAAAGTATGTACCAAGCAGGTTTACAAGCAAACAATTTTTAATTTCCAGCACCTTATGTCATATTGAATCCATATATTTTCATTTTGTATACGGATTATTAATAAAACCCAAATTTTACCTAAAAAATATATTTTCTAATGCCTACCATCCCAATAGTTTACTATTAAAACTAATATATTTTTGATTTTTTAATATTTTGCTATTGTTCTGCTTAATCTAAATATTTAATTAAAATTATTTGTACGGTTACATAAACATAACGTACACACACAATACATTTACATATTTTAACATATATGTAATATTGAAAAAGGTTAATCCCTTTTGTCTATCTAACCGCTTCTGTCATTATAAAATTTAAATAAATAAACATTTGGTTCCTTTTAACTTTTCATATAAAACAAAGGTCAGAAAACCTTCAAAAAATTTCGATTATTTTGATTAGAAAAATCAGCTTATTTAAAGTTTGCTCCAACCATTGGCCACCACGAACCTTTATGCATATGTTTTAGGTACATATAGGTTATTTGGGATATATGTAATATGTTTAGAAATGCTATTCATGTGGGGATATTTTAGTTTTTTTTTTGTACCAATGTCTATGTCAGCTTATTAAAACAAGCATAATCAGCATAGGCAATTTCGGAATGAAGGTTGAAACGGGTCACGAATTAATAAAAGCAATATAACTAGTAATAGAAATCGGTGGTTTTGCAATGAAAAAAAAATTGGGCTTATCTACAAATAATGCTTAATTTATAAGGAACATGGTTTGGTAGAATATTATTAAATATTATGTAAACATGTGCACTTAAATTACAATTAGTAAATTACGTAATAATTGACTCTCCTAAAATTAAATGTTTTACAATCAAATACTATGTGTGCACATCTAAGTAACACCTATATGTCCCGGAGCGAGTCCTGCTTCAAAAGTAGCAAAGTGTAACCGGGGACCAAATACCAGTGGTATAACTTAGCAAAAACAAGCAACTAGTATACAACAAATACGGAATGTAATACACCAGGTGGTATAATAGCAGAGGTGCTGCCAAATCCACACTCTACGAAGGCAGACCCAATAGAGTTAGGGGTGGATGTTTAACCCATTTGGACGAAGCTCCAAATTATCAAGATCTCCAAGATCTTTGACTGGGCAAATCTTTCAGTCAAAAAGGAAAAAACTAAACTTCGTGAACAATTAAGAGATATAAAGGAATATAACTAAATTGAAGAAAGAATTTATTTTAAAATTGTAAATGGAAAGAGAAGATTTCAAAAAAGTAATTGAAACACATGCAACACCGTGCGACGACATCTAGTTTTTCAATCGATTATGACATTAATCCATTCAATCATGGATGAAGATGAATTAGTAAGAGAAACAAATATGGTCTTAAACTGGGATAAAACAACAAATAAAAAAAGAAAAGCTCAACAGTCAACACTCATCAGAAAAGGCAAAATTTTTACCAACAACTTCAAAATATGGAAAATTGCATTGCGAAAGCGAATGCCATGTTAATATGGTTCGGTTACCTCCGTACCCAACAAGATGCACGGATTACAAAATATTCACGGTTGAAAATTGACGACTTCTTTAAGGCGCGGCTATTATTAGAAACGTTTTGCTTGGTCAAATTAATTCAGCTTACATTTTGAAAAACATATCATACATGAATTGATATGTTTTCCAATCAATTCCTTCTAGAACATTTCGAAACCATGAGTTTTTAGCACTATAACACCATTCCACAAACAATGGAGAAAATATCCCCTCATTAATAGGTTGTCTTAATCATTCAACATGGCCGACGCCCTATTTGACCTTAGTTTATCAAAGAGCGACTTCAAAAATATCCTGAAGAACTATTTTTTAAATTTTCAAATGTTAAATCAAAACTTGATTTATATTTTTTTGTTTGATTTTTTTTTAATATAATTTTTGATTTAAACTAAATTATCTGAAATCATACAAATACGAGGGCTGCCTTTTATATTTCGGGATTAGAGAACAAAAACAAATATTAATCATCGAAAATCGCTTTATTGTTTTTCAAAATATTCCCCATGAAGATCTATACACTTTTGCATGCGTTTGAACCAATTATCGAAGCAATTTTTCCACTCTGATTGAGGTATCTCCAAATCATGCATTCTGAACGCAGCAACCGCTTCTTCAGCGGCCGAAAAACGTTGACCTCTTTGCTTGTTTTTTACGTACGTGAATAAAAAGAAGTCATTTGGTGACAAGTCAGGACTATAGGGCGTATGGCTCATCAAATCGATGTTTTGAGTGCTCAAAAATGCAGTTGTTTGAGCCGATGTGTGAGAGCTCGCATTGTCGTGGTGAAGAGTGATCCGTTTTCGGCAGTTGCTTTTCCTGATTTATTGGAAGACAACTGGTAAACAAATGGTTGTGTACCACTCAGAATTGACTGTTCTGCGTTGTTCTAGTGTTACGGTTGCGACATATCCATTTTTTCCGAAAAAACAGGCGATCATTTGCTTGCAAGTGCTTCGTGCGCGAACAACTTTTGTTGGATTCGGCTCATCTTGAAACAACCATACAGTCGACTGCTGTTTACTTTCAGGCTCATACGCGTAAATCCACGACACCTGTCACTATGTCATAGACGTGTTTTGAAGCACCGCGATCGTATTTTCTGAGCTTTTTTTTTGACCAATCAACACGAGCCTTTTTTTGAGCGATTGACAAATTGTGTGGGATCCAACGCGAACAAATTTTTTTGACATTCAAATGTTTATGCAATATCGAATGTATGCTGGTCCTACTAATGCCTAAGGTTGTCTCAATCTCACGATAGGTCCCATGACGATCTTGCAATATCAGTTGCGCGAACAACATCAATGGTTTCCGGAACAACAACTGATTCTGGACGACCATCACGAAATTCGCCTTGGAGTGAACTACGACCTCGATTGAATTCACCATACCATCGATAAACACTGGTCCTTGATGGAGCTTCATCGTCAAAAATTGAATTAAGTTCATCTATGCACTCTTGCTGCCTTAATCCACGTCGAAAGTTGTAAAAAATAATCGCACGAAAATGTTCACGATTTAATTCCATTTTTTCGCCGAGATGTTGAGTTAATGAGTACTGTAAACAACACAAATAGCGCTCGAATGTCACAACGTTCTGAGTACGTATAATCTCAAAAATGTCAAACTTTACGATAGAGCTGTCAATTGCCAGGTTGCAACACTACGGTTGTCCAATCCCGAAATATAAAAGGCAGCCCTCGTAAAACATAGAATAGATTTTTTTAATAAATAAAAGCGTTGGAATATCAAATCCACTATACAATCGATTATAAAATCGGTTACGGTTGCCGAGTACAAACTCGTACCTTTAAACAATTGCATCCGGAAACTTATTGATGCTATGAAATCTATAGAGCTTTGGCGACAAAGCTTAATGCGGTAATTAGCAAAAGAAAAAAAGAAAATGGTAAAATTAACAAAAGTAGGCTTCCACATGCTCACTTTTAACAACAACAAAAAAGTGGAATACGTGTAAAATATCAAGGCTAAGTATTGCAATTAGAGTTTAAATAGAACCCTTGAAAAATAGCGGTATAATATAGCGTGCCAAAAATGTCAAAGTTTTAATCATAAGTAGAAAAGTCTACAAACGGGTTGTGAAATAGCCAGAGAGCTACAACGATTAAAAAATAAAACGCGAAAACAAAATCCAGAAATACCGGAAAGAATTAACCAAACGTCCACGAAAATTCTCCTGGCCAATATGTAAAATGGCAAAACCAGTTATTTCGTAGTTCTTGTCGAAGGTACAACAGAAGATACTAAAGGCATGGAAGCTCTTCACATTTGGCAAACTAACCAAGAAAAATGCCTTCAAGTTCTAAGCAATAGGTTTAAGCATGATTCTCTAAATGAAAGGATATCCATTTTCTATTAAAAGTATGCAAATCACATTAAGTATAATAACCTGGAATGCAAATGGGCTAATACAACGTATTCCAGAATTACAAGTTTTCCTAAATACTGAAAAAAAAGATATGTGCCTAGTGTGGAGTGATCTGGCTTGCAGCCGCATATAATTGGACCGAGAGACGTCAGTGCCTCAGACTAGGATGTGACGGGAGCGCGCACCACACCATCTGGGGTAGCTCGGATATAAATGATGGCAAAATCTCACTACTAGCAATGTAGGCCAGGAACCCATCTTGATTATTAGCAATAGACAGGAGGTTCTGGCTGTTACTCTGGTCTCTGATTTTAATTTACATATGATCAGCGAATGGAGGGTCGCGATGGAGCCCTCCTTCTCTGACCATCGATACTTAACGTTTAAGCTTAATCTCCAAATTACAAATCAGTACGTGGTCACAAATCCTAGGAGAACAGTATGGCGTGTATTTAGGGAGGAATTGGAGGGCATCATTTCATCTAGAGTTCCAGGACTCCCCGACACGCGTATTGGACTAGATTCACTAGATGGATACTCACTAGTACATGCAATACCTACAGGAGGGAAGCTTGCCCACTAACAAAGTTGAGGGGAAAGCGAAAACCTGTTTGGTAGACCTCGGCACTTGCGGAGTGCCAAAAATTGTGTTGGTCTGCTTTCAATAGAGCAAAAATATCGGGAGAAAATTAAGACTGGAACTTCTATAAAGAATGACTTAGAGTATACACAACGAAAACCAGGAAGGCACAACGGAATTCGTGGAGGATCTTCTGTGATAGAATAGCAGGGTCTCAGAAACCTCGCGTTTAAGAAAGATTATTTCCACCAGTCCAGCTGTTCCAGGCTATCTGATACAAGCAGATGGCAAATGGACGGTCTCAAGTTAAGAGATTCTTGATCTGTTGATGGAAATTCGTTTCCTCAGAAGTGAGAATCCAACTGTTGTATACAGAGGATATTCTGGGCTATTAAAGGATTTAAGCCCTTTAAGTCAGCTCTTGTAGCTGTTATTGTACCACCAGAAATTTAGAAGAACTAGAAGGTATTGCTTCCCTGGCTGGAAGTTATCTTAAAAGGGTGTCTGAAGCTGGGCTACATCCCAAAGAAATAGAGAGAGGCTAGGGTGATCTTCATCCTAAACGCGGGTAGAAGCTCGCCCTGCAACCCTAAGAATTTAATACCACTATCTGTCATCTTTTCTGCTAAAAATCATAAAAAGGATGATTAATGTCCATATTCGTACGGGAATTGTGCCCAGAAAGTGGGCACAGTCTCAGCATGCGTACCATAATGGTAAGTCCGTGAATACAGCATTACATACGCTGGTTCGGGGAATTTAGAAGCCAGTAAATTTTCAAGAATTCTTGTTGGTGGCGTTTCTCGATATATGTAGAAGGCGCTTTCAACAAGGTAAAGGTGGAGATAATTATAGAAGGATTGTTGCCACTTGAGATTGAAGACCCAGTAACCAGGCTAATTATTTACTTGCTACGTACACTGAGAAAAATCGTATTCTAATTTTAAGAAAATTCGAATAATGAATCAATAAATTCAACTTTTAGTAAAATTCAAGAAATAATTAGCTGAAGGAAGAATAATTTGAGTAAATGAAGCCACTTACGCTTAATTTTAATAATAAAATGCAATATAGATTTAAACCTAAGTTTCTTAGTTTAAGAAAGAAAAATAATTCTTTAATTCAATAGCATTTACTAATTTTGAGAAACACTACATTTCTTTTGATAATTTTAGACTCTATTTTAAATTTTTACTTTATTTATGAAATTAATCAGTACCTATTCTCTAGTTTATCATAAACCTTTAAGTTATTAAAATATTTAACGATTGAATAAAGAATGTTTGATTCTTGAAAATCATATTTGTTTTGTCTTCTAAATTTGATAAAATAATTCTCAACACAAGAAAAACGGAACAAGATAGTCGATCCGTTTTTCTCGAATTGAGAATTATTCTAGAACGACTATTTAAAATACTGAATATTGAAAATAAATAAAGTCAAATTATCCAGAAATGTAATCTATTTTTTAAAAGTTACAGCAGCAGGATCGCACCTTACTACATAAATAAAACAATCCATACATTTCCACCATTTAATAAAATAACTTTTATTATTTATGAGTATTGAGCTTGGAATTTAAATATTTATAGTATAACAGTGTTTTACAGTGCATCGAATTACATTATTGTTTAAGAAATTTGTATCCGAAAATTTATTACAACATCCTATACTTTAAAGATCTATAATTAATGGATATCTTTACATTTTTGTACAAAACAATGGGAACTTCGATCACCCCACACATCTCAGGATTCGATAATAATTATCATTACAAAAAGATACCCCGGAATATATTAATACATAGATACTCTCAAAAGTGAGAATCACATAATACTCTCAAAAATGAGCAATAATCCATCGAATTATTATCCTGCATAAGAAAGGTACCGGTTAGCACACACACATAAACATAAGTTTAACCGAAATACCTTTTTGCACAAGAAAAAAGTACTCCCTAGTTTATTACAACAGCTCATACCTCAGAGGTCAATTTTAATACATTGAATTACCTTCCTGATAAAACTTTTGGGTACCCCGAGCTTAGTACATCAGTGCACGGTTACTAATGATACTTCAATTCGAGAATTATAAAACTGCGATAATTTTAATAACATTTTATCTACTGAAATAGACAGAAAGACTCATGATGCTCCTGAAACTATTTTCGATTTATCTATTCATACGTATAGGTTATACATACCTGTAACACCCGGGTCCACTAGTCAATTTCCTTTGAAATCTGTAATTAATTGAATAAATCGCACCTCTTTATGAATCTATTAAAATATCAATGCAATCTTATGTCAAAATTTTAATATAACAGTTGAAGTTCTCAGAATTTACCATATGATCGATTTTAAAATTCACGAACAAGTACGAAATACGCTAATTACGTATTCCAAATATCGTAAAGGATCGTACGTGTTGCCGTCGTTCTAATTTAATCTTGTTTAGAAGAACTCTTGATAAGGGACGGGTTTTAGAATCCTCTGAAATTAAAACCTTTTTTATTAAAAAAAAAATTAAGCGTCCTTTTCTTTAATTTTATGTTCAATTATAAAATGGTTGTTCTTCAATATATGGTAGTGAATAAATTGGAAACGAGATTAAAAGTAATATATTTAAGATTAAAAAATCTCTACTTTAGAATATAAAAATACAATTTTATTCCGTTTACTAGAAAATTATTCTCATTTTTAGAATAAAACTATAGATTTGTTGATGTAATCTCAAACGCAGAGTAATTTAATAATGTTAAGCGGAATTTTCTTTCTAGAATTAAGAATTAACTTCTTTTAAGCAGTAGACAATTAATGAAATAGCGTTAATTTGTCGCTACTTAAATGGTTAGTGTAATCGAAAATAATAAAGGCAATGGTCATGCGTTAAAACAATTTTATAAAATATGTATAGTGTGGTGCGACTTAAAATAATATTTTTTACTTTTATAAGGAAAAGGAAGTTTCAGCAATATTTTGGTGGTAATAAAAATAAAACTTAGAAATTCATAAATTTAAAGTGTTTAACGTAAAAGTGAATAAAAATAAAATGTATGTGACAAAAGCAAAACGATATTGCAAGCGTCAAAGAGAAGTTCCATCCCCGTGTAAAGCCGTTAGGTTTATATACTTTTACATACATTTAGTTGCATGAAAATATAACGTTAAGAGTTTGTGTATGGTTTTGAGTTAATAGTGTATGTGTGTGTGCGTATATAGATATACTATACATAAAATTGTAAAATAAAATAATCGTGTTGGCTATATTTTAGTTTACATAGGAATACTATTATGACCATCTGCAACCAAACCAGCGAAATCCCTCAGGAAGATTGTATATCATAAGTTTAAAAACTGTTTACACCGTTTGAGAAAGAAGGAATAACACGGCACCATACGGCAGAAATACGTTCAAAATCGAAGTCATCAGGTATATTGGCAGTGTATATAAAAAAAAACTTTCGTGTAACGCGTATGTTTTATTTTTAACATGAAATAACAGGAACATCCGAAACTGAGGCAATCGAAAATCCTGATTTTAAGCAAGACAAAACATGGTTAAACTGTTTCCATGAGCCAGGGGAAACTTTGGAAATCAGGTGGAAAGCAACCAGCTTACATAGGATCAAGGAATTCACTCTATTCAAGGAACAAAAAATTATGTAAATTTTGTCAGAACGACATCGACTTGTAAGTTTTATTTACAAAATACATTTATTTTTTATCTTGATTATGTTACTTTATTAATCTTTCGTTTACATTTTTCACTTATAGATAGTCACTTATAGTTTTGATATTCGTTATCCAAATAAAAATACTTCGTTTCTATCGAATTAGCCTAGGATCCAAGACGTGTTGGTTAACATTTTAAACGGAAACACTATGGACGTTAAAGCATTAGAACGATTAGGGAACCTCGGAGAGCTTGAACATGGTAGGCTATATATTTCATAATATTCAGACATCCAAATAGTTTCATACCTAATAGCAGTGTTGTAAATCTACGCGTGCATAACTTACTATTTTTCTTATTCATTTTCAAAATTGTTTTCATAATCTACACTGTTAATATAAATTTTTTATTATCTGTATGGCTAGGTGTTCGTAGACAATATTATGGAATACGACGCGCAATTTGGCTGCGGATGGTTTAATCCATTATTATATATACGTTATGAACATTGTTCTATTTTTTAAATCAAATCATTGAATTAAGTTCAGCATCTTAAGCCCATACGAATTGTGAAATTATTTTATCTAAGTTTATTACTCTTAAAATAGTATCTAAGCCCTGGGCTTGAATCGTGGTGTTAAAAAGTCTTTTGCTTATACATATTTATGTTTAAAATATATTCGGTTGTTCGATATTATGTTTTAAATTTAATAGTACATTATTAGTTGCTTAATAATTATGTATGTTTTTTTTCAGATTTACAAAATCTCGAAGTTTTAAAACGGCTCCACTATTGCTTGCCACCAATCGGACATAGTCAAACTACTCTTCAAATCTGGAGCAAATGGTTTGTCTTGTTGTAGAGGTATAACAACAATATCTTCAATTCCAAAAGTGTTAGAACTAGTTGTGTGCAACGAACATTGATCCCTCAGTATATTTCAAATAATTAACAAGGATTTATTTCAAATATCATCACCAAAAAACCACATAAAACTTTCCAGTAACACGATCAAGAAATTGAAAAACGTAAGCATAATTTGATGTCAACGACCTGAAAATGTTCAAAAAAAAAAATTGCGGCACCTACGAGTACATTGGAAAGACGGATGGGATTGCGTCGTTTTATTATTTTAATTTTTTTAAGTCAAAATTGTATAGTAGAATCTTTTATCCAAAATACGGATTACATCCGGCATTGTCGATTAAGTATTTTTTTAGGTTAGTTTTGAGTTTTCATATAATAATTAAGTCAGTTGTTATTTATTTTAAAAAAACTGGATAAAACTGAAAAAATTCACATTCTATAATCGAAATCTATCCAATATACGTCTGTGACGAAACGACTTCCTTTAGCGGTTGAATTTTGGTTATGTCAACCTATCTCTCTGTAGCTATCAGCTACAGATAACAATCATCAATATAGTTAGTTTTATCTAAAAAAAAAAAATGAAAGAAAAAATACCAATTTTGATTGTGATAAGCTTGTGATTGAATTGAAATACGAAGCTATACGGGTTTCGCGCAAAATGGCAAAACTAAAAATAACGCTGGATGAAGAGAGTGTTTAGATTAATGTTATATCTACACGGGCACATGCAGCTGCTTTAAAATCGCCAAAACGAGAAATACAACTATGCGACAACAAACTGAAATCCATATACAGATAGCAAGATATGATTAGTAAACAAAATTTTGAACCTGAACTAGTTGCAGAGTTAATTACCGGGGTCGTGCATGTTTGGAATCGTGTAATAACTCTTCACACTCAGTATCAGATATCGCAGTAAAGATGATAGGGGTCTGTGATAAACTAATAAACTGTCTACAGGGGATGAGCGAAGAATACCAGGTGTCAAAAGATACGGAAAAATCACTTAAAGAAACTTTCCATGAGATGGATGAAGAAGAAATTGAGGATGTCGAGTCTAACGAAGCAACAACCGAGTATCTCAAAAAAGTCAGCAAGAATAAGCAAACGGACAGTGAAACTTGTAAGATGACTGAAGAGGAGCACATGGATTTAAGTTACCTACCATGGAAATGAAAAAAATGAGCTTCCAGTCGAGAGATTTTTGTACAGGATAAAAAGAGTGGCATTGGAAATGGCCTAAACAGGGAAAGATTAGCGGCCAATTTCAGCGTTCTTTTGAAAGACGAAGCTCAAATCTAATATTGGGAGTATCAGGAAACAAATGGATCTGCTACTTGGAAGCCGCATGAAAGAAGCCATGATACAACGGTTCAAACCCAAAAGAATCGATGAGGGCGTTAAACAATATTTGGAAAGAACAAAGCAACGTCACAAACATGCGAGAAGGATTATAAGCTAAGTTTGCGGGACATAAATTCAAAACTATATCTGAGATGGTTAATCAATGCGCGATCGTGGAACAAGATAGGTTGGACTCCTAAAATCTACCACCAAGCCAAACCCCACCAAGTCAACGAGCTAGAGGTGATCAAAAATAGTGAATACGATGGTGCCTTTCATTCTTCGGGCTATGGCGCCTCAAAATTTTGTCACAAAAGACTAAATTTGAAAAGCAGTTTTCTCCGAATGCATTCTGGAACTGTTATGCATTAAGTTTCATTATTAAGTTTCAATGTTACGAATACGAACATCAAACCAAGGGAAACTCCATGTGGGATTTCAGGAACACCGAGAATCTTAACTCACATACGTACAGCCAAATTCGATACCCCGACAAATAAAGGAGGAAGCGGTCATAAATACTGATCCCGAATTCTACGAGTCAATTATGAAGAATAATCCCAATTTAGCCAAAGATAAGACACAAGATGTATAAATTTAAAAAGTGCTAAAACGCCTACCGAAAGACTTATTCCAAATCGGACGTTAGGGTATTTTAGATTTAGGAAAATATTAAAGAAAACAGTATGCAGTTCAGGCTTTTCGACAACAAAGGATGATTCGCCGTATGCAAATGTGTTAATAAATAGGGTTCCATACCGTGGACTATTAGGTAGCAGAACCAACGTGTCTGTCTTAAGATGTGATGCAGAAGAGTTTATTAACACTAACAAATTAAAAATCATTAACCTTCCATTTACATTGTGTACCGCTAGTGGACAAAAGCAACGATTGATAGGGCACGATATAGTAAAACTTTTCTATGGTGCCAAAACGAAACTCCTACGAATATATATCGCCCTAGGACTGCGCCAACCGTCATATTTGGGAATTGATTTTTGGCAGTCGTTTAGACTGACCTCTAAGATAGAACAACAACGACCTGTAAAGAACAACAACAGCCAATATCAACTGAAGCTGAAAGAAAGCATAAATTGGACATGAGGCAAGAAGCCATCTTAAATAAAGTTATAAATCTATTCCTGTCGAGAGTGAAAATAGTTTTGGGATGAACGGATTTGTTAGTACACAAAATTGATGTTGGCGGTGCTCACCTTATTAAACAACATGCAGAAATTTATCGCGAACTGGAGACGATGTGTGCACTCGGGGTAATTGAGAAAGCCAGAGCTCCTGGCCATCCCCAGTAAGGATCGTCAACAAGGCTAACGGAAAAGTTCGGCCCTGCCTGGATAAATGGAAGGTTAATGCGGTGCGATTGATGCTTTTCCCTTGCCTCTGATCGTCGAAATTCTAAGCAGATTGGATCAAACAAGATATATTAGCTGCATTGATTTAAAAGATGTCATCTGGCAGTTTATCGTCATGGCGTTTGGGCTGTGTAACTCCGCTCAAACGGTGTTTCTACTTATGAACAAGGTTGTCTTTCATAAATTGCATGACAGGTCATTTGTCTACTTAGATGAACTACTGGTCGTATCCGCGACTTTCGAAGAACACATTATTTTACTATCTGAAGTATAGCGATATTGTTACGTGATGCAAATCTCAAAAGTAAATTCATGTTGAAGGAGACAAATACCTTGGATTGGTAAGGGATGCCTTAGAGTGGATCCATCAAATGTTCAGGCAGTAGCTGAATACTCCACACCTCGTACGTCGTAACAAATAAGACGATTCCTAGGTATGAGAAAGTGGTACAGGAGGCTCATACCCAATTACTCGGTGGTAGCTGCCCCAATAACTGATCTTCTATGCGGAAAGGCACTAAATTACACTTGTATAATTTCCGGTCCCGTGTTAAAGAACCCAGATTTTTCAAAATATTTTTACGTGTAATGTGATGCAAGCACTAGTGGAGTATGCAGCGTTTTCTTTTCTGAGAGATAGAGAATAAGAGCACTCCATTGCATATACGAGTATGTCGGCGATACTAAATAAAGCTCAGCGTAATTACACGATCACGGAACTAGAGTGATTAGCAGCTGTGATGAGCGAAAAAAATTTAGATCATATATCGAAGGGTACGCATTTACTATAATTACAGATCACTCCAGCTTAAAATAGCTTATGAACAAAAACGATTTATCCGGGCGGCTAGCAAGGTGGGCTTTAAAACTTCAGTCACATATAAGCTCATGATTGAACACAGAAAGACCGCACGGAAGAATGTAATATAACGACCGATGAACCTTTACAATTAATCGAGTCTGTCAGGTCATTTCAGAAACTCCATATAGATTTTTTAGGTCTCTATCCGCGAACAACGAACAAAATTACGCATATCATGATCATCTTAGACAGGTGTTATTTTTGGATAATGATCCCCAATTCAAATATACTCTTCTAGCCAACCTAATGAATAAATACGGGGTGCAACATGAGTTTACTGCCATTACCGCTCTTCAATCTAATGCATCGATGCGTGTAAACCGGTCGATTCTGGCAGCCATCCGGTCATACAATAAAGATGACCATCAAATATGGTATCAGCATATAGACGAGATTGCAGGTGCATTAAGAAATGCTGTGCATACATCAAACGGCTTTTCGCCGCACTATCTGATATTTGGTCAACACAAAATAATGCAAGGGTCTATGATAAACTCCTTAAGAAGTTACAGTCCTTAAATGGTAATAATATTGGAATAGTGGTTCCAGCGGAGCGTTTGTCCGAGGCTCAAAGTATGGTTTTACGAAACTTGAAGCAGCATAACGCATATTTAACATTGGCCAAACCCTCTTTGTTCGTAATTCTCGCACGCAGCAGTGCTTCTAATCACTTTGCACGTAAACTGGCTCCAAAATTTTTAAAAGTAGTAATCGCTAAGCGAATCGGTAATGTGTTATACGACGTAATAGATTAATCAGAGAAATCCCTTGGGACATTTCAGTTTTTTATATTTAAATTAATAACGGGGTTGTTTTCAGCTAGATATTTATGAAGTATCCAATCTAACTATTAATAATAATAATGCCCGACTTTAAGAGACCTTCTCAAGGGTGAGGGGCTGCCTCACGATTGTACCATTTGTAATGTTCCAGGAAGGTTAACAATATTTTATCGGTTGAATTTTTGGTTTACTTTGATATTCCTTGATTTTCGAATGTCCAGCGTTAACATTGTGGAACATAAATTTGTAACTCCCGGCGACACTCATATGGAGTGCGACATTGATCACTCAGTGATTGACAGAAGAAAAGCCCTTATCAGCATACACCATCCTCCAGATTGGTATATGTTTATAAGAGCAGCTGGAAATAGGAATCATTTTCAGGAGATGGAAATGACGCAGAATGAATTTTATAATTTCTCTTCATTAGCGAAAAGAAAATTTATGTGGCGAAGCAACACCCAAGATGCAGAGAAATTTAATTGGCAGTCTGTTAAATGGTTGCAGTATACCAAAGAGTTTGGAATTGTTTACTTTTAATGTTCCTTTTTTGAAGAGGAACTATTTAAATCCTTAAATATTCGTCGTCGAGGAATAAGCAACACAAATAAGACGAGTGTGTGACGAAATCCCGTATTTCAAAATCCCGGTTTGTCAAAATTCCGGTTATTTTATAAATCCTGGTTTTCAAAATTCCGGTTTTGTTAAAAAAAACATCCAGATTTTAAGGAAATCCCTGGTTGAATTTTTAAAATTTGACATGTGGAAAAATGAAACTCTTAAATGATTTTTGGGCAAAATTCAAAAATGAGTTTGCAATAAAGTTCTATAAAATATGTGTATGAAGCTAGCCCGATACTCAGCCCAAAAATACGCGATGGCAACACTAAACTGTCACTATCGTGAGAGTTTACTATTCCATCCCGTAAAAATAACATTATCGCGACAGTAAACAGTGTCATGATACAATGTCCATATGATGATACAATATTCAGCCCGAAATTTTAAAATTACTTTTATGTATTTATTTTTAAGATATATTACTATTGCTTGGTAAAGGAAGCTACCCTGATATTCAGTTCAAAAAGCCCGTTAGCAATACTAAACTATAACTATCGAAAAAGTTGTATATCCCAGCCCGAGAAAATACCACTGTCGCGACAGTAAAATGTGTCATGGTAATCTGTTATGACATTTAGAGCATTCAGCCCGAAATGATAAATATAACTTTTACGTATTTTTTAATTACCCCTTCAATTGTTTGGATACCAAAACAGCTCAAACCTAACTTGAAAACGAGAATGCGGAAACTTAATTAGCATTACGTGATTGAATACTATGAATCTAGCAAGAACTTTCAGCCCGAAATTTTAATTTGTTCGATTCACGAGCACTTGGCATACACCGCCGGATTCGTTGATTTTGACTACAAACTAAAAAAAAATTGTAGAAAAATTCTATCTGAAATTATCTGGATATAGTCGCTTGAATCTACACTCACAGGCGATTCACGAGCACTTGGTATATATCGCATAATTCGTGCTCGTGAATCGCATGTGAGACAAGATTCAAACGACTATGCCCAGATAATCCCAGATAGAATTTTTCTATAAATTTCTCAGTTTCTGTTCGTGAATCGCCTAGATCCAAATTACTATATCTAGATAATTGCAGATAGAATTTGTTCTACTAATTTTTTAGTTTCTAGTCAAAACTTAAACGAATCCGGTAGTATAGGAAAAGAGCTTGTGAATCGCCTGTGAGCCGAGAATCAATCCCCTGTATTCCGTAAGGATTTTTCTAGAAATATTTTAGTTTTGTAGCCAAGATTTTAACGAGTCCTATTGTATAAATGAAGTAGTTGTGAATAGTCTTTAAGGCGCTATTCAAACGACTACATCCAGATAATTCCAGATAGATTTTTTCCGAAATTTTGTCTGCTTCTAGTCAAAACTTTAGCAATTCCGATAATATTCACAGGTCAAGTGCTCGTGAATCGTTTATGAGGCTAGATATAATAGAACATACTCCAATTAATATTTTTTTTTGAAAACTTGAGCTAATAATTTTTTTTACTTTGATGTTTAAGCAGTAATAAATTTGTTTTTATTATTTTTATCAAAATTTAGAAGCCACGAATAGTTCTATATTTATTTAATACACAATTAATTAATAGTTCTAATTTGCGTGTGACAGAAATTTGCTTTATAGTTATAATTTGCTTATATTTTATGTCATAAGTAAAATATTAAATGAGGGCTGAAAATTCACGGAGGCCTATAAAATGGCTAATAGGGGTAGAATTTCGCCATTTGTTAACAGATTTCGTTGAAATTCGATACTTGCGATGGAAATGGGATTCTAAAATGATGCAAGTACAAAATCTTTCATAACAAAATGGTGCAATTATTTTTCTTTTTAGTAGGTGTCATTAATAGATTCTATATAGTACGCTGCTGTGTGCGCCACGCATTGCAACATGTGTGCTGATCCCGGCTCCTACCTCCCCCGAATCTAAAGCCAATCGGAGGACTAAACGGGGGGAGCGCAGCGACCACCCGTGTACTCGTGAATGTTATCGAGGCCTCTATTGCATTTCATAATATTGCATTTAAAAATGTTGTAGCCTTGGTTTTTTCTAGTAAATTTTTGAGCAAGATATCTTACTTTTATGTTAAAATATTAAGAGTCCGGCCGGCCCGAAAAAATATTTTTTTTTCCGAAATCAAAGCGGGATTTTGAAAACCGGGCTTTAAAAAACTAGGATTTCGAGAACCGAGATTGTGAAAACCGAGATTTTGAATAACATAAGCAACGCCAAAAAACATAGAGTTGTTGGACCACCTTTCACTAATTGGCCCTATTTACAACGATTTTTCCCGACAACTAAATTCTGGCAATCTTTCTGATGTTACTGTTAAATACTTATGATTTACTTTTAAGATATCATCATTTAAAACATTTTTTTTTTGTTTTCGTTAATTCATTAAGATACAATTGATTTTAAACATATTTTGCTAAAACCGATTAAATGTTCTTAGGTTTTCCCAATTTATATGGAAAATTTGAAAAAATGGCGAATATAACTTAAGAGTCAAAATGTTGTAATATAAAAAACGCAAAATCACTTAAAATGTTTGTTCCGAGATAGTAGTAAGTTTCTAGAATTTGCAACTATGAATATTTACACTCAAATTCGCTTATTACTCTTACATTTGGAAAGAAAAACTAAACCAGTTTTTTCAAAAGCTCCTAATAACAAATTTTAATAAGCGCTCAGTGTGAAAAGTTGTCCATAACAAGACTATCACTAAACACACAATCGCAAATGTTTAACTGATGGGCTTTATGCTTGTGGTTTATGCTTAATACATTATACTTTATGCTTTAAACATCCTCGAGCAATAATTTCCAAAAACAAAATACATTGATCAAAAGAATTCGCATGATACAATTTCTTGTACCATTCATTAAAGCCCTAAAGCAAATGTGGATAACAATAAATAAAAGTTTGTTGTAATTACAACAAAAAGCAAAGAAAAAAAGAATTTTCCTACAATAATTAAATATTAGATAATCTCAGTAAAAATCTGTGACACAGAGCAGTCGTCAAAACAATATTCAACTAATTTAAATTTTTAAGATTCCATCGCTGACGAAAAATCCGTGGGAGTTGACGGAAAGATTTTTATCTAAAAACAATAACGAAATATTTTACTCCAGACTCCTACAAAAACAACAAAATTTCCATCATGCGTTTTTTTTTTTGTTATTTGTGCTTTCACAACACTTATATATGATATTTACAATGAGTAAACAGTAAGTGGGCGAAATTTGTAAATATAGAGTACGTTATTTACTCTATATATATGTACATTCCTACACATTTTGTGTGTTACCCATTTGCTGCGTGTAAGCACACGGAAAAACCGTGACCCGTTCTGACAACAACGATATAATAAATTTTGTATACAATACAAACCAGTTTGATATTGTTTCACCCTACCACCCCGAAAATAATCAATACATACATATATATACATACATAATAATCCTTAACCCATATCAATAATATACATTTATCTTGATGTTCCCTCCACGGATCCCGTTATATATAAAAATGATATTCAATCATGTTTGTATGGGACGTAATATGACACCTAAAATACAGTTTTAAATTTTTTTTTTGTTTTGAGTAACACAATATCTCTAGTGTATCGATTTTTAAAATTAAAAGCTCACATAACGGTACATAGGTAAATATTAATCACCGCTCTCGTATTCAAACACTCCCAATAATGCTATTCCCAATTTTTTGAATTATTATTTTACAAAAAAAATATTAAAAATTTATAAACAACGAAACAAAACTTTTAAATTTATTATTAATTTAATTTTCATTTACCTTTTTTTCCGGAAAATGATTTTCCAAGAAACAAAACGAAAGCAACAAAAACAACACTATTCAAACGAAAACATCAATAATATTTTTCAATTATTTTTTTTTTGTTTTACTTAAGTTAACAAAAAAAAGTTTTACACATAAAACTAGAGCAACAAACACGAAATGAGCTTTTTATTTTAAACTAAACAGAATAAAAAAAAACACTTTGATCTTCACTTTGATTTCACATAATTAATTGATTAGGATAATTTAATTATTTATAACAGTAAATTGAAAAATTATTTTAAAAGTAAAAAAACTTAAAATAAATCGATGTATGGACGAAAAAAACTTAAAACTTTTTTTTTTTTTTATAAAAGTTCGCGATTTTTTTTTTTACTTTATTTTTTAAATCAACAAAAACTAGAAAAATAAATTATATAGTAGTAATAAATCGCAGCTATTTTTTATATTTATTTATTTATTAATAATATTTTTTTTTAATTTTTTAGTTTTATTTATGATTTTTATAATTTTGCCGGGGCAAAATTCCGATTCACACTGAAAATCGTACAAGAGAAAAACATTTACAATTTTTTTTCTACTGTATACATTCAATACTTTTCCCTCATTCGGTAGTTTCGTATTTTTTGTTTTTTTTTTTTATTTTATATATTTTGGTAAGCGCAGAATTGAGATAAAATAATTTTATTGTACAGAGATATATAGACGACTGTGGATACATTTGTAACACATGTATGTACACATTTTTTTTTTGTTAGTGTTACTGATTCTCTGTATAAAGTTTTTAGGTGTTTGAGGACAAACTTTCTGAAAATGAAACAAATTGTTTTTAGCTCTCATCAATTTGACGTATGACACCTGAGTTATACAACAATGCACTAGTGCCCTACTCTCATGCATATCGCCGCGTTATACATACAAGCATAATATAACAGTCAATTTTGGAATTAGATGTACAAAAATGTTGTTTTGCTGTACATGTTTCTATACTTACATCTACATACAACAGATACAGTACGTCGGAAAAGTAATTTTGCCGTCTACATATCATGCAATGAGATTGAGAAAATTTTTTTGGTACGGTTTTAACCCGCATGCGTATGAATTTTTTTGTATTTTCTATTTTCTAATATTATTCTCAGTTTTCAAATTATCAGGAAAAGCAAAGAAAAATTTAAAATTACAACTAAATAAATAAATACGAGTAATGTATAATAGTAGAAACTAATATCAGAGTCGTATGAAATATTAAAAATTTATTTTGGCTCAATATGGAACGGTCAGTATAATATAAGTTTAAGCAGAAATAAAAAATATGTAATAAATATTTTGTTTTATTAAGTAAGTATGCATATATCAAGGGAGTAAAATAGGAGTTTAACGTTCGGTTAAGGTCCGTGTTTGTATCGTTGTTGTATTTTATATTTGCGGCTTACCACTGGTCAGGGTTCACAAATATATGAGCACTGGGAGCTACTTTTCTTTTAACTGTTGTATTCACTTATACAGCTCAGTTATGTCATTCACTAAAGTTGAGTTTTCCTAAATTGAGTTGTTTATAATAGGCCTTTCCATCCACTTTATCGATAGGTTGATTGTTGTAAATTATTTAGTCTGATAAAAGAAATGTGGAGCGGAGTTGTGTCGAGAAAAGTTGTACAGAAGCTCCTGTTGTACGAGGTAAATGGCGAACAGATAAAAGGTAAGAAAATCATTACTTTATGGTGGATAAAGTACATGAAGTGAGTGCATTCTGATTTTGATACTTATAGTTGTACGCCGTTTATAGGTGGTGGGTCGAACCACACTGTGATGATTGAGTGGAATATGACAGGAAATAGTAAGAGGTACGTAATGAATAACTAGAAAAATAAAGTGGGAAATTAGAATGTCAAGGGTAGGTGTCAAGATTGTGAAATCATTGGAGTTGAAAACCTTAATGTAAGATCGCGATGATCAATGATGATCGCGATTTTGTATCTTTTAAAATCTGTATTCCTGTAAGCAAATTTAACTAAATACTGGATTCATCGGCGTGGCCTTCTGGAGTCTTGATTAAAGAATTTTTAAATTCAAGTCGGAAATCAATGAATAATAATTTTTTAGTCCCACGCTCAGTGCTAACATCATTGTAACAATATCTACTGAAATTTCGACCAATTGTATGCCTTTTTTATATCCGATGCCACTGTCTGCACCCATCGCTCAACTGACAATGCCACTCTCTGACGAAACCAACACATTGTCTATTTATTTATACAACGCTAGCGGAATTCGATCAAAATCGCGTGAAATGTACCAATCGGTGTGGGAAAATGAATATGATGTCATTTGCATCACGGAAACATGGCTGACAAGCTCGCACAATTCTGCAGAGTACTTCCCTCCAGATTTCTATGTCTTACAGACGCGATCGTTATACGGATCTTGAATCGACAGCGAGAGGTGGCGGAGTTCTGCTAGCTGTTTCGAAAGATATACGTGCGGATATTATTGACCCTGGGAGTAACGAGTTGGAGATGTTGGCTGTTAAACTTGCTTTAAATGGAAAGCTGGTGTTGATAGTTGCTGTTTACATACCATACGGATCCTCCGTTAACATATATGCTGATATGCAGGTATAACATATATGTTCCGTTGCAGCTCCTGATTTTGATTCTGTGATAATTTTGGGAGATCTTAACTTACCGAAAATAAAATGGCTTACTGTTGATGATGAACTTCTGCCATTCAATGGTGATCTACTTTTCTGATTTAATACCAGATGTAAATTAATTCTGTTGGTAAAATAAATAAATAAATAAATATGAATTATTAAGATGTTCCTTAAATTAATGATATAGGGTTGCTTGTGTCTGAATGATCTTTTAGTATTATGAAAATTTGTATATGCTGACTAACTTTGTATAGTCGACTTTGTAAGAAGAAAATTTTATTTTTCAGTATATAATGCCGAGGATAACAACAGATCATTAAATTTCCTTGTCGCGTATATCCGGGCGAAAAAGGAACAGCTCAGGATGATCATCAACAGACTGGACAATCACGAGAGGCGGTACACTTTGCTGGATCTTGATGGAATTCAAGAGAAAATTGTGACTGTGAACCGGGAGATCCAAAGTCAAAATGGGTTGGTTTGGTAGCAAGTCGGATTAGTGAAACATTTAAAGAAGGAAAAACGGATGAAAACCCTAAAATAATTGAATATCATCGTTCAAAATCAGAAAATATTGCCACCAGTGCTATCAGAAAATCGAAATGAATAAACTTGAATTTTGTTTGACATAAATAAAATTGATGGTGCTCTAGAAATTAAGAAATTTGAGCATTAAAAATTGAATTTGTGTTCCTGTAACTGTGAGATAATGGATAAAGGATGAATATAGTTTGAAACTGATTTGAGACAGGCCAGAGCAAGTGTTGCGGTCGTCACGTTAAGGAATTAATTGCACTATTTTTTGTCTAACTTGTAATTTTTCAGAGAAACAGTATGAACTTCGAGGGCAAATCAAACCTCCAATCGGAAAATTATGGAATGATTACAGAAAATATAGGCTCAGGTCTTGGGCAATTGAATCAAGGACGATTGTATATCGTTCAGGAACAACATTTTGAGTTATTGGAAGTTTTTTTTTTATAAAAATATCAGATAGTGGAACCTTTGAGCTATTGTCAGGTTCTGATTTACGGGTACGACAGGAAAGATTAAGGCGGCATTTCGAATTGTTCTAGAAAATAGATATAAGGCCTTAATTCATCTCCATTACTAGTTGCGTCCTAGCTTGCACAGTTTTATTTTTAAACACCTGACATCTATGTAAATAGTGGGTGTTATTGTTTACAGGCGCTGGACTCTACTATGGTGCTGATATCGGTGGATATAAAAGTTTTGAGAGATGGTTTGGTTGAATCTCTTTTATTAGCAGCTTCACAAATTTCCAACGCATCGCATCTTTTATTCAGAAATTGTAGCATATCATCAAATGAAGAAAAGTCTTTCTTAACGGATTCAGTTGCCCAAATTTACTTCGTTTCAGTATCTATTTTGCTTAATAAAATATGGATCAGCTATGGGTTTCTTGTCTTTGCATTAGGTCCAAAAGCACAAAGCCCCAAATGATCTCATCAGCTGTTTCAGTAATACGACGCAATTTCCTGCCATTTGGATGTGTGCATGACTTTTGATCAAAAAAATGCTTGAACCAGTAATGTTATTATTGAAGTCAGCTTGTTGTACCGGTTTTCTCCATGCTTCAACGTAATTAAAATCGGTAATAGGAATGTGCCTTATAAGCTTCCTTCGTAAGTAGCCCTTTAAACATTTGAAGTTTATCAACATCACAGCAATCAAAGATGCTATGGAGTTCGTTTTGATCGTCGTAGAAGAAAGACGACTTTTTGTCTTTCTCTGTATAGTGAAAATTAAAATTTATTTTAATGTGATTTTTGTGTGTTATAATAAATAAAATAAATATTATAATACTTTATAAATGATGTGTTAATAATAATTAAATTAAATAATTAAATAGATAAAATAAATTGTGTGTGGTGCGCGGCAAATCGGCAATGATGGGTGATCACACTCATTTTTTGTGTACGAGGTGCAGTCTATCGTGGGATTCAACGGATTTATAAGGGAAGTGTTTTATTTTTAATTATTTTAATTCTTGTTTTATTGAATTTTGAATGTTAATTTTGGTTTTGTTTATATAAATGTGTTTTGTTAATTGTTGTGATTGAAATAAGAAAGTGCGCATTTGTGATGTGTCGTCGTAGATGTGGGGTGGTACGGTTTGTGTGTATGTGGGTGGGATCCTTACGTTTTTGTGTACATACAAATTTGTTTTTTGTTTTGTATATACTGCTGTATACGTTACATACAATAATAATATGTTTTTTATGTACGCAATGATTTGGTAAGGGAAATGGAGGAAAAGGATGAAATGGAATATGGAAAGAATGCAGTGTTTGTATTTTGTTTGTTTTATCGTCATGATGATCAAAAATAAAAATGATCATTGAGGTTGCGATGTGTATTCGCGCGTGTGTGTGTTTGTTACTGTGTGAATTGTATTTCCAAATATTTTTTGTTTTGAAAAATGAACAAATTTTTTTGTGATATAGTATGGTATATCCCTTTTGCTGCCCTGTAGCACAATTGTGTGGATGTGGCGGGAGTACCATGTCGGAAATTTGTTTTTGTTGTTGTTTTGAACCAACTTACACATTTGTGTTTTCCTTTCAACCTTATTTCGTCCGAAAAAAAAACTATAACTGAACACACAATTGTGTTGGTTGTAATTAAAAATCAAGCCAAATTTTTTATCAAAAAGGCCCTTACATACTATGATTTTTTACTCACACATTTGTGTGATTTGGACTAAGCAATTTTTTATTTTTTTGGTTGAAAAAGGGATATATAAGTGGGTGTGTATGTATATAGATGTATATTATATAATATATAAAGATAATTAGTTGTATGTGTATGTATGTATATATAGTTGATTGTTTTTATTTATCATTATTTTAATAATTAGAGTTTAATTTATTATTATATTGATATTATTTTAATGTTTATATGTTTATGATTAATTATTTTTATTTATAATTCATATGTATGTGTAAATTCTGTTTATCATTTATGTTATTGTGTAATTTATTTTCGATGTGCCCCTACCAGAAAATGTTCATCAGGTCTCAAACACAATAACGCAAAAACTCTTACAAACATACGGATTACATAGATTTTTGTCAAAGTATTGAAATATTTGCGTTTAAAATTTAAAAGTATATGTTTGAAATGATTGTGAATGAAAATTGCGAAGATTAAATAATGTAATTTCTTTATTATACTCTTGCATTAACTATAATTTTTATTTATTTTCTCTCGTTTAATATTTATTAAACAGACGATTAAAAACTCAATGTAATTTTAAATTATGATTTACTCTTTTAATTACCAAACTGATGAAGCTTTTGATGAATTTCTTCAATATGGGATCGATGATAAAATCGAAGAAGCTTTGATGATATTCATCAATAAAATGGTAATGAGATGAGGTATATGATATTGAAACGTTACTTAATTTTTATTTTCGTTTTTCGGTATTACAAAATAAATATTATTTTTTTGATTATTAAATTGATGAAAGTATTGATGAGTTTCGTCTCTAAGAGATGCATACATTTCCTTTGGATTTATTGTCTTTGCTTTTAACGGTACAAACTTGTTGGCGAGAAAATAAATATTTGTTTGCTTTTATTTTCAGATAATATTATCATTTGAATTGAAACCGAGACCAAGAGTCCTACAATTATAATACTAAATCATCTGCTGTGTATAGTATAAAGTGTATTTCTTGTGTTATTTTAAAAAGTTTAATAGTTTCTTGTGAAATTTAATTGATTATTCAAATATTTTCGAAATTGGTAAGTATATAAAAATTTTTATGGAATTTAAATTTCAATTATATTATAAATGCGATATTTGTAAAAAAAAAATATAAGTTTTAAAGTTACGTTTTGATGTAATTGTGCTTTATTCGTCTACTTATATAACGGAAACCTTTTCTAATATTGCCTGTTTTCTTGTCAGTATTTGGTTTAAACTATATTGTATATAACTGTTTGTGTTTTTAATGATATTTTTAAAGCCATTGAATAACGCTTATAAATTTTGTACACAATCTACATATGTTCTTTATTCTATAATATATTAAGATTCATGATTTTTAACCACTCGGATGTGTACAACAATGCCATTGAAGAATCGTTGTCGGTATTATTATATATTTTCATAAATTTAGAAAATATTAATTTAAATTACTTTAAATGACTCTTTGCATTTGTAGTCAACGTTGTTAAAATTTTTATATACGTCTATTTAGATATGTTATCACAAAATTGCCGAACTTGCTTATCTGCTAACTGTCTAACCATTTTTTGTCTTTTGAGGACCATGTGCTCGTAAAATTTAAAAAGTTAATATTATTTACGGTCTACTTTACATAACTGTTTTCAATTTAGCAATGATTAAAAACGTGGTTAAATTTTTTTATCTTATTTTTGAAAAACGATTTCAAATCCCGTTCAAATATTTTATTTATTATATTTATAACATATGCATATTCATACTCATTACTCTTAGTTGGTAACATTTAAATTATAAATTAATATTTATTAAAATATCAAAGTTGAGATTTTAAAATTTTTAGAAATAGCTAGAGTTTTAAGCTCATGTGCAAATTTTTTGTTGTAATCGTAAAAAAACAACATTTTTATAAACATTAAATTTGAAAAGAAGATTTTTCTCGGAAAATAATCTAGCAAACAGACTTTCTTCTATAGCAAATTTATGTATTTCTCTTATGTATGACTCCGTGTCATTCTTGTCGCTTGAACAAGATGAGAAATATCCGTTTGTTTTACAATTTTGTTACATTGCCCTTACACAATTTATATAGAAAAAAGTACAGGAAAAATATCTATTAAGGCGATAGCATACTTTTTTAGTTATTAGTCCTAGTTTAGGATCCAGACTATACTCGCTCTACAAATTTAACTTGATAACTCTTCAAATACTAGTAAAATTATCCACATAGATTACGAGATTTACAAATAAACTATTATTTCTTGAATTTTAAAAATTTTATTTTTATATGATCTATAACGACCTCTTGTTTATTATACCTATTATTGTTTAATTTTATTATAGACATTTTAGTTAAATTGAGTAAATAAAACTAATTCGATACAAACTTTACATTCTTTGGGAGGTTATAAACGATTTGTTAATTTTTTTTAAGAAACCCCATCTTTATCTAGAATATGAAAAAGTTTTTAAAAGTTCAGTAAATACAAGCTAATATTGTTATTGAAACTATTTATATAAACTAGTTAAAATATATGTTGTCTAGTGTTAAAATGACGTTTTAATTTTAATAAATATTAAATCAATTTATAATTAACTTACATATAGTTTTAAAAGTAACTATTGGTAATTGGTTACTTCTGATGTACAGTCTAACCTCCCTTAAGTCACCATCCATCCAGAAAAACCCAAAACTTCATACCTATATATTTAGTATTTCAAATAACTTAATTATTATACAATGGTAATTTTATATAACCGAAAAACATTTATTGAAAAAACATTAAGAAAATTATAATTAACTTTTAAAAAAATTATTTATAGTTCCCAGATAAAAAAAAATATTTGTTTGATTTTCTTATTAACGAAATCTTAAAAAGGTGGTTTAAGACTAAACCTAGTACTCATACCGCTTTATTGCAGCGTACTAAATAACTTTTATAACCTAATGTAATAATTTCCACGAATTTTTGTTGTAATATATTGTAATATTATATTTTTTTATACTAATTATTCACAATAAATTTATTCTGCAGAATCATGTGAACTTCATAAGAGGGATTACGAGAGCAATATAAGACATTGGCTATTAAAATCACACAACAGACATAACAAACACAAAAGCATTAAAAATAAACAACAAAATTCGAAAGTATATTTGAATACTAATTCGACTACTTAATATAAATAATTATAATAAATGGATAAAATTTAATGTACGTTTCTATTAAAGGCAACATTAACATTTTCGAGTTCATCTCTAGCTCATCGGTCAATCGATTAATTTAAAAATAAAATGTTTAATTATTATTTTTTATTTAAAACAATGAAATTTTTATATATAACTGGTTTGGGCTGAAATTTTTAAGTTTAAAAAAAGGATAAATTGATTATAAAAATAAATAGTTATATTTTTTAATGAAAATAAAACAAAATGTTTAATAAATAATCAAAATTAATTATGGTTTTTTAATTCTACATATGCTTTAAATTTTCTGCGAAGACATAATATTTATTTAATTAAAAGATCTGGTTTAAATAAATTTTTCATTATTTACTTATAATTTATAATATCTAAATATTATAAATTATAAATAAAATTAAAAAATATGCTAAAACCAGATTTTTTAATTAACACTAACATAATCACATACTAACACATTTTGAAAGTGTGTTTAGTTAAGTTTTCATTAAGAAACAACAGGTAAATTTAAAATTATCATGCAGAGTTTCTTAATAATTTAATTGATGAAGATTTTAATGAATATCTAATGTATTAAGCTCATTAGAAGTTTAACAAATTTAATCAAGATTTTCTTGTTAATATTATGAATAAACTTTTAATTATTTTATAAATGATATTATTCATAATCTTATTAATAATTTATAAAGAAATAGTCAGTATCATTCTAATGATTAACATTTATACTGCTATATTGAATTAATCAGTGATTTTCATTAAACGTTTCACTATTAAGGTCAGTTGATATTACTTATAATATTACTCGTTAGTTGCTTTAAAATTATCTTTACATAATTGTTAAACAATTTATTAAAAATTTTGCGTATTGCCTTCAGTGATAACTTTGTAAATATTTTTTTTTAAATTAATAATAAATTCATTATGAAAAGATCAATAATTTCATTAAATAAATCAGTTTTGACAATATAATTATTTTGTTAACATTTTATTAGTGAAATCCATTATTACCCTCACAAAATTATCATTGAAAACATCATTAAATATATAAATGACTTTAGTCCCGGGCTTAGAATAAAGTTAATTTAAGACATCATTGAATGATTCATGATGAACTCATCGATGAGTTCATCAATTCTCTTCCAGTAGGGGTCAAAACCGAACACAATCATATTCTATAAGCCGTACTGTAGCGACACGCATGTAATTTTTCACTTCTGTTTAATTGTATTGTGCGTATACGAACATGAAATTTTATTCTCTATTTACTCGAAGTTGTACATATGTTTCGGAAATACATTTATGTAAAAAAATGTTTAACGGGAAAAATAGAAAAAACAAAAATTAGTGGGTGTGTTTTGTTTGTTATTATATAATTCAAAAGTGCATTTCGATCACGATGTTTTTTTTAATTTCTATTTTTCATTATTGTTTTAATCTTTTTATGCGTGAATGAGGCGTGGCTACACATATTTGGTCTTTAAATCTATTTTGTTTTTTGTTGTTTACGAGAAATCTAGATCAAATGTGTCATATTCGATTTCTATTGGCCGTATACAAATACTATCAAATAGAAGTTAAAAATTGACCCCAATACAATCAAATAGGAGTTAAAAAGTGCAATTTCCGCGTGTATAGCCGATTATTGTACGGCTTATAGAATATGATTGTGTTCGGTTTTGGCCTAGTGCATATCCATACTGTGATGGCTTGACTCCGGTAGCTTCTTCCTTTCTTTCTCCTTTACCTATAAAACTTATACGTTTTGTAGGTGGGTGAAGGAGGGGGGGGGGGGGCAATATGAATGTGCATGATAAGTTATATTGCGTGAACAATGCGAGGACATTTCAAAGTGATTTTTTCCAACAATTTTTTTTACACATGCATAGACATTTATCGATGAGTCGGGACTCATGTGACGTGTGTGCGCGTGAATGGTAATTTGAGGCCAGAAACAGGTCCGTCCTCGTGTGGTTTCCCCAATGTAGTTTAAATTCACTGATTTTAATGTGTATTAAACTGGTTTATAATTTATTTAATTTAATTGTATCTCTAACTAATAATTATTAATAATGCACGGTAAAAATTTGTAATTAATTTCCAATATCAAATAATATAAATAAAACATTTTTTTTGTAGACTGGTTGAAAACGGTGAGACCTCATGTCACAAGTGGTATGGAGGGGTGACACAACTGAAAAAAATGATCATTTAGAGTTAATTCACTAGAAAGATGCGCAATCTTAGATTTCATATCCCGCAATAAGAACATTTTTTTTTCCTTCACCAAAAAGGAAAAGCGCAAAATGTCGTTCTTCGTTTTAAGATTTTGGAATTTAACAACGTGATTAGTAATTTTTGTTTTAGCTCAAATTTAATTTTTGGGTTGTGTCACTTATTCATGTTATGTGCGTTATGTGTTACGACATGGCAACGGGCAAATGGTTTTTATTTTTATTTTCATTTTTAACGACAAGTAAATATTTGATGTTCCTCGGGCTTTTAATGGTGACTATTTTTTAAGATTGCTTACTGCTGGCGCTTTTGTTTTGTGGTAGAATTTATCTGGCTCCACAACATTCCTCGAAACAGATTGGCAATTATATGGGAACATCAGACACGAATATCGATTGATTTGATTTCTAAATCCTATTCAACGACTTGCTCATGCACCAATTATGTAAGAAGCTTCCGCGTGGTTTTATTTTCCGTTCGTGCCATTACCTCACCTCTTTTTTTATTGCCTGACATGTGTGGAATTGTCTCAGTAATCTGTTTCTAGGCAGTATACCGCGGAAAATGAATAAATTAATTTTTGGGTATGAATTGGGCTGGATTGGAATTCTAGTAAACTTTAGTTTTGGGAAGCTGGATTTGTCTCGGATTAAGGCCAAGTTTGTTTCGGCTATGGTGAATTAAGAAACTGAATAGTTCATTGGCCGATTGTTTTCAGATTTGTTTTGTACAAAAATCCAGAATTCATCCGGGGTTTATGTTGGAGTCTCGATTTAGCTCAGCACACCAGATTCGAACATGATTGGTTAAGAAAGTGGGTAGCACCGCCGAACTCCAGAACTCCTCTAAAATTATTTATTTTTTTAATCCCCACCCAATTCTGAATGCCTGATTCGACCATATATATTTTTGGGATATGGTTTTCAGGTTCTATTCAGAATGGTCGAATTGTAGAACTTCATCAAAAGTACTCGAAAATCCCAATATTAGCTGACCTTTCTTATTAGAATCCTAGCCCAGCTCTGCAAAATGCATTTTTAAGTTGTCGGTTAGGATACCAGGTCATATCCTCTTCTTCATTCATTATATCTGAATCCCAAAATTTCGTCAAAATCAGCTTTGTACACCAAATTTGACCATCATTTGTTGAGAGAGATGGCCTAGTTTCATTGAGCATAATGTTAGACTGACAATCCAATTCTGCGTACCATATTTGACAGTAATTGGTTTTCGAATGGTGAAGCTCCATTGAGCATGGCATAATATGTCCTGTGCAGTATAATTAACTTGGTAATTAATCGAATATTCTTTGGTGACCAAAATTAATAAAACATTTGAAATTTTTGCGAAATAACCTAAATTTATATGAAATGGCCAATTCGATAGTTGATCTGACATTGAATAACTTTGATACTTTTCCGGGAACCGTTGCCTTTGGGATGCCCTAAATATTTTTTGTTAAATACTAATGGATTTTAGAGTAATTTTTAATACAATTTAAATAATTATGGTTTTAATAAATATTTATATTATTTAGGAAGCCGGAAAATATTAATTGAGAATTAAATTTCAGGAAATCTACAGATCTTTGAAATATTATTTTTATCTCTCTCTGAAATATTAATTGGATGGTTTACAAGCCAAACCGATTAACTCTATTTTTTGGATTTTTTTTTTTTTTGCTTTAATTTTTAATATCAACGCACTTGATCGGCTCCTTACTGTATAAATTCAAAAACAATTTCTGTAACGAAAAGTGTTAACACCACTAGATGACAAAATTGAAAGGAACTAAAGTTGCAATTTACAAGGAATTTAAAAAAAAGAATTTTTGCATTCTCCCATTTTTCTCAACTTATTGTTTTATGGAGTTAAACATTTTGGCAAATGAAGCATCCATTTGTTGATTGTGTAGATTAGAAGTGTCCTGTCATTGCTACTAACTATTGGCTTTATCTAGGTGTCTGTAACCGGGCTAATTCAATTATGCAATTTTGTTTAGGAAGCCGGAAAGCAATAATTTAGTATTTAAAATTAAATTTCAGGCCCTATTGTTATGTGTAAACAGGCTGTAGGAATAGGCCCGGCGTTATCCGGGACCACCTGTCAAGTACTTGGTTCTACAGTCCAATCAATCAATCAATCAATCAATTGAGAGTGTCTTGTAAAATACGTTCATAGTTCTGATCATCATCATCAACGGCGATTTGTCTGAACATTTTTTCAATATCAGCGGTATGGACGTGCTTATGCTTCCGCTGCCTTTACAGTATGGATAATAAATCCTGTTGAAGAGTAACATTATGTCGTGTAACGATGTTCTAGGTCCCAGAAGAATTTCTTATAGCTACCAGATTTGGAAGGTTTGTGGCTGATAGCGAATAGTTTTTCACACTCTAGTTCTTCTTTGGTTAATGCTTGTTTACGTAATACCTCGTCTAATTCCCAGTGTTCCCAGCTGCTCTTGTTGTCATTGATTGTATCACTGTTGGTTTGTGACATACCAACCAAGTTTTTTGGGCTATCAGTTCGTCGGATGAGGCTTTTATTATATTACTCATTAGAATTTCTCCATAACCGTCCGCACCTAATAAAATGTAAAATGTTGGATCAGCCCACAGCAGATTTTTATTTGTTTGATTTTTATGTTTTTCAATACTAATGCGTTTATGGCCAAACTTAGTTTAGAGGGGAGCCTTGGCTTTAAGCTAAATTCAACTTTTGCATTCGCCACTGCAGCTATTCTCATGGAGTTTAAACTGACTTGTCCTAAACCCAACAACAATTTTAAGACAAGTTTAGAAAAAAACTGTAGTATATAGTTCCTAAGTTTAACAGTGTAAAATAATATCGTATTTGTTATATAAACAATATTGGCAATTTAAAATATTTCAATTAATTATCAATTTATAATATTATATTTTAGTAAATTAATAATTTAGAATAATATAATTAATTGAAAAAGTGCCAATTTATTAATAAATTTGCGTTTGGAATTCAAAATTTGTAGTGGTATTAAAACCGAAGTAAAAACCCTTTGTCCTATGATACTTCCAAGAGGTTACAACTTTGAGACTAAGTGTTTTCGCTTTAAAATAGACCCAATCGAAATATAAAACACTTGTTTTCCGGAAAACTTAGACTTGGTTTTTACTTCGTCTTTTAAATCTACAATTTTTGAATATTAGAGCCAGTGTTCCCCTAATTTTTCTGAATTAGTTGAGCCAATCGCGTAGTGCAAATGTAAAATACAATAGTGGCATCGCGATTGCACAGTATCAATATGATGATACATGACATATTTTAATGACAACATATCATTGGAATTTATTAGTTATTTGTTTCATTAAATAAATATTTCTTAGTAACCATTAGTAAACATCGTAAATATATATTGGGTGCATGCATGAAAACCTGAATGTTGTATGAAATTTGAGCCTTTATTGTGGAAAAATGTTACAAGATTTTTACTCAAAGTATTGCCCATCGCTACCCACTACTTGTTTCCATCTTTCTTGCAATTTATGGATTCCGTCCCAGAAAAACTGCGCCGGCTGGGCGGCCAAAAACGAATCGAGTCAATTTTCGATACCTTGAACTGAAGTGAAGTGTATGCCTGATAGGGCATTCTGATGCATGGATCGAAATAGGTGGTAGACGGATGGAGCAAGATCTGGGCTATAAGGCGGGTGAGGCAGAATTTCCCATCCGTTATTCTCCAGGTAATTTTTGACCGGCGCCGCAATATGTGGCCTAGCGTTATCGTGGTGAAAAATGATTGACTCGTGTCTGGTCGCATTTGTTGGCCGCTCTGACTGGATTTTCTGCTTCAATCGGATCAGTTGTTGACGATAGAGTTGAATGTTGATGGTTTGGCCAGCTGGCCACAGCTCATAGTGGATCACACCTAGCTGGCTCCACCAAATGCACCAAACGATTCTGCAAGTTCTTCTTGCATTTGACATGAATCTTGATCGAGTAATGCCTCCAATTCTTCATACTCAAACTTTTTCGGCCAACCAAGACGCTCTTTGTCCTTGATGTCAAAATCACCACTTTTGAAGCAACTATAAACCAGTCAAAGCACTGTGTTTTTGCAAGAGCATGCTTACTTTACATATTCACGAGTAAACGATGACTTTCAGCTGCAGTTTTGTTTGTGAAAAAGTGACTCAACAAAACTTCCCGCAAATGATGATTTTTTCTCAAATTTCCATCGTTGAAATCGGTTGGAGGTGCACAATCAAAACAAAAACTTTTACCTGATTTTGACAGGTAATGACATCTAGTATCAAATTCCGGTTCTTAATGCATACCCCCAATATTTACAATAAATTGTTATGAAATAATTAAATAATAATTAAGTTAGTTTAGTAAGTTTAAGTTGCGATACCGGAAATTACCAGTTATATGGAAACCAACAATAATTTTTGTTTTGAAATTTTAGGGTAAATAATGGACAAAAACAAAAAAATTACCCGCAAAGAGTGGAATACGGAAGAAACCTCAAATTAAATTGAATGTTGAAATATTCACTTAATGATTTACGAAAAAATGGAAGTAGTGGATGATCTCCATCTGTATGACAATTTTAATTACGCAATTGACAGTTTCCCAGCAAATGACGACAGTTTAACTGGTGAGTCCATGATGGAAGTTCAATTTTGTAAGTAAAACTTAATTCAAAATAATAAAACCATAATTTGTATTTTTTTAGGTGTATTTTATTTAGTTTAAACTTTTCGTTGGTTTAGTCGATTAAGTTGAACAACCCGAAACAGCATCCGATACACAAGGGCCTTCACCGCTGCCATTTTCTTCTGTTGCGGTACCACCGTTGAATCGGCGACCTAGAAAAGTAGCAGTAATTCAAAAATAATTATTGCAACAAATAACCAGAGGGAATGATTGTATGCAGAACTATACTGTGAACAACCACAGAAATATTAAGCAGAACACTTAAAAATAATGAAGGAATCGCACAATGTGGTATAATTTTTAACAAAGAACATTAACGAAAATAACAATCTAAATAATATTAATAATAGTAATGTTACTAGTAGTTTTAATAATATAGATAGAGAGAATAGTTGCGATGAATTGTAAAAATAGTTGTCTCGGTGAAGTTGTTGATAAAATTGAATTTATTAATGAAATAAATGTATTTGGTACTAACCAGAATATAAATAGTTTGCAAGAGTATATTCCACATTTTGATTGCAGTTACGTTATCCTCGCCTTGTAGAGTAGTGCGCGAGTTACGTACTGCAGAGTCCTCCACATCATCATAGTTATATTAATCATTAATCATTAATTATATTAATAATAAATAATTGAGTAGTTAAGTAAATAGGATAAGATAAATGAGTTACACTTCGTTACTCATCATAATAATTGAGTAGTTAAGTAAATAGTGTTACGGTGACACCTAGAGTGGAATAGAATAAGTTAATTTCATTAATTGTTCAATTACATTTATAATTTGTAAACAACATTTAGGCGTCATTTCTATACTAACATATTTGCTGCGCATTTAGGATTATTCTAGAAACAAATATTTTGGTATATAAAGGCGCGCGTTGACGTGGAATGCTGAGTATTATTTTAAACGTGATACAGTGAAGGTTAAATAGAAAGATTATTAAAGTGATTATTAAAGCGATTATTGAAGTGATAATTAAAAAGTGTGTTATAAGTGTAATAATTAATTGTGAATTTCGTGTTGTATAATAAATTGTGTTGTGTAAATAAATTGTGTGAGTTAAAAATTTGAAGCAGTGTATTTATTCACAATCCAGTGATTCGAACCTTGAATGACAAGGCAAAATCGTAACAATAGGATAAGATAAATGAGTTACACTTCGTTACTCATCATAAATAAGTAAACCTTTTGTTCTCATTTGTATAGATAACCATGAGTTATTTATCATAAATAAGTAAACCTTTTACCCTCATAAATATAAATAAGCATGAGTTACATTCTGTTACTCACAAATAAGTAAATATCCTTTTTAACCTCATTTTATCATTAAAAGATAACATATAGTATAAGTATCACTAACATTACATTTAAGATTTAGAATTATTGTGAACGTCAATTTCATAACATATAAAATAAAAATTGTATTTTAAATAAATTAATAATAAAATTTATATTTTTAAAATCAAACTCTCAACGAGATATATAATTGGCGCAGTTGGTAGCGGATATTTTTTAATATCCAAAGTATTCGAAATCGCGAAGTGTTAAAATCAGTGAAAAAAAAAATCAATCAAAAGTGTTGTAAAGTCGTGATACGATTTAGAGTGTAGTAAACTAAACTCATATCGAAAGAATATCGGTAGTAGTGATCGGGTCAAGAGACTAAAACGTGATTATATCAAACATTGAAAAAAAATATATAGTGAAAGTGCTGTAGCAAAGGAACATTGCAGAAAGGTACACATACACATCGCATCGAATAATACCTACGTTATGAGATTAACAACATTCCTGATAGTCATTTGGTAAGTCAAAATTTTATATATATGCTCAGAGATAAAAAATCCTCCCCTAATCCCCAAAACAGTAGTGCTCACAGTAATTCTCAAACGTTCGCGGTATACGAACATAGTTTAGAAGAAATCAGCAATTCCAAGGCACATGGGATTGATGATCTAATAAGGAAAATTAATAATATTTCATTAGAAAATAATAGTTTCGATAATGCCACGGTTTATGGTATAACCGAAGAATTAAATAATAAAAGAACTTTTAATAATTATAATAACAGTGATAGTGCTAGTGATATAAGTATTAATAGTAATCAAGTTAAAATGACTGGCACAGAAGAGGTAGACAAGATCACAGAACTATATAACGCTTTACGTATACCTGATGTAATTAAAGACCTACATAATTTAGTGGTAGCAAGCACACGTTATATGATTTCATTGAAAAAGTTGATGATATCTTGGACAGCTGTAATCAAATTACAGGAAGTCAAAATGGGCCCCGAACATTTCTTAGGGCAATAAGAAACAAAATTATCGGCGAAGCCGATGAAGTTCTAAATATGTACGGGACTCCTCTTGATTGGAGTGTTATCAAAGAAAATTTAATTACTCATTACGCTGACAAGCGTAATGAAACAAGTCTAATTCGAGACCTTCACACTATATATCAAGGTAACGATACGGTTGAAAAGTACTTTTCCCGAATTATTGACATTCAGTCAACAATTATTAACCAGGTAAAATTGAATAACACTAACCCCACCGTAGTTTATACGAAACAAAACTTATATGAAGAAATGTGTCTAGCCACATTCCTAGCTGGTCTAAAAGAACCTTTGGGTTCAATGATAAGAGCCATGCAGCCTACAACAATTAATGAAGCCTTTAACCATTGCATTAAAGAACAAAATATGTATTATATCAAAAATCAACCATCGACTCACCAAGCTACATTAATAGCACCCAGACGAATAGTACAACAAAATCCAATATTCAGCAATCAAGTACCACAACAGTTCCATAACTCATTTCGGCCAAGGCTACCTATATCTCGACCAGAAATGGCTCGGAATAATTTTAACCAGAAACCATTCCCTACACTCAAAAAAATAATCGATGCGATTTTTACATAACCTGCTAAGTAAATTTAAAATTGTAAAACTAACATAATATTTTACATTTTTACCCATGCTAAGTAAAAATTTAATAAGTTCTCTTTAATTAGCCTAAGTTAAAATAACATTTTTTGAAATGTAAAAACTGTTTGTCGAAATAAAACGAAATAAAAACTTTAAAATAGTTAAAAGAACTTTATCATACGTAAAAATCATGTAAATCAGAAAATTGTCATTATATTCTTATTCTTATTGTTAACAAGTAAAATTTACTTAGACAATGTAAATTAAATTGTTTAATCAAAATTTATACTTGCAAGGTAAAGTTTGCAAATTGTTGTGTTAAATTTACATCGGCGATATTTAATAATTATTATTGCTTTTTGAATATAATTCGCTAAGTCAGTTGATGTTTACTTTATTTAAATACATGAAGTGTGAAACATTATTTTCGTAGTTTGATAACTACATAATCTTATCTGATGATGAGTATATCGAATCTTTTAACTAAAAGATTCAAAATTTTTATCTCATTAGTTTTGAAAAGGTGAGAGTGAGACATGAGACCTCATCTCGATGTGATAACAAATATTTTGTTATCATACAAAAGAACCACGATCTTATTTTTTAGACTAAAGAAAATGTCCATTTTACTTAAATTAAAGTTAATTCAACATATGTACACATATTTTCATTTTACGTATTCTATATTTTCATTTTCTTTCATCCAATAAGTTGATTCAACAAAATCTGAAGTAAATATTACATACAACGACATAATTTTTTTATAAAATATTCTTACATAGTATGAAGTTAATTTCACATTTCAAAATTTGTGAAGTTTACTTTGCGCAACTTAGGCTCAATTTCAACAGCGATTTTAGGTTAAATTTACTTATAATTTTTGTAGACTTCACCCTATTATTTCTTTCAGTGTAATCAAAATTATAACGAACGTACCAGGCCTATCTATAATCCAAATTTCCACCCACCTAGAATGCATAACTCCTTTCTTAAACCTCAACAAGCACAACCATATAGGAAACTCGAACCGATGGACACTACGTCCAACAAGAATCAATATAAACAACCCATGAGGTTCCCAAACCAAAACTTTGGTTATAACAAACCTCAGAACCCCTTCCAATCTTCTGGACCACCTCAATTCCAATCACAAGAACTCTTCCATATGGAAAATTATACTGATGTCAACCCTAATCAATACTTTGAAGAAGAGACACTGCAAAACATAGACTATCTGCCCAGTCTAGACCACGCAGTTCAAGAAAACTTGAATTACCAATATGAATCACAAACTGACGAAAACTTCTATCCAGAAATTGATGATCAGGTTTTTCAGGGATCAGCCTCGGAAAATCAATTGGGTTCATAAATTTAAACACGCATCAATCTTCCCTACTTCCATATATTCACATTAAACTCAATCCCCATAAAACACTAAAAATGTTGATAGATACCGGAGCCAATAAGTCATTTATTGATCCCCAACACGTCCATCCTTCACGGATTGAAACTATTTCTCCAGTTCAAATAAAAACACTGTTTCAGACCCATGAAGTAACTAGTCAAGTAACAATAAAAGGTTTAATGGAATTTAAAACTCGAGAACCTTTAAAATTTCTAGTGTTCAAGTTCCATAATTATTTTGATGGACTCATAGGATTAGAAACAATGCAATACTAAATATTAAATTAGATTTTCAAAAATCCACACTTGAAACAAATGGCGCAATTATACCTCTTATTTTCAAACCCAATTTCATCTCGAAAAATTACACCGTAATGCCTAGAAGTAAATCAAGTATCAGTATTCCAGTCGATGTACAAAATGGTGACTTTTATACCAAGCCAATACAAGTGCAAGATCGATTAATAATACCAGAAGGAGTTTATCAATCACACAATTGGTATGCATTGGTGGAAGTAGCTAACTTTTCAGATGAAGAAAGATCCTTTATGATAGAACAACCTATCAGGGTAGAAAAGCTACAAGACAATTATCAAGTAGAAAGTTACCACTCCTCAGTTTCTAATGTTAGCCAAACATCCCAGAACATTTCGGAATTAATTCGTACCGACCATTTAAACGTAGAGGAAAAGAAAGCCATATTGAAACTCTGCAAACAACATGAGGAGATATTTTTGAAGGATTCACACAAACTTTCATTTACAAACCAAGTAAAACACGAAATCAACCTTACCAATGAGAGACCTATCTTTAGTAAAAGCTACAGATATCCATTTATCCACAAGGAGGAAGTCAAGAAACAAATTGATAAAATGTTAGATCAGGGTATTATAAGACCAAGCTATTCTCCATGGTCATCACAAATTTGGATAGTCCCAAAAAAGGCAGATGCCAGTGGGAAAACCAAATGGAGACTCGTAGTCGACTATAGGAAACTGAATGAGCAAACCATAGATGATAGGTACCCTCTACCAAACATTACCGGGATACTGGATAAACTTGGTAAATGTATGTATTTTACCACTCTCGATCTGGCCTCGGGATTCCACCAAATCGAAGTAAAGAAAGAGGATATTCCAAAAACCGCCTTCACTGTGGATAACGGTCACTACGAATACATCAGAATGCCGTTTGGTTTAAAAAATGCTCCATCAACGTTCCAACGCGTTATGGATAATGTTTTAAGGGACCTTCAAGAAAAAATATGCCTTTGTTATATGGACGACATTATAGTGTTCTCCACATCACTACAGGAACATATAGAAAGCCTTGAACAAGTATTCCAAAAATTGGAAGGAGCCAATTTAAAGGTGCAATTTGACAAGTCCGAATTCCTTCACAAGGAAATTGCATTTCTGGGACATCTTATAACAACCGAAGGTGTAAAACCGAATCCCGATAAGATAAAAGTTATAAAAGAATTCCCAATACCAAAAACGGAGAAACAGATTAAATCCTTTTTAGGTTTATTAGGTTATTACCGTAAGTTTATTAAAAATTTCGCAAATTTAACAAAACCAATGACCGAATGTTTGCGAAAAGATAGGAATATTATCCTTAGTGCTGAATACATTGAATGTTTTGAACAATGCAAAGAATTACTATGCAATAATCCGATATTACAATATCCGGATTTCTCTCAACCATTCATACTTACTACAGACGCAAGTAATGTAGCACTCGGAGCTGTCTTATCCCAAGGCAAAATAGGGCAAGATAAACCTATATGTTACGCCTCACGAACATTAACAAAAACAGAACAGAACTATAGCACAATAGAAAAAGAACTATTAGGAATAGTCTGGGCTGCAAAATATTTCAGACCATACCTGTACGGTCAAAAATTTCAAATAGTCACAGATCACAAACCATTGACTTGGCTTTTTTCTCTTAAGGAACCAAACTCAAAACTTGTGAGATGGCGACTAAAACTTGAGGAATATGACTACGAAATAGTCTATAAAAAGGGTACAAAAAACACTAATGCTGACGCTCTATCCCGTTTGGAACCAGAAACTTTCAATGAATTAAATATCAATTCTTGCGACGAGACGGAATCCGTAGATTCTAACGAAAACCTAACAGCTTCGCTAAATAGTAATCAGGATGATATTGTCCCAACCACTGAAACCGTATTAAATGAGTTTAATACACAAATTATCCTTGAATTGGATACTAGATTCTCAAGTTTAGATTTAAAATTTAGGAAATTATTTGGTAAAAAGAAAAGGTACCACTTCAGACACACACAGTTCAACGAAAACATAATCCTTCAAATATATAAAGAATATATTCAACCCAATCAATTATTAGGTCTACCGGAAAGTTCTGTCCGTTCCGGTTACAATCAGTTTCAACAAGTATGCGCATATTCATGTGACACATATTTGGCTTTCTCTGTTGATCGTTAACAATGGGCGCTTTCAGGTCACTCAACAGTTGGCAACACGTTGAGTAAAATCACAGCTAACGTTATAGAAATTTTGAACTCTGTGAAATTTTCAAATCAACTTGGCGAAGGTTTCACTAATCATGATGCCAACAGTTGGCGGACCTGAAAGCGCCCAATGTATACACATTTACGTCGCGGATGAACTAAAACGAAGATCATTCTTGTTAGTATTTAAGTGAAACGCGATCGTGTACATATGGCTACCGATAAAGGTCATTTACGCCACTGAATTTTGTACGAATTCCAACAAGGAAGAAATGCTACAGAAGCGTATAGAAATTTATTGAAAGTGTTTGGTGAAGTTACAGTTTCTGATAGAACATGCAGAAGATGGTTCGAAAAATTTCAAGTAGATGATTTCGACCTTTCTGATAAGCCACGCTCTGGCGACCATCTTTGATCGACGACAATACTGTCAAGATCCTGTTAGAGCAAGATCCTTTTTTGACAACATCGGAGATTGCGGAAAGACTTGATTCATCTCAACCATTTCCGACCATATTCGGAAACTAGGGTTTGTGTGGAAGTATTCGAGATGGGTGTCACATAAGTGAAGTGAGAAGAATTTGAATGATCGAATCATCATATGCACATCTCTGCTTGCACGCAACAAAATCGAACCCTTCTTGGACCGGGTCATAACTGGGGATGAAAAGTGGATTACTTATGAAAACATCATAAGAAAAAGGGCATATTTTGAATCCGGAAAACCTGCCCCCTCCACCTCTAAACCGAAGTTGAGCCTGAACAAGAGAATGTTGTGTATATGGTGGGACATTCGAGGACCAATACATTTTGAGCTGTTGAAACCAAACGAAAGGCTAAATTCGGAGAGGTACTGTTAGCAATTGGATAAATTAAAAACAGCACTCCAAGAAAAGAGGCCGGCGATGTTCAATAGGAAGGACATCATACTGCTTCATGACAATGCCAGGCCACATGCTGCTTTGGGGACTCGTCAGAAAGTTGCAGAACTAGGCTGGGAAATTCTGTCGCATCCACCATACTCCCCGGACCTAGCACCATTCGATTATCACTTGTTTCTGTTCTTACAAAATTTCTTGCAGGGCAAACAATTTAAGAACGAAGAAGATATCAGACAAGCACTGGTTCAATTTTTAGCCTCTAGAGATAAGACATTTTTAAAAATGGGATATACAAATTGCCATCACGCTGGCAAGAAGTCATAAATAATGATGGCAATTATATTATTCAATAGTTTATTCAAAGTATGAAAAAATTTATTATTTTGTTTCATTCTAAAAACGGACAGAACTTTCCGGTACACCTAATAATTGGATTGACTTGCAATGAAGACGTATTTCAAATTTTAAATAAAGTTCATAAAGAACATTTCTTAAATTCGAAAATTAAACTAATCCGTAGTAAACTAGTCACCGAAGACATAGAGGACGAAATTCAACAAAACGATATCATATCCAGACAACATCATGACGGAAACCATAGAGGAATCACAGAAAATTATGAGCAACTCAAACGAAAATACTATTTTCCTAAAATGAAGAGCCTTATTAATGGCATAATCAATAAATGTGAAACTTGTCAAACATTGAAATATAACAGAAATCAAAAGCCCATTGAATTACAAATATCGGAAACTCCAACAAAACCTTTAGACATACTTCACATGGATATATACTCCATAAATAACACTAATTTTCTAACTATATTAGACAAATTCTCAAAATTTGGAGCAGCATATCATATGCCAGACAAAGACGGGCAAGAAGTAGTAAAAATATTAACACAATACATATCCAATCATGGGATACCGAACAAGATAGTTACTGACCTAGGTACTGAATTCACTTCAAAGATATTTAAACAATTTTGTCAACTATATAAAATTGAGCTACATTTCACCTCCGCTAAAAGTTCTACAGGTAATTCTCCTGTCGAACGTTTTCACTCAACTATAACGGAAATTTATAGAGTAATCTATTCAAGAAATCATGCTAAGTTAGCCCAAGATATTATGAACGAAGCTATATTAACTTACAACAATTCAATTCATTCAGTAACAAAACTCACTCCTTTCGAGCTAAACAATGGACATTATGCGAATCCAAATCCGATCCCAGATAAAAAACAGCCCGATAATGAACTAGACTATTTACAAAACCATATAGATGATTATAATAAATTGACTACCCTACCCTAATAGCAAACCGCAATAAGCAGCAAAAGAAAAATCTGATAGACAAATTAAATATAAAACGCGCAAAACCTCCAATATTTAGAGAAAACGAAACCATTTATGAAAGAAACAATAGGCGCAATAAACTGGCCGCTCTCTTCCAAAGACATAAAGTAAAAAAAGATAATAAAGTCACTGTAACTACAAATAAAAGAAAAGTACATAAAAAGAAAATTAAACGTCTTTTGCAGGTACGCGAAGGGTTACCTCACTCGGGAAATGGAAATAATTGACTACGACCAAAATAAAGGAATAATACCTATCAAAATGGGAAACGCAAAAATAATAACGGGGTATAACAGATTACTTCACGCCATCAACCTTCAGAGTTACGAACATAGCTTACTTAACATTAAAGCGAGTATAGCGACAATACAATCATTAGTAAACACCAAAACCGAATTAAAACTAGTTTATAAAATCAGATTAGATGTACTAGCAATAAAATTCAAAAGGTTAGATGATAATTTAGATCATTTAAGGCCAAGATTTAGGAACAAGAGAGGTCTAATCAACAGACTAGGATCAATTCTAAAATCAATCACAGGAAATTTAGACAATGACGATTACTTAGAATTAGGAAAAGCTATCACAGAAATCAACAAAAACCAAGACATATTGCAGAAACAACTCAATACTCAAATTACAATAAATACTAAAATGATAGATAGAATCAACGAGATTCAGAAATATGTAAATGACCAGACCCGTAAGGTAGAATTTGAGATAATAAATTTAGAAAATAACACCCAAAACTTAGTAAATATCCTAAAACTAGATCAACACTTCCATAAAACCATACACAACATGGAGTTGCTGGACGATCACTTAGAAGATATAATCGAGTCCATTAGCATGGCAAAACTTAAAGTAATATCACGTCATATCTTAAATCATGACGAATTAGATTATATCCATGCACATCTAAATAAATTCGGAATAGAATTAAAAATAGAAGAAAGCGTTTAAGAATTACTCTGGTTACAAGCCTACTATAATCAATCTCAAATAATATTTTCAATTCAAATTCCAAATTTTTACCCTGAAACCCTACAATATTATAAAATAAAAACTATTCCTATAAATGGAACCTATACTCTGGAAATTCCCTATCCCTCGATAATCCTCAATGAGCATATATATCAATTTTTGGCAAATTCATGTGATGAAATAGAATCCACGCAATATTGTACTAAACAAGAAGTCGGAGATAGTAAAATCAGCTGTGTTCCGCAGATAATCAATAATAAACCAGCATCATGCAATCTAACAAAGCAGGAATTTATAGAAGAAATTGAACAATTACTACCCGAATATTTATACATTGCTACAGGAAAAGAAAAAATGTGTCAATCTACGTGCAAGCAAAACCAAAAGTCGATACAAGGAATTAAAATGATTCACTTCCGCAACTGTACAATAGAAATAAATCAGATAAAATACACCAGTGTCGTCAGAACATTTTCCGGAAACATCGAAATATTACAACCATTCAATGATCTGAATATCACAGCCATTAGGACACCAATATTATTATCCCATTTACATAATTGGACGATTGACAATGGCAAAAGGATAGACTTACTACACACCCAATCAAAACGAGAGAAGGAACATAGGAACATCCTCACCGGAATTCTCGCCACCCTAATTCCAATGATGTTCTTGTACACAATAATTAAATTTATACTTCACAAAAAAAGTAGAAAATCGTTTCAAGTTAAAATACAACAGGAAAATAGTGCAGAGACTGTGGAGCTACAGCAACTTAATAACCCGAAAGATTCACCAGCCGTCAAAAATCAGAAATTTTGGACGCCTCTTAGGGGGGAAAAGTTACGTACTGCAGAGTCCTCTACATCATCATAATTATATTAATCATTAATTATATTAATAATAAATAATTGAGTAGTTAAGTAAATAGGATAAGATAAATGAGTTACACTTCGTTACTCATCATAAATAAGTAAACCTTTTGTTCTCATAAATATAAATAAGCATGAGTTACATTCTGTTACTCACAAATAAGTAAATATCCTTTTTAACCTCATTTTATCATTAAAAGATAACATATAGTATAAGTATCACTAACATTACATTTAAGATTTAGAATTATTGTGAACGTCAATTTCATAACATATAAAATAAAAATTGTATTTTAAATAAATTAATAATAAAATTTATATTTTTAAAATCAAACTCTCAACGAGATATATACCATTTCCAAGCCTCGACAATTATTTGGAAACGCCCCTTTAAATGCCCAAATTCATTTTCTTTTACTTTGGTGATAATTTAGATGGATAAAGCTTCAACGTATATATATATATATATATATATATATATATATATATATATATATATATACATATATATATATATATATATATATATATATATATATATATATATATATATATATATATATATATGTATATATATATATATATATATATATATATATATATATATATACATATAGGCTCAATTAAAAGCTGAATCACCCAAAAACCCTACAGGTATAGAAGCTTCATCTACAACATGACTGCACTTATGATATAATTCTTTATTTTCGTGTTCATGTTTTAATTTAGACCTTTCAAATATACATATACGAGTTATTATTTTTTTTTGGCGAGCCCACGTTAATATATGTGAACCGGTATCTAAAACGAATTATTGTTATGTAACTTTCTATGTTCGTAAAAACTTGAGGGAACCCCCAACGTTGTTCAAAACCATCCACTACCTCTTTAATTGTCTCCTCGGTAGGAGGATAATAAGAAAACCTGTCCCGTTTGTGCATTTCAACAACTGCCTAGCAAAATTCCAACGCTATTTCTCGCACCGTAGATCTGCTAATACCAAATAAATTTGATACTTTTTGACATTCTGCCGAAGAAGCTAAATAATAATTAATCGATACAGCTAATCTATTATCTAGTGAAATGTATCAGTCCCTAAATACTGTATCTTTATTTTTCTATAACTTTCACGGAGTTAACTAATTCCGTGAATGTTTTTCTACTCAACCGAACATTCTCTTTGAATTTCGTTTCGTTATACAACGGCACCTCAACCTCCCAAAATAAACTATGGCGGATCTATGAAAAATATATTGTCAAATTTATTTGTTTGTATTTTTTAAATATTTATAACGTTACTTATTTCCACATTTTACCGGTCAACAGTTTCTTTCAGTCAAAATTAAATAATAACTTCTCTTCTGCGTCTCGTACCAAGATTTCCAAATGTCGACCTTTATTATAAAGTTCGTGGATTTGTTGGAATACGGCTTGCAAATTGATGAATAAACTCATCATTTTTAGTTGTAGAATATACGCAGGAATTAATACAATTCTAAGTATATTTTTTGTTTGTTTAATTTTACTACTATTTGAATCAAATGCACACAAACAATCAAACGGCGCTAAGTAGTAAGGGCCCCACTTTAGTCGAACTTGAAATCTAGGCCAAGGTGAAATGCAGATCTGGGTCAACGACCTACTTTTGAAACTAGATCACGCAATGTAGTGCATGGTCGCGTCACGCGATGTAGGTCATGATCGCGAACCATGATCTGGACCATGATCTTCAGTTGAGATTTCATTGTGGGAGATGAATTAGGATGCTGATCTGGACCATGATCCTAAGATGATCTTCAGTTAAAATGCCATTGAGGGAGATGAATTGGGATGCTAATCTGGATCACGATGTGACGTATGATGTGTGACGTATGAAACTGACTATTAATATTTTTGTAAACGGCGAGATTCGAACTTGCAATACAACGTATTGTATTTATTCAATAATTTATTGGATATGTAACGCAATTCATTGCCTTATCAGTAAGCAACGAAAATACTTTTCCACAACTTTGTTGCAATACAATGACTTGTTATATCGATAATTTATTAGCATTGTAAAATAGCGGACGCATATTACTAAGATTATACATGTGACTGACATTTATAGCACACTGCAAGCAATTTTTACATTTTCAATAAAGCGATGCATTTTGAACTATATAAATAATTGCGAATTAAAGAACTATACACAGTAGCGTGAATCATATCAACCTGAGTACATTCGTAGTTAAATCATGTATAAAAAATGTTTAATTAATCGTTTCACCGCCGAAGCCTCAGCAGCGGACAACTTACATACCGCTGAGGACAGGAAGGAGAAACCATACGTCATAATCATCAATGACGACGAACATTAGCAGCAGCAAACGGATTTTTTACTGGAAGGATCATGAACTTCTTGATGAGAGGAGAGAATTGCCAGTAATATACATCAATGACGACGACCAATGTGATGAAGTTCTTGATGAGATGTGCGACCCACACATGATAACCAACGGCAATGATAATAATGTTGATAATATGGTAGAATTGGTAAAACACTTTTCCGCATAATAATCGACACGTTAAAAACAAATAAAAAATATAAAACTGCCCGAAGAGCATCCCAATTCATCTTCCTCAATGTAATCTCTACTGAAGATCATCTCAGGATCATGGTCCAGATAAGCATCCCAATTCATCGCTCACAATGGAATCTCAACTGAAGATCATAGTCCAGATCAGTCAAAAACCTTGACACAGATTTCGCGACCATGACCTACATTCCGTGACCTAGTGCCAAAAGTAAGTCGTTGACCTAGATCGCGCGACCATGACCTTCATTACGTGGCCTAGTTTCAAAAGTAGGTCGTTAACCCAGATCAGCATTTGACCTTCACCTAGATTTCGAGGTTGACTAAAGTGGGGCCCTTACTACTGCGCTACTTTTAGTCCTTCCCACTAATCTCATAAATATGATAAATCTTCAAAAATTGTAAAGATTTTTTGACTGAACCAGTTTAGTCACTAAACCTTAAACCAAAACGAGACTAGCTTATCTTTTACTTGATATACTAGCGCTTACCTCGAAAAAATCACTAATCCATAGTCCGTCACAGTATTTGAATTCTCTTAGGACACAGGATTTTTATTGCGATTTATCGAGTTCTATATCATTTCAATTTATTTTTCTTTTAATTATATTGATTTGTTATACATTTTGCGTTTTTTAATTAAGGCTGTCATTTCAGATTTTAACATTGATTTAATTTTATTTTTAATTTTTTAATTTGTCTGATAATTTCATCAGTTCAAAATTATAATATTTATTTTGCCGAAGTAATATATTTTACACTATTAAATTTTATTATTAATTGGAAGCTTTGTAATCTGCATCTGGGCATAAAATATTCCAAGCTGTGCAGAAAATATTGCTGCAATTACTGATAATAGATAATGCTTCTTTTTCCACTGGATTCTTCATCATTACAATCGATAATTATATTCAATAGATTTTGAAAGCTTGTTTATTGTTTGTAATTCCCATTGAAGTGTGATATTTCAATTCTGGGGAGTTTGTTAATTTACGGAACCTTGTTTTGGAGAATATTTGTCAACATTGTTTTCTAGATGACCTTAAAAGCTATGAAGTATTCGTTAACTATCTCTCCAGCATTCGCCTTTCCAATAATCTCTTCGTCATTATTGGAACCCACTCACTATTTGCTGACCAGATTGAAATATCCTGACCAACCTAAAATCCTTGGTAAACGTACAGTGAACAGCTGCCTATAGGGTATTAATGAGGCTCTTTGGAGCACGTCCAAGCACTGGAGATTCTCGTACACCCTCAGATAGATAAATGCGCAACTCCATCTCCATGTGAAAGTGTAACAATAGAAGACACATATCTATTCTAAGAAACAGGAACATCCTAAATGCTAGTGGCTATACCGTCAAGAATTTCAGCAGAAGCTTTCATAAGCAATACTGAAAGTATTATTTTTTCCTCGTAACTCAAAGATGGTTGGGATGGTTGCGGGTATAGGGTTTAACTGCAAGGAATTAGATGTAAGCCTCCCATTTTGTCTCCCCGACTAGTGCATTGTTTTCAAGCTGAACTAATAGTGATACAGAAAGTCCAGGTTGAGGTACAAAGTAATATCTGCAAGAAACATTCGCATATTTTACGGACAGTCAGGCATTAAGACTCTCAAATCATATTTTCTTAGCTCAAAAGTATAGTGCAAAATTGTCAATATCCACCTGATGCGGATGCCACAACTTTTCAATTTTAAGGAAAGCGGATAATTAAGTAGCTCGACAAGGTACGAATAAGACATGTCAAAATTCAGGCAGCTGATATTGATGCGGAGGAAGCAGTATGGTGGTGGGTGCTATTACGGGACACTGCCTCACAGGTAAGCATGCGAGCAGGACGCCAAAGATAGCCTACGCTCCCTTGAGAATTAAAGATGGATCAATGAGTAGGTGAGGAGAGAAAATAATGTGGCGCGACTACCCAAACACCGTAACCAAGCCTAACTTTATCTATTTGAAACTATTGGTAAAACAATCGTGTTCTACAACCTTATTCTGCATTTATTTGAATTTACCATGATAAACAAATGTTTAGCAATCTTCAACTATACCACTTTTCAAGATCTCTTGAGATTTTTCTCTAAATATAAACAATAAAAAAACACCCACTCTGTATACAAATATTGATTAGTATTGCTTCTCAATCTGAAAGACTATAAACTATTCGATTGGCTATTCAAAATACCTATTTTTTTCTAGCAAACTCAATCAATAAACTTAAACGTAAGAAAATTGTTCTTTATACAAAACTACTGACCCGTTAATTTAGTGCCACTCAACTGGAGCAAATATAGTTTTGTTGACGTCACTACAGAAAATGATAATAGTACGATAAAAGAGTAGAGTGTGAAGTAAAGTAGCAACAACAATGAATAATAATAAACTTTACAAACTAAATACGAATAAGAATATAAAACTTTTTTTTTTACTTTGTGTGTTCAATTTTCTTGATGTTTATTATATCGCGATAAACTTAACAACAGCCGTATAGCATTAGAACATCGGAAGCTGCGGCAGAAGCATTATAAAATAATATATAAGAAAACGAGAAGGAATTACACAACCCCAAAAGTACAAGAGTAATAAAAACTGAAAGCAGCAAAATGAAATGAGGAAAGCAAAAAGGTTCAAAGATTTTTGCATATGATGGTACATAATGTCTTATATATACATACCGTGGTATATACGAGTACATAGTCAGTCAGACAGCATAATAAAAGTGGAAAGAATCATAAATTTTAGGTTCTAAATGAGGAATACAGTTTTTATTATGCTACTGCTGCTACTGTGCTGCTTCCAGCAACTTATTGATTTTTCTTGTGCCCCCCCCCCCCCCCCCCCCCCCCCCCTTTCATTTTTTATAATGTGAAACATACATACATACACAATATTTTTCATAACAACTTTAAGCAGATATTGTATTGTGTACAGCTCTATATAAAACGAAATACGGTAACACATATAGGAGGATGGTTTGGGAGTAGCAATTTTGTGTTTTAAATGATTTTTATGTGCATCTGAGGTTTCTTTTATACAGTGAAATTGAATGCCGATTTTATATTATATGACTTACGAGTTTATATTGTACACCAATAGAGCACACAGGGAGAAAAGGTTCGTAATTTAATATTGCAAAATGATAGAAAATGATATCGTCGTCATATCCTTGTACTATAGTAAAATTGTAGTCCTTTTTGGTTCTAATAATAGGTTTTATACACTGTTACACGATACAATGTTTGATGTGTAAACCTTTTACTCATATAAAAGACTTTAGTTAATTCAGATGTGTAAATTTATCGATTTTGAGCTTTTGTTTCTACGATTACGTAATATAGAGTAAAACTTAATGTAGGTTGCATTAGGGAAGCTTCTTGTTTTAAATTCGGGTTACATTTTGTAATCGAACCTGGATCGCAAGCAAATGAGACAATATATGGCAACCAATTACATGTTACCTACTCAAAATTACAACATTAATGTACAATTGTAAATCACTTTCATATGTAGTTATCAGTCGGTATTATTACGAGTAGGCACGAAGCAAACCAGCAAATTTCATGTAAGCATACAGGAGCTTCCTCGTACGGTAATTTTGCCCACTAGATCTCAGGGTTTAGGTCGTGGGGTAGTTGAGGCTTGCATGTTTCTGGCCTACACCGTGTAACATAAAAATAAAAATAAACTGAATAAAAAACTGAAACTAAATTGAATTTACAACAGAATTCTTCAGCCGAAATTGAGGAACATGAATAAATATAATATTAGCCCCGGTGTGTCCACTCAGGAACAGTTTAAGTTAGCAAAAATTTGACAGCAAAAATATGGTAATGCAGATATTGCATTTGATATCCCAGCCGAATGATGGTGATGCATATATTAGTTTTGCTATTTTCTCTCTCTCTCTCTCTCTCTCTCTCTCTCTCTCTCTCTCTCTCTCTCTCTCTCTCTCTCTCTCTCTCTCTCTCTCTCTCTCCTCTCTCTCTCTCTCTCTCTCTCTCTCTCTCTCTCTCTCTCTCTGGCACTATATCCCATCAAGGGATTTCGCCACCTCAAATGATGGTTTCAGATAAAGAAGACTAAATTCAACATTCAAACCGAAAATGTCGGCACTACAGATTTAAAAGTTACAAATGAATCATCAATTTCCCTAAAGAAAATTTCGTGTGAGTCACGTCAGAATTCCCATTTTGTAAATCCCACCGTTTTCTTATTTTGTCGCGTAGTATTTTATTGTGCAATTTTGTGCGTCTAACGGTAAAATTTGTGCATAATATACTTTGGGAGATAATGTGGGATTTCCGACGTGATTATCACACCAGAAATCCCACAGATCCGTTTCATGATTAAAGAATACAGTGGTGGACAGAAAATTAGGGACAGCAAAAAAAAAATATAAAATTAATAATGTAACAAAACTCAAATAATTTATTTAATTCCAAATGGTTGGTTTACAACTAATTTTGTATACGCTTCGTATGATAGTAGAAATAATTTCAAAAATAAACAACATTTCTTAAAAAATCCAAAAAAAATAAAAAAAGTCTGGACACAAAATTAGGAACACTAGAGTTACAAGCGAATAAAACTAATTCCATTCCCAATTTCTAATATAATTATTAGTATTTGGTAGCCTGTCCTTTATTTTTAATCACTGCCTGGCATCGTCGTGGCATAGAATCTATTAACCTTTGACATCGTTGGATAGGTATTGACTCCCAAGCTTCCTTAACGGCTTTCCACAGTTCTTCCTTATTTTTTGTTTTTTGCCGGCTACGGCAACTTCAAGGTCCTTCCACAGATGCTCAATTGGATTGAGATCGGGAGATTGTGCTGGCCAAGATAAAAGATTGATATTTTTGCTATCAAAATAGACCTTCCTAGACGTGTGCTTAAGGTCATTATCTTGCATGAAGACCCACCTAAAAGGTATGTTTTCTTCAGCATACTAGTGCATGACGTTCTGAAGTATATCATCTACGTAAACGTGCTGATCTATTATTTCTTTAATCCAGTATAAAGATCCAACACCATTGTAAAAGAAGCATCCCCATACTTTAATATTTCCCCGCCATGTTTCACCGTTTTTCTTGTGTGCTGAGGAAGAAATTCTTGTTTTTTTGGCCTACGGACATACTGTCTCCCATCAGAACCAAACAGATTAATTTTGGTTTTGTCGCTCCATAGTATGTTTCTCCATTTTTGGATCCCGCGGTCACCATTCCAACCAATATGGTCTTTGGCAAATCGGAGTCTATCGACGATATTTTTTTTGCTAAGAAGTGGAACTTTTCGAGCTGATCTGCCATGCAGATTGCACTCTGCTAGACGTCTTCGAATTGTGTGCGTACTAATTTCTAAATTTAGTTCCATTTTAACGTCAACAGATGTCTTAAAAGGATCTTTTTTCACTATTTTGGAAATATGACGATATCCGTCTTTCATCCGGTGAACAATCCACACCACGGCCCATTATCGTTAAACGTGATATTTGATTTTTATTTTTTTGAGAATTTTTAATAAACTACAATATTATCTTGTTACTAAATTAAATAGGAAATTACAGTTTTTAAATACTGCGTCTCGTACCAAGATTTCCAAATGTCGACCTTTATTATAAAGTTCGTGGATTTGTTGGAATACGGCTTGCAAATTGATGAATAAACTCATCATTTTTAGTTGTAGAATATACGCAGGAATTAATACAATTCTAAGTATATTTTTTGTTTGTTTAATTTTACTACTATTTGAATCAAATGCACACAAACAATCAAACGGCGCTAAGTAGTAAGGGCCCCACTTTAGTCGAACTTGAAATCTAGGCCAAGGTGAAATGCAGATCTGGGTCAACGACCTACTTTTGAAACTAGATCACGCAATGTAGTGCATGGTCGCGTCACGCGATGTAGGTCATGATCGCGAACCATGATCTGGACCATGATCTTCAGTTGAGATTTCATTGTGGGAGATGAATTAGGATGCTGATCTGGACCATGATCCTAAGATGATCTTCAGTTAAAATGCCATTGAGGGAGATGAATTGGGATGCTAATCTGGATCACGATGTGACGTATGATGTGTGACGTATGAAACTGACTATTAATATTTTTGTAAACGGCGAGATTCGAACTTGCAATACAACGTATTGTATTTATTCAATAATTTATTGGATATGTAACGCAATTCATTGCCTTATCAGTAAGCAACGAAAATATTTTTCCACAACTTTGTTGCAATACAATGACTTGTTATATCGATAATTTATTAGCATTGTAAAATAGCGGACGCATATTATTAAGATTATACATGTGACTGACATTTATAGCACACTGCAAGCAATTTTTACATTTTCAATAAAGCGATGCATTTTGAACTATATAAATAATTGCGAATTAAAGAACTATACACAGTAGCGTGAATCATATCAACCTGAGTACATTCGTAGTTAAATCATGTATAAAAAATGTTTAATTAATCGTTTCACCGCCGAAGCCTCAGCAGCGGACAACTTACATACCGCTGAGGACAGGAAGGAGAAACCATCCGTCATAATCATCAATGACGACGAACATTAGCAGCAGCAAACGGATTTTTTACTGGAAGGATCATGAACTTCTTGATGAGAGGAGAGAATCGCCAGTAATATACATCAATGACGACGACCAATGTGATGAAGTTCTTGATGAGATGTGCGACCCACACATGATAACCAACGGCAATGATAATAATGTTGATAATATGGTAGAATTGGTAAAACACTTTTCCGCATAATAATCGACACGTTAAAAACAAATAAAAAATATAAAACTGCCCGAAGAGCATCCCAATTCATCTTCCTCAATGTAATCTCTACTGAAGATCATCTCAGGATCATGGTCCAGATAAGCATCCCAATTCATCGCTCACAATGGAATCTCAACTGAAGATCATAGTCCAGATCAGTCAAAAACCTTGACACAGATTTCGCGACCATGACCTACATTCCGTGACCTAGTGCCAAAAGTAAGTCGTTGACCTAGATCGCGCGACCATGACCTTCATTACGTGGCCTAGTTTCAAAAGTAGGTCGTTAACCCAGATCAGCATTTGACCTTCACCTAGATTTCGAGGTTGACTAAAGTGGGGCCCTTACTACTGCGCTACTTTTAGTCCTTCCCACTAATCTCATAAATATGATAAATCTTCAAAAATTGTAAAGATTTTTTGACTGAACCAGTTTAGTCACTAAACCTTAAACCAAAACGAGACTAGCTTATCTTTTACTTGATATACTAGCGCTTACCTCGAAAAAATCACTAATCCATAGTCCGTCACAGTATTTGAATTCTCTTAGGACACAGGATTTTTATTGCGATTTATCGAGTTCTATATCATTTCAATTTATTTTTCTTTTAATTATATTGATTTGTTATACATTTTGCGTTTTTTAATTACGGCTGTCATTTCAGATTTTAACATTGATTTAATTTTATTTTTAATTTTTTAATTTGTCTGAAAATTTCATCAGTTCAAAATTATAATATTTATTTTGCCGAAGTAATATATTTTACACTATTAAATTTTATTATTAATTGGAAGCTTTGTAATCTGCATCTGGGGCATAAAATATTCCAAGCTGTGCAGAAAATATTGCTGCAATTACTGATAATAGATAATGCTTCTTTTTTCACTGGATTCTTCATCATTACAATCGATAATTATATTCAATAGATTTTGAAAGCTTGTTTATTGTTTGTAATTCCCATTGAAGTGTGATATTTCAATTCTGGGGGTTTGTTAATTTACGGAACCTTGTTTTGGAGAATATTTGTCAAAATTGTTTTCTAGATGACCTTAAAAGCTATGAAGTATTCGTTAACTATCTCTCCAGCATTCGCCTTTCCAATAATCTCTTCGTGATTATTGGAACCCACTCACTATTTGCTGACCAGATTGAAATATCCTGACCAACCTAAAATCCTTGGTAAACGTACAGTGAACAGCTGCCTATAGGGTATTAATGAGGCTCTTTGGAGCACGTCCAAGCACTGGAGATTCTCGTACACCCTCAGATAGATACATGCGCAACTCCATCTCCATGTGAAAGTGTAACAATAGAAGACACATATCTATTCTAAGAAACAGGAACATCCTAAATGCTAGTGGCTATACCGTCAAGAATTTCAGCAGAAGCTTTCATAAGCAATACTGAAAGTATTATTTTTTCCTCGTAACTCAAAGATGGTTGGGATGGTTGCGGGTATAGGGTTTAACTGCAAGGAATTATATGTAAGCCTCCCATTTTGTCTCCCCGACTAGTGCATTGTTTTCAAGCTGAACTAATAGTGATACAGAAAGTCCAGGTTGAGGTACAAAGTAATATCTGCAAGAAGCATTTGCATTTTTTATGGACAGTCAGGCATTAAGACTCTCAAATCATATTTTCTTAGCTCAAAAAAATAGTAAAATTTGTCAATATCCACCTGATGCGGATGCCACAATTTTTCAATTTTAAGGAAAGCGGATCATTAAGTAGCTCGACAAGGCCCAAATAAGACGTGTCAAAATTCAGGCAGCTGATATTGATGCGGAGGAAGCAGTATGGTGGTGGGTGCTATTACGAAACACTGCCTCACAGGTAAGCATGCGAGCAGGACGCCAAAGATAGCCTACGCTCCCTTGAGAATTAAAGATGGATCAATGAGTAGGTGAGGAGAGAAAATAATGTGGCGCGACTACCCAAACACCGTAACCAAGCCTAACTTTATCTATTTGAAACTATTGGTAAAACAAATCGTGTTCTACAACCTTATTCTGCATTTATTTGAATTTACCATGATAAACAAATGTTTAGCAATCTTCAACTATACCACTTTTTCAAGATCTCTTGAGATTTTTCTCTAAATATAAACAATAAAAAACACCCACTCTGTATACAAATATTGATTAGTATTGCTTCTCAATCTGAAAGACTATATAAACTATTCGATTGGCTATTCAAAATACCTATTTTTTTCTAGCAAACTCAATCAATAAACTTAAACGTAAGAAAATTGTTCTTTATACAAAACTACTGACCCGTTAATTTAGTGCCACTCAACTGGAGCAAATATAGTTTTGTTGACGTCACTACAGAAAATGATAATAGTACGATAAAAGAGTAGAGTGTGAAGTAAAGTAGCAACAACAATGAATAATAATAAACTTTACAAACTAAATACGAATAAGAATATAAAACTTTTTTTTTTACTTTGTGTGTTCAATTTCTTGATGTTTATTATATCGCGATAAACTTAACAACAGCCGTATAGCATTAGAACATCGGAAGCTGCGGCAGAAGCATTATAAAATAATATATAAGAAAACGAGAAGGAATTACACAACCCCAAAAGTACAAGAGTAATAAAAACTGAAAGCAGCAAAATGAAATGAGGAAAGCAAAAAAGGTTCAAAGATTTTTGCATATGATGGTACATAATGTCTTATATATACATACCGTGGTATATACGAGTACATAGTCAGTCAGACAGCATAATAAAAGTGGAAAGAATCATAAATTTTAGGTTCTAAATGAGGAATACAGTTTTTATTATGCTACTGCTGCTACTGTGCTGCTTCCAGCAACTTATTGATTTTTCTTGTGCCTTTCATTTTTTATAATGAGAAACATACATACATACACAATATTTTTCATAACAACTTTAAGCAGATATTGTATTGTGTACAGCTCTATACAGCTCTATATATACGAAATACGGTAACACATATAGGAGGATGGTTTGGGAGTAGCAATTTTGTGTTTTAAATGATTTTTATGTGCATCTGAGGTTTCTTTTATACAGTGAAATTGAATGCCGATTTTGTATTATATGACTTACGAGTTTATATTGTACACCAATAGAGCACACAGGGAGAAAAGGTTCGTAATTTAATATTGCAAAATGATAGAAAATGATATCGTCGTCATATCCTTGTACTATAGTAAAATTGTAGTCCTTTTTGGTTCTAATAATAGGTTTTATACACTGTTACACGATACAATGTTTGATGTGTAAACCTTTTACTCATATAAAAGACTTTAGTTAATTCAGATGTGTAAATTTATCGATTTTGAGCTTTTATTTCTACGATTACGTAATATAGAGTAAAACTTAATGGTAGGTTGCATTAGGGAAGCTTCTTGTTTTAAATTCGGGTTACATTTTGTAATCGAACCTGGATCGCAAGCGAATGAGACAATATATGGCAACCAATTACATGTTACCTACTCAAAATTACAACATTAATGTACAATTGTAAATCACTTTCATATGTAGTTATCAGTCGGTATTATTACGAGTAGGCACGAAGCAAACCAGCAAATTTCACGTAAGCATACAGAAGCTTCCCTCGTACGGTAATTTTGCCCACTAGATCTCAGGGTTTTGGGTCGTGGGGAAGTTGAGGCTTGCATGTTTCTGGCCTACACCGTGTAACATAAAAATAAAAATAAACTGAATAAAAAACTGAAACTAAATTGAATTTACAACAGAATTCTTCAGCCGAAATTTGAGGAACATGAATAAATATAATATTAGCCCCGGTGTGTCCACTCAGGAACAGTTTAAGTTAGCCAAAATTTGACAGCAAAAATATGGTAATGCAGATATTGCATTTGATATCCCAGCCGAATGATGGTGATGCATATATTAGTTTTGCTATTTTCTCTCTCTCTCTCTCTCTCTCTCTCTCTCTCTCTCTCTCTCTCTCTCTCTCTCTCTCTCTCTCTCTCTCTCTCTCTCTCTCTCTCTGGCACTATATCCCATCAAGGGATTTCGCCACCTCAAATGATGGTTTCAGATAAAGAAGACTAAATTCAACATTCAAACCGAAAATGTCGGCACTACAGATTTAAAAGTTACAAATGAATCATCAATTTCCCTAAAGAAAATTTCGTGTGAGTCACGTCAGAATTCCCATTTTGTAAATCCCACCGTTTTCTTATTTTGTCGCGTAGTATTTTATTGTGCAATTTTGTGCGTCTAACGGTAAAATTTGTGCATAATATACTTTGGGAGATAATGTGGGATTTCCGACGTGATTATCACACCAGAAATCCCACAGATCCGTTTCATGATTAAAGAATACAGTGGTGGACAGAAAATTAGGGACAGCAAAAAAAAAATATAAAATTAATAATGTAACAAAACTCAAATAATTTATTTAATTCCAAATGGTTGGTTTACAACTAATTTTGTATACGCTTCGTATGATAGTAGAAATAATTTCAAAAATAAACAACATTTCTTAAAAAATCCAAAAAAAATAAAAAAAGTCTGGACACAAAATTAGGAACACTAGAGTTACAAGCGAATAAAACTAATTCCATTCCCAATTTCTAATATAATTATTAGTATTTGGTAGCCTGTCCTTTATTTTTAATCACTGCCTGGCATCGTCGTGGCATAGAATCTATTAACCTTTGACATCGTTGGATAGGTATTGACTCCCAAGCTTCCTTAACGGCTTTCCACAGTTCTTCCTTATTTTTTGTTTTTTGCCGGCTACGGCAACTTCAAGGTCCTTCCACAGATGCTCAATTGGATTGAGATCGGGAGATTGTGCTGGCCAAGATAAAAGATTGATATTTTTGCTATCAAAATAGACCTTCCTAGACGTGTGCTTAAGGTCATTATCTTGCATGAAGACCCACCTAAAAGGTATGTTTTCTTCAGCATACTAGTGCATGACGTTCTGAAGTATATCATCTACGTAAACGTGCTGATCTATTATTTCTTTAATCCAGTATAAAGATCCAACACCATTGTAAAAGAAGCATCCCCATACTTTAATATTTCCCCGCCATGTTTCACCGTTTTTCTTGTGTGCTGAGGAAGAAATTCTTGTTTTTTTGGCCTACGGACATACTGTCTCCCATCAGAACCAAACAGATTAATTTTGGTTTTGTCGCTCCATAGTATGTTTCTCCATTTTTGGATCCCGCGGTCACCATTCCAACCAATATGGTCTTTGGCAAATCGGAGTCTATCGACGATATTTTTTTTGCTAAGAAGTGGAACTTTTCGAGCTGATCTGCCATGCAGATTGCACTCTGCTAGACGTCTTCGAATTGTGTGCGTACTAATTTCTAAATTTAGTTCCATTTTAACGTCAACAGATGTCTTAAAAGGATCTTTTTTCACTATTTTGGAAATATGACGATATCCGTCTTTCATCCGGTGAACAATCCACACCACGGCCCATTATCGTTAAACGTGATATTTGATTTTTATTTTTTTGAGAATTTTTAATAAACTACAATATTATCTTGTTACTAAATAGGAAATTACAGTTTTTAAATATTAAAAATAAAAAAAAAAAAAATACAGAAAATAAGTGTCCCTAATTATTTGACCACTTTTGTTGGACGTTTCCAACATTCTAGAGGAATTCCCGAAATATATCAAAAATAAAATACACTTTTATTATACTTTGTAGTATTAGAGCAAAGTAGAATTCTTTTAAAACAGATGTCAGATCAATGGGATAAAGTGAAATATTGAATATAGAGTTTTAGTTATGTTACAAATAGCTGTCCCTAATTTTCTGTCCACCACATGTGTTGCTTTAGTTTAGTTGTGCAAAACTGTGCATGTCAAAAACAATTTAGTTCTCCCCCAGAATTGGTCAGGATTTTTCCAAGAACGGCTATATCTGCCTATTTACATGGGATATGTGCAACGCTTATTCAGGTAGATCAACTATGGAAAATATCGTATATTTCTAGTAAAAATGTTTAGATTAGATGTATATAATCTAAACAGTCCAAAATTCAATAGTAATATACTCCCCATCAGCCAGAATTGCACTAAAAAGACCCTTCATTCAACCCTTATTTCAAACGATCAATTTCTGGCGTTTTCTCGGGATTTCGGACGTGACTCACCCAAAATTTCAATAACATACATCTATTCAATAGACATAAGAAGCAATCACGTTGGTGGAAATTAATGGTTTGTTTATCAAGATTCTGACAGATCACAGATGAACGACGATCTGACTGTACCAATTTGATGAACCATGACCCTAAGTAGAATTTGATTATAACTTTGGAGTGGGTTTTATTAGGTTATATTGGTAAAATGTTCCTTTTACCGTTGTTCCGACGTTAAAATTGTCCATCATTCGGGATTTTGCCAAATAACATGAATCTGACTATGCTGATTCGATAGCCCATTATCCTAGGTAGATTTTGATTATAGGTGAGGAATGAATCTGGTGAGGTTATAGGGATAAATGCCATATCTGCTTCATACAGCCGAAACTAGTCGATAAAAAGGATTAAACATTATTAAGCATTAAATGTTTTCTAATCGCCATTAAAATTATTAGCAACTCAAGATTATGCCAGTCAGTCACCGATCTGACTATCCCTAATAGCTCATAACCAACGGTAGATTTTGATTATAGGAGTGGGTTTGATGAGGTTTATAGCGGTGAAATTTTGATGGTTTCCATTTGTCACCGATAAAATCGTTCGTCATTCAAGATTTTACCTAATAAACACCAACCTTATTATGTCGATTTCATAGTCCATGACCATAGGTAGATTCTGAGTATAGGTTAGGGGTGGGTCTGATGTGGTTATAGGGGTGAAATTTTGATTTACCCCATTTTTCGTTGATTAAATCGTTCGACATTCGTGATTTTTAAATATAGACAACAACTTGACTATGCCGATTCGATAACCAATGACCATAGATAGATTTTGATCATATGATTAGGAGTTGGTATGATGAGGTTATAAGGGTTACATTTTGATGTTCCCCATTTTTATCGATAAAATCGTTCGTGGTTGGTGTCCATATGGCATAATCTCGTATGAGAAACGGTGAAAAATGAGGAAAATCAAAATTTCACCCATATTACCCTATCACACTCACCCCTAACCTTTAATCAAAATCGACATATGGTCATAAGCTTTCGAATCGGCATAGTCAGATTGGTGTTCTTATGCCAAAATGTTATCCCTATAACCCCAAAACCTAACCTATAACCGAAACCTACCTATAGTAATGTGCTATAGAATCGGCATAATCATGCTGTCTCCATCTAGAAAAATCTCGAATGACGAACGTTTTTATTCTCAGAAGAAGGGAAAAATCAAATGTCACCCCTAAAACTTCAGCAGACCAACCCAAAACCTCTAGTCATAATTTGCCTATGATCACGGCCCATCGAATTGGCATAGACAGTTCTGTGCATATATCTGGCATAGTCTTGAATTCCAAACCACTGTAACGACAATTACAAACCATTTAAAGCTTGATAATTTTTAAACTTCTTTATTTGCAATTTTCGCCTGTATGATACCATTTACAAACCTCTTCAAATGAGACTTTTTCCAAACGTAACGATTTAACGTTAAATTTTAATAAAATAAATATGAATGATATGAAACAATAAATTAATGTTTGTTGAATTAAAAATTTTATTTGTCGTTTGTTATAACATGTTTTCGGCTGATTTTGTAGGTTAGTCACTTTCGGCTAGGATATTTAAATTTAATATACAGATGTGGCCAAATTATTATCACCTCATACGAAATTCATGGTAATGTGATTTTCAAAGGCCGAACTGCAACCTATTGTATAGTTGGCACGTCATTATGGTAGATATTGACCAATCCAAGGAATTTGTGCAATAAAAATTTAATATACCCAGAAAATACGCCTTTTATGAGTCATTAATACCAGTGAACCCTTTTCGACAAAATATGAATTTCGAATATTTATTGTCCTGGTAATTAGTTTGACTTCCGAGTTGCTTTGATTTTATGACAACTAGGTAGTATTTAAGAATTAGTATTTTACTAAATAATTTCAGTCTCATTTGTGACTTTGAAAAGTGAAAAAGAAAATGGTTTTCGTAATATAAGGGAATTTAATTATGGTTAAAGCAAAAGACATCAGTGCTATAACCAGAGCCAAAATTGCGACGTATTTGGATGTAGGCCAGTATACGCATGCGCAAACAGCCCAGAAAACAAGAGTGAGTCGATCATTCGTCAGCAAATTTTCGCAAATATTAACATCTCAACAAGTCCCAGAAGAAGAGGAAAATGAGGTAGCAATCCTAAAACAACAGTCAGGCAGGACAGATTTTTAATGCGGAAAGCTAAAGAAGACCGAACGTTCTCCAGTAAGTCTCTTAGGGGTACCCTCGCCCTGAGGGGCGAAACGTTGGTGTGGAAATATTTGAGATAACAGTGAGACTAAGACTTTCTCAATATGGGCTATGGTGCATGACGATCTAGCAAGAAGCAAAGGTTAAATGCTAGGATTATACAACAAAGAAAAACATGGGCAAATGGACATTTTGCATGGTTTCGAGAGGGTTGGAAAAAGGTACAAACCATAAGAGTCCTTCTTTTAATAATATTTTAAAGTTACACTTTTCAATAAATGTTTCTTTCAACTTTATCTTTTTCTATTTCTTGATTAGGTTGTATTCAGTGACGAGGTTATGATGACTTTGATACTAGATAAGTCCTGGACTGTTCGTAGATCAAAAGGAGAAGAATATTGACCTTCCTCTGTCCAACAGCAGATCAAATAACCGGTTAGAGTCATGGTTTGGCTAGTAATATCATCAAAAGTCTCTTCCAACGTTATATAGTAAACGAGATTTTGAACGCGAATCAATATTTAACTATTATGCAATCACAACTGGCACCGACTATGAAGGAAAAATTCAATGGGGACGGAGGTTTTATGCATGACAAGGCTCCATGCCATACGGCAAAACAGTCACCGAATATTTATGGACTAACGGCATCCAAATCCTTGATTGGCCAGTGAACAGGCCAGATATGAATCGCATCGAAAATATCTGGGATATTCTTAAAGAAAACATAGCAGAAAAGTGCCCGCGCACCAAATCAGAATTGAACGAAGCGATGAAAGAAGTCTAGGAAAATGACGCCGATCTACTGACCAAAGTCAAAAATACAATAAGTGGAATGCCCCGTAGAATAAAATTATTAAAAAATGCTAACGGAATGTTCAACAAGTACTAATAAATATAGTTATCATAAAGTTTTTTCAACTTTTGTTTGAAAAATTAATTTTTTAAAGCAATAATCTTCCAAATATCAAAATGTGATAATAATTTGGCCACATATGTATAATATGTTTAACTTTCGGTTGAAAAAGTCAAGACACTATTTGCATAATCGATTTTTTTCACTTTCAGGTGGCAACTTTCGTCTAACTTTAACAAGGTCAGGATCTCCCCGATTGAAAAGTACAATGTCTGCTGATAAAAACTCCCGAATGACCCATCGACCCTTAGAGGCCGATGTCCAGCTACAACGAAGCAGCATAAGAGGGTATGGACATTTCTCCGACAAAGTCTCTCTTCACCTGGAGAGTCCTCTCATCCCAGAATGGACGACACAAATGCTGGAGACGCCGCTCCGACCCTGTGGATGCCAAGGAGATGGTAGAGAGTGATAAGTCCCGCTTGTAACTATGGAATCGAAACGAAATAAGATTTCACCTCCCATCAAATCAATCTGAAAAATTAGTAATTCATCTTGTTACAAAAATACAAAAACAAATCTAAGTAAAATAACCAGCACAATAACTGAACAATAAACCGAGACCGATCAGAAAAAAATAAAACCGAATGCCGAAGGGAATCGCAGTACATTTTTTTTAATAAATAGTTTTCACCAACAATAAAAGAAGGAAGGAAGGAAGGAGAAAAAAATTATTTGAACAAAACATGGTCGCTGACCTTGAATAAATTGTGAGAAACCAATGTGCACGAAGCGCGCGCCAAGCACCGTTATTCGGCACTCGATTACACAAATGTATTTTTTAAATTTGCAAAATTAGAAAAAATGGAAATTAAAAATAAAAATAAAACTTAAAATTGGCCACTAAACCATTGAACTCGAAAATTTAAAACTGAAAATTAGAAAATTTGAAAATTTAACTTTAAATGAAATGTAATTTGAGAAAAAAAAATCAAAATAAAATTAAACTAAAAAAATAATTGTACCTTTAAACCTGGTCACCCTGTAGGGTTGCAGCGTCCGTTTCTGCCAAAATGGGTTGCGGTGTCTTTTCACAGTTATCAAAAAAAAAATACGACTGGCAATGTTCCTAGTCAACCGCAACTGTATATATATATGTCAAGGCGGGTGGGACGCCCGTAAACAAAATGCGGCGCCTTCGTACTAGTTGCGGCCTATCAACGCTATCTGTTATCAATGCGAACGAGCTTCAGTCGGCCGTCCGTACAGTCTGGTGGCCTCCGAGGAATAACAATGTGGCTTTATGAGACCATAGCTCCACAAACCAAATCGAAATGTTGTTTAGTTTTATAATATTTTTTTTGTTTAAACTATTGAGAATGAATTTTTCCCGACTTGAAGACCAAAACTCGAGTTTTTCTTTTAAACAAACTTAACTGGACTGTGTAACAATCCAAAACGAACTCGAATTATTTTTTATGAAAATGCGAACTTCTGCACCAAACCAAATTTAGAAGAAAATATATTTTTTTTCTCGTTGGTGTTTGTGGTTTTGGTTTTTCGTGCATGTTACTCGCTCACTTCCTTTCACCACGTATTAACCACACGGGATCCGCTCGAAACGCGATATTTTAATACGCGATAACCTGGTCCTATACTCCCGCTCCTATCGATTTTTAAATTCCTATATAAACTGAAATTAAATTTCCCCTTAAATTCACCCGCCTGATAAATATAACCCGAACTACTTACTCTCATTTCTATCGATTTCTAAATTTAAAATTTTTAAAATATGGCGTTTTGTACCACTTCGCGTTTTGGAATATCACGCTTTGAATTATCGCATTTTGATAATTCGCGTTTAAAATGAAACCCCAACCGCACCCACCAAAACGAGAAACAAACAAAAAAATACTCCTCTACATCTCCGCTGGTTTCGCTTCCACAATTACTCGTGGCCTACGTGATACACTGTAGATAGATGCAGAAGATTAAGGCTAATTCGCAATAATAAAAAACTTTAGTGTTAATGTCGTAGATTAATGTGAATTGACATTGAAAATTTGTGTGAATTTTTTTTTTTGTCGTTTATCCACAATTTCATGAGGAAGCTGATCGAAAAATATCCCAAACAGAATGAGAGTGTCAGAATTTTAGAATTTGAGCTAAATTCGAAACATTTATCAAACATGAATTATTTTGAAGAAAATTTGAAAATTTGCATAGCATTAAATATATAAAATAATAAAGAAATCTTAGATGCGAAAGTTTTTTTGGAACATGGCGGTAATTCATCTCCGATCCCTGCTAATCTCGCAGCGAAACAAATGTGATATACGGCTTCATCTGACCTATAGAAATATTATTCTCTAACTGTGGCACTAGTCTGAGTGTCGATTTTGTTCCAAAAACTTCAAACCACCAAAAACTTCTACATTGAATGGAACTTTGTTTTAGCTTCTGGCCAATATCTGTAATCACACACTATAGTAATCAATACTTTAGGTTGTTTTTCTAATAGCTTTGAGAAACATTTTTAGGTTAAAATTTTTATAAACATTTTTTGCGGCCATTTAAAATTTAAAATTTCGGAAAAATTTATCGGTTACAATTTACACTATACAATTTTTGGGATTTTCTGCGGCCATATAAGATATTTTCAGTATCTGGCTAATATTTCAAAAACATCTATTATTAACATATATTTGTGGTTGCTTTTTTAATAGGTAAGTTTATACTGAAACTACGTGTAACTTTGGGGAAAATTTATTGGTTAGAATGTTTACTATAATTTTTTTATTTTCGGCAGCCATATAAGTAATTTTAAGTTTTTGGCCAATATCTCCAAAATTCTCACTTGTAACCACCAATACTTTCTAATAGTTTTTTTTTCTAATAGCTAAGGACATGCTGAGACTACATGGAAAATTTGAAGAAAATGTATTCTTACGAATTTTTCTAATAATTTGTACCATATGGTCTAGATGATGGAGGTGGCTCGTTAATTGCTATTAAGAAAACGTTTGTTGTTAGTGAGATTAGTGGACTTAACTCGGTCTATGACGATATTTGGTTAAACATTGGTTTACGTAACGGCAAGATTTTAATTTTATGTGTAATTGATTTTCCACCACGATACACCAAATTCGATAACTATAAATTCTTTTGTGATCATCTGTCTAATTTTATGCAAAATTCACCAACTAATTATAACTTTTTAGTCCTTGGTGATTTCAATTTACCGTGTATATCCTGGGAGAAAGATAACGTTCAATATCTTATTGATACATCAGCTCAGTATCTTATTGATACAATTACGCTTGTCAAGCTTTATCAACATAACCATGTGACTAACTGTAACAATAGATTATTAGACCTCATATTCTCCAACGTATGTAATAGCTCGTTAAAAGTTAATCATGCTCGGGATTATCTCTCTAAGGTGGACAATTATCATCCACCAGTTGTTATCAGTCAAGTTAACCTCTCCTTCAAAAAACTGTCATATAATACTTGTTTATACACCAATGTTAAAAATTTTAACTATGAACGTACCCGAAAAGAACTAGCTACGTTTAACTGGACTAAAGTATTTGCTAACTCACAATTGGATGTTGAGAATGCAGTCGATATTCTATACACCACACTGGGTAGATATTTGGAAACTAAAACTATTAAACAAAAAGTCTTATCAAAATTTCCAATATGGTATTCATCAAAATTAATAAATCTCATTCGAAACAAACACAAGTACCATACATAAACTTTTTAAAACTTATAAGAATTCAGCTAACTATGCAATCTTTTCCAACCTTCGCAGATCAGTCAAATTGGAAATACGCAAATGTTATTCTGAATTTCTAAAAAATACTGAACAAAACTTAAAACGTAATCTTAAGCTTCTTTGGAATTTTTCACAAGCACGGTCTTCAAAATCATGTTATCCTGGGACTATGAAATTTGGAGCCAGTGAATCTCATGATAGTAATATAATTTGCAATTTTTTTGCTGAGTACTTCGTTTCCATTTTTATAGCCAGTCCTACCTCGCCGGACAGTTCCACTGACGTGCACAGATCAGATACTCCGTTAACTAGAATAACGTATTTTTCATCGCAAGATATTTAAGTATTCTACAGTCATTAGATGTTAACAAAGGCTCGGGTCCAGACAACATATCTAACTATTTTATTTCTCAGTTGAAAGAGGTACTAGCCGACTCACTATCTTTCATCTTCAATATCAGCTCTTTAAACTCTGTTGTATTTCCAACTAGGTGGAAAACCGCGTTTCTTGTTCTAATATTTAAGAAATGTGATAAAAGTTGCATAAAAAATTATAGACCACTATCTCTATTAAACGCGTTTAGCAAAATCTTTGAGAAGTTAGTCTACGGATTATTATTTAAAGAAGTTAGAAATTTCATAAGCACAGTACAACATGGTTTTTATGAAAAACGTTCGGTTTTGAGTAACCCCTTGAGTTTTCTGGTTATGCTTTTGAGAGTGTCGATAAAGGCTGTCAATTTGACCGTACTGATTTCCAAAAAGCATTTGATACTGTATCTCATGAAATCTTTATTGAAAAATGTTTCAAAATTGGCATTTCTCCACCTATTAGTAAGTGGTTAGCATCCTATCTGAAAAACAGAGTACTAAATTACAGTTAGTCAAATGATAATTTAGAGTCAAAAGTAACTCCTAAGCCAGTAATATGATTGGCTCTAGCCAATTTAATGCCTGAGATGTAATAGTCAAATAGGTCACGGCTACTTCTTTTAGAATAGGTCATTACAACACATTTCTGAATGTTTAGATTTAGATTATTAGTCACACACCATGAGCTCAATGTGTGCATGTCAGTCTGCAATCACTAACAATCGTTAGAGTTCGTGATCCTTGAGTAGATTTTTAAACCATCAGCATAGAATAGGTGGGGACATACAAGCGCAGAACTAGCTACAATAGTTCTAGAAATACATCCGTTAAACTTCACATTTAGTACTCTATTAGTTTCAGTTATTAGGCTTTTATGTTTTTTTTTAAATCCTTTAAATTCTCTGGTTATAGCCTAGTATATAATAAAACACCGTTTTATTCGAAAGCCGACGTTTCGGATGTTAATTTACATCCATCATCAGGGCACAACTATGAATATTATATTTACAATTAATAATAGATTACAAATTAATAAAATCATATATACAACTTACAATAGTTAAAAAAAAAACACACAATTTTTGTATAAAATTCTTACAAAAAAAAATTAAATTATTTGTAAAACTAAAATGTATAGCAAATTAAAATACATATACTTCATAAACAAGAAAAAACAAATTGAAAATGAAATGAAGTATTGTTTTAGAATTTAGAAAAGGGATATTGATATACTAAGGCTAAAAAATGTAGAAACATAAAAATAAAATGTTTCTATGCTAATTATGGTTCAATGAAAAATGTATGTTAATTGTAAATGATAAAACTAAAATCAAATTATTTAGTATAAAAATAAATTAGTTTTTATTCAAAACATATATGTAATTAAAAATGATACATCAAAAATTGAAACAAATTCTAAAAAATCATATAAAGCACAATCTAATCATTTTTAATTAAATGATTGTACATATCTTGCAGATAATTACAATCTGATTGTTTGTTAATGCTTCCCGGATTTCTTTTGATGTATATCATTTCTAAAACTCGTCGAATTGCAGAATTACTTTCACGCTCCAATATCTTAATATCTTCTAAAAAAACATCATGTTTAGAAAAATATAAATGACTAGACAAAGCACTTGCATTATCAACATTAATTTTAGCCTTAGCTATATTCTGAGCGTCTCTCTTATGTTGACAGAACCTTGTAGACAATAATTGTTTAGTCTGCCCAATGTATACTTGATCACAAGCACATTCAACTTGATACACCACATTTGTATTATTACCTAAAGCCGTAGGATCTTTTAATTTAGAAAAAAGTGATCTACCAAAATTATTATGTGCTTTACCAACTAATTTAATATTATATTTATTCATACAAAAACTAATTTGTTCGTGTAAGGACTTGACATATGGGATTGAAATATATCTCGTTAGATTGTCGTTTAGGTCATTCTCCACTACTGGTTGTAAAACTAAATTTGTATGTAAATGACTTTTTAAAATTGAATTTATTATTGAATTTGGATAATTATTTTTTAAAAGTGTGTTTCTAAGAAGTCTAAAATTATCTTTATGAAAAATAGGATCTGATAATTGGGTTATTTTGTTTACTAATAATTTTACTGTATTCCGTTTGTATGCCAAAGGAAGGTGGGAATCGAAATTAAGGTATCTACCAGACCTAGTAGTTTTATGGAACCAATCAGTAGATAATGTTCCATCTATATTATGTATTACGACTAAATCTAAAAATGCTAACTTGTGATTATTTTCTAATTCCATTGTAAATTTAATGTTATTATTAAACTCATTAAAAGTTTGAAAAAAAATTTCAACTTTATCAAATGGAATAGCCGTAATAATATCATCTACATATCTATAAAAAATTATTGGTTTAAAATTTAACAATTTTAATATAGAAGACTCTATAAATTCCATCACTAAATCTGCAACTACTGGACTAATAGGAGAACCCATAGGAGAACCAAATAATTGTTTATAAATTTGTTTATTAAATGAAAATTCACCATTTTGAAGAACTAATTTTAAAACACTAATAAATTCTGTTTTATTTAGTTTTATCCCTTAATTTGTCTTAATTTGATTCCATTGTTTGTTAACTAGGTCCAATGCTAATTTACTATCTATATTCGTGAATAAGGATATAACATCTAACGACAAAATAATATGATCCTCAGGTAGAACAATATTTTTAATTTTTTCTTTGAAATCTACCGAATTTTTTACAGCACTAGAAGATTTACCAACCGTCATATTTAAAATTTTTGATAAAAAAGAGGCCAAATTATACAATGGAGTTCCAATAGAGCTAACTATAGGGCGGTATGGAACATTAACTTTGTGAATTTTAGGTAAACCATACATTTTTGCCAAAACACCATTGTAACATCGTAGATGTTTACCTTCTTGAACAGTTAATTTATTATTATTTTGCCATAAAGTTATCATTTTGTTCAGTTTATTTTGAATAGATAATGTATTATCCCTATCAACAATTTCGTATATACAAAACACTAATAATAATACGGACAATAATCCACATTCACTAGACAATATAAACACAGATACTGAGGTAATAAATTTTAAATTACTTTTAAATTTTTAACAATAATTTTAAGAATCGTTAAGAAATGGCGGAAAGACAGAACATTGTTAAATTTCAATATTTATCGGTCTATGATCGGTTTCTTTACTCCAGAGATCAATCAATTTGTCATTTTAAGAAACACTTTTAATATTTTATTTAAAAAGAGAAACGAAATGTATAAAAAATGTGTCCTGGTAATAAAGAAAATACAGAAATTATCTTTTGTGATAATGCTGCCACTTATGGCGAGTAGCGTAATCTCTCATTTTTCGTTGGTAAATTTCCGCCGTCTTATACAGGATGTAAGGTACATGAGTTATACACGGAAAAGATACAAAGTTGACGTCAGTTGATTTTAGTCTCAATATAAAATTTTGTTTATTTATAGATGATATAATAGTATTGTTTATGATTTGTTGTTTTTGTTAAAATATAGGTCAATACAAAACAAGGAATTCTGATAACGTAACATTTCAATTTTTATTTATCATCTAGGTATATGTTTACATAAATATCTACTATATAATGTACAAATGGAACAGATCGATCATTAACACCAACACATACTCTGTTCATATATACCAATGCAAAATTTTGTGGCATTGGCAATTTAAATTAACGGTAATTTTAATAAACATGTTTACGATGTGTACTGCAGTATACATAGATAGACCTATACAGGTTTATATTTATTATGTAATAGCAATCACACTAATGACAAGATATACATATATACTTACGCAGTCGCAGTCGTTGGTTGCTCGAGAAAAAAATAGTTCAGTTATGACCAGTGAGACTACCGTCTCATTACACTAACCAAAATACAGTTAAATAATTAATTTTGTAATTAAAAAAAGTTTTATTTGGTTTAAACTTTGAAAGTATATCTTAAAATCAGTGCTTTCTCGATACTAGATGGAAATATAGAAAACTGTCGCTATGGCGTCCATATTTTACACTACGTTTAGTTAAATTTAAGGGTGCGCATAAGTGTAGTACGCGGAGTAATAGAAAAAGTGTGTTTTAGTGTTTTAAAAAAGTGTTAAGTGTTAAGTGCTTAAAGTGGAGTGATAAAAAATATATTAATTCGAATAAATGCATGCGATACAATTATTGATGAGCATCCGATTTTCGTAATGTCTATAGTTGAACTATTTAATTTTTTAGTTAATCAGTGTTGTTAATAGTGTACGAATCAAAAAAAAAAGTCCAGACACAAAAAATAAACGAAAATCAAACATGACCTTGATTTTCATGCATCGTTCTTCGAGCAATAAATTTGGTGAGTTTTATTTCTATAACTGTATTTTGTAAAAATATTTTTGCTATATTCTATGATGAATTATTCTCCAAATATTACCTGTATTTTGGTATTTTGTAGAGACAATTACAACAACACCACGATGGCTAAATCATTTTAAAATTTTGCTTTAGCTGAAGATAATGCAGATTTGCATTAGTTGAGATAGCTGAATAGGGCTGAAACAGTTAAAGCAAAACTGCTTTATTTCCCAACAAAATACAGCTAGCTCTATTATCACTTTACCCAGGTTGGACTTACTATATCATACGATTAATTCTAAAAATCTGATCTTATGATCTTAATAAATTTAGTCTAATGAAATTTTTTTTTCGCTGTAATAATGATGTGTGACGGTGTAGAATAAAATGTTGATGCTTTTGTATAATTTTTTTTGTCGCACTTGTAAGTTTTTTTCGATTATTCTCAGTGTTGTCGCCGAGGAATCAGTAACACGCCGAGGAATCAGTAAATTACACACGCGCCAATATACAGGGTGGCTGAGACCAAGTGTTACCAAATGAAAACGCTGTAATTATTTAATTTTGATTATTTTTTATTGAAATTTCGTGGAATATGTTGAAAACATATTAGATTTTATGAAAAACATGTTACTGCTCGATATGACCTCCTTTGGCTCTGATTTTTTGATCAGTCTTCCATAGAAAGCATTGCATACTAACCGAACGTGGGCTTGCGGAATTTTATTTCATTTTCGAACAAGAGCTGACTTCAATGCATCAATACTTTCGTATTTTTTAGTGGACACCTTACTCTCCAAAATGGACCATATGGAGAAATCCATGGGATTCAAGTCTGGTGAATATGGTGGCCATTCTTTCGACGAAATCAGCTTTGTGTGACGGTGCCGAGTCCTGTTAGAATGTCCAACGGTTCGTACCAAAGTGTTTACGTGCCCAAGGTAGCAAAGCATCGTTTAGGATCTTTTGGCTGTACACTTCTTGGTTTACCTTCACTCCATGTTCGATGAAAACCAGAAGAGTGCGTCCATCTGCAGTCACTGCAGCCCAAACCATAACATAAGCTGGTGATTGCTTGCGCATGGCAACTTTTGTACCCAAATTATCGTTGGACTTGTGCTCTAACCAAACACGGTCAATTTGTTTATTCAAATACTGTTGAATGGTGAAAATTTTCTCATCAGAAAAGATAATTTTTGGAATCTCATCACGTTCGGTCAAGGCCTCCAATGCTCGTGTTCTTTCAAGCCTAACTTTTTTTTGTGCCTCCGTAAGATCTTGAACTTTTTATATCTTGTAGGGCTTCAAGTGTAGTTCATTTTTCAATATGGTTTGAATGCTGTATCGTGAAACATGTAGACATGTGCGGCTAATTGATTGGCACTTTGACGAGAATTTCGTTGGATTCATTTCTTCACCTTTCGTATCATTTCTTTTGATGTTGCTGTCTTTTTAGGACCACCTCTGTTGCGTTTAGCGATGCTACCAGTTTCGTTGTATCGAGTTATGGTTCGATACACAAACATTTTATTCACATTCAAATGCTGGAGCTGACGAACTATTGCTGTTTGTGAATTTCCACTCAAATACAGTGCAATTACACTAATACGTTTGAATTCCATTACGATTTTTTTGTGAAGATATTAATTTAGAACAATTATTTGTTGACCACATGTAAACAACTAACCAAACTTCAATCTGTCAAAAAATTGACGTGCGAAAATGACAACTACACAAATGATAGCAGGGTGAAGTCAGTAACATTTGGTCTCAGCCAGTAAAATGGGATAAATTCCGCTATTTTCGTTTTTGCGTATTTAAGTCGCCTAAAGCATCCTTTTAGTAACCCAAGGTCCATTCAATATCAACGCGGTATTTTAAATGAATAGTGTTAAAAATGAATTCTTTACGCAAATTATTATCTAACTTATATGTCGAATGTGCGAGTATATATTCGCCAATAATTCAATTATGCCTAACAAGGTATGAGATAGATAGTTAAAATTTAAAAACAACAAATCTACCTAAATCGATTGGTGGAAATAGAATAAAAATGGTGTCATCGGTAAAATGGTTAGGAAGGGATTTTGATGGAGGGTTTGGTGTAGTCTCGCACTTCAAAAGAGTTGCACAGATTAATGACTAGGGCAACCAAAAATGTGCTCTTAAAAATAGGTTTTAGGGATATATCCTCTATCCGGTCGCAAATTATTTAATTGCGAGGCGCAATATGGTTAGTAGATTTATGTTGCCATGCCAATTGACACATTTTTTTAAATTTACATTTATTTTGCGATTGTAAAGTAGAAATACAGGCCAAAGTCTTTTCATGTACTATATTTCTACTTTGCAATCGCAAAACAAATGTAAATTTAAAAAAATGTGTCAATCGGCATGGCAACATAAATCTACTAACCATATTGCGCCTCGCAATTAAATAGTTTGCGACCGGATAGAGGATATACCCCTAAAAACTACTTTTAAGTGCATATTTTTGGTTGCCCTAGTAATGACTAAGTTTTTTGTTATGTGTAACGTAAACGCGGTTTGGGTTTCGGTTATTATTACTGTAAGTAACTTTTAACGTTACAATTTCGATGATACGACATCCAAACCACATGGTTTTAGGAATGAAATCAGGAACGATATCTGGATCCAGGTTTAAACCTTCTCGTTTTTTAGTCTTTTTATATAAATTTATTTATTTTTTTATTAAAGAACAAAACGAAATTTTAGCGACACAAAATCAACTACATATTATTATTTTTCAGTCCCCTTCTGAAGGTGGCGATCCTCTATTTATACGATTTTTTCCGAAGGGGCATGCAATTCAGCACTACTACACATTTACAAAATTTTCGGTTTCGAATATTTTTTTTTCCATACTTAATGAAACTTACTACAATTGAATTTATTAACACCCTGGAAGTCAGTGACCTTATCAATTGATTCCGAAAACTACAACCGATAAATAATAAAAAAAACTGGTACAACCAGCGGGCGTAACATATGTTAAAAGGATTGGCTAAAAAAGGCGAGGTTTCAAACTAAATATCTTGAGTAAAATAAAAGAAGGATTAATGGTTGCATCCTCGACAAACGGCTGCTAAAGTTCCCGGTTACTGTCCTAGCTGGAGTCATCCCAATCGATATATTATTGAGTGGATTGGCTAGTTACTATAAATAACTCAAAACAAATATTCGAAAAGCTCTCATCACAACTTGGTATCAGTGAAACGAATCGAGTGATGGCAGAACTAGTTAAATGCCTAATATGGCAGAAAGATTTGAGAATAAAGCTTCCCTAAGTTGTCTATTTACTCAAATGCCATAAGAGCACAAGAAACTCGCTCTCTACTTGCATAGATTCAGTCTATCTTATTCACGTAGTTTTCAATGTGGTAATAACTAGAAAGCGGGTTCTTAAAATGGACTAACAGTACAGAATGCAATTCTCACAAACAAATACAACCACAACAACAATGACAATGGTTAGTCGTTTTCGGTGAATTGGGATTCACTTGAATTATCGGTGTGTTTAGGGAGAAACAAGAAGTTTTCTCTATCGGTGTATTATAGTTTTCGATGACTTGCTTTTTCTGGAAAATCGTTATGGGGGGTCCGCCAGTGGAACCAGGGTTCCTTTTTCTTATTTTTTTTCTCAGCTCAAACAACTTGAAAATTTGCTTAGGGAGTATACGAATACCAAGAATCGATTTCTTTGGGTCCTGATTTTATTTTAAATTGGTGAAGAGGTTTGTTCACATCTCAGGGGTCGATTGCGATAGGTTCAGATTTCGGTAAAAATTCTGGAGCGACGATAGTCGCTTTCTTTAATTTTTATTTAAGCTGTTGGCTCACTCGAATTTTATAAAAATTGGTGAGGGAGGGGTTTCGTATACCAATTCATCCGGTGAAGCCCGAGTCCTTTTTTTAAGTTTTCGGCTCGTACGATTTTTCTAGAAATAACTGTACAATCATTTTCGATTAGCAAAAACCATTCGTTATATGTTCTGGTTTCGGAAAAAATATTTTGTGCGAAGCCATCCGCCGGGAGCAGGCGGGGAGGGAGCTTGAAGCTTTATTTTAATATGTCATTTGGCTTGGATCATTTTGATAAAATTTAGCAGGACAATATTTTCGAATTCAAGGAAACGATTACAAAAATTTCTGATTTCAGAATAACTAGTGTGTAATTTATTTAGCACCATGTTACATATAATTTGCGCCATGTCATGTTTGCTTGGGGCCTTCTTTTAACATTTTATTTGGGTTTTCGATTGAGAGGAATCAATTTAAAGGACTTCCGATTTCTGATGTCATGTTGACCATGTTGCGTAACGTTTTGATGATGATGATGCAATCCCAAAAAGTGTAGAGTATAAGAAAAAATTCTCTAACCGCCTTTTCGTAACTTGTATAGTTCCTATTGGGCAGAAAATGAGAATTCAGTCGAGAATTGTCATTTTTAACCGACATTTTATTTAGTTTCGTGACAAGTAACATACTGTCAATTTCTGTGCTGTCTATTTTCTCCATGACGATCTGTGAGCCGATCTTTGGGATTTTAATGTAGGTGGTTTTATGTTAGTCCTTCTGTGTGTTTAGGACTTTATGATAGTCAGCTTAAGCTTAAAGAGTCTCAACAGAAGAGAATATTTTTTAGCTGAAACTATCAAATCGCTATATTGTTGAGAAAACGATTTAGAAAATGGCAGTTGTTAAATCGTCCCTGAAATGAATATCCTGAGTATGCGTAAAATTGACAATCTGGTGGAAACAATCGATTGACGGCAAAACTACTTATAACAGTAATGTGTCAAGTTTAGCTAAAACACTTAAGAACTAAGTTTCCGTAATTGCAAAAATTTAATAAAGCAGATAAGCAAAATGATTTCGAAAATGATTTCATTGACAGTGCTATAGAGATAAGTTACGTATAGTAAAAGTTATTAAGTCTGACCAGCTAGCAAACTATAAAAAATGATTTCGGAATTATTAAAAGTTGTAAATCGGAACGCTAGGTTTATATGTTTTGACATAAGTAGTTCTACATCATTTTAAAGAGATTAGAATGATGAATAGTCTGAATTAAACCGCTAGCACTTAGAGAACGCAACAAATTTTTGCAAAATTATTATTATTTTAAAATTTTATTATTTTAACTTACATGATGCTCTGTATACTATATAAACACATTGAATATAATTGTTCCCAAATAGACATTGATTGAACAAGAAGGTAATCAAACAGTATGCGGCTCCAAGTAGCAGGGGCACTAACAGGTTTGTTCCTGGTTAAACATGCCGAATACCGACCAACAGTATAGAATAAGAACGAAGTCCTGGGAATAAAATATTGACCTGCCACAACAACAACGACAATGACAATCAAATTAGACCCGTAATACTTGTCTCTACTTTGGGTCCCACCAAACTCATACCAAAATTAATTATATTCCCCAAAACAGTAATTCGCTGATTTGCCAACTATCAAATTGTCAATTAATTTCAATTGGTATACCAATCTTTTCGTTTCTTTTTTTATTCTTAGCAAAACTAATAAAAAAAACTTTAAGTACAAAACAATTGAATAAACTTTCACTAAGCTTCTACTTTTTTAATTCGGCTTTACTATGAAATAAAAAGCTTATTATTCTTCAGAACACAAAAAATTATGTTTTTTCTTCTACACGAAAGATCCATGATCACGCAAAGAGGTAACGTCTAATTTTGATTTGATTTGATTGAGATGTACGGCCAAGTCATTTGACAAGTAATCCCAGATATGGCCGGGGCCCACCATACACCTGTATTACACACAACAAAATAGGAGGGATAGGAAAGGTTATGTTAGTAAGGATAGACTCGACTCGGTTACAGACACCTAAGTAGTCGATAGTTAGTAACACAATGACACAATTCTAACTACGAAATAATTATTAATCATGTAACTGAAAAAATTCCAGTCATCTGAAAATTAAAAATAGTTATTTAACTCTGCAAACTTATCTTCTTGAATTTTTGTTAATACCTATTTTTAATAAAATCTAAAAGAAAGATCTAAAATAATAAAAAATTAAAATTAATAATTATTATTAAATACCACTCACTGGAAGCAATACTAATAATTAAAAAAATTCTTACTAAAACGCCTAACTAAAAAAGGAGCCAAGCCACTGGAAAAACAGAGGTCTCGTGTCGTGCTTCTTATTTGAAACGTCATATTTGACATTTTTTTTTTGTAATTGTTAATTTTGCATTCTTCCAACATATGTACAAACACGAAATAAAAATAATAAAAAGCACTGCATATACATACAATGAAACATCTTTGAACATTCAATCCGCAAGAACTGCCTTTGCTCTAAACTAAAAATTGCAATATCCAAAGAACCATTCACAAAATCAGAAATGTCAAATGTCAGAAAAGTGAGAGAAATTTGCCGATGAGATCAAATATTACAGGTGTTCCCCTCTCCGGAAACAACTTATACCGCAGATGACGGCCGCTTGTTACCTATACACCTCGCCACCGCAAATACAATACATAAATCTTACTACCGCAAACACGACGTAGCAAACATTCCATTTATAAGACAAAAGTCCATTAACAGACCAGACAATCAACTGAAAAAAAAACGAAAAATACAAAAGAGGTTGATGCATACAGCCACTGTCACATGTACCTTCCTTATGCTCTAAATAGTGTACATATTAAACTTCGGTAGACTTCACGTGGGCTGTATGCATCCTTTACCTGCTTATCAGGGTGAATACCACCACTACCACTTCGCCATGCCCTTCAATAAATGAGGTTATGTCTGCGTACTTTCCAAGCATGAGGATAAGTTGAGCTAGTTGGAAACATTCCAGTAACTGGTTGCTGATGATTCATAAACAAATGATGCACAATCCTTTGGTAGTAGTCCAATCAGACTCCAGAATTACTACGACTTCTCATGATTGTGATTATTTAGGTTCTCCAGCTGGTATTTTTAAAACCTCAAAGTTTGCTGTCTTCACAATCAAATATACATTTTAGCATTTTTAATTTTTTAATATTTTAATATTTTCAAAACAAAACCACACAGATCGCTTAATAACTCGTGATTATTATAGAAAACTAATAACTCAAAACCATTTTATAAAAATTAAAAATTAAAATAAATGAAAAAACAAAAACACGTCTGGTCGATATGAAAGTCAAAGGCAACTCCACGCAAAGAGGTAACGTCTAATGTACATAATTTTTAAAGAAACGGGTATATTGACACAAGAAACGACTGTTTTTATTTTCTTTTAAAGATTTTTCCAGAATTATCATTCACCGCCGAAGTAGTTTTTAAAAAGTCTCTCTGTGTGTGTCTGTGCGTGTGTGTGCTTGGTACCGTGCAGAATAAATATTTTAGGTTCTATATATAGCATAAACGGATTGGCTGACCATGGTAAAACTTTAAACTTCAGTTTTTCCTTAAACTAGAAGATTCCAGTGAGTTTTGGCTAAAATCGGTCCACCGATAGTGGCACCTTCCATAAAAGCTTCATCGTTTTTTCATATTTTTTGATATTTTTAAAAGTTTTTAACTGGAAACACGATCAATACAAAAAGATTGTAAATTAAAGTTAAAACAACCGGTAAAGGCGAGTTTTGATTTAAAAAAAAATATTTCATAAAAATTTGCCATCTTTACCATCTAGGCGGATTGACGGATTAGGAATGAAACCTCATAATTAAATTTTTTCCATTAATTGGGAGATCTGTGTACGGAAAGTGGCACATTTCAGTGTTTGCAATGATAAAAAAACGTTTAGCGTTTGCTACAAACAACAAAAATTTTAATGATTCATGTAAAATTAAATTTCAAATTTTCAATTTTCATTTTATTGGTGGTTTTCTGAAATCTAAAGCTCGGTCAGTTTAAGTTTAGAAATCAAGTGAGATTTAATTGAGATCTATGTACACATTCGCGATAAAATAAAGTCTGGTGTTAGCCTCAACATATTCATCATTTCTATTTTTGTTTTAAAAAAGAAAACTTTCAACCAGTTGCATGAATGATTTTAGATCGTTAGATCGTTTAGATTTACACAAGTTGAGAAATTAGTCAACAGCGCAGATTTTGATTCATTGCGTTCAAATATATTGTATGTATGTGAAGATAGCCCAGCCCAGAAATTTTATAAAAATTAATGAACAAACCAAAAAATATCAAATTGATTTAGTTAGATTTTACTGTAGTACTCATACAATTAAAAAAAATATCAAACCAACTGATTGTAATCTAAATAAAACTGCACGAATAATAACTAAAGTATCAAAAAACTGTAAGATTCAGCGCTACCAAATTTTGAATTTTATACACTACCAGCTATGTTTAGGGCAAATAAGAAGAAAAACGTTTCGTAGCAAGTTCCAGAAATTGAACTAATTATAGCTGCTGTGTAGGTCTGATATAAGGCATTTTTAGCCTTTGTGAAGTAATTTTACTTTTATCCAGCGGGACGTAAACTTAGCTAAAAATCTTTAAAAGTCCTTGCCAGAGTACATTCTCGAGAATTTCCAACAGAACTGTTTTCTACCATATTGTATGCATTTCAAAATCATGTAGCCCATGTCGAAGACATTTTTAGTTTTGGCGAAACAATTTTAATTTTATCGAGTGGGATGCAAATTTAACACTAAACCTACTGACATTTCATGTATACATAATCCTACCATGAGCGGTCAAATGACCGCTCTAAAAAAACATATGTATTTTAGTAAAGTAGACTAGATATAATATAATTTGTTTTCGGAAATTAAACAATAAAAAAAGTTGTAAACATTGTAAAATAGGTTGTTTGTATATTTTAGGAAAAGATAATAAGCCACATGATGATAAAGTAACGTTGTATGCGAGTAATTTTAAACGAAATTTTTAAAACGGTCATTTGACCACGCATGGTAGGTTTAGTGTTAAATAAAAAGAAATGAAATTCTTAGACGGGAGTGAAATTTATAAAAAATAACAAACATATCATTGTATTAGTATGTAGTATTACAATATTAATTTAATTTCTAATAAGAATTTTGAGTTAAATATTATGAAAAAACATGCTAAAATATTCTAATCTGCCATCAAGTCGATGAAATTTCAAGTGAAAATAAATGACACGCCCATGACGTTCTCCCGGATTTTCCATTTTTAATTTAATTTGTGTGGCACACTGATTTCACCTGTTTGCGTAGTTTATATTTGGAATAATATTATGAGGATCACAGAGATTCTTATAAAAAGGCATAAGAAGTTTACAATACCTACTAAAGAAGAAACTTAATAAATTAAAAACTATATTTTTACAGTGTAACACTAATAAACTAAAGAAGTTAAATAATCCAATTAGAATCATATACGTATATACTTATTAATTTTTTGTTAGAAACTTCACGACCGTATTCCTAGTCCAAAGTTCATTTTGGGAAATTTACACTTGGCCTATAATTTTCCAATACTTAATGCATTTCAGAATCACAGTTATTTGATACTTTAGTTATCATTCGATCAGTTTTATTTAGATTGCAATCAGATGGTTTGTTTTTTATTTTTTAATTTTGTGATTTGAAGTCAATTCTAACTTAATAAATTTAAAATTTTTTTGTTTGTTCATTAATTTTGATAACATTTTTAGATTGGGCTACCTTCACAATTATAATAGATATGAATAAAATGTTTGTTCGTTAATTTTGATAACATTTTTAGATTGGGCTACCTTCACAACTATAATAGATATGAATAAAATGAATCGAAATTTGTATTTTGCATGATTAAACAATTTTATTTTCTGGGATAGAATGCTGGAATAACTTCATATATGTTTCAAATCTGGCACATATTTTGTGGAATGTTCTCCGCCACAAAAAAAATTTAGCATGTATGAGATGTTTTCTTTAAAAAAAACAGACAGTTTTTTATTCCTGATTGTTTCAATAAGAATATGTATACTGTCTCTTATTGAAAGTTGAAACACTTATTGAAAAAGTGACAAAAATATTAATTTTTATGACTTATTATTCTGGACCCTGAATTATGTATTTATAAAACTAATGTATAGGTATACTAGCCAGAAATATCTGGGCACTAAATCAATACCTTATGTGTGGTTATAGGAAGCTTGTTCTGAAAATTATTTTCAGCTTTCTGAATCATATCTCCTATAGTGCAATTTTTAATTGAATTTTTTAAAATGTTTGACAACACTGTTTAGGAATCAAGTTCACCTCATCATGTGTTTTTTTGGTTGTTCAAATTTTATTATTGAATTATAGTGCTGTCCATATTTTAATATGTATTTTTTTATACAATATAACTATATACCATTGTTTGTTGGAAAAAATCTTAACGTATTATTGGAAATCAGGATTACCAAATTTTAGGGTTTCTTTCTTAATAAAATGCTTCTCAATATTTTTATCATAATACTAAATTTATTTTACAAAAATTATTTTATTTGACGATGTCTCTTCGCGAAGTGTTTTCGCTTATCTGTCGTAGTGGTTATTAAAAAATGTAAGCTCTATTAAATTACAAAATTACAAATTTAAGTACGAAAAGTTAATTAACTATGAGATGGTATTATTTGAAATTAAAGTGATAATCAATATAGTGCAGTTTAAAAATATCAAATCTATATAAACACCTACCGGATTGTCAGTACAGTGTAAAGTTAAATTGATTATTTATGTATTTTTAAATTAAATCCTGAACAGAATCCTTTAATTTGGTCAATCACGATAAACAGACCATTGACCCATGTTGAAAAATTATCGCCTTAGAACTAGTTTTTTTTTGTTTATTGTGAACAATTGACGAGTTCTAAGTTAACCCACTGGCAAATTGCACAGCTTCACAACGAGACGTGGTATATTTATTTTTGCTGTTTTGCATTCTTATTAAATCATCTTTACCTTATGTATGATTCAACCAAGCTGCCAGCTCACTACAGGAATATGATCTTCTTTTATCAGGACAATGCCACCAACCTTCATGTTCTCGTGGTCCCTTTTCCAAATGTTACATATTATTCAAGTATTCAATATAATATCGCTTCCAAAAGGTTTTGATTCTCGATTACTTCACCTTTCATCTAGTTAGTCTGTTCTCTGGGGATTCGATAGTTGCTTTGGGAATCGACCCTGTATACCCCCGTTAATGCAAGATAATCGTCATCTGCGGAGGTGATAAATGTAGACTCGAGTTTAATATGTTTTCTAACTGACAAATTAAGGTGGTCATTTCCTCAAACGTCATGTTGATGTTACGTGTAGCCTTAAGAAAATTACATTTGAAGGATTTTACCGCCTCCTCCCACAACTCAATAAAATGAGGTTGCGGGGCAAATAAAACTCTATTTATTCGATTTCGACTTATAAATTTTAATATTGTGTAATCATCGTTGATGTTGCTTACTGATTTATACGCTTTATCCTGGATGCATTTTGCTCCTAGGAAATTTAACTCGTAATCAGTATAAATGCGTCGTGGCACTCCACTTTTAGCTGTGAATCGTTCTAATGCTACCAAAAACGTTTCGCTGGCCATGTTCTTTACACCCTTAATATGTATTGTCTTTATTGATAGACAACCGAAGATGCATATTTAACCCTTATTGGTATGATGTGACCTCTACCTTTTCTTGCTTTCAAATATATGTGGGGCTCACAAAGTCAATACAGGTGTTTTTTAAATGCCTGGTCTGTGCGATTCTCGTGCTTGGTAAGTTTCCCATTAATGGCATAGTACTTGCGGTGGAATATCTCTTATAAAAACGACGCACTGGTTTAAGTGGGTCCAGAATGTAGATTCGCGATATGTATAGCCCATATTGCTCTGGTCATGAATATATGTTGGTGTGGGAGTATCATTGGGTGCTTGCTGTCGAAATCACAATCCATGTTGTACAGGTGGCCTCTTACCCTCAAAATACCGTCATTGTCAATGAATGGCGCGAGTGACAAAAGCTTTGATTCCTCCGCAACTTTGCTGTTACACCGTACACTTTTTATATACGCTTCGAACGTTTTTCGCAGTGCCCACCTAACAAATGTAACCACACTGTTCGCATTTTTGATTTTTATCGCCGTTTGGATATTTTATTCGTAGATTTGTGTCGTCCAATTAGTACTAGTCTCTTTGCGGTAATTTTAATCGCCTCTATATAGCGGAATACATATGCCATAACTCTGAATATTTTCGATAAAGTGAACTGTCTTTCAAATAATTTGGCCATTCAGGTTTCGACTTCTTCATAGTCTCGGTATAAAATATAGCACGTGATTTTGGTTTTCGACATTCCATCTCGACGATTTCGCCTCTTATATATTTTGTCTCTTTGCTTGTTGACCACAACTCTTGCGGCTGGCTTAACAAATCACTTTCCACCAGTGTGTCAGGCTCGATATTTTTTCAAGGGTAACACCTCTAGAACCGTGATCTGCGGGATTATCTTTTGACTTAGCGGGGACCCAGTGTTTTCGAGGAATGCTACACTCAGAAAAAAGATTACTACCAAATATTTAGTTAAATAAATTTGGTTGTTTTAACGCAAAATTCTGAGCTAGATAAACCAAATCTCTTGTTTAATTTAGAAACTTGGTATTTCCTTACTTGGTTACTACGAACAATGGGTGAAATTTGAGTTACTAGGATGTTGGTACGTAGTTTTGTTTAATTTCACTAGAAGAAATTTTGTTAGGTGAACAATATTATTGTTATATTTAACAAAGTATTTTGGTTTTTCTTAATTACTTATTGTGACCAATAAGTTTTGTCATTTAACCTAAGACTTGTTAAATATACAACATTTACGAAGGAGTTGACAATTGCGTAGCGAATCATTAAAATTCGCTAAGGCATTGAGATTATACTTTAAATGTAAGTTCAAAGTATTTTTAATATTTTTGTAGTTACTGCAGTCTAATGAGACGACCAAATTTTTTAAGATAAAGAATTCAATGTTTGATTAATTCTAAACCAAAGTTCCAAGTTCCAACGTCTTGGTAAAAAGTCAATTTTATCAAAACATTAAGTTTCACTTACTCACACTACTTTGTGTATTTTAATAAGAATTTCGTCAATGTTAACAAATAATTCGTTGTTTAAACCTAAAACGTTTTCAACATTAACCTCTAATTTGGTTACATTTACTAAGAAAATTTGGTAGAATTATAGTAAAATATTTTTTTCTCTTGGTCGATTTGACAAAATAGTTGGCCACTGTTACCATTTTATTCCACTTATATCCATTAAAATAACCATATGTTTTTCGTTAAATTAACTAAGTTAAAAATTAAATAACCACGATTTGGCTATTTAAAATTAAAATTTTATTCAACTAAAATCTTGTTCTTTTTTTTACGTAGATGTTTGGTTGATCGAAAACCACCAAGATTTTTGCAATATAGACTCAGATTTTTGTTTCTTTTACCCAAGTTTTTCTCTGAGTGTATCAAATATTTCGCTCGTTCGATTGGTAATAAATGTTTTCCAATACATAGGGTGCGTAGTAAGCCACGATAATACCATCGTTGAGTCAGCCCCGCGAAGTATTGTACGTCGCTAGAAGATCCCTTTAACTGTCAACACCAACTTCGTTAGCAGATGCGCTGCCCATAGCTCTAGCCGTAGTATTGTGATTGGCTGAATCAGGGCCACTTTCGCCTTGGATGTCAATAGCTGGCTTATGATTTCCCATACCCAATAGGGTAATTCCCCCCATAGAATCCATGGATTTGGACCTTCTAACTGCACTCTTCTAATTATGGTATGATGATTTTTTGGAAGTGTACGAATTAACTCCTTATCCTTCTATATTCTTCCTTTATTTCAATTGGTAATGTATCGTCCTAATTAACCTTGATGAGCCATAATTTTTGAAACAAGATTTTCACAAGAATTGTAGATGAAGGTAAAAATCCAAGTGGATCGAACAGTCGCAAAATTTCGAGAATTATTTTTCGTTTGTTAGTTGCACCATCTCTCTCTGCCAGTAGCTTAACTGTGAATGCATCACTCCCTTATGTCACTCACCGCAATCTCAATTGTGGATCAGCTAGTTCTAAGTCATTTAGTATTGCTTCTCATCAAACATGAAGTACGAACTATGAAATGATTCCGTTAAATGTTATAGTATATATTTTCCAAAACCCTTCCATTGGCTAGATAGCCGAAATACAAAATTGAAAAACCCTCTAATGTATGCCCTCGTGGAATGTCGCCTTTTGTCGGAAACTAAACTATAGTAAGAAAAATATTGTTAAAATGGCTGTGTTAAGTATTCAAAACTGTTAAAAAATATTTCCATCGCTGACTTTGTTATTTCTAATCCGATTTTGAGTCAGACACAAAAGCATACCGAAACTTACAAATCTAAAGAAGATCTAAGAAATATTTACCTCAAAAAAACTTTAAAATCAATACCGAAAATTAGATATTTGCCGTTTCTATTGTAAACATAAATCTTATCAAACATTTAAATTTAATATCATCATCTCTGAATCAATATAGAAACATCATCTCAGAAATGAAATTAAGGTATAAATATCATAAAAAAGAAGATATTTATTTTCCACACACTCGCATCAGCAAAGTAAAAAAAAAATCGAGAAAATTTTCAACATCAGCAATTTTAGAATACACAATAACCCAACCTAACACTATTCACAGCAGAAGCCTGGAATCGAGACTTTAAAACGACAATGAAACAAATAAATTGTGTGACCTTTAATAATGACTGACAACAACAACAACAACAGCACCAGCCATTAGATGAAAATGGTGCAAACTGGGATTTTTATAGATTTATGAATTTTCCTTTTCTATTCATAGTATAACGAAATTATAATACAAAGCTGAGCAAAATGAAATGTCATCGATTTTTTTTAACGTGATTTATGTTTGCACACCCGCTAAACACGTATGGTATGTCCTATATATTTTATATCCCCTTACACGTATTCCTAGAATAATGCCCTTTTTGTGTGTGAGATTGTATGTGCGTGTGTGTCTGTGGTATGGATACACAAAAGACAAAAAATTGTTTAACTTCTGAATATTGATATCAATAAAAAAAATCCTCCTCACAATTCGACCTTTTTACACTCAACTTGATTGTTTGTTGTTGGTTTTTCAAGATGAAACGTAAAATACATAATAATACATAATCATAATACATCCATGTATTTTCATTTAACCGCACACAAAATGACCATCATCATCAACATCGTCATCCCTGTAATATGAAAAAAAAGGAAAACTAAACGAGAAAATAGATGAATTTTCGTCATGAATGATTTATGTATGAGCGGATTTTTCGTAATTTTTTTACTCGTATTGAAAGGTCCTTAAAATCATCAAATCAAAAAGTTACCGCACTAAATAAGGAAAATCAATGTGGGATATTTTTGTCTATTTGGAGGGTGTTGCTTCTTAAAATCGCTACTTGTCGTTGGGTAGTTGCGATATTCTTGGAAGTATGGGCAGATAAATAAAATTTCTTCCTTTAATTTTAATGTCGTCCGCTCTATGTACATTTCTTCGAAATAAGGCTAAATGACATCAATGTTTAAATGTCATTCGACTAGATGATCAAAAACTATTTGTACTAAACGTGTTGTTTGATATTGTGAACATGAACATATTAAGGCCGTAGATCGAAAAAGTTGCCAAATTGGCATGGAATAGGAAGATTGACTGTTTTCTGCAGAAGTCCCAACAAAGGTCCGGAAATTTAATTCTGAACTTAAATATTGTACGTATTATAAAAATAAATGGAATTGTAAACAATGTGTTGCAATATCTGCTGCATATCTGTGCTTGAATATGTTTTACTAATCTCAAGATTGTGGCTTAAGTTGAACTGGCTTTAAAAAGTGAATTTGCATGAAAACATGCTTTTTACTTGTTTATATAAAATTTATTTATTCATATTTTGTTTATTTATTACAAAACGTTAAAATTAAATAACTATGATTTCAATTATAATAACTATAAATTGTTTTTAATTTGTAGTATACCCGTACTTAATCATCTGAGGTAATAACTTCTGCACCCTCAAGTACATCAGACACACAAAGATCGCATACGAATTTCAATTTTTTTTACACACTGACTTTTGGCAATACAAACAAGATAATCCGCTTTTCCTTGGACATATATGGTACCGCTGACGTTGACTGGACGAACGTTTTGGCTGCTAAAACGGAATATTTATAATAGTCGTAGAGTATCCAATTTATTGTAGTGCAACTTTTATGAATTTGGTCATAGCCTGCGCGGTTTTTGTAAACGACTCATTATATGATTATAAGCTAGTCCGGAGGCCAAGTTTAGAAAAAACTCCATTGTTTGTGATTTTCTCCGTTTATTTTAAATGGCGCATTAGCCAACCGATGTAAGTTGTAAACTGCACACCGCCTTTATTGTCATTATAATCTAAAATTATATTTGGTTTACAAGTTTTTTCAACGATGGTACGTACCTTCATTGTGTAGCGTTCATAACAACAACTAATTTTCCCCTGTCTTTGGAACGTGGCTTACCATATTGTCATATGACCATGAAACGCAAATTTGGTCGAATTTGCTTCCATATGCTTTGCTTCTGCTTTAATTGCCAGTTATCGGGGTAACTCTGGCTTATTTGCTCTAATGGTCCCAAGTATAGTTGTATCTAAGCAGCATTTGCTCTGCAAGTTACGTCGTGTAGTAAAATAATTGCCCATTTTTATGTTTCGTTCTTTATTGACGTATCCTTTGGCTAGTCGATGAACTACATTCAGAGCCAAATCTGTCACGCGTGGTTCGCCTCTAGATGTTCTACCGAAATAAATTTCACCTTTCAATGGAAAAGCATTTATTCAATCGCAAATTCAAAAATCTTTATGGCATATTGGTTTACTAGAGGTATATTGCCGAAAAGAATAGGGTCCTTTTGTGGCTACCAGCTGCTTATCAAAATCGAGAAACAGAAGCCATACCGTTCTTTTCTCGTGTTGTGGTTATCGAATCTCATAAATCCTAAAAGTTGTTCGGTGCTTTGTAAAGACATTACAGCTTTATAAGGCGCGACTGTCGGGTTGCCACAGCTCATCAAATCTTTCATCCCAATTTTTGCGTGCTGCAGCATAAATTAAAATAATAATAATTGCATATATCTCATTTACATTTGTATCATGCCATATGTGACATAGTTTACCATCTCCAACAATAGTGTTATTATGCTAATTTGCTTTCCTGTTTGTCTCACGAACAATGATATTCACTAATGTTTCTGGAAAAGCACGTTTGAAACATTGAACCGAGGTGTAGTGAGTTAATATTGAGTTGCGGCTATTATGCCATGTATGTCTCAAAATATTTGATATCTTGGCACTTTTGAAATTCTCGACCCATCTGGTATACTTGTCCATTTCTAATTCTCGGTATATTTTCTGTTTTGGGCGTAATATAGGTTATCGGTGGGTTCAAGTTTACTAGATCTTTCTTCATCTTCATCAATTTGTAATTGTGAAAGAAATATTGCCTTACTATTAAGAGGATTAAGAGAAAGTGAATTGTTTTTGGCCCAAAAGGAAATCTGTTTCAGATCAAAGTTTAGACATGAGATGGTCTCATCAATCTTAAGAACATCACTACCAATGTAAAGCTGTAAATCATTTGCATAAAAGTGGAATTTACAATGCTTTATGCGCCATGACAGATCATTGATATATATGAAGATATCGCAATGGACCCAAAACAGAACCCTGAGGTACACCAGCAACAAAATCACAAATGCAAGAACAATCAGCACCACATCTTACAAACTGCTTACGATTACTCAGATACGATTGTATTAATTTAACAGCAGATTTAGAACATTTATAATACAAGTAAAGTTTCTGTAGCAAATGAACAAGATTCACACTTTCAAATGCTTTTGAAAAGTCCAACAAAACCAAAATCGCAAATGAATTTTTCTTATCAAGCATGGCAGAAACCTCATCAATAATATGCACTAACGCTGTAGTAGTGCTATGACCAGTTTTATATCCTGATTGGTACTTACATAAAAAATCTAATTGTTTAACCCTTTGCCTTAAAACAATGTATGAGAGACGTGGTCGTACACTGCTGTGCCTAAAATGAGAACCTCGTATCACACACGTGATGATTCTTTCTGGCCAAAAGTGAAAAGCTCGTATCAGACACGTGATTGTTTTTACGCGATAATGTTTTTGTTTTTGTGTTATTGTTTGTTACAGTTGCAATATAAGAGGTGTGTTCCTTTGAAAGAGCAAAATCCTTTCAAAACCTTTGAAAGAGCAGGCAAAATACTAATTGGACGAATGTCCCCAATATAAGATACAAATATTTTTTTTAGGCAGAGGAATGATAGAAGCAACTTTCCATTAATCCGGAAAAAAAGATTTTGTCAAACAGTGGTTGTTAATGAATGTAATTTGCGGAAAAAATAAATCTAAAAAGCTTTAAAATCAGATTTCACAGCACAAATAGCATTCAACACCATAAATTCATCAACACAGTCAAACAAAAAACAATAACTGTCAACAAATTCACAAAAATACAAATCAGGTAAAGATAGAATATCTACCGAATCCCAAAATTTGATTAACCCAATTAAAATGTCTTCAGCAGAAAATATAATATATGTGTTGTCTGTGGAAAATAAAACACCAAGCTTTTTCAAGTTCTTCCAGGTTGTCCTTGAGTTATATACACACAACCAAAATTGAACCTATGTATGTTTGGCTTGATTAATCAATTTATTAGTTTTTTTTTCTTAGAAACTTAAAATAATTAAAATCCAATTCTAAACCATGTTTTCTAAACTTTTTATAAGCCAAATCTCTACGTTCCATTAAATTTAAAATATTTTCGTTTAACAAAGGTGCTGTTGGACAATTATTAATACTAAGCTTTCGGGGTACACACATATTTTCCAAAGATAAGAAATTCGAATTAAATTCTTGAAGTAAATCATTCTCATCAGCATAAGAAAAAAGATTCAACCAGTCTAACGAAAAGAGACAATTAGTAAAATATTCATAGTCAATTCCATAATAATCAGGAATGACGGTATAAGATATTTTATCCCTAGTATGACACAAGTTATAGCATGCAAAAATCAAATCATGGTCAGAAATAGCGCAGGAACTGCACATTGTCCATAAGATAAAATATTTTGCGCATCAGGCGCAAACACTAGAATCAAATCTAAGAGATTATCATTTCTAGGAGGTCCAAATGGTAAACTAAATAAATTATTAATTTGAAAACAAGTATATTCAAATTATCAGAATCAACACTTACCACAGGCGACGGATTATAAATAACCAGCAACAGGATTTTACCAAAACTACTCATAAATTCTGAGGCTAGAAACTCAACCTTACCAAAACAACCAGATCCTAACTGTTTAATATTTAAAGAGGCACGAAAATATAAAGTAACACCACCACCCCAACGATCATTAATTCGATCACCTATCAATATCTTATAGTTATTTATATGGAGTGAGTTGTTTGTAATTTCACTGCGAAGCAGTGAAGTCTCAGACAAAACGAGAAACTCAAATTCATCCACATGCAACAGAATAGTAATATCATTTAAATCTTTAATTAAGCTGCGTACATTTAAATGGCCAAATTTTAATGAATCATTTTTATTTACCTTCAAATTGATAGTTGGATAAGGTTTATCATACAAAATCGTGTCCTTTAAGCTGGTGTGGTGTTGACTATTGTAGTTTTTAACTGTGGACCCCGAAATTTGGCTCCACAGAATTAAAGCTTCGAACAAAAACTCCAATCGGCCAAGTATCAGGATTTATCGCCTACTCACGTAATACTTCACTAATACTAACTTAAAGCACACGTACTCTAAACTATTCTCATTGAAATTTTTTGGGATCAGCTTAGAAACAGTACATTAGTCCGTTCCCAAGCACGCATTAGCCATTGCTAATATATTAAACTAAGCACTATCCGGGGCAAATCTTGGGAGGTGTTACCAACACTTTGGAGGAATAGTTTTGATATTAATGTCAACAAGTAAGTTTCCAGTCCCACAAATTCTTCTGTCTTGATTATATGGTGAACTGTTAGCAACATGAGCAACGGAAGATGTTAAAACAATTTGCCGAAGACTAACCATCGAAATTTATGCAAGTGACCTCGAGATTCCAGAGGAAATCAATGAAATCTCAGAACAAGGTGATATAGATGCAGCAGCTTCAGATTTGGTACCAAATGATGCAGATGATGATGTAGACTCAACTGAAACTGTTGAAGCCATATTCAATGACGAGGTCTTACCTAAATTAGGTGTAAATTTGCAAACATCAACAGTAGGTGTCGATGAAGCTCCCACTACAGCATAATCGCTTGATGCCAATATAATCCAACTGTAGGGCACTCAGCCACTTTTTCAGCACAACTAATGCCTGAACTATTTAGTTTTCTATAATCTCAACTATGTATCCTATTGGTAGAAATCACTTCCTTCAAAACAAAAATATGAGTTCTGAGCAGTATTTGCAGATGAATCCGCAATAATATTATAAAATGTTCGGTTGTTCATAAGGTCAATATAAATCAACTATAAATAAATATTTTCTTCTATTCGTTTATTATTGCTGTGAAGTGTGTATCAATTTGATTGAAAACTAATTTCTAAATAGCAAATGTATTGAATTTTATAAGGGGTCATAATGACCCCACTTCACGGTTATCGGCCTAATTTCATTTATTTGATGTAAAATACCCTAAAATTAACCGATTTTGACGCGTTTTTAAATAGCTCTGGGATCAGTCAGACTCCACTTCACGAAGTAAAGGTTAATGAAGTTGATTTTGGGAGATTTTGTGTTTTTACTATACCTTAGACCAAAATTACTTTCCTGTTTGTTTGTTACATTATATTATTTGTAATTGTAATTGGGTCCGCCGGAACACTCGCAACTCTTGCGCGCGGTTTGCATATACATATACGTTTTTTGTCTGGATTATGGAAATCTTTTGTTAATACATTGAATAGCTCAAATCTAGTATTTCGTCACGTGAGTTCCATTTTGTTTTGCCGACTATTTGCAAAATTTTACAGTATTCGAATTATAAAGTTGAAATAAAAAAAAATTACCTTCCATATGAAATATCTAATGTTAGAAAATTTCTAAATAAACACTCAGCATTTTTTTAATAAAATTTCCAGCGATAAAAATGGAACTAGCCGTAAACCTAGACAAAGGAAATTTTTTTGGAGTAAAAATAACAAGGATATAGGATAATTCCCATAGTTATGTAAAATGGATTGTTTTTAAATCAATTATATTGAAATGTATGGGATATAGGATAAAAGAAGAAGAAACACGTTATAGAAAGTACGCATATTTATTTAATGCAGGCAAAAATTCAATTTCTTTTAAATTTATTCTGTTAAATAAAAAACTAATAAATAAAAACACACATAAAAAATTCAAATTGCACAGTAAAAAAATGCATTGAATTTTACATGAAATTTCATGTGGGCAAAGTTGCTGAAAAGGTTCACGTAAAATTACATGAAAATTGAAAAATAAATTTTTATTGAAAACTAAATGGTTTATACCGTAAATTTACTAGTAAAGTTATGTAATCCATTAAAAAACTTCAAACGAACTAAAAAAAAGACGGATTAAGAGAAATAAAATTATCTTGAACCCATCCACCCACACCCACCCACACCCACCCACACCCAGCCGCACCCATACACTCCCACCCACACCCACCCACACACACCCACACGCACCCACACACACCCACTCCCACACACACCCACCCACACCCATCCATACCCACCCACACTCACCCACCAGTACCCACCCACTCCCACCCACACCAATCCACACCAACCCACAACCAACCCAACCAGACCCACCCATATCCACTCATTCACATCCACTAACTCACTCACACCCACACACACCCACCCACACCGACTCACATCCACCCACACCCACCGACGCTAACCCACACCCACGACCACCCACCCACACCCATCGACACTCACCTACACCCACGCGCATTAAATATTATTTCTCTCAAATTTAAAGAGGGAACTAAAATTGGTATATGTATATCTAAGCTTGTAATTATAAGATACATTTCATGTAATTTTAAATTCCTTTTGAAAAATACAGAAATTTTTAAAAGAGAGAGAAAATACACGTAATAATCATAGTATTGTGCATTATTACAGTCAAAATTTAAATTTGTGAGACAAAGTTGGTAAAATCTATGTTGAAAATTCAATTTTTTTTTTTACATAAATAAAATTATAAAATGTAACTATATTGCGTTAGATCCTTAAATCACATTTTAATATTCGAAACTAGTGTAATTTCGTTTTTGGTGTGGAAGTGTCAAAATCACTGTATAAAGTTCCCGATCCTCGTGTAGCATGTAATCGAACATTGAAACAATATCCTTAATCTTTTCTTTTAAAAGTGCTCTGGCTGAGCTAAATTAGATAATTTTATTATTGTGGAAGCAGTTGTAGATCTCACTCGCCGATTTGATTTAACAATCAGTGGTACCGCGGGTTCCATTTCACCGTACTTCTCTCTATATAATTAACTGTTAAATTATCCTTTCTTGAATATAATATTTCAGTTGCTGAAGTGAATTTTAAATTACTAAAATTTAATCCCAAGGAAGCTTGATTAAAATTATAAAAATCACTAGACTGCATCTGCAATATTTTTAAGTGTACTTTTGCGTACTGCATTGACTTTAAATGCCATATCAGTGAGGAGGACTATGATAACCAACATGTTTTGAATGTCTATCTAACATGTTTAAAATGTCTATGACGCTGTGCACAGGATTGAGTTCTTGAATCCTGGAATGACCAGGGGTTCTAATATGCTGATTATCATCCAAAATGGCTTTGAATATTTAAATAAGTCGTTTCTTGTTTTTCCGCTTTGGCTTTCATACCACAAAGAACAGTAGGTAAATTTGTTTGTGTGGCAATATCCATATAAAAAGAAATCAATTTTCTTTTATAAAATAAATTTGATGTATTTCGTTTAGGTAAAGAAAATACCTTTTCTTCTTTCTAAAGTTACGCATCTGACTTTATTGGAACTAAAAATGGAATCAAAAAATAGTATAGGAATCAGAAAAACTCCAGGTGGTGACTAAATCAGTAGCCGAATTCAGATTAAAATATTTTTTATGGAAGTGGAAGGTGGCAGAATTAATTATTATTGATAAACCAGGTAAACCTGCAAACGATAAAAAAAATCTGATGAGCCGGTATCACTACTTTCGGTCACATCAAAAATATTTGAAAAACTGTTGCGCAAGAGATTTAAATTTGTAATAGAAGAAATATGATATTTAATTACTCCAAACCAATTTGGGTTTATAGAATATCACTCTATGCAGTTACTTGTTCAACAGAATTACGGATGTCATTGAGGATGCACTTCAGAATAAGAAGATATGCTTCAGTATTTTGTGAGATACAGATCAACTAAATTTTACACCAACGGCTTGAATTTATCACATATTCACACAACTTACCGTACTTGGACCTATACTGATCATCAGAACTAGAGTGGTTAGAGTTTTTGTATACAGACATCTTTTAGTGTAGTAATTAATTAATTTAGTTAATCTGAAATTTTTATATACGTGCTACGTGTAGAACACGTCAATAAAACAAACTTACCTATTTAGAAAAATAAAAATAAATTTGAAGAAAAATATTGATGGTCGTCTGCACATCTAAAACCAAAGAAATTATTTTGTTACGATATTCCAAATTGTTTATACTTACTATTTGAATCCAGTATAGAATAGTTAAAATTAAAATATGTAATTAAATTTTAAGCTTTTATTTTAATTTATAAAACCTGCGAATAAAAAAAGAAGCTCTCTTCAACCCGCAATTTTGGTCCTTCGAGCCAGATATCCACCCCAAATATACCTCGATTTTGGATATCCAGCATTTATTTTCTGAAATCAGCGATAGCGTCGCTTGAGCAGATTTGGCGCTAAAAGTATGTTGGAAGTAATTTGCGATAAATATGTAATAGTAAAAGACTAAAATACCGTAGCAAATTATACTGTGTGAACTTTATTTAAGCTATTGTGTGGTTTTGTGCGTGTGAATAAATACAGACTATAAGCGATTCCGCTAAAATATTCGAGATTTGTATATACGATATCAATTGTGTAAACAAGACATTTTAGTGAGGTGTATAAGTACATTGGTTATTTTTCGTTGCTCATTTTATTGATAAATTAGCTGTATTAGTGCTGAAATAAATAATTGTGCATTTGCATTTTGCAATCATTGTTTAAAAATACCGCACTTCAATTTATAAAATCAAGAAATGTCTACTAACCGTGCGCTCAAGCGCATTTCTTTACGTATTGGAAATATTGAAGCCACAACAAAAAAATTCGAACCAGATACAGGAGGAAGTGGAAACTACACAGTTGAAAAAATATGACCTATGTTATGCAAATTGCATTACATATACGTCCTGCGGAAGCTTGTATTACAAACTAATGCACAAGTTGCATTATATCAGATATTAATGCTAATTGTATTAATTTTTAGTGTATAGTTTACATTAAACTTTAACGGAATATTTTGTTAAAATTGATAAAAGTTATATTAAAATTTATAGCACATTGCATAAAAATAATAATCAAAACATCCATTTGGAAGCATCATTTTTTGTCGTAAGTGGCATTAAAATTGTATAGTCCAGTACTTTAAACAGTAAAGCACACTGCATTAGAAATTCCCAAATAATTGTATTAACACTTATATTAATTTGTATTAAAAATAAAGCTTCCAACTCGATTGACGTAAATCAGCGTATTTCTAAGTGTGTAATATTCAGCTTCTCGAAGACGAATGGAAAGATTACCGAGAGTTAGAAAAAGTAATTGGTGAATTAGAAACCTATGAAGATCTACAAAATGCCATAGAGGGAGCGTATTTTAAATTGAAACATATATTAGTACATGCTAAAAAAGAACGCGAAGCTGAAGCACCTACGCGTTCATATAATGTATCAATCGACGATCTAATGGTGAATCAGCAATATTTTTTACATGAATTCGCAACCCTGAACAAAAATAGCAGTGATCTCCGGCTTCCAAAAATTAATATTCCCTCTTTTTCCGGTCAATACTCGGAGTTTCCTTCGTTTCAAGATCTATTCGAAGCATTCATCGACAACAATGCTAAAATCTCAAAGGTGCTTAAATTTCAATATTTAAAAGGTCTTTTAACAGGAGAGGCTGCCGCATTGGTTCGTCATATCGCAGTAACTGGGGCAAACTATAGTGAGGCTTGGGAGAAAATAAAACAGAGATACGATAAAAAAGGCTCGTGGTGGCAAATTTCATAAACCAGTTCTTTGACCAGCCAGCTATATCAAAGGTTTCGGCTAAGGCACTTCATCAAATAGCTGACTTATTGGATGAAGTTCTCAGAGGATTGAAGGTGTTAGGCGCCGAAGCGGAGAAAAGGGACACATGCCTTATTCATATTTTGGTAAACAAGTTAGACAGCGTGACTAAGTAAGCATGGGCAAATGAGATAGTTGTAGAGGATTTCCCTACAATGGAAATTTTTTTCCGATTTTTAAGCAAATGTATAGTGATTCATTGGATGCGATAGAAGTGAATAAGGTGTCACAGCCAACAACCAGCAATCGAGTTAAATCATTCCAATCATCTGCAGAGCCTTTGTGCCTTAAATGTTCGTAAGGCCATTATCTCAGTAAATGTGACCAATTTCTTTCTCTAAGTGTTAATGAGAGACAAGGTTTTGCGTCTGAGAGAAATCTGTGTTTTAACTGTTTGTCCCCAGGCCATCAGTCAATCGTTTGCAGATCGAGATAGAGATGCGGTAAATGCCACAGAAAGCACCATCTGACACTACACACCGCGGATGCAGTGAAACAGCGAATACGGCTACGAGTAGTAATATAGAGGAGACAACGACCTATGTCGTGTCTAATGTAGCAACCATACCAAGATTTCAATCATTATTACCAACTGCAATAGTTCAAGTTATGGATCAATCTGTTAAGCTACAAATGTGCAGAGTGTTATTGGACTCGGGATCTCAAGCGTCATTTATTACGGAAGCGTGTATGTAGCGATTAAAACTGCCGAGGTCAAGAAGCCTTTCTTTGGAAAGAAAGCTGCAGACTAACAGTCTATTAAAAGGTGAATACTGTAATTTATTAATGAATTCGTAAATCTAGGATGCATGCAACCTATTACTGAAGCTGAGCATCAAATTGAGCAGTCCAAATTGTGTTACTTACCTCATCACTGCGTATTAAAAGAGTCTAGTGAAACGACCAAATTGGTTTTTGATGGTTCGGCGAAAATTACATCAGGAGTTTCGCTCAATAAAACAATGCTAGTAGGTCCAACGATTCAGCCTTCATTATGGTCAAATTTAATGAGATTCAGAAACCACAAAATAGCATTGACAGGCGACATTGAGAAGATGTACAACCAAGTTTTAGTTGCTGAGAAGGACGCGCAATTCCAATGCATACTATGGAGAGAAGAGCCATCAGATGAACTCAAGCATTATAGGCTCAACACTGTCACGTTCGGATTAGCTAGTTCAGCCTTTTTGGCAATGAGAACCATGCATCAGATAGCCTACGACAGCCAATACGATCACCCAAATATCGTGCAATACATTTGGAACGATTTTTATGTTGATGATTTCGTTTTCGGAGCAGACACGGTCGAAGAATTTCGCACTCTGAAAGATGAAATAACTGCTGTATTGCACAAAGGTGGATTAAAATTGAGAAAGTGGACGTCCAATTCAGCTAGCATTATGACGATAAAAAAGGCTGAGCAAATTTCGATGTTCCAAAATTCACACGAAACAAGAATATTGGGCCTTCAATGGAGCACAGTTGATGATGTTTATAATTTCAAGTTGAACCTGGATGACAATTCAAAACCAATGAAACGGCAAATTATCTCGGAGAATATTTGATCCCCTTGGATGGCTATCTCCATCGATAATCATAATGATTTTTTTTTTCCAAAACCTTTGGTTGATGAAGCTGGGCTGGGACGATGAACTGCCAGATAACGTGTCAAAATTATATCAAAAGATTCGAAGGTCTACGGATTAAGCGGTATGTTTCAAAGGATGATAAAGTAGAACTACATATGGGTTCTCGAATGCAAGCGAAAAGACGTACGGTGCTGTTGTATATTATAGAGCAGTGAATGCAGATGGTACGGTAATGGTGACTCTAATGGCATCCAAAACCAAAATAGCACCCACTAAGCAGATAAGTATATCCCAAGGCTAGAGTTATGTGGTGCGCATTTGCTGACGAAGTTACTGAGGTTGATGAAGGATACAATGAAGCAGCCAGTAGAATGCTATGCGTGAACAGATTCCACTATTGTTTTGATGTGGTTGTCAAGTCATCCAGCAAGATGGAAAACGTTCGTGGCCAATCCCACATCGCAGATTTTAGATGAGCTACCCCGAAAGTTTTGGAACCATGCACGATCTGAGCAAAATCCAGCTGACCACGCATCTCGAGGAGTACTGCCATCCAAATTAGTAAGTTTGCGGCAATGGTGGCAAGGTTCCTAATGGCTTCAAGCTCTTGAAGTGATTATTATATTAAAAACGATGAAATTATCAATCCAGATTATCTAAAAGAACAGCGAAGCAAAGAAAATATTCTCGTTTTTACTGCCGAAAAAAATAGGATATTATTGATGAGTTTGTGCAAAGGTGTTCATCGTATATCAAGCTTGTTTGAAGCCCCGCTTATGTTCAACGATTTGTAAGAAACACAAGAATACCTAAAGCTAGAAGAATTTTTGGTTACCTAACTGCAGAGGAGCTGCAAGCCGCCAAAAGCATCATTATGCGACATGTGCAGCGAGATTCATTTGGTCGAGAAATCGATGGTTTGCAGAAAGGCAGAGAAAATAGAAAAAAACAGCGATATTCTATCCTTGGCGCCGTTTCTAGATGATGATGGTATATTGAGAGTCGGTGGCAGATTAAAGCATTTAGACGGCCAATATGATTATAGGCATCCGGCCCTTCTACCAAAGCAGCACTCATTCAGTAAAATGATTATACGTCACATACATGTACAGAATCTACACCCTGGTCTATCATTGACGTTTCAACTAATAAGGCAACAATTTTGGGTAATTGGAGGAAGAAGAGCCATCCAGAAAATAATAGAAAAATGCGTCGTGTTTTAAAAACAATGCGAGGACTTCCAAACAACTCATGGGGACCTGCCAATAGCAAGATTGAAAACATTAAGACAATTTACATCGTGTGGTGTCGATTATGCAGGCCCAATGCAGCTTGCGTTGACAAAGGGGAGAGGGCCAGATTCACTAAAGGCTACATTGCGGTATTTATCTGTATGGTCACAAAGGCTATACACTTGGAAGTTGTGAGTAACTTATCCACTGACGCTTTTATCGCTGCGTTAAAGAGATTTGTGTCGATAAGTGGATCACCAGCCCATATGTACAGCGATAATGGTTCAAATTTTATCGGAGCAGCATGAAACATTAATGAGGTACATAAAATTAATGAGGTACACAATATTCCAAATTGTTTATACCTACTATTTGAATCCATAAATGCCATAAAATTATAAAACCATAAAATGTGCCATAATATTATAAAATTTTTAAAACTGAAATGTAATTCTTAAGGTAGTGTTTAGGATACACGCAAAAAAATAATACGCTGTTATTAACATAAAAGCTAAGCTAATTTATCAAAAAAAAAGTTGCAAACTCAACTTACCGGTCATTTTGTGAATAACACAATTTTCATTTTGTTAAACTAGCGTTTCATATAGCAAAATTAAATCATACATTTTTTTTCTAGTTCACATAAATGCAAAGATAGTTTCACTTAATTAAAAGCGTAAATAGCAAATTGCTAAGTTAACTTATAGATTACGCCTTACTAAACGAACTGTAAAATTAGCAAATCTTTAAAGTAAAATTAACTTATGTTAAAGTTAAAATGTACAAAGTGTATTGTGAAATTAACAAACACCATAATACTAAAATTAACTATTTTTCGAAGTAAAATTAGCTCAGCTGTAGTTAAATTAACTAATCTTTGAAATGTTGAATTACACATATTTTGAAGTAGAAATAACTAGGCAATAAGTGAAATTACGTATCTTCCACAAGTTAAATTAGGTTAATACCAGCAAAAAAATGTCTAGCACTATAGTAATATATATATATATATATATATATATATATATATATATATATATATATATATATATATATATATATATATATATATATATATATATATATATATATATATATATATATATATATATATATATATATATATATATATATATATATACATATACATATATATAGGATTTATTAATATAGGATTTATTTCAGTAACAGTAAGTTTCAATTGATTTAATGTAAGGCTAGGTCATGCAAATAATTAATTTGTAAAATGTTTATTTATTTTGCTAATTATTTCCGTCAATTTATAAAGGATTCATCATAACACACAAAAAGAGAATTCAATTAAAAAACATTATATTTATAATATATTCCATTGGACAGGTAAGGCAGGATTAAAATGAAACTTCATTATGTATTTTCTTATTTACATTTTTACGTTTTTAAATAATTTATTGTCTAGCTATTAAATTCATAATGTTTATTCTACACTGAAAAATTTTTTCTTCTAAAATATAGGTCTTAATATATGTAGTTTTATCAATTAACAGTATAAAATGTTATAAAAAAAATATACTCAATTAAGTATTTAAAAAATAAAAAACTTAATATTTAAAATTCACGAAATTGAGTTTTAACAATAAATCTTTTTAAAATTCAACAGTATAAATATTATTTTAAAACAATGTAGTAGTTCATAAAAAAATAAAAATTTAAATATTTCACATTTACAAAATTGAGCTTTTATATAGTTTATTAAAATGATAAGCCTCTAACAGTATTTTCTTAATCACTTATCAAAGTTGCAACTGACGGTACACCAATACAATAGTATTTATTTTGTAAAAATACATTTGGATAAATATCCAAATATTGTAACATGGATATTCTAATTTAGATATTTCATACAATTTAAAATATATATCCAAGGCCTCTAAAAACGATCCGCAAATATATATATATATATATATATATATATATATATATATATATATATATATATATATATATATATATATATATATATATATATATATATATATATATATATTTTGTCCATCAACTGATACGATTAATTGAAATACATCTTATTCTTTTCCAATTGCGATCAGCAGCGGCTGCAATTTTTTTTTCTCCTGGACACAAGTAGTTTGTAGTTTATCGATTTCAACATTCATCTCAGTTAAATATTCAACTCTCATTAAAAATCATCGTTGGCTGTCATTAATTGAATATTTAACAAACTTTTTGTTGGACGTTTCACGTACTGCTGGTGGAGTTAGCGCACTAGTTATGTTTTATATATCCATGTTGTAAATATCTGAAAAATATTATAATAACATTTTAAAACATGATTAGTGTTGTTAACATAATTTGAAAATTTGAATTTAAAAAACCAATATACATTAAGAGTGATTGCTAAAACACAATCTAGAACTTTTTATAACTGCTTTAGGTTCGTTCGAAGAATACTTTGAGTTTTTTGTAAAAAAGTATCCCATATTGAATATATGGTTCGACAGTTGCAAAGTCAACAAAATACTATATTTAGTTAAACATTGCAAGGCGTAAACGAAAAATTTAAAACATTGTGCTCACGCGGTTTACAGGATATACATGCAGCCATTTTTGTTTTATTTTAATAAAACTATACTTACATTTTATTTCATCTTATAATTCTCCTTTAATTTTTAATTGTAGTATCGTTTGTAATTTTTTCACTTCAGCCATATTATAATTTTTAAAAATAACACTTAGAAATAACACTTATATTCAATTAATTATTCTTTTTCATAATTTATTTTATTATTTTTCATCTTGATACATATTATTACAACTACACTGTTTCACATCTAAACGAACTATGATGAAATTTCACTTCGGAACTAACAGTCTCATTTCGTTATTTAATTTTAGTTATTTAAACTATTCTGCTAAGTTAATATAACATAAGATAATAATTTTAACTTATTTGCTAAGCTAAACTCTCATAACGATTTGCCAGCTATGTTAATATAGCACACAGTGGGTTGACTTTAACATTAATATTTGTAAACATATCCTGGTGCATTGTTTATTTAACTAAATATAATTTAAGCCAATCAAATATGGAGTTAGTCGAATATCCATAAATGCGATTGGTCTGAAATAATTTGCAAGGAAAGTTAAATTTACAGCATGACACGATAAGTTTACAAATATTCTGTTTTAATTTACATTTTTTACTTGTCATGTTGGTTACAATGCAGTATTTTAACAAACATGACAAGTAAAATGATAAACATGTATGCGAAATTAGCTTATCAAATTAATTAAAAAATTATGCTGTACTTTTAGAATTACGTTTAATAATTCATTATTGTTTTTTGGAATTTTTTAAACGTTATTTATTTGAAATTTAACATATAATTGAATGTAAAAATCTTCAAATATATTTCTACGCGAACAAAAGATCTTGAGTATCAGAATACTTAGAATCATATTACCAATTCAAGATGCAACCAGTTGTTGTGAAAAAATTTGGATATCAAGAAGTATTTCCAAATATTTCCAAATTATTTCTCTTTGTTGTGTCTTTAATTGTACTTAACAGTGCATACTGATTTATTTCGCCAATATTCATAGCTCAATAAATATTGTGATTATAAGAAAACCAGATCATACTATTATTATTTTGCATCATACATTGTATTTCTATATTAAAGGATTATGTTATCAAATCAACAGGAAACGCCATTATTAACTTATTATTAATTAAATTCAAGTAGCAATAGTAGTATAGTCAATGGTCAAATTATATATATATATATATATATATATATATATATATATATATATATATATATATATATATATATATATATATATATATATATATATATAATCTTTTCATATTTTGAAAATTCATAAATCATATACTCATTTAACTTAACAAAAATAAGTTAACTAATCAAAAAAATATGTTATTTTTACTTTTTGGTTTTCCTAAAATATTGGAATTTTTAAGATTATCTATTAAATTAAATAATCATTATGATAAGTAAATTCATCGTTTTAAGCCTCCGTTCTAATATCCTGACCCGTAGTTAATTTTACAAATCGTTTTTTATTTGAATAAAACAAATGATATTTTGAAAATTATAATTTTACTTTTTCAATTTTGCTTAATTGACCAAGCATATGCTAATATATCTTAGCATGGATTGGTTAACCTAGCAAGAAACTACGCTGAATTGGCAATTTTTAGTTAACTTAGCGCTTTGCGAGCAAAGTACAGTAGTTTTTTTTTTGCGTGTAGATAGGGAGGAAGCTCCGAATTAAAAAAACCTTCTCTTTTGCGTACAACATCAAGGCGACAACATATTAAGATAATAAAAACAGCGATTTGAGTTATAATAAATTAATTAGTTTGTTTAATTATTAAAATAAATTTTATATTGAAATTATTTGAGGTTAGAGTGTTCTTTTAAATTAATTTATAAAATCTGCGAATAATAAAGAAGCTCTCTTCAACCCGCAACACAAAATGTCTTGAATTTTTGTTAGGTCGTTCTTTTTTCATACAACCCTCCTATAACGTTTTTATTCCACATGTTTTGTTCGTATACTGTCTCTACTTTTTCAGTTGGACTTTGATGACCTTTTCCATCACCAATCATTAATGAGATAATTCGTGATATATCTTAAACGCGAGGTCCCTGTTTCGGCACAAGTTACCGAGAGGCCCATTTTTTACGGATGTTTGGCCACCAGGTTTCCAGTGGTCTTTTTCCGATTATATTTTGCACCACGGTAGTATAGTGGCTGAGTGAATAGCTAGCTATATCTTGGATATTAAGATGAGGTTTTTCGTTATTATTGCATAAAGTACATGCAACTTATAAAATACTACCAGAATAAGAAAGTCACGAATGCCAAAATATTTTCCAAAAAAGCATTTATCAAACGTAATAATATCGATGTAAATTTATCGTGTTCAACATACAGTGTACAGCAATTCCAATTATGCCCACTTGTTATCTGAATATTTTGTTAGCTGTTGAAAACTATATAGTGCAACTGGTATTTAATATCGTAACGACTAAAGAACAAACAAATAAATGTTCAAAAGATATTTATACGAGTACGATAAAATAGTTGCAATAACAATTACAATACGCCCACATAATTTATAGTATTGGAAGAATTTCAAGAAAATCTGTTGATCATTTTCCCATCGCAACGCTGTACGGGGTACGAGTACACAACATTTAGGACGAATAAAATAATACACCAATAAAAAATCAATTCCTTCATTCCCAGTTATAGTTTATTTTTTTCGGATAAATTTATTTTTATTTTATGGAATCAAAATAATATTTTGTATTAAAATGTAATTTACTATATCCAATCAATATTATTTGGATCGAAATTTGATTACCTTAACCACAGAAATACAAAAATTGGGATTGGTGCTATACACATATAATCCTGTTGAGTCTGCTGCTGCCACCCAGAAATAAATTAACGATACATATTGCTGATTTAACAATTTTGTTCAATCAGTCAGTTTTCGTACAATCAAACATTAATTTATATTTAGAAAATATGATTAATTATATTTTGGTGGATTAATTATTTATTATATTATATTATTCGTACGAATAGTTGACCTACTTTGTCGTGGCCGAATGTTTGGCATAAACGATTTAAAATAATTGTTTTTACAATTAAAAATATTAATTTTGCAATTCAATCGATCATCTAATTAGAAAAAAAATGAAAAATATTTCCTCAGTGCCGAATCACAAAAATAATAATTTTTCATTTTTGTGGGTTTTCCTTTTCGTTATTATTCTCCTGAATTTTCTCAAATTATTATTTTTTTTTGGTTTTTATTGGTTTTGATGAAAATCAAGCTGAATAATGTAATTCATCATATTTAATTGGATTTTCTGTTTGAATTTAGGAAAAATATTTGATATTTTATTTTTCGTTTTTGGAAATGTCAATATGGATTCTTCATTTTCAAAGATTTTCGATTTTTTTGTCAAATGAACGTAAATGTCGTTAAAACTTTAAGCTTGATCTGCAATTTTTTTAATCTCAAAAAATGTTTATGTATACCTAGAACCACTATCAAGAAATTTAAAGTAAAACAAAATTTTAAATTCTATAAAATTGATCATCGGATATGACTATTTCCTATATGCTTTTGACCTATTTTTAAAGTAGAACAAACCGTAAAACTAGAAATATCGTTGTAAATTGTAAAAGAAATTAAAAAATATTTTTTATACTTAAAGAAAACACTCCAGTTAAAGTTAATCTTTACCGAACGGTTATAGACTACAAAATTTTTAATACAATCACAACATCGGACACAAATACGATTCCGGACATTACGAATACAATCGAAAGCTTTGGCGTAACGAAATACTTCACCACCATAGATTTGAAGTTGTGGCTCCACAATATCCGGATGAACGATCCCTTGACCTGAAAAACACACAGGCAATTTGCTTGAGGAAGAGATGAAACTCGCGGGATATAATATATCCAGTACTGGTTTAAAAGTAGACCCAAGGAAAGTGTCAGGAAGGATTCCTTAGGTTAATTTCATTATATAGGCGATTTATTAGGGACTTCGCAAAAATTGCGAAATTACTGTCATCATTACCCTTTATCGTATTACCGGATTTTAACCAACCGATCATTTTAACAACAGGTGCGTCTTAAACCAGCATATGAGGAGTCCTGTCGCAAGGCGAGATTGGAAAATAGTGTCCTAACATATCAAGGTCCTTGAATACTAAAATACCACAGATGAAAAGTATGCAACCAACGAAAATGATGTTGGCAATTTTCTGGGACAGTCTCAGAAACTATCGTTATGGGGCAAAAAACACTCAAGATATAGTCACAGATCGCCACCAATTATCATTTGCCTTGATGAGTACGACCGCAAACTAAACAAGGCATCACTAACAAGGTAACAGATGCCTTATCCATATTAAAATTGAAGTAAACATCCTTTCGTAAAGAAGGAAACCAAGTAATTCAATATTGCGCATCGCCAATAAATGTTTTTAAGATCAAATTGTAAACATTGCTCTTGTGAACATTAACAAAAGGTGTAAATCTAGGAGGCACAAAGGGTGCACAAAGAAAAATGTTTAGCAAGAAGCTACACTCGACACTTCTAAATAGTATACAAATCCCAGAATAATTTATGTAAATGCCCCAGGAAATCTACCAACAAGACCACTAACTACAAAATACGGCCCAAAAGAAGAACTTAAAAAACGAGGCATAAACATAATAATTTCGTAAACATTTTCAGCACGATAAAAACACATTTTTTCGATCATAACAAAATATTGGGCAAAATAATAAGTCCCATTAAGAGGCACCAAGACCCCTTCCCATACTGTCGCTGCAACAAAGTAACATGGGGTATGGCATAATCCAATAACAACAGGAAATGGTAATACAACAAAGGCCACAACAACCGAATCCATCAACACCAATGGAAGTGGACGAAGATGGGATAAATGAATCGACTAAACTTTAAGAAAGACCGACTCATAGGTCGATATAAAGGCTCAGAAGCAAGAAAGAGTGTTTCACTTGGAGAAAGACAAGGAAAACTAAGTTGAAGGCGATGAGACCACTCTAGCCTATCTTACATAGGATACCATTAGCACAACAAAGGAAGGAAATATTTAAAAGTGGTAAGCCCAAACCGTTCACTGTTTAATCAGCCGGAGATAAAATAGATATATATCAAAAATAACCTCATTCATTTTCAATAGATTTGGAAAAGTCATATTTGGAGATGATACTATAAAAAAGAAAGGAGCAATGATAGAAAACAGGAAACAAAACATTTCAACCACTTTTCCAGACACCGACATTTTTTTGAAGTAGAAAATTTCAGCTCCAGTCAATAACATCGAAGTTAGTGACAACCATCTAGATAAAGAGGTGAAGCTAAAATAAATTCAATAATTAACAAGTTTTTACCACTTACCCTCAGATGTGAGGGCGGAGATCAAAGCAACAATAGAAGAACTGATTTACACGAAAACAAACGCATATCCCATCAAGATGTGAAAATAAGTGGATGGCATCATAGGGCCATCTAAAAGTCCTTACAATTCTCTAATTTGGTTCGTTGAGAAAAAAGTATACGCCTCGAGCGTGCGTAGTATAGGCAATCAGTGTTGTATAAAGAAACGTCTTTTCTGGGCCATCGGGGTCGACGCAATAAAAGAGCTTCACCTTTTCTTGCGTGTTCTCTTCTGCTACCATTAACCTGATAAATGCATTGGTTTGGGTCTAATAGAGCGTTCTGATTTATTAATCTGCTTGTCTATAGGTTTTTCAGCTTGCTCAGCCAACATTGTTACAATCCAAAAATTAAGTACAGCATTCCATGTCGATTGAGAATAAACTTTATGTCATGAAGCACCTTCTGGATTGATGTTGCGTCATCGTATAGATGCAGTCGACTGTAAAATTTACTCTCGCTTATAGTTACTGTTAGTAATGATTCGAAGATGATTGCACCAGGCACATGAAGAAGTAGAGTGAGTAAGCAGAAATGCTCGTTTTTAACACTCACCGTATACATTCCGGCTTTTCCGCCATCTCATTTTCGCTTATCCCATTTACCCCTCTCACACAAAACACAAATAAATGAAATGTTTGTGTAGAGATACGGTCAAGCAACTTTATTAGTTGTGTTCAATTCTAACCGAAACTCCAATTAGGATTTTGTTGGTTTGAGCTGCGGTTAATGCTTTTTCCTCGTGGCCTTCCTCGAAGATAATTTGTGGCTGATTTAGGAGGTGAATTGGGAGCTTCATGTCAGCATTTGAGCGATCGTGCATTTTAATTCTCTTAAAAAGATTGCTTCAGGAGCACCCAAATAACGTAAATCGATAAAGTTGGAAATTCTATTTATATGTGAATCCCTTAAAGTTTAGTAAAAGTACTTTACAAATCGAAGACATGTAGCGACTTCAACATTTATGTATTCATGTGTGCGTTGTACTTTAGCAACAACCCTACCAGGAAATGTGCATCAGGTCTCTATACAATGTTATAAGGTCGATCTGAAGATAAGACACCAAGATTTGCACTTTTGCCGTGAACGTTATGAAATGGTCTGGAGCACCAAACTTTGCAAATATTGACCTTGTATATCGCAAATTTTTTTTGTGTGTTACGCGCGGCGGTCCTTCGAGGCTTGAAGAGAGAATAACCGAAAAACCGGCGGATTAATTTTGCTTTTGACCAATGTTCTCTAGGTGATCAGCGAGTTCTTTATTCCTGTATTGTATACTTCATGTATAGTCGCAGCATTATACCGGCGATGTTCAGAATATCTTTCGCGTGTAAATATTACACTCACAATTGAAATTATTTCACCTGTTTTATTCAATAATTCACTAAAAATGTCACCTCGGCAATAATGATGAGATGAAATAAATATATAATGAAATATTTAGTCTTATTTTAAGAGGTATTGGGTCCAAAATCCGATAGGGGTAGGAGGATGCAAAGGAATTGCATCATCATATATTGTAAACTGTGATGAAAATGAACAAAGATATGACCCGCTGTCGTAGTGCATAACTTATGGGCCAACCCATCTTCCGCCTGTCATTAAATAAATAATAAAGGCTGACATGGAACTATGCAATGTAAATGGATCTATAGCCCCATTTCCTCGATTTTAATTGTGACTGCGTAAGGTATGGACGTGAAAAACGAACTGCAAAAGAGAAGACGTGCTTCGGCCCAAGAGTAGATTGCAAAGAATTAATACTGAAATGGAAAAATTAAAAATGTATGTCAGATATCAGTAATCACATGATTGAGTGTTCACCAAATCGCTAAGCACGTTACAAATATTCAAACAAAAGCGCGTTAAATAAATCAAGACATAGCCTAGTTGTTATTTTTATTCGTGTTGTGGACCTGTTCTGGCTTTCTCTGGAAATAGGGAATTGGGAAAAATATTTTCATAGCACTTTTGTCGAAATTGTATTTTTTTTGGCCTAGAGGGAATAAGTTTGGTGTAAATATTTTGGAAACAAAAATGAAATAAGATGCAGCATTGGCCAAAAGTATTGAGCACCCATGATATCTTAAAATTTTTTTTTGAGAGTTTCAATTTGAAATAAATTGAAACATATTTATAGGTTCACATTACTATTTATTTATATAAAATTAATATTTTGTGGATCTACCCTTTGATTTAACTACCGCAGCAACTCTTTTGGGTAGAGCGCTTACAAGTTTTATACATTTTGCAAGACGTATAGCGCTCCATTCTTGCTGGAGACAGCGTTCATACTCCATAAATATTCTATGAGGTTCAGGTTCGGGGATACTCCAGAACCTGAATGTTATTTTCTCGAAACCATGTCATTGTGCCGGCAGATTTATGACATAAGGCGTTATCCTGCTGGAATTCGCCTTCCATGTTTGTTTCACCAAAAGTGTTAAAATGAGGGCAACAATGCAGATTCTAAGACGTTTTATGTATTTTGAATAGTTCATGTCCGCCGTGTTTTACAGTTGATACCACACACTCTGAAGTGTTCGGAAAACTAACTTAAATATTTGCATCAATGAATTTTATGTTAAAATCATATTATTAGGGCATAGAATTGTCAACTTACTTCAAAGTTTGATTCGTCTGACAACACGATATTTGACCAACCTTCTTCGGTCAAACTTGGTACTTTAGGGCTCAATTATACCGAACCTTCTTGTTTTTTCGGAGGCCATGGTTCCATTCTGACTTTACAGCCTTTCAGACCAGTTTCATGAAGCCTTCTGCGAGTGGTGCGAGCAGAGATTGGTTCCTTAATTTCTACTGACAACGCAGCAGCGAGGTCTGAAGAAGTTTTTTTTCCTGTTTTCTAAAGCTTCTCTCATTAACATTCGACCGCTTAATTGTATATTGCAAAGGTAGTCGTGAACTTTTCACAGTTTTATAAATCTCTACTTATGTTTTCTCTTGCTCATGCAGAAGCTGTATCTGCACACGTTGTTCTAAACTTAACTCCTTTTGTTTCGGCATATTGCAAAAATATCACTAAATTTAACAAATGAAAACACCAAAACTGCACTAGATCAGTGGATGTGTAAACAATGAGCAAAACAACCGCGTTGTAACGATCCATCTGTTTTCAACTTCCAGGGGCTTTATACGAATTAGTTTATTCTGGGTAGTACTAATAATGTCGGATTGAAACTATTACACCTGGATATTCATTCGACATCTTCGTGTTCACCTCAAATCTCCATCACCAAAATACAATTTATTTTATTCTAGCATGGTGGTCGTGATCGTTCCATAATATTTGAAATTTTCAACAACACCAAAAAAATTTGAGAAAAAAAATGTTGTATACGAACTTGTGGCCTTTATCGGCCAATTCAAGGCAGTCGCCCGTGTATGGGTTTTACATAATTTTAAAAATACAAAAAAAATGCTAAAATTGTATGCAAACGTACGAAAGTGGATTTGGCGCCATCTGAGTGTCACTTATTTGCGTCGATGGGGCACGGGCTTGTGGAGAAGCATTCCACTTTCTACGAAATTTTACGAAAATGGCTCGATAACTGGTTTGCCTCATATTTACACGCCTTGTATTTATTATAAATTTTATAGTGTAATCTAAATAAGCCCTAAAATACCAAAAATATTACAAAAATCATAATCAGCAAGCAGCATAAACTTATTATTATGATATCTGGTAAACTAAAACATTTTATACATTATACATCAGATGTTAGAATAGAAATTAGATAAAAAATTAAAACTGAAAATAATTCGTATTATCTCCATTACCATTCATAACATATTTGTATTATTTCTATCACACAAAACATACTCGTATATAGACAAGCATATAACAGGCTCTTACAACATTTACTCGTATACATAATATGCTGTTTATGTAACGTACTCGTATAAGAATACATGGTATCAAGATTTATGTACGTGTATATATGGTGAAATGATACATGAAACATATTTTTTAGGTTCGCAATTATAATTGATGAGATTTTCATTAATTTTCGTCATGTTTAGTTGGGGTTTTGTTCTGTCGTTGTGCTGTTGTTGGTATTGTTATTCCAAAAACTTCAGTATGTTTAGGGGTTTTGGTTTACATTTTAATGTAAGAAATGTTATCTCGTTCGTAGTAGACGTAACATGGGAAATTTTTCACAGAATAAATTAAATTATTTTCATATATTGATTTGGCAAAAATAAAATGGAAGTCAAATTAAAATGAACGATATATAGTAGAACGATATTATTACATGAGGATCTGGAATTTTGGTTAAGTCATTTTAAATGTTTAAAAGATTAATGTAGGGATGAAAATGTTCGAACTACTCTGGATTTCAAAAATGAAAAACTAAACTTATAGGGCACGCAATAAGACTGCCTTCGATAATCAAAAATCATTACGCCTGCTTAAATTTCAGAAAACCAACAAAGCAACCCTTCTTGAAAACTTAATCTTTTTATATGTTTTATAAACTTTTGTTCTTTGTGGTGTTTTTCAAAAACATAGCCTAAATTGGAAAACCTAATATAAGAGTTGATGCTTCCGCTCAGTGCTGTGCTGTATTGTCAATGAACGTATTATGTAGAAAATGAAAAAACTTTTATTTCTGTTTGGAATCATCAAATGGCTAATATTATTACTTTGTTGGTAGAACCATCTCAAGATGGTGTGAATTCATTTTTGAGATTAAAATTTGACCCTAATCCTCGACAAAGAGTTGACTCTGTTTCAGTACAATTTCAAAAAAATTTAAAAAATCCTGTTAAAAAGTAAAACAATCCGATAACTGTGTATACCAAACCAAGTTTTATCAGAGTGCTAATATACCACCTACCTTTATAAAATGGTAAATCATAAAAAATGGCAGGCAAATAATGATCGTGAAAGTTCCTCGACTCATCTTAAGAAATTCAAAAATATGCTCGAAAGCTCATTGGACATTTCAAACATTGTAACTCTAGGAAAGGAGCAGGAAAAACAATTGTCAATTGCAAATCAGTTATAGTGAATTTCTCGGACAAATGTAATCCTCAGCTAACTTAAACCATCGTTTATACATTTAAAAAATTGCCACCGCTATTCTTGTTCCAGAAAAGATTAATCAATTTTAGTAACAAAAAACCACATAAAACAATCGGTTGTGCACAAAATTATAATGTGGTCGCATAACCTGTACTTCACATTTTTTTATTATTTTTTAACCTTGCCCTGGCACACCTCGCCTGAGTAACATACCTGGCATTGGGGGGTTCGTACGAGCCCCAGTATGCAATATCCTTGTAAAATTTGAAATATTGATTATTTTTTTATATGAAAAATTCAAAGATCATCTTTACCCCTTGGAATATCAAAGTCATAACTCTTAACTCATAACTTTTTTGTTTTTTGATAAAAAGGGCTAACATTTTAGCTGTGTCTTCTTCTATTACATCACTATAAAGGAAAAATATTACTTTTCTTGGGTCTTCCAAAAAAGCTATTTATTTTGATAACAACCATGTTTATTTTGACAACAACAACAATGTTTGACAAAAACAAAATTTTGAATAAAATTTAAATATAATTCATTTTTAATCCCAATTTGAACAAATTTAAATCCGAATTCAGTAATTATATATGGACAGCCAGTCTTCATAAGTATTTAATGTGTTATAATCGGCCATGTTTATTTTGACAACAACAACAATGTTTGACAAAAACAAAATTTTGGGTTAGATTTAAATATAATTCAATTTTAATCCCAATTTGAACAAATTTAAATCCGAATTCAGTAATTAAATATGGACAGCTAGTCTCCATAAGTATTTAATGTGTTATTATAGGACATGTTTATTTTGACAACAACAACAATGTTTGACAAAAACAAAATGTTGAGTAAGATTTAAATATAATTCAATTTGAACAAATTTAAATTCGAATTCATTAATTATATACGGACAGCTAGTCTTCATAAGTATTTAATGTGTTATTATCGGCCATGTTTATTTTGACAACAACAACAATGTTTGACAAAAACAAAATTTTGAGTAAGATTTAAATATAATTCAATTTTAATCCCAATTTGAACAAATTTAAATTCGAATTTACTTATTATATATGTACAGCCAGTCTTCATAAGTATTTAATGTGTTATTATCGGCCATGTTTATTTTGACAACAACAACAATGTTTGACAAAAACAAAATTTTGAGTAAGATTTATATATAATTCTATTTTAATACCAATTTGAACAAATTTAAATCCGAATTCAGTATATGGACAGCTAGTCTTCATAAGTATTTAATGTGTAATTATAGGACAGGTTTATTTTGACAACAACAACAATGTTTGACAAAAACAAAATTTTGAGTAAGATTTAAATATAATTCAATTTTAATCCCAATTTGAACAAATTTAAATTTGAATTCACTAATTATATATGGACAGCCAGTCTTCATAAGTATTTAATGTGTTATTATCGGCCATGTTTATTTTGACAACAACAACAATGTATGACAAAAACAAAATTTTGAGTAAGATTTAAATATAATTCAATTTTAATCCCAATTTGAACAAATTTAAATTCGAATTCATTAATTATATACGGACAGCTAGTCTTCATAAGTATTTAATGTGTTATTATCGGCCATGTTTATTTTGATAACAACAACAATGTTTGACCAAAACAAAATTTTGAGTAAGATTTAAATATAAATCAATTTTAATCCCAATTTGAACAAATTTAAATCCAAATTCAGTAATTATATATGTACAGCTAATCTTCATAAATATTCAATGTATTATTATCGGCCATGTTTATTTTGACAACAACAACAATGTTTTACCAAAACAAAATTTTGAATAAGATTTAAATATAATTCAATTTTAATCCCAATTTGAACAAATTTAAATCCAAATTCAGTAATTATATATGGACAGCTAATCTTCATAAGTATTTAATGTGTTATTATCGGCCATGTTTATTTTGACAACAACAACAATGTTTGACAAAAACAAAATTTTGAGTAAGATTTAAATATAATTGAATTTTAATCCCAATTTAAACAAATTTAAATCCGAATTCAGTATATGGACAGCTAGTCTTCATAAGTATTTAATGTGTAATAATAGAACATGTTTATTTTGACAACAACAACAATGTTTGACAAAAACAAAATTTTGGGTTAGATTTAAATATAATTCAATTTTAATCCCAATTTGAACAAATTTAAATCCAAATTCAGTAATTATATATGGACAGCTAATCTTCATAAGCATTTAATGTGTTATTATCGGCCATGTTTATTTTGACAACAACAACAATGTTTGACAAAGACAAAATTTTGAGTAAGACTTAAATATAATTCAATTTTAATCCCAATTTGAACAAATTTAAATCCAAATTCAGGAATTATATATGGACAGCTAGTCTTCATAAGTATTTAATGTGTTATTATCGGCCATGTTTATTTTGACAACAATAACAATGTTTGACAAAAAACAAAATTTTGAGTAAGATTTAAATATAAATCAATTTTAATCCCAATTTGAACAAATTTAAATCTGAATTCAGTAATTATATATGGACAGCTAGTCTTCATAAGTATTTAATGTGTTTTAATCGGTCATGTTTATTTTGACAACAACAACAATGTTTGACAAAAACTAAATTTTGAGTTAGGTTTAAATATAATTCAATTTTAATCCCAATTTGAACAATCTTAAATCCGAATTCAGTAATTATATATAGACAGCTAATCTTCATAATTATTTAATGTGTTATTATCGGCCATGTTTATTTAGACAACAACAACAATGTTTGACAAAAACAAAATGTTGAGTAAGATTTAAATATAAATCAACTTTAATCCCAATTTGAACAAATTTATATCCGAACTCAGTAATTATATATGGACAGCTAGTCTTCATAAGTATTTAATGTGTTATTATCGGCCATGTTGATTTTGACAACAACAACAATGTTTGACAAAAACAAAATTTTGAGTAAGATTTAAATATAATTCAATTTTAATCACAATTTGAACAAATTTAAATCCGAATTCAGTAATTATAAATGGACAGCTAGTCTTCATAAGTATTCAATTTGTTATTATCGGCCATGTTTATTTTGACAACAACAACAATGTTTGACAAAAACAAAATTTTGAGTAAGATTTAAATATAATTCAATTTTAATCCCAATTTGAACAAATTTAAATCCGAATTCAGTAATTATATATGGACAGCTAATCTTCATAAGTATTTAATGTGTTATAATCGGCCATGTTTATTTTGACAACAACAACAATGTTTGACAAAAACAAAATTTTGGGTTAGATTTAAATATAATTCAATTTTAATCCCAATTTGAACAGATTTAAATCCGAACTCAGTAATTATATATGGACAGCTAGTCTTCATTAGTATTCAATGTGTTATTATCGGCCATGTTGATTTTGACAACAACAACAATGTTTGACAAAAATAAAATTTTGAGTAAGATTTAAATATAATTCAATTTTAATCCCAATTTGAACAAATTTAAATCCGAATTCAGTAATTATATATGGACTGCTAGTCTTCATTAGTATTTAATTTGTTATTATCGGCCATGTTTATTTTGACAACAACAACAATGTTTGACAAAAACAAAATGTTGAGTAAGATTCAAATATAATTCAATTTTAATCCCAATTTGAACAAATTTAAATCCAAATTCAGGAATTATATATGGACAGCTAGTCTTCATAAGTATTTAATGTGTTATTATCGGCCATGTTTATTTTGACAACAATAACAATGTTTGACAAAAAACAAAATTTTGAGTAAGATTTAAATATAATTCAATTTTAATCACAATTTGAACAAATTTAAATCCGAATTCAGTAATTATAAATGGACAGCTAGTCTTCATAAGTATTCAATTTGTTATTATCGGCCATGTTTATTTTGACAACAACAACAATGTTTGACAAAAACAAAATTTTGAGTAAGATTTAAATATAATTCAATTTTAATCCCAATTTGAACAAATTTAAATCCGAATTCAGTAATTATATATGGACAGCTAATCTTCATAAGTATTTAATGTGTTATAATCGGCCATGTTTATTTTGACAACAACAACAATGTTTGACCAAAACAAAATTTTGAGTAAGATTTAAATATAAATCAATTTTAATCCCAATTTGAACAAATTTAAATCCAAATTCAGTAATTATATATGGACAGCTAATCTTCATAAGTATTTAATGTGTTATTATCGGCCATGTTTATTTTGACAACAACAACAATGTTTGACAAAAACAAAATTTTGAGTAAGATTTAAATATAATTGAATTTTAATCCCAATTTGAACAAATTTAAATCCAAATTCAGTAATTATATATGGACAGCTAATCTTCATAAGTATTTAATGTGTTATTATCGGCCATGTTTATTTTGACAACAACAACAATGTTTGACAAAAACAAAATTTTGAGTAAGATTTAAATATAATTGAATTTTAATCCCAATTTGAACAAATTTAAATCCGAATTCAGTATATGGACAGCTAGTCTTCATAAGTATTTAATGTGTAATTATAGAACATGTTTATTTTGACAACAACAACAATGTTTGACAAAAACAAAATTTTGGGTTTAAATATAATTCAATTTTAATCCCAATTTGAACAAATTTAAATCCAAATTCAGTAATTATATATGGACAGCTAATCTTCATAAGTATTTAATGTGTTATTATCGGCCATGTTTATTTTGACAACAACAACAATGTTTGACAAAAACAAAATTTTGAGTGATTTATATATAATTCTATTTTAATACCAATTTGAACAAATTTAAATCCGAATTCAGTATATGGACAGCCAGTCTTCATAAGTATTTAATGTGTTATTATCGGCCATGTTTATTTTGACAACAACAACAATGTTTGACAAAAAACAAAATTTTGGGTTAGATTTAAATATAATTCAATTTTAATCCAATTTGAACAAATTTAAATCCAAATTCAGTAATTATATATGGACAGCTAATCTTCATAAGTATTTAATGTGTTATTATCGGCCATGTTTATTTTGACAACAACAACAATGTTTGACAAAAACAAAATTTTGAGTGATTTATATATAATTCTATTTTAATACCAATTTGAACAAATTTAAATCCGAATTCAGTATATGGACAGCCAGTCTTCATAAGTATTTAATGTGTTATTATCGGCCATGTTTATTTTGACAACAACAACAATGTTTGACAAAAAACAAAATTTTGGGTTAGATTTAAATATAATTCAATTTTAATCCCAATTTGAACAAATTTAAATTCGAATTCATTAATTATATACGGACAGCTAGTCTTCATAAGTATTTAATGTGTTATTATCGGCCATGTTTATTTTGATAACAACAACAATGTTTGACCAAAACAAAATTTTGAGTAAGATTTAAATATAAATCAATTTTAATCCCAATTTGAACAAATTTAAATCCAAATTCAGTAATTATATATGTACAGCTAATCTTCATAAATATTCAATGTTTTATTATCGGCCATGTTTATTTTGACAACAACAACAATGTTTTACCAAAACAAAATTTTGAATAAGATTTAAATATAATTCAATTTTAATCCCAATTTGAACAAATTTAAATCCAAATTCAGTAATTATATATGGACAGCTAATCTTCATAAGTATTTAATGTGTTATTATCGGCCATGTTTATTTTGACAACAACAACAATGTTTGACAAAAACAAAATTTTGAGTAAGATTTAAATATAATTGAATTTTAATCCCAATTTGAACAAATTTAAATCCGAATTCAGTATATGGACAGCTAGTCTTCATAAGTATTTAATGTGTAATTATAGAACATGTTTATTTTGACAACAACAACAATGTTTGACAAAAACAAAATTTTGGGTTTAAATATAATTCAATTTTAATCCCAATTTGAACAAATTTAAATCCAAATTCAGTAATTATATATGGACAGCTAATCTTCATAAGTATTTAATGTGTTATTATCGGCCATGTTTATTTTGACAACAACAACAATGTTTGACAAAAACAAAATTTTGAGTAAGATTTATATATAATTCTATTTTAATACCAATTTGAACAAATTTAAATCCGAATTCAGTATATGGACAGCCAGTCTTCATAAGTATTTAATGTGTTATTATCGGCCATGTTTATTTTGATAACAACAACAATGTTTGACCAAAACAAAATTTTGAGTAAGATTTAAATATAAATCAATTTTAATCCCAATTTGAACAAATTTAAATCCGAATTCAGTATATGGACAGCTAGTCTTCATAAGTATTTAATGTGTAATTATAGAACATGTTTATTTTGACAACAACAACAATGTTTGACAAAAACAAAATTTTGGGTTAGATTTAAATATAATTCAATTTTAATCCCAATTTGAACAAATTTAAATCCAAATTCAGTAATTATATATGGACAGCTAATCTTCATAAGTATTTAATGTGTTATTATCGGCCATGTTTATTTTGACAACAACAACAATGTTTGACAAAAACAAAATTTTGAGTAAGATTTAAATATAATTGAATTTTAATCCCAATTTGAACAAATTTAAATCCGAATTCAGTATATGGACAGCTAGTCTTCATAAGTATTTAATGTGTAATTATAGAACATGTTTATTTTGACAACAACAACAATGTTTGACAAAAACAAAATTTTGGGTTAGATTTAAATATAATTCAATTTTAATCCCAATTTGAACAAATTTAAATCCAAATTCAGGAATTATATATGGACAGCTAGTCTTCATAAGTATTTAATGTGTTATTATCGGCCATGTTTATTTTGACAATAACAACAATGTTTGACAAAAATAAAATTTTGAGTAAGATTTAAATATAATTCAATTTTAATCCCAATTTGAACAATCTTAAATCCGAATTCAGTAATTATATATAGACAGCTAATCTTCATAATTATTTAATGTGTTATTATCGGCCATGTTTATTTAGACAACAACAACAATGTTTGACAAAAACAAAATGTTGAGTAAGATTTAAATATAAATCAACTTTAATCCCAATTTGAACAAATTTATATCCGAACTCAGTAATTATATATGGACAGCTAGTCTTCATAAGTATTTAATGTGTTATTATCGGCCATGTTGATTTTGACAACAACAACAATGTTTGACAAAAACAAAATTTTGAGTAAGATTTAAATATAATTCAATTTTAATCCCAATTTGAACAAATTTAAATCCGAATTCAGTAATTATAAATGGACAGCTAGTCTTCATAAGTATTCAATTTGTTATTATCGGCCATGTTTATTTTGACAACAACAACAATGTTTGACAAAAACAAAATTTTGAGTAAGATTTAAATATAATTCAATTTTAATCCCAATTTGAACAAATTTAAATCCGAATTCAGTAATTATATATGGACAGCTAATCTTCATAAGTATTTAATGTGTTATAATCGGCCATGTTTATTTTGACAACAACAACAATGTTTGACAAAAACAAAATTTTGGGTTAGATTTAAATATAATTCAATTTTAATCCCAATTTGAACAGATTTAAATCCGAACTCAGTAATTATATATGGACAGCTAGTCTTCATTAGTATTCAATCTGTTATTATCGGCCATGTTGATTTTGACAACAACAACAATGTTTGACAAAAATAAAATTTTGAGTAAGATTTAAATATAATTCAATTTTAATCCCAATTTGAACAAATTTAAATCCGAATTCAGTAATTATATATGGACTGCTAGTCTTCATTAGTATTTAATTTGTTATTATCGGCCATGTTTATTTTGACAACAACAACAATGTTTGACAAAAACAAAATGTTGAGTAAGATTTAAATATAATTCAATTTTAATCCCAATTTGAACAAATTTAAATCCAAATTCAGGAATTATATATGGCCAGCTAGTCTTCATAAGTATTTAATGTGTTATTATCGGCCATGTTTATTTTGACAACAATAACAATATTTGACAAAAAAGAAAATTTTGAGTAAGATTTAAATATAATTCAATTTTAATCCCAATTTGAACAAATTTAAATCCGAATTCAGTAATTATATATGGACAGCTAATCTTCATAATTATTTAATGTGTTACTATCGGCCATGTTTATTTTGACAACAACAACAATGTTTGACAAAAACAAAATTTTGGGTTAGATTTAAATATAATTCAATTTTAATCCCAATTTGAACAAATTTTATTCCGAATTCAGTAATTATATATGGACAGCTAATTTCCATAATTATTTAATGTGTTATTATCGGCCATGTTTATTTTGACAACAACAACAATGTTTGACAAAAACAAAATTTTGAGTAAGATTTAAATATAATTCAATTTTAATCCCAATTTGAACAAATTTAAATCCGAATTCAGTATATGGACAGCTAGTCTTCATAAGTATTTAATGTGTAATTATAGAACATGTTTATTTTGACAACAACAACAATGTTTGACAAAAACAAAATTTTGGGTTAGATTTAAATATAATTCAATTTTAATCCCAATTTGAACAAATTTAAATCCAAATTCAGGAATTATATATGGACAGCTAGTCTTCATAAGTATTTAATGTGTTATTATCGGCCATGTTTATTTTGACAACAATAACAATGTTTGACAAAAAACAAAATTTTGAGTAAGATTTAAATATAAATCAATTTTAATCCCAATTTGAACAAATTTAAATCCGAATTCAGTAATTATATATGGACAGCTAGTCTTCATAAGTATTTAATGTGTTTTAATCGGTCATGTTTATTTTGACAACAACAACAATGTTTGACAAAAACTAAATTTTGAGTTAGGTTTAAATATAATTCAATTTTAATCCCAATTTGAACAATCTTAAATCCGAATTCAGTAATTATATATGGACTGCTAATCTTCATAAGTATTTAATGTGTTATTATCGGCCATGTTGATTTTGACAACAACAACAATGTTTGACAAAAACAAAATTTTGAGTAAGATTTAAATATAATTCAATTTTAATCCCAATTTGAGCAAATTTAAATCCGAATTCAGTAATTATAAATGGACAGCTAGTCTTCATAAGTATTCAATTTGTTATTATCGGCCATGTTTATTTTGACAACAACAACAATGTTTGACAAAAACAAAATTTTGAGTAAGATTTAAATATAATTCAATTTTAATCCCAATTTGAACAAATTTAAATCCGAATTCAGTAATTATATATGGACAGCTAATCTTCATAAGTATTTAATGTGTTATAATCGGCCATGTTTATTTTGACAACAACAACAATGTTTGACAAAAACAAAATTTTGGGTTAGATTTAAATATAATTCAATTTTAATCCCAATTTGAACAGATTTAAATCCGAACTCAGTAATTATATATGGACAGCTAGTCTGCATTAGTATTCAATGTGTTATTATCGGCCATGTTGATTTTGACAACAACAACAATGTTTGACAAAAATAAAATTTTGAGTAAGATTTAAATATAATTCAATTTTAATCCCAATTTGAACAAATTTAAATCCGAATTCAGTAATTATATATGGACTGCTAGTCTTCATTAGTATTTAATTTGTTATTATCGGCCATGTTTATTTTGACAACAACAACAATGTTTGACAAAAACAAAATGTTGAGTAAGATTTAAATATAATTCAATTTTAATCCCAATTTGAACAAATTTAAATCCGAATTCAGTAATTATATATGGACAGCTAATCTTCATAATTATTTAATGTGTTACTATCGGCCATGTTTATTTTGACAACAACAACAATGTTTGACAAAAACAAAATTTTGGGTTAGATTTAAATATAATTCAATTTTAATCCCAATTTGAACAAATTTTATTCCGAATTCAGTAATTATATATGGACAGCTAATTTCCATAATTATTTAATGTGTTATTATCGGCCATGTTTATTTTGACAACAACAACAATGTTTGACAAAAATAAAATGTTGAGTAAGATTTAAATATAATTCAATTTTAATCCCAATTTGAACAAATTTAAATCGAAATTCAGGAATTATATATGGACAGCTAGTCTTCATAAGTATTTAATGTGTTATTATCGGCCATGTTTATTTTGACAACAATAACAATGTTTGACAAAAAACAAAATTTTGAGTAAGATTTAAATATAATTGAATTTTAATCCCAATTTGAACAATCTTAAATCCGAATTCAGTAATTATATATGGACAGCTAATCTTCATAATTATTTAATGTGTTACTATCGGCCATGTTTATTTTGACAACAACAACAATGTTTGACAAAAACAAAATGTTGAGTAAGATTTAAATATAAATCAACTTTAATCCCAATTTGAACAAATTTAAATCACAAAATTAAATGTGTTATAATCGGTCATGTTGATTTTGACAACAACAACAATGTTTGACAAAAACAAAATGTTGAGTAAGATTTAAATATACTTCTATTTTAATCCCAATTTGAACAAATTTAAATTCGAATTTAGTAATTATATACGGACAGCTAGTCTTCAAAAGTATATAATGTGTTATTATCGGCCAAGTTTATTTTGACAACAACAACAATGTTTGACAAAAACAAAATTTTGAGTAAGATTTAAATATAATTCAATTTTAATCCCAATTTGAACAAATTTAAATTTGAATTCACTAATTATATATGGACAGCCAGTCTTCATAAGTATTTAATGTGTAATTATAGGACATGTTTATTTTGACAACAACAACAATGTTTGACAAAAACAAAATTTTGAGTAAGATTTAAATATAATTCAATTTTAATCCCAATTTGAACAAATTTAAATCCGAATTCAGTAACTATATATGGACAGCTAGTCTTCATAAATATTCAATGTGTTATTATTGGCCATGTTTATTTTGACAACAACAACAATGTTTGACAAAAACAAAATGTTGAGTTAGATTTAAATATAATTCAATTTTAATCCCAATTTGAGCATATTTAAATCCGAATTCAGTATATGGACAGCTAGTCTTCATAAGTATTTAATGTGTAATTATAGGACATGTTTATTTTGACAACAACAACAATGTTTGACAAAAAACAAAATTTTGAGTAAGATTTAAATATAATTCAATTTTAATCCCAATTTGAACAAATTTAAATCCGAATTCAGTATATGGACAGCTAGTCTTCATAAGTATTTAATGTGTAATTATAGAACATGTTTATTTTGACAACAACAACAATGTTTGACAAAAACAAAATTTTGGGTTAGATTTAAATATAATTCAATTTTAATCCCAATTTGAACAAATTTAAATCCAAATTCAGGAATTATATATGGACAGCTAGTCTTCATAAGTATTTAATGTGTGTGTTATTATCGGCCATGTTTATTTTGACAACAATAACAATGTTTGACGAAAAACAAAATTTTGAGTAAGATTTAAATATTAATCAATTTTAATCCCAATTTGAACAAATTTAAATCCGAATTCAGTAATTATATATGGACAGCTAGTCTTCATAAGTATTTAATGTGTTTTAATCGGTCATGTTTATTTTGACAACAACAACAATGTTTGACAAAAACTAAATTTTGAGTTAGGTTTAAATATAATTCAATTTTAATCCCAATTTGAACAGATTTAAATCCGAATTCAGTAATTATATATAGACAGCTAATCTTCATAATTATTTAATGTGTTATTATCGGCCATGTTTATTTAGTCAACAACAACAATGTTTGACAAAAACAAAATGTTGAGTAAGATTTAAATATAAATCAACTTTAATCCCAATTTGAACAAATTTATATCCGAACTCAGTAATTATATATGGACAGCTAGTCTTCATAAGTATTTAATGTGTTATTATCGGCCATGTTGATTTTGACAACAACAACAATGTTTGACAAAAACAAAATTTTGAGTAAGATTTAAATATAATTCAATTTTAATCCCAATTTGAGCAAATTTAAATCCGAATTCAGTAATTATAAATGGACAGCTAGTCTTCATAAGTATTCAATTTGTTATTATTGGCCATGTTTATTTTGACAACAACAACAATGTTTGACAAAAACAAAATTTTGAGTAAGATTTAAATATAATTCAATTTTAATCCCAATTTGAACAAATTTAAATCCGAATTCAGTAATTATATATGGACAGCTAATCTTCATAAGTATTTAATGTGTTATAATCGGCCATGTTTATTTTGACAACAACAACAATGTTTGACAAAAACAAAATTTTGGGTTAGATTTAAATATAATTCAATTTTAATCCCAATTTGAACAGATTTAAATCCGAACTCAGTAATTATATATGGACAGCTAGTCTGCATTAGTATTCAATGTGTTATTATCGGCCATGTTGATTTTGACAACAACAACAATGTTTGACAAAAATAAAATTTTGAGTAAGATTTAAATATAATTCAATTTTAATCCCAATTTGAACAAATTTAAATCCGAATTCAGTAATTATATATGGACTGCTAGTCTTCATTAGTATTTAATTTGTTATTATCGGCCATGTTTATTTTGACAACAACAACAATGTTTGACAAAAACAAAATTTTGGGTTAGATTTAAATATAATTCAATTTTAATCCCAATTTGAACAAATTTTATTCCGAATTCAGTAATTATATATGGACAGCTAATTTCCATAATTATTTAATGTGTTATTATCGGCCATGTTTATTTTGACAACAACAACAATGTTTGACAAAAACAAAATTTTGGGTTAGATTTAAATATAATTCAATTTTAATCCCAATTTGAACAAATTTTATTCCGAATTCAGTAATTATATATGGACAGCTAATTTCCATAATTATTTAATGTGTTATTATCGGCCATGTTTATTTTGACAACAACAACAATGTTTGACAAAAATAAAATGTTGAGTAAGATTTAAATATAATTCAATTTTAATCCCAATTTGAACAAATTTAAATCCAAATTCAGGAATTATATATGGACAGCTAGTCTTCATAAGTATTTAATGTGTTATTATCGGCCATGTTTATTTTGACAACAATAACAATGTTTGACAAAAAACAAAATTTTGAGTAAGATTTAAATATAATTCAATTTTAATCCCAATTTGAACAATCTTAAATCCGAATTCAGTAATTATATATGGACAGCTAATCTTCATAATTATTTAATGTGTTACTATCGGCCATGTTTATTTTGACAACAACAACAATGTTTGACAAAAACAAAATGTTGAGTAAGATTTAAATATAAATCAACTTTAATCCCAATTTGAACAAATTTAAATCCGAACTCAGTAATTATATATGGACAGCTAGTCTTCATAAGTATTTAATGTGTTATAATCGGTCATGTTGATTTTGACAACAACAACAATGTTTGACAAAAACAAAATTTTGAGTTAGGTTTAAATATAATTCAATTTTAATCCCAATTTGAACAAATACGAATTTAGTAATTTATTTAGACATTATTCCTTATAAGTGTTTTATGTGTTATTATCGGCCATATATGTTTTGGTATCAACAGCAACAATCTTATTAAATCTAAAAAAATGTAAATGCAACTTAACACTACTGTCAACGGTTATAGGCTCACAAAGAGTAATTTTACTTACAAGCCTTACACACAAGAAAATTTTTTAAAAATTGCCTTTACGTACAAAAACTTGACCAAAATAATTTGTATTATCCTATGAGGCTGGCCTAATTTGGTACAGTGGGGTGGGATTATGTAGTCTAAATATTTTTCACCACTCTTCCTAGGACGTGTAATTTTTCCTAAAAATAATCGTAGGACGTTTTTCCAAGTTGAGGAAACTGTTCACTCGAACTTTGTACAATGAAATCGAACGAATACAATCAAAAAATTAAAAACAAATATATCAAGAAAAACCGATTTTTTCTAATTTGAATTACAAAATTAATTAACTTTTTATTTTTGGTATGCAAGACACAAATAATATACTCGTTCATGAGGACAACCATTACAAAAATCTATAATTAAATTTTTTGTTTAATTTCACAATAATCAGCTAAAAATTTGATTTTGGGCACCCAAAAAAGGAAAGTTTTTCTTCTTTACAGTCTCGTTTTGTATTTTATATTTTATTTTATTAATTTTCACCATTTTTTACGTTCTGTTGTGCTTTATCCCTTTATAATTAGAAATAACCGAAATATTTCATTTTGATTTCTTCAACACAAAATCCGGCTGCCGTTAAAACAATTTTTGCTTAATTGCTATGAAAATTCAATTATTTTAATTTATTCCACAAAAAAATGTAAAAAATCGCCAACCAAAAAAAAAAAATTCAAAATTGAAAAGCTTGAACAAAAGCTTATCATCATCATCATCATCATCTACAAAAAATTTCTAAAAAAAGCGCCGCACAGTATACACAAAACACAGTGAAATGACAAAATGAAATTAATTTAGAATTAAATTTTCGTGTTTTCATCATTAAAAATTTATTACGAAGGTTTTATGGATATACACCTACGAGTGATATACCTTTATTCGGTATAGGTATATATACCGGGAAAAATTATCGTATTTTATTTATTAAAACAAAACACTACGACAAATTCCCATACTTCGATAAATCCTCATTTGCTATCATGGTCCAGAAAAAAAGAAGCAGCGAAATATTTTTTATGTCAATCAAAAAATAAATTAGGGAATGTTTGTTTCTTTTACGAATATCATGCCACCTAGAAAATGAGATTTGGAAAATATGTATCACATTTCCATTTCGAAGATGTTACGGTTTTATGAGCAAGCTGGTTTTCTTTGTATTATTGAAAAATATATAATTCACTTGAATATCTTTCCCATGGTATTACTTATAATGAGATAGTCGTACGATTCATCTTATATATCGAATTGAATATGATAGTCAAACACTATACACGAACAATGTTGTAATGGCCATTTAACATCGAAATATTTATTATTGTTTTGTGGTTAAAATGTCCTTTTTGTTCGTACCATTAATTTCATTATATTCATTTCTGCAAAACTGTGTTATAGCTCATAATCAATTAAGGAACAAAAGAAAGCTACTATTAAGCAATATCCATCTAGACGTCTTAAGTGGTTTGTTATGTAATACCAACAATATTAGTGGTTTAATGAAGCCTTTTTATTTCGATGACCTTTACTTGTTATAGTTAAATGTATATATAGTTTGATGAAGTTTTGGGCCAAAATTCGTTTTTTAATTTCGCATAATGAAATATGGGTCCCATTTGAAACGCGATATTTTAAAACGAGATATGACAAAACGCGATATTTCAAAACGCGATAAAGTACAAAACAATAGTTTCAGGTAATCCTCGAAGCAAGGATTGGACAGGTCACAGAGATTTCTGACGGACATGAAATATATTTGTAGATAGCTTAATTTATTTATTTATTTCAAGAAATCGATTTAGTAATATAAATATAATACAGTTAGGATTTCAAACTTAGAATTACGGAAAAAAATTTTGATACTCTACTAGAATATATACATATACATAGATAAAATATTAAAAAGTCAAATTCAAGTGGAATTTTAAAAATTCATAAATTTTAAGGGTATTTCTTCAAATTTGAAGCAGTGAAAAGTAATAATAAATTTAAAAAATATTTTTTCAAGTTAGTTTTAATAGTGTTTTTAGATAAATTGAAGTCGAAGTGATCCTCTATTGTATTAAATGTTTTCACTGTTCTATTGATTGGGTTGTTATCTCCGTACTCGGTGGAATGGTGTTCTGGCACCAATAATCGATAATTACGAAATAAACTACTTGGAACATTAATAGAGATGTTTCCCAGTACGTAGGCAGAATCAATGTGACCAAGTAGTACGTTACTGATAAAAGTGGCATTTAGAAGAAGGCGTCGTTTTGGAAGAGTGCAAATGTTGTATTCTTTGCACCTTGTTGAATATGGTGGTAATTTAGCCTCATTTACGTGAAATGGTTTTCTATGGTCGTAGTCCCAACAAGACTTTTATAACAGGAATAACATAATTTTATTTTGTATGCTTTCGATTCTCTTGATGTGAACATTGTGGTAAGGATTCTTAACGATTACGACGTATTCCACTTGAGATCTGTCGTAAGAGAAATATAATGAACATAACGTTTTTATCAAGAATGGGCGGGTAGATTACGTAAAATAATCTAGTTGCCGACACGAAATCTAACACGTAAATTCCATACCGATTTTTTGCTTTCCAGACGTCGACAACGTAGAAAATATTATTAAAAACATAATTTTCTAATTATTTTACGTTAACCGCACTATTTAAATTTGTGAATAATTACTTAAATCTAATTCTTAGTTTTACAAGCATTTTATAAATTAGAAATACATTTCAAATCTCTGAAGTAAAGACATCTATCCAATGGTGTTATGAGGCTACCCGAATTAAGAAAAGCTGAATTAAGAAATGTATTTTTTCTGAATTTAAATAAGTGTTTTTAATTCATTATGAAAATTATTTAAGAAAATTTGATAGAAATGAAATAGTAAAAGTTGATTTAATATGTGCACTTCTTAATTGATTTTCAAAATATTTTAAGAAAAGTAAAAAAAACTGAAATAAAATGTTTTTTTAAGCATTTTTGTTAAAAAAAAATGCTATATGGTTTCGGTTTGCCGTTTGTCCATCTGTCCGTCCGTCCGTCTGTGTCTACGATTACTTGAGAATGGATAGAGATATCAACTTAATTTTTTCACTAAAAGTTCAAGCAATTCATGGGAAAGTGCTCTATTGATTTGATTTCTGTGTTCAGGGTGTTCGGAGATACGTAGGGTTTTGTTGACCCCCCCCCCCCTTCTTCCTTAAAATTGATAGAATTTTTTTTATTTTTTATTCTATTTTGGTTACAAAGAGCATGTAAATGTGGAATAAAAATATATCTCGTGTGGATGTAGGTTTGTGTGGGTGGTGTGGTTATGGGGGTGATCGGAGTGGTGGTATGGGAGGTGGAGGGGCGTTTGGGATGAGGTGTTTTGGGTTTGGTGTGGGAATTGGGATTTTATGGATGAGGGTTTGTGTGGTGTGTGTGTGGGAGTGGGGATGGAGGTGGTGTTGATATGGATAGTGCGATATAAGGTAGTGTGGGTAAGATGAGTTTAAGGGGTTCGATAGTGGGTGGGGGTGGTATTAATTTTTTGGTGTGGTGGTTTGCGGTTGATTGGGGTCGGTTAAGTTATGGTGGATTGAGTTCGTTTGGGCTGGGTGTAAGGGGGTAAGGTGGGTGAGGGTGGATGTGGATGGGCGTGACAACAAAAATGCTTATAGAGGTCGGTTTCGAACTTTTCCCGTCTTTTTTTTAATTATTTAGGAAATGATTTTAGAAAACTACTCAAAAAACTAAAAATTATTTATTGAGCCAATTATAACTATAATAAAGTTGGTAATGGTTTAGGGCTCGTTTTTAATTTAAATATAATAAAACAATTTAAGGACTGAGCTTTTGATGTCTCATCGACGTCATTTTCAAACCTAATGAAAATTTTTCAAATAGCAAATACAAAGTAAATTTTAAAGTTAATTTTACAAACAAGTTTATAAAATATGAATATGATTTTAAAATTATTAAAAAAATATAAATGAAAATTGTATATATAAATTAAACAATGAAATAAATTTAGCAAAGAAATAAAGTAGACAAAAAACGAAATTAAACAAAATAATTGTAGCAATTGCCAATGTAGGCGCAATCATTATTTATATTTATAGAATTAATGCTAGATTTAATATATAGCATCTCTAAAATTGATCTTTTCTAAAATTTCGTTCTTTTTCTAATATTTTAACATTATTTAGGCTAATTATGTGACATGAATTCTTTAAATGTGTAGAAAGTGCACTAGTACCTTGTTCTTCATCTTTATTTACACCATTTTTATGTTGATAAATCCTTTTTTCCAAAAATTGTTTTTTTTGACCCGTATAAACAACATTACAGTCACATTTAACTTCATAAATTAAATTTGACTGCTTATTGAGTGGTATATTATCTTTAAGTTTAGAAAAAAGACAATCATTTAAACAAGATGAAGAATTACCGACAATTTTGAAATTATAATTTTTGAACAAGTGTTTTATTTTTTCAAATAAATGTTTAACATAAGGAATTAAAAAATAATTTTTATCATTGTTAATAGGCCGAATTTCAAAACTTGTAATAAAAAATTTTTGTTTCCAAATATGTAACAGTAGCCTGTTACAAGTTACCGCGTAATAAAGAAAAAAAAAATCACGAGCATCACACCCAAATTTTTCGTGCGTAGGTAAACACTTTTGTCAGATACTGTATATCAAGATAACAAGCACAACTCTAAAATGAGACATCTAGATTTGAATAGATAAAATTGATGCAAAAAGAAATTTTGCGTTTATTATCAACAATAACTGAAAAGTTAATCAAAATCTTCAATATAATCATTAGTTGTGTAACCACGCAGTATAGTAAAGTATACTCAACCCATCAGTGAATGTACATAGTGTATTTATGCACAAAAGTGAAATAGATAGCTATTATTGTATAATTTCGATAAACCTATCGAGTAGTAACGCCGCTTTAATAAACGGGCTAAAATAAAGTTGTGGTACTTAATCAGATCTGGTGTATAGCTGTTTCGAGTGTTTATGTACAGCTGGATTAAAGTTGAAGATTTTCATTAATTTCCTCCGCTTACCAAGGTAATTTTCGTATTATATTTTAATTAATTTTGTTTAGAAAAGCATAATATACTAACGATTTGGTATATTTCATAAATTTTTAGAAACGGATCAAAGATTCTAAAACAAAAATCGAGACACACCTTAAAATTATCCATTTTTCTTGGTAAGCGTGTTATTTTTATTATTTAGTATTTACCATTTACAATTATTATAAGTACCAATCGAGTACCAATACAATCACGGTTAGCCGTCAATTACGGGTACAGCCAAAAGTGACCTCGGACGCGTAAAAATTACATGTACAACCATAACGGGTGGTTACATAAAATATGACAAAGTGTGATGTTTTCAAGAATCGTTTAATAAAACTGATTAGACAAAAAATGTTCTAATTATCATTAATCATATTACATGTATTGCATGAATATTTATTCTAAGTTATAAGCATATCAAATTTTTGTTATTTAGTATTGTTATTGTTATTATTAAGGGCGTTTGCCAATTTAATGAAAATATAAAACTTAAATTCAAAGTTAACCCTATATGAACCATGGTTCGAAGTATGCGTGGGTGGTTTTAAAACAAAATAGTATTTATTTATTTATTACTATATTAATTATTTATTGAATTTATTTATATATTTACATATTTACATTTTGTATATTAAACACATTTATTACATTATATATTATATATTATATTTACATATACACTAAATTATTATGGACTAACACTATTGTCATAATTTATTAACATAAACAAGAACGTTTATTCATATTATATTTATTTTATATACATGGCTTGGTACAAATACTACTTATATTAAAATTATTTATTTATTAAAGAAAAGTGATTTTTACAACTAATTCAATTACCCAATTTAGTTATTTTGCTAATTTGTTCGAATCATTTCTGGGTTCTCTAAATTGAGTTGTACTTAAAGTGTATAGTGTTTTTCCTCAAGGGTGTAATTATTTGAGTGTGATGTTGGTTAATAGTTTTCTCGTGAAATAAAGTAAAGTTAAATATGTGGAGTTAAAGCTAAAATAAAATGGTGAAGTAAGTGCAACCACACTCTAACGAAGGGGGTTTTCTAACAGGGAAACCAAATGTTAAAGAAGGTGTGGGTTAAGAACGGGATCACAAGAACAAGGATCTCAAACTAGTTACATTAAAATATGATAGTGTAGTGTTAAAATAATGAATGCCAATATAGTGTGATAAGTCAAGCAGCATAACTAGCTCTTGGTAAATGGTGGAAAAAACTCACCCCGTACGACTGCCACCTAGCCGGCAATATGCTGCACCACCAGAACTATACCAAGAGTCTGTTAACGGTTAAAACGCGTGATTTTTTTTGTTTGCACAGGAGTACGACGAACCGTTACAAATACACTGATTTATTAATTTGGCGGGATATTGATTAGTTAACAATGTTTCTTTTAATATGTTAAAATTTTTATTATGAAATTTGAGATCTAAAAGTTTTAAAATTTTTTGAGCCAAAATGTTTATTGTATTAATTGTATAGGAAGTAGGAAGCCTAAAATGAAAATTTAAGTATCTACCAGACCAACTATCTTTGTGATACCAATAAAAAGAAATTTTGCCATCAGGCTCATGGATCATAAGTAAATCTAAAAATGGAATTTTGTTGTTAACTTCCTTTTCCAAAGTAAATTTTATTCGATTAAAAATTTTGTTAAAACTATTCAAAAATATATCAATTTTGTTTTCCGGAATAGCCGTTATAATATCATCAACATATCGATAGTAAAATAATAGCTGAAAATCCAAAAAATTTGATGCTAAATATTCCAAATTTTCCATTAATAAATTTGCTAATATAGGGCTTACGGGAGAACCCATTGGAGAACCAAATATTTGTTTATAATTTTTATTGTCAAAAAATTCCGAATTATCTAAAACAATACTTAAACCTTCAAAAAATTGGACCATCGTCAATTTTGATTTTGCGTTCTGTTAATGTCTCTCCAATTTTTCTTGATAATATCCGAAACTATATGATTATCTACATTAGTAAATAACAAAATCACGTCTAAAGAAATTAACAAAAATTTTTTTTAATAATTAGCCTAAATAATGTTAAAATATTAGAAAAAGAACGAAATTTTAGAAAAAGATCAATTTTAGAGATGCTATATATTAAATCTAGCATTAATTCTATAAATATAAATAATGATTGCGCCTACATTGGCAATTGCCACAATTATTTTGTCTAATTTCGTTTTTTGTCTACTTTATTTCTTTGCTAAATTTATTTCATTGTTTAATTTATATATACAATTTTCATTTATATTTTTTTAATAATTTTAAAATCATGTTCATATTTTATATACTTGTTTGTAAAATTAACTTTAAAATTTACTTTGTATTTGCTATTTGAAAAAATTGTATTTACTGTATAGGCTTTTTATATTTGTTTTTAAAAAATTTATATAAAAATTTTCATTAGCTTTGAAAATGATGTCGATGAGACATCGAAAGCTCAGTCCTTAAATTGTTTTATTTTATTTAAAATAAAAACGAGCCCTAAACCATTACCAACTTTATTATAATTCAAAAAATATGTAATTAAATTTTTACAGGAAAATTTTGAAATTTTTTCAATTTTTTTTTACTTAGTTTAAAATTATAAATAAACGGTGACACTTGAAGAATTGTATAAATTCTGGAAAAGTGGGGGTTTGGTAGCGGCAGCCCACAACGAATTAAAAATAAATTTAAAAAATTTTTATATATACTAAAGTTGATTTTTTTTAACATTTGTGGCACTATCAGAAAAAGCGATAAAATCGATGAAAACTCTTTGATCTGTGTCTGCAAGATTGACGAAGCAATTATTTTTAATAGAAATAAATAAAATAAAAAAAATATTTTTAATTCACTTTTCCTAATTCAACTTTTCTTAATTCGGGTAGCCATGTTATGATTCTGACTAGTTTTCAAGTGCTGCAAAACTATTAAGACGAAAACAAGAAACAACTAATAAATAGTAAAGAAAGCACTGTGCAATATTTATACACACATTCTTTCAAGTGATTTGTACTTACATTACTTATCATACTTTATTTTTGTTTTTAATCACATGAACAATTTGAAAAACAAGTCAGTGTCATAACACCATAAAACTATTGAATATTTCAAATATTTCAATAAAGTATATGCTTTGCGCGCCATCTTTTATCAAATCGATGTATACTGCGATGCAAGATTTCCACTATGACCATGTACAATTTAAGTAATTTTGACAGAAAAAATAATAACAAATTCGGCCATATTGTAATGCAAGTATAAATGCCATAAATTTTAGTTTTAATTTATTTTAGTTGTAAGAATTACATTACCTGCAATAGCACCTCTAGCAACAAACGCTTCGACAATTTTTAAAGTATCGCACGCTAAAAATATTGTGATGCTGGATGAAACTGCCACGAAAGATATTCGATAATCATAATGAATCTCGTTTTCCGTAAATTGGACCATTTATTAAAGCGTACCATTTATTAACGGCGTGGGGCCGCGTGTTAGAAATTAGAAAGGTGCTTGGCCATGCACCTTGTTACTATACTAGTAACGATAAACGCCACACGAGATTCCTTGTTTACTAGTACAGCCTGGACCGGTTGTACGTTAGTTCTATTGTTTTTTTTCTGTGAATATAAAAGAATTTGTTAGTTTATACTCACCACTTTCGTACAAAAGTCCCAAAAGAAAAGACGACTCATCTTCTACTTTGCCCTTTATTCCCCGCTCTATTTATCGATTAACATATATTTTCTATCTATACAAAAAAAAAAAAAAAAAATTCTTATGATGAACCGTCGAATGCCACCATATTTGCCTTCCAAAATCACAAGCCCCTTCTCCAACAAAAATCAGACTATTTAAATGATTGAAATCACCTCTAGTGGTGGCTACCTAGTCACCCCCCCCCCCCCCCCCATTTCCGTTAATAATCCACATAGAAATTCAAGGTTTCAGATATCACCAATAATCGCATACATATATTTTGTTGATTAAGCAACATGTGCCAATAATCAGAAATTTCCATGCGATTATTAGTTGAACGACATTACAATTATATTAACTGCAAACGTGGGAAATTGAGTGCAGTGTACTTACTTATAAGCAATATTTACGAACAACCATCTTCAACGTTGTTGTAATACACACACTGGGTAAACTCATATAAAAATGGTTTATTCAGGTAAATTCATTTATTATGTTATATGAGCAACATAAACAATTTATATACATTTAGAAAAATTACCACTGCAAATATGAATACAATTGTATCGGGTAGTTTAGATAGGTTGAAAGTGGTAATGAGATTTCGATTTGTCTAAAGACAATTCGTTACAAATGGATCAAACAATGGATAATTGTTGTACAGTATGTTTTAATATTTCATAAATACAGTGGCAGGTATCAATCAGTAGTACACTGAGAAAAAAACCGGTAAAAATAAAAAAATATACATATAAAATCAAAAAAATATACATATATTTTTAGGCGAAAAGTCTCGTTTTTAAAATCAAAAGGATGATCTTTTTATTTTTAAAATAAATTTTTTCGCCAATTTGTTTATAAAAATAAAAAAATTGTTTTTTATTTTCAAAAATACTTTCCTTACTTATGTCAAATAGTTTTCTTAAATTTTAAGAGATTGTTTTTTAAGAATAAAAAAACCATTGGTTAGTTTTAAAAGATTTATTTTAATTTTTAAATAATTATTTTTTATCAAATGTCACAATATGTATTTTTAAATCAAAGTAATCAATGTTTGCGACTGTTCAAGTCAGCAAAACCAAAAAGTCATCTTCTCATAAGAACATAACATATCTACCACGAAAAATAGAAAATTAACTCCGTCTTCCCAATTTTTAACCACCAGGGCCGGGCCATTGTGTAAAAATATACACAATCCTTAAAAAAATATAATGAGAACCTCCTCATCCTCAAATTCTTTTTTGGCAGTTTGGTTTCGGTTCGTACTGATAAAAAGTTGTTCTAGTCAGTCAGTCAAACCTTCATACTTTTAGTATAACACAAGAACATATCGATTTGGCGAATTATATAACTAACCGAAAAAACTTTAAAATAAAAAATAAAATATAGACCAATCGAAAAATAATACAACGGGATTTCTGGCAAAACAATAAATACAAACATTTTCATAAGTTGTCATTATTATCAAAAAAATTGTTTTTAAATGCTACAACTTTTCTTTTGAAATAAATTATTCTGTTTAAATAAATAAACTTTTTAAATTTAAAAAGTATTTTATAAATCATTTTACAAAATATGTTATTAAAATAAAAAAGCTATTTATTAGTTTGCAAAAAATTTCATTTAATCCTTTCAGTTGAAATTTTAATTCAATGGTCCTAAAAATCATCTTATGTAATTGATCAGTTCATTTTAAGGTTAATATTTCCAAACCGTAAGCCGAACTTTAAAATTTCATTTCAAAGGGCCGCAGGATCACTTTGAAAATTGTCATCGTTTGGAGCCAAAGCTAACAAAAGGTAAAAAAAATATTTAATAAATGAAACATAAATATTTATGAATTTTGGTTAAAATAATAAACGATTATTGTAATTGCGAATCCCAAAATTCATTAAAAGTAAATTAAAATTATTTCTTATTGTAGTAAGTACAAAGAAATTTAATTTTCTAATGTTTAAATATAAATAAAAAATAATTAAATCACAATTTGCGGTTATTAATTCAGTAGTCTGTCTGTTTGTGATATTTATAGAAACAATTATTGTTTGCATTCAAACACAGATGTATTTCGCATTTTTCGATTCTTGATCGTCCTAAACATTGAGGACACTTGCACCGCGCGACGCAGTGCGACCATGGTCATGGATTGGGAAATGATCAACTGAATCGAATCGAATATCATCAATCGGCCGAGATTCATATTTTGCCTTTCTAGTGGATGATGGTTCATGTGAATCACAATCCGACATATTTGGTGGTCTTCTGTGTTTCTAAGTTTTTTTTCTGCTGTAATCAACGCACTGGCTTAATGTAACCGAAACTCATAGAGATCCATGATATCCTTTTGGTAATATTTTTTTTCGGTTTTGTACTTGATCTAGGAAGCAGCAATAGCGAAATCGATAAAATGCGTAACCACTCTGAGGGGCCATTTCTTACTTTTAATAAAAACCCTATAGTAAGAAATTAATTGATCCAGAAAATCGACTTCTCCCATCCCGTTGTTGTACCGATGAACAATTTCGGGTTGCTTAATTTGAACGTATTGTTTTTTTTACTTTATCCCATCTATTAACAATTTTTTCCTCGCCGATTCCGACACGGTTTGATGCAAGATAAACCGTTTTGTTGTCTTGCCATTCTACCACACAAATGTTCCCGTCTTAGCTTGTCACTTCATCCGATGCGCCGCGCACTTTCAATTTTAAATCTTTATCCGATAAATGTGGCGAATCTGTAACCTATTGATGCGAATTGTACCCGTAGAGTTTATTGTAAGTGTGTTAACAAATAGTTAATACCTGCTGAAATAATTGTCAAAATACAAACTGTGTCCTGGATTTGTAATTCTTTTACCTAAATGTAAAACAACGGCTGCACCGAATCCAAATTATTTTTTGTTTTCTTGTGTGATTTCAGTGTTTGATACACTACAAAATCGTGGGGGAGGCCAGTTTTGCCACAAAGCACAAATACTTTAATGCCCCATGGACATGGCTTTCATAATTGACATATTGTTTTATGGAGAGATGCCACTTAAACGTGATAATTTGCTCATCTATGCTTAAAACTTCTACTAGATCATGTTCTAGGCAACGTTTTTGAACTGCATTGATCAAGGAGCGCACTAAAATGAGTTTGTCCTCACAATTTTATCAATAAAATGTAAGTTGGTCCTCAATTGCAAAAACTTCTCGAAAGACATTGCATTTAAAATAGGGCTAATTCCCAAGTTCTTGTTCCAGTACGGTTTGAGTCGGCTCAGTTTCAAATTCCCCATCAATATTGTTTTACCCACAAATTTAATGAGTTCGGTACCTTTCGTACTTTTAAATGAGACATCTGTGTTTTTACCCGCACATAAATTGGTATATTTTGCCATATCTTCAAATAAATTTTTGGTCATGTATTTAAAAAAATATGTTGGTGACAAAGTATTCAGCTTATCATAAGGAGAATTGTCTATACTTTGTTCGAATGGAGTATTGATACACTCGAATTCTTTGTGATTCCATCTTATTTTTGATTTGTCTGTTACTGGTGGACAGACAAAATGGTCAATAATTTCAAAATCCACAATTTCGACTATGACAGCCTCAACGTTTTCACTTGTGCTTCCAGCAGCTATTAAAATTGCGATGCTACATGATTCATGTTCTTCGATCGCTTCTTCGATACTCGTAATCTCATCATTATTTGTTAATTGATGGTTCTCTTCCAACAGATGGTCAAATAGGTCTGAAGTTTGTATTTCGTGAAACGCCTCGTCATCTGATAGTTCTGAATTAGATGCATTTAAAATAGTGAATATTTCTGTGTGCGATAGAAATGTTCTTTTTTTAAAAAGGGTTCTTCTAACTTCCATGTCTAGATATTGCAAAGTTTAGAAATAATCGAAATTTCAAATAAAATAAAAAACTTAATTGACAAAAATAGTTTATGGCAAAAATAAATTATAATCGATAAGATTTATAACCATTTCTGTACAAATTTAATTAAGTCATCATTTGATGACACATATATTGGGTGAATTTGGCTTCAAATGTGTACACGAATTTTAATCATCCAATTTAATTTTTTTAACACCTAATTGTCTATTTTTTTTGTATTTAATATTTTTATTTAAACTTTCACGATCATATAATTGGTTTTGCTTGTTTCATTGGTTCGAAATTAGCTGAGATATTTAACAAAATAACTTATCAAAAAATTATGCGTTGTGACATCTTCAAACGTTGTTACGAAAATGAGAATTTCAAGCGGTAAATATAATGAAACATGTTTTTAAACGTCAAATTTTTTCGCTAAATAACTAACACATATACATAATATAAATAACAATACAGTGAGAGCAGAGTAATCTAAAATATTGTATTACAAAGCGAGCGTCATCAAATGATTCCAAATATACTGAAAGGGTTAAATTCAAAAAAAATTATAACTTTTAGAAATTAAAAACTTCGTTTTTTAATTTTACAAACCAAAATTTTTCTCAGTGTAATCAACCATCCTTGAACTCTCTAATCCATCGATTGACAAAGCCAAACATGGAGTTTGCTTTAGCAAAACAGTTATCGATGTACCTGTTAAAACTAATATTTTCAACGAAGGTGGCTTCCAAATCTATAATCTCGTATACCCTCTGAATTTTTACGCCATTGATGCGGTAATTACTGGATTCCATTTGCGATGAAAAGATATAATTTTGCAAATTTTGATATTCAATTCCAATGAGTTTTGGTCACACCACCTTCTAAGTCTATTGAGGTCTACTTGTAGTTCGATAGAATTGCGAATTTGTTTGATCGTATGAAAAACTTTTACGTCATTGGCAAATATGAGAACATTTGAGTTTTTTATTATGCTGTCAATGGACATAATAAAAAGCTATGGTCCAATATGAGATCCTTGGGGAACACCAGAAGTCACGTTGATAACTTAAGATTTCTTATTTCCTATTATTACATATTGCTGACGACTTGTTAAATACGACTTGAACCAGTTGATCCATTGAAAATCCAAATGTATACAAGCTTTGGAGTGTTTTATGATGACAGATAGAGTCAAATGCCTTACTGAAATCTGTATATGCCACATCAACTTGGTTGTGTTTCTTAATCTCGTTTATAACCATGTTAGTGAATTCAACCATAAGTTGGAAGAAGTAGAGCGATATGGCATAAATCCATGCTGGTTAACAGATATATGACGTATTAATGTTTGATTTAAAACTATTGCATACGACCAGTTCAAATAGTTTACGAATTGATGTTGTTCATATTCCTCTGTAGTATGTGACGTCATTTCATTTACCTGATTTGAAAATTGGTATTATCTTAGAGATTTTCCATTTCTCGGGATAAACAGCCAATATTAACAAATGATTGAAAACTAACATAACGGATTTACTTTTTAAAATAATTGAAGGAATGTTGCCTGGCCAACATCCGTCAACAAAGTCGTTTAAGGCTGATAGAATGTTGTAATCGAATATAATTAGAGAGGTGATAAAGATGTTTGTATGGGTAGTTTCGTCAGTGGATCCGGTATTATTCATTGGTCGGTATACAGATTGTAAAAATTCGGCGAACATGTCTGTTATCTCTTTGGCGTTCCAAGTGCATAAATTATTATATGTAATAGTGGCCGCACTGAGAAAAAAAACCATTAAAAATAAAAAGATATACATATAAAATCTAAAAAATATACATATATTTTTTAGGCGAAAAGTCTCGTTTTTAAAATCAAAATGATAATCTTTTTATTTTTAAAATAAATGTTTTTACCAAATTTGTTTATAAAAATAAAAAAATTGTTTTTATTTTCAAAAATACTTTTCTTACTTATGTCAAATAGTTTTCTTAAATTTTAAGAGAATGTTTTTTAGGAATAAAAAACTATTGGTTAGTTTTAAAAAATTTATTTTAATTTTTAAATAATTCTTTTTTAACATACCTATGTCACAATATTTTTAAATCAAAGTAATCAATGTTTGCGACTGTTCACTTAAAGCCAGCAAAACCAAAGAGTCAGCTACTCATAAGAACATAACATATCTACCAAGAAAAGTAAAAAATTTACTCGCCCTCCCCAGTTTTTAACCCCCAGGGTCATTGTGTAAAAATACACACAACCCTCAAAAAAATATAATGAGAAATTGAGAACCTCCTCAAATTCTTTTTTGGCAGTTTGGTTTCGTTTCGTACTGATGTTCGAAAGTTGTTCTACTTAGTCAGTCAAACCTTTATACCTTTAGTATAACACAAGAACATATCGATTTGGCGAATTATATAAATAGCCGAAAAAACTTTAAAATAAAAAATAAAATATAGACCAATCGAAAAATAATACAACGGGATTTCTGGCAAAACAATAAATATAAACATTTTCATAATTTGTCATTATTAACAAAAAAATTGTTTTTAAATGCTAAAACACTTCTTTTGAAATAAATTATTATGTTTAAATAAATAAACTTTTTAAATCTAAAAAGTATTTTATAAATCATTTTACAAAATATGTTTTTAAATTAAAAAAGCTTTTTATTAGTTTGCAAAAATTTCATTTAATTTCAAAAAAATTTATAACTTTGAGAAATTAAAAACTTCGTTTTTTAATTTTACAAACCAAAATTTTTCTCAGTGCGGATACCCTTCGGTTTCACCATTAGTTCTGAAGTATTTCCAAAATTGTTTAGGATTTGATTTAATTTTGTATTGAATGCCAGCCAAAATAAGACTTATACTTTAGCTTGAATACGTATCGAACTCCTCGCTCCGCTTAAAGATCGCCATTTTGTCTGTTTCTAGATCTGATTTTCTCATTTTAGTGTATGCTTTGCATTTGCACTTTTAAGGTTTATAAGCTGGTCGTCAAATCACGATGGGTAAGTATTTGTTTTGTTAAAAATAGCCACATGTATATCAAATCCTCGATGTATGAAGTCGTAAAATTTGTGAACATTATTATTCACCTGCTTACCGTTTAAAATTTGATCCCAATTCACTGATGCAAAAAACTTTCGAAACCACAATAGTCTGCCTTCTTAAAGTTGTATTTGATATAATTCTGGATTTCTGATCTTTTTGCCGCATAGTGGGTGATGTTGAACACAATGTCCAGAGATTTGGGATTGTTGTCGTTCACGACAAATGGATTAAGTGATTCAGTAACATTAAAAGCATCTACTTCATTGGTGAAGACAAGATCTAGATATCTGTCCAGATTATTTGCAATGCTGTTAATTTGGTTTGAATTATAACTGAACATGGTATCGACGAACACTGAGTTAAGACATTCTAAACAAATAAAAATTATCCCCATTTTAATACGATAAATCTATAATAAATGGAGTTTACACATTCACTGTATTGTGGAAATCCAACTGATGATATGACAGATGACACCGAGCATCCTGAAATCTTAATGAATTTATTTAAATCAACCCAATTGATAATATGCAAGATATTTTTTTTATTTTTTATATGTGGATAAATAAATTTTGCAAGTAATTGCAAACAATACTCGAAATCAGCACCAAATTTCACGAAAACAAATATTTTTTACTATTTATTATTTATGAGGTTTTTAATATTTTCTAATTCTATTATTTGACAAGATTGACGCGATAACCCCAAATGCTAAAACTTTCTGATGATAATGACAGATCATTGTTTTTTGTGTTGACGGTCTGTATTATGCGCCAACTACACACATGATTTTAATTGATTTACGTGTAACGCCACCCTTTGATGAGATTAAAACTTTTTGTATTGGAAAAGTTGATAATCGACTTCATGAATGAACCAAATGTGCTTAATGCATTGTTTTGACGGTCTAAAACCAACTTTACATTATTGCCTTTCGAATGAAACTGGTTTGGGGCACATCAGTTGGATGGTTTCAAAGTCTATAAGGGACATAGAAACATTTCTGTGTTTTATATATAGATAGATTAGTTTTAAATTTCTGTTAATAATATTTTATTTGTACATGGCCTTTCTAGTCGAACGGTATCTTCCGGTTCGAGCTCTTATCAATTTTTTAGTGGTTCAGACTTGGTTTTACAACATTGGCTTAGGCAACGATATCAACCTTTATCGCATCCGATGTAATGCTGATTATTAAATTTAGATTGTTTTTATATAAGAGTTTCGTTTGATAGTTCAAATCTTATATTTGAATTATTAAAGCCGACAAGTGGTTTCAAGGATTTGTTAAACTTCATTTTGTTCTCTTGAAAGCGATTTTATTTTCTGGTTACGCCATTAACAATAAATTAGTTGTTAAATTGGACGTGCTAAGAACTATGGTTCAGCTTGTTAATTTATTTTGGTGTTTTACTACTTATTAAATTTGGCTATCTTCATAACTTAAATAATCTAGAGAGATTCAAAGACTTCTATAATTTTTGTACATTGATTTTTTAGAAATTTTTAATTTGATCCAGATTTTCGCGCAGATTTTCAAATCGTGTCTGTTTAATTGCAACCCCCTAATTAATTAATTAATACATTTTTAAGTACCGTAAACAAAAACGGAACTTCCTAACTCATCTCATGTTACCTTGTACGCACATAAATTATCTCTAACATGTAGACAATAAGAGCGTTGTGAATTTTATATGTATATAGTGTTAGAGGTCGAAATTCAATCGTCCATACATAACCACCGCATGTATTTTCATTATACATGTTGAGTTGATATATAATTGACCTATTTTATTCAGGTTTCCACCCAAACCGAAAATGAAACTGCTAAACATATAAAATTTCCTATTTCATATTTTCCATCATCCATATAAAAACGTATTCACCCTTTTTCACCCCATGGTATAATAATATAATCTAAAATTAAAATCTCTAATGCAATTTTGTTGTTCTTTTGGTAGTCTGTGTTTATAAATATAATGTGTTCCGCTTTAATGTTTTGTAAGACAACAGTGTTTCCTGTTTGTCTAATGTTTTTATTTCGCCACCCTTTTTGTATTTCTAGTTTATTCATACGGAGATAACAGATATATCCACTTTGCATTTTAATGGAATTTCTTACAAAGCACTTTTTCGGTTGAATTTTTTCTACCGTCTCTATTTAGAAGTATGTGAGTTGCATGTATTTTTCGAATAATAGAGTTGACCGCATACCTCCTATCGCTCTTATTATTACATAAATTATTAATTTTAGGATTAGAATATTCTGGAACTACGGTTTTAGCGGTATCCAGGATTTTACAACAAATACCTTATTTTTAGAATACCTTTTTTTATACCGAATGTATATCCAGGCATTAAATATGTTGTAAATACTCTAGCTCTAAATAAAGCAATTGGCAACTGAAAAATCGGGCTCCTCTGGGTTTAGCAATCCGAGAACTCACAGTTATGTATTATTTTCAATTCCAATTTATTTTTGATAACTTATGGGTTTCTGTACAAAATGAAATTGGTGTGAGCCAACATTCCGTTGGTGATTCGATGTTCAATATTCATCACAGATGATATTGGTTTCATACTTTGTCAAAATTATTTATTTCCTATTTTAAATTTTAAATAATTAATTTCATACGGATAAAAATTTAAATCTAGAATTTTTGTTAGTTTATACGAAACATTAAAAATATAGTGAATACAGTTCATTCATATTTTCCCCACACATCGAGCTAGAAGACATCCAGCAACTATTGCTAGGATTCGGAGATGGAAGGTCCTGATAGTAGTCAAGCTTACTTTTTGAAAAATACTGAAAATTTCGAAATTCCTCTAAGCATTTTGTTGAAATATTTTATTTAGAATTGAGGTTTCTTGCTACAGAAGTATTGCATCCCTGCTATACCTAAGTTCAACTGGTAATATGCAACTCATTCAAAGCAGTTATATTTCTCAATACCAACATGGTTTCATGTCCATAAGATCAATATCATATATCTCAGAACTTACTAGCTGTAAAGAAATTGAGAAATAGAAACAAGTTGATGTAATTTGGGTTGGCGAAATATAAATCTAGATGACTTTAGTTGCACATATTTCTTAATGTACCTGTCGCAGTTGACCAAACTTATACTAGTTGGAAAGGAGGATTCATGTACAAAAAATATTCTTTAGTTATCGTTTTGAATGATCGATTCAGTTGTGAGTTAGATCGTTTTAAGGATGGATGTAAACATAGAGAAAATTCGCGATGTTTTACAATTTTGCTTCGATAAAGCTGAAAACGCAAATCAAGCAGCTAAAATTGTGACTGGCTTCAATGATTTTGACAAAGTTATCGCTATTCAAGCGCAATTTTGGTTTTGTGAATTCCGTTACTGTTATTTCGATATCAAAGGTATACCACGCATTGGAAGGCCTATCGTTTAAAATGTTAATATAATCCTGAAAATTCTCGAAATAGACTGGCATGCGACCTGTTTTAGTATCGCCCAAGGGCTGAAGATTGAACTCAAAACAGTTTTAAACCATTTGCATAAAGCTGGCTTAAAAAAGAAACCTCGATGTTTTGGTGCGACACTAGTTGGCGTTCATCTTCGAATCCTTGGCCATAAGCAGAACGAAATCAAGCCATTTCTGAAGCGGGTGGTAACTGACTACAAGAAATGAGTCACTTACGATAATGTCAAGCAGAAACGATCATAGTCGAAGGGGGTGTACCACAAAACCCCGGTTTTCAAAATGAATGTTTTATTTTCTCCCATAGTTCAAAAGTCTTGATTTTGAAAAAAAATATTTTTTATTAGTTCGGGCCGGTCGGACTAATAATAATTTAATATAAAAATAAAATATCTTGCCCAAAAATTTACTAGAAAAAACCAAGGCTTCGAAGTCAGAGGCGAGACTCGGTTCCGTGGAGTGGTTGCGATTTTATCGGAATCAGAGAACGGTTGCTATTTAAACAGAATTCCCATTTTTTGTTAAAATACAACAACAGTGCCAAATAATGACACCCGCTCTAGAATTAGTCGAATTCCTAGTTTTTGATGGTTTTCGAAAATTGAAATTGCAATTCCTTTTTCTTGAAAAATAAACGACTAACAAAATTAAAACAATAAAACCCGTACACAGTAAAAAAGTAAAGGATCGATAGGTCGGGTCGTGGTGCTTCCCTACTTTCTTTCCCTAATTAGAAAAAAACTTTAGTTTATAGGAATAGGAGCGAGAGTTTAGGATAGGACAGATATGAGCGGGAGTTTAGGAAAATTGGTTTGATACTGATTTTGACTATCAATGTTGACAGATTTTGAATAAAACCGATTGCCTTAAAATGCATAAAGTTTGGGCTGACTAGTACACTGTACCTGCGAGCCCTAAAGATCGAACTGCTATGCATAAATGTTTATTTATAAATGCGTAGTAAATATAAATAATAAGTGATTTCTGAAATAATGTTTAACATTTAATAATGTTTCATTACTTTTTGACTTTTGTAGCTCTGCTATTTGTTTTCGAATATAATTTATTATAGAGGCGGAAGCGGAAAGTCGAAATTTCACGTATCCAGTTATTAATACATTTTACAAACAAATTAAAAAAACTATATTTCCAAAAACGAAAAGTAACCTTTCGAGACATTAAGCCCTTCAACATATTCGGCCTTTCATAATTTTGCCCTTCCACATTCGGTGCTTCGACATTCAGCCTTTTGATATCATACTGAATTGTATAAAGTTCAATAACTCTTGCGGGCACGCGAGAAGTCGCATCACTTCTCCCCTCTCTTTAGCCCTCCGTTGGCCTTTAGAAAAAAATTCAAGGAGAGCGGGGTTCAAAAACATGTCGGGAATAAAGGAGCAGCTTTACTAATTTTATTCTAAGTGAATAATTTGAATTAAAAACTGATTTTTTGATACAGTTCTAGAATACTGGTCGATAAGGATGGAACTTGACCATTTCTTAACTGATTATGTAAACCTCTACAAGTAAGGTTTACATGGGATTCTAAAATGATTTTTGTTGAAGCTCTAGAGTATGGCCATTAGCGACAGAACTTGGCTAACCCCATTTCCACCGCACGAGACGAATTGCAACATAATCGATTAAGAAATGGCCAGGTTTCATCCTCGCCAGTCTCTATCCGCCATATTTCAGAGTTTTATCAAAAACGCAATTTTTGAATCCCATTTAGGACCCACTTGTCGAATTTCAACTAAATCGGTTAAAAAATGGCCTAGTTCCATAGCGATGGAATTTTGTCAAAAAATCAAAATTTGTAGAATTTTTGAATTTTGTCAAAAAATTATTTAAGAGTCCCATTTTCCTACATGTCAAATTTTAAAAATTTAAACCGAGATTTGCTAGAAATCGGGATTTTATACAAAACCGAAATTATGAAAACAGGAGAAGCGGCCCAAATGGTGGTCAATCCAGAATTGACAGCCAAAAGAAAATCATATACTAGGACCTGCTATCGAATTTTCAAACGCTCAATTTTAACTTCTACTGCTAGCAATTTCCCAATTGAAGGCAGCAATTGAACAGAAGCGGCCAGAATTAGCCACTAGGAGAGGCTTCATATTACACCAGGACAATCCACGTTCATGATAACCCGCTAGATGCTCAGGGAGCTTGGTTTTGAGGTTATTATGCATCCGTCTTATATTTCGGACCCGATACCAAACGACTTTCATCTCTTTTTGTCCATGGCAATTGCACTTGGTGGTGTAAAAATGACCTAGAGATGCTTGTGAAAACTAGCTATCTTGGCTTTTTGCTAATAGGGGAGAATACGTTTTGAAAAAGCGGCATAATGAAATTGCCTTCTTAATGGCAAAGAGTTATCGAAAAAAACAGCACATATTTAGCCAAAACGAATGATTGTTACCATGTTAAATAAAGAACGCGAAAAAACGTAAAAATAATGGATTTACATTTCCTCATAGCTTTGTTAGCAAAACTTTGGAATACATTTTGAAGTTCAAATTATCTAGCCGGTTCGTAGCCTGATACAAATTTTATTTGAGTAGCATCCAGTGTTGTGTGTCTACGCATTAATCGGAATTATCGACCTGTAAGTGTCGAAACTAGTTTTGACAATTAATTTTGGCGCAGACAATGTCGATAATTCGTAGAGTATGCAGAATATTCGTAGACAATGTATATAGTATTGCTTTTTGTTGTTGCTGCATTTTTTCATTAAGGGGCTGCCAACTCCCAGTTTTCCAGTTCAAATTGCGAATCTCGAATATTTTGAGCTGACAACAGGACATTTCAGGAGGACCAAAAAACCAATCAAATTTAGTTTTTTCGGCCCTAATATGATTATATTCCTTATGATTGGTTTATTTATTGAAAATAAACCAATTTTTGTTGGGTATTTCAAAAAAAAAAAATGTGTTGCAAGGAAACAGCAGATATAAGGTATTGCATATAATTTTATGTTACATATTAAAAATTTTAAAATTAAGAACTAAAAGGTACATTTTGTTTCAAATAATGTTAGTAAAAAACTATAACGTTATTATTCTGAACTTATTTCAAACCAGAATTGAAATTTACTGGGTTTTTTTAGATTTTTCACGGGAACTTCAATAATGTCCGATTCTTAATCTCTTACTCACATTACTTTCCCTAGCATATGAAAGTAAATCATAAAACGACTGGCAATCCTGTAATATTATAGATTTTAAAATCCAATCCTGTAATATTTAATCAACTGAGGATAATTTAACATAAGGGCCACGGTTTTGCATCTTGCTGGGACGTATTGGAATGAATCATTTAAATTTAATTGAACCCGTCGTTTGTCTCAGCATCATACAAAATTGCATTTATGTTTGTCACATGAAAATATTTGCTAGGTCGGATTGTGGTTCTAGCGTTGAGTATGAATGCTTTAACATAATTGCCTCGGAAATAACCTATTTACCCTAGTAGTCCACTTGAGTTTGCTCTTTTGTAAGACATATTTGTAAGTATAATTAGAATGGAGTACATATGTCAGCAAAGTTTAGTAGAGTATTTGCCAAAGTAATATTGCGGATTTTGCATATTATACAGCTATGTGAAATATTGGAGGATTTTTATAAAGCTTACCAGATAGTGTGTAACCACAAGAAACATATGTGCAGGCTGATACTTTACAATCAATTTCAGTGAACCAGTAAGAGGTCGCTTGACGACTGAAAAAATTCTGTGAAAAAATTCTGGTTTTCATTGCACATTTCTCTATAAAATTTATATAATTGATTTAAAGCCACGAAATGTTGATCAAAGTTCAATTTGTTTGTCATTTCTGACTTAATGAAATTTTCAATCATGATAAGGAACCTGAAAGTGCCCATGTCTCTCCGGATGAAAATAAATTTAAATAGCATAGTTTGTTTGAGTGAAATAACGTTAACAATTATTTTGCACTAACCAGGTTTCGACAACACATGGGCTGCGTTATTATAATATCAGCTGAAGAAATCGATTTTAAGAAAATTGTAGTTAGCAGATTGTAAAATCTAAATCATTTTCAGATTTTTTCCTTGTAATGCCATATGTTTTTCAATTAACTAACTTTAGCGCCATATATAACATGCATAAGAGTAACTTTTCATAGAGTAACTCATAGAGTAAAATTTTTTCGTATTAGAGAAATTTAACTTTTTACCGCCTTTAGATGTCAACATTTGGACATTTATTTTCGAAAACCTAACAATTTATAAAAATTACTCGAAATAAAGTAAACTGTCGAAAAGTTTATTTCGAAATTTTATCAGCGTCACTTGCAAAATCAGAATTACCAGCAAATCAAAAACCACCAGCTTTATCTGCCTCTGATATTATTCTTACTTTATATTGTATATGTTAATTATCAAATCCAAAAACTAATTTAATTATAAATAAATATAAAAATAAGTAGTAAAGTAGACACATTGGTCAACCAAATATCATCTTGACAAGAGTTTGCCAACCGATTCAAATATTTTTGATACGAAAGTACTAAGAACACAGCTATCTAATACATGCCGAGTTTTACAAAAATATAGTTTTATGGGCAATTTTTATGTCTGATTCTTCGGGTACAAATTTTGTAGATGTGCTGAATAATTTTATCTCGGAAGTAAATTCAGAGCCTGTTCCACACAGTTGCGGCTAATTCGGAAGATGCATGCATTTATGGGGTCGATGAACCAAGACTTAACTAAATCAGATATCTTCCGTACAGATTAGCAGCGACGTGGCCGTTTCCCTCGCTTCCATCGTCACCAGGAGTTCAACTATTTTCAATTGCAATTGAACCCCTTCGCATAATTCAGGCAGCTTTCAACACATTTTAAGTCATCCGAACTACATAGTACACCTGTTGAAACCGTCACGTCTACGCCAGAAAATTATACAACATCAAATTGGTTAAGTGCAGCAATTAAAGCATTTTTCAGTTTTGTTAATTTTTATTTTTTTTTTAAAATAAATGAGCAGTGATTGTCAACTAACTTAAATGCTAATTGTATCAAAATAGTTTTTTTCAGGCGCAAAAGCAACGTCTTCTTGAAAAGTGAGAACAATTTATTTTGTTAATTAGTTGTGTAAGTGCAAGACGTATTCACTATTAAACTCGCTGCATCTTAAAATGTGTCAATAGGCGTATGGAACTCATTCTAACAGAATTCGGTTTTGTTACCACGTTTTTCGGGTAAATATACTGATTGGCATGATTTTTATAAAACATTTGTTGCGCTGGTCGACAACGATGACACTCTCACTACTGTTGAGAAGTTTACAAATGTTAGAAACTGTCCAGCATCGTAGGGTGACGTTTTGACATCTAAACCCAAAAGATCGATGGAAATGACCGAGGTGAATAATTACCAAGTGGCAATTAAGTTACTGAAGGAATGTTATGAAGACAAACGCATTATCTTTAATTCACATATTCTGGCAAATCACGTGATAAAATCCGAAATCAAGTCAGCTGCTTCATTGCGTGATTTAATTGACACCATTAACTTCAATTAAAGGTCGCTTTAGCAGATGGGGACGGATGCAGAGTTAGAAAACGCATTGCTGCTATTCATCATTTGCAGTAAATTAGATGTAGACACGTTACCGAAGTTCGAAGAGACTGTTGTAAAGGAAAATATTTCTACTTGGGTGGACTAAAAATCCTGTCTCGCCAAGAGATGTCAAGTGCTGGAAGCTATAAAGAGTATAATTTCGATTTGTATGCTTAAATAACAACTTCTCGAATTGCAATCGATGCCCGCAATTCGATGTGTTAACTCCAAAGGCACATTTTGACGAGGTCAAACGTCTTTCATTATGCATCAAATGTTTACTAGGAAGTCACAGAGTGTGGTTTTGTCGAAAGGGATCTGGTCGAAAAAGTCGGCCACGACATCATACCCTTTTACATTTAAAAAAAAAATCCTAAACAACCAAGTAGTAATGGGAGTATTATGCTAAACCAAATGTTACACCCAGGCTTGCCAGTTGTACTTATTTAGGAAGTACAGTACTTATTTTACGGTACGATATTTTAAATGTACTTACTTTTGATCATTAGATCATTAGTAAATATAAGTACATAAATATACTTTTTTTAGCTAATGAAAATATAAATCAATAATTTTTTCAATTTTAGTTTACGTTTAAATTATTTTTCATACATTATTTGGATAGTCACTGTATTGTAACTATCATTTATTGTTCGTAGGATAAATTTTTTGTGTTTTCATGTTGTCTTCGGATCCAGCTGATCTTAACGTGCTTACACCAGGCCATTTTTTAATCGGTGAAACACTTACAGCGCCAATAGAACCTGACTTGCCTGTACTAAACATCAATCACCTCAGTTGCTATAAACTGATTAGGAGAAGTCAGCAAGAATTTTGGGAACGTTGGTCAAAGGAATATATATCGTCCAATTACATCAACGTTCTATATGAAGCTCGTCGTCAAAAGTAGAATTAGGTACAATGGTTTTAGTTTTGGAGGATACTGTAGCGCCTCAGTAATGGATGTTTGATCGAATCGTCGAGGTAGTAACAATGCGAGCTAAGAATGGTCTTCTCAAAAAATCAATCAAAAAGCTTGCTCCACTACCCATGGATGAAGCAAGAAGGTATTGAAATCCGTCATGTCCTTTCAAAAGGCGGCAGTACGTTGCATCACAACAACGTATAACTGGTTTAAAAAGCACGGATGTGAAGTTTTTAACAAAATGAAAAATTAACAAAAACTAAAATTTGTTAAATTAACAAAAATAAACAGTCGGTAAAAATAATGTTAACAATGGAAACCTGACAACAGACAAATTTCTTTTAATTAAAAACTATTATCAAAACTTAATTTTGATTGAAATAAAACAAACTAAAATTACCATTTAAAAATAAACATAAAAAAGACGAAACATTTAATGAAATTAAATAATGATAATAAATTGGAGTATCCACTACTAAATAATTAGTTACATATATGTACTGCGTTGGAAAATCGAATCGAATTGAATATTTTGGTGATTTTTGGGTTCCAGTGTATTAATTATTGGCCAGATCACAGAGATACTACCGAGAAGTGACTAATGTCAAATGATGGCATAAGAGGTGCCCTTTGAAATAAAATTGGTCTCATCAAAAAACTACGAGATTTTCCCATTTGTTAATACGTTGGCATGCATTTGACAATTACAGTACGATAGCATGGAGCATTGTCGTGCTGCAATATCACTCGTTCGTGTCTCTTTTCCCATTTTTGTCGTTTTAATAGCAATGCATGGTGCGGAAGGAGGTTTTCGAGTACCAGGAACCGATGGCGATGGATACTGATTTAGGAAAAAATGTGTAAGGGGTTTTCTGGTGAGGCCCGACTATATTGTTAGTTTTTTTGCTCAGCTCAAACGATTTTAATAAAAAATACTGGTAGGAGATTTACGAGTACCAGCAACCGATGGGGATGTATCCTGATTTTGGGAAAAAACGTTTAAGAGGTTTTCTGGAGAGCCCCGGGATTATTTTTGTTTTCTCCGCTCTAACGATTTTGATGACAATTGCTACAAACAGGTTTTCTAGTACCAGGAACCGATTACGATGGATCCTGATATCAGAAAAAATCGTGTAAGAGGTTTTCTGGTGAGCCCCGGGTTTATTTTTATTTTGTTTTGTTCAGCTCAAACGATTTTAATAAAAATTTCTGTAAGGAGGTTTTAGAGTACCAGGAACTGATGGCAATGGTTCTTGATTTCGGAAAAAATGTGTAAGAGGTTTTCTGGTGAGGCCCGGGTTTATCTATAACTTTTTTGTTCAGCTCAAACGATTTAAATGAAAATTACTGGTAGGAGGTTTTCGAGTACTAGGAACCGATGGCGATGGATCCTGATTTCGGGTAAAAATGTTTAAAATGATTTCTGGTAAAAACCTTGTGCCATCATTTGATACTAGTCACTTCTCTGTAGTTTCTCTATGATCTGGCCAATAATTAATACACTGGAACCCAAAAATCACCAAAATATTCAATGCAATTCGAGTTTCCAACGCATTAACAAATGGGAAAATCTCGTAGTTTTTTGATGAGACCAATTTTATTTCAAAGGGCACCTCTTATGCCATCATTTGACATTATTCACTTCTTGGTAGTATCTCTGTGATCTGGCCAATAATTAATACACTGGAACCCAAAAATCACCAAAATATTCAATTCGATTCGATTTTCCAACGCAGTACATATATGTAACTAATTATTTAGTAGTGGATACTCCAATTTATTATCATTATTTAATTTCATTAAATGTTTCGTCTTTTTTATGTTTATTTTTAAATGGTAATTTTAGTTTTTTTTATTTCAATCAAAATTAAGTTTTGATAATAGTTTTTAATTAAAAGAAATTTGTCTGTTGTCAGGTTTCCATTGTTAACATTGCTTTTACCGACTGTTTATTTTTGTTAATTTAACAAATTTTAGTTTTTGTTAATTTTTCATTTTGTTAAAAACTTCACATCCGCGCGTTAAAAAGCATTAATAAAATAACTTGCCTGAACTTGATTTCTATATTGATTGTTAAACTGCTACAGTTCTCTCTCGTATATCCGTGTCGTAGAGATACGCTACGCTTATTGATTTTTTAGTAAATGATCCATGAAAATATTAACTTGGTATAGAAATCATATATCTTTTAACGAAAAATCATCATGTTTTCAAAAACAAGAAAAACACAAAATAAAAATCGTTTAATTGCATTGGTTAAAAGACGACCCTCAACATTAAAATTTATTGCATTACATATTTAGTAGTGTTGTCGAGAAGTTTTAAACCTTAACAGATAGCGAAATTTAAATTTAACTCTTGCTGTTTTTTAAATTAGAAAGGCCACAGAGGAACGGTACTAGAAGAAAAGATTTATACTTCCCTAACACTATAACTATCTTTACATATTACCAAAAATTAAGATTAAAAATACATAACTATAAATTGGCGCAGATTGAAAACCAATTTCAATTTATATAAAATTACAAAAAAAAACTATTTATGTATGAACCGCAGACAAATTATTCCATAAAGCTCTTAAAGGCTTAATTATTAATCCAGAAAACATTAAAAAAATAAAAATTAATTATAATTCCAAGAATTTAATTTTTATAAACTCTGCTATGTATGCAGCAGAACAGCAGCAGCCATTATACAGCAACAGAACAAAAAACATTTACATTTCAATTAGAATCCCAAATCCACCCGAGTTAAACGATTTGAAATTCTATATAAAACTTTTAATATTCTCATTTGTTTTATAATTTTTTATTTAAATAAGAGTTCTCTAATAATAATAATAATAATTTTTTTTAATTAAAATTAAAATTCAAACCACGTTTCATGAATATACAACATAGTTTATTATATTCGAATTTTCCACAACTGAAAAGCTGAATTATGTAACCAAGAAACGAAATGAAAGTTTTAAGATAACAGCTTAGTTTATCAACGCTCATATACTTATATATACAAAGGATATGAAATTGTAATCCTATAATTATTCAATGCTGGTTCAACACGCTGGTATATGACGTAAAATAATATCTTATGGTGTCCCGGTATACAAATTATCTCAATATATATAGGTAAGAAAAAATTCGGCAGCAGAATGAGATTAATGCGAAAAAGCACAAAACAAAATCAAATTAAATATTGAAAAGGTAAAACAAAAAATTTTGAAACATGACTTTCAATGTAATTAAGTAATTAGTTAGATACGGCGTACTATAATTAGCATAAGGTATAATTTTTATTACATACAACATAAAACGATTAAATTTCATATTTAATTAACATATTCTTAAATTTACTGTTTATACAGTACATAGCATATTCTGCGAGTAAGGGTATAATTTAGGATTTTCTGTAAAATAAGACAAATTGATTAGTGTTAAGCTTTCGGATGTTTGAGTTTGACTATCACATTTCTTAGGATAAAGGCTTAATACCCCAAGACGTGTTTGTGTTACCGTTAACGTCCAAAAAAGGTAAATGTCTGAAATTTATATTTTTTAAATTTGTTTACTCGATAACAAAAAATAGTTATATAGTGATCCGTGGTTAATAAATTGTTTACTGAGGTTACTCAGTTAAGTTTGTTGTTTCACTTAACTTCAATTTTTTATTGTTTGTTGTGGAACTTTCCATCCATTACCATTTTCATCTTCAAAGTCGGTTAGAAGTGACATAGGCCAGACTACATTCCCTTTAGGATTTGTTACCCTTGGATTGGAGGATGGCATCGCTTTATACGCTTCTAAAACGTATTGAAACATTCCTCTGAATTGAAGATGCATGTCAGATTCCTAGTTCGTCCAAATAACTTCCGTAGCTGTTCTGTGATGGTAGTTTTTATAACTCGTTTACATTGTATTTGCACTATTACTTTTTTTCGGGAGTTGAAAAGCGTTTCAGTTTTAATAAGAGGTTCTCTTAAGTTATCGGATAGGTAAATGACTAATTGATTTTCGAACATGTTGATGGAATTCTTTGTTGTTGGAATTAAATCGTCAGGCGTAGACAACATACTTGCCGTGTCTTCTACCGAGGATGAACTTTCAGAATTGTTAACGTCAATATGATTAGAACTGATTTGGTTTTTGATTTATTTATTTCTGTCATTTATTTATTTATTTATTTACAATAAAAATTTGGTAGCAATCACACATCTCTTTTTGAGCTATAAGCTCATTTATAAAGCGGGGCGTGGAAAGCCTATACTATCTCAAAATAACGTTTTCATGAAACTGTAAATTGGATCTTCTTTTCATTGCCTTGTGGTCTACTAATTTGGGGGATCAAAATCAGCAAGTCGACAGCTTTAAACGATAAAAACAGATCGTAAACTGTGTCAACGTTGACATTCGTCCCGTTTGACTGCTTATCATCTTGTCCTTAAATCCATGTTAATACGGTCCACCGATACAATTAAACTTGAATGCGATTTGGATGCGAGATAGAGCATCAGCAACATTGCTTGCGTCGGTTGTTACAAGAATGGTTGCTCAAAATCCGGGTATTAAATCCGCTCATCTAAGGAAATAAGAATTCGTGGCAGCATATCGTCCATTTTATGTAACACGCATAAAACACGTTTGAAGTGAGTTCGTGAGTAACAATTCTTATTTCGAATGTATATATAATTGATTTACGGATAAACCGATCCAATCAAGTAATTTCGATTGATTTACACATAATCATTTCGACTGATTCGCACGTACAAATAATAAAATTTTCGAACGCGCGCAAGAATCAAGAAAGGGAGAACGGGTTTTTAATCTAACAACAATTAGTGTTCGTGAAATAGTGATTGAGTGATTGTAAGCAGAAAACATAGACAAGGCTACACAGAAGAAATTCGCAGAGTACACAAGAAGGAGAGGTTACGCACGTGGTTCACTGACGCGATTGCAGGGCTCCATCGCAGCGCTTGGTGATCAGGTAGACTTACAGGATGCATATGTCAACCTTGAGCAATTGGAAAGATGTTATCGAGACTTCGAAGAGTTCGATCAAAAAATGGCAGACATTGATCCAGATGCCTCACTAATAGTCGAATTTGAACAAAAATTTCTAAAACTGAAGGCAAAACTACGAGCCATAATTCATGAGAAAAATCCGATGTACTAGTATAGCAGCTACGCCGAAAGAAGATGTGAAGCTACCACGATTGGACATCTCGCCATTTTACGGAAAAAGGGCGGAAGAAGTCCTTTAAAGATTTGTTCGTAGCAATCTTCGATCAAAACGCTGCTGTTTCGGATTGCCAGAAGCTTAGCTACCTCAAAGTTCTCATGAAGGGCGACGCGTATACTTTCGTTCGCCACATTACGGTTACCGATGCTAAATATAAGGGCACATGGGCAAAGATCTGCAAGCGGTATGATCAACCTATTCAAATAATCCAATCGTTTGTAAAAAGATTTCTTGAACAACGAGCTATGTTCAATAACTCTACACAGTCTCTACGAAAAGTTCACGATACTGCCATCTGAGGATGCCCAGTCACGCGATATTTGGCTCAATTACATATTATTAAGCAAACTGGATGATGAATCACGCAAAGCTTGGTCAACCAAAACAGTAGAAGTGAAATACCCAACATTCGAATCACTGCTCGACTTTCTTGATAAAAGATGTACAGCTCTCGAAAATTGTGGCATCGGTAATAAGCGATCATCAAACAACAAGAATAATCCTCATATCACAACAAATCATGCAATTACGGTCAAATCGAATCTGCTTCCGCAACCATCAAGTAGAACATCGCAACCCCCAAGTACAACATCGCGAATGACTAAAGGTGCATAAAGTGTTCCGAAGACCATCGGCTACAGGATTGCGAACAATATTAGTCACTTAATTTGGGCTGTCGTAAAGAATTTGTCGCTTCGTCATAATGGTGTTTCAATTGTGTGGCTGCTGGACATAGTTCGAAAGTATGTCGGTCATTTAGAAGGTGTCAGTTGTGCAGGAAGAAACATCATACCAGTTTACATTCGTCCGATGAGAGTCATTCTCCTGTCGACGAAAATCATTCAACGCCAACCGAACCAAGCAAATCAAAGGCACTCTCTCAAACTGAAGGGACCACAATAAGCAAACTATTGCTAAATAAACAATCTAATTCTTCGCAATCTATGAACGCTAAACCAACCGAGTTACATGTAAATGTGTCACTGTTTACAACTCCACTGTTGCCTACCGCTCGCGTAATCATTCATAACAAATCTGGACAAAGTTGTATTGGAAGCATGCTGTTAGATTCTGGTTCCAAAAGCTCAATGATAAGTGAGTCATGTGTGCATTCTCTGAATCTACTCCGAATAAATGCACGCTACCCAGTTACAGGGATAGCCTCCAAAAGCATAACGCGAGGGTTAACAAAAATAGATATAGCTCCCCATTTCCATCCAGAACTAAAACTTGAAATGGACGTGTTTGTCATGAACGACTTGCCGCCTGATCTTCCTCGTGTTAATCCGGATATATTGCAGGAATGGGAAGGTTTACAACCGCACGTGTTAGCGGATCCAGATGATAACGACAATCGTGAAATTGACATAGTTAAGGGTGCCGGTTATTTTCTAAAAATATTGTCCACGGGTCAACTAGAAGGCCTGAATAAACTAATCGCTCAAAACACGCAGTTCGGCTGGATAATCGGTGGAGGAGGTATTCCTGAGCCAAAACAACAATCATTCAATGTCAACCTTGGTTTCAACATTGACAACACGCTCCAAAAATTCTGGCAGCTAGAAGAAGTGCCCGAACAGAGTCATATGAATCAGCAAGAAGAGCTATGCGAAGAATTGTTCCTGAAAACTACATATCGGGATGGCCGAGGTAGATTCGTCATAAAATTTCCGTTTCTTCCAAACCCTAAAACTCTCGGAGATTTGTTAGCACAGGCAATGTCAAGATTCACGGGATTGGAAAAAAGACTTCAGAGTAATCAAAATCTCAAAAAAGAATACGTACGATTTATGGAGGAATACATAAATTTAGGCCACATGGAAGAGCTGTCAGAAAAGGATTTGGCAATTCCATCAACGCATCATTTTTATTTGCCATACGAACTGCCTAAAGAATCGAGTGTCTCAACTAAAGTACGTGTGGTATTCGATGGTTCTGCCGCATCCAGATCTTCAGTATTTTTGAACCAAGTATTAATGGTTGGTCCTACCGTGCAGCCCAATTTAACTTCTACAATAATGCGATTCCACCTGAATAAAATCGCATTTACGTCGGATATTGAAAAAATGTACCGGCAGGTGAAAATACATCCAGATCATCTCCACTACCAAAGAATACTCTGGAGAAAATCTCCTGTCGAGCCGTTAACGCACTACAATCTAACTACAGTTACTTACGGAACCGCACCAGCCACGTTTCTCGCAACTCGATCACTGTTACACTTAGCTAAAGATGTCGAAACAACTCAGCCGAATATATCAACCATCATCGCTAACGACTTTTATGTTGACGATATACTGAGTGGTGCCAAGACAACAGAAGATGCAATAAAACTAATTTAAAATCTGTAAAAGGTATTAAATTCTGCTGGATTTACTCTACATAAATGGGCTGCTAATAATGGGCGCTTGGATATTTTCGGACCATCATGAGCTATATTGACTGTAAACATAAAACAACTAGTGGACAATCAAGAAATGTCGAGCGACTCGGTAGTTCTCGTTTATCAGACGGAGTTGGAAAACGATCTTCACAATGCTCTTCGACAAAATTTCTGAATATAGGACAATCAAACGCCTTGGGTTCTGTGTTCGATTTATTCGCTCAACTCAAACACACCGAATACGAACCAGATCAAGAGATCGCAATGTTGTAACAACCCCGCCACTCACTTGTGATGAACTAAATGCAGCGGAACAATACGTGTGGAAATGGGCTCAAATGTCTAAATTTAACCAGGAAATCAAAACACTAAAATCAGGTAAATTAATTGCAAATAGTGCCATATTATCATTATCGCCATTTCTTGATAATCAATCCGTGTTTCGCGTGAGTGGACGTCTACAAAATGCTGACTGTCCTGCTAATTTAAAACACCAGGTAATTTTACCAAAATCGCATCGCCTTAGCGCAGCAATACTAACGGCCATGCACAAACAGTATCTACATCCCACTGCCTCTACTTTTTTTTTTTTTTTTTTTTTTTCTTTTATATAAAAGGAAGTATTAATCGTCCAGTGGATTTAATGTTCTTTGAAGGTCAATTAATACCTCCCTTTCATTCATGCACAGACCACTCATTCACACAATTACAGTATACCACCTGCACATTGCAAGCTCCATGTCAACCTGTAAACTGACATGGACGGTGGGTCGGCGCTCTATTCTGCACTCCAACAGAGGGTCTTAGTTGTGTTTATTAACATTACCGATCGTAATCGATGACGAAAATTTGCTTTGCATCCAGCCTCTGATGAGATTCGAACCCAGTACCTCCCGGTCCAAGTGCCGAAGCTTTAACCACTGCACCACTTGTCCTTCACCTATCGAGACAAAAATTCGGGATTATGGGTGGGAAGGCACTAGTTAAAAGAATAACGCACGCCTGTAGAATATGTTATAAATTAAAATCTCAGCCAAGGCCGCAGATGATGGGTGACTTACCGGCCGTCCGAGCAACACCGTCTCGTTGCTTCTCAAAAGTAGGCGTGGACTACGCTGGCCCATTTCACGTAAGCATAAAACGTAGTAGGGGGACCATACCAGTAAAAGCATATGTGGCAGTGTTTATTTGCATGGTCACGAAGGCGATCCATTTAGTACCAGCCCTTGATTTATCGACTGCAGCGTTCATTGCGGCATTGCGGAGATTTATAAGTCGCCGTAATGCACCAAGGACATTTATGCAGCAAGGAACTCAATGGCATTTCATCCCTCCAGCCAGTCCATCAATGGGAGGTCTCTGGGAGGCAAGTGTCAAGGCTATGAAACACCACCTTCTAAGAATCACTAAAAATGCAGCGTTCAATTATGATGAATTTTCAACGTTACTATGCCAAATTGAAGCTGTTATAAATTCGCGCCCATCGACCCCATTGTCAACAGATCCAAACGAGGAACTGCCACTAACACCCGCTCATTTCTTACTTACGAAACTACTTACTTACGGTCCACTACAATCGTTAGCTGATGAAGACTTACACGAAGTGGCAGAAAACCGGTTAAATCGATGGCAAAACATACAAAAACGAGTCCAAGGTTATTTGCGAAGATTCTCCAGGGAATATCTTCATCTACTTCAGCAACGAAGAAAATGGCAACAGCAACAAATAAACTTCTCAATTGGTGATATCGTATACATCACAGATGAAGCCACTACACCACTTCACTGGCCATTGAGCAAAATCATAGATGTACATCCTGGTAAAGACAAAATGGTTCGCGTTGTCACAGGCAAACTATTCTGAAACGACCTGTTACACGTCTAATCAAACTTTCTGTTGAAACGTCAGAAGCATCGTAATAAGTCAAATTGTTAAAAAAAAATGAAAATCATTTTTTTTACTATTTTTTATACAAATACTTACCTTACAATTTCTTTCATTAGATGGGAAACATAAAAAAAGATGTTCATAATTTGTATCATGTGTAATTATTTATATTTTCGTATGGCTAGTCAACCAGCCTTAAAAAGTTCCCAGATTCGGAGGAAATGCCGAATATCCATTATGGATGGAGACAGATGGATACAGCAAATTCATCAGCTTTGATCATAATCAATTTTGGGCCGGAGTATGTTGAACGTCAAGCGTCGTCATCCCAATCAAATTGAGAGTGCAGATCGGATGAAAGCGAACAGCTGCTGAAAATACATCTGAAAAGAAATTGTATAATAAAATGTGTTTATTTGTTTATTTTTCATGCATAATTATGTATAATTTTACTTACGATCAAAAATTGAATCCGATTTGTATTGTTTATGTTTTTTGACAACTGTTTATAAATTTAAAATCAATAAGTAATAGATTAGAACTAAAAGTAAGAAATCATATTGTACTAAAAATTGTAAAGGTAATAATGTTCAGATCGAGATGTCACGATTTAAAATACTGTCATAAAAAATTAATTAGAAAAATCTTCCATTCGGTGACAAGAAAATTTTCCTGTATTTACACTCGGTCTGTGGTTTGCAAGCAAACCGTGGCTAACACAATATCAGTAACATTTTTAGGCCTTACGTTTAGTATTGTCAACAGAATCCTCCATCTACCTACTAAAATTCCAAAGGCATTTTCAATGGTATACGTCGCGCGCGCGAGAGCCGATAGTTGAAGATAAATTTATCGTTCGCGAGAAACCTACCAGGATATGGTCTTATTAAATTTTCCATTAGAGGAAATGCTGCATCACCTAAAATTGAATTAAAATAAATTATAATATGTATAACTTTACATCTGCATGCATTTTTAAGCGGCATACCTATAATATAATGTGGAAATTGTACATTTGTACTCGAAAGAGGTCTCCATTCTGGAATATTTAATGTTTTTCCGATTACAGCTTGACCGAATATTGATCTTCGGAAAATCCCACCATCACTTTCGCTACCTGTAAATCCAACATCGACCATGGTAAAATTATAATTAGCGTCGCATACAGCCATCAATACTACACTATAAAAAATTTTGTAATTATAGTATTCAGACCCCGAGTTAGGTGGAAGCCGTATAGCAATACATGTTGTTGGATGCAATACATGCAGTTGGACTTTCAGAATTGCATCCTGTAGTTTAGTGGAAACTTTCATTAAGCTATCTATGTGTTCTTGGAGCGACTTTGAAAAGATGATAATCTCGTCCATATAACATAGGGAGACTTTCCCTTGTAATTCATCGAGAACGTTGTCCGTCACTCGTTGAAATGTAATAGGGGCATTTTTCAGGCCGAAAGGCATTCGTACATATTCAAAATGCCCAAATTCTACTGAAAAAGCTGTTCTTTGGGTTTCATTTGGATTTACCTCGATCTGATGAAATCCGGAGGCTAAATTTAAAGTGGTAAAATACATACATTTACCAAGTTTATCCAAGATGTCTGTATAATATTCGGAAGTGGGTACCTATCTTCAATGGTTTTTCATTTAGTTTTCGATAGTCAATCACCATCCTCCATTTACTTTGACCAGATGCATTCTTCTTTTTCGGCACAATCCATATTGGTGATGAGTTGATGACCAGGGTGAATAACTGGGTCCTATGATACCTTGCATTAACATTTTATTTATTTGTGATTCGAAATCCGATTTGTGTACGTAGGGATATCTGTAGCTTTTGGTAAAAGTAAGTTTTTCTTCTTGCAACTCAATGTTCTGTTTTACAGCGTTTGTAAAGGTTAGTGGGTCATTTTCTCTTTGGAAAATGTGTTCGAATTTTGAACATAGCTTTTCAATGCTTCTTTTTTCCTCATAGTTAAGGTGGTCAATCCTGATTAATTGAGTGATATCATCACAATTGTTTGTTGTAGATATGAGCTCAATTGTGAGGATTTCTATGTGGTTAGCTTGAAATTTTTCGCATTCTATAGGATGTTCAATGACGAATTGTTTTTGTTGGGCTCATATAGTTTATTACTTCAACGTAGGTGAAGTTATTTATGCTTTTATAAACTCCCTGTAGCATTTTGAAGTTGTTCTTCAGTATTTGAGGTTTTAAGTAGATTTCTCCATTGGCAATGGTAACAGAAACTTTTGCTACTAACTTGCTTCGTGGAGCGATATTATAAATTGCAGACATGAAATTTAATTTAAATTTTAGTGGGATTTGAACTATTGCAGTGATTAAAAAGCATTTATTTTTAGTTTTTGCATGGTTTCCATGCCAATTTAACCAATAAAATAATTGTGAAATTTGAAGAGAATAAAGTCAAGTTCTTCATTTGTTTTAAATTCTTAATTACCGATTAACTTAACTATTTTATCAACAAGTGTCTCGTTAAATAAGGTATAGATATCGTTAAAGGGTCCATTTTTTGCACGAATTTATTTAGAATTAAATTTGGATCTATAAAAGATTTTGTGGAGCCAGTGTCTATTAAAAATTTATATGTTTGTCCTTGTAGCATCAGATCTACGTAGGGTAATTGAAATCCTCTTTGATAGAAGTTATTCAGGCTTAAGTATCCGTAAGTTGATTCATCGAGGCTGGTAGGCGAAAATCCTCGTACTCAATTTCGATTTTTGGGATACTTTGTTGTGGGTCCTGTACGTTATCTTCAAAATACTTGTTCATGCGGGATTCTAGTTCTTCATATGAATAAACCCATTCCTAACTTTGGTAATGTTCTTCTTGATAGTAGAATTCGCTTTCGTTGTTGTATTGGTTAGATAAAATGTTATACAAATCTTAGGATTGAAATTTCGGTTGGCCGTTGCTATTAAAACGATATGGCGGATTTGTTTCGTTGAATGTTCTTTGTATTGGTGGTTTACAACTTGGTTGTTTGTACCCATTACGGTTTGACGGTTCCAGCCTATTATATTGCGGTGCTTTAGGAGGTAATCTTGAGTTTCCATATTGTTGTATATTTTGATAAGTAATATTGAGGTCTATTACTTATTGAGGTCTTAAATGATTTCTGGATATTACAGCTTTTTGAGGTATTGGTGGGAGTCTTTTATTTTTTATATAGACTATATTCTGTTCTTTCAATCAATATAATCTAGCCGTCAGAAGAGCCGGTGGCTGCATTGCCCTTACCCTAACTCCAAGCAAATCTCTCAAATTCGCAATGAATACGGAAAGGCACATGGAGTCATACCATTTGGCATTTTGTTCTGCTTCTGCAAGAGTTTTGAGGTATGCCCAAGTTTTCCCGAGATCCCGAATTAGACTATTTTCGTCTCTCTTAAAGGCTAAGTCAGCGATAAGGCTTCCTTTAATACTATCCCACTCATTTGTAGTGTTGTACATTTCTAAGGCCTTGTTGGCATCACCCACTATTTTATTACGAATTGCCGTTAAGAGAATTATCTGGTATGATGGTTCTGTAAACGCAGCCAGATAAACTTGTGGAAATGAAAGATGATGATCTCATGAAGTATATGCGGGAGTGATACAAGAAGAATATAAAGACGACCTATCGGAAGAGTTTCCGCTACAAATGGTGATGGTAAAGTCAATGCTTAAGGAGGGAATTTTAGAGATATCATCAATACGAGAATTAGCTGAAGTTCTAATAATAAAATTTCCAACAATAGCTTCCAGTGTTTCGCAATTAATAACATGTTTATTATTGTTTCTTACGTTACCTGTTACAGTCGCAACAGCGGAACGATCTTTTTCTAAATTGAAAATAATAAAAAATTATTTGCGCAACTCCATCGGTGCAGATCGTTTAAGTGATTTAGCCATTCTTTCTATTGAAGCAAAAGCGGCGGGTGAAATGGAAACTAAAAGTTTAATTAGGGATTTTGCCAATATGAAGTCAATAGCAAAAAATCTAACATTCTAGTACATATTTATATTTGTGTTTTTATTATTTTTTTATTATTCTTAAAAAATTAATATGTATAATTAAAGAAGAAAAGTATGTATGTAGCTATGTTTGTTCCACAAAAACTTTTGATCCACTAGAGCGATTGCTCCCAAATTTTACACGAAAACTTTTTAGCAGCTGAGAAGAAACATAGGGTGATCAAAAAATGTTACACCTTCCCCATGCTCACCTGTAAGCAGGAATTTACAGTTTATGAAAACTTTTTACCCACTCGAGCGGTTGCTCCTTAATTTTGCAGCAATATTTTTTAGTAGCCGAGAAAAGACATAAGAGGTTTAATGATTAAAAAATATTACATCTTCCCTATGCTAACCTGTAAGGAGGAATTTACAATATATGACAACTTTTGATAAACTCGAGCGATTGCTCCTAAAATTTGAGTTTTAGTAAAAGAGAAAAAATATAGGGGCTTAATGATCAAAAATGTTACTGCTTCCTTATGCTCACTTGTAAGAAGGAATTTACATATATATGCGAGCTTTTGATCCACTATAGCAAGTGCTTACAAATTTTGCACGAATACATTTTGGCAACCGAGAAAAACCATGTGAGTGTTTTAATAAATATTTTATATGTTTCAATATTTTTTGTATATCGAATGCCTTTTCATATCTGGAAATTGAAGAAAGGATCATCAGTAATGCTTCTGCGGAATCTGGACCTGCCATATGAAATGGAACACGACTCCATGTCGAAAGTCGTTTGCCAAAGACGTATTCATACCTCGCATACCATTGATACCAAACGACCGGCCATTCAGCTTCAAACGAAGTTTCCCAGTTACACTCTCATTTGCCATAAGTATCAACAAAGCTCACGGACAATCCCTAAAGTTTGTAGGCGTCAATTTGGAAAGTCCTTGCTTCTTTCATGGCCAACAAATAATTTTTGTATAACCCGGGCAATGCCGGGTACTTCAGCTAGTATTAGATAAAAAAGCAATCTTTTCGATGAGCAACATTTTTTATTACTCTGAGTGCGTGTGTGAATATGTTAAAAATCAGCGAAAATTTAAAATTTTGACATAAGAATTAAAAATTTTCCATTTTATTCACCACAAAAATAAAATAAAAAATTTATCACGGTAGCGACCGCGTGTGGCGTCTTTCACACCTTGCCCAACAAATCATTCAATAATTTAAAATAAATTTCATAAATTGTCAAGCACCATAAATGATTAGTTGGGTATCTAAAAAATATTGTAGTTTTTTTTGTTAGCTAGCTTTGAGGAAAAAAAAGCCAGTCGTTTTCAGTTTTTCCTGAAAAATAGATGTTAATTAAATAAAATGAAAATATATTAAAATAAATAAGAAAAGAGAATAATTGTTATTTCTTATGGTAAAAATAAAAATAAGTTTTGTGATAATACAGTTGTGTACCCGTGGTTATAATAGAAACCATATTAAAGCTTGGTGGAGCTCAATAACCACCAAAACTGGTGACCACGACGTAATCGGGACAACAACAAAACTAAATAAAAAATCACGCTGCTTATAACAAAATTTCATATAAAATTACGGCCGCTTTTAAATAAAAGGACAACAGCCGCTCATTTCATCAACCGTTGGACAAGCAGAATTTATTAAAGTTGCGGCCGCTTTCAATTACGGTCAAATCCAAATTCGGTCGTTTTTATCAGAAAATTCGGAGCATCGGCAGCAATATCAGTGATATTTCATTACCAATATCAACATTTACACCATTCAGAGACCGAGGTGACACTGTAATTAACGTGTCTCTGCAACGAAAGAAAAATTTAAAAAACTAATTAACTGTAAGTACTCAACTAATTATTTTTGGTGCTAAAATTAATAAATTATTTCTTTTCGAAAATAAATTCATATTTGTTTCTTTTTCAATTATTTTCGTTTATTAAAATGTGTTTCACTTTTGCTTTTTCGTTGTTTGTTTTCGCGTTTTCCGTATTTTTTCTGATTTTTTCTTTTTTGTTTCGGCGTATTGTTCAAGGTGTGAATGATCCACCTTATTCCCTACCAGTGACGATTGAGTCAGACTCGGCAGCGGCATCAACCAGCGGTTCAACAAGGGAGTCTAGCATCACGTTGACTCCCATTGAGCTGGCTGGTCTTGTTAATGATGCCGTTGCCAGGGCTATCTCACATTTAAATATTAACTCAAATAGAATTCCAGAGATTTCGCGAGCAAATGTAAATTTTTCTGACGGTGCTGGGCTTGTTGCTCGAGTGGCTTTCAAACCTCCACAGCCATTGCACTCGCAAAACCCAAATGTGTGGTTTGAGATACTCGAGCAGCAGTTCACTTTGGCAAATATCACGGTTGAGGCTACCAAATATGCTCATGCGGTGGGAGCCCTGGATGCACGTCTCCATGATACATTCGCTTATATAATCACTAGTCCGAAGGGTAATACACCTTACACTTCATTCAAGGCGGAGGTGATTCGGGTACTTGGCGAATCGGAAAAAACGAAACTGAACAATCTTATGCATGGTTTGACACTTGGGGACAGGAAGCCGTCCCAGTTGTTGAGTATCATGAAATTGAACGCTGGTGACAATTTTAACGAAGCGACACTTCGTCAATTTTGGATGAAGAGATTGCATCAGTCCGTTCAAATGGTACTCACACCATTCGAAAACGACGTCTCCCTGTCAGTCCTGGCAGAACGGGCTGACAACGTGCATGAGACTATGGCTCAGGCACAAATATGTTCCATTGAGACTTCTGCATCTGGTGCTTCTAATCAAAATTCAACCTTTTCTCTAGATAATAAACTTTCGGAATTTAAAAAAACATTATTATCGGAGATTTCGGAAATTGTTAATCAAAATTATAGATCACGATCTAAATCAAATTCACGTGGTCGTAATTATTCGCGATCAAACTCTAGGAATAATTATTCTCGTAAAAACTCTCCAAATTCTCGAAATTCTTACAATCCATTTTACGGTGAACCTTCGGCTGAGAATAATTTTATTTGTTTCTATCATCATCATTTCGGCACAAAGACATTAAAATGTAAACCAAATTGTAAATCTGAAACATATAGCTCCGATAATAATGTTTCAAAAAAATAAATAGTCATTCACAATTGGCGGTGTGTAATGACGATTCTAAAACTAGTCGCCTTTTAATTTTTGAAATTTTTCTCCAGACTCATTTTTTAATTGATACGGGTGCAGATGTCTCAGTTTTGCCAGTCCGTTTTGTTCGGAATCCAAGGGTCGATCCATCATTCAGATTGTTCGCAGCGAACGGTTCTTCGGTAAATGCGTATGGAACCAAATTTTTGAGACTTGACATCGGACTGCGCCGCGAATTCTCCTGGGAATTTATAGTTGCTGACGTGTCGATGCCTATCATCGGCGAGGATTTTTTGAGGAAAACTGGTTTGCTAGTGGATATACAGAGACAGAGGCTCATAGATCCGTTAACCTCTCTGTATTCAAATGGTTCTCCTTCCTCCTACGATGATACTACTGTTTCTAGGATCGACAAGACAGCAATGGACCCAGGAGTTTTCAACGTCATATCAAAATTTTTAACGGTCATCCACGGTAATATTAATATTGACAATACTAGACATAGTGTGACCCACAAAATTGAGACGAACGGACTACCGGTTGCATGCAAACCACGACGACTAGCATCGGACAAATTCATCATCGCGAAGACAGAATTCGAAAATATGATGAAACTCGGGATTTGCAGACCTAGTAGCAGTCCTTGGTCCAGCCCGTTACATTTAGTACCTAAAAAGAATGGAGCGTGGAGACCATGTGGAGACTTTCGGGCCCTAAACAGAGTCACAATTCCAGACAGGTACCCAATCCCACATCTCCAGGATTTTACACAACGACTCGAGGGCTGCACTATATTCACAACAATAGACCTTGTCCAGGCCTACCATCAAATTCCTATTGAACCGACCGACATTCCAAAGACAGCAATTTCGACACCTTTCGGACTATTTGAATTTTGTAGAATGACTTTCGGCCTTAGGAATGCAGCACAATCGTTCCAACGTCTTATGCATTCAGTACTACGCGGACTTGACTTCTGCTTTGTATATTTGGACGATGTGCTCATTGCCTCTCGAAATTACGACGAACATCTTGAACATATTAAAATCATTTTTTCTAAATTAGACGAACACGGACTAGTTGTAAATGTGGACAAATGCGTTTTCGCAAAGACCGAAATTTTTTTTTTAGGCCATTTGGTAACTGGACAAGGTATATTACCGTCGCATGAACGGGTTCAAGTCATCAAAAATTTCGAACGACCACAGACTGTTAAACAACTGAAACGCTTTTTAGGTATGATAAATTTTTATCGACGCTTCATTCCAGGTGCCGCTGCTGACCAGGAATTGTTGAACGATTACCTAAAAGGCTATACCAAAAACAGTCGAGTTCCAATTCAATGGTCAACGGCGGCTATCGAAGCGTTCGATAACTGCAAAATTAAACTTACGAACGCGACTTTACTTATTCATCCATCATCATCAGCACCTCTGGCCATCATGGTTGACGCTTCCGATACTGCTCTCGGAGCGGTAGTTCAGCAGTTTGTATCCAATTCTTGGCAACCACTCGGTTTCTTTTCAGTACGTCTCAATGAAACGCAAAAAAGATACAGTGCTTATGATCGTGAACTTCTCGCGGCATATTCGGGAATAAAACACTTTCGATATCTTCTCGAAGGTCGTACTTTTACGCTTTATACCGATCATAAGCCACTTGTCTACGCTTTTAATCTGAATTCGGAAAAAGCATCTGCTCGTCAATTTCGACACCTAGATTTCATCGGTCAATTCACAACCGATATCCAGCACATCTCTGGACTGGATAACGTTGTTGCAGATACTCTTTCACGCATTAATCAAATTTCTATTCCTGAAAGTATTGATTATGCTATCATCGCAGATGCTCAGACCAATGACGAGGAACTTCAAGAAATTTTAAGGAGTAACTCTGTTCTCAAATTTGAGAAATTTCCTGTTTCTTTCAATTCAAAAAAATTAATTTATTGCGATATTTCTACTACTACACCTAGGCCATTCATTCCCTTTAATTTCCGAAAACAAGTTTTCGAGGCTTTTCATAACCTTTCACATCCTGGCGTCAAAGCTTCCATCAAACTTTTGACTCAGAATGTAATCTAGTCATCAATTAAAAAAGACGTTCAGAAGATGGCCCAAAATTGTGTAGCTTGCCAAAAGGCTAAAATCTCACGACATACAAAATCTCCGATTGGTAACTATAAATTAACTTCTCAACGCTTTTCGATTATTCATATCGACATCATCGGTCCTTTGCCAGTTTCTGATAATCAGCGGTATTGCGTAACATTGATTGATAGATACACTCGCTGGTCTGAGGCGGTTCCAGTTCCGGATATAACTGCTGCAACCGTCGCTTTCGCTGTCTACTCACAGTGGATAGCTCGCTTTGGTGTGCCAGAGTCCATTGTCACGGACCAAGGCATGCAATTCGAATCACAACTTTTTCACGAACTGGCTAACTTACTTGGTTTTGAGCGCAGGAGAACAACTAGCTACAATCCCAAATGTAATGGCATGATCGAGAGATGGCATCGAGTCATCAAATCTGCCATTATGTGTTATAATCGTGCTGATTGGACTAGTGTTCTTCCTGCAATCTTACTTGGACTACGAACGACTTACAGTGACGAACTAAAAGCTACTCCAGCTGAACTGGTTTACGGATGTACAACGCGAGTTCCTGGAACATTTTTAGATGCGACGAACGAACAAATTTCACAATCAGACTTCATTACTAATTTAAGACCACTGAGAAAAAAACCAAATATTCATTTTAAGAAACGGAGGTGCTTAATAATAACATTTTATAAAATGATAAAAATAAGCAGCAATAATTGTTATTTTTGAAGCAAAATTCTAATATTTAAGATTTTAATTTTTGTTTTAAAATTCAACGTACATCTTATTTTAAGTTTTATCTATTTCTCGATTTAAGCATTAACTATCTCTTGTTATTGAATAGTGAAACCTTTAATAATGAGCAATTAATGCTTAAATTTATATTCTGTATTTTTAGTTTCTCATTTCTCTATTCTCTCTTGCTCTTTATTAGTTAAATTAAAAGTTAAAATATATTATTTTTAATAAAATAAATAAAAATACATCTTGATTTAATATGTTTACAACATTTATACAGTTATGTTTCATACTTAGAGTAAAATTACAACATTTAGCTTCATATACATACTGCGCATTTGGTGTGTCAAGTTGTTTTACGAGTAGTTAATAAAAACCCTTAAATCTTTTGTAATTTTTGTAGTTAGAAATTAAATCTAGTTTATTGATTATTAATAGTTTTTACAACTCAGTGAAAAGTGTTAAAATGTGTTATAAAATATGGAAATAAACTAAGTATTCTTACAAATAATAAAAACGATATCAAATAATGTGAAAAAACGTGGTGTTGAACATAAATAGTTTTGGTTTTATTCTGTGCATTTAGTTATAAAATTAAGTATTTTTTTAATCAATACTCGAGAAAAATGTCAACGGCTTACGTATTAGAAGATGGTTCTGTAGCGATATCGGTAGTACCGAAGAAATCACTGTAACTTATGATATGGAAGAACTAGCTGTATCATGGGGTTTATCAGAGGCTACTATTCAGCTTTTAAAACAACAAGATATCACCGCAAATGTTTTATTAAAATTAGAACGAGAGGATATTGTTCGATTGTTCGATAAAATTAATGGGGCTTTTGGTCAAGAAGTGTTGTTTAAAACAGGATTAAAAATATGGCGAGACTCAATCGTAAGTTAATTTTCATTTAAATGTTTTTGTCAAATTATATTAACCAAAATATTTTGCTAGGGCATTTCATTAAATCCAACCGAAAATACAACTGAATCAATGAATAGCAAAGTAAACAGTTGGTTAGAAAACTTTTCAAGGAATTTAAATACATATAGTGCCTCTTCTAGCCCAACACCATGTACATCCCAAAGTGTTAATTTGGATCCAACGAGCTCAGAAACTTTGTAAGAAATTGTATAACATTAAACTGTGTATAATCATTTAACTATGGATCTATTACAACTTTTTAGGTGCGCATTTGATTCTAACTGGGTGGCGAATATATTAACTAAGTCAATTAAAGGAAGAGATGTTATGCAATTTTTTAAACAGAGAAAAGTGTTGAATAAGGTTTCACAAAAAACTTAGTTCAGATATTAATTGATTATTGCATTGAGCATAAGATAAGGCTAATGAAACCAGATTTTGTGAAAATGGCATCATCGATCGTTCAAATATTTCCTACGGAAAATAAGGTAAACATTTTTATTATTATTAATTCTAAATTTAACAACTGTAATTTACGACAACTGTAATTTACTATTATTTCTACGAAGCATCTATGATCTCAAATATGCATTCATAAAAAATAATTCAATTTGATGTTCTAATAAATTAACTCGTAGGCAATTTTGTTAGCCTTACCGGGTCAGTTTGTTATAGTTTAAAAAAAATATATTGGGATCGCTATTAAATTGTTTAACGCCAATTTTAAGTTCACCTTTATTATACAAGTTATGCATCTATTAGTACATGTTAATAACTATAAATTAGAAATTTATTTAAAATACATATTACGGTACGTTTGTGAATAATAACTCATGTTGCTCTAATTTATTTCATAAATAACTATACATATTAAATTTAAAACTCGTATAAAAATAAGACCACCTTATAATTTTCGTTGGTAATTTCATGGCAATCCCAATGTACCATTCTTTGCGACCCCAACAATTTAATCCTCTAATACAAATATAGAGATATGACATTTTTTGCCAGTAATGGCTCGAGTACTAAACTACTTTTGGAAACAGAAAAAAATTACTCCTTGTCATTTTAATACCCAAGTTGCCACGGGCGTGACCTGAGCATTAATGCTATAAATTCACTGTTACTCCCATTTTTTATCATTCACCAAAAAGGTAATTCATAATTAATCCATGCATATTATATATTTCGAAAAACGAGGTCCGTATTGTAAATTTCGAATTTTGAATCTTCTAATGAAATTATTAAATTAATTGAGAAACTGGGTAAAACGTCGTGCGATACTTTTGAGCAAAGGGGTATTATACACAAGATCTCGAAGCTACAGCTCGTAGGTGAAACTTAATCCTCATGGATAATACCTCACTTTAATCACTTTTACCATATAACTAATAAATTTATTTGTCATTTTAATTTAAAATTAAAAGTAGTTTACCTACTTTTTGCTTGGAATTTTTTCCATTTTGTTGTTTGAGGAACGTTGTCCATGGCAACGACAAACACATTTTCTAATTTTTGGAAATTAGTCTAGTGTAAGCGAGTCTTCTAATATAAATTCTATAAATTTATTTAAATCGACAGTTTAGCTAAAATAACTACAAAAATAATATTTAAATTGATAAAAGAAAGTTTCTTAAGTATTTTACACTTTGATCTAGGAAACCTATTATAAAGAGAAAGATGTTACAAACGGGAAAAAAATCCTTCGGGGAAGCTGTATGACAGATACACTAATATTTGCTACTCAACGAAATATTTAAAAAAATTCAGAGTAGAACCAGAAAGCAGCTTTTTGGGAACAAACGATGAAAATTTACCTGAACCGGATGGCGATTACATTGAAAAGAAGAAATGGTTAGCAGAAAACATTGGCCCATGGGATACAGTAATTCAGTATTGGAAATCTACATCTACCCAAAGAACCCTAGAATTTGAAAAGGCCAAAGATTCTAATATAAGTAGACTTTGTAGTGAATGGCCAAGATTAAATGATTTTTATGGGTTTCAATTGGTAAAGACTATTGTTGTATTTGAAAATTAATTTCATTCTAACAAATTTTATTCACAGATTGAAATTGATTTTGCAACTATGTTTCCTAATAAATCAAGTTTGTTGATAGATAATTTTGAAAATTTTGTGGAGAAATGCAAAATTTTGTTCGAAAGAGAAATCAAAGACAGAAACTCAAAGGTTCTATTAGAAAAGTTAAACTCATCTGATTTTATTGGTGATTATTTAAATAAACCAAACATAATTCTTTGTAACTTTCTTCAAATTTTTAATTTTAATTACAGATGATATTAACACGCGAGACTGGATAGTCTGTAATTTATTACATGCCATACTTCTACCCCGAAGAATCGACAAAAAACAATTACCAACGATAATCGATGGACAAACCGATTTTGCGTTAAAATTAAGCAACATTAATGATTTGCGAAACTCCTTAGATATTTTGGAAAATAAATTTTATTCGAATAAGAAAAGGATCCAACCACGTATTGTCGTAGTCGAAAATGAACCAGGCTTATTGAAAGAATTTTTCGTATATTGTGACGGTGTAAAGTATAAACTTCCATCATTTAGAAAAAGTACTGATATATTAATTAAGTTAATTTTTGTTTATAATTTAAATTATTCGGACGTAAGCAAGCAGGTATGGTTATTTTTGCAGCAATATTTTTTTGAAATAGATAGTAAAAATCCAATAGTTTTCAATTTAGTAGAACAATTAAAAACAATTTAAATTACATAAACAAAAATATAACCATGCCTGAATGCTTTATATGTCACCAACATTTTTCATTAATTTCTCAGTATATAATTCATTTAAAAAAATATCATAAAGTTCCTACACTATATAACTTTGAGTGCTTAAACTGTCATCAAATATTCCAATCAATTTATAGTTATGAACGACACTTAAAGAAACATGAACTTCTATTGCAAAACAACCCAAATTCAAGCGGTTCTCCGGTTTTATCAAATAATTCATTGCCATTGCAAGGCGTCAATGATTCTTCTTTAGGATCCCAAATTTCACTACATATAAACTCAGTTCAAAATACACCTACCACCAATACGCTCGATATAAATCAAGATATACAAATAAATTCAATAGACGCTAATCAGATTTCTAAAAATATTACAAATTTTTCTGTTGACCTCCATGGAACTTCGTGCAGTCGAAAAATGGTATTCATGGTTCAAGATAACATTAGAGACTTAATTACTAACCCGATTTCCAATATGCTTACAAAGTTTTCGAAATTTATTACAAATGAAGCAAAACGCAATGAGTTTGCTGAAATTGTGGCTTTATTGTCCAACCCATTTAATAATATTAGAAATGAATATCAGTTTTTTAAACATATAGAGGAATTGGGCGTTTATTGTCCACCGTCTACATACATAATAAATAATGAAATAGCAGAAACTATTATCAATCATACACCAACCTTAGATAATTATAAAGCACAAGGATGTCTTTTAAATTTATCTTTTCAAATAAGAAAATATTTTGAAACTGGAAACATTTTACAAAGTACTCTAGAAAATTTAGAAAGCCTTGAATCCCAGACAAACATTAAAAATTTTGTCAATGGTACAAACTGGAAATCCAATAAACATAATTTTCGACATAAGATTGTAATTCCCATTCACTTCTATTCCGATGAATTTGAAATAAACGACCCTTTGGGGTCACGTTCTGGAAAAAGTTCTGTGCTAGGTATATACTATTTTTTTCCAATTATACCGCGTTCTCAATTTTCAAAAATTGATAATATATTTGTAGCTGGTTTTGTTAAATCTAAAGATCTTAAAGAGTTTGGGAACAGTGTACTCTTTCGGCCGTTAATTATTGAAATTAATAAATTAATTGAAAATGGTTTAGACGTGCAATATCAAAATGAAACCATTAAATTATATTTCATGTTTGGCCAACTATTGGGCGATAACTTGGGCCTAAATACTGTTTTAGGTTATTCTAATTCGTTTAATGCTCATCGATCATGTAGAATATGTTCACGTACTAAAACAGAAATCCAAAATGATAATGCTGAATTTCCTGAAAGTTTAAGGAATATTGATAACTATACAACGGATCTGAGTTTAAATAATATGTCCCAAACTGGAATTCGAGAAAGATCAATAATTAATGAAATTAAAAATTTTCATGTTACAAATAATGTTAGTTGTGATATGATGCATGATATATTTCTAGGTACATATAAATATAACCTGCATCATTCATTAAATTACTTTATTTACAAAAAAAAGTATTTTTCTTTGGATAGTCTTAATTATAGGAAGCAGATGTTTGCATACGGGGAATCGGAAATTAAAAATGTCAGTATCCCCATCGCAGTACACCATATTAAATCTGGTAATTTTAAAATGTCAGCACGTGAAATTCAAAATTTTTTACACTTTTTCCCACTACTAGTAGGGGATTTAATTCCTAATGATGATCCAGTTTACAATTATTTATTATTATCAATTCAAATTACAGACGAATTAATGCTAAACTGTCACAGCGAAGATTCTTTAAGCATTCTTCAAGAGATGATTTCGAAACACAACACTTTATATCCGGCTTTGTCCAATGATTCTTTGAAACCAAAGTTTCATAATTTGAATCATTATTCCACAATAATTAAGAAATGTGGTCCAATCAAACAGTTATGGTGTTATCGACTTGAGTCTGTTCATCAAATATATAAACAGTATGCACGAAACACTACTTCACGTTTAAATATACCCCTTACACTGTCTACTAAGGCTGCCTTGAAATTCGCTAATAATGTCTTAAACGCTGATTTTTTCTCACCAGAAATTATTCAAGGGAATGAAGTTCGCAATATCTCAAATAGTGAATTATATTTTAACTTATTTCCTTTAATAATCACCGATGATATAAAATATTATTGTATAAAAATATAGTTTATAAAGGAACACTTTATAAAATTGGTTATTTTTTAACTAAGCAGATAAATGAACATTTGTTTTTGTATGAAATAGCAGACATTGTTGTTAAAGAAAACGAATGTTATTTAATTTGCAAACAGAATGAATTAAGTTATTTACCTCACTATCTATCATATTTAGTTGGAAAAGAGTTACAAGGGATTTATTTATGCAATATCCAACATTTTGAGGGTCCCCCAATTCATGTTTATTACATCCAAGATAAAAGAAAAGTAATAAGAAGGAAGCATTTTTATTAATTTTATTGTGTTATTAGTTTATATTATTTAATTATTTATAAAATTAGTTGGATAATTCAAACCATGTAGAATAAAACTGAAATAAAGCAAAACTAAACTTTAGTTGAAAATTGAAATTAATTAAAAATTCTTTTATTCTATTTTCGTATTATTGAGGTGAAAAATTCCGTATTAGTAAGGTGTGAAATAAATATTATAAACTCTTAAAATTACAATCGAAGTTAGTAAAATTAAGGTAGATCATCCATTAAAATTGATAAATTCCACATTTATTTTAAATAATTTTGGCTTTTAAAATAAGAATTATTTTTTTTTAGAACAAGCAATATTTACTGTCAATTTAAGCGTTTTATCATATTGATTTAAAAGGAAATTAGTTTTAATTTTAACAAACATTACTATTCAAATTAAATAGGAAAAATATTTAATCTTACTATTATGTATCACCTTTACAATAAAAACTAAAATATTCTTGTTTTAAAAATTTATACTATTTAGCTAATTTCTATAAGGAAAAACTGCTTAAAATTACCCTTAAAATAATTATTTTTAGCCATGTTTTTTTCTCAGTGACGACACTTTGACGAAATTCGACCTGTACCGGCTTCTCGACATACTACGGACAAAATTTTTATTAGTAAAGATTTGCTGACCTGCTCGCACGTTTTCCTACGAACTGACGCAGTACGCAAATCACTGCAACCACCGTATACGGGACCGTATTTGGTTATCGACCGTACAGACAAATTTTACACTTTGGATCTGAACGGACGACACGCCAAAATATCCATCGACCGACTCAAACCGTGTTACTCAGACAATCAATCAGAAATTAAGGACGTACCCACTATACAAACTGGATTACTTTTACCGACTCACGAACCAGAACTCATTTTTTCGGATGACGGGCCTAAAATACTTGCCGAGGAACCGAAAATTCGCAAAGAAGTTCGTTTTGATCTTTCGCCAAGTACTAGTTCAACTACAAGATCGGGTCGTGTAACCAGGACTCCTACCAGATTTTTAAATTATCGATAGATCTTCGATCTCTCTGGGAGGGGAGTATTGTGGCGTCTTTCACACCTTGCCCAACAAATCATTCAATAATTTAAAATAAATTTCATAAATTGTCAAGCACCATAAATGATTAGTTGGGTATCTAAAAAATATTGTAGTTTTTTTTGTTAGCTAGCTTTGAGGAAAAAAAAGCCAGTCGTTTTCAGTTTTTCCTGAAAAATAGATGTTAATTAAATAAAATGAAAATATATTAAAATAAATAAGAAAAGAGAATAATTGTTATTTCTTATGGTAAAAATAAAAATAAGTTTTGTGATAATACAGTTGTGTACCCGTGGTTATAATAGAAACCATATTAAAGCTTGGTGGAGCTCAATAACCACCAAACGCGTATAAAATTTGACAACTGGTTTAAAAAAACATAACCGTATATTTTAGTTGTAAAGTGTTTGCTGTTTGCCAGTTTGGATTGTTGGGTTGGGGAAAAAATATATATTTATTAATATTTAAGAAAAATGGACGCCCAAAACATAAGAAAGAGTAAAAGAACTGTAGATAAACCATATGCAACATGTAATTAGAATAATACTATAGTTTTAAGTAACATTTTTAATTAGTTTTTGTTTATTAGGGTCGTATGAAGAAAGGATCACGCTGCTACAAACGCGCATTAGATTCGACTGTTTATTTAATGGAAAAAATTCAAATACCAGTACCGGTTGGAGGTAATACACTATTTGTATTATATATTGGATAATATAAATTGATAAATTTAATATTTTAGACAAGTTGTTGAGGAATGCAAATTCGGCCCAGAAAAGGGATACCTAAGTTGCAAGCAACAGTGGACGGCCCTTATGAAGATATATAAGGTGCGCATCATATTATAATATCTTTATATCAGCCACTAATTTATAATTTATATTTTTGTAGAGTTGTTTTAACATAAACACAGGAGATGGTGCCGGGGATGAAGCGCCTGCAGCTAAGATAAATAGGGAGGATTGGCCTTATTTTGACATTATCCACGAATATGCTAGCCAAAAGGATAATCACCATCCTCCCTATTTACTTTCCAACAGTCGGGGGGTATACAGACGACCAATTGACGAACAGAGTGAACCTACTGTAGAAACAATGCAAAGTTCAGACACGGTGACAGTAACTACATTCAATTTGACGAGTTCTACATCTCGAAGTGATAATGCTCAAAATGCAGTACCTAGATATAGCCCGACGCCATTCACATCTCGAGGCAGTGGTACATTTTTAAATAGTTCAACGTCTTCTACATCAGGTGACAATGATACACACAATCCAACGCCTTCTACATCTCGCGGCAATGGTAACACACACAAAAATTTATCAGAACAAGAAAAATATTTTAGAAAACGAGATCGACGCCTCGAGACGAGAAGGTCCTGAATTATAAACCGACCTACTTCTAAATTTTAATGTAATGTGATCTAATGTTTTAAATCAATTTGGGGGCTTCGGTTTATATTAAAACATCATGAGAATTGCGTATAATTGCGTATAATTAACATGGGCCAAGCCAAATCGAAAAAGTATTTTCAGGCATTTCTGTATTTATTTGTACGTAATTTTACCTTTGCGTTAACAGAAACATGTAATTGGCGAGAAACTAAAATTTCACTTGACGTGTAAGAAAAAGCTTTATCGTTTATAGAAAGCTCAATTAAAACTGATATTTAATTGCACTTCCTAAATAAAACTTTAACAAAGTCCTTATTAAAATGTTTAACGTTGCGTTATTTGTGTTTATACAACCAACTCATCAAACATTTTGTATATGTTGATAAATTCATCTCAGTTAGATGTAGCATTACAGAAAATCACATCTTTCATATAAAAACTTTTTTGATTAATCTGGCAACATTATTTATCATATCATGTACATTGAACGTGTACCCTTGTATATACATAAAAAAACTTTTTGAAAACGTAAAACCATAATTCTATAGTGTTCAAAAAATAATAACAAAATATCATTTTAATAAAGCAGGTGTCTTTGAGTTTTCTTGATAAGTAAGAAACGAAACCAACAACTCTATACCATACGCTCCGGAATTTTCAATATAAATAATTTTATTCTGCAAGCTTTTGTGCTCCATTTAAAAAATACTAAAACATAGAATTATTCTACATTATTATTGTTATTATAGTTTTGTTCTATGATTTACTTAGATTAATATCGTCTTTCCTTATGTTTTACCTAGCTTATGCACAACAACAAAAAAGAACAAAAACATTAATATTACAAAATAATAATAATAAAATAGCAGCACGAAGAACACGAAGAAGGAGTGGAAAACAAATTTTTCTTTTAAATAAATTTATGGTTTATGGAAAGGAAAATATATTTTCCCATTTTTACGGTTATCTACTACCTGCGCTAAGTATAGTACAAAGTGTTATTTGTCTTATTGCTTTGTGGTGTATTTCAATTCTACATATACAATGACGTACATACATTAACTATTACTCTGGTTATATGCTATATGGAAAATGTATTCCATTTTCTTTAAAATGAAAAATTATAGAACATTTTTTCTAATCTCACATACTGGTAATATGGAAAATGAATTCACGGAAGTAGATAAAAATTCATTATTAGATATAAATTGTATTTGGTTTAGAGAAATGCTGTTATGTTGAACGAGTAACTCAATTTGTTCCATATTTTGGTGTTGAAATCAAAACATTATTTGAAAATTCTATGGTTTAAATCGTTGAGAAATTGCTAAAGTGCAACTATTTCTATTAATAAATTTCTATTTTGTACTATTTAATATTTCAAAATCAAGATTCAGCAGGCTTCAGTTAGGTTGTACTACTTCTGAGAATGCTGTGTGTTGCAAGTGACAACTTAAAACCTGCACACAGCAATTGGTGATATCAATATACTTTTCGCGCACCGAAAACCTCATCAACACAGCAAGAGTTAAAACCACTAAAATCAAAGATGTCAACAAATATATGTCGGTCATGGATAGTGTGACCAACAACATCAAATAGATTTTAAATAATCTTAAGAACTTATTTAGGTCTCTTCTTGGCAGCTTGGTTTCGTACAGAAAAAGTTGGTCTATACTCATCAGGTTGCAACGAACAAACTTCAAAATATCAACTCTTGCTTTGTACCGATAGTACAAAACAAGAACTTATCGATTTGGCGAACCATTCTGGGATGATGGATGATGGGTTCTTTATATTCATTAACAACTCTTATGATCGGTGGTCGGTGTAAAAATCAAATTTTGTGTTTGGTTGTCCAAACGATAACTAACAACTCATTATTTTGGTTCCATGTCGAATAGGGTCCGACTAGCGTATGCTGGGAAGATCAGTGTCGTCTTGCGATAATATAGCTCCTATAGCAACGTATGAGGTGTCAGTTGTTAATCAGAATTATTTTCTAAAGCCTGAGTAGACTAGCATGGGTTGGTTGGTTAACATTTGCTTGCATTGGTTAAAGCAGCTTACGTTACATGAGTAATTTATTTTTATTGTTGTTCCCTTTTTCAAAAGTGTTTGAATCCGTTTGCATCCACTTACATTTTTCAATTTGTACACGCATATTCGCTTTTTAAATCTCTGAAAAACTGTTCCAGGTGGGCGGTATGCTATTTTTTATGTTTCAATCTATGCCATCTATTCTGAGACCGAAGAACTCCCAACTCATTCGCGTTTCACTTTTCACATCCTATACTTTACGCATTGCTTGCCAAATCGAGGCCGTGCGGCTATATGTCCAATTTTATCACCATCTGCACTTTGCTAGCTCCATGCCAGCTTATACTGGCATGAAAGATTGGTCGGCCCATGAGTTTTGCATTCCGACAGAAGGTCATAGTTGTATTCCATTTCATCTTAGATCGTAATCTGTTAATGAAAATTTCCTTTTCCATCCTGCCCCTATCAGGATTCGAACCAGGCACCTTTCGATTAAAATTACAAAGCTTTTTAACCATTGTGCCGTTCATACATGACTTGCCTATAAAATCGTTTAGCGTACGATTCATTATAGTCGCAAGAATGTTGACATAGGGATTTTCTAAAGGAAACGGATTTTCTAATGGAATCCTGATTTGAGGTCGATAACAAAGAAATATTTGCAACCATTGAGCTGATCGAGTAGTTCTTCGATATTGGGTATCGGAAAACGGTCGTCCACGGTTTTTTGTATTTAATTCGCGGTATTCGATTGCCATTCTGAACATTTCTTTGCTAGATTCATCAAGTTTCATCAAGACTATTCCAAGGACTATTGCTTTCCCTAATTATTCTATTTTGTAATAGTTCTTTGTTCATTGAATCAATAGCGTTTTTAATAGAGCTTGCGAACGGTAATGTAGTTTTTATGTCGAAGTTGTTCAAGTTGAGTTTCTTGTTTGGGTGAGGATTGGATGTTAATAAAAAAAAAATTTGTCATTTCTGTGAAATTTTATGAGGATTGAATGTTTTGAAAAAATAATTGTTTCATTTTTTAAGTCAATAAATATGCCTATAGTTTACCGGTGTGAAGTTTCTAACGTTAATTAAAAGTGTAGCATACGCAACAAATATTCTGCAGCGCATGCAACTTATCTATGCAGTGTATGCAACTTATTCAACATGTATGTAAATAATTTATAAGAAAAACCACAAAAACTAAAATTAAATTAATAATTTCGAATTAAAAACAAACGAAAAATATATGTACAAATAATTATATGTCTTATGACGGTGAACCTGTATTGATTTTGTGTTGTATGGCTATTAAATTTGTATGGAATCTGTCGTAGAGAAGTTCGTTGCGCTAATTTTATGAAGTACATATTTTTCTCTACTCTATAGATCTAAGTTTATTGATTAAAACGATGGCGTCTTCTACATTTTCAATAAATTGTAACGTATATAAAGTTGGCCCACCTTTCATCCCATAAAACTAAAAAATGGCAACACTTAACTATCACGACAGTTGTTCCATCCCAGTATATTACTGTGAGCCCAGGATTTCTGCTATATATTAACATTTATCATCCTAGGAAAAACTATAACGACACTAAAACATCATCCCATAAAATAATTTTAGCCCAGCTATATCTGTAACGAAAGTTAACTATCCGATCAATGTCAACCCAGAAATTAGATATGTAAAAGGGTAAAATAATAAAAAAAAAATTGTAGCGACCACATAATGTAAAAATCTATATCTAAAGATAATACTGTCCACCCAGAATATGTCATTAAAATTATGCAAAAAACCTATGTAAAAAGATCAAACATAATAACAAAATAAAAACCAATGCAAAATTATTTCTGTGGCCACAAGTCAAAAGTGCTAAAGTCGACTTAAGCATAAACTCATATTTTATACTTTCCTAAACTTATCACGACAATTTCATTTAAATTTTTTAAAATTTGGAATTATAACAGTATGACAATACCAAATTATACAGACTTTTAAATGATTTTTTCGTGGTAAGTTTAGAAAAATATAAAATATGAGTCTTACTCAAGTCGACTTTACCACTTTCGACTTGTGACCACAGATTTTATTCTGTGTTGCGAGTACATATTAGTAAGAATTGTGATAATAACAAAATATTTTATAGATATAGCGATCTTCTTGTCTGACGACATGTTAGTGAGGGTGATTTTTAGATAAAATACACCCATATGATCATTTAGGGTTGTTTCCAAGTAATTTCTATGCGTACGAGCGACGCTATAGATTTTTGAATTCCAAAATTCGAATATTTTGTGATAAACCAGGATTCACTATCCACACTCGGTGTGCCAGTTATTTTAAAACGACATGACAGTAAGGGTGTGTTTTAGATAAAGTACACCCATATGATCATTAAGGGTTTTTTTCAAGTAACTTCTATGCGTACGAGCGACGCTATAGATTTTTCAATTCCAAATTTCGAATATTTTGTGATAAACCACGATTCACTATCCACACTCGGTGTGCCAGTTATTTTAATTTTTTCCCATATTTATATCTATCTATGTATCTATATGTATTTTAATAATATGTAACATTTTCACATTTGTTTGAGTTAAAAAACAATATATTTATAAAAATAAAGTTTATTTTTAAAAATAGATTATTTTTTTTGTGCATAATATGTATGTTAAAATATTAGTACTTATTATAAAATAAAATTGATTTTTTTGGTGCATTTATTAAAAAAAAAATCGTTCCTTAAGGTGTTAATGATCATATGGGTGTACCGCAACACAGAATAAAATCTGTCGAAAGTGGTAAAGTCGACTTGAGTAAGACTCATATTTTATATTTTTCTAAACTTACCACGAAAAAATCATTTAAAAGTCTGTATAATTTGGTATTGTCATACTGTTATAATTCCAAATTTTAAAAAATTTAAATGAAATTGTCGTGATAAGTTTAGGAAAGTATAAAATATGAGTTTGTGCTTAAGTCGACTTTAGCACTTTTGACTTGTGGCCACAGAAATAATTTTGCATTGGTTTTTATTTTGTTATTATGTTTGATCTTTTTACATAGGTTTTTTGCATAATTTTAATGACATATTCTGGGTGGACAGTATTATCTTTAGATATAGATTTTTACATTATGTGGTCGCTACAAATTTTTTTTTATTAATTTATCCTTATACATATCTAATTTCTGGGTTGACATTGATCGGAAAGTTAACTTTCGTTACAGATATAGCTGGGCTAAAATTGGGATGATGTTTTAGTGTTATTATAGTTTTTCCTGGGATGTTAAATGTTAATATATAGCAGAAATCCTGGGGTGATAGTAATATCCTGGGATGGAACAACTAATGTCTGGAATACGTAGCGCGGTGAACATATTTGTTAATTTTTTAATATCTTGTTGTTCAATTTTTGCTCTGTTAAATGTTTTTGTAGTGTCAAATGAATCAAAATATTTATCGGCTAGGTCAATGTCCCCTAATGTGCCGCGAAATCTTAAAAAGTCTGAGGTATCGTTCTTGTTTGTTAGATGTAGGTATATGCTTGTAGTAGCTGATATATAATTTTCAATATTAATTTACTGATTCTTTTCTAGGTAACTATTTGTATTTTAGTTTCAATAACTATGATCATTATTAATTTATTTAATTTGAAAATGTTGTATTTAAATATTTAATAAATAACTATTTGCTTCGATTTTACCTATTTCAATAGTTTCAAACTAGCAGCTTCGTGGCAGTTAATATATGATTTTGAATTTTAGTCATTGGTAAAAAATTTAATTAATTTAATAAACAATTTTAATCAATTATAGAAAAAAATATGAAGGCGTCGAGGGAATAATCGAATCTGATGGTTACCTAGACTTGATAAGATCCAAATTCTTATAATCCACAGATCACATAATCAACATGTTTGCTGAATTTTCCAATCTATTATTGATAAAGCGAAAGATATTGATAATCACAAAGATCTAATTACCTGCGAATATAGAATACTCGTATTTACTTTACATATTGAGCCAAAAACCATCCAGCGCGCACTGATAGGATTCAATTGATATAGTGGGTGATCTCACTTGGGGTGCTTTTTCAAAAATAAAAAAATTCATTTCTTTCGAGTAATCTTTATTATCATAAAAAGACCATTCTTATCATATATATAAAACGATAATTTTGCTTATTAACGTAGCCATTAAGGCAGAAATGGGCCTCAGCATTGAACAAAATTTTGGTCGAAAACAGTGGATCCTCCTCAAGATTTTCAAGGGCCCAAAGACTGAAACGGTGATGATTTGGAAGATTGGCCGGCTTCAATTTTTACACGAGTTGAGTTTGGAATATTCAATCATTTTCAGGTTGATAGCTCTTGAACCGATTTTGGTTTTGCTTTCTTCTACAAAGTTGTTGCGCAAATTAAGATAAACAACTTGGCCGAACATATCAAGTAAGAAAAACCACAACTACATTCATATTTCTTTTTCTTAATTTTTCCTAAAAAAATAACATTTTTGTGCCCAAAATATATAACAAGATCTTGGCTAAATTTTTATTGAATTTAGTTTACTCGTACCTATTGATTTTCCTATCCTTTGTTCGGCACTATCATTCAGAAGGCATTGGTATTTGGGTCTGTACAGTATGGCCATTCTTTCAGATCTTGCGGACTGTGGGGCGTGCGAGATTCTTTGCGCTACCTTCGTAGCTCCGAATGATTTTGAACAGGGGTAAAGGGAAAATAGGATCCTGTGCGGAAGCAACTACCCAAGTAGCACAAATGGGTTGGGATAACGTCGTACCGCCGTTAGCTGAATGACTAGTGGTCGGCTAGCCGACGTTGGTACAACGGTATGGTAACGGTGCTACAACGGTATTGGGGAATAAATCTTAGGTTGTTATAACGTCGTAATAACCACTATTTGTCTTTTCAAATGACTGAAGTTTTAGTTAGATGGGAGTCGCTTATACAACTATTACGTTCGTAAAAAACTAATTTCGTCCGTCATTCGGATTATATTTTGTGGAGAAGGAACTTTTTTTTAATATATGTAAATAATCGTGCTGTCTTTTTCATAACATTATTTATTTCTTTTTCTTGTTTTATAAAAAAATACATATGTCAAATGTTCCTATTTTGAAAGGTTCTTTATAAAAATTAAAATTTATAGAATCATTGTTAAACTAATAATTCAAATTTGGTGTTAATTACGGCTTATTTTTTCAAACAAATTTAGTTTTATAGTAAATATGTACCTGTCTCCCAACTCAAAACTTACGGGTTTCCATAATTTCTATATTTTAAAACATAAGTTGGTATTTCAAAAAAATAAAAATAAATAAATAAGATTAAATTACTCTAGAAGCAGAGAAAATCTGATCAATAACATCCCCGTCATTACAATTATGATACTATATTAACATATAGTCATGAAAATTATCAAAATAACAAATTTTGTTTTTCAGAAGTAAATAATTTTTAATGAAATCTAAAGAAAAAATGGCGAGTTTCATAATGTATATGAAAATGACAAAAAAGTTATAATAAAGACTCAAAAAACACAAAAAAGTTATTTCAAAATCAAATAAACTATTTTCCCAACAAATTTGTCACTCTGGCAACAACTTGGTTATTTTTTTAACTTAATTGTCAAAATTACTTTTTCTATTGACTTTTAGATTTAAGGGTTTGTTTAAGTAAAATTCCACTTGCCGGAAAATTAATGTCGAATGCTTAAATGGCTTCTTTTTTAATTTAAAATGATCCATATTTAATTATTTATAAATAATAAATTTTTGTACATTTGACGTTTGTCGATAAATAATATTCTCGATAAAATTGTCAAGCAAGTCAACAAAATTGTGATATGTGAAAAATGTTATTTCGTCGTCGTGCAAATTGCAAATAACTTATTTAAGTTAGATTTCAGTTTTTAAATGACAATAAAGTCGCCAACTTGTCATTGAATATCGGGTAAAACGACCGGTAAAATAAAGAGTCGGCACGTGGATAAATAATGACCATTAAGTTACAGTAGTGGGATAATAGTTAGAAAATGTGAAATAAGTTGGGAAACTCGATAAAAAATAACTTGATAATGACTGGTAAAAGATACCGTCGTATGGTGGTCGGACCGACCGATAGATAAGAGATTTTAGTATTAAGTTCAAAAAATCAAATTTTTCATGTTTCTAGTGGTTGCACCGACGTCGGGATTTAGTCATAAAACTATAAAGTTATTTGGTGCTACTTGGGTACTACAGCCTAACCTAACCTTACATTGGCCTAAGTGAAACACACATATATGGTGAATGTGGATTTTGGTCTTGAAATGTTTGGCAAAGTTGTTTATCTTACATTTCGTACATTTTGTATATGGGTGCAATTATTTGGCCGGAATAATAAGAACAACTTCGCTGAAAAAAGCAAACCCAAAATCTTAATGGTTCAAGAGCTATCAACGTGAAAATGAGTGTATATTTTGTCAAATTTTTGACTCGGAGCCAAAACATGTCGATAGCAATATCTCAAAAAATGGGGAATAACTTTGAAATGGTACTAGCTCCATTGAATTCAGCGTACTCGAATTAGGTTTACCCCCTGGTTGCCCAGCTTGTCACTTTTTTCAAATCGCACAGTGTAATTATTTAAAATAATCTTACATATAAGTCAGCTGTTGCAATAACTGAAGTATAATAACAAAAAAAAATAATAAATATGTATTACAAATACAACAAAATAAATTAAACGTAAACGACAAAAACTACAATAACAAAACAAATTCGTTAAATAATATCGAATACAACAACAACAACATGCAAAAAATTAAATACCTATACAAAAACAACAACTAGGAAACAAAATACAAATCGTGATGTCGTTGACCTAATTTAAACCAAAACAAAACAAAATAAAAATACGTCGATCGTCGGGAGGCTGTTCGTAAACTTTACATTGTTAACATTGTTACAACTGTCATTGTTAGTATGACGTATGTGCTTAACAATGATTTTATTACAAATGTCAATAATTTTACAGATGATTGACGATGACAAAAAAATATATAATAAAACGCAAAACAGAAAACTGAGAAAACTAATTTCTATTCTCCTCAATATGAAAATAATACCAGATATCCGTAAACTTAGAGTATTAAAATTATAATTTTTAAATAGTACTCAATTATACGCATAGTACTTTTATCAAACACATTGACCACATAAAAAAGTTTATTAAACAATTATTTTGTTCTGATATTGATGTGAAAAAATATTTTTTTCGCTTGATTGTAGCATAATTAGTACTTTGACAGCTGGAAAGGCAGTCTCGAGTAGGGTTGAGAATGACATTTGTAACAATGTTAAAACGAGTTTACGAACGACAAAAAGCACGTGCTCGTTGTTACAATGATAGTTTCAGAACGATTTAGAACTGTCATTGTTAACAATATCGTAACAATGTAGAGTTTACGAACAGCCTCCGGAGACGAGTCGTGTTTTATTTCGTTTGTTTTTGTTTTGGTTTTAATGAGGTCAACGACAGCACGATTTGTATTTTTTTTCGTTTGTTGTTTTTGTATAGGCATTTAATTTTTTGCATGTTGTTTTTGTTGTATTCGACTTTTAATAATAAATGCGTTTTATTATTGTAGTATTTGTTGTTTACGTTTAATTTATTTTGTTGTATTTGTATTAGATATTATTAAAGGTTTTTTGTTTATATTTTAGTTATTACAACAGCTGACTTACATATATGTAAGATTATGTTAAATAATTAAGTTATTACGTATTTTATGTATAATTACTAAAGTATGTATTCACAGTTGTTTACTTTAATAAATTCCTTTAGTGAATTATTTACTGAGAACTGACCAAACAAATAAAACGTGTTTAATTTTCAAATAAGAAATCAGAAGTAGTTTTTATTCTACTGTTTAATAGGATGTCTCCTTTGCTTACATTGTCATCATTATTTGTTTTGTACACTGTTAACACAACGCCTCAATTTTTTTTTTGTTAGTTACAAAAATCGCATAATATACAAACTAGATTAAAATATATAACAATTCATTTTCTGGCGTGAAGCGCCCTACCAATTCCTTCAATAACACCTTATTAAATTTTATCAAACCCATGCTTTCGCCGAAGTTCAATATGAGTTGCAGTTGGCAATGCCTTAGTCATCACATCTGCCAGTTGCTCTTTGGTTCCACTGTATTTTATTTCGATATCACTACGCCCAACAAACAATTTTTATTTTATAGTAGTAATTGTAATATATCCATCACCAAGTTATAAAACCAAAGTGTTATGGGTTAGTGTTCGAAACTTGATCGTTACCTCTATAAACCCCTTAAAGAGCTTAAATGGAGGAGTTTATAAGGGTTGCCGACACTTGATTATGGTAACATTATATAAATTCCAGTTTTTTATTTTAGACTGTGTCCGAATTGAGTGATAAATATTTTATAACAAAAATATTTGACACTTATGTGAAAAATTTTGCCTGTTGGGAAAATTTTTCTCGTTTTGCTGCCCGAATTGTGTGATCATTTCTTTGATAAAAATTCGTGCCATTTAATTTTATTTTGATTTGAAAATATTGAATTTAATCATTATAAGATTAAGATTAAGTTATAAATTGTTAAAAACACTTGAAATCATAAATCCAGTTATATTTATTTAATTTTAGCTTTGTAGTGTATTATTAAAAACCGAAATACAATGATATTGTTGAATATTTAACCTTAAATACATTTCTTTTAAATATTAAACAGCTTATAATCATAATCAATGCCCTAAACAAGTACATTCGATAATTTACATCAGATTAAATTATCACTTAACTGTCAAAAATTACTATGCCCATAGCCTATGATAATTCGTGTGTCTTTGATATTTTCACAATGTTTGTACTAAAAAATATTTATCACACAATTCGGACACAGTCTTAGTAACGAAAACATCCTCATTACCTTAATATAACTTGAAAACATTTTTTATAAAGGTATAAGAAACGTTTCCATAACCTCTCGTAAATGTCAAATTTTGCTTTTGTCTTTCACTATTGTTACTTTTATAAAAAATATTTCATAAATACAACAATACATTTATTTGTTATTAGTTTTATAAACAAATAAAAAATGCTAACATAGTTCTCCATCGTTTTATAATTTAATTTAATATTTTATATTCATTAAGCATAATTATGTACATTATGATTGCGATTTACGGGCCTATTTGATGGAAATCCACTGCGATTTAGATTTTACAGTGATTATTGTTATTAATATGGTTATTAGGCTTAATGTTGTAAAATTAAAATATACCTCTGGTATAAAGCCTATATTGGTTTTTTAATTATTTATTATAAAATGCCGACGTTTCGAGTTTAATTTAAACTCATTTTCAAGGCAGACATACAAAACAGAAAAATGTTAAAAACGGAATTCAAAAAAAAAAAAAAAAAAAAAAAAAAAACTTTTTTTTTTTTTTATTCCGTTTTGAATTATTTTAAACAGTTGTACAGGAGAATTTTTTTTTTGGTAAATATTTTTACGGGGGTGTATGCCTATAACATTTTTCTGTTTTGTATGTCTGCCTTGAAAATGAGATTAAATTAAACTCGAAACGTCGGCATTTTATAATAAATAATTAAAAAACCAATATAGGCTTTATACCAGAGGTATATTTTAATTTTAGTGATTATTGTTGATGATAGGACTAAACGCAACAACGCGCCTCAAAAATAAGCAATTTTTAAAATTTTAATTAATTACGATAAATAAAATAAAATTTAATTAGATGATATTACATCTTCACATTAATTTTTTTATTGTTCTGGTATACTAAGCACATCAAAATATTTGTTCTCTTTGCATTATTAATTAATTTGAAACAGATATTTGCGTTTGAAAAAATTGCGTCTAGCCTTCATTTTATAATAGACATTGGTAAAAAATTAAAAATGTGTAACATTAAGATGTTCTGTAGCGGCCCTGTCTTTCTTCTTGAAATACTTACTATTTCGTTAAAACAATAAAATCATTTTATGACCTATCGAACCACTTTTGTAGACCAATCAAAATCGAATAACCGAAAACTCAGTACATAAAATTTTGTAATTATTGTATTATTATAAAATATTTATCATTAAGTAAAAATCTGTGGTCGGGTCAAAAACCCAAAAATAAATATTACAATATATATATAATTTAAAAGCTTTTTGTGAGAAGTGTAAAAATTATTCTATTATAAATATACTAAAATAAATAAATAAATAAATTCTTTCTAATAAACATTTTTGGTACGAAATATAAACTTAATATCTAAAATAAAATGTTGAGTTTAATTTGTGTTATTTTAATACCTTATTGAACCCCAACAAGTGGTGACCCTAACAGTGAAAATGAATAGAACATAAAATTCAATAGATCAGTGCAAATAAATTCACTATAGTTTATATAAGAAACGTGCCGAATGTATAAATTTAATGAATGAATGTGAACTGTGAATAAATCAAAATCAAGTGTATACGTATATTAATATCCATTGTGCGCAATATCAGTGTGCACCATATATAAAAATTTAAGGCGAATCCAAAATGAGTTACTAAAATTTGCCAATAAAGCACACAACATATAAGTTAACCGCAAAAATATAGGTAACGCATTTTATCATAAATTCACGAGAACACATCACGTAACAAATAAATGAAAAACGTGATCTGCTAAAAAAACATACGACCAAATTACCAGCACATTCCGTTAATTGTGCATACATCACACACCGGATTTATTCGACCTTGCATCTTTAACAACAGTTCAACCAAAATACATTAACGTTCGAGTTGGATTAAACCATATGTATTAATTGGATTAGCAGTGGACTATCAGATCATCAACCCGTTGCAGTATGGATATGAGCAAGTATGCCCAAAGCATATGTAAGTAATACAAATTTATACACCATTTAATTAATTTGATATTCTAATAAAATTTATAAGAAATTTATATATCTAAATTAATAAACAACCGAATGACTAATTTTAATTAAGGAAATTTATAATTTTACAAAACACAATCATAAAATTATATTATACAATTATAGTCATAAAACCATAAAATTTATTAGTTACTAAAAAAAAAAAAAAAAATTTTAATCATAAAATATAATAATTGTTTATTATCAATATAATATTATAAGAATGAATTAATACAATTACATAATATTGGCGTACGTACAATACAATATTAGAAACTACAATTAATATATCAATTCTAACATTAGTTGATAAAGTAAAACTTATAAAACAAAAATTTTATTTATATTGAAACCATAAAAATATATTAGAATTTACAATAAGTATAACACAGTTACAAGTAAATTTTCATAATATTTCCTGCATGTCTACAAATTTAAATTTAATTTTATTACCTTATTTATTATTTTACAACATAAAATTCAAAAATAATAATCTTCATTCATCATTCAATACCGAATGAATTCTGATAATAAAATTGTAAACATTTCAAATTTTATTAATTATATAAAATTATTTAATATAAAAACAAATTTTATTGCTTTAATTACATTATTATCTTCTAAAATACATTTATCATAATTCTATATAAGGTTGTAAACTGAATTTTCGTTTGTGTTGATTGGTACTTAAATTTCACATTCCAAGTCTCGAATACATTGGTTATTTAAAAAAAAAAAAAAAATTATTTTGCTAATTAATATCGTGCTAAATAGTGAAAACAATGAGTGACAACGAAGAAAGGACGCCTAAGACTGAAAAACTGTATCAAACCGCTCAGGTCCAGTCCACTCGCATTAAACTCCCCGATTTTTTTAGAAAAAACCCTCAGTCGTGGTTTATTCAAATCGAGATGCAATTCCAACTCTGTCAAATTACAACTGACCAAAAAAAGTTTTGGACTGTGGCAAGCTCTTTACCTACTGACGTTTTTGATTCAGTAGCTGAATTAATATATCCACCTCCAGACAAAGACAAATACAATACGCTAAAACAAGCAATCATTAAGATGTATTCGCTGTCTCAAGAAAAACGCTTGGAGGAATTAGTCGAAAAAAAAGATATCGGCGAAGACAAACCATCCGAAGTTTACAGGACAATGAAGAGGTTAGCGGGTGACAACATTAGCGAAGAGACCGTGAGAAAACTTTGGATAAGGAGAATGCCAAAAATCATTAAAGTTGGATTAATCGGATTTGAGGAAAAACCAACCAACGAATTAATAGAAAAGGCGGATCGAATGTATGAAGCTTCGGAACCAAATAATATTTCACAAGTAGATCCCACCTTAGCTGCAACCTCTGATAATCAATCAAGAAAAAAATATTCGGCGGAGATTACAGAGTTGAAGAAACAAATTTCACAATTGCAGCAGTCAATTTTAAACTTCGCTTCTGATAGACGTCATCGCTCTAAAAGCCCGCGATCTTCGACAGCGCCAAAATTTCGATCGAGAAGCGGCAATAGATTCTCCAAAAATTATAGATATTGCTGGTATCACTATAAATTTGGTGGAAGAGCACTCAAATGTATAAAACTGTGCGAATTTTCATCTTCAAATAATATATCCACAAAGTCAAGTCCTTTAAACGAATAAATTCGACTGTCATTACGGCAGATAGTCGAATGCATACGAATCGCCGTCTTTTTCTTCGAGATCAAAATAATAATTTCCTTTTCCTTGTAGATACTGGGGCCGACCTTTCGGTTGTTCCAAATAAATTTTTCCAAGGAAATCGATCTCTCGATCCAGTGTTGTGTCTTTCGGCAGCGAATGGCACAACCATTAATACTTTTGGGACTAAATTACTATCGGTCGATATTGGGCTTCGGCGCACCTTTACCCATCCTTTTGTACTAGCGTCAGTTAACCGACCAATTATCGGAGCTGACTTTTTAATTAAATTTGGTCTTCTTGTTGACTTGCGTGGAAAACGCATCCTAGATCCGACCACCAAATTAACTGTCGCGGCAATGACAGTTACTGATAATACTCCAACACCGAAACACTGGGGGATTGATAATATTTTTGGACAATTATTAAAAGAATTTCCGACCCTTACCGAATCCCCAAATTTTAATGTCCCGGTCAAACACAGTGTGGTTCATCACATATATACGAACGGTCAACTTCCGTATTCTAAACCACGACGACTTGATCCTACGAAACATAAGGCAGCGTATAACGAGTTCGCACATATGATCGAATTAGGGATATGTCAACCGTCGTCATCCCCGGTTTCATCTCCACTCCATATGGTTCAAAAGAGAGACAGTACAGATTGGCGTCCATGTGGAGACTACCGTCGACTTAATGCCATTACGGTACCGGATCGCTATCCGATACCGCATATCCATAATTTTTCCGTGCACCTGCAGGGATGCACGATTTTTACAAAAATTGACCTAATCAGGGCATACCACGCAATACCTGTAGCTTCTGAAGACGTTCCTAAAACGGCCATTACGACGCCATTTGGGTTATTTGAATATAAACGAATGCCTTTTGGACTTCGGAACGCAGCTCAAACGTTTCAGCGTTTTATGAATGAAGTATGTAAAGACCTTGATTTCGTTTTCGTGTATATTGATGACATATTGATTGCAAGTAAAACTAAAGAAACACATTTATCCCACTAAAGGAAAATTTTTGAAAGGCTTGCAAAGTACGATGTCAAAATTAAAACATCAAAATGTGTTTTTGGTGTTACATCACTGGAATTCCTCAGCCACTCTATCACTCCAGATGGCATTAAACCTTCGCCGCTGCGAGTAGAAGCCATAACAAAGTTTCCCCAACCACATTCAATTAAATCAATTCAGAAATTCGTCGGGATGGTGAATTTTTATCATAGGTTTATCCCACGATTAGCCGAATTTCTTCAACCGATTCACGCGCAGTTAGCACTTTTATCAAAGAAGCCCAAAACTGCCAAAAATTTCGATTGGCCTGATGAATGCATAAACGCATTTATTAATGTTAAACGAGCGCTTGCTGAAGCAACGTTATTGGCACATCCAATTGAAAATTCTAAATACAATATTACATGTGACGCATCAAATATTGCCGTAGCTGCAGTATTACTTCAATATAATAAAGGTAATTGGGAACCATTAGGTTTTTTTTCTAAGAAACTCTCGCAAACTGAAGCCAAGTATTCCGCATTCGATCGCGAATTATTAGCTATATACTTAGCGCTTAAACATTTTCGCTATTTCGTAGAAGGTCGTACGTTTTCAATCTTCACGGACCATAAGCCGTTGATAAACGCAATCTACTCGAAGGCGGAACGTAGTCCACGTCAAAGCCGACATTTAGATTACATATCCCAATTTACGACTGATATTCGCCACATTTCAGGCAAACATAATGTGGTCGCAGACACTTTGTCACGCTCATGCGATCCACAAGCAGCCTCCATAAGCGAAATTCCAAATATTCATAAGATATCAGAGTTACAACGTACGGACGAAGAATTAAAAACCCTGATAAATAGAAATATTTCGAAAAATACAAAATACAAACTGGAACTTGTTCAATTCGCTGGCAACGAACTGTATTGTGAAACCTCCACAGGTAATCAACGAGTTTACATTCCTCAATCATTACGACAAGTAGTTTTCGATTCATTACACTGTCTTTCACATGCCGGAATCCGCGCTTCACGCAAACTTATTTCTACTCGATATTTTTGGCCCAAGTTAAATCAAGATGTTAAAAATTGGGTTACAAACTGTTTGTCATGCCAAAAATCGAAAGTTGTGCAACATACCAAGTCACCGCATGGCAAATTCAAAATTCCGGAAATGCGGTTCCAACACATACATATGGATATAGTTGGTCCGTTACCACCCTCGAATAACAACCGTTATTTGCTAACTATCGTGGACAGATTTACCCGTTGGCCGGAGGCCTATCCAATTCCAGACATGACCGCTACTACAATTGCGAAGACATTTGTCGAGCAATACGTATCAAGATTCGGTGTCCCTCTGGAAATTACGACAGATCAAGGCAGCCAATTTGAATCGAAACTTTTCTCAGAACTTACAAAAATCCTGGGTTCGCATAGAATCCGCACCACAGCATACCATCCTCAGGCGAATGGTATGGTGGAGCGTTTTCACAAGACATTAAAAACTTCACTTAAAGCTCGAGGAAACACTAAATATTGGAGTTCTGAGTTACCAATTATTTTGCTGGGCATCAGAGCATGCGTAAAAGAGGACCTTAGATGTAGTCCGGCGGATTTAGTTTATGGCCAAAGCCTCAAACTTCCTGGCAATATATTTTTAGGTCACGGTTCAGAACCTCTTCCATCCCCTGATGAGTTCATAAACCAACTTCGAACAAATATGCAACATTTAATTCCAGTTGATACTCGAAAATCAACACAATCTGATATATTTGTTCCCAAAAACTTAAATAATTGTGAGTTTGTTTTTGTTCGTGTGGATAAAACACGAATAGGCCTCACTGCACCTTACGAGGGTCCTTTTAAGGTTATTCGAAGGCTACGAAAAATATTTATAGTTGACGTTAATGGAAAACCACAGCATATCTCAATTGATCGCCTGAAACCAGCGTATGGAATATTGTCAACTCTAGATTTGAATAAAAAGGTACAAAGGAATGTCACTTTCGCGTGAGGATTTTACTGCGAGGGGGGTACTGTAGCGGCCCTGTCTTTCTTCTTGAAATACTTACTATTTCGTTAAAACAATAAAATCATTTTATGACCTATCGAACCACTTTTGTAGACCAATCAAAATCGAATAACCGAAAACTCAGTACATAAAATTTTGTAATTATTGTATTATTATAAAATATTTATCATTAAGTAAAAATCTGTGGTCGGGTCAAAAACCCAAAAATAAATATTACAATATATATATAATTTAAAAGCTTTTTGTGAGAAGTGTAAAAATTATTCTATTATAAATATACTAAAATAAATAAATAAATAAATTCTTTCTAATAAACATTTTTGGTACGAAATATAAACTTAATATCTAAAATAAAATGTTGAGTTTAATTTGTGTTATTTTAATACCTAATTGAACCCCAACAGTTCCAGCAGGCTAATAATAAGATCGTGAATCCTATGTTTGGTTAGTGTTTTTTTTTGTTGATTTTCTCACTCATATTATCGTAGAAAAGCACTCAATCTATCGCCCTTATGTTGATATTTTTTGGTATAATTGCATAATTTGAATATCGTAAGGTGGAGTAAGATGGTGATGATCTTGGTTAAAAATAATAAATATAAAGTGCCATTTGGGAAATTAAATTGCTAAAGTCTCGCGTTGTGTATATATATCATATAATTATGAGAGAGGTTTGCTGCTTATTGTTAACGATAATTAATCGTAGCGGAAGAACAGGTAATATATATATTCCATTTTTTTTATTGTGATACTTAGCTTTGTTATTTTTGTTAACTTGTGTTCTAAACTTCTTGTAAAGTCGAGTAATGTTGGCTTAAGCCGTAATCAGTTTTTGAAAAAAAGTGCCAATTATTGTTCTCTTTTACTTTGTATAGTGCCAATAATAGCCAAGTTAAAGTGGAATATAATACTACCGGCCGCGCCTTATACGGGGTTTTTCCGCGACAGTTGTTTTTACCGGTTTGCTATCGCGACTTGCAAGCTGCCTTAAACGATCCTAGCTAATATTAATGGACTAGGATATTTACCACTGTGAGAGTATAAAAGCACGCATTCGTTTGCTTCAGTTGTGTTCAGCGGTATTTTATCAATATTTGCGTGGCATAAAATTGTGGCTAATACGTGACAAATAACGGAGCCTACCTTTGTGTTTACTAATCGTACCATATCATCATCATTACTAACGGATCTATATATATTCAGCTAAGTGGATCAAAATTTATTACGTGGCTTATCCGTCACATAAAGTATTTATATTTATATATATTATATTCATTATATATTTTCTTTGTTTTTTTTTTTTGCTATTATATTTATTTAAATTTATATATATAAACATATCAATAGACATAAGTATGTCTATTTCATTACTTCTATTTTAAGTCTGTATCAATATTTTGCATGCTATTTATTATTTATATTATTTCTTATGTTTCATTATATATTTATACCATAATTAATTTACATATAGTATGTATTCTTAATAAGAAAATGGACCGCAGATCCTTATAAATTTCTTTCTCTCTCTTTCTTAAGTACAATTTATCTCTATTATTGGTACTTCTATGTATTTATAAAAATAAACTTGTTTATGTAAAAATTTAATTGTAAAGCTGTTATACGAATAATTATTGATATAATACTAAATTGTTGATTTTATTAGTGTATTTCTCGATCATCGGTTTAAAAGTTTTGTCAGAATTCGATTTTATTGATGGTTCAGATTATGGACTTAGCTTGCTCGAATATCACGATGGGTAGATAAATATATTCTTTTTTAGATAGTATGGGCTGACACATAGTTAAATGTTAATAGGGGCATACCAAAATAGATGCGCGGTATAGCCAAAAGGGAGGGTGGTGAGCATGTGGTCATTTTATCTCGACCACGCAAAAATGGTTGTATCTAACAGCATCTGTTCTTTTAGTTAATAATTATTCCCCGTCATAATTTTTTTTGTATTGTTTAACCTTGTATTAGCAATTCATCAATTATTATGTTTATTCAATTTCAGTTTAACTTTCTTTCTATAAAGTGTTCCATGTTTCCATAATTATTATCAGCAAGTGAATCGTATAACGTGTGAGTAAAATATAGCAGCACTTCTAGTTTTCTGTGGTTCTCGTGACAAGAGCTCCGCCCACCTTCTTCACTCTAGCCGGCAAACGTGCTGCAAGTCACAACCTATAGAATCACGGAGAAATTCTGCTAATGAAGCGATAAATAGGCTACTTTGTTGTTGCGTCTCTGTCGCACCTTAGTTTGCACCGAGTCGTTTCGTTACAAATGGCCGAATGAATGGAATACCTCTATAAAAACAAACTTAGTGCAATATAAACTGTGAGTTCATTATATAAACGGAGTTACTCATATAAAACATTTAGAAATATTAAAAACACTAAAGGCACCGTCTGTGCCTCGAAATTGTGTTCTTATATACCTTTTGGAAAATGTTGTTATCTCTAATCACGTTATATAATTAATAGTAACATCCATGCTTTAGCTGTGCTACTATATAACGTGGTGACGTTTTGTTACTTTTAGTATGTTACATAACTATCAGTAACAAAAAAGTCCATTATTGACATACGCATTCAAAAAAATTACCATTATAAACATTTATTAGGTTTAATATAAACTGTGTTTATATTAAGTAAACTGTATTACCTGTTTAAAACTTTAAACAATATTATTAAAAAGTATGTAAGGTTAGGTTCCTGCTCGAAAGTTAAGTCATAAAATTGTTTGGTATTATTTTCTTTATATTGTTAATTAATATTATTTTAATAACGGCAACTTCCGAATACGGAAAAAATCATTATAAATACAATTATAAAATTGCAAACAAACCGAATTTGTGCATGGTCCCGACAGATTGGACAACATGAAATTTGAAGCAGTTTTAAAACGGAGCCATTTTATAATACATTTTATAATGGTATTATTTATTACTAAATGTTCGCGATTTTTGTTAAAGTCACTGACGGTTCTAATAGTAATCGGGATTTGTAAAAGTAACCGTCCATACCACTATAAAATTTGGTATCAGTTAGTTGTATAACGACGGTAACGTTAACCATTATTAAAATTTTTAATATATCATATGGTAACAGCTACTTAAAGTTTTATAGAACGGTGATAGAAACCGTTTCATCACCAACTGATAAAACTTAAAGTAAATCTCTTCTTTCAATAGCTTAAAGTAACTCTAGAAAACTTTAAAATGACATCGTTTCTGATGGTAATACCAGAGACAACCTAAAAGAGATATTTCATCCTATGTAAACGTAAAAATTTAAACTGCGTTTTCATTTTCTGTAAATAGCCGCATACAATCAAAAATATTTTGTTTTTTTTGAGTATAAGTAAGTATACGCAGTTTAACGGAAAATCACAGATACAACGATGACATTGGAATTATCAGAAGTTTGTTTTGAAATCATTTTTTAGTTCAAATGAAAAATCTAATTTGATTGTCTGTGGTAATACTATGATACTCTTATATACCCACTAAAATTTCTATATAACACGGAAAACAATATATACCCCTTATAAAACGGTCTGTGACTTTTAGTCACCAAAATTTGGGAAAATTGTTTGTTGGGCGCTCAATTACGCTCAATTATGTTTTAGATTGTGTGATTCTTTTCCACTGGATGCAATTATAATGCACCCCTGGTTATCCTCGTAAATGGTCGTGGGTTTAATAACATCTTCACCCATTTCGGATAACAAACCTCGGATCCAAATTGCCTCACATATTAAGCCTCAGTCGAAGATAACGCTTCAGTTGTTTGTCTTCTTGTAGACCATGATATTGTGTTCCCGAATACAATAAAAACGTATCCAGAAACAGATTTTCTGTCCAAGACATCACTGCTCTAATCTGAGTCAGCATATCCAGTTAATACTGACGCGTGTTGCTTCCTTTCACATATGTGAATTTGAGATTTAATGTTGATTTAACATATCGAAGCATTCGTTTTAAATGAGCACAATGCTCATCACTCGCACCTGCTTGAAGTTGACTGAAGTATCCAACAGACGCACATAAATCAGGTCGTGAAGTTGTTGCTGCATACATCAAACACCAGATAATTTCTCGATATGGTTGACGTATCAGGGTTGTACTATTATTTATTACTTTCACCAATATCAATTTGCATTTTTTGGTGTTGAAATACCTGCTAACGCTTAATACTTACCTTCTTTTCTCGTTAAAGTTAATTTACACAAAATCAATTATTTTAATTTATATTATACATTTAATTTATTTAATGCCATAATTAATTCATTGAGGTCATAAATTCCGGTGAATCTGAAAAGAAAACATTTATTAATTAAATTGTATTCCTGTGATAAAATCGCTTACCTAATGTGAAACCACTAAATTTTATTACGTAACTTATGTAACTTAAGTCTTAACGTAAAACCAAAACTTTGTTTTCCAATTGATCTGCACGTAGGGTTAATGTTAAGTTATCTCTTTCATATTTCTATATTTAAGTTATCTCTTTCATCTTGTCAATTGTAACTGTTAGTTGTGAAAGACTAAAAAATTATGGTCATTAAAATAATAAAACACTAGATTTTGTATTCTCGAACAAACCAGTCAACCATCTGTATTGTGTCTTTTAATTCTACGCAAAAAAAATATATTTTTTCGAGTCAGCGATTTGGTTGATGTTAACCACTCCTGCGATATTATTCAATTTATTTTGGTACGCCGCTTCATTTTTTGGTGCCGAAACCCGGGAATCAGCCTAGGATTCCATAATTCACACGTGAGTAAAAACGTAATACATAAATTCTTGAGCATTCGTCCTTTTTGTTCAACTAAAGAATTCTACCAGTGTTACGAACATTATTTTGGAAGGTGTACAATTCGCCATTTTTTGTACATACGATATTTGTGTTCATGTGTGAAAAATATTCTAATTAAATTTCTACTGAGTTAAAAAGTTTTCTAATGAATAGTGCCGAAATATTTATAATCGCGGAGTTACATTGAGACCAAAATTTTGTGTTAATTGCTATAGTGAAAATTTGTGCATATTGTTAAACGCACACGTAACAGTAAATAGCATCGAACTGTAGACCAATTTTGTCGTTGATTGAACATTAAATGGGATATGATCAATTCGCCAATTTGATCAATCCACGAAATTGTGTAGTTTATAACATTAAATTTTCAATTGCTATATTGAATCATTCCGTGACACAAATTGTGTTAAACGTATATAACTGTGTATGTGACCTTTGCAATGACATTACAATCGATTAAAATTATTGTATAGTGTTTAACTCATACCGTTTAAATAAACAGTGAACCTTATTGGTAACGAAAAGCTGATCGGTCTCGCTAGTATAACGGTTACTCACCACATCCAACAGCTGATCATCGGCCACGTGTTCATTTTGTATTTGGTAATTTCAATTGATCGGGAATTTGTTCTGTGATTTAAGCGCCGAACACGAGCGTTGTACCCATTATGGCAGACATTGCGAAATTAAAGCAAACTCGTGGAACAATAAAAGCAACGCTGACAAATATTAGAAAATTCGCCGATGACAGAACCAACGAACCAGCTGATAATCAGGCATTAAATAAAGAACAAATCGAAACGAGACTGGAGAAACTCGTGAGGGCTTGGAATGAGTTTCATGAACTAAATGATAAAATCGCCATATTGTCGACTGTTAGTCAACAAGTAGAGAATGATGCGTTTGAAGATTCATTTTTTGAGACACAAGCAATGCTGAAAAAATTGTTGAAGGATCGTACACCGAGCATTGTTCCAGTTTTTGAAAATAATACTACGGGGTTCGGTCATAATCGGACATTTTTTGATACTGATCGATCGATAATTCATGGTGATATACGTTTACCACGACTCAAAATTCAATCATTTGATGGCAATTATTCGGAATGGCCATCGTTTTACGACCAATACGTAAAAACGGTACATAATAACGAATCAATGACGAATGTGAATAAATTCCACTATTTAAAGACGTTATTAGAAAGAGATGCTGCAAAATTATTACGTCATTTGCCAATGACGGATGACAGTTACACTGAGGCATGGGATAAATTGATGAATCGATTCGATCGGAAGAAAAATATTATCAAGGATTATATAGAGTTACTCATGAATCTGCCAAATGTACAGCAATCATGCACATCTTTAAGAACATTATGTGATGTCAGCGATCAAGCATTAAGAGGCATTCGCTCTTTAGGGAAGGAATGGGAAGGCCGTGACCCTTGGTTATTGTATATTACGATAAAAAAATTGGATCCTGAAACCCAGCAGCTATGGGCAATTCATTCGAGCGAGAAGACGAATCCAACTATTAATGATTTGTTTCAATTTTTGAGTCGAAGATGTGATGCTTTGGAATGTACGTCAACAAAGCAGCAACCTACAATTAAGTCTCGACAGTCAAACATCAAAAGCCATGCCGCTACGAACGAGACAACTAAGTTCAACTCCTGTCCTATGTGTAATAAGAATCACCCGTTGTATAGATGTTTTAAGTTTAAAGGTCTAAAACCTCTGGCACGCAGAAAATTTGTATTAACCAATCAACTATGTGGGAATTGCTTTCGTGTAGGTCATTTTTCAAAGAACTGTGAATCTGAACGAAAATGTTTAATATGTGCAGAAAAACACAGTACTCTCCTTCATATTAATGATGATTCTACTACCAACCATACTATGATTTCTGCTCAATCAATTAATTCTTCTAACAGTGGAACTATTAATGATCAACAGCCATCAATTAAAGACTCAACTTACGTTTTTGGGGCAGGCGACGCAACTAATAAAGTAAAAGTCGTGTCATCAAGCAAAGCTACATCCGTTAATGAAAGTAAAGTCTCGCGTGATAGTAAAGGTAACTCCGATATTGCACAAGCAACTTGCGCAACCACATCGTATATTTGTGAGGAATTTGCAGCTCAAGCTCTATTATCAACAGTGCAAGTTAATATTATTGATGGAAGCAATACAACGCAAACAGCCAGAGCTTTATTGGATAGCGGATCCCAATCAACATTAATCACCGAGTCTTTAGCACAGCGTCTTAAACTAAAACGTTTTCCAGCCTCTTGTGTAATAAGCGGACTATCAGCGAAACCAGCAGCTTCAGCACGAGGATGCATGAAATTGCAAATAGCGTCAATATATTCCCATGAAAATCTAATGAATGTAGAAGCGTTAATACTGCCAAAACTTACTTCACAGATTCCTGCTCGCCAAATTAATAAATCCAGATGGAATGTTATCAACAATCTTAAACTTGCAGATCCGAGTTTTGCAAGTCCAGGAGTCATTGACCTGATCCTCGGCAATGATGTGTTTTTTGATGTTTTGCTACCAGAAAAAATTGTTATTGAACCGAACATAATAGCGCAACATACATTGTTTGGATGGGTTATTGGTGGAAAACTTATTTCTTCGGATCAAACTGGAAATGTTCAGTCGTTTCACATATCAACAACGACAAATCATGATGAGTTGAAAGTGATGGAAAAATTCTGGCAGTTAGACGAAATTGTTGTCGATAGACAAATTAAAGCGGAAGATCAACTGTGTGAAAATTACTTTAAAGCCACAACACAACGAGATGAGAGTGGTCGTTTTCTAGTTCGTCTTCCATTCAAGGAATCAACGGAGGTTTTAGGCTCATCTTATATCAATGCTGAACGAAGATTATTGGCGATGGAACGAAAATTTACTAAGCAACCACGGATCGCCGAGCAGTATCGTAATTTTATGGAGGAATATATTTCTCTCGGGCATATGGAGCGTATACCAGATGATAAACTACAATTTAACAAGCCACATTTTTATTTACCTCATCATGCTGTATGTAAGGCTTCTAGCACCACTACGAAATTGCGGGTGGTTTTTGATGGGTCATGTAAGTCATCATCAAGTGCGTCAATCAATGAAATTTTGTTACCTGGTCCTACTCTACAAGATGACCTTACAAGTATCCTGTTGCGCTTTCGTATTCATTCTATCGCTATATCGGCAGATATAGAGAAAATGTATCGCCAGGTGAAGGTACAAAATGCAGATTGTGACTTTCAAAGAATCTCTTGGCGTGATGATCCCAGTAAGCGATTCGAACACTACAGACTGAAAACGGTAACATACGGTATCAGCAGTGCACCGTTTTTAGCTATTCGCACCATGCTTGAGTTAGCAAACATTTATGAAGCAATATATCCCAAGGCATCCTCAATACTTCGAAGGGATTTTTATGTTGACGATATGTTAACTGGCTGTGAAGACTATGAGACAGCAATAATAATTTATCGCCAAATTTCACATTTATTAGCCGAAGGAGGTTTCAAAATTAGAAAATGGATATCTAATGATCAAAATTTATTGCAAATCATACCAGTCGTTGATCGAGGTACTGATGAGTCGTTCTCGCTCGATGATGATCCGACATACTACAAGACATTGGGATTACACTGGAATCCGTTACGAGATTGCTTCAGTTTCAAGGTCAGTTTACAAGAACATATTAAATTATCTAAACGAAGTTTATTATCCGAGGCATCTAGGGTATTTGACCCGTTGGGACTGTTAGCTCCTATTACCGTCAAATTCAAGATGTTATTTCAAGAAGTGTGGAAACGTAATATTGATTGGGATCAAGAACTTCCTTGTGATATTGCTGAACATTGGACAGAAATTAAGTCGTCATTAAAATTATTAGAAACACTACAAATTAGTCGATGTCTGAAAATAGTACAGCCTGTTTCAATGGAACTGCATATATTTTGTGATGCTTCACAAAAAGCTTATGGTTCAGCAGCTTACTTAAGATCAACAGATTCATCGGGAAATAGCGAGGTACGCTTAATTGCTGCAAAAAGTCGAGTAGCACCCTTAGAAACAACTTCTCTACCACGTCTTGAATTGTGCGCAGCTGTTTTGGGAACCAAATTATACAAGTATTTACAACCAGCACTTAACCTGTCCTATAATAATGTGTATGCCTGGACTGACTCGCAGATTGTTTTGGATTGGTTGGCAGATCATCCTAGCAGATGGAAGAACTTCGTTGCTAATCGTACAGCTTATATCAGAAAACTATTACCAGAAGTTCATTGGAATCACATAGAATCTAAACTAAATCCTGCAGATCACACGTCACGAGGTTTGACTCCACGTCAATTATTAAGTAACACATTATGGTGGTCTGGTCCAGAATATTTGCAGTTAGAGAAATCGTGTTGGCCAATGAGTTCAAGGGAGTTAGACAGTGATACTCCGGAACAACGAAAGATGAAATTAATGTCAAACCATGCATCATTAGTTTGTGCATCAAGCACTGTAAAAGCAACTTCCAATATGTGTGAGCATCTATTCAACCATTATTCATCGATACAAAAGATTTACCGAATTATAAGTTTTGTATGCCGTTTCTATATTAACAAAATTTTATTCAGAAGAAACCATCGAAACGATCAAATCTTAAAATCTAACGCTGTTGATGTCCCTTCAATACTACCACCAAACGTGCTGGAAATTGCAATTGCTGAAAATATATGTGTTAGATGGGCGCAGTACGATGCATTCAAAGCCGAAGTCATATCATTACGAGAGAAAAATAGCGTATCCAAAGTCAGCAAACTAATTATGCTCTACCCATTCATCGACAAAAATCAAATCATGAGAGTTGGTGGAAGGTTATCAATGTCAGATTGTGAGTTTGATGCAAAACATCCAATAATTTTGCCAAAGGATCACATTTATACAAAACATTTGATTAAATATTTGCACGAATTTCATTTACACGTCGGTGCCACCTCTCTAACTACAATTATTCGGCAAAAGTATTGGATTGTGGGCTGTAGAAATATGGTGCGACGTCATATATTAAGATGTGTCAAATGTTTCAAGCTTCGAAAACATCAAAACGCTCAAATAATGGGCAATTTGCCGGCATATAGGGTTACCTGTGGTAGAGTTTTCATGCACACAGGGGTGGATTATGCAGGTCCAATCTGGATTCGTGATCGTTCTGGGCGTGGACCGTCTAAACCGGTGAAAGGATATATAGCACTGTTTGTGTGTACTAGAGTCAAAGCCATTCATATTGAGGTCGTGTCAAGCCTAACCACCGAAGCATTCGTTATGGCGTTACAAAGGTTTATTGCAAGAAGAGGTAAACCAGCTGAAATTTTATCAGACAATGGCAGCAACTTTGTAGGGGCACGGAAGGAGCTAGACAAATTATTTGATCTTTTCAAATCGGAAGAACATTTCTCGCTTGTAAGTAACTTCTTAACGCCTCTTAAGATTAATTTCAGATTTATACCGGCCAGATCACCACACTTCGGAGGTTTGTGGGAGGCGAACATCAAATCCTACAAATATCTATTGCAAAGATCAACGGGGACAGCGCCATTAACATTCGAGCAGCTATATACCGTGAGCTCTCAGATAGAAGCCATATTAAATTCGAGGCCTATTTGTGCAATGTCTGAGTCGCCTGATAGCTACGATGTCTTAACGCCTGGGCATTTTTTGATCGGGTCACCACTAGTCTCATTACCAGAGCCGTTTGTTGAAGGAATTAAAATAAATCGGTTATCCATGTACCAAAACATTCAACAACGAGTCGAGATATTTTGGAAGAGGTGGTCAAAGGACTATTTGTCGTCACTTCAGCAAAGGTCAAAATGGAAAGTGGCCCAACCGAACATAAAACCAAATCAATTGGTTTTGATAAAGGAAGACAATTTACCGAAAGGAACTTGGTTAATTGGTAAAATTATCAATGTGTATCCAGGAAATGATGGGAAGGTACGGGTTGCAACCGTAAAAACCCCGAAAGGAGAAATCACTCGAAGCATTGTTAAGCTTGTGGCGCTTCCAATTGATGAACACCAAACAGCTACTTATACGGCAATTGTTATTAACATATAATTGTTATTGTTATTTATTTTGTATTTTGTATTTTTTATTTATTATTTATTTAATATGAATTAGTGCATATTAGATTGAGTTCACTGGCATTTATGGGTTAAGAAACCATTTCTTAACGGGCGGGAGTATGCTAACGCTTAATTCTTACCTTCTTTTCTCGTTAAAGTTAATTTACACAAAATCAATTATTTTAATTTATATTATACATTTAATTTATTTAATGCCATAATTAATTCATTGAGGTCATAAATTCCGGTGAATCTGAAAAGAAAACATTTATTAATTAAATTGTATTCCTGTGATAAAATCGCTTACCTAATGTGAAACCACTAAATTTTATTACGTAACTTATGTAACTTAAGTCTTAACGTAAAACCAAAACTTTGTTTTCCAATTGATCTGCACGTAGGGTTAATGTTAAGTTATCTCTTTCATATTTCTATATTTAAGTTATCTCTTTCATCTTGTCAATTGTAACTGTTAGTTGTGAAAGACTAAAAAATTATTGTCATTAAAATAATAAAACACTAGATTTTGTATTCTCGAACAAACCAGTCAACCATCTGTATTGTGTCTTTTAATTCTACGCAAAAAAAATATATTTTTTCGAGTCAGCGATTTGGTTGATGTTAACCACTCCTGCGATATTATTCAATTAATTTTGGTACGCCGCTTCAATACCTTTGCTAATTTTTCATTTTGAACCTTTTGAGCATATCTTCCAGGTGCACCTGTTGGTCAATTTCCAATCTTCCATTCGCTCGATCACGTTTCATTGTAATTCCCAAGATATTACGAACTACTCCAATGTCCTTTATTTCAAATTCATTGGACATTGATTTCTTGATTTTAATGATGTTTTTAAGCAATTTCCCAACCAGAATAAGATAATCAATGAACAAAAGTATATACTGTTTCATCTCCCATTCCTTGAATAAATAAACATTGGTCAAATTTTGATTGCATTTTGAAACCAATGCTAATTATAAATTTTTGAAATTTCTCATTCCAAACACGTGATACTTGTTTTAGCCCATAAAGTGACTTGTTTAGTTTGCAAACGAGTCCATCTTAGTTTTCATAGTCCCATTCAACAGCCATAGTCAATAATAAACGAAAGGTAACCTTTTTGCCACCGGGGAATAAGTTTCAAAGAAATCGATTCTCGGTTTTTGAGAAAACTTCTCGCAACAAATCTTGCTTTGTAATTTGTTGGTCGCCCAAATTCATCACGTTTCCTGATGAAAATCCATTGGTGGTACTTCCTCCAATAACCATGGTCGATTTGTCATCAACGAATTCATTTCAGTATTGACAGCCTTCATCCACTCAACAGCATCTTCTCTTCCTACAATGTTTGAAAACGTCTGTGGCACATCATCAACATATGCCATCGCATTCAATGCAAATACGGCCATTTCTTCATTTTCTTCATCCACCAGAAAACGATAAATAGCTGATCCATTTACATAATCATCATAACGATCATCATAACGAGCTGGTGGACGACGCTCTCGTTGGGGTCGTGATTTTGCATCATGTTGAGAATTCAACATCTTCCCTCATGATCTGATCTTGAATCTCCGCCTAGTCGCTACCACTTGCCGATTCATAAGTGCTTGTGTCTTCCACATCAACATCCGACATGGACTCTGCCTGCGCTTCACAATTTTCGACCTCAACAATGGAATGTGAATTTTTCTTGGATTTGTACTCATTAAATTTTACATCACGGCAAATAACAATCCGTGAAACATCCAAATCCCACAAACGATAGCCATTTTTCGCTTATCCAACCATGGTCATTGGATTCGATTTGCTGTCGAATTTTGTACGCAAACCATTAGGGATATGTGCATATGCCGTTTTTTGAAACCAAATTCTATTTGTTGTCCAGAATTTTCACAAAATCGTTTAAATTCGTTAGACTTGTATTCACCGCCATTTTGACATCGAAAGAGTAAAATTTTTTGCTCAAATTGTGCCGATACCATTTTTGAAAAAACGATAAAATTCTTTGAAACCTCTGACTTCTTTTCCATCAGATAAACGATCGTGAAATGAATAAAATCGCCAACGAATGTCACAATAAAACGATTCCCGGTCCCATGTTGGTAGTATGATTTGTGTCAACACATCGGTGTGAATTAATTCCAACATTCTTGATGATCTCATTCCACCATAATTATTAAATGGCTTTCGCGTTTGTTTGCCAAAATTACACGGTTCACATACACCCCTCAAGTCATTGTTGGGCAGACCAATTCCATCCACCATTAATGACAATCGTCGCATATCATTCGAATTTAGAAATCCCATTCGCCTATGCCAGAGTTCCGTACTTTCTTGATTTTTCTTCTTCCCACCGAGTAATGCTCGGCGAATTGTTTTGGTTTTCACCTCACAGCGCTTAACAGCTTCCGTTTTGCTATCTTCTTCCAAGCTCTCGACGACGCACAGTGGTGCGAAGCCAAAATCCACAATCTTTCGCTCGTCCCGATTGGAAAATGTTGGCTTGCGTCCCGTCCGCTGCCCATTTTCAGCCGATTGTGTGACGCTGAATCTGAATATTATTTAGACTACTCTAGAATGACTTCGGCCAACTAATTTTCTAATTTTGCACACAGTTTTTTCAGTCCGTTCCATATTAATTATTATTTGGAGTTCTTCGTTGGTAATTTGCCTTTTCTACACCGGCTGAACGGCTCCCTAAATTAAAAAAGGCTGACTTAAAGATGGTATTTTTTCTGACTTAAAACCAGCATTTTTATTTCATTTTAAAATTGTTTGTAAATCTGTAATGAAAATGAAATAAAAATAGCTGACTTTACTTATACATATCATAAGTCATTTTGAAAATGATTTAAGAAGTGTGTTTATAAATGGCATAAAACCCCACTTATTTATATATATATATATATATATATATATTTATCTATGTGTATTAAAAACAAATGTAAATTTTATGTTTATTATGTAAAATAAAATATGCATTTTTAAGTCATTTTGAAAATGAATTTAAAAATATATTTGTAAAATGACATAAAATAAGCCGTTCTTGTGTCTTTTTGCAATTAAATTTGTTTTTGTAAAACACCTTTGTTCAGTCAGAAAATTTGTTAAAAATATGACCTAAAAAGGTCTCATTTTTTCATATAAAAACACCTTTTTTAAGATCACCTTTTTAATGTCAGCCTTTTTTAATTGAGGGAGCCCGGCCGAATGCCTCGCAATCGTAACATTTTAGTTTGTATACGCCCGTATTCAATATGAAAAAGGTTATAAATATAGAGGGGGATCAATTCGATATTAAAATAATTATAAAACATAATGTATGCAAATGATTTTAAAAAAATCAAGGATCGTACTAAAAGTGTATGATCATTTTCTTTGCAAAAAATTCTCGATTCTTATCTTTTTTTTCGTTTATTATACACGGTAAATGAATTTTTATTTTGTATTTTTGGATTTGATAATTTATAAAATAATTTAATCTACTAAAAAAGTGCAAAATAAGTTCTATAATCCTTATATATTGTAAAGTTTTCTCAAAAATTAGGGTGTATGATAATTTTCGTTACTGACTATAGTTTGGTCAATTGAGCCTGGTAACGTTCAGTTGTAACAGTTTTACCAGATTTCAGAAGGTCGTAGTAAATAACCACTTTCCAATTCCACCAGTGGCCTTATTTTGGCATTCCCTGGGAATAGGGAAATGGAAAAAGTATTTTCACAGCATTTTTGTCTAAATTGTATTTTTCTGGCCTACAGAGTTAATAGATTTGATGTAAATATTTGAGAAACAAAGGGCCTATTTTTTAATTCAACCTGAGCAAGCAGTGCGCTGTCAAAAAATACTCTGTGTTTTTTTATTCAACCTGAGTAATTTTACTCTGCACACTGCGTGTTTATTTGTGAACTGTGCTTACACCGAGCTTACTCGGTTCTTCAAATTTTACTCTGAAATTAATGTCAGTGTACGAGGAGTGTGCAAAGTAAAAAACAATTTTTTACTCTATGCGCACCGGATAATTTTACCCAGTACAACCTTTGCTCGGTGTACACTACCCGGGGTAAGCCTGCTTGCTCGGGTTGAATTAAAAAATAGACCCAAAGTTAAATGGGAAAATATTTTTATCTATAAAAATTTTGGGGAACAAAAGTTTCCCAATTAACTTTGTTTTAAAAAATTTTGCACTAAACTTATTCCTTCAGTAGGCCAGAAAAAATCTATTTAGACAAAAATACTATATGAAAATATTTTTCCCAAATTCCTATTCCCAGGGAAAGCCAGAACAGTACCACAGATACACAGTAACTCTTTCTTAGCATGAATATTAATTTTTACAACTGATATTGATATGGCCGGCCTGATCATTGTTTTCTACATAATGATGTTGTACAAAAAATTCTTTGTTTTGTACTGCGAAAGCAAATTCATGCAAATGTCAACTCTTCGGTATTTGTTTTCTTCGGTCAGTTTATGAGGAACCCATTTCCGTTCCTACTTTATTTTTCCCATTGCATGCAATCGAAGTGATATTGCTTGATGAGTACCTCCTAATTGTTCTGCAAGATCACGCGGTTTCACGCGGATTTTTATCCAGTAAAATTTCAAGTTCTTCGTCTTCAAATTGTTTTACAAAAAATTGGACGTAGATTGTCCTCAAGAATAAAACTGCCTTCACGAAACTTTACAAACCACATTTTTACTGTTGTTATGTGACCAACTCGTAAAAAGGGGTTATATAGCATCTTGACTGGGTTTATACTATTTCATTATTAGCTTATTCATCTTGTCCAGAATTAATTGTTATAATCTTTGCCCCGACATCTTATAATTTCTGTTTATTAATTTGTCGTTCTTTTTCATTTGGGATTGATACGAGTAAGGTCAGCATAATAGGTACATATTACTTAAAGCTGATCACCATTAAATAATAAAATTTACTTTATAAAATCATTATTTAAATTAATTCAGCAACTAGACTATTTATCCATTACAATCCGATAGTGTTACATTTAACATTTTTCAAAAACGTTATAAATTGTAACGTAAAATAAATAAAATTTCAATAATTACATAAAAATGTAATAAGAAGTTAAATTTTGGTTTCCCCAATTTTTTAATTGTATTTCGTACGACGTCTTGACAGAGATCCACATTTTTTTGTGTTTAGAAAAAGAACATTGACATGGGTTGTATGGATATAGTACAGTGAACTCAGCTTATATTACAACGCAAGGTTAAATATTTTTTTTTTTCAATTTATTTACCTCTGGCTCTCCCACACCAAATTTTTTATATTGTTGGTTTCATTGTTAAATTTACGTACACGTCATAGTTTTTATTAGAAATGTTTTTTTTCAAAAAAGATACAAATTTGTGTGTAACCATTATGAAATAGAGCCGACATCATGTTAGTTAAATGAATTTGTCCGTATTGAAATCTGATAGTCATAAAGTGAATAACCATTTTATGCGTGTCCTTTTTAAAAATAATAAAATTTAAAATTTTCATTTGATTTGGCGAAATTTGTACTGGCATATTAAAAAAATATTATTAAATTATTTGATAGGTGGATTTTCATTGTGTTAAAAGTACAAGCTGTATGACATCCCTGTTCTCAGTAAAAAAAATTGCAGGATTTACGATCATTTCGATTTTACCAGTTTTTACTACGTTTTCTAGTGAATCAACCCATACTTGCACTGATATGTTTTTATTGTAGATTTAAGCGGAGGCATTACCCTGAACAAATGCTTAACAGTTAATTCTGTGGTCACAAGAAATAACCGCTTAAGCCAATGTTTGCTATTTTTCAATAGAACTAATTTAGTTTTAAAACAGAATTTTTAAAAACGGACTACTGTAAAAAATTATTTGCCCGATGTATTATTTCGTTTGTAATAAGCCAGAGCACTATATTGCAAGAAACATAGTTAACCCAGGATTTTATCCCAGAAAAATAAAAAAATGTCATCAGGTATCACTAAAACCGCATTATCATCTCAACCTAGAATTTGTTTATGATTTATCTAAAATATGATAACGTTATATGTGAAGTAATCTCTGAAAGCCATCCCAGAAAAAACAAATTTTTGCATGAGGCGCCACTAAAGTTATATGTTTATACCAGCCCAGGATTTCATTAAAATAAATTGACACAAATTTAATCCGAGAAATATTAAAACCTTTTAATAAAACACATTGCATGGCAAGAAAAAAATATATTCAGAACCCAGACATGAACGATATATTTTCAAATAATTACATTAAACTAATTACATGTTGGGGCAAAGGCGGCTCGTCACAGATGCCGCTTTCGCTGGTTTTCCCAAGATGTCTGTCGTTTCGCTGGTTCAATACTTTTAACACAAGTTGTTGATTGAATTTTTAATGAAAAAGGAAATTAAATTCAATCTTTAACAAATCTTGATTTTATTTATATATTTTATTTTATAATATTTTATGTTAACTCTATCACACTTGTTTTCAATCTGATCTATAATCTTTAAAAAAATCTAATAAAACTCAACTAGTTTTTGCCCGGGAAAACAACTTTCCCCAACCAGTTCTTGGTTGAAAGCCACTAAACAAAACTTCCGAATGACATCTTTATGAATAAATACTAACATTTAATTTTGGTGTAAAGAGACTTCTAACAATGAATAGATGAGTTAAACGTTTTTGTAATAGAGCTACAAATGATAACAAGTTACAAAAGGTTTTGAAACAATGAAAAATTAAATTGTCAAATTATGAATAGATGTCAAAATTAATAAACAATTTAGGAAGTGACATTCTTAAGATAGATATTTTAAATGACATACAATTTAAATACATAATAACTAATTTTCTTTGATTTTAGATACTCCTGCATTCGTCTACAAAAAACATAGCGCCAGCCTTGAATCATCGGATTCAACAGGAAGAACACATATTTTGTTGATTGGTCGTTTAAGTGATCCGGATTTGGTTTTCAACGTCACAACCCTTACGATCTGATCTTTTCCTGGTAGAACTGCCTCAATCTTTCCCAATTTTCAGTGGGTCGATGGTATATTATCTACCTTGATGACAACGATATCTCCTACTTTAACATTGGTTTTCGTTTGATGCCATTTTACTCGCTGCTGCAAAGAGGTCAAATACTCCAGATGCCATCGTTTGTGAAATTGTAGTGCGATTCGTTTTACAAGTTGCGTTCGTTTATTGAAATTTGAGTGTATTACCGAAGTGTTGTTCTCTGGAATCTTTGCATTTGAATGACCGATCAAGAAGTGTGATGGTGTTAGATAGTCTAAATCATCAGAAGATAATACGCACAACGGCCTTGAGTTAAGTATAGCTTCAACTTCCACTAACAGCGTTGTCATTTCCTCCATGGTAAGTATGTTTTCTCCAATGGTTCTCTACAGATGGAATTTCATTGATTGAATTGCACGTTCCCAGAGTCCACCAAAGCTAGGAGCGCTTGGAGGATTAAAATGCCACGTTATATAGTTACATGAAAAGAAATTAGAACAATTATTAGATTGCTTAATTAAGTTGGTAAAGCTTTCGGTGAGAAGTTTGTCGGCACCCACAAAATTGGTGCTATTATTCGAAAAAATGTCAGTGCCCAATCCCCTTCTCGAAACAAATCGTCTCAAAGCAGCTAGAAATGATTCGCTACTTAGATCTCCAACTAGTTCTATGTGGACTGCCTTAACGTTGAGACAAATAAATAGGCAAATATAAGACTTATAGGTTTTTTGTCGCGCCCCTTAGTTAGATGTATTGATATTGGCCCTGCGAAGTCAACTCCAACCTTAAGGAACGGCCTAATGAATTCAGCCCTTGCTGCTGGTAGATCTGCCATGATTTGAGTTTCCGTTTAAGCCTTTACTTTGCGGCATACGACACACTTGAAAATAATTTTGCGAATTATTCTTTTGACTCCCAGTATCCAAAATTCTTGCCTCAAATTTGCTAACAATAATGAAGCGCCAGCATGTTTGTATTCCAGATGCGCTTCTTCTACTATTCGCGACGTTAGTATGGACTCATAAGGCAATATCCATGGATGTTTGGCATCGTAAGCAACGTTCGAATGGGACAGCCTTCCTCCTACCCGCAATACACCATTTTTATCTATGAATGGATTCAATGATATTATTTTGCTTGTCCTCGATAAATTAGTGGAATTCGTCAACAGTTTGATCTCTCCACTGAAATACTTTTCTTGAATAGCCTTTACAATTACATTACTTGCTTTGAATACTTCATCTCGGCTGAATATGGTTCCATATACTCTGGTTTGTTTTGGTGTACGGCAATTGTTGGCAAACCTGTGAACGTAAACAATTATTCGTATTATCTTTTTATACGACAAAACCCGTTCCGCTACTCCTTCAATTAGATTTGGATCTTCGGTTATATTTATATTGAAGATTTGATGACGTAATTCTGCGGGCGATGAGTCAACATTATACTTTGGTGACGGCCATTTATCCTTATTCCAACTTAACCAATTAGGCCCCTTCCACCAAAGATCGAACACCTTTAATATTTTTGGACACAAACCACGAGAAGCACAATCTGCTGGATTGTCAACCGAACGAACATATCGCCACTTATCGCGAGTTAGAAATTCAATAATCTCTGACGTTCTATTAGCAACAAAATTTTCCAGCGTCGTGGAGGTGAAGAAAGCCAATCCAGTACAATCTTAGAGTCAGTCCATGCAACAATATGATTAATGTGAAGTGAGGAATTTTCCACAATGAACTTAATCAGATTGGTAAATAACAATGCGCCACATAATTCTAAACGAGGAATAGAAATCTGTTTTATTGGTGATACCTTGGTCTTGCTACTGATTAAATTTACAATGACTTGTCCATTATTCGACTTAACTCTAAAGTAAACGACGGCGGCATAGGCTCGTTCACTAGCATCGCTGAAACCATGGAGTTCAATTGTATCAATATTGGTACTTCCTACGAATCGAGGCACGTTTTATTTCGATACTGCCACTAAATTTTGATAAATTGTTCTCCAGCGAGTTAGTAGATCATCCTTCAACGGTTCATCCCAGTCTAATTTAGAAATCCAAAGATGTTGAATAAAGATTTTTACCTGAATGACAACAGGTGCGAGCAGGCCCAACGGATCAAATATCCTGCTTGCATTAGACAGGACCTTCCGTTTTGTGATTACTGCCGCGTCTTCGATATTCACTTTAAAGCAAAATTTATCTTCTGATGGGCTCCAATTTAATCCTAACACCTTCGTAATGTCTGTTTTGTCGGTGATTTGAACATCTTTCACTTGTACTTTCTCACTCAGCTCCGTCGAGTTGGATATCCACTTTCTCAACATAAAACCCCGTTCATTTAAGACAGCATCAATTACAAGCTTTAACTTCACAGCTGCTTCTACAGTTTCGGAGCCAGACAACAAATCATCAACATAAAAATCATTTATTATAACGTTTGCCACATCTGGAATTTTATTTAAACTTTGCAGGCCGACGTCTTGGAGAGCCCTGGTCGCCAAAAATGGAGCTGATGATGTCCCATATGTTACTGTTAACAACTTGTAATGCCAAATTGGTTCCGAAGGATGGTTTCTCCACACAATACGCTGGTAATTTGAGTCGTCACTGTTTACCCAGACCTGCCGGTACATTTTCTCCACATCAGCTGCAAACACTACGGCATGTTCTCGAAATCGCAATAAAATTTGTGTTAGTGATGATTGTATCGTAGGACCAACAGCCAAACAATCGTTTAATGACATTCTGTTTTCGGCTCCTCCAGTCCCAGTTTTCGAAGACGCATCAAAAACAACACGGAGTTTTGTGGTGGTACTGGACTGCTTCCATACTCCGTGATGTGGCAGGTAAACTCCAAAGTTGTTCCTCTCAGAGAGCTCTATCTGCTTCATGTGGCCTAATTCTTCATATTGGTTCATAAAATCCTTGTACTCCTCATAGAACCCATTGTCTCTTTGAAATCTTCGTTCCATTGTATGCAGCCGTCGAATTGCGGTGGATAATGATCTCCCAACTCGCCTTTATTATTCTTAAAGGGCAGTCTCACTATGTGTTTGCCATCTTCTGCGTACTTTGTGGTTTCCTTAAAATGATTCTCACAAAATTCCTCTTCGTTTGACAAATTTGATTTCGACTCAACTTCCTCAACCTTCCAAAATCTTCGTAAAGTTTTATCGATATTTTCTGCAGCTTCATCTGATGTTGTGGACCAATAAGCTTGAACATCACCAATTTGGTTCTGTTTTGCTATTTGACCTGCTACGACCCATCCAAACACAGTCTTCTGTAGAACAATCTTGTTTGCCTGATTTCTCATTTGTGCATTTTGAAGAATTTGGAAAAAGTATTCGGCCCCAATGAGTATATCGATTTTGTTTGGCATAAAATACTCAGAATTAGCAAACGTTATTCCACGTAGGTTAAATTCTTCGACCTCGCTTCGATCTATGGTGTAGATTTGCCGTTATCCTTGACAGAATCAGTACCTCCAGATTGATATGCGGTTGTACAGAATCTCTTGTATGTAATTCGATATTTGCTATTCCCCTGGTAGTTTCCACTGCCGAGTTCCCCAATCCTGACACTGAGATCCTTGCATTTCTTCGCTTTAGGTTGAGCATCTGTAGGCATGATTCAGTAATAAACGAAGCCTGGGAACCTGAATCTAAGAGTACCTGACATGGAAAAGTTTTACCATTAGAACTTGTTACGTTTACTACTGCTGTCGGCAATACTGTATGTAAGGTACGGTTTGAGCTATGTCCACAGTGTAAATTTCCTGAATCACTGGTTTTAAATTCTTCATTATTTACGGTTGAGTGATTTGCCGTGGTAATTGGTGTCGGTTGTTCTGCGTGCAATAATGTATTATGTTTTTTGTTACATAGACTGCATCTTCGTTTTGATCTGCATCGGAAAACTCCATGATCACCACTTAAGCAATTGAAACAGCGATTGCAATCCTTTGCCCAGTTTCTTCTTTCTTCTAGCTCCATAGCATTAAATTTTGGGCACTGGTAAGTCATGTGTTCTGCTTCGTTACATACACCACAGCTCAGGCTATTTGCTACTACATGGCTTTTGACGTGTTGTTCTTTAGTAAAAGATGTTCGTCTAGATGAACCTTTCAACGATTCCAAAGCGTCACCTCGGCGCAATAAGAAGGAAAATAATTCCTCGACCGTTGGAAAATCCTAATCTGCTGTTTCTTGTGCCCATAGCGCTTTACTTTCGTCATCTTCTTTGTTTACTAATATATATATTAGCCATGGATCCTTTGAATCACGATTCGGTCCCACTGCCGTCAATCCTCGTAACACCTCGTCCGATGTATCAAGTATTCTTTTGATATTGACGCTGGTTGCTGTGTTGATTGTCGGTTGCTCTATAAATGTTCGAATGAAGGAGGTGATCGTATGCTTCTTTCTGTCATAGCGCTGTCTAAGCTTCTTCAGTGCTTCAAAGTAGTTCGCCTCGGTAATGGACAGATGCCTCAATAAACTAGTAGCTTCTCCTCTAAGTAATCCTTTCAAGTATTGGAATTTTTGAACTGGCAATAATGAAGTTTAATCGTGTATCGTAGCAGAGAACAAATCGTAGAATGATTGCCACTCCTTATAATCTCCAGCAAATGGTGGAATGTTTAATTTTGGTAGACGGACTTCCACGTTTGTGGACTGTGTGAGATTCGCCGAAAAATCAAAACTTCCAGTAACCTTTCCAGCATTTAAGCCAAATTTTCGCATTAACATTGACAATTCCGATACCGCTTTATAGTAGTTCTCTTCGTATTCCATATCGGGTTCTTGATTTTGATCCAGTCCAAAAATTCGGTTTTCGATCGAAGTGAACTCATCCATCAACTTTTCTGCACGTGCCATCTTTGCTCTACATTCTTCTAGAGTAATTTCGCCAGGAGTCTTCTTGAGACTGTTTATGATGAATGTTAGCTTTCCTTTATTCACAGCTCTTTGTTTTTTAAGCGCATTTAGTTCAGCCATTTTGAATAATTACGAATAACACTCAGCACTATTTGAACTGGCAATAAGTTTATTTTTCGCGCACAACACTATAATCTCTTATCACTGTGTCTATTTTCAAAATATTTCAAAGTTTGTATAAAAGATTATATAAAATGGCGTGAATGTAAAAGTTTTACTTGCACATGGTTCAACAATCTATTTACAATAATTTTAACTATAATTTTGTAATAGCCAACCCATTATGAAATTCACTAATCGTTCTATAAAGTTAAAGTTATACTTAATTCACAATTATTGATAATTGTCTTTTAAGATGTGCCATCTTACATACGTAAATAGCGCAAAATAAAATTTTATTTTAATTCTTATAATAATTTAATTTTGTATACTAATATTTTATAGCTTGTAAAAATAATAAAGAATACTTAGCCGATCCGGCTCGAAGGACCATTTGTTGGGGCAAAGGCTGCTCGTCACAAATTCCGCTTGCTTTACCTCTGCGGTGCCGCTTTCGCTGGTTTTCTCAAGATGTCTGTCGTTTCGCTGGTTCAATAATTTTAACACAAGTTGTTGATTGAATTTTTAATGAAAAACGAAATTAAATTCAATCTTTAACAAATCTTGATTTTATTTATATATTTTGTTTTATAATATTGTTACGATTTTGCCTTGTCAATCAAGGTTCAAATCACTGGATTGTGAATAAATACACTGCTTCAATTTTGAACTCACACAATTTATTTACACAACACAATTTATTATATAATACAAAATTCACAATTAATTATTATAATTATAACACACTTTTTAATTATCACTTTAATAATCGCTTTAATAATCACTTTAATAATCTTTCTATTTAACCTTCACTGTATACGTTTAAAATAATACTCAGCATTCCACGTCAACGCGCGCCTTTAGATACCAAAATATTTGTTTCTAGAATAATCCTAAATGCGCAGCAAATATGTTAGTATAGAAATGACGCCTAAATGTTGTTTATAATTTATAAATGTTATTGAACAATTAATGAAATTAACTTATTCTATTCTATTCTAGGTGTCACCGTAACACTACCCCCCACCTAAGCCTGTTCGTCCCGAACAGGATCCAGATCACCTCCTCTGTAGAGCGCCAAACGCTCCAAATGCACCACCTTTGGTTTACTTTTCCGTCCTTTCTGTATGCGATAAACCACGTCGTTCAACCTTTTAATGACAGTGTAAGGGCCTTCCCATGTGGGTTGCAACTTCGGTGATAATCCCTTCTGCCGTTGCAGGTTGTGAAGCCATACCAGTTGCCCTTCCTCGAAGCCTTGATTATTTGCTCGTATGTCATATCGAGCTTTCATTCGATCACTTGATATTCGAATTTTCTCCCGTACAAATTGATGTATTTCATTGAGTTCCTCTTTCATCCGGTCGACGTAATTCTGTCCGCATAGAGCTGCTGATGGAACAGCCCCAAATTTTAAACCTCCCGTTAATCGCAGGTTGTTCCCAAATATGGTTTTAGCTGGTGTCACTCCTGTTGTGTCATGTACCGCTGATCGGTAGGCCATCAAGAACATCGGTATATGTCGATCCCAGTTACGTTGGTTCCTTTCCACAACCTTTGCTAGATATTCCTCCAATGTGCCATTGAATCTTTCCACCATACCGTCCGACTGTGGGTGTAAAGGCGTCGTTCTCGTTTTATTGATTCCAAGCATCTGACATATCTCCTGAAATACCACCGATTCGAAATTCCTTCCTTGATCCGTGTGAATTTCCATCGGTACACCAAATCTGCTAATCCAATTGTTGACCACGGCATCAGCTATTGTTGTTGTCTCCTGATTGGGTATGGGGTACACCTCCGGCCATTTGCTAAAATAATCCATTATTACTAGCACATATTTATTTCCGCTCTCGGTGGTCGGAAATGGCCCCGCCACGTCCATTGCAATTCTCTCAAATGGTGCCCCGACATTATATTGTTTCATGGTTCCACGGCTTTTTCGTGCTGGTCCCTTTACTGCCGCACATTGGTCACATCTTCGACACCATTCTACTACTGACTGTCTACATCCGGACCAGTAGAAACGTTGGCGAATTTTGGCTAATGTTTTATTAATCCCTAGGTGACCTCCACTTGCTCCTCCATGATACTCCTTGAGGATTTCCGCTATCCGATCTTTTGGCACCACTACCAACAATTGTTTTACTTTACCATCCGTGCTTTCCCACTTTCGTTTTAAACAACCATTTTCTATGTGGAGGCTATCCCATTGAGCCCAATATGTTTTTACAATGGGAGTTTTGTCAGCTATCTCACTCCATGTGAGCCGGTGTTCCTTTTCCTTATGTTTCATGATGAATGACAGGTCAGCATCCCGTAATTGCTCCTTCTTGATCATTTCATCAGTCCATTCCTCATCAGGTAGCACTTGCATAAGCCGAATATCGATGATATTTTCCTTACCATCCACACGCCCACAATGCTTGCATTCCACGGGACATGGCCTTCTTGATAATGCGTCGGCATTTCCATGTGCGCTTCCCTTCCGATGTTAAATTTGGAAATCGTAGCTTTGCAAACGTTCGATCCAACGTGCTACTTGTTCCTCTGGATTTTTGAATTGTAACAACCAGCGCAAAGCTCCATGATCCGTCCGTAGAAGAAAATTTTGGCCATAGAGGTACTTATGGAAGTGCTTAACACATTCCACTATAGCCAACAACTCTTTCCGTGTTACATAATAATTCCGTTCCGGTTTTTATAACATCTTGGAGTAATATGCAATAACTCGCTCCTCACCATTTGTTGCCTGTGATAATACTCCTCCTATACCGTCATTACTTGCATCGGTGTCCAAAATAAATTTAACTTTGGGTATAGGGTATTCGAGGATTGGTGCTTTGCATAATCGACGTCTTAGTTCCACAAATGGCTCTTCCTGTTCATCCTTCCATTCGAATGCCTTGTTCTTCCTGGTTAACTCGTGTAAACTCTTTGCAATATTGGCGAATCCTGGCACGAATCGTCTATAATAGGTACACAATCCAAGGAAGCTCCGTAATTCATGTAAGTTTTTAGGTCGTGGCCATTCCTTCACTGCTGCGATCTTGTCTTCATCGGTATGGATTCCATTGGTTGTTACCTTATGACCCAAATATTTTACTTCCGTTCTAAATAGTTTGCATTTCTTTGGGCTTAGCTTCAATCCGGCGGCTTGTATCCGATCCAAAACATCTGCCAAATTCCTTAAATGCTCGTCGAAATCCTTGCCCATAACGATGATGTCATCCAAATATACGAGGCACGTCCTCCAATGTAATCCCTTTAGCACGCGCTCCATTAGCCGTTCAAAAGTCGCAGGGGCGTTACATAATCCGAATGGCATAACGTTAAATTGCCATAATCCGTTACCCACACTGAATGCCGTTTTCTCGCGATCTTCCTCCTGGACTTCCACTTGCCAATAGCCGCTTTGCAGATCTAATGTCGAAAATATTCGAGCACCCGATAATGTGTCTAACGTGTCATCGATCCTTGGTAATGGGTAACTATCCTTTTTCGTCACAGCATTTAATTTTCGATAATCACGCAGAATCTCATGGTACCATCCTTTTTCTCGACTAACACCACTGGTGAACTCCATGGACTGCTTGATGTTTCGATTACCCCTGCTGCTTGCACATCTTTTACCATTCGATCCACTTCTCCTTGCTTTGCCAATCGTAATCTCCTGGGTGGTTGGCGAATCAGCATTTCTGCTCCTGTATCTATTCGATGTTTTACCATTGTGGTTCTCCCATTATTATCCGATGTACTGCAGAATATTGGCATGTACCGCTCGAGCAATTGTTTTGCCAAATTTTTCTGTTCCTTAGTAAGATCTTCGGTCCATTTCTCCATGAGATGTTCTACAACCTCTTTCTGCCCTTGCGAGATAGTCGTATTAATCGGATTTTTCTGCTCGCACTTCACAATCGCAGATATTTCTTCGCATTTTCCGATTATTGTCCCTTTCTTGATGGGTTTCATCTTATCCGAGAGATTTAGAGTCCTAATTGGTACTCTATTATCGCTGTCTGGTTTTACTAAAACTTTCCCGATCATAATTTCTCTGGCTCCGCTCTCCGCTTCATTGGCTTCCACAACCCACAACCTGGGTGACCCAGAACCTCCTTCCAATCTTGCCCATACTATTGTTTCCGAGTTCGGTGGCAGCTTCTTGCGATGATCCATTATAATTTGCCTGGTCGTTTCTCCTATAACGGCGCTAACGTGAAGTGGCAACTCGATATTATCGTAGGTTAATACACCCCGTCCAACATCCACCACGAAGCCATTCGTTCTCATGAAGTCCATTCCCAAGATGACTTCGTCTACAATATCTGCAACCAGCACCTCGTGTTGAAAGTGATTTCGTCCAATCCTTATTTTTACCACCTTTTTCCCTTTTATTGCTGAATTTTCTCCAGTCGCCGTTCGTAATTTAATGCCATTAGCTGGTTCCATAATTCCATCGATAATATCCTCACGAAAAATCGTATGTGTTGCTCCCGTATCCAGCGTGATCATGCATTTCTTCCCATCAATATCGGCTTCAATTGTTAAGCTGTCACCATTCCTTGCTATTCTCGAAACATGGATGGAGGTTGTGGGGCAATCGGTTATGGGAGTCAGCTTCTGCTCCTTCAAACTGACTCTTTTTAACGACTCCAATGTCGACTGACCCGCCTTTCTGGTCTCTCTCTGCTCCTCGTTTGGTCTACGCTTCATAGGAGATGGCGATCTTCCTCGTTTCTTCTTAATTTCCCAACAATCTCGTGAGATGTGACCCATTCTATTACATACCCAACATTTAATCCTGCCACTTCCATCTCTGAACCTTGGCGTAGCCCGTGCGGTGTCTATTCTGGAATCAATCTCCACTCGACGAATTTTCATTGCTGGTTTGATGATGGTTTGCGCAGTTTCGTTTGTTAACGCACAAGCGATGGTTTCCGTAAAAGTTGCCTTAGGTGACAACATCACCGCTCTGCGCGTCTCAGGATCTCGAATACCGTCAATGAATGCATCCATTTTAATTCGCTCCATGTAATCGGCCGACATATTTGAATGTACTAAATGCGCGAGCCGCTCAATTGCCGATGAAAATTCCTGTAGCGATTCTCCTGCTCTTTGGTATCGACCCTTCAATTCTATGCGATAGATTTCTCGTTTGTGGTCACTTCCGTATTTTCGATCTAACGCCTTCATAATTCCGATGTAAAAGTTCCGTTCCTGCTCAGGAATGATTTGTAGTGTTTCTGCCGCTTCGCATTTAAGAGCCACAATTAACGCTGCAACACATTGTTCTTCAGTCCACTGATTTTGCTTAATCGCCGTTTCGAACTGGAACTTAAAAATACTGAAGGATGTTGTTCCATCAAATGTTGGTGGTTTTATCTTAACTGCATTAACCATCTGGATCACTTGCTGTGTCGTTTCAATCGCCTTGACATCTTTGAGCTCCTTCTCGAGACGTTTAAAATCTTGTTCAACCGATTCAAATTTTTGTTGAACCGTCCCTTTAACATTTTGAATTTCTGCGTGTACTTCTGTTTGCAGTTTTTCCACTTTACCGTGTAGTGTAGAAGATAATTCCAAAAACCTCTCGTCTATTTTCTTTTGGCCATCTTCTATTTGGTTTTTAATGTCCGCCCCTTGTTGTTCCATCTGCTGTTTCATGTCCTGGTTCGACAATTTCATTTGATGTTTAATGTCCGCTCCTTGTTGTTCCATCTGTTGTTTCATTTGATGTTTAATGTCCGCCCCTTGTTGCTCCACTTGTAACATCTGTTGTTTCATGTCCTCGTTCGATTGTTTAATGTCCGCCCGTTGTTGTTCCATCTGTTGTTTCATTCCCTCGTTCGATTGTTTTATTCCCTCCAACTGTTGTCCCATCATTTGATTCATAGCAGCCATCAACTGTGAAAAATCGAAACTTCCAGATGGGTTTTGTGTTGTTTCGACCACCGTTTGTACGTCCTTTTGTTTCTTATCCCTACTGATCTCATCCGCTTTTTCCTCCTCGAAATCATACACGTCTGGATCTAAACCTTCCTTCTCCATGGCCTCACGTAGTCGCTCCACCAAACTAGCTTTTGTGCCTTCACTGGCCAAACCTCGCCGTGTCAGTTGCTCCTTTAATTGCGCAAGCTTTAATCCGTAGAGAATCATTTTCCTTATTATTCACAATCCCACCGCTGTCACCAATTGTTACGATTTTGCCTTGTCACTTAAGGTTCGAATCACTGGATTGTGAATAAATACACTGCTTCAAATTTGAACTCACACAATTTATTTACACAACACAATTTATTATACAACACAAAATTCACAATTAATTATTATAATTATAACACACTTTTTAATTATCACTTTAATAATTGCTTTAATAATCACTTTAATAACCTTTCTATTTAACCTTCACTGTATCACGTTTAAAATAATACTCAGCATTCCACGTCAACGCGCGCCTTTATATACCAAAATATTTGTTTCTAGAATAATCCTAAATGCGCAGCAAATATGTTAGTATAGAAATACGCCTAAATGTTGAGTATAAATTATAAATGTAGTTGAACAATAAATATGAAATTAACTTATTCTATTCTACTCTAGGTGTCACCGTAACATTATGTTAACTCTATCACACTTGTTTTCAATCTGATCTATAATCTTAAAAAAAATCTAATAAAACTCAACTAGTTTTTGCCCGGGAAAACAACTTTCCCCAACCAGTTCTTGGTTGAAAGCCACTAAACAAAAATCCGAATTACATCTTACTGAATAAATACTAACATTTAATTTTGGTGTAAAGAGACATCTAACAATGAATAGATGAGTTAAACATTTTTGTAATTGAGCTACAAATGATAATAAGTTACAAAAGGTTTTGAAACAATGAAAAATTAAATTGTCAAATCATGAATAGATGTCAAAATTAATAAACAATTTAGGAAGTGACATTCTTAAGATAGATATTTTAAATGACATACAATTTAAATACATAATAACTAATTTTCTTTGATTTTAGATACTCCTGCATTCGTCTCCAAACATTAGATGTGAGCTTATATTGCTAGGCACAACGACAAGATTGGTTTGAAATGTATATGGTTGGTAACAGACGTAATGACAAGTGGTTAAAAACAGGTTTAATAATGACGAGTATACTGTTGAGTTGTTACTATTAGGTTTGGATTCCGGAACTCTTTGTTTCCAAGAGTTATTAAAGCAAATCCCTGTCAAATGTATTGGTCCATTCAAATATGACCTTATAGCGCCCATCAGAACGGTGGTATAATCTTGAAATTTTTATGGTCAGTAATTGTATAACCATGTCCTTGTGGTTACTACAAGGTTTGTTTTCCGGAACTGGGACGTTTTTGGAAAGCATGAAGTAAATATTTGTCTGGGTTCTGAATATGTTTTTTCTTGCCATGCAATATGTTTTATTACAAGGTTTTAATATTTCTTGGGCTGAATTTGTGTCAATTTAAATAATTTTATTGAAATAATGAGCTGGTATAGATATATGTATAATTTTAATAAAAATAACTGTTACAAACACATAACAATGCTTTTTATTTAACAACAACTAATTTCGAGCATTGCTCGCTTCTTCTTGTTGTGAATTTAAAACTCCAGGGAGTTTCAACAATAAAAGAAAGTGATTTTTAAAAACTCAATCAGTTATTTTTATTAAATGTTAAATGGTGATAGGTTCGTATAAAATCGAAAAAATTCCATTTCATAATTTTAGTGTTGCCCGATGAAAATTTTTATTCTTCTGAGAAAACTTTCTGGGCTAACGTTCTATACTGTTGAAAAGGTTCCTCAATGTTTAAAATATTTGTATAGCTTATAAATCTAATGTTTCCTTTGGTATATTTAAGCTACTGTACATTCCAGAAATTTTTTTTTACATTTTCTTAAGTTTTCTGCCCGCATATAAATTTAACTTTAACAACCCCGGAAAAATAATCAAAATCATCTGTTTTTATTTTTAGTGCTTTAAATCCCTGTTTAGTGCCAACTGATCAAATAGGTGGATTTTTACAGAGGTTTTTACTTTTTTCGTATTGATCAGTGAATGGTATCGATATGACACTACTCACACATGCGTATGCCCTGGAACCAAAAACTTAAGGATGGTCGATTGCTTCGATGTGATCGCAATTTTCAAAATATGTAAAAAACGTGTTTGTAACCTGTTAGCTCTCTACCTTTAATTCGACGGTTGTCTAGCATCATTTGGCGAACTTGTGCGGTCTTACCGTCCACTTACTAATGATGAAACCACTTCACTGTAGAAAATTAACGGAATGAAAGAAGATTTTCAAATTGAAGGAAATAGTACTTCACATGCACCAAACTGAAATAGAAGACGTACATCCGCGGTTGGGCCAAGGCACAAGACCCCACACTTTGTTAACCTGTTGCCGCATATGACGGCTGTAGCCGTCGAGAGTTTAATAGAAAAACTGTGAGAAAATGTGATAATTTTCACTTCCAAACATATAAGTAACGCTCAACTTCATATGGCAGTCATAAACAATTGAAAACAAAAAAACGGGTTTCTGAGCACGCCCGTCAATTTAAAAATGTGCGGTAACGGGTTAACACAAGAAAGTGAATTTTTTCCGGGCCACAACTTATATTCTTATTTGCCTTCAACAGAGCATGCAGAACGTCATCGGTAATAATTAAATATACTTTAAACATGTCAGTGATTCTTTGCGGATCACTAACAGTCAAAAATTTGAGAGATATTTGCGGCGGTATACCACTACAGTTCAATTTAATTGTAACCCAGCTATAAAAACATTCCATTCAGCCTCTGCAGATTGGACTTTCTGGGTCTATGAGGACGAAATCATGAACTTCAGTCTGGAGAATTATAATCTGTTTTCTGGGGGGTGTACCGAGAATTATAGATCTGATGATGTTGCAATTTACGCTAGAAAGGTTTAGAATTGTAAACATAATAAGCTCGACTTTAACACTTTTGATGGTACAGGCATTTCCTTTATGTTAGGGTCAAAACTAGCATGTGCCTTCTGAATCTACAGATTAAATTCCTTCAACATTTCCGATTTCATTGCGGAATTTAATATGTTTTTGGCTGATTTAACAAACTCCAATATAATAATTATGGGGAACTTTAATAAAGATTTTTTATTAAAAAATACTGATTTACTAGATGTTTCATCAGCAAATGGCCAGTCATAAGAAACTCTGTTGAAATTGTCTACGAAAACTGCTTCTATGGGGGAGAATTGGCGCGCGATGTTTATAGCCAATCCAGTGGGTCACTTGCTTTTGATTTCTAAATATTCTAAATTTTCATTTTAGAAGCTCCTCAAAAACTAATCCCATAGGTGGAAAAGCAGTTAAGCTTAGACCTTGGATGTTTGATCACCTATTAAATAATATATTCAAGAGAAATAAAATGTTTCAGCGTCCAAGGAAAAATCCAACTGACAAAATGCGAACTATAGTCGCAAACTATGTTACAACGTTAATGCCAAAATAGGTCAGAGTAAAAAGCACTACTTCCGTTGAACAGTTTAATTCCAATGGCACTAATGGCTGGAAAAACTGGCAGTCAGTAAATTAATTGATACAGGGACACCCATACTATACTGAGTGAGAAATCTAAAACAGTACATTTTAGGGACAGCCCGGAACTACTCGATTCTTTTGCTTTCCATGTTTTTGGCTGTAACAAAGCTCAGACTAGTACTTCGACTGGCTGTTTTATGATTAGTATAGTAAATGAAATTAAATATTTAGTTATTTTGATTGATGCAAATCTGAAGAAGCATGTCTTATGCCTCTTTCGGCCGTTATACCTACGGAGATTAGTTTATTATGCCCTAGTTGATTCTATCCTTCATTTACAGGCGAGTGCCTGTAAAACAGTAATAAATTTGCTTTTCGTTCGGCAGAAACATGTTATCCGATTAATGACTTTTCAGGATGCGCTCTCTCGTTCTTGGCCCATCTTTCAGGCTCTAGACAATCTGCCACTGCGACACACATGTTTGTCTTCAAGATCTTAAAGGTTTTTTTATTATGAGTGGAAATAACTTTGTCACTTGTTCTGGCTACGGTCTTCGATTGAACTCGCAATGCAGTAAAACATATTTCTAACTGGAAGTTAAATCTTCGTAGACATTTCTTCAATATAGTTTCTCTACATTTCTTCAACATAGTACTTAAATGAAATGCAAGACGTACAAAAATTAACCTCAATCCTACTCCTATCTACTTTTATTATTATTATTGTTATATAGTTAATTAGAAATCAATGTGCCCGACACGAGCTCTAATGAGCCAAGGGTACAATTATCTTACCATACTTTTCCATTAGTTATCTATATATATTCTTTGTTGTAAATTGATTAAAATAAAGTTTCAAACAAGGGATGGGTTCAATTTGTATTTTTATGGTCTTTAAATTTATGAGTTTTATGACGAGCCTTCAAAACTATAAGAGAACGAGGAAAAAAATTGTTCAATATCCAAGTTCATCTCTCTATATATAGTATAAATATTCTGTAAGTGTGTATGTGACTGCACGACTCCTAAACGGCTGTACCGATTTAATGAAATGTTGTGTGTGAGTGGGTTTCTCGATGGCGATCGGGCTCTAGCAATTTTTTTTATTTTTTAATGAAAGTTTTATTTTTTATTTTTTTAAGATTTCTCGCATATCAGAACATATAACCCCAAAATTTCACCCCACCACCCCAAATCTTTCATAAAATAAAAAAAAATTATACGTTCAAGAATAATTAACCGTTAAAACCGTCTGAAAAGTTCATGCATAATTAAACTTTTGTGAATAATTTGGGTATCATATTGGTGGCTGATGTCGAATTCTCTGGTGTTTAAAGTACGCATCAATATACATGTGCACGTCACTTGCATCGTAACTTGGCGTTCGTTTGCATTCATATTGAGTGTATTATTCATCGAATTAGTTTCGCGTTGTTTTGACATTTCAATTTCTTATCGTTGTTTTTCGATATTCCATGTCACATTTCCATGAATATTGAGTGTATTCTGCAACTTTTTTAAAATGTGAGTGCTTTACGGACTAAAATTATTGTTAAACATCTTGCTTTACTTATTTTTCAACCAATAAGCCATTTTTCGGACATCAATAAATTGTTGTAAAATATTCCACATATTTTTGCACGCAATCAAACAGGCAAAATACACTTTTTATGGGAAGGTAAGCTTTAATTAACAAAGCATTATTTCTCACTGTATGGTATTCACGATTCAAAGATGGGCAATTTAGCAATTGTTATTATTCTTATACTTATTTTTTCGTTGAATTTTATAGATTGTGTGGGCCACTATATAATCAAGAAAGAACTTTGTATGAAGGGTCCGATTAGTATATGGATTAAAGACAACTTAAGTTGTAAATTAGTAATAATATTCACGTTTGCTGAACCTGCTTATAGCAGGCAAGCCAACGTTCAGGAAACGTCGGTCGCGTCCGCTAGTTATTTTATAAAAATAATCGACATGAGCGTTTAAACAACCCGTTTGATTTTGATTCCGATCAGTATACTCCAGAAACGAATTTAAAGCATCATAGTCTACCGTTTTATAGTTGAAAGCTCACTAGAATTAAAATCTATGTTATCGAGACTTTTGAGGTTAAATCACAATTGAATGGCTGGAGATCATCATTAATAGTAAGTTATTTGACTTTCGATAATTTGATTTAAGAAAAATCAGCTGAGGATAAGGAAAAAATAACTTCGATTACCAGCACCATGCTTTCTATTGGAAGCAAGTTTCAAGGTCAATAATATTCGTACGTACATCTTTCGAGACAACTGGCAGAAATCCTCCACCTCTCGTAGTCGATTGAAGGTTCGAATAACGGTCAAGTCTGAAAGCATAGAAATACGAGGAAAAATACTCTTTAGAACTGTGCGCCCTCGCGAGACATGTTCCAATGAAACAAATGACATTATTCCAGGGTTTAAAAATTCGCTCGTTAAAATGTATTATTCGCTCTTTAATGATCGAACAGTGCTTGTATTTGTAATACTGATCACTGAATAATGAAAAGTAAACAAAAATATTTTGTTTTACTATTCATTTATGAAGAATAGTGTAGAAAGAATAGTTACATTCTCTATTCGATCGTTCAATACAGAGAATAATATATTTTATCTATTCTCTACTACAATAAATGTTCGCTTTGTTATTCAAATAGAATAGAAAAGTAAAACAAGAGAGTAGTAGATCCCGTTCGCTCACACAAACAAAAAATCATCAATCCTTTTAGTTTTTTTATTATTCTCTCACTATTCGTTTATAACTGAATAATATTTTTCAAATTTTGTTTTACTATTTATGAGCATAAAGAAATTAGCGTGCAACACAATTCATTTAAAATGAATGGAAAATGAATAATAAGCAACTGAAGAGTAGTGTAGAACGCTGCATTATACTCGTTTTCCAACACCAAGTTGTGAAAATAAATAAATTGACAATGTGTTGGTTTTGGCAGAGATCGGCAGTGTCGGTTGAGCTTTAAATGCAGATAGCGGTATCCATAGTTGACAGAAGTACATAATCGGTTAAAGTTTCTTTTAGAGGGATGCTCCCAGAATTGCTCCCAAACTAACTAACCGGAATTTTAAAATTTTATTTCTATCCAATTTGAAAATGAAGGAAACCAAATATACTTATTAAAATAAAAATAGAAAACAAAGTATAAAAGTACGAAAATAAAAAGTACTAAATTTATCGTGTATGTCATTTTTTAAAGGATTACACATACTTCTAATTGCGATTAGAAGGGCGCGGTTCAGTTTAGGGGCGGTATGTTGTACCATCACTTCGAATCGAAATTCGAAAAAGTCGAATCGAAAAAAGTGATATTCGGCATGTTGTATTATTTTCGAATTTTATCGTTTTTTTATCTTGCAATACTTTTTGTAGGATGATTTCAGCTACATTTATTATTACTTTGGTTTTAAATGATGTAACTTTATCCTTTATTGCGATTCGAAAATGATATAACATACCGCCATTAGACTTTTTAGAATTTCGATTCGAAGTGATGGTACAACATACCGCCTCAGATGTAAATATCAAACGGACAAGAGCTAAAATTAAACACTTCTACAAGCCTTTTATGATAAAACTATAAATTGATACAAAATTAAAAAGAAATTAAAGGATAATAAATATTATCTTGTTAATTTAGTTTGAAAATCGTGTGATGTTTGGTGTGATTTTATAATCCCGTATTATATATTATGTATATTGTGTTTCAAAAGCCGTAAGTTTTGAAAGCAGTGAAAAATTCGGTTCTCCATTAAAATATAAAATTAGAATAAAATAAAGAACTATGTATCTTGTTAGACTGCAAGATGAGATGGAGTAGCATTGAATGGAACGATTTGTATTTTTATATAAGTCAATAACCAAAACGCTTATTGATTTAAATTATTTTAATCTGGTAGTCGAACTGCTTAAAGCCAGTGAGTCTTGCAGAAGAACCCTTGGCACATCGTGATCCAAATTTAAAAACCAGCGAGGGGGTTCTAAAATCTCTTTTCTGCGAGCTGAAGCAGCAGAATGAAATTTTGACATCAGAATTATATAATACCATTCCATTTCGTATCCTTAAAAGACGAAATCAAGATGTTGTTTTCCTTATGCGTTATCTTCAAAATAAAGACATCCAAGCTTCTGATGAACTGCCAATTTCGTCGAAATTTAAAATAATGAACGTGGCTACAGACTTATTTAATAAAATGTTTCATTAACTAGAAGTAGTAGCTGAGCCTGACATATGTAGATTTAAATTCTCAAATTTAAATCGTAACTGTTACACTTTCATTGACTATCAATAATATAAGATTATGTACTATTTTTTATCATATTGTATTTCTTTTTAGTCGAGCAACAACTATTTAAATTCAATCATTGTAAACTCGAGCCAAAATGAAAAATTGAAAGACGCCATAAGTGCTTCGCTTAAAAGTAACCCGGATTTACTTCGAAGAGCTAATAATTGCAAAATTACCATAAACAAACGTTCTTTTATATGATAATGGATGTAATTTAACATTAAATTTATTAAAATTGTTAGATGGATTGAAACAATTCAACCAACTTCCACCGAGTTCGAAAAAGTTTTTTCGAGTTCATCTAATTTATGTAAGAAGAGAATGATTAAGTAGCAAATCGGTTTTGAAATAACTGCAACTGGAAAATTCTCGTGTCCTGATTCTAGCGTGGGTCGTGATGTTTTTGTGTTAAGTTCCGAATCCGTTAAATCCCGGCAAATTGTAATTTCTAAATTCTGGGAGCGCAAATTTTGCCTGGGAAAGCATCTCTCAAGTTGCTGTAGATGTTGGTACTATGTCGAAAAGCTTGGCAGAAGATTTCGATAATTTTTAGATCACAGTTATGAACTTGCGAAATAGAATTTTTTCCTGTCAACTTGTTGGATCTGATGTTTTAGGAACTAGTTTTAGTTTTAGCTCTTTTGAACTATCCTTTTTGGATAAAGATCAGGACTCACAATCCACTAGATTGCAATGCTCCACCTTTTTACAGATAAATCCAACTAGCTTTATCACATGTCGACATAATCGCCTTACTCGACAACTAGTTACTAGGATGACGATCCGGGTGACGAAGCAATTAATGAAATTTCGTTCAGGTGCGGTGAAAACGATTCAATATGTTTCATATTGATACAAATAGAAGATTTTCATGAAGGCGTATAAGATAGCTAACACTCCACCGACCTCGGTACTGGATCCAATGAATATAAAGTTTACGTGGAAATGACAACTACAAACAACACATGAAACTACTTTTTGAGACGATAAGATTGTAAACATATATTAATTGCAATTGATTTCAGACAAAGATATTTACGCCGCAGAGGTTATCGCTATCACAAAAAAGTTTGAACCCCAGTATATAGGCAAATAATCTTATTGAAAAATGGTTCAAATGTCACGTGCAATATAACAAGCAATGTTTGAAGCAATTCAAACTTCAATTTTGCCATCGAAGGCAACGGCTTGCGACTCGGTGCGTTATCTTGATGTAAGAATGCTTTATTATTTTGCATTTGAGGCAAATTTTTGTAATTTTTTCCTTCAAACGCAATAATAATAGCGTAATGGCATGTTCACTGTGGATGGTCTTTCCTCGCTAAAGAGAGTGGACGAAGAAATTACCTTGCGCATCTCTGCTTTTTTACTAGTGCACCGTCCTCCAAAACGATTTCATTAGCATTGTTTTTCACTCCAGCAATAATTTACTATTTTACGAGTACTCGCATGATACATAATCTACTATTTCATTTAAATCCCATTCACCGCCCCGTAGTATTTTATCTTACAGCAAACCACGACAATCTAGAATATTTATGATATAACGGCAGTCCACCATCAAATTATATCCAAATACACAATGATTTTGAAAATAATTTATGACCAACTAAACACATTATGTCAATCCATGATCATATAGACGATAATATGCAATAATAAAATAATAAATCGGAGTACATAATTATGTATGTACAATAATAATGAAATGAAGACAAATTGAGTAAGCACATAAAGAAAAATATAATTTGTTATGTTTTTGACTTGGGCTAATAATATAAAAAGTCCATATAAGAACGAAAGGAAACGGGCAAAATAATTTCTTTAGTAATTTATCATCAAGAAGTTTTCTTTAATTAGGAAAATGAAAAAATTTTCCATCTACCACAGTGCGATAACAGTAGTAGGTATACTAGAACCAGAGCGAAGTACTACTTATCATTATGTAGAAAATGAATATCATCTACTAGCTACGATTCATTTCTTCTTGTGTGCCCGACATCTCTATTGTCTTTATTATTATATTACATGGCATAAAAATTATGATACAAGAAGTCAATATGTTACACAGGCCAAATCTTCACAGAAGATAGTACACAGGAAGAGAGGTCATTAATTTTGACTAATTTTATAGTCAAAAGAGAGTTAAGTTAGAATTTTTGTCGTCATACACGATATGCAATTCATTGTGTGATTAATTGCTTAAGTTTTATTTTTTGTGTGCCCTATGTTGTCCCACTACTGGTATGCTTTGCCTTTTAGGTATCTAAATTATTTCGCTTCTTGAGAATTTTTTGCTTGTTTCGTTTCAGAATACATTTTTTTAAGTAAGATATATTGCGCTGTTATGTTTATGTTCTGTAAATAAAAATATACAAAGCTTATTTGCAGCAATTTTACGTCACCAGATATTTTATGTGACCGGCAATATAAAATGATTTTAATTACTTTACTAATTATTTATTTTGAAAACTGCTTTATCTCACCCTGTAACTATTAAAAGCAAAATAGTTTTATATTTTAAATATGAAACTCAACTAAGCAAACTGTACATTACCATACATTTTTCAATTACTTGCTCATTTACTACATACATAACATGGAGAAGAAAGTAGAGACAGAAGGGGAAAAAGCTTAAAAATTTCGTCATACGACGAACCAATGGAACAACAAGTACCTAAAATATAATTAAACAAATTTATAAAACAAATAAAATTTATTTAAATATTTTCTGTTGCTTATGTGAAAATAATAATATTTTTTATTAAATAATTTCTAACGGCGGGAAGCTGAAATAGCAAACAGAAACAAATATTTGATTTTTAAATAAAGCAAAAAATAAATTATTCATTTCTTAAATTAACAGAAACATTTTATGAAATGATAAAATAATGCTTTTTAAAAAAATAGAATATTTTTTTTTTTTTTTTTTTTTTTTTTTTTTTTTTTTTTTTAAAGAAAGTATTAATCATCCAATGGATTTAATGTCCTTTTAAGGTCAATTAATACTCCCCTTTTCATTCACGCACTCACCCACCCATTCACCTACTCACACATTTTTACAGTATACCACCTGCACGTTGCAAGCTCCATGTCAACCTGCACGTTGACATGGACGGTGGGTCGGCGCTGAATTCTGCACTCCAACAGAGGGTCTAAGTTGTGTTTATTATCATCACCGATCGTAATCGATGAAGAAAATTCGCTTTACATCCTGCCTCTGATGGGATTCGAACCCAGTACCTCCCGGTCCAAGTGCCGAAGCTTTAACCACTGCGCCACTTGTATATTAATCTTCCTATTTGCAGAATATATATAATAATTAACACTATTTGTGTATATTGTAATTTTTTTAAAAAACTTGAATTTTTTTAAATTCACAATAAATAAAAATAAAAAAACAAATAGACTTTTTCGGTTTTTTAGAAAATATATTTTTTATAGTAAATAAAAAACTTTCGTTTTGAGTGATAATTAATTTTTTATTTTTGAGACCGGTTTCGGAACTATCTTCCTTCTTCAGTCTATATTTTACTACTAAAATGGGGAATAAAATTATGCATAATTTTTTCCATTTTTTGTCTGTTGCACTTTCCACTGTTGTCTTTGTGGTGTCATCTGTTGTAGCGCCAAATCGTAAATTTTGTTTGTTTTGAAATTCAGCTTGTCACAGAGAATAGTAAAATAATTTAAAAAAAAAATTTTTTAGTTTACTATTACATCAAATCTGAGTAAGTAAATTCAACCAATATATATGTAGATTTTACTATAGTACAAAGTTAAATATGAATAGCATTTTGGTAAAATTAACCGAACGATTAAGTAAAACCGACAACCTTTTAAAGTACATAAAACCCACACTATAAAAATAATAGTATTTATTAGTATTTTTCAAAAAATAATTTTATTTTCGAAAATTATTATTTTACTTTATCAATTTAGTTAAATTAACAAAGCATATGTTAACTTGTATTATAAAGAGTAGGATAAATTAACTACAAAATAGGTTGATTTTACAATTTTAGGTTTACTTATCGATTTGCGAAGTTTTTCTTTGCATGATGTAAATACTTTTGCTATGGTTTTTTGTAGTGCGTAATTGTTAAACTTTATTTATTTTTGTTTTGTGTATCTTGTAAATATGTCTGTAACATAAAAGCTTATACTTAAGTTATGGTTTAATAAATATTATATTATATACTATATATTTAGTAAAGTATGCACAAAACTATCATGCACAACATTAACTGGATAGTTTGTTACAAAATGCAATGACTAGAGATTATTAAGCAGTGATACTGATCACTGTTATAATTCGAGTGGTCGATGAATTATTTATTAAAAGATCTTCAGCATAATAGCCTCATTTCGAATACATGTTGTGTTTTCCTCATCATCTGAATGAAGATTTGGCTGATAAACTATACAAAATTGGCATAATTGAATTTAGGGACAAATTATCTCTTAGAATTATAATTTGTATAAAACAAAGAGTATGAGGTCATGGTCACAATCCAATGAATCAATCATTCCTTGATACTGTGTACTGAACAAATAGAAAGCATCATATTCGCTCCTGAGTTTCATACTCCGCTAGTTTCATACTCGAGATGAAATATTTTTGTTTTATTATATTTTGGGTGTTGCCATGGTAAAAAAAATTTTGGGTGTTGTTCTCAACATTATACACTACTCTATTTTCCGTTTCATAGGACACACCCTATTATACCAATTAAAAAGTCATGTAACTGCCGAAGGGAATTTGTTTATGTTTTATTTCACAAGTCAAGTTTTTAACGAAAAGTGTGGCTACACAAATTAACGAAAAGTGTAATTTCTAAAAAGTGTAGCAATTAAAAGTGTAAGTCACCGGTGTAAAGTATTTAACGAAAAGTGTAGCTACACAAATTAATGTGATATTCGATGTCAAACTACCGTAGTGTTAAGTTGTGCTAATTAATCTGCGACAAATAAAAAGTGAAATTTCATATTACTTCCAATTTAAATAATATTGTGGAAGTTTAAATAAATGTTATACACATCACTACGCACTATTGTTGTATATAGTGTGTTTAGTTTACGATTTTGGGGTGTTTGAATTAAATTAAAATTATTATTTGGTTCCTGTGGTGTCAATAATTTTGGCGCCTAAATTATATTGTTTTTGTGCAATCATCAATCCCGTGATAATGCCCATTGTACCGTGTACATTGTGTAACAAACCAATCGGTAGAGGCCTGAAAGCTGGTGTTAATTGTGTTAAGTGTGATCAGGCTTATCACATTAACTGTGGCTATATATCTGATGAGCAGTACAAGAGTCTTTCCAATGGTTCTTCAACATGGCTGTGCAATAAGTGTCATTCGAGTGTGCGCAAATCAATCATTGTGTCTGATGAGGATACTGACCCGATAAAGTTGCCGGTGAACGCAAACTTAAACGACATTATCTCTATTTTGAGATCTATGCAGCAGAAGCTCAATAAATTGGATGATCTGGAGAAGTCGCAGTCGTTTGTTTGCACAAGCTTAGATGGTTTAAACGCGACCATAAAAGATCTTAATAAAGCTAATACAGAAGCAAATGAAAGGCTGATGGAGCTTGAATGCAAATATTTGCGACAAGAGGCTAAATTAAACCTGATGGAAGCTCAGTTAGACCAATATAATCAAGGGGAAATTAAAAACAATATTGTCATTTGTGGCTTGCCTATTATTCCAATTCAGAATGTTGATGATCTTGGTCAAGAAGCCTGTAACTTAGTGCTCGAGACTCTAACTAAATTTGACGTTGACATAAAAACTGATGATATTGTTTCAATTAAAAAAATGTTTCACAACAAAAACAGCCGATCAACTTTAAAAAACTCATTTATTGTTGAACTCAAATCGACAGATATAAAAAATCATATAATCACTAAATATAATGATAAAAAAAAATCCACACCAAATGATAACGGTTTCAACGTTATCCAGCACTTCACAAAATTTGAATCACGACTACACAAAGAAGCTAAAAAATTTCAACTACATCACAAATTCCAGTTCTTGTGGTGTAAAAATGGAAAGATGTTTCTTCGCAAGTCAAGCAGTTCGGAGGTACATCATATATATTCAATGAACGATATCAATCGCCTTCAGAAAGGATTTCGTACTTCTGGGAACACATCATCTTCTATGGATTAATAGGTACTGTACGCCTAATCTTATTGTTTATCATTATCTAAAAAACTTTAAGATAGTTTATTTAATTATTATATTAGTACTTACCTGTATCAAATTTTATAAATTTATATTTTTTTTTGTACACAAAAACAAACTAAACCGAATATGTCAAATGACATTTTTTGTTTATTTTGTTAATATTTTCCTCACACAAATTACGGTATTTTTCCGTAGTACAATATTATTGTCTCTTTACTGCAATTAAAATTTATTTATAGTTCAGATCATTACACATTTCCTAAAATACAGAACTTTATAATTTCATTTAAATTGTTGATTAAGTTAAACTCCGAAATGTTGACTATTTTTCTTGTAATTCATTATAATATAGTCCTAACAATACGTAAGTGTTACGCTGTTTTTGTGAATTTTTTGATTCTCTCTCTATTTTATTTTCAATTAGTCTTATATTGGCGAAACGTATTTATTTCTAACAAATATTGAATGCATTCTGCACAAATATAGTTTAACCTTACGTATGTGTTATATTTATAATTATAAAATTGATTTTTATGAGCAAATTCAGTAAGACACTAGAAAAAAATTGTGTAAATAGTTGTTTCTTGAACGTTGATGATTACGCATTGAGCAAAACAACAATTGATTCCACTTCAAAAAAATTAAACATTCTGCAATATAATGTGCGCGGCATGAATAATATGAATACGTTTGATGATGTTATTTTATTTAGTGAAAATCTGAATGAAAACATTGATATCTTGGTACTTGGTGAAACTTGGGTTCATAGTCACAACGCCATTTCATTCCAACTAAATAATTTTCGGAGTGTTTTCTCTTGTCGGGATGATCGCATAGGTGGTGGTTTAGCTATATTTGTTAAAAATAATCTGAATTTTAATATTGTTATGTGCGATGATAATCAGTTTCCCTTTCATTTTATATGTATTGAGCTTACTGATTACACATCGACCAAATTATTAGCTGTTTATAGACCACCAAATTCAGATGTTAACTTATTTTTAGAATTTTTGGATGGCTTTAATATGGGCAAAACTGATACTATTATTATTGGAGACATAAATATACCTGTAAATAAAAAATCGAATTTAGTTTATGACTATAAAAATATTCTGATGAGCTCAGGAATGATTGTTACTAACACGTTTGCTACAAGATCAATTAGTAACAATATTCTTGATCATGTTGTATCTAGTTTTGTTAATATTGGCACAGTTCAAAATTCCACCATTTTCTCTAATATTAGTGATCATAATTTTGTCTTTACGTCGGTTAACTTCAAAGGGAAATTCTTCCGACGAAAACTGCAAAAAAGAGTTATTAACTTTGATAAAGTTGACTCATGTTTTGTTGATTTTCTCGAAAGCACGCATTTTGATTTTAATGATCCTGATACAACTTTTAAACTGATTATTGAAAAATATAATCAGTTAGTTGAAAAATTTACTGTAATTAAAAGTGTTGTTGCTAAATTGAAGAGCAACTCTTGTCCCTGGATGACTTACAATTTGTAGAAACTCATTGGGAAACGCAATAGATTATTAAAGAAACACAAATTAGACTCCAATAACATGATAATTCGTGAACAATTGTATAATTTAAATAAAAAGATATCATCGGCGAAATATTATGCGAAGAAACAGTTTTATGAAGTTATGTTTAGTAATGTGAACCAAACACACTTATGGAATAATATCAACCAGTTTTTAAATAGAAATAATTATAACTCCGATATTCAAACTATTGTCGTTAACGATGATAAATATAGTAATATATCTGATATAGTTGATATATTTAACGATTACTTTGTACGTATAGGTAATTCGCTGGGAGAAGCAATTGGAAGTGATAGAGATATTAATAAATTTAATACATTGCGTTCGAATCCTGACTCTATATTTCTATCGCCCACTACTCCTGCGGAGATTTGTAATATTATTTGTTCTCTGGATAATGGTAAAGGTAGTGGACCAGATAATATTCGTAATCAGGTTCTGAAGCGTAATGTAGCCTTCTTCACTGAAATTATTGCTAAGTTAATAAATACAAATTTTCAAACCGGTGAGTATCCTAATCAATTGAAAATTGCCAAAGTTGTCCCAGTTTTCAAAAGTGGTGAGAAAAATCTAATTTCTAACTATAGACCTATTCGTACTCTATCTGTATTCGATAATATTATTGAAAAAGTTATAAATTCGCGATTCAGGAGTTTCTTAAATGAATCGAACTTTTTCTACGCATATCAGTATGGGTTTAGAGAAGGTGCGGGCACTGATGTGGCTCTTGTTGAAATGACAAACATGATTTACAATGCTTTGGATCGAAAGGAGTATATTGCAGCCCTCTTTCTAGATCTAATAAAAGCTTTTGATACTATTGATCACAAGCTGCTTCTCGATAAACTATATGGTTATGGATTTCGTGGTGTAGCCTATAAATTGATTAATAGTTACTTAACTAATCGCCAGCAATATGTTATGATTAATGGAATTAGCAGTAATATTTTAACTGTTAAATGTGGGGTTCCTCAAGGCAGTGTGTTGGGACCATTACTGTTCCTGATATTTATCAATGACATCTCGAATTTACCCTTGATTGGCAAAATTCAAATTTTTGCAGACGATACTGCAATATTTTATGAAACTAAAGTCCCTTCTACAATACAGAATAGCGTGAAGCATGATATGAACATCTTACTGGAATACTTCAAATCGAATGTAATCTCATTGAATTTAAATAAAACAAAATTTATGATCTTTCATTCACCACAAAAAACTCCAATTGATTTGCCATATCTTAATATAAATAACGTTGTAGTTGATAGAGTTGAATATTTCAAGTACTTATGAGACTGATGAACTTTGCATTTATTCATCCCAGAATTCTTTATGGAATTATTGTTTACGGAACGGCAAGTCGGAGTAGGTTAAAACCTCTTCAAATCATGCAAAACAAAAGTGTGAAAGCTTTCTTGAAGCTCCCTTTTCGAGTATCATGATTGTATTTATATGAAATTGAATCCAAAGGAATTTTGCCGTTGGGTGCGCTGTATGATTACCAAGTTTCATTGTATATGTACAGGACATTAAATGTCTCTTCTACCTTATCTAATTTAGAATTTAGTAATAGTAATCATAAATATGGAACCAGATTTGCTAGTAACATATCATGCGGATCTATTACTAACGAATTTGAACGCAGATCAATCCGATTTTCCGGTCCCTCAATTTACAACAGATTGCCTGAGTCATTGAAAACCGTAATGAATATTCATCAATTCAAGAAACAATTAAAGATCTATTATAGAGAATTGGTAAATAATTACATTTTGTAAATTGTATAACTTGGAAATGGTTCCCCGAAAATTCTGCGATAATCAATTATGCGACAAACAATTCATCGAAAAACAATTCATCGAAAAACAAATATGAAAACTACAATTTTACATTAACCAAATGTGCGTGAAAACAATTTTGAAAAAAACAATTCATCGAAAACACAATTCATCGAAACAAAATTTTTCACCTAAAAGTTCCTGTTGAAAATCAGTACTTACATAAGATTTCCTAAATGAAGATTTTACAATTATTCATCAAAATAAAATTATATCGATGTTGAGTAGATTTTGAAAAAGATTTTTAAGTTGAAGTGTATTATTTATTTGAATCAAGCATGAATTAGATGAAAAAAATGTGAAAACACAAAAAGCTTGCAAAAAATTAGCTGTTTATGGGATAATATGCCATTTCTTTAGAAGCAAAATCTGAAAATCTGATTCTAAAATTTATTACACACTGAATGTCGCAAAAAATTGAAAACCTGTGTTAAATTTCTATAAATTTAACTTATCTGGCACGCAATGGTTCGATCGCCCATTTTTAAAAAATCAGTGTAAATTCCAGGTAATTCACATAAGTTTGTAATTTAACATATATATGCAACAACTCTTTCTCTATCGAGAACAGAAAACCGCTTGACGATTTCTTGAGTAGGAGCTGAGATATGAATATTCTCGCCAAGTGATGCTCCAAAAACGACAAATACGCTTGAACAAAATATTACCCAAGCAAATAACCATTTTTTTTTATAAGCATCATCATCATTATCATCATGAAAATCCACATAAATAATTTCTAGACCATGCTGAGTAATTACGTAGTATTTTGCTTCTAAAGAAATGGCATATTATCCCATAATCAGCTAATTTTTTGCAAGCTTTTTGTGTTTTCACATTTTTTCCATTTATGATCATCAATCATCATGGTTCTATTGGGATTTGAAATCAAAACTGACGTAATCACGGAAATACAATATTTTAAATTATTTTTCGTGAAAGAATGATATGAAATGATCCCTTAATCATCTAATTTTCTTCAATAATATTCATGTCTTCATATATTTTAGTACTTGGGGCCAACCACTTGCACCATAAGTTCCTGAAATGTTCGAATTATTATCGCAATTCATTTTAATTCCAACAAATGATGGACCTCAATCACAAAAATCCGTTTGAAAATCTACGCAATATCGATATAATTTTATTTCGATGAATTGTAAAATCTCCATAGTAAATTCCTTTGGGACCAGAAAAATGTGCGAAAACGAATTGTGCGAATATACAATTCATCGAAAATATTCATTATAACTAATATGCTTTAACTTTTGGCTCAGATTTGGCCAGTTTCCGATGATTTTAGGCAAAAATGAAGTTCTACGTAATTACTCAGTATAGTTATAAAAAAAATGGTTATTTGCTTGGGAACCATTGCGTGCCAGATAAGTTGAATTTATAGAAATTTAACACAGGTTTTCAATTTTTTGCAACATTTAGTGTGTAGTTGATTCAGAATTTCAAAAATAAACTTAAATCCAACACACTAGTTGCCTGAGATGTTCGATATATTATAACATTTCAATTTGATTTAAATAAATGATGCTCCTCATCACAATAATTCGCTTCAAATTCTGCTTAATATCGATACAATTTTTTTCACCTGAAATTGTCCTGGTTTCTTTTCCGTATATCACAAAATTGAACAATTAGAGACAATTGATCAATATTCTTTAATATGCATTACGAGTCTTTTCGATGAATTGTTTCTTTCTTTCGCATATTTGATTTTTCGATGAATTGTTCTGTGTATAATTGTTTCTGTGTACAATTGTTTGTAGTACAATTCTTCTTCTCTGAATTCATTTCTAACAATTGTTTATCGCACTTTTGTGAGTGTGTTAAATTGTGTTGCGCATAATTTTCGGGTTGCCCTTAGAAATGCATATAAGTATCTGACACATGTATGAGAAATATGTTTATTATAATATTAATTTCCCTTTAAAGGACAGTAAATCCATTGGGGAATTGACATTATAACTTTATTGTAATATTATTTTATTGTAAATAAAGTTAATTAAATCCAAAAAAAAAAAAAAAAAAATGACGCTACACAAAACATTAATAAGTCTAACTTCTAAAAAGTGTAGCAATTAAAAATGTAAGTCACCGGTGTGAAGATGTTAACGAAAAATGTTGCTATACAAATTAACAAAACGTGTTACTTCTAATAAGTGTATTATTTGAAAGTGTAAATAGTACACCTTTACTAAAAAAACATCGTCAAAAATGTTTATTTCATGCAAATATCAGGACCAAGTTTTATTATTTTATTAGGAGTATAACTTAGTTTTTTAGATTTTTTTGCAGAACAAACACGTTTATTTCTATAAAATGGTAAATTTTATTTTAATCAAAATCTTTTCTATCATTATCTATGACTTTTGACCATCTTTCTGGCAATTTACAAATCTGCGAATTTTCATTCGCATTTCTAGAATAATGCGAGAAATATTATTCAAGTCTATGTTCGACCTGCTATAGGGTTACTTGTATATATGTTATAAACAAAATAGTTTGTTTTGCAAACAATAATGATATTTGAACGTTTTAGAATTTTAAACATTTAAACCAATATAATAAATCCAGGTTAATTTTAATAGGAACCCTAATTATCAACTTCCGGGTGACCTCACTTCGATGTGAATCTAGTTTTTGGCTGTCGCCCACCATAATCAAAAATTCCAATATAAAATAATTAAATTCAATTTTATTATAAACTTAATACCGAAGTAATTTTTAAATAATCCTAATTTTTAATATTGAGAAATGTTGTTGTTATCATAAATAACGGTTGTTGTCAACTTTTGATATTTCGAAAATATGCTTGCGCTTTATGGTACACCTAGCTGCGCAATGGATTAAGAAAAATTAATTAAAACTTTAAAATTTATATTCCTTTTGTATATCAGTGACTGAAGAACTTTTATATCAATCAAGCAAGAAATGTAAACTTCATAAACCCACATGAACATTACGTAATGCGTTTCATAATAATCAAATCAACAAACTTCAAACTTAAATATTCCTTAAAGTGCCCATTTTCTTATCTCTATCAAAGTTTTTAAAAATAGAAAAGTTGAATGTCAAATTTAATAAAAAAAAAATCGGATGAACAAAATAATAGACCAAGAACGGCAAACGTTGTAAAGTATATAGGAAATAATAAGTTAAGCGGAAATTCCATATATAGCACACACAAAACGAATTATATTTTCACAAACCGATTTTCCATACTGACAATAAAACTGCTATTGTTGAACTACAATTATTTTTTAACCAACGCCAAGCTTTGTACAGAATTTGTTTCTTGTACATTAAGTTTTTCATTTTATTGCAGGGTAATGTAAGTTTTCCATCTGACCAATATTGTGGTTCATGAAATTTTAATTAAAATAAAATAAAATCTGTGGTTTTCTGTTGAAATGGATTTTTTTTTTGTACAATGCTATTGATAAAAATGTGTAAATTTGCAGGAAAATTATTGGAAAATTTAGAATATATTTTATTGTAAATTATGTGGTGAACTGTATTTTCAATATTTAGATTGATTTGATTCTGGTTGGTGGTTTTGGTTACAATAAAATAATTGTGTACTTTGTTTTACGATTTTTTTTTTGTAAGAAGATTTATTTCTCATTTGATTAAGTAAATTTTAATCAGCTATATTAGTGGTTGTTATTTTACTAAATTATTTTCTGTTCGAGAAACTTAATAACCAAAATGGTATTTGTGGCGAAAATATTTATTTAGTGGTAAACTTAAACATCTATTTGCGGTAGTATTAAATAAAAATCGTTATTGCGTTACTATAGGCTTGAATTTGCAAAGCGAAATAGATAAAAGTTTCAAGTATAATGCTCTTCAAAATGAACAAGAGTTTTAATATCAATATACTGATTTACATGCTAATTCCGCAAAACAGTATTACAATTTAGTTTTTTTCACTCTACTGATTTTTAAAATATCACGCTTGTCCCAAAATGTCGATAATGCAGATTCAAACTAAACAAACGAAAACGACTGCCGGTTTTTGTCGGTAACATCGAAAATCCCAACCAAAAAAATGTCAATGATGCAGATTAAAATTTTATATCAGAAATTCTCATTTTGCTCTTCCTAAAAACAAACTAAGAAAATTTAAAAAAGAATTTTTCATTCGAATAAATTAAAACTAATATACCGAACCAAATTTCTGTAAGTGCTGTATTAGATGTTTGGGGAGGTAAAACGTGAAATGAATGACATGATTGGAAAATATTTTAAATAAAGTGGGTTTTAATGAATTTAAAAAACGTCAGGTAAATTTTCATGTGAAGAGTCTGGGAAAACCTCCATTGAATATATCGCTCTCACGAAATTTGAAAATATCTAAAAATTGGCTGTTTAAAATGTCATGTCAAGCAATAGGTTCAAATAAAAGGTCTTAATGATGCTCACACCTGGAAATCTGAGTTCAGGTCGATTTTAATATTGGTAGCTTTGGAAAATTCGATTTAAGAAAAACATACAAATTGGTTAAGAAATCCTCAAAAATACTGAGCCGAAAAATCCCGATAATGCAGATTAAATCTAATACATTTTATTTGAATCTATTTCCAGCCGTAACACTTTTAACGGTTAATTTTTAAAAATCTTCAAATTTTGCGTATGCGATATATTCAACCGAGTTTTCTCAGACTTCTCAATGGAAATTGACCTAAAATGATTTCCAGGTGTGAACATTAGTAAGACTATATACTTTTTACAATATTTGCCGTAGGCACTTGGCGTAACACATTTACAATTAATAAACTCATTTTATTAAACACCTGTTTTTTATTTCGAAAAAAATTAGATTTTTGAATATTTTAATTAAAAAATTTGTTCAAAAATTTAAAATTTTTTATTGCTTTTTTTTACTTCATATAACAAAATTTTTAGTTTTATAAATCAGTAGATACATCAGTAGATACACCTGACTTTTTGAACAAATTTTTCAATTAAAATATTCAAAACCTAATTTTTGCGAAATAAAAAACAAGTGTTTATTAAAATGTGTTTGTATTAGTAAGGCAATTCAATTGAATTTATTTCCAGACATGAAAAATTTTTCAAAATTAAATTTTTTCAAATTTTTTAGAAATTTTGGGTGTGCGATATATTCAATCAATTTTACCTCTACTCTACACATGAAAATTGACCTGAACTTTTTCCGGGTGTGAGCATCATTAAGACCTTTCATTTGAAACTATTTCCTGCCGTGACACAGAAACATTGACAGTTTTTAGAATTTTTAATGATTTTTTTTTTTATTTTGATTTGAATTTCTTACTAGCCATGACACTTTAAATGGTCAATTTTTAGAAAATTCCAAATTTTCTGTTTGCGATATATTCAAACAAGATTTTCCAGACTCTACACATTTGGCTTGATATGTTTTCCGAGAGCTGTGAACGTTAATAAAACTTTTCATTTGAATCTATTTCCAGATATGGCACTTTAAACGGTCAATTATTAGAAATTTTCAAATTTTTGGTTTGCGATATATTCCATCGAGTTTCCCAGGCTTTTCACATAAAATGTGATCTTAATAGTTTTCCAGAGATAACTATTACTAAGACCTTATATTTGAACAACCTACCAAACATATCACTTAAAACGTTTAATTTCTAGAATTTTTCAAATTTTGCTTGATATATTCCTCCGAGTTGTCTCAGTAATAAAAAAGTTTTGTATTGTAGTTTTAATGAATTTAATAAGAAAAATTGATTTTGAATAATATCAGAGCCATTGAAAGCCTTTGAAGAGCCGTAATATTAAAAAAAGAGCTTTCAGTAGAGGGGAAGCTTTTATTGAGAGCACATGGAAAAAAATGGCGGAATCTTACGGCTCTTATATTAAGGAGGTTCTGATAATATACGTTAATAGCACAAAATAAACATTTTTGATCTAAAAAGAAATAACTGTTTATGACCACAATTATTTATTTGATTTATCGACATTTTTCGGCTGGCTACTTGTACGAATATGGCTGACCAATATTAACAGGGAGACCCTCAATGTTGTTTTAAATTTGCATTATCAACATTTTTCGACTAGAGCAAATCCGCCAACTTTAAAAGTATCATCTGATACTCTGCAAAATCTTACTTTCTGTCGTCCGATCGTATTTTATAAATAACTAAATTATTTTTTCAAAACTCATGGGCCGACCCATCTTCTACGCTAATATAGACTGGCATGGAGCTATGCAATGTACTGATGATGATAAAATCGTGCCTATAATCGTACGTCCTCGATTTGGTATGTTACTACGTAACGTAAGGACGTGAAAAGCGAACTGCGAAAGTGTTGAACGTGCTTCGGCCCCATAACAGATGGCAAAGATTAAAAAATAAATAAAAACAAAAAAAAATGTTTAACCGGAGACGATAACATACAGGATGAGGATTAAGAAGGTTCTTATTATAAGACAACTATAGATAAGACAACTAGATCTATAAAAATGTATTTTTTGTGGAAGTTGTCGTTATTGAACTGCGTGCGGCTTCCATTGGTCCACTACGTGGCCAAAATATCTATTGTATACGTAGCGAATATTTGACACTAAGAACATTAATAAATTCAAACCAAATATGTTCGGTAGTAAATACTAGTTGCAGAAAGCTATATATTAGCCTTATAACTAATGTTAGACTTACCTACGGTCGTGTTAAAGTTTTCATCTTTGTGTGGTCATAGTTTTGCAGTTAGTTCAATAATCGTGAAAAAAAAAACAAAAATCAAAAATTATGAAAATAGTAAAAATTAATTGAGAAGAGAAAAATGAGATATTTGGAGATGAAAGAATCCTTTCAGTTAGGTAATAGTCGTAAAGTTATAACAAACATGCATAATATTTCCGTTGTGAAGTGAGTGGCAACATAACTATTTTTTAACAATTGTACTATAAATCTTGGTTGGAAATTCAGCGTAGACTAATAGTCACTTAGGTTTGTATTGATGTCGAATATTTAATCGATTATGTTCCTAATTCAAATTGGTTAAATCAAATTTTTTTATAAATATTTTTCTCTAAGGCCCGTAAGTTTGAACAACAAAATTTTTTCGAGAAATCCGTGGACAAAATCATCCATGGATTTTCCATCGTTTAAATTGGTAAGTTTAAACGACGATTAATTGGCGACGTTTTTTTCGAACATCGCACACAGAGTTACCAACAGATGTTCGAAAAATGAAATTGTTACTAAATTTCTTATGTCATTTTGGCATTAACGATTCGCACAACAAATTCGACAAAATCTTCCTTTGGTATTGTTACATTTCAGTCAGCATTTATTATCGAGTTCGACGATACTATATATGACAGTGAGAGTGAGGAAACTAAATGTAAAGTGTCCATAAATTCTTTCCTTGTTGTACTGCATAATTTAAAACAAAGGAATGTAGTTTCTGCCTCGATGTTGCGCTCACGAAACTGTGGCCCAACTAACCTGTGGTATGGATACGGTTAAAACTCATTTAATTCGAGTCCTAGAGTTCGATTCATTACGAGCTTTCTATTCAACCAATGCGTATTTAAATCAAATATTTTCAAAGTACATCAATTTTGTCGACATATATTTAGTATGTAGTAAATAATTTTCGAACCAACGAAGAAGAAATAACTTTCGATGTCAATGAGAAAGAAATTTTAGCAAAAAATTACATGGAAATATACCAATAAATCCACGAGCGTTATAATCTCAGTTTAATATGAGTGCTCAAGAGTTTGATAAATATAAAATTGCAGAAAATACTTTAGTTACATTTTGCCTGCGAGAATTTTGTGTCTTGTTAAACCTATCTGAAGCATTAAGATTAGATATCTTGATGAATTTTGACACTGATGGCAACCCAATCATTTTCATATTAGATTGGATGGATACGTTTAACGTGCATTTGGTGCTGTCTACAATAAAAGTCGAAACCGATTCAGAAGGTCACTATCTAATACGAAACATATAAACGGTTCTCAATTAATATTGCGCAACGCAACCAGCATTCAATTTTTGCGGGGGAAAAAAGCAAAACGACAGAAAATTATTTCAGTTGCAGATCACAACAACTCGACAATTGATCAAATGCGGAACCGGATAAACAAATCTATTTCACAATCAACATACGGCGTCAACAGTTTATAATTTAAGCACTCAATTTCTTCTAATATTGAGAACACACTCATTCAAGAGAACCCGGAAATTCCACTCAATGATAGAAAAGATATTGAAACCATATTTAATGAGGACACAAGGAACACGGAAAAACAAAGGACCGAATCAGACGAGTAGAGTTTCAACGGAAAATACGAAGTTCCGTACAAGAACAAAATTTATATTCCGACGATGTTTTGAGCCAAAATTTCAGACCCAAATCATTTCTGAAGCAAAAATGTTGCTAGTTTTTTGATTAAAGTTTGATTTTATTGGAGTAACCGATAGGCAAACCTTATGCTTATTCATGTTTTCCTTTCGATAAAATTTCTATTACAAATTGGGCAAGGATATTTAGTTCTTGTATGTATTGTACTTTTATGCTTAAGATAGCTACTACGAAACTAAAACGAGATATCATACATTTCGCATCGAAATTGACTGTCACTTTCATGTGAATAAAAATGTAAATGATTCGTCATTTACTGAATGAAAAAAATTACATTGACTTTGTCAACTCACCCAATTTAGTGAGCATTTGATCGCATATTGGACATTTCTTTCGGTGCCGATTCTGATGAATTTTTTGTCTGGAACTAGTTCAAACGTACTTCGAAATATCCTCTCCTGTGAATGTGTAAACAAATGTAGTTTCAAATTGTAAACAGCCGGAAACACGAATTTGCATATTAGACATCCGATATTTTTAATTTCTAAATGAGAGTTTATGTTTCCTTAACAAACTTCCCTTGAAAAACCGCTTATCACATTTATCACAAGCAAATCTTAAATGTAATTTGAAGTGTTCTTTCAGAATTTCCTCGGTAGTTTGCACTACATGACAGATTAAACAAGTAAGTATATTACCTGCTTGCTTGTAGTTTCTTCATCGGATTCCGATTCAACATCGTATTCGACAATTTGATTGTTCCTTTGAAATCTTCTGATTTTTCTTGTTTTTTCGTTAAGCAGATACTCTGAATCGTTGGATGATTCAGATGATGATGAAGACGACGAAGGCATTTTTTCTAATATTTTATTTATTTATCTAATTAAATAGATAATGTAAAGTTACAATTAATATTAAAAAATTATAACGTCAATTTGACGATGACAGTCCGAAAATCCGAAAAAAATCGGACGAAAAAATCATAGAAAAATAATAATAATACATCGAAACCGGTGGATTTTTAAAATAACCATGGATCAAATAATCCTCGTTTAAACTTACCAAACCGAGGGTCAATCCTCAGTTGTGAATTAATCTTCATCAAACTAAAGGGCCTAAGAAATTTTCTTAATGATTGGTTTATGTAAAGAGCATGTCAACGTAATTGAATTTGTCGTTTAACGATTGTTAAAATCGTTTGATAAGGTGAATGATGCAGATTGTGCATCCTACTTGTTTTTATTAGTTCATGCCCTGTGCGTTTACTTCTTGTAATGGGATTTTGTTAAAAATGTATTGGTGTTTCAAAGGTGCCTCTCACTGATACTACCTGTATAATCTCGTTGAGTAGTTTATTGTTAAAGTGTTGTTTATTCTGTAATACACTGTCAGATTATGTAACTGACGACAATATAAATATGTAATAGTTAAGTCGTGCCAATTCTTGGTCGGTGTTTATTCCGCAGATGTCGCCTTTCACATACATTTGTATTATTTAATCAGAAATTTGAAGTTTAAGTAAGTTATTTTACTTTGTTTTGGTAGTGAAACTAAATATTTACTATAACTCAATAATTAATAGTTATTTTCTATGAAACTATTGCTGATGATTTAATGGAAGTTCATAATCAAAAACTTATTTCAACTCGTTTACATGAATGCTCGCTTTGTAAACCCTAAACGGGAATTCATAATGTGGTGTAGCTACATCTAGTCAAGCCACAACCACACAGTGTTCACAATACTCTGTTATTAAATTTATCTGGTAGCTCCGAACTCAGTGTTATAATATAAGAACATTCATGGTGTTTTAACAAACCGAAGTAGATGCTGACAAAAAGCATAATTCGATGAAAATTCGGTCATCTCTTCAAAGCTTGTCAAAACAGCCATTAAGTCATTTAAGCAGTCAATCTCAGCCTCAAATAGGTGTCGATCACCACACTAAAACTCTAGAAATTCATTTAACTAAGCTCGAAAGCCAACCTTTGTTTAAAAACTTAGTTTTAAGTTCAATAGGTCGAAGGAGGAATACAACATTTAACATCATCCTATGGAATTTCGGAAAGCTAACTCGTAGATGATCTAAACTTCGCCATTCTAAGACAAACATAAGAGTGGTATTGTGCATACCTGGAACGTGTTACAACCATCGATTTCAAGATCGCCCAAATTATTTTGATATAAGACGTGAAATAAAAGCACGAAAACAAACTTGAGACAAACTTGAAAACAAATATATTTCTGATGAAGACTCCTAGAATCGTAATTGCTACGTGCCTGAATTTACGCTAGAGCCACGCGGATTAGTTAACGAAACTAATTATAGTGATTGTAACCGATACAATACTTAGCCGGACATAAATTTCGGAAGTTATAGTCAAAACCAAGTGTGTTCCTTTAACACACAGAAATATTTGCGGTATTACTTTGGGGAATATTATTCCTATTCGAATAGGAATGAAATTTGTGCCCAAAGTAACAGCCAAGCGATTTTTTTATACTTTTAGCGGTTGGTATAAAAATTTAGTAAAATCAAACTAAGCATGCGATTTACTTTTATGTCATAACAAATATTTATGAAAATATAAAATACGTTTTCGACGTAAATATGTCTTAAGGCGTAACCAGCGAGTCTGTAAGAAATTTAAGTAACAAAGCGACACCTGAAAAATGTATGTTTATGGACATTACTGACCAGCGAAACCCAAAGCACTTTTCGTTCAGTTTTGTTGAATTTGAATTGTCATTTAGCAATCCGTAACAAGAGCGAAAATTATCGCTCAAACTGAAGAAACTTCAAAATTGAATACAATTCTAATATAAAAACAATTCTAATATAAATGTCATACCATCGTGGCATGGTTGATTTGTAATTTATCAGTAATTTATTTATAAATGGATATTATCTATTCAATTTGTTCTGCCGTTTTGTAGGATGTATAGTAAATTGACATTTAAAAATTCAATTGACAATAATCGTGTTACAGATTCGCTGGTCAAACTGTCAAAGATTCTGTAATAAAACATTTTCGTTAAATTCTGTAAGGTTTCGTTACTGACTCTTACAGACTCGCTGGTTACGCCTTTACTTTTCAGATTAATTTAGCATCGGAGTTCATTTTTTGTGTCATTGATTTATGTCATTTGATTTTTTATCCTTTACATGATAAAAATACTACATTATTCTCAGAGTGACAACTCATAAAAATTATTTTTTTTTATTAATTAAAAGGGCGGTGAACATTTGAACTACACGAAGAATGGAATAATTCTAATCCTACTTTTAGGTGGAGTGAAATTATTCATTCCGGTTTGAAATTTATATGGAATTGTTGTTGTAAAAATTCCAAAGTAAGATGCTTATTACAGAGCTCTCACAATAGAAAATAAAATTGCCTTTACCTTTTGCCTTAAACTTTAACCTTAAGAGTATCTCTCACAATGAGAAAAAAAAATAATTGAAACCAACTTCGTTTTATTTATCTTTATACTAATAATATTTTTAAAATTGTATTTTATATTATTAATTATAATGTTAAGATACGAGGGTATATCAAAAAGTCTTGCAATATCATATGAAAAAAAAGAGTGAGTGAGACAACAATATATTTTTCAAAACCATTTTTTGTCGCGATGAAACTTCTAGAAGAACATTTCGATGTAAATTTTACAGTTCGTTTGTTTTTGTCAATTTAGTAACACGTGTTTTGAATTTTTCTTAAAATAAATGAAATTGAATATCGCGTCGTTATTAAATTTTTCTGTAAAGATGGACGAAATGCAATTTATATATTCAACTATATATCAAAAGTTTACGGCGAATTTGCACCATCATATGCCACAGTAACAGGGTGAGTAAAAAAATTCAAAAGTGGTCGGGAGTCATTAGAAGACGACAATCGCTCGGGTCGGCCAGCAGATGCTATTAGCCATGAAAACGTAATTTTGGCCGAATCTATTGTATTGGAAGACCGGCGTATTTCTATTCCGCGGTTAGCGTGGAGACTTTCTCTTTCATACGGTACCACATATACTATATTACATGACCACCTTCACATGTCGAAAGTAAGTGCACGATGGGTTCCCCGTTTGTTGAATGCAGAACAAAAAAAATGCGTGTTCAAACTTCAAAGGCGATTTTAGATATGTACAAAGAAGATCCAGAAAATTTCTTGGATAACATAATAACAGGCGATGAAACATGGCTTCATCACTGGGGTCCGGAATCCAAACAAGAATCGATGCAATGGACTAAACGTAGCGAACCACCACCAAAGAAATTCAAAACTCAACTGTCTGCTGGTAAGGTTTTGGCAACAATTTTTTGGGATGCTGAAGAAATTTTGATAATCGATTATATGCCACCGAAAACCACAATCACAGGCATATATTACGCAGCGGTTTTGCGAAAATTGAAAAAAGCGATCCGAGAAAAACGGCCAAGGAAAGTTAGAAAAAAAATCTTGCTTCTTCACGACAATGCACCAGTGCACAAGGCTAATGTTGCTCAAGCTGCATTAAAGGACTGCGGCTTCGTGGAAATTCCGCATCCACCGTACAGTTCAGACTTGGCACCCAGTGACTAATTTCTGTTACCCAATTTGAAAAAAAAAATTAGGGGCCGGAAATTTTCCAGTGACTATGAAGTACAGTCTGTTGTAAATGAATATTTTATGGAGCAAAAGAAACCTTTTTTTTTAGAGGGTTTAGGCAAGTTAAATGATCGATGTGACAAATGTATAAACCTTAAAGGAGATTATGTCGAAAAATAAAAATATTGCTGTCTCACTCACTCTTTTTTTTCATATGATATTGCAAGACTTTTTGATTTGCCCTCGTATATTAAACCAATAAATTAGAACTTATTTGCATTTTAACATGGTTTGGTTGGAAAATGACAACAAAAACCGTGATTTTGAAATTTAGCTTACTTAATGTATCTTTTCTTAAGGCAAAAGTTTAGAGTTTGCTAACTTTTTCCTTAAGGTAAAACGAAATTTTTTTTTTTGTCAAGTTTTATTTTCAAACAAACTTGTAAGGCAAAAGTAAAAGTGTTTCTATTGTGAGAGCTCTGTTAGTTGAAAATAGAATTTTAATAATTTTAGTCATAAATCACAGCCGCCACTGAAAAAATGTGAAAGGTTACTATTATACAGGATGCAGGAACTGGACATCTCATAATTGTTTATTTAAAAATTGCAAATCGTCTGTCAGAGAGGCGTTTTGATTTAACCAATGAAAGTAAAAGTTCTGAGATTATTTAAGCTACTAGATTCGGAGAATTCTGAGATTTGAGGGGTAGGTCGTCCCACGATGTTACCCACACGATTCAACAGATTGCATTAATTATGTATGATTGTATTTTAGGGGCATGTACCATAAAATATTTCATGCTCAAAATAACGATCGAGAATTTTAAATCTGCAAATTTGATTGTAGTAAATAATTATTTTTGATCGATGCCGTACTACAAGCAAAATTGTATTTTCTGTCGTTCAGTAGTATTTTAGAAATAAAAAATATTTCCAAATAGAATATTTGATCGAGCGATTCATAGAGTATTTATAAAAAATGTCTTATAATAGACTAGAGCTACATGTAAGTTGTATTTACTCAAATTTTGTAAATTCTGGCTGAAAGTATATTTTTGGTTTGTTCCCAAAATTTGTTTTTGTTAATGAACCACGTGCAGAAGCCTATGATACACTATGAGGTCAACATATCTATTGCGTAGTACGATAGTAAATAGTGGTTGCGTTAGCTATATATCTTGTCTGGAGCGATGAATAGCCTAAACAGTGTTATATTATATATCGTACGATCCATGTAATTTAGAAAATCCAACTCCAATCCGACAAAGCAGTGGTCGATGCTATAGAGGTTGGATCGGAGCACTTGTGAAACTTAATAATAATAAATAAACACACAAGTACTTTTAATTTTAATTTAAATAAAAAAACTTTTATTTATCTAAAATAATTGTTTGATATGTTGCTGGTGAGTGCTAAGCTGCTCCGATGTTGCTTCGTCAATTTCCAAAATTGAATAGAAAGTTTTATTTCGTTTTCTTTTTCCACCTCACCTATCTTCGCCTCCAAAATATAAAACCAAAAAATCATAACCTGACTTTCTGTTTTCTGATATTTACATGCACCACAATGTTTTTGGTGCACCCGCTGCAAATATGTTTTACCCAACATAATTGTTTGCCATGCCATCTATTGTGCAATGGCATGTCAGTGTGTACGTACGTTTTACATAATTTTGGTTTTGCAAAATCAATACAATCTCATCTACCTCTCAATGATTTGATTGTAGAGGTATCACGATGAATTATAACCAAAATATAATTTTAATTATATTTTGCTTACACAAATTTCGTATGCACAAGTGTTGTTGTGCGATTATGTAAGTACATGTTGCGATGTACATTATTTGTATATATAAGATTGTTGTATATAATTTGAGATAATTCGGTGCATGGCGAATTATCAGTTTCCTAAGATTATGTGAACGGAGGATTGTCCGTTGATAGTAATTGTGCGGAGTTTCCTAGAAGGGAAGAAACTACCCGCTACAATGCATTAGTGCTGCCTCAAATATACTCAGTGAAAAAATTTCTGTTGGCGAGTAAAATGAGCATGAATTATTTTTCCCACCGTTGGGGGGAATCAATAGTCTTTCTGTTATTTTGGGCTGTCCAGCGCTTTTCGTATTTTGTGTGATCTACGAACAACTTGTAATGGTACTTTTTGGAAAATATGATGAAATTTCTAGAGCTAGCGATAATGTACGTACATTTAATATAGAGTAAGAAAATTAAATTTCAGTTTTTCTCAAAAATTTTCTATGAAGCTTTTATTTCCAATTTTGCACGTGCTTTACCTACATTGAATTTTCATCGCATATAACTTTTTCAATCTTACAATTTTCCAACTAAACTTTTTCTTTTTCTTTAGTTTAAAATACACACAATGTTATAATGAAAAGTATAATATGTATTGTTGATGGGAAAATGATAAAATTAAAACGTAACAAAAAAAAAAAAAAAAGAATTTTTACTTTATATATTTGGTAATTTGGTAAAGTTGATAAATAGGTAGAGAGTCACGTTTTTGAACGTGAGCTATTAAACAACAAAGTGGGGCCTACCGCATTATATACACACACAGCAATCAAAATAATTACCAACATCTCTAACTAGATGAAGCTATTTCCGCCCATGAACATAAACAATTAAAAAATTTTCCAGTATTTCATATGTTGTCGATTAAATTGACAATATTGTTATCAGTTTGTATTTATTTTGGAACAATTTTATAACGAATATTTGATTTCAACAATGAAACCATAATTAATTTAACGTCATTTAAAAAAGTTTTGTTTTCCTAAAATTAAGTTTGGTTCTATAAATTTGGATTTTGAAAAAAAAATTAAACAAAATGACGTAATCGTGTAATGATTTTTGATATAAAAAATTAGAACAAATGCACATAAGCAAAAACACAGACAGGATGTGGAAACATTACCATACTTGTTAAAAAAATTTTTTTTTTTTGAAATTAGCGATTTTACATTAAATAAAATTGATATAATAAATATTGTCTATTATGCGGCCGTTTCGATTGAATATCAAAATACGTTTGCTGAATGAGTAAGAATATTTGAAAATACTTTCCAGTGCCACTCAAGCCGGAAACAAATTATAAAAAAATAACTTTATTCGCAATACGATCGCTTTTACGATTCATACTTACCGTTTGACATTGCACAAAAATCAACTATTTCGAACACGAAAGACTTAACCTCGGAACATCATTTCTTATAGTTCATGTGATCACTACTACATAAAAAGTGGTGTAACCATCGATACTTATGTAAATTTACAACGCATATACAATATACAATCCGAATTTCTTTTTGGTAAAAAGTTGTCGAGACGAACGGATGGAATATTTGGATCGCATCGGCTAATTAATAAAAAATAATTATATTGTCAACCGAATTAATTACAAAAAACATAACGTGAAAATAGAACAATCTAAATTGTTTTTTTAGATTATTTATTTATTATTTAGTTGCCAATGTAAAACATTTATATTTACGTACCTTTTTCTTATATGTTAATATATTAAAGTTCCTTACAACGAAGATTTTAAATCTTGTATTTTGCTCGCGGTTTTGATGGGAGAATGTGGATGCATATGTGCTACATAGATAGTTGGTAGTACGTTTCGAATCACCCCCCAACTATATGCTCTTTGTCTTCAATTTAAATTTTTATTTAACATTATTCCTCCCACTGTTAGATAAACTTCCTCAAATAATTTTACATTATCTCTTATTGCATCTCTCGTCAATTATGCTATCTCATCTAAACAACCTTTCATTGTATTGGTCCCATGTCAGTGGATCAGTGTATGCAAGCACATCAACTACATGCCCACTCCCATTAATTTTTTGAACTTTAAATTTTATAGATTGAATCTTTTAACTCCTCGGCGGTGGGTTTAATTGAAAGTAGGGAGAAAGGAAAAGTAAAAGCATTGGTCAGGGAGCGAAAAATTATAGAAGTATTTTTTAAATTGTGATACATCTCATTAAGGAATTTATCATTGATCAGTCCTACTTATGATAGATCGTAGCTTCCATAATATTTGTAGGCCAAAATGTCCGTTGACAATATATCCGACATTATTCTGGATATTATTGAAGCAGAGATATTGGGAATATGGTTGTTGAATCAAGTGAAGACGTATTACTGTTTGAAATGAACGCCAGCCATTCACGTATGGTTTTAAACCTAAGTGTGTTAACTTTCTGAACCGCCTTCATTGCAGCCCGTTGCAGTTCTGTCATACCTAGTCAATCATTGTGATGTTTTAGGTCTAAGTTAGATTATTTAGTTCAATTCTCAGGTCTTCATATGTTAGTGGCGCTTCAGAATTATGAATTTATTTTTAGATTATTCTCGAGATCGTTTGAGCTCCATTTAGGTAGTGTATATTCCTCGTCTGAATACTAGATGATCTGTTTTTCTCATATAAATAAAATAAGCTTTATATAGTAAATCGAATTATTAATTTTCGAGAAATCGAATAAAGTCAAGATTTAGAAAAATTTGTCTCGATTACAAAAACTAGGATGAAAACGAACAAATGTTGGATTATCTCAGTAAAACGGAGCAAAAAAAGATTTATACTCCTCAACACAATCTTGACTTATTCCGTATCCCGAATCCAATTAATTCGATTCCTAATATCATAGCTGAAAATGGTCGAAGATACATTACATTTTTTCTCACCAATGCACATAAGGGTTTTAAGTAGTGTTAAGTCCCAAAAATGTCTAGAGCCTAGAAAAATGCACCAAATTGAGTAATTTTTTTTTTTTTAAATACTCTTTATGAGATTCTTAAAAGATCCCTCATGAGTATTTTGTCTGAAATTTTTTTGTATGCATAGAAATCAGTACATACTCAAACCCAAGAAACGTACTAAATGAGAATAAATTCAAGATTTATAACAAGTGAAAGTGATTTGACTGCTAATTGACAGCTGTCAACTGTCAATATCGAAAATGTAACTCCATATTTGAACGTAGCGACCACGAAAAACAATGTGTACCAAATTTTAGAAAAAAATAAGGGTTAAGAAAAAAAGTGATGATTTTAAACAAATACTGAGTATGTACTGATTTCTATGCATACAAAAAATTTTCAGACAAAATACTCATGAGGGATCTTTTAAGCATCTCACAAAGAGTATTTAAAAAAAAATACTCAATTTGGTGCATTTTTCTAGGCTCTAGACATTTTTGGGACTAAGCACTACTTAAAACTCCTATGTGCAATGGTTCAAAAACAACAAATAAAAATATATTGGCAAGCCGCCCACAATAAAATCGAATGAAAAGCTAAAGATATTTTGGGCATAGTTGGCAACTCTCAAAGTTTTGAGGAAATTAAAAAATTTTAACAGAAGCTTTATGGCGACAAGGCAAGAATTATCTTTTTAAAAAGTTCAACTTTGGACTACTCAGTATACAATCACAGATGGCTCACAATAAGCACCTTCAGAATAGCACTTTTGTTAGCTACGTTTATTGCAGGCATAACAAAACCATTTTTGGTCTACGCAAAAGCGACAAAGCCTGAAAATCTAGAAGAATATTGTGCATTTTTCTGTAAGTTCAACGCAAGCAAGATAATCTCACTCAATTAGAGGACAACTTCAGTTTACACTCTAACTAAGTGTTTTCTAAAATTAAAGTAGGAAGATTTTAAAAGGCCTTTCAAGGAAAATAAATCGTTTGATTCGGCTCAAGTTAACAAACCGACCCCAATGGCTGAAAATCAATCGTTAACATTTAAAATAACCTTTTAGGCAAATATTATAATTAATCACGATATTCCAAAAAAGGGAAGAGCCAAGAATCAGATACAGAAGATTACATTTTTTTACCGTATTTAAATTGCTGTAATAAAATATCAAATGCAACACTAAAACTGTTAATTATAGATTCAGGGGCGAACAAAGGTGTAATAAGATAAACTATTAACGAATATAAGAAAGGAAGAATCAATTTTCATTGGTTCAATCCACCTAGACAAACAAATCGCGAGCTTTTTTCCACAAGTTTTGGCACAAAACTAGTACAATATCCTTAAACATATACAAACTTTTAAATTCCACTGGTATTATTCAACTTTTTGATAACGCAAATTTCGAAATCACAATTTTACCCGGAATATACGTAGTTTAAAAAAAGGAAAAAATTGTTGAAAGTTTTTCGGACCAATACTACTGAAACAACACGAAAAGCGTTGATGCAGTAATTAATCATAAAATTATAACCAAAAGTCCAGTTCATATAAAGACCTACAGATATCCACATCAAGAATCATTGGATAGTGGAAGCTTAGAGAATGATGCTGATAAAGAATAAACGCTACTAAAACCCAAAGGGCGGGAGCCTTACAGACTATCGAAAATTAATGGGAAGCACAATAAATGACAAATTTCTAATTGATGAACTATGTATTTGACAGCTTACGGAAATCTGATTATTTTTTCAATCTTAGATCTTAGGTACGAATTACACCAAAATCCCGTTGAACAACAAGAAAAAACTTAATTTTCGTCAGATAAGAACCACTTTGAGTTTACTCGAGTGCTTTTCGGGTTATAAAAAGACCCAGAGACTTCTCAAAGGGCTGTGAATAATATGTTACACGTCGTGGTCTCATCGACAACGATATCATCATTGTTGGCCACAATTTAGAAAACCATATTTAAAATCTTTATAAAGTTTTTACACGTTTTGCACATTTAAACCTCAAAATTTATTTGGATAAATCCGAATTCCTGAAAAGAGAAATGGAACTCCTTATCACAATGAAGGCATCTTATCTACCGAGGACACAAAAGCATGTTAAACAATTTCTTGGTGACCTACTCAAAAATTACAAAACCAAAGACTAAATTTCTGCAAGAATATTGTTACGATTTTGCCTTGTCAATCAAGGTTCGAATCACTGGATTGTGAATAAATACACTGCTTCAATTTTAACTCACACAATTTTATTTACACAACACAATTTATTATACAACACAATTTTCACAATTAATTATTATAATTATAACACACTTTTTAATTATCACTTTAATAATCGCTTTAATAATCACTTTAATAATCTTTCTATTTAACCTTCACTGTATCACGTTTAAAATAAGACTCAGCATTCCACGCCAACGCGCGCCCCTATATACCAAAATATTTGTTTCTAGAATAATCCTAAATGCGCAGCAAATATGTTAGTATAGAAATGACGCCTAAATGTTGTTTATAAATTATAAATGTAATTGAACAATTAATGAAATTAACTTATTCTATTCTATTCTAGGTGTCACCGTAACAATATGTTGATATAAATGATCCAGAATAATGAAAATCGTTCGAGAATTTAAAATAAATTTTAGCGACGAACTGCAAATAATGGCATATACAGACTGTTACGACCTTGAGGGGTCATACCATTATTTCTTATTTAAATTTGTTTTTGAATTTTTAATTTCGTTTCATCGAATGGTTAGTGTCTTTTACTGGTGGCATTGCCATCTGTTGATGAATAGTCGATAAAGTTTGATTTTATTGAAATTAGCCTTCTTAAGCTTGATTTATATTATCCGTTCCTTTCAGTTCGTTCATTTTTCATATCAGACAAAAAAAATATTGTTACATGTATTTTCATAGGAGTATTTATATTATCCGTTCCGTTCAGTTCCTGCTTAGTACGGAACGGATAATATAAATACTCCTATGAAAATACATGTAACAATGTTTTTTTTGTCTGACACGATAAATGAAGGAACTGAAAAGAACGTATAATATAAATCGAGCTTAACAATATTTTTTTTTTTGTCTGAAACGAAAACGAAAAATGAAGAACTGAAGGGAACGGATAATATAAATCGAGCTTTATCCACACGCCGTGTCGTGTGAATTTATAATAACTTGAGAGTGAGACCAGAGACAACCTAAAAGAGATATTTCATCCTATATAAACGTAAAAATTCAAACTGCGATTTCATTTTCTGTAAATAGCCGCATACAATCAAAAATATTTTGTTTTTTGCATATACGTATACGCAGTTTAACGAAAAATAATAGATACATCGATCACATTGGAATTATCAGAAGTTTGTTTTGTTTTCATTTTTTAGCTCAAATGAAAAATCTAATTTGATTGTCTGTGGTGAGACCAATGTGTACTTTGTGCGTGTGTGCAACTGGAGAGATATAGAGGAGTATTTTCTGTGTGTTTCTCGCTTTGGTATGTGCGATTGATGAACGGTAGGAATGGGTAGAGTAATGACGCGCGAAATATATTGTTACGGTGACACCTAGAATAGAATAGAATAAGTTAATTTCATTAATTGTTCAATTACATTAATAATTTATAAACCACATTTAGGCGTCATTTCTATACTAACATATTTGCTGCGCATTTAGGATTATTCTAGAAACAAATATTTTGGTATATAAAGTCGCGCGTTGACGTGGAATGCTGAGTATTATTTTAAACGTGATACAGTGAAGGTTAAATAGAAAGATTATTAAAGTGATAATTAAAAAGTGTGTTATAATTATAATAATTAATTGTGAATTTTGTGTTGTATAATAAATTGTGTTGTGTAAATAAATTGTGTGAGTTCAAATTTGAAGCAGTGTATTTATTCACAATCCAGTGATTCGAACCTTGATTGACAAGGCAAAATCGTAACAATTGGTGACAGCGGTGGGATTGTGAATAATAAGAAAAATGATTCTCTACGGATTAAAGCTTGCGCAAATTGTGAGCAACTGACACTGCGAGGTTTGGCCAGTGAAGGCACAAAAGCTAGTTTGGTGGAGCGACTACGTGAGGCCATGGAGAAGGAAGGTTTAGATTCAGACGTGTATGATTTTGAGGAGGAAAAAACGGATGAGATCAGTATGGATAAGAAACAAAAGGACGTACAAACGGTGGTCGAAACAACGCAAAACCCATCTGAAAGTTTCGATTTTTCGCAGTTGATGGCTGCTATGAATCAAATGATGGGACAACAGTTGGAGGGAATAAAACAATCGAACGAGGGAATGAAACAACAGAAGGAACAACAACGGGCGGACATTAAACAATCGAACGAGGGAATGAAACAACAGATGGAACAACAGCGGGCGGACATTAAACAATCGAACCAGGACATGAAACAACAGATGTTACAAGTGGAGCAACAAGGAGCGGACATTAAACATTAAATGAAATTGTCGAACCAGGACATGAAACAGCAGATGGAGCAACAAGGGGCGGACATTAGAAACCAAATAGAAGATGGCCAAAAGAAAATAGACGAGAGGTTTTTGGAATTATCTTCTACACTACACGGTAAAGTGGAAAAACTGCAACTGCAGTACACGCAGAAATTCAAAATGTTAAAGGGACGGTTCAACAAAAATTTGAATCGGTTGAACAAGATTTTAAACGTCTCGAGAAGGAGCTCCAAGATGTCAAGGCGAATGGAACGACACAACAAGTGATCCAGACGATTAATGCAGTTAAGATAAAACCACCAACATTTGATGGAACAACATCCTTCAGTATTTTTAAGTTCCAGTTCGAAACGGCGATTAATCAAAATCAGTGGACTGAAGAAAAATGTGTTGCAGCGTTAATTGTGGCTCTTAAAGGCGAAGCGGCAGAAACACTACAAATCATTCCCGAGCAGGAACGGAACGTTTACATGGGAATTATGAAGGCGTTAGATCGAAAATACGGAAGTGATCACAAACGAGAAATCTATCGCATGGAATTGAAGGGTCGATACCAAAAAGGAGGAGAATCGCTACAGGAATTTTCATCGGCAATTGAGCGGCTCGCGCATTTAGCCCATTCAAATATGTCGGCCGATTACATGGAGCGAATTAAAATAGATGCGTTTATTGACAGTATTCGAGATCCTGAGACGCGCAGAGTGGTGATGTTGTCACCTAAGGCAACTTTCACGGAAACCATCGCTTGTGCGTTAACAAACAAAACTGCGCAAACCATCATCAAACCAGCAATGAAAATTCGTCGAGTGGAGATTGATTCCTGAATAGACACCGCGCGGGCTACGCCAAGGTTCAGAGATGGAAGTGGCAGGATTAAATGCTGGGTATGTGATAGAATGGGTCACATCTCACGAGACTGTTGGGAGATTAAGAAGAAACGAGCAAGGTCGCCATCTCCTATGAAGCGCAGATCAAACGGGAGAAGCTGCCACCGAACTCGGAAACAATAGTATGGGCAAGATTGGAAGGAGGTTCTGGGTCACCCAGGTTGTGGGTTGTGGAAGCCAATGAAGCGGAGAGCGGAGCCAGAGAAATTATGATCGGGAAAGTTTTAGTGAAACCAGACAGCGATAATAGAGTACCAATTAGGACTCTAAATCTCTCGGATAAGACGAAAACCATCAAGAAAGGGACAATTATCGGAAAATGAGAAGAAATATCTGCGATTGTGAAGTGCGAGCAGAAAAATCCGATTAATTCGACTAACTCGCAAGGGCAGAAAGAGGTTGTAGAACAACTCATCGAGAAATGGACCTAAGATCTTACTAAGGAACAGAAAAATTTGGCAAAACAATTGCTCGAGCGGTACATGCCAATATTCTGCAGTACATCGGATAATAATGGGAGAACCACAATGGTCAAACATCGAATAGATACAGGAGCAGAAATGCCGATTCGCCAACCACCCAGGAGATTACCATTGGCAAAGCAAGGAGAAGTGGATCGAATGGTAAAAGATATGCAAGCAGCAGGGGTAATCGAAACATCAAGCAGTCCATGGAGTTCACCAGTGGTGTTAGTCAAGAAAAAGGATGGTAGCATGAGATTCTGCGTGGATTATCGAAAATTAAATGCAGTGACGAAAAAGGATAGTTACCCATTGCCAAGGATCGATGACACGTTAGACACATTATCGGGTGCTCGAATATTTTCGACATTAGATCTGCAAAGCGGCTATTGGCAAGTGGAAGTCCAGGAGGAAGATCGCGAGAAAATGGCATTCAGTGTGGGTAACGGATTATGGCAATTTAACGTTATGCCATTCGGATTATGTAACGCCCCTGCGACTTTTGAACGGCTAATGGAGCGCGTGCTAAATGGATTACATTGGAGGACGTGCCTCGTATATTTGGATGACATCATTGTTATGGGCAAGGATTTCGACGAGCATTTAAGGAATTTGGCAGAGGTTTTGGATCGGATACAAGCCGCCGGATTGAAGCTAAGCCCAAAGAAATGCAAACTATTTAGAACGGAAGTAAAATATTTGGGTCATAAGGTAACAACCAATGGAATCCATACCGATGAAGACAAGATCGCAGCAGTGAAGGAATGGCCACGACCTAAAAACTTACATGAATTACGGAGCTTCCTTGGATTGTGCACCTATTATAGACGGTTCGTGCCAGGATTCGCCAATATTGCAAAGAGTTTACACGAGTTAACCAGGAAGAACAAGGCATTCGAATGGAAGGATGATCAAGAAGAGGCATTTGTGAAACTAAGACGTCGATTATGCGAAGCACCAATCCTCGCATACCCTATACCCAACGTTAAATTCATTTTGGACACCGATGCAAGTAATGATGGTATAGGAGGAGTATTATCACAGGCAACAAATGGTGAGGAGCGAGTTATTGCATATTACTCCAAGATGTTATAAAAACCGGAACGGAATTATTATGTAACACGGAAAGAGTTGTTGGCTATAGTGGAATGTGTTAAGCACTTCCATAAGTACCTCTATGGCCAAAAATTTCTTCTACGGACGGATCATGGAGCTTTGCGCTGGTTGTTACAATTCAAAAATCCAGAGGGACAAGTAGCACATTGGATCGAACGTTTGCAAAGCTACGATTTTCAAATTGAACATCGGAAGGGAACCGCACATAGAAACGTCGACGCACTATCAAGAAGGCCATGTCCCGTGGAATGCAGGCATTGTGGGCGTGTGGAGGGTAAGGAAAACATCATCGATATTCGGCTTATGCAAGTGCTACCTGATGAGGAATGGACTGATGAAATGATCAAGAAGGAGCAATTACGGGATGCTGACCTGTCATTCATCATGGAACATAAGGAGAAGGAACACCGGCCCACATGGAGTGAGATAGCTGACAAAACTCCCATTGTAAAATCTTATTGGGCTCAATGGGATAGCCTCCACATAGAAAATGGATGTTTAAAACGAAAGTGGGAAAGCACGGATGGTAAAGTAAAACAATTGTTAGTAGTGGTGCCAAAAGATCGGATAGCGGAAATCCTCAAAGAGTATCATGGAGGAGCAAGTGGAGGTCACTTAGGGATTAATAAAACATTGGCCAAAATTCGACAACGTTTCTACTGGTCCGGATGTAGACAGTCAGTAGTAGAATGGTGTCGAAGATATGACCAATGTGCGGAAGTAAAGGGACCAGCACGAAAAAGCCGCGGAACCATGAAACAATATAATGTCGGGGCACCATTTGAGAGAATTGCAATGGATGTGGCGGGACCATTTCCGACCACCGAGAGCGGAAATAAATATGTGCTAGTAATAATGGATTATTTTAGCAAATGGCCGGAGGTGTACCCCATACCCAATCAGGAGACAACAACAATAGCTGATGCCGTGGTTAACAATTGGATTAGCAGATTTGGTGTACCTATGGAAATTCACACGGATCAAGGAAGGAATTTCGAATCGGTGGTATTTCAGGAGATATGTCAGATGCTTGGAATCAATAAAACGAGAACGACGCCTTTACACCCACAGTCGGACGGTATGGTGGAAAGATTCAATGGCACATTGGAGGAATATCTAGCAAAGGTTGTGGAAAGGAACCAACGTAACTGGGATCAACATATACCGATGTTCCTGATGGCCTACTGATCAGCGGTACATGACACAACAGGAGTGACACCAGCTAAAACCATATTTGGGAACAATCTGCGATTACCGGGAGATTTAAAATTTGGGGCTGTTCCATCAGCAGCTCTATGCGGACAGGATTATGTCGACCGAATGAAAGAGGAACTCAATGAATTACATCAATTTGTACGGGAGAAAATTCGTATAACAAGTGATCGAATGAAAGCTCGATATGACATACGAGCAAACAATCAAGGCTTCGAGGAAGGGCAATTGGTATGGCTTCACAACCCGCAACGGCAGAAGGGATTATCACCGAAGTTGCAACCCACATGGGAAGGCCCTTACACTGTCATTAAAAGGTTGAACGACGTGGTTTATCGCATACAGAAAGGACGGAAAGGTAAACCAAAGGTGGTACATTTAGAGCGCTTGGCGCTCTACAGAGGAGGTGATCTGGATCCTGTTCAGGACGAACAGGCTTAGGTGGGAGGTAGTGTTACGGTGACACCTAGAATAGAATAGAATAAGTTAATTTCATTAATTGTTCAATTACATTTATAATTTATAAACAACATTTAGGCGTCATTTCTATACTAACATATTTGCTGCGCATTTAGGTTTATTCTAGAAACAAATATTTTGGTATATAAAGGCGCGCGTTGACGTGGAATGCTGAGTATTATTTTAAACGTGATACAGTGAAGGTTAAATAGAAAGGTTATTAAAGTGATTATTAAAGCGATTATTAAAGTGATAATTAAAAAGTGTGTTATAATTATAATAATTAATTGTGAATTTTGTGTTGTATAATAAATTGTGTTGTGTAAATAAATTGTGTGAGTTCAAATTTGAAGCAGTGTATTTATTCACAATCCAGTGATTCGAACCTTGATTGACAAGGTAAAATCGTAACAATATTCTTCTAGATTATTTTGGTGCGATAATTTTGTTTGTTAGTTAGTCTTAATTGGATGCTAAAAAGTCTGGTTTGAAATTTGATGAGTATTTTTTGTTGACTCGCTTACATTAAAGTTTAGTTTAAAAGTAATTTTTTTGTGATTTTGTGAACTTAGAGCAAAGTAATGTTCAAGTATGGAATTTATATAAACAATTTTGACAAACAAAAAATTTTGTTCAATAACCGTCTTAAAATTTATAAAAATAAAAAACTAATCTATATTGAGAATTAAATTGAAGATGTTTAATTTTAAAGGTGATTTTCCCTTATTTTTGAGGTTGAGTAATTTTTTTTTTGTACAATTCTATTGATTTTTTTGTGCAAAAGGAGATACGGTTTATAAAGTTCCCCAATATTTTTGATTTGCTTAAACTGTAGTGAGTGAAATTAAAGGTTTAATTTTGGAAAATCTTTTGTGTTTATAAGCAGCCTAATTGCTACAGAGGTGCAAAAGGCACCCAGTATATATGGGTGGTGTGCGTGCAGTATTGATTAATTTATTTTTATGTTTAAGGCGGACGCCCAACGAGTTTGCGGGTGACCAATTGAGGCCACTTCACATTTAACGAGTTTCATGTTTGTTTGCGAGGCAACGCGAAACATCTTCGGGAGCCTAGCAAAAAGTGTAAAAGTGGGAAAAGTGTAAAATCTACACGGTTCCCCCTTAGCATTTCGGCGGTCTCGTGTTGTCGAGGTGTGAATTGAGGAGAACTAGCTGCAAGACTCTCTGGGAATCGGAAATTCGAAGTCGATGGATCATTTGGGTTTTTTTTCAGCAGACTGCGTCATTGTCACTCGATTCGGTTGTCTCTGAATGGACACACCCAGTTATTATTTTAATTATTCTGTTTATTTAATTTCAGTTTATTTAATGTGTAGGCGAGGAACACGCAAGCATCAACTTCCGCACGATCCAAAACCCTGAGATCTAGTCGGCACCGTGAGAGAGGCCTCTGTATGTTTAGATAAAATCTGCGATGTTGAACCAGTCTGTAGCAAGACTTTAAAAAACAGTTCATTTTGACAACCGATGCATCTGACTACGAACTGCGGTGTTGTCTCAAATGCACGATAAAATCGAAAAACCAATCGCTTTTGCATTAAGAACACTTAGCTCTATACCGAAATGAATATCGTGTCTACTGAGAAAGAAGCGTTAGCGATTATCTTGGCTATAAAGGAGTGCAACACATACTTACGCGTTAAAAAATTCACGCTTGTAACCGATCTCAAACTTTTACTTTCATCAAAACGGATAAAATATTAAAAATTTTAAGGTTTTGTTAAGAGTTAGAAAATGTTAAAAATGATTTCAGGTTGCTCAGTAAGTTTTGTTGTTCGATAAAAAAACACATATGGTGTTATTGTTTGAAATACATTTTATTATTCAATATCACCTTCTTGAATGTCTATACATTTGTTCCAGCCCGCAGTGATCTCCTAATTTATGGATTCCCTGAAGTGGGATTCCCTGAAGTGGGAATCCGGAAAATTGAAGAAATACGCTTCCACAGCTGCTATTACCTCTTCATTCGATAAAAAATATTTCCCACTCATGAATCTTGTTAGATATTAGAGCAGCCAGAAGTCAGAGAGAAAGCTAAATCTGACGGATATTGGTTGGTTGATAACAACAGTAAACTCTTTAATAGATCGCTGAGCACCAACAGTATATAATTCTTTATACAGTTCTTTATAGCGAGCCATACAAGATTTAAGGTCGGATTGGAACTTATTGGACCGGTTAATATCGGGATCAATGCGTAGAAAATGATTTTCTAATTAATTTAAATTTGAAGGCCTTCAAGAATCGAATTTGCGTTTAAAGCTGGCAATTCCTCTTCCTCGCTACTTATTTCAGAATCAGGTTTTTCCATCGCTATTTCCAACAAATCATCGTCGATAAATTCTCGGCCTTCGGTCAATTCAGCAATGTCAAAATCTTCCAAATTTTCAAACTCCTCGCCTCCAATTGATTTTCTTAAGCTGATAATTTCGGAATTTAAACCAGTTGGCGAAGAAGAATCCATTGTTGAAACACATTCCGGCCAAAGATTCTTCCAACAAGCATTTAAAGTTGACGATCGTATTTCGTTTACTGCTAGATGAATATATTTTACACAATCCATAATTGAAAATTGTTTCCACGCATCAACAACATATAGATTTTCTTCGGTTTCTATTTTGTTCAATATAAACTGGAATGAATGTTTAATGTAGTAGCTTTTGAAAGTGGCCATTATACCTCGATCTTACGGTTGGATCAACGATGTGGTATTTGGAGGTAAAAAGACAACTTTTACATTAGGATGTTCGATGCTTGGATGGCCAGGAGCATTGTCAACTATAAGAAGAATCTTAAACGTCAGCCCTTTGTCCCGCATGTACCGTCTAGCATCCGGAACAAAGAAATTATTAAACCAATCCGTAAAAACTGTAGACGTTACCCTTTTTTGTTCGCCATCCAATGCACTGGAAGTTTCTTCAAGTTTGCCCCTTTCATAGACCGTGGACGAAGTGCTTTGTTAATGAGCAATGGTTTCATCATCCGGTCGCCTGACGCATTGCTACAAAGTAAGAGGGTTACCCAATTTTTTGACGCTTTAAATCCTCCGGCAGTTTTCTCTGATTTTGCAATGTACATATGTCCTACTTGGCATTCTTTTCCAAAATAGCCCCGTTTCGTCAGCGTTAAAAACTTGATCGGAACTGTATCTACCGTCTCGTATTATTTCTGATAGAACTGCAGTATACTGTTTTGCAGCTGCCGCGTTTCCGGAAGCAATTTCCCCTTTGATTTTCACATTATGAATCGCATTTCTTGCCAAAAAACCTTGTAACCACCCATTACTGGCGAAAAATATTGTTTGTTTTTCTTTAGATGGTTGTGCTGATGATGATGGTTCCATTCGTTTGATTTGCTCAAAAATACGTAACGCTTTTTGTTTGATGGTGTGGCCATCCACCGGTATCCTTTTTTGGGTATTATCTTCGATAAATGCACGTAAAGCTTTTTCTGTTTTTTCAAGTGTGTTATCTCTTGTATATGAAGTTGCTTTCGCGCTTAATTTAGAACCGCTTATTACAGATTGCCGAATAAGAAATTCATTCTGTTTAATGGTTCGAATCGTTGCTTCATTCAAGTTGAAAAAATTCCCAACTGACGTGGAACCCTCGCTTTTAGCAAGGCGATCCTATATTTTAATTTTTGTATCTAACGAAATTGACTTTCGTTGTTGTTTTTTACTTGAGAAATTATCCGCCATATTCAAAATGCATAAATCTTAAGGAATAAAACAGAAAAAATTAGTCATACAATTATTTCCGGCATACATATACTTACATTTTCAAACCAACGATTCCTTACATTATTTATTATTGAATTATGTTAGTTAGATTAATAACAATCACTATTAAACTATCAAACGTATTAAACTCTAAATATATCTAACCTTACACTTCGACTAATCAAAGGAAAATGACGTACAAAATAAAAACAAAAGTTTTTTTAAACAAGGACTGGGAATCCCCTGATTACATTTATATAATAATGAAAGAGAAAAAAGAGAAAGATAAAATCATGTAATCGTTCATCGTGTAAAAAAAAAATATCGTGTAAATTCAGGATTCGCAATTTTTTTTTACTGTGTTATTTCAAAATCGTGTATAAAAAGATCGTGTAAAATCAGGATTGGGTGATTATTTTTTTATTAAAATAAATTACTCTAATTGAAATTTCATCAGCAGATTTCGATCTGTGGTGAAATGTAACACATCTATGACCCCCTGTCGGTGTGCAAAACCCATGGGCCGACCCATCTTCCATGCCGGTATAGGCTGGCATGGAGCTTGCAATGTGCAGATGGTCTTAAATCGGTCCTATAGCCGTACGTCCTCGAGTTGGCCGGAAGGCGTAAAGTAAGGACGTAAAAAGCATAACCGCGGAAGAGCAGGGTGAGCCTTGAGCCCCAAAACAGATCGCATAATTACCAATAAAAAAAAAAAAAAAAAAATTACTCTAATTACTTTTTAAAATGTAAATTACTCAAATATTTTATAAAAATTGACTAATTTAATTTATTACAATTAATTTGAAACCTCTTTATTATTTAGCTAAAACCAACACTAATTAGCATAGAATCGGCGGATCAAATTTACAATTTCGTATTTTACGAAATCGAAAAAGTTTCATAATAGCCCCCAGAAATGCGCATGCGTATAAAAACTACATTAACGTCATGCACTACATTAACTACACTTAACTACATTAACTACATTAACTACAAAACTACATGGCAAATGTAGTTAATGTAATTTTTTAAAAATTACATGAAATTTAACAACCCTGATTGCAACCATACAATGTATTTTTGCAACGATTTCTGGATTTAATGCACTTTTTGGACATCCTTTACGTGGATCGTTTTCAAGACTTGTACGACCACGATTAAATTCAGCAACCCATCAGTTGCTACAGAAATAATTGAAAGTGAAATGTCCTTATACGATTTTAACAATCGTTTATGAATTTGTTTTGGTACTACACCTTCACACCTTGGCCTCATAATCGCTACCGCCTCTAGGTTGGTTCTCATTCTTGAAGACAAGAATAAGTGAAATGAGTAACCTAAGTGAGGGACGGCCACGAACCGTGTTGATGATCAGCCAGGCTGGGAACGCATCAAAAATAAAATTCCAGTCCTGAACGGAGCCCTGTAGGTACTGGCGACCCCCAGTTGTGCCTTACCCGTGTAAACAGATCTCAGCGCGGGTGTACCATTATTTTCTCCGATACTCGTGGGACAAAATATGGAATCTGTTAAAAATAAAAATAACAAAATGGCCAGCACTTTTTAAATGCTGGTAAGGACAGGGGGTCTGTGACTCCAGCCATCAGTGATGATAGGACTGTTCTCGGAACTTGCAAGCCAGGGAATTGTGGTAGTGATAAGAAGAAGAAAGTTATTGCTCTGTCGGTTCGGAGATACGGAACTAGGCGTTCGGCCTACCGTGTCTTGGACAGACTGGCTACAGCCTCCGGTGGAGCACTGGAATGAAGAAGAGAAGAAATTTGCTAACTGGGAAGAGGAGCATGGCAGTTTGGATGGCAAGAGAAAACGGGTCAACCAAAGAAGCTGGTTCGTCGTGGACGGACGAGTGTCATGAGCATGGGTTTATACAGAAGAAAATTTAGGTTTTTGTTTAATGCACTTAACCACGTTTTTCTTAAAGTGGACAAAATCCGTCAGATTGACAATCTGGATCTTCTGACGGGAAGCTAGAGGATTGTGAAACAGAAGGAGCCCAAGGCAAGTTTCAGATTATCTATCATGATAATCAATAAGGAATCTCTGGTTCCCCTGTCCAAAAACCAAAAGGGTAATCAATTTCGGCTTCTAATCAGTAACACTGAAGGTCTTCAAGAAGGACGATGTTGGAATTGAGCCGAATACCACCCAACCTGAGAAGGGGTGGTACAGCATGTAAAGGGGACCACATTACTGCGGTCTGCATAGAGACGGAGAGTAGGCAATTCTGGCTTACAGCCGCCTACGTGGATCAGGAGAAGCCAGTGCCGCCAGATATTTAGGCGCACTTGATTGTGATGCAGAGAGGAGGAAGTTCCGAGGTATCTTAGGGTGTGAAACGAACGCGCACCACACCATCTGGGGTAGCTCGAACATCAATGACAGGGATGGGTCACTTTTAAAATTTTTTTAAAAACTGACCTGATTATAAGTTATATAGGTCAGGAACCTAACTTTATTAGCCAATGGAGGGTGACGAAGGAGCATACCTTTTTTGACCATCGGTATCTAACATTTAAGCTCAATCCCTGGAGGAAATTATAGCGCACATATAGTGATGTATTAAAGTGTAGCATTCCATCTTGTGTTCCAGGACTCCACGACACGGATAGTGATCTGGATTCAATGGTTTATATTATTCCTAGGGCTTCTAATACCTCTATGAGAGAAACCGGCCCACTAACAAAGCTGAGGGAAAAACGAAAACCGGTTAGGTGAACCTCGAAACTTGCGAAGTGCCGAAAAGACTACGGGTCTGCTTTCAATAGAGCGAAACGATCGAGAGAAAGCCAAGACTAGGACTTCTATAAGGAATGCCTCAGATAATATAAAAGAGAAACAAGGAAGGCACAAAATAATTTGTGGAGTCTCTTCTGTGATAGAATGGAAGGCTCAGAAACCTCGCAATTTAGAAAAACTTTCTCCACCTTTCTTTTTCAGGCTATCTAATTTAACCGAATGGCGAATGAACGGCTTCTAGTGATGAGACTCTTAATCTGTTGATGGAAACTCACATCCCGGGAAGTGAAAGTGCGTCGTTTGCAGGGATGGATGACTGCGGGGCCCAACTGTTGTGTACAGAGGATATTCGGAATACCCGTAAGATAAAATCATCTATTAAAAGTTTTAAACACCTTAAGTCAGCTGGTCCGAATGGGGTTGTACCAGCAGAAATTCAGAAGAACTAGGAGGTCTTTCTTGCCTGATTTGTGACGTTCTCGTTTTTGATTTTAAGTTGTTCCTTTGGCGTACAGTGTAGTACAGGTACAGCACGTTGCTTACAAGAAGTAAATAACACGAATAGCAGTAAAACGAATTGTTTGTTATATAAGTATATTAGAAATCAAGTCAAGTATTTCGAAATGGAAACCAATTTAGTAACGAGGTATAATACGTCGCGCTTTTAACTAAATCATTCTTTCCATTTCGTTTCACTTATCCATTTAAAGTACAAAGTAAACAAAATTTAATACAAAAAAATATTTATGTTTTAACCAACCAAGTGAAAAATAAAATTAATAATCGTCTTATTTTAATTAAAACTTTCAATTAATTTTCGTTTTTCGTCTGTTTTTCTTTTCAAATTTTTATTTTTTGCGTCTACCGTAATTTCATTTAACGTTTTGTTGTTTTGCTCTCTTTGATTAATGAAAAATAAATATTTTACTTATGAACATTTTAACGATTTTTAATTGTTTTCCTTCTTAATGCTACATTTTATGCTGTATTTTTTCGTGGGCTTGTAATCATATATTAAAGTGTTATGTGTATAAGCAAATAAGTAAACACTTTAAGAAAAATTTTGTGCGGTTTCGTTAATTTTTCACGAGAAAAAATCATTAATCACTAGAATTAACGCGCGCCCTTTTTCTAAATTGTTTACAGCCTGAAAATAAAACACCAATAAAACAGAAAATATATTTAGGAAACCAAATTTAATGATTTTATGTTTATGCAAATTATGTACCAACAACAAAAAAAAAGTCCATCGAAACAATATTCTATATAGGAGTGGGGTTCTTCAGTCAACGTGTTTTATTTTTAACAATTATAAAACGGTAAACTCTCCCTTATATAAGTGTATATAATGTATTTTTATCCACCACATAAAAAATTGCATATTTTGTCTAATTTATGCTGACAATAAACATAAATTTGAATGGTGTAATTTGTAATGAGCCGTAATAGCGCACACAAAACACAGCGGAATTTTCACACAAATTTAAATTCAACGAAGCACAACCGCATATACGAAAGGTTAAGAAAAAAAATTCGCCCAACATACAACAAACATATATGTAATGTAATGTACGCTGGTGCGATATTTGTGATAATTATACATAAATTGTATTAAAAAGCTCCCTAAATATTAATGTGCGTGTAGCTTTTATGTACGTACGTTCACGTATATCCAAATAAAATATACATATTATCCGCAACCCAAATGTCAAAATATGCTCGTTTGAAAATTGAAAATTTTGTTAATTTTCAAAATTAAATTAGTTTAATGTGATTAAATGGATTTTGGTTAATGATATGTATAAACAATGTTATTTCATTACAGCATTACTGAAAATGTCATTTCGTGTTGCTTGCGGATCCATTTTCAATGTTTATGTTAAACACGTACTATACGGGGTGTCCCAGAAGTTAACGATTAAATGAAACAGGGTGATAGGGAGCGCATTTCCAATTTGTAAATAACCTTAGTATATTGCAAAAATAAATAAAGCTCGGTCACCTTTTCATCGACAGTAAGGAAATCAACATCAGCATTTTAAAGCAAATAATTATTGTAAGAAATAAACAGTTTATAAAAAGGTGCGAATTTTGTGTTGAGTTATTTATCCAATTACTCAGTGATCTCTAATAGTTGTGGAAATATAGATTACTGGTGCATCAGAAAACGGTGCTTTAGCACCGTTTGTCTTCTATGACGCGGTTTCTGCTCGTTGCTCCACAGTCATTGCTTTGAATTTATCGTAGTCAAAAAGTTTATGATCATCTGTACAAGGGACACGATGGTGGCGTGGATTTGTTTACAGAAACTTATAATAAAACTCAATACTACTGAGTGATGCTGACACTTTATTTATGAAACATACTGTGCCTAATATTCATCTCATAACTCGCGTAATAAATTAATAATTATCCATTATCGATAAAAAATTGTTTGACAATCGAAAAAAGTTAAATTAAATTTGCGAATTTTAATAAAATTTGAGTGTATTGTGATTTAGCTCGTATGCCGTCGGCGATCGATCGTCGTACGAGAAAGACGCGTTTTCGTCTTTCTCTGTATAGAAAATTGAAACTTAAATTTTTTTTTCTGTTTTAATTAAATAAATAAATAAAAGTTATTAAAATTAAATATTAAATATATAATATAAAGTGTTAATAAATTGGTGTTAGTAAATTGAAACGTGAATTAACGTGAAAGTGTCTAGGTTGTTATGACGGGTTGTTTTGTTATTTGTGTGACGCACTGACGCTGCAATGGTGAACGCATCACAAGCTAAGTGCTTTTGTGTTTTATATTTTTATTTATACTTTGTTTAGTTTATATTTTGTTTAATTTTTATTTTTTTGTAAAAAATTTATATAAATTTTAATTTTATTAATGTAAATATTTTTTAATATACGCATTTGTGATATGTCGTATGGTTTACGATTGTGTGTGTGTATGGATATATGTACGTACATTCACGTAGTTTAGTTTAACGCGGGTTCACGTACGTGATCAAAAAAATTTGATCACAATATGAAGTTAGAAACAAAAGCTATTGCTCTAAATATTAAGCTATTTTACTTGACGTTTCATTTGTCATTTTCAACCATTTTAATTTGTGTGTTGTGTGTGGCTGTGGTGACGATTCATTTCATTTTTCATCAACATTCGTTTATGGTTGAGTTTGCTAATTCACAAATCGAATGAATGAGTGATAAATTGATAAAAAGTTTTGAAGATGCCCGTAACAATCCGTTTCAATTTCGGCATTTGCAGTTGTGTCACAATTTGGCGGATTTAAGTAAAGTTCCGAGCCCAAAGATCGTGTTAGCTTCTACTTCCGATATTGAATGTGGATAAGCACGTGATTTGTGTGTACAATGAGCTTCAAATTCTAACAACAGCATTATTCTAACGAATCGTACCTCGCCTTGGACTTTTGCTCGCGATTTAATAGAAAACGGTTTGAATGGGCGTAAAATTATTTTACGAACAATATGCGATAGTATAAATATAAAATAAAATATGTATTTCATTTTTCATAAAATAAAGACAAAAGTGGAAAAAAAATTTGAATTAATTCAGTCTTGTCCGATCTAGCAAATCCAATTATTTATTACTCTACCCTTCACTCTTCAGCTTATTGTGGTAAGGGATTACAATTGGCGCCGTGCATCGGTGTGATCATTTTACGGTGGCTAGCTAAATTCATTTGTACCAGGTGGTCGCCTATATCTGCACCTTTTGAATCCTTCGTAGTACGTCCAAACCGCTTAAATTATTGCTGTAATATTCATTCAAAAGTTAAATAGAGATAATTTAGTGATTTAAACAAACGATCTACTCACATGACTACAGCCGTCAAACGCTTATTTAAAATTAAGTTTTCTAGCACATCGAATTTACGTTTCTGATTATCCTATTTTACTGTAATATTAGCGATATGGCACAGAATCGCTTGAAATGGTTAGTGATCGCATCGGCTGTCCTATTTCCGAATTTTATTCAATGTAATAATTCGGCAATTACACAACATTTTAGTACACAAGATTTTTTGAAAATACGTCGCACAAAACTACAAATTGTTTTCACAATTTTAATACATCTATTAATATGAAAATTAAAATTAAATTAAAATTACACAAACACCAAATGCCGCCAATGAAAATGGCGTGTGTTTTGTTTTTGATATGGATGTGAGTCATATACAAATGTCAGAAAAATAGCAAAATTATTTATCCCTTTCCACTTACCCACACAATTGTGTGGGTAAGACCAAATTATCATTTTTTGTATGTGTTTTGAACCAACTTACACATTTGTGCCTTCCTTTCACACAATTGTGTTGATTGTACTTCAAATCAACCGAAATTTTTTATCAAAAAGCCATTACATAGTTTTTTTTATTTACACATTTGTGTGGTTTGGACTTAAATTTAGCATATTTTTTTTTTTTTTTTTTTGTAGAAAAGGGATATAATGAGCGTCATTGTTGCTCATAATTTGTTTTTTGTTTTTTCTATGTTGGATGCTTGCGATCAAAAATTTGCCCAAAGATAAAAATATTTCATCTCAGGCGGGGAAATTCCAACGATTTGATTGGCATGATTCGCGAATCATTTTTTGATTACGTACGTGAACCCGCGTTTAGTCAAATAAGACAAAACGGATGAAAATAAAAATACTCTTCTGTTGCTTGTCATTCATTTTCCGTTCATTTTTAAATGAATTTTTTATGCTAATTTCTCTTCGCTCTTGAATAGTAAAATGAATTTTCAGAAATGTTATGCAGTAGAAAACGAATAGTGTCTAATGAGCGAATAATGAGAAACTATAAAGGTTGATCTTATCTTTTGTGTTAGCGAACGGGATCTACTGCTCTTTTGGTTTTACTTTGCTATTCTAATAAGAAAGCGAAAATTCATTGTAGTACTGATTGGATAAAATGTATTGTTGCCTGGGGCGGAATCATGAAATACGACCGGAAAAAATTTAAACGGATTTAAAAATATTTTCAAACTTATTAGATTAAAAGTATTCAAATTTACTATGATGGATGCAGACTGATGTATAAATGCAACTTCTATAATTCTTTAAGAGCAATGGTTAATCTCCTACAAGATTTTCGAAATTCATTTCAAATTTCTCTTCCCAGGTTCGTCGCCACTTCATTTTATGAGATGGCATTGAAGTCTTTTGTATTTCAAAATTGTCAAATTTCTGGAAATATATAATTATTTTGATGTTAACGGGCAAGATCATGAAATCCGACCGAAAAAATGAATTGTTAGAAAATATTTCATTGGACAAACAGAAAAAAATTCGAAAAAATGGTCGAAGTTGGCGTAAATATTGTGTATGAAAACTCAAATAAATAACAGTTTAACATAAAAATTTAATTCGACAACTACTTCATAATCGAGCAGTTTTAAACGGAAATAATGTACCGGTAAAAAATGAATTTTGAAAATCTTGTTGGAGATTAGCCATTGCTCTTCAAATATTATAGAAGTTGCATTTAAACATCAGTCTGCATCCATCATGGTATATTTGAATACTTTTAATCTAATAAGTTTGAAAATATTTTTAAATCCGTTTAAATTTTCCGGTCGTATTTCATGATTCCGCCCCTGTATTGAACGATCGAATAGAGAATACATATCATTTCTTTCTACTTTATTCTTGATAAGTGAATAGTAAAACAAAATATTTTTTGTTCTTTTACATATTTCTTGTTGATCAGTTTTACAAATAATGCATTAATTCCGTGGAAAGATTTGCTGACAGCAATTTTTTTTACTGATAATACGCAAAAGAAAAACTTTAAAATTTCATAAGAGTGACAAAGAACAGAAATATTTTTTATTTCATTTTATAGTAAAATTGTATATATATATATGTATGTATATGTGTGTGTATGTGTGTAGATATGTATGTATATGTGTATATATATAAAAATTCATGACTTTTTTGTAGATTGATTTAAAGGGATAAGACCTCATATGTGTTACGGCATGGCAAAAGGAAAATGGTTTTTAATTTTTTATTTCCATTTGTAATGACAATTAAATCTTTGATGTGATATCCTTCGGCCTTTTAATGTTGACTGTTTTTTTAAAATTGCTTACTGCTGGCACTATTTTATCTAAAAGAATTTCTGGCTCAATAATATTTCTCGAAACAGGTTCGTCTTTGCATGGGAATGATATATACGAATATCGATTGATTTGAATTCTAAATCCTAATCAACGACCTGCTCATGTACCAATTGTGTAAAAAGCCTTCCGCGTGGTTCTATCTTCCGTTCGTGCCATCACCTCACATAAATCATGATCGTTTTGTTTGATTGAGACAATATACTGCGGAAGATGCATAAAATCATTTTTGGGCTTAATTGGAATTCTAGCAAATCGCAATTCTAGCAATTAGCATTAATTTGGGAGAGGCTTAGTTCGGCTGGGTCATCTGTCAACTGGCTGTTTTGACGTGTAAATGGAGAAATAGGAAAATTCCTTGGCCGATTATTTTCGGATTTATTTTGTTGCAAAATCCAGTACTTCACCCGGGATTTATGTTGAAATCCCGGTTCAGCTCAACATATCAGATTCGAACATGATTAGTTAAGACAATCCTTAGCACGGCCGAACTCCAGAACTTCTCTAAAATCCATTTTTACATTCACATTTAATTCTGCTAACCTGATTTGATAATAATTGGTCGGGGTATAGCCAAGTTCCATTCAGAATTATCGAATTTTAGAACTTTATCAAAATCAAAAAGACACATTAAAATCCCAATACAAGTTGATCCTAATTTATTAGAATCCTAGCCCAGCTCTACAATCTGAACTGGAAAATTTCGGTTGGAAACGGCATGTTTCATTCATTATAGCTGAATCCGAAAATTTCGTCAAATTCGGCTTTGCACCCGAATTTGATCATCATTTGTTTTGAGTTTGCTTAGTTCCATTGAACATGCTACAGTGCCAATCCAATTCTGCGTACCATATTTAACAGTTATTGGTTGAGGAATAGTAAAGTTCCATTGAGCGTGATATAAATATCCTGTGCACTATAATTATACTTTGCAATTAATGGAATATTCTCTTCTTTGGTGAACAAAACTAATAAAATATTTGAAATTTTTGAATTAAATTAAAATTGTTTGAAATATCCTATCAGGTAGTTAATCTGGTATTGAATAACATTGATATTTTTCCGGGAACCATTGCCTTTGGGATGCCTTACATATAAAATTTGTTGTTTTTTTTTTTTTCGATTTAAGGGTTAAATACTAATGAATTTTAGACTAAGTTTGATATAATTTAAATAATTATGGATACAGGAAATCCTATTGTAAGTCGTGGAATTGCAGGAGGATTAAATTAATAAATGTTTATATTATTTAGGAAGCCGGAAAATATTAATTTACAATTACATTTCAGGAAATTTCCAGATGTACGTGAAATAATACAAATTTTTTCTCAGGTTGCTGATTTAGAGAAGCAATTGTTGAAGACCAATACCATCGTTATCCATTAAACCTATTAAACCTTTATCCTTCCTTAGTAGATTAGTATTGTGCTGTCTTTGTGTTACTAACTATCGGCTATACCTAGGTGTCTATAACCGGGCCGATTCTGTCCCACTTAACTAACCTATCCAATCCTTCGGTTTTGTTATATGTAAAAAAGAGTGTACGGTGGGCCCGGCGTCACCCGGGAGCTCCTGTGTAAGAACTTGGTCGTGCATTCAGAATCAATCAATCAATCAAATTGTGATTTAGCTCGTATGCAATTTTCAAGTTTCTGCCATTCATAACTAAACGCAGTGAATGAATAGTTAATTTATGATTTATAATGACGGTTTATATAATTTTTATAATTTTGCTTTATTTTAGTAACTTCGAATAAAATTAATTATTCGTCTACATACGAGTATATATAAATTAATAAATAAAAGACACTATTAAGTTAAAAATTTCATTTTAGTGACAACTTTTATTAAATTTTAAGAAACTTTAAAAAAAATATTATTATAACAGTGAAAGTAATGTCAAAATATTGACAGATTTTTTCTGTGTTAAGCACTCAACGATAAAAGCATTAAAACAAAGTTTTTGGTGATGTGCATGTGATCAGCAATCTTTTGCATCTCTGTAGCTGGAAGTTGACTCGTTTATAGATTTTATTGCATATTAATTGCCTTTGATTAAATGTTCGCTTAGAAATTTATTAGTTTTGTTTTCGCTTTTCTAGTTATTGTTAGCCAAAGACGAAATATCTTGTATACGAGTATGTGCATTTACTTCATTAGCCGCCTGTCTATGCGTGGTAGTGGTAGATGAATTGCCAGGCAGTAATTTTTTACATTTTCCCAGAATATGTTTTACCTGCAATAGCGACACAAGCGGGCACGAGAGAAAGTGGCCAAAGAAATCTTACCACAGTTCAAACCGTCAACCGACCTATCTGCCCGAAGATAATCTGGCCGATTACACATATTCCATTATGTATTCGAGGATTGCATCTTTGTAGCTCGAAGTTGTCTAGCTTATAAATTTTATTGTAGTTGGCTGAATTTACAACCGCCGATATCACTTTATATTAAATCTCTCCGTAGCTGTACGTTGTAAGTGCCTTTGCTTAAATATTCGCTTGGTAATTTATTAGTTTTGTTTAAAAATTGTTAACCAAATTAATAAAAATTAATAATAAATATGAAACGAAGTGTGCAAAAAATGTTTAAAAAATACGGCTGCATGAAAACTTGAAGCACACACGTAATTTTAATGACTTTCATACGTATTTAGTGGTCAATGCTATAACTATGAATTTATATTTTAGAAATCATTGTAAGTTAGAATCCAATGCAATTTTGGAATACTCCTAGATAATGAACCAAAACTTATACGAGTTCTATCGTTAGTTTTCTGGACGAAGATATGGCTGTTTCAGCAAAATTTTAGCGAATGGTACTTTTACAATTGTCTAAGCGTCCGTTGCAAGAAGCGCTATTGCAGGTAAAACATATTCTGGGAAAACGTTAACATCGCTGCGTGGCAATTCATTTACCCCTACACAGTAAAAAAAAATTGAATTTTCAACGTAAATTTTACCAACTTTGTCTCACAAATTTAAATTTTGACTGTAATAATGCACAATACCATTTAGTGTATTTTCTCTCTCTTTTGAATATTTCAGTATTTTTCAACTGGAATTTAAAATTACATGAAATGTATCGTATAATTACAAACTAATTCAACCAATTTTAGTTTCTTTTTTAAATTTGAGAGAAATAATATCTTATTACATAACTTTACTAGCAAATTTACGGTATAAACCATTTAATTTCCAATAAAAACTTATTTTTCAAGTTTCATGTAATTTCACGTGAAAAGGTTCGGCAACTTTTGCCCACATGAAAATTCAATGCATTTTTTTTACTGTGTACCATGCATAGATAGGCGGTTAATGTATCGAGTGCACATAATCGTACACGTGATATTTCGTCTTTGGCTAACAATAACTACAAAAACCAAAACCAATAAATTTCTAAGAGAATATTTAATCAAAGGCACTTACAAAGTTATAATGTACGGCTACGGATGGTTTCGAAATTGAATTATATCGGCGGTTGTGAATTCAGCCAATTGCAATAAAATTAATAACCTAGATAAATTAAATATAGCTATATGTTTAAATTATTATTATAACTTAAATAAATAAATTTTTATACAGACATCAAGATGACTTGAGAAGAGGGCGCGTAAAGCCTAAATCTATTGAAATATTTGAAATAATCAATAGTTTTAGATAGATGTCTTTAGTTCAGAGATTTTAAATTTATTTGTAATTTATAAAATGTCTGTGAAGTTAGCCCGTAAACGATCCCGGAAAAATGCGATGGCGACACTAACATACAAATATCACGATATTTTTCAATGTCATCCCGGAAAAAAATATGTCATGACAGTTTTTTACTGTATCAATTCATAAAAATTTATAAACAATTTGTATTGAAAACTGATGACAACCCGGAAAAGATTATGTCACAATAAATTTTCTAACAAGAAAATAAGCAATTTTTGAAAACAAAAAACGTGTATAATATCTAAAAACATGAAATGATACATAATGTTAATAATAAACGAAAATTAGGTACACGAGTAGGACAACAAAAAATAAACCAAAATATTAATACAAGTGACAAAAAAATTCTATAAGATAGAGCTCCGCTTTAATCGTCTGAATTCTTAGTAGATGTCAATTACCAGAAACCGGACTACATAGGTTTTGTAGTTCAGGGATTGGCCTGTTTAAAGAATAAGAGGCAAACAAATTCTTTGATTTAGAGCTCCGCTATAGCCGTCTGAATTCTTAGTAGATGTCCATACCAGAAACTGGACTATATAGTCTTTGTTTTCGGTTTTGGCATATATTATTATACAAAACGAATGTTACCTATTATATAAAACGAATGCGTAAAAAAAATTAAACACAAACATAAAAAAAGGAAGGCTATAGTAAATAAAAAGGGTGTACAAAAAAATTCGTTCGGATTGTTTTGTTTGCTTATATGTAATAAAAAATAGAAATAAAAATGATTAATTTAAAATATAATTTATATTTAATTTAATATATAATTTATAATTAAATAATGGACATCTACTTAGAATTCAGACGACTATAGCGGAGCTTTAAATCAAAGAATTTTTTTGCCTCTTGTTATTTAAACAGGCCACTCCCTGAACTACAAAACCTATATAGTCAGGTTTCTGGTAATGGACATCTTCTTCGAATTCAGATGACTATAGCGAAGCTCTAAATCATAGAATTATTTTGCCACTTGTTGTATAAACAGGTCAATCCTTGTACTACAGTACTTTGAAGTACACAGTAATTTATATTCGTAAGTGTATTTATTAAATATTAATTAATTTGGAATTTTGACAATTTTTAGAAGAAACCAAATTTGTTGACATTTTTGTTGTTTACAAATTTAATTATTACTTATTATATAATCAACCCCACTCGTTCATATACAAATTATGTAATTTTTTATTTTGTCATCATGTCAGCTACACACTATAGCTATATATAGCGCAAGTTAAAATTTGTTAATCGGTTTATATTTATAATCGCCGCCATTTCGTGTATTATTTTTCATAATAATTGTTCTTACTATCGTTATATTTTTATATCGTGATAGTTATAGTTTCATTCTAATTTCTTAAATATATAATGGTGTTGCCATATTTAACTATAATCATTTTACGGGATGATTTTACGGGCTAACTTCACAAAGGTATTTATAAAATGCTTGTAAAACTGTCAGAATTAGATTTAAATAATTTTTCACAAATTTTAATAGTGCGGTTAACGAAAAACAGTTAAAAATTAAGTTTATAATATCATTTTCTTAGTTATCGACGTCACACAGCTTGAATTTCGGCATCAAGCTTGATTAGTAGAATATATATCAGCTAAGGATCTCGACATTCTGCTTTGGTGCCTAAGCATTTGAGCCCATGAAGTGCTTGATCCGATATATCAAGCAACGAACGAATGTTATCTGCGGTTGGGACACTAATTGACGGCTGCTTTAAAAGTGCTTCGATATGCGACGTAATTGTGTGACTTTTTTGTCGTGTTTTGCTAAGGCTTCATTATAATTTGATTTCGTTACTCGCAATTCTATAATTTGATTTCGTTACTTGCACTCGGTTGTTGTCTTCGCTGCGGATTGTTTGGTGTGGTGCGCTGAACACACTGGCGACAATTGTAGTTTTGTTTCTCATCTTATGGTGGCGCGAGGGTGAGAAGAATGACGAGAGAGCGAGACCAAATGCGTATCGAGCGTGTACAAGGTAAAATGTTTTAGAAAAATGTTTTTCTTATATGCTTCTCTTTTATATCAATGCGAATTGATATAAATGAAAAACAGAGAAGAAAGATGTTTGTTCTAGAATATTTTATTCGCGTCGCTGTGTGGCGCGAGAATTTTTTTCTTGATGGATTCGAGTTGTGATTTTAGTGGTAAAAAGTTGTGTTTGGAATTTTTTAAAAGTCAGTGGAGATTAGTTTTGCAAATAGTTTTATATTTGAGAAAAGTTTTTTTAAATTTTCAAGTGGTCGAGTTTTTTAATGGGAAAAATTTTTTTTTTGGATTTATTAAAATAAATTTTGAGAAAAACACTATGTTGGTCTAGTGATAAACAGTTCTGTATAAAAAAAGAGTTCAGTCTGTTTTCTTGTTTGTATAACTTAATTTTTGATACCAAACAAAAATCATCATAATTCAAAATTATAATTTGTTATAATAAAACATAGTGTTTAAGAATTAAATATATTTAATTTCCATATGCGTATGTGAATAATTTATTCATCTTTTATATTTTATCAATTTTTAAAATAAACAAATATACCTAATACGAAATAACGTTTGTTGTGTTATATTTTGTGCATGTGTATTTCGATATGAAAGGAGAAGTGGAAAAATTATTTTTCACAGAAACGTAAATTCTCGATAGATTACAAAAAAAATAAAATAAATCCAAGCAACATTTTGATTTGGTTTGCGCTACTGAAGTTATTTCAAGCCAAAGCCGAAAAATATAACGGAGGCGTCGCATTACGGGTGGCCTAACGTGGCATAATTGTATTATCAGCAGGGGAGTGCCGCCACAGTTACAGTTGTCTAACGGGATATTATTTTGCCTCAACGTATTTATCGGTGGGAAGACATATAGCGTGCATGAGTGGCTCGGTGAGGTCATTCATCTGATTTGGGGATCGGCGAGATAACGCCCAGTCGGCCATTTGTATTTATTGTAGTATCGTGGAGAGGCCCCGCAACATTACGGTAGCCAACGGGCTATTGTTTTTGTATTATTGGTATCGGGGAGAGGCCCCGCAACGTCCGACCGCACAAGGTCGCAACGTACGGGTGGCCAACCGGCACCTCGTTAATATTTGGTATCGGGGAAAGGCCCCGCAACATAACGGGTGGCCAGGTGAGGCTACTCCATTTTATTTGAGGATAGGCGAGACAACGCCCAACTTATTTTGGCAGCCAATTGAGGTCAAAATATTTACCGACCGCACAGGGTCGCAATGAACAGGTGGCCAGCCGGCCAGTTGTTTTTGTTTTGGCTTACGGGGAGAGGCCCCGCAACGGTTTGAGTGGCCAACCGGCTATTTGTTTGGATATCGGGGAGAGGCCCCACAACGACGAGTAGCCAACCAACCGGTTGCCCGACTTTTTGGTATCGGGGAATGGCCCTGCAACGGTCCGGGTGTGGCAAGGTCACCTGTGGCATGACGACCGCCCAAGGTCGCACCAGTAATATTTATTTGTAATTAAGGTACAATTTTTTTAATTTATTTTATTTTTATTTTTCTTGATTATTTTTCTTAATTTTTTTTTATTAAATTTAAAAATTTTATATTTTGTAATCGAGCGCCGCACAGCGGTTGCGTGTCGTGCGCTCGGTGCGTACTGCTGTCTCTATCTCTCTCGTTTTCTCTTGTCGTGGTGCGGGTGGAGGGGGAAGTTGTTTTCTTTTTGTTTTTCCCTTTGAATAAAATGAATTATTAAATGTTTCGGTATGGTGTGATGGGAGCGGAGATTCCCTCTGTGTCGGCATAGTGATTGCGGTCCCTTGGTGCCCGCATCCAATTTCATAACCAGGGTTTAGCCCTGTTTGAATTCGAATGGATGCACGCACCAAGGCACCTCTTCCGTTATTTTTTTTTTTTATTTGATTATCTGGTTCGTTCCTCAAGTTCCGGCCGACGAATTTCGGCGGAACATCTGGTTTTTATTATTATTTGCGGTTTTTATTTTATTCAAATTTCTGTTAATCACGGTGTAAGCCAGGAGCCATGCATGCCTCAAACCCCACGACCCTTAGCACTTCTCCCTGAGAATGTAGCCGGCAAAAATCACCGTGGAGTCCTCTGCATGCGCTTAGTGATAGCTGCAGGTCGGGAGTAGCCAGCCTGTAACAAGGTATTGGAATTTCTGTGCGGAAATCAAATATTCCTTTGGTAACTTAACATCTCTTCCACCCTTTTGTGATTGATTGATCGTATCATTAGTCACCGTTATTCTTTTCGAAATGCTCTTTTCCTAATCCAAGGCCGGACAAAACTATATAGTAATTTTCTTCAAACGGACCATGGTCAGATTTTTCCGTTGCATTGCACCGAATAATTGGCTCTTCGACATTCATAAATGTGACGAATATTTGTTGAGCGCGCTTTCTTCTAGTTTTGAGCTGTTCAATAACCAGAACACTATCGCTGTTTAATTCACTCACATAGTTAAATAATTTTGTCATACTGCCTTTGGCATTGGCTCCTAGCTTTTTTAAACTTTCTAATTCGGACATCTAGTTTTTCACTGTTGTTCTTAACACACGTATAAAGTTCCTTATTATAATACACTTTTATCACTGTTCACGTAAATTCACTTGTGTAAGTTTATGTGCGTACAGTTTCAGGCGAGTTTCAGGCACTTAAAGTTCACAAAAAGCAATTACTCGGAATAACTGTGCTTAAAGTTCAACGCCGAACACAATTTAAATTTATACCAAAAGCGGATAGTACAAATAAGGATGGTATATTTAATTTAATGTTAAGAAATATATTTGAATTTAATGATATGTAGTAATAAAAAACGTGTTTTGAAATATATTTGGATAGTGAAAAACGTGATGTCCGCATATGCAGCAGCTGTATATTGTCGTAGTAGTTCCGGAGACAAAATCGAAAATAGTCAATATTCATCGCCAATCGGACATCAGAAATTTTGACATCTTTTAGCAGAGAACATGTAAGCTCAGCTGACAATCCTGCCGATGTTGCGTCTCGCGGAATGAGTTCCAATGAGATAATTGAAAACCAACAGTGGTGGAATGGTCCTTATTGGTTAGCGAGACCGAGTAAATTTTGGCCACCTCAACTTGTATCATATGGAACTAATAAAGAGGTAAAAATTCGAGAAACATTAGCATTTAAAGTGTCTGTAGAGAAACGTGTCGTCCAACACATCATCGAGAAATACTCCAGCTTTTATCAAATGTGTTGAGGGTGCAAAAGTTATTCCACTTTTAGTGTTTTATTAGTAAAATCGTATGTTAATCGCAAAATTAATTAAAAAAAAACGAAAGGGGTTTAAGCTCCACCTGAACCGCAAATGTTTGGTAAAACATAAAGTCAAGAATTAAAAATAACTTGTGTCATCGCTAAAGCAAGACATCGATGGTTATCCAAACACTGCAGTTCCTTGCGGAGTTCATGCATTTTAGGAGTGTAATTTTGGAGGCGATGGAAAAATTTGAAATTGTTTTTATTGATATACAGTAAACACTCGATTTAACGAACCCGGATTTAACGGATGTTCGATTTAATGGACGCTCCATTTAACGGACAATTTTTTATATTCCATTTTTCGGTTGCCGATTATGATGGATGGATTCCGGGATTCTTAAATGATTTTTGGAAGAAATTCTGGAATATGACCACCTGGGACGAAACTCGATCAAATTTTAACCTCATAATCGGTTAACCTCATAAAAGATTTTTGGAAGAAGTAATGGAATATGGCCAGCTGGGATGGAACTCGACCAATTCTTAACCGATTAGGATGCAATTGGATATGTTGTATGGAAAAGGGATTATTAAATAGTTTTTTGAAAAAGTTCTGGAATATGGGCATCTGGAATTTATTTGATGGAAATGGAAGTCTTAAATGATTCATGAAAAAAGTTTTTGAATATGGTCACCTGGACGGACTCAGGCAGTTTTTAACCGATTACGATGGGATTGGGTTTGTTTAATGGAAATAAAGTTCATTAATGACTTCTAAAAGAAGTTTATTAATATGGCCACCTGGAACGGAACACGGCTATTACTTAACCGATAATGATGGAATTTGGCACATTGGGTAAATATCGGATTATAAAATGATAAACTGCTGTAATCGCCAGAGGATTAGAAACCGAATCATATAACTTTCCTCTATTCTGGTTGTTTTGTGGAATTAACTTCTAGACTATTTATGCTCTTGTGTTGCAAGTACCTCAAAGTATACATTTCCGCGTGGTTCGAAAGGTTCTAGAAATCTTAAAGTCTAAGAAGACAACATATTCCATGTTCCCGCGAACAGTTTTCGAGATCGTTGTTGATAAAAAAACTCCCATAAAAATTTATCCCAGCCCTCCATGTAGGGTTCATAACGTAATTTTTGTGACAGTAGGTAGTTGGCCTGCCGCTCAACTCACATGTACCTAGTTCTCACTGAAATACACATGCATTAAAAAAAAATACTACCATTAGTTTTGTTAAATTCGAGTTTAGCACAAATTTGAGCATTTTGGCTGTTCAGTCTAAAAGTTTATTTATACAATGAATTGTTATTTAAATTATAGAATTAAGTGTAAGAGTAAGGTTTTTCATTAAAACCAATAAAAATTAATAACTTGTCGGCCGGAAGAAATCATTTGTGTTGTGGATTGCGTGAGGGCCATTACATTAGGTGAAGAAGGAAGAACTCAGTCTTACGTTGCACACCTGTTAAAAGTGGACCAATCCACAATATCAAGTATGGACGGTATCACCGCCGTGCTGGTAGTGGGAGAAATCAATGTACAACACTCGCTGAGAATAGGTCTATTAAATTAATTTGTTTGAGAAAACGGTTCGTAACTGGACGTAGCATCAAATCAGACCTTATCGGATCCCGAGATGCACCCATTAGTGAAAGGACCGTGCGTCGACGAATCAAGTAATCCAATTTAAATGCAAGAAGGCCAGCCTTATGTCCAGGGTTGTCTACAGCACACCGCAGAGCCCGTTTAACATTTTCTCTCGACCATGAAGACTGTACAATGGAACAATGGGCCAATGTTTTGTTCTCCGGTGAGTCTAGATTTTGCCTTGGACCATCAGACTGTCGAATGAGATTTTATCGTCGGCCTTCGTTTTCGATTAAATTTTATTTAATAATAGATATTTTGTTGAGAATTCCCCTTATAAATAAAGCAAAAAGAATTATGCCTTTTTTTTGTCCATACATACATATTACTTAGAAAAAAAAACATAAGATATCTTACGCAATAGGAATAATACTTAATGATTAGGAGCTACTATAAAAATCATGAATCGATCCCCTAACGAACTTAATATTACGATAATTATAAATTTATTAATTAATTTGTTGTTTTTTTTCTTTAATTTTGTAAAACTTAATTTTAAAACTTTGGGCTAATATAATCATAATAAAATATAGATATATATGTACATAACTTATAATTTTGGATAATAAAAAAAATTATAACAGACCGCGGTGCCCAAACAATGAACTACTGGTCCTACTAGTGCATAGTGAGGAAGAGCCATGCTCTACCATGCTGCAGCCACATATTTCCACGTATATGTAGAAACTTTTCATCCAGTAATTAATCCAAGTCGTTTTTAGAAAATTATGATCGATGTCCCTGTTCATTCTCCATGGTAGTTCAAATGGACCAACCAATTTTGCGGCTTTTGAACTTACGTAGACCGAATAGTGCAAGTTATGGATATCGAGTATCCCCACTATTTTAAAACATGCTTTGTCACTCCATAAAATGTTGTTAAAGAATTGCGAATTTTCTTGGCATCGAAACTGCATTTCTAGACAAAATTGCACCACTTTTTCATGGTCAGCAGCATAAAATTCTTGTACATGTTGCACATGGTATAACGATGCAACTGGTTATATTTTAAAATACGATGCAAAGTGGGCCGTGGCATTCCCGAATGTCTAGATAATTAACGAACACTTATAGATGGGTCGTCTGTCAACATTTCAATTACTCTATGTTCGTCAATATCAAGTTGAGCGGCTGTTCCATATCTTCTCGGGTGACCAGGGACTTTGCCTTCACTAAACATTTGATGTACATTTTAATATACTCTGTGATCGGGAAAGCGTTCCCAATTTGGATATCGTCTCTGGTATTCTCTTGCTGCAGCTCGTTTGGGAATAAACCACATGGCTGATTGACATTTTGTTTATAAACGTACGAGTATGTATGGAACTACTAATATGGTATACAAAATGTTTTTTTATACCACAAGAATCTATTTCAGAACTTGAAATTTAAAAAAACGCTTTTTTTATAAACACGATCTGCTTTGACAAAAAATTGATAAAAACATTCTGTAGTGAACACTTTCATTACAGAGTCAACGGGTCAACTTTCTGTAGTACATTGATTTTCCACTGGTGTCACTGAAACATCAACAAAAAATTTTGGAAAACAAAAAGACTAAAAAACCATTGTTTTTATTTTACAGAAGAAAATACAATTTATTAAAGATAATATTAAAAAAAAAAGTTTGACAAAAGAACCCATGGTTTTTTTAAATTAATTTTTTAGTGGTTGTGCATGCGATTTCACTAAAAAACACTAAAAGTGGAATAACTTTTGCACCATCAGCAATTCGAAAAAATGTTAAGCTGTTTTTGTTGGAAATGATCTCTGGGACACCCTGTGTATGGAAAACAGAAAAGGCAACTAGTCAATTCGAATATTTTTATATATTACGTAAATATCTACTCACAGAGTGTGGTATGTGCCAATAAGTGTAAGTACATACATGCAATATATATAGATTGTAGGGAGTCTTGGTATGTCTGTACATTTTATGCGGTTGTAGTAATTTTTAGCTTTTCATTGTGCGGCGCTTTATTTGATTAATGATTTTGGTACAGCAAATAAATCAAAATAAAAAAAAAAAAACTTTGCAACAGAAAAAAAGGATTCGACGTAAGACTCACCAGGATATTTTTTATTTACTTTGGTTATTCTTCCTTATCGTTACCCTTATATCGCATTTTTTATTTGAATGTATATACAGCAGCATTCTTCTATAAATCTTAAATTTAGTTTTCTTGATTTAAAATTAAAATATAAATTGATCGACATGTTTATTTGTTTGCTGTTTCCGGCCTGAAATCATTGCTTTCTAATTTATTGATTTTTTGTTATTGTTCCATTTACCTTTATTAAAACGATTTAATAGAAATGTCTCCAATTTAACCAAATTTTACATTTATGATTGTTCATTAGAGTATACCCTTACTTAAAACTGGTATTAGTATTAGCAAATTACAAGAAATTTAAAAGAGATTGGCTCCCATATATAGTGGCCATAAAGGTTTGAAAAGGCATTCGTTGTAGATTTAAAATCACCTAATATTAGTTTGAAATTAGCTGTGTAGGGCTGTCGCATATAAGTTTTTAATAATCACGCTATCTCCGATTTTTATATGAAAGGATGTCGTTGAAGCTTGTGGCAAATTACACAAATCTCAGAGATTGACACCCATAATGACCATAAAGGTTTCATTTGGTAACATAAGGCGATTTTAAATCTACTGTGGATACGCTTAAAAGGACCTCTGTGGGAGCAAATTTATGAGACTCGTGTAATTTCCTATCCAAGCAAAATTTCCTTCAAAATATAATAAAAAGAAAATTGATTTATAATCGAATATCGTATTGAAAAGTGAAATAAGAAAGTTAAAGTTTTGTTATTTACCAGGTGTGTAAATATGAAACCGGATTTTTTTAAGTACACGTTCATCGTATGATAATGATTAAGAGTTTTTTATTCAAATTATTGCCCATTATTAATTAGTTATACATTTTCCTCATCTTTCTGGCAATGCGTTTATGCCACGCCAAAAAAATTGTTCTTCTTTTGAGGCCACCGGCCTCAACCAGTTATCGATCCATTTTCGGAGGAAGTGAAGTGCTTCTCAGCAAGCCTGTGCCCCGTTGATGCAAATAAGTATTGATTTTGCTTTGTGTGATGGTGCATTATCATGAAAAAAATAACTTTGTGTTAAATTTTATTATAATCTGGTCGTTTTTCACACAAAGCTAGATTCAAGATGATCATTTGGCGTTCAGTATTTACTTTTTCACCAGGTTTTAGCAGCTCAAAATAAATCACACTCTTCTAGATCCCACCAAATACAGAGCATTGTCTTCCGTCAAAAGCGATTTGGCCTTACAGTCGATGTCGATGGTTGTTCTGGATCAACCTAAGACATTGTGCGCTTTAGATTCTTAAAATAGATCCATTTTTCATGGCCAGTCACAATTTGATGGAGAAATTTCTTTTATATCTGGCAAGCAACATTTCGGAAGTTGTTTTTCTATTTTCTTGTTGCCTTTCATGCAGTTTATGCGGAACTAATTTTCCCAGCTTTTGGATCCTTCTCATGGCTTTTGTACAAATGAAGACAGCTTCTCGTGACACATTCAATTGATCCGCGAGTTGTTTTTGTTTTTGCGTCATTCTCATCCAACAATGCTTGCAATAACTGTTTTTGTGGTGGCCCACGTTCTTCGTTTCTCACGTCAAAATCATCAAATCGTAAAATGTAGGCACAAAACTCGACCATTGTAGGACGTAAAAAACATGCTTTATTGTATGAAACTTTTCATAAACATATGAATTGAATGTTGTTGCGAGGGTGTCGATTTTGTTCTAAATCCGACAGACGAAACATGACGTTTTCGTATACGTATAAGGAGTATATTATACCGTTTAGTATTAGTGTGAGTAATTTTTATGTAGTTATATTTGTTTATTTTCTGCGAATGTAGGCATCAAAAATTATGAATCGGTAAAAATCGGTTCTGTTTTTAGGTGCTTATGTCCCATGATATAAATATTATAGGTATGTTCCAAAAAACGGAACAAATTGCCATGTTTTTTTTGTGACATCTTTCTGAGTTATGGCAAGCACACTATAATGTTTGGAATTTCGTGAGTTTAGTTGAGTTTTGGGTATTTTATTATTTCATTTTATTCCCAAAACATAAAAATATTGTTATTTACTGTAATTTCTTTATAACCCATAATGACGTCACAAGCCATGTGCTCTCAGCTGTCAAACATACCTTGTAATATTTATATCATGCTTATGTCCTTTAGTTGCCTAGCTTTTTTGACATCTCACCAACCTGTCCGTTTTTTCAACACGTTCGCGCAAACAACGCTTTCATTTTTTAAGGAATAACTCGACATATTTTTCAATTCTCAATAATATTTTCTTTTCCGCGACGAAATATCATTGCAATTACAAAATTTATCAAATGTGTTCCTAAGTAGCACACGCATTTAGAAAGTGTGCGTCAATGTGTTAAGAAAAAAACTTTAACTACACATATTCTAATTTTTTCTTCAATGCAATGTGGAATAAATGTTTTGTTTTCGCAGAAACACAGAATTGAGAATTATTTTAAAACAAAAATTAAATAAATTTAATTTTATTTAAAGCAAATTTGAATTTACAAACTTCAAATTATAAATGGAAATGTTATCTAGAAATGTCGTAACCAAAAAAAAATGGTGCACATTCGCCGAACACAAAAACACATACCACTACCATATACTTGCGGTTATTTTTTCGTCAACTGTCGAATTTTGAACAAAATCAACGCCTACATGTCAAAATAAAACAATGGCCCCGATGACGTGATTTGTTAAAAGGTACATTGGCAGGTGGTGCCATTTATTGGTAAATTCAGGCTTCATATTTACAGTTATTTATTTTGATATTGGATGTATGGGTTTAAAATTTAACATCGTCTCTATTGGTTTAGGGTTGTTGTTAATTTTTCTCAGATTAGTGTAGTCTTTCCCACGATATTCTTATAGATTTTAACTGATCAGCAACCCACCAAAAACTTAATAGTGTGGGTAGTTGAAAATAACATGTTATCCTGTCCGAAGCTAGCCGTCCCGACATAATTTTGTTAAAATTCGAAGACGTATCGTTCTCCATTCTTTTCAGCTAATTGTTGGCTCTAATAAAATTTAGTGCATTCTCACTGTAAATGTAATTGCAAAATCTCGTTCTTGAGCTAAATCTTTTGAAGGTGGTAATGATGCCATTGTAGTTAGATCCGTTACTACGCCTATGTGGATTGCAGACAAATGATCACCATGTAACCTTTATTGACCGACTTTTATAGTCCGGCTTTTATGTTCCCCAAATGCTGGTGGATGGACTTTTGGAGTTTGGTTTAAATCCGCTTCGAGGTCACCATTGATTTCATAAATTATTTGTTCGTGGATATTGATAAATGTCGTATCAGATGTATCCACGAACAATGAATATAACACTTACTATATTTTAGTTTTAACACATATAGATTTTATTTATTTATTTAATTGTATTTTTAATTATCCATTTAAGTTGATGACAATTTTAAGAACATCATACTGTGTGACATGATTTTTTGAATAGAATTGATTTAGAAAAATTAAATAGAATAAAAAAATTAAAAAACAAAAAACTATTCGTAACTTCGAACAGCCTTCTATATTTTTTTAACACTTGCCCAGTTACCCTCAATACTGTAAATATTAACGCTACACCTTTATTAGTTTAATTTCTTTTATCTTTGCTTGTTTTTATTTATGAAGGACCTGCCTGGTTAACGCCAGTATCTGTGACGGATGCATTTTTAGATGTGGTAAGTTTTCCAACAGCTGCGTTACACCCTTGATTAGTTTTAAATCTGTGAAAAAATACACATATGATTCAATACTTCTTACGTACGATTGAGAGCGTAGGTGATGGCTATAGAGGAAGTATAGCAAGATGTTTGTTTCTCGTAAAAATTTCTTTTAAAAATAATAAATAGAAATAAATAGTAGAGAACTTGCAAGCAAATTTGAAACAACGATTAAAGCAGCCAGCGAAAAATTCCAACAATATAAAGAATTTTAAAGCAAATTATAATCAATATCCACCGTTTACAAGAATACAGGTCAACGTTTGATAAGTGACTATGACAAATATCGACCAACGTGGTATTATACAGGAGATTGCAGCACGCCAAATATTTTCATCGAAACATGGCATTTTGCTACGACTGCTTTATTTTAAAAAGCACTGTATACATATTTTAATGATAAAGGTGCGCATTTTCAAGATAAAATACTGTCAAAAAAGATGTTTTACGAAAATCGGTAAGGCCATCTAAAAAAAGGCTTTTTTATACGCGCGGATGTTTAAGTTGATCTAGTTTTTCGTGAGTGTAGATATCAAATCAAAATTTATTGTCTAAAATATAATTTGGATTAGGTTTTTCTTAAAAAAAATTTAACTGATTCGGATCAATGGGTGTCATGAAACATAAAAATTATTAAGTTCAAAGAGACACTCTATAGCTAAATATACAAATTATCCTAAATTGTTTCCTCTTATCATAAGTAATTGATTATTCAATAATAAAAGTTCCACTCGAAAAATTTGCTCCTAACTTTTTGTAAGAACGATAACATTTTGTAATATGAACTACCAAATTTTGAAAATATTACAAACTTACTGAAGTGAAAATATATAGAAATAGAATAAAACTTGTATATGAAAGTCTTTTAAAAGGTTGCATCCATCGAACGATAACAAATCAGCAGAAGTACTCGTATGCAAGAGATTTGCAATTTCATCTTATTAAATTTACATAATATAAAGTATTTTGTAACATTTTATTCATCCGATTGTTATTTATTTATATTTGAAACAGAACAAACAAAATGAAAATTTACTAAAAGCTCCATGCACTTTTATCAAAATGTGATGTTTGGATTTGATTGATTTATCAACATATAGCTCAATGCAATGAACACGATATAAAAAAAACTCTTAAATTAAATGTAAGTGCATAACATATTCGAACATATACTGTTATGAAATTAGGAACAAACATTTAATTTTCACTGGAGCTATTTTCATACACAAAGTAATGAATTTATGTACTAGCCACATGCAACCCCGAACGTTATGTAGAATGTATACACAAAACTAAATTATGTGGTGTATTACACATTTACAAAGCTTAATTAAATTTATTTTTGGTTGTTTTACACAATTTAAACTTTGGTATTATTGTTAATTTATGTGCAGAAACTTAATTGCAGTTTAAAGAGGAGAAAATAAAATTTTAACAATTTACTTTACATTAATTATCTGTTTGGTTAATAAATTGAGAGGAAAGGTGGCGAAGTTGTCAAGGTATTTTCATATTCCGAATTTTGCTTAATTTAGTAGATACCCTAAGCTGTGTGTAGAAGTGCTCACCTACATTATCGACTATACCGTTGTGTCTGCATGCATGACTTTCATACATTGATCAGATTTTAGTTATTCGTGTAATATTTGCATGTAAATATATAATTACGGTAACTTCGAATTTTAGCTTTTTTGATTGCAGGTACTTAATTCGCTATAAAATTGCCGAACATAATGATTTCGAAAAATTGACAGCAACTAACGAGTTTTGACAGGAACACTAAAACACATTATTTCGTATGAAAATTCATTGATAGTTCAGATAACTGTATTCGGCCCTGTTACAATATCTTGCATTTCGAATCTGGTCAAATAAATATATATAAATTTTTGAATTCGCATGAAGTTTGTCCTAAATATGTTCTCAAAAAAAAAAAAAAAAAAAAAAAAAAAGAATTAAGTTTGGTTTAGGACAAGCTTTACAGTTCTATACATGTTGGTGAAGTTTGTCCAAAATCTGTTCTAAAAAGCAACAATAACAAAATATTTGTGTATTTGTGTTATGTCTCGATAGAACGAATTTTACAATAAATAGTTACATAAAAATATTTTCTAACAAAAATTTTAATTTTTCTGAATAATTTCGGGAATCTCAATCTTATAAAACAAACTACTTTATTTTGTTAAAATTGGGAGATTAGGGTATTAGGACAGCGAAGTTGGCATCTACGAAATCACTTATAAGGTTTTCCTAAATTTTCTCGGAAAATCCTAGGAATCCAACACCAAAATGACTTATATTTAACAATCTGCTAGCTCACATTAAACATAAAAATGTCTCAATTTTGACCAAATTGAGGTATGGGTGTTTAGGACAGCGAAGTTTGTTTCTACTCTCTATAAATCACTTGTAAGGTTTTCCTAACAAGTTGTTCAATCATGAACAGGTTTTCTCCCACCAAAGCAAAAAATTGTACAAGCTTGTGACCGGATGATCATTTGATAGGAATAGACAATGCAAAATGTCTATGTGAAAATGATGCATCCGCTTTAATTCTTCATAGTTTTTGGTTTGGTGGGAAAACTATTTTATTTTTGTTTATTTTGTCTTTCTTTGCCTTTTTTATGTAAGAAAACTTCATTGACAAATAAACTTTTTCGTAGGCGATTTATACAACAGCAACAGTTCAGTGTGTTAATTGTATTTTTAATTCAAATAATTCTAGAAAGTTTGTTTAGAATTTTACGACGTAGTAAGCAAGAGATTCAGTAACCTTGAAGATTCTTAAGATTCATCAGTAACATAGAAGATTCTTAAAAAACAGGGTGTCCCCGATAGGGATGCTAATCCGCTAAGGGGTGATTCCTTGGTTCATTTCATGAAAAAAATCGTATGGTGGGGGGAGGGGGTCAATTTTTGATATCCTTTGAGATACAGGGTGTTTAAACAATTTGATTCAGGAAAAAAGTACAAGCGAATATTAAACTGTAACTTACAAAATATTTATCGGATGGCTATCTTGCATCTGTATCCATTTAAGAGCTATGACGTTTCAAAAAAATCCCATAATATTTTTTTTGTTTGTTTACCTAATTTTAATCCGCTATGATCTCCTCTACAATCCCCCAATCCGTTATTTGTATCCACGTGATATAGTTTTTTACTTATGAGATAAAGAATGAAACACTACACACAAATATTATCTGTTTATCCTCAATTTATTTAAGAGATATTGTAGTTTAAAAATTGCAACAATTTTTTTTTCATCGGTAAAATAACAAGCGACGATTATCAACTCATTTGTTTAAATGTTGAAAAACAAAAATTAAATATTTTCATTAGTTTTGAGAAACAATCTAGTGTTGTGTCGTGGTGTTGAACCTGAAAATAAAATTAATTTAATAAAACTAATATCACAATGGCACAGTTCTCGGGTGAGGAGTACATGGATATCCATTTTCTTTATGGATTTTGTGATTGTAACGAATCAAGAGCTCGCGCTGAATATCAGCGACGATTCCCAACGCGTCGCGTTCCTTACGCGAGAGTATTCACAAATACTCATAGAAGACTGCCAGATATAATAACAAGTTCAAATATGCGTGCGCAGCCCCATGCATTCTCATCAAATCATTTGGATGTCCATGATGAAATAATAAGAAATGTAACAGCAAATCCAGCTATCAGCATACGGAGGCTCTTCTTACAATTGAACGTCTATCGCCACAGAATTCACGAAGTATTGTTAAAAGAGAAACCTCGTCCATATCATACAACACCCGTCCATGAACTATTACCGATAGACCACAATAAAGATTTTAATTTTGTAATTGGTTGATTGAAAAGAATTTTGACGATGATAGGTTTGTGAAACGTATTCTTTGGACAGATGAATCTCAATTCACAAAAGACGGCATAACAAACTTTCACAATCTACACACGTGGGCTACTGAAAATCCACATTCGAAAAAACAAACGTCATTTCAGCATCGTTTCAGTGTAAACGTATGGGCTGGTGTAATTGGCGATAATTTAATTGGACCGTTCATATTACCATCGACATTAAATAGTGAACGCTATTTATAATTTTTACAAAACGGTTTACCACTCCTCCTTAATGATTAAAGTTCTCTTGAACACAGATTCTTGCATACATATCAACATGATGGTACACCTACACTTAATAAAGACATTTTTATTAACCACTTGTTTTTTATTTCGCAAGATTATATTTTTTGAATATTTTCAAAAAGTTTAAAAAATCGCTCGATCGATTTCGACTTGTTAGGTCATCATCAGGAGTATCTACATACGTAGATAGATAATCCTGATAGTACTCCTGATGATGACCTAACAAGTCGAAATCGATCGAGTGATTTTTTAAACTTTTTGAGAATATTCAAAAAATATAATCTTGCGAAATAAAAAACAAGTGGTTAATAAAATTGTGTTTATTAAGTGTAAGAGTGTTTCGCCAAGTGCCTACGGCAAATACTGTAAAAACTATGGTGCACCTAGTCACTGCGGTATAATTGTTAGTAATTTTTTAAACGAGAATTATCCAAATAATTGGATTGGAAGGAATAGTCCAATTCGTTGGCCTGCAGGATAGGTATACTTAAACGAACATTAGCCTGCAAGGAGGACATTATGAGGAGCTTTTATAAATTTATGTAGTTGTTTTATTCTCGAGCCGAACCTTGTATTGGGGCAGGTGTGAAGTTTCTAACGTTAATTAAAAGTGTAGCATACGCAACAAATATACTGCAGCGTATGCAACTTATCTATGCAGTGTATGCAACTTATTTAACATGTAAATAATTTATAAGAAAAACCACAGAAACTAACATTAAATTAATAATTTCGAATTAAAAACAAACGAAAAATATATGTACAAATATGTATTAAAGTTTTCAAAGTTTTATCATACACTAATATTTACCAATTGAGGTTAAACACATAATTAACACTCCATCCTAGAGTTTTCGCAATATAGCCACTAGTATTCTCAAATAGTATACATTCGAGCCTATTTAAATTTGTATAGCCCGTACATATAAAAAGGGTTGGACTCCTCTGAAAAAATTTCATATTTTGATAAAAAAAATATATGGAAGCTGTACCTACACTCCCAATTAACACTCCATCCTAGAGTTTTCGCAAAATAGCCACCACTTTTATCGAATAGTAGACATTCGAGCCTATTCAATTTCATTATTGCGAAAACTCTAGGATGGAGTGTTAATTGGGAGCGAAGGTGCAGCTTCCATATAATTTTTTTTATCAAAATATGAAATTTTTTCAGAGGAGCCCAACCCTTTTTATATATACGGACTATAGAAATTTGAATAGGCTCGAATGTCTCCTTTTTGAGAATATTAGTGGCTATATTGCGAAAACTCTAGGATGGAGTGTTAATTGGGAGTGTAGGTACAGCTTCCATATAATTTTTTTATCAAAATATGAAATTTTGTCAGAGGAGCCCAACCCTTTTTAAATATACGGGCTATACAAATTTGAATAGGCTCGAATGTCTACTTTTTGAGAATATTAGTGGCTATATTGCGAAAAATCTAGGATGGTGTGTTAATTGGGAGTGTAGGTACAGCTTCCATACAAATTTTTTATCAAAATATGAAATTTTGTCAGAGGAGTCCAACCCTTTTTATATGTACGGGCTATACAAATTTAAATAGGCTTGAATGTTTGCTATTTGAGAATACTAGTGGCTATATTGCGAAAACTTTAAGATGGAGTGTTAATTGGGAGTGTAGGTACAGTTTCCATATAATTTTTTTATCAAATTATGAAATTTTGTCAGAGGAGCTAAACCTTTTTTATATGTACGGGCTATACAATATTAAATAGGCTCGAATGTGTACTATTCGATTATAGTAGTGGTTATATTGCGAGAACTCTAGGATGGAGTGTTTATTGGGAGTGTAGGTACAGCTTCCATATAATTTTTTTATCAAAATATGAAATTTTGTCAGAGGAGCTCAACCCTTTTTATATGTACGGGCTATACAAAATTGAATAGGCTCGAACGTCTTCTATTGTCTACTGTAGTGGTTATATTGCAAAAACTCTAGGATGGAGTGTTAGTTATGTGTTTAACCTCAATTGGTAAATATTAGTGTATTATAAAACTTTGAAAACTTTAATACATATTTGTACATTTATTTTTCGTTTGTTTTTAATTCGAAATTATTAATTTAATGTTAGTTTTTGGGGTTTTCTTATAAATTATTTACATGTTCAATAAGTTGCATACACTGCATAGATAAGTTGCATACGCTGCATAATATTTGTCGCGTATGCTACACTTTTAAGTAACGTTAGAACTTCACACCGGTTGTATTGGGCGTTAACGAGAAGGTCGCACTAAATTAAAATTAATTTTAAAAACATTTTAATTGTTTTTTTGTTGAGAAAATACGGTTTCTATAAAAACAATATAGTTTTAAATAAATATTTTGAGAAGTACAGTTTAATATTTGTGTGTAGTGTTTTCATTCTTCATCCCATAAGTAAAAAACTAAAGCACGTGAGTACAAATAAAGGGTTAGGGGATTTTAGAGGAGATAATAGCGGATTAAAATTAGGTAAAAAAAAAATTTCTTGGGGTTTTTTTTTGAGAAAAACTCAATTTTATAAAAATAAAATTATTTTTTTAACTTTAAAACGTCATAGCTCTTAAATGGATACAGATGCAAGAGAGCCAATAAATTTTTAAATATAGTCTATTCAATTGTCCGTCAAATGAGGCTTTGTTGGTTGCCGTCCGATAAATATTTTATACGTTACAGTTTAATATTCGCTTGTACTTTTTCCCGAACCAAAATTTTAAACACCCTGTGTTGAAAAATGATGTGGAAATTCATGGAGCACCTCTAATTAACATAAACTCACATAATAAATAAAATGTTTTATTATTTAATTTTAAAGTTTGTTTTATTAATTATTTTAACTTATTATATTCAAATTATCTCTTAATTCTTTAATTTCGAATGGTCCAAACCAAAGTGGTGAAAACTTAGTATCCCGAGTTTCATTTTTTAACAGAACACGGTCACCAATTTGAAAGTTTGCACTTCGTGTATTGCTAACAGAGTATTCCTTAGTTTTAGGTTTTTTGTTAATAAGATTTTTTCTCGCTATTTCAAAAGATGTTTGCATTCTACTCTTCAATTCCCGCATATAATCATCATAATTATACATCACTTCTAGTTCGCGCTGTAATAAACTGGGCATCAAGGGTTTATATCCGAATAATAATTCGAATGGCATACATTTTGTTGCGCTATGCGGAGTAAAAATGAACATAAATATTGCGAAAGACAGCCAAGTATCCCGATTGAGTTCATTGGATTGTGTATAATTTCTTAAGTATTCGGTCCATGTTCTGTGCGACCGCTCCAAAGCTCCATTAGTTTGTGGATGATATGCGGTAGTGTGTAACTTTTTAATTTTCAAAATTTTGCATATATTCGTAAATAGCTCGCTCATAAAATTGGCACCTTGATCGGAAAGTATTTGTTGAGGAATACCAAACACACAAATTACTCGGTCTACGAATACTCTAGCTATTGTTCCTGCTTCTTGATTTTCCAATAGAAATGCCCGAGAAAATTTAGTCAGATCATCTCGGATCGTAAGAATGTATTTGTTTTCACGATAGGACACTGGTAGAGGACCAACTATATCTAAGAAAAGCTTTTCGAATCCTTGGGCAGAAGTAGAAGTAATTTGCATCGGCATTTTATTGAGTTTACTACATTTATTTTTTTGACATAGCGCACATGGCGTAATGACTTTTCTGATACGAGAATAAAATTTTTTGAAAAAATAATAATTTTTCTTACGTTGAGCTGTCCGAAAAACTCCTTGATGCCTGCTAAAGGTTTCGAGCGAAATTCTTCTATTGCTTTATCTATTTCGGAATCATCTGTAAGTTGAACAACTTCAGATTTCGAGGAGTTAGGAATTGTTTCAGGTTCTGGAATATTAATTTCAGGGCCCTGTTTACTCTGTGATCTAGTTATCACATTTATATCTGGAATGTTTTTTGATGATTCTGATACAATTTGTGGAGATAGACTTGATTTGATCGGTGTCCTGACCAAAGCATCGGCGTTTTGGTTAAGAATTCCAGGCTTATGGAGAGCCTGATAATCAAAATCTTCTAAAGAGGGGTTTTTCAAATTACTAAGCCATAATAATGGCTTGTGATCCGTAATTATCTTGAAATGACGACCGTATATATATGGGCGAAAATGTTCACATGCCCATACCATCGCAAACAACTCCTTTTCGATAGTTGGATAATTAAATTCTGCTTTATTGAGAACTCGACTGGCATACGCTATTGGTAAGTCAAACTCAGTTTTATTTTGGGAGAGGACGGCACCTATTGCTTAATCACTCGCATCGGTTGTTATTGCAAATGGTAAGGAAAAATCAGGGTGCTGCAAAATTGGAGGATTTATTAAACTATTTTTTAATTTTCTGAATGATTCGTCGCAGAAGGCATTCCAAATAAACGGCTGTCCCTTTTTTAATAAAACTGTCAGAGATTTTGAAATTTTGGAAAATCTATTTATGAAGCGACGATAGTATCCTGCTAATCCTAAAAATGATTTCATCTCCTTTTGGTTGGTTGGTTGAGAGTAATCTCTAACTGCTGCGATTTTGTTTGAATGTGGCTCAATATCTTCGTTTGTTACCGCAGGTCCCAAATATACAATCTCTGTTGATAAGAAGTGGCACTTTTCCAAATTAACTTTAAGGTTATTGTTCTTAAAGCAATTGAAAACTGACTTTAATTTATTTTTATGATCTTTAAGGTTGTAACCCGTGACTATCACATCGTCAAGATAGGCTAGGCATTTGATTCCATTTAAACCGCTAAGGACATTGCTCATTAGCCTTTGGAAAGTCGCCGGTGGGCTTTTTAATCCAAAAGGCATTCGTTTTAAATGGAAATGTCCTAAATGCGTGTTGAGTGCTGTCTTTTCTTTACCTTTAGGATCTAAAAGTATTTGATGATACCCATTAGCAAAGTCAATTGTGGTATAGTATTTATAGATTTGACAAGATGGACTAGAATATCTGAAATATTTGGAAGTGGAAACACATCATTGATATAGTAACATCATTCAATTTGCGGAAATCGACCACAATTTTCCACTTTTTTTGTTCTTTATTTGATTTTTTAGGGACTACTATTAGTGGAAAGTACCAAGGACCCTTGCTTGGTTCTATTATATCATTATCTAACATCTGAGAGATTTGTTTATCAATTTCGGTTTTCGTCGATTCAGGTAATCTGTATTGTTTAATGTATATTGGTTCTATGTCACGATCGGTTCTGATTTTATCAAACGTATGATTCATTGCGGTAAGTCGATCACCAGGAAGATAGAAAATTTCATTGTATTTTATACAAAAGTTAGAGATAGAACTTCTCTCTTCCTGATTAAAATGATCAATTTGCAATGAGGATTTGATAGTTTCTAAACGCTTTTCTATGTTATTCGACCAAGAATTGAGATAAAATACTTCATATTCGTCCAATTTATTCAAGAGTTCAAGAATTCTAAATTTTCAATTTCGACCTCGAAATCATTAGTATTTACCAGACTTAGAGTTACCAAATTCTTTTGTGACTTTGTAATCGAACTTGCGGTATATACGCCAGGCACGATTTCAAAAGATTTACATAACAAAACGATATCGTTTGGAATGTCTAAATAAATGGTAAAAGTTTTTTCTGAACGTGGTGGAACTAAAACATACTAGTTGGAAGTTAGTTTAAGTTGAGTTGGGCTATTGTTTACTAAAATTTCAAAATTATATTTGGAGAAATCAATTTTACACCTATATTTAGATAAGAAATCTTTACATCTAATACCTGCGCATGAGATAGGGAACGAAGCGGGAACTACCTGAAACGAATGTTGTAGTGACAATGAATTCGGTAATATAATGTAAGCTTCACAATTTGCGACTGTTTCAATTAATTCGGGAGTTATACCTTTTACTATACATTTTCGTTCAGGATAACACAGAGTATCGTTATTCAAGAAATTTCGCTTAATTATGCTTATGTCGGCTCCGGTATCGACCAAAAAGAAAAACGATTTAAGTTTTAGAATACCAAATTGTAATTGAATATATTTTCTATTATGGTTGTGGCTTGACAGACAAATTGAGTAATCAATAGAATTTTAATTATAAGAATTGTGAATTGATTCTGAAGAAGAATGATTTAAAGTATTTGAATAGGAATTAGGAAAACGATCCAACTTGGAATCAATTGTGAAACAGGAATTCATTTTTTTACATGATGGTCCTTTATTTCTTGGATCCGAACTGGAGTGTTTGTTGGATGTATTGTAACGGACCTCTAGCCATTTCCCGAAGTAGAAGGCTGACCGTCATCGACTACCTCCATGACTCGCGTATTTTTGTAAAAATTTGCATGTTGACGCTTTCTGCAGACACTAATATGATGGCCATATAGTTTACAATTAGCACACACTGTTGTTTTCTGATTGTCTTGGATGTCGGCTATAACATTTCTCTGCGGAATGTCCAGTTCGTTTACAAATTTGACATTTGAGTTTAGTGCGGGAATCAATTGTTAATAACTGCTGAGTGTTTACGATTAGTTCCTCCTCGCAATCTTTGTTCATGGCATCTTGAAGTGTCGAAAACCGACAAGCTTTTATTATGAGTTTGATAGAATCAGTGAGACCCTCTTGAAAAGTTTTCAAAGCGGTTTTCGAATTTAAATGTATAATGGTTTTTGCCGCATTCGTTTCTTCACTTTCTATACAAACTTCATTTAATTCCGAAATTCAACTCTAGTAGCGTATGATGATATACCCCTTCCTTTATTTCCGCTGTGTATTTTTATTGCCAGTTTTCATATTTAATATCTCGGCAATCAGGCTGCCACACAAAATGATCATTCCATCGTTGCTTACACCCTCGTTTATAGTGATCTGACGTCTCACACCTGAAGCACCTATTTTGACTTTTGATGTCACCTGGACCTTTATACTCGCCATATCCTAGTAATCCAGCTTGGGCAACTTTACTGTGTCAGTGGTCAAACTTGCTCTGGCTGCGTCATAATCTAAAGCTAACGCCAATTTTTCATTGATGCGGTTTAAGCTCTCCTATCTGTTTTTAAATGAAGTTTCAGATGATTGTCCTTGACAGCACTGATAAATGTGCCAACTGTTACACCATTTTAAACAAATGGCAAATGCATTGCCATATGTTAGATGCAAAAATTGTGTTACTTTTCTATCCATAGCCTGCAAGGCTATCCCGCGTATAGTTGCAACTTGTTTTGATGCTGAATCATGAATAATTCTCTGATATGCGACTGTCCGTATCTTAGTTCCAACTTAGTCATGACTCCCTCAAAGCTTCTTTCTAATGCGGAGATAATTTGCAAGACAACTGTTGCTTTTCCACGAAGAGCCAAAATAAGTGTGTTGTGATATTTTTCTGCGCCTTAAAAATTTTGCTGCACTCCCGCTTCGAACTGTATTTTAAATTTCTCGAATGTGATTTTGCCGTCGAATGTCAGAGGCTTTAAAATTCTGCTTGAGGTTCTAGCAGTTGGTTGTGTTGGGAACGCTTTACGTAGCTGACCTGCTTCAGTTGTTGGCGCGGTATGTGTATCGAGACGGGGCTTCACTTGCTTGATTTTATTTTAGAACTCTTGTCTGGTTTGTCTTTTTATTTTTTTGTGCTGACCGCCGACTTTTTCCTCAATGGACTTTATTTCTATTCTAAGATCTCTCATTTAAAGTTGGGCATGCTGGATTTCGTCGTGTATTTCATTCTGCATGCTCCGCTGCTCGCCCTGCTTCGCTCGTAGATTTGCAAATTGCACACTTTGTTCTGTACGCACCTCAGCAACTTGTTCGCATTGTTTGTGTAATTTGACGCCGTGCTCAGTGCGGAGTTGATCAAATTTATCGCCTCGTCCTGATCCAAGTTTATTTAATTTAATATCTACTCGCATCATTTGAAGACTGCATCATGTCTTTCATCTCCAAGAGGATTTTCTTCTATTCGGGAATAGCATGCTGAACCATATTATGGTTGCACCTTCTAGCTCCATTATCATGTAACTTAAAATCTATGGATTGTTGTTCACCTTTTCGTCCAATTCGAGAAAACACGAATAATTATATTTTGTGTTAAAGTTATTACTATTTAATTCAAAAATATAACACTACAGTTACATATTTTTGATGTAAAATCACAGAATTGTATATCGTCAATACATGTTCACCTATAGAAAGAAAATATTATAAACTCGAAAAATGTTGACGAGATTCCGAAAAAACACTAAAATTTTAGTGTTCTGGTCGACCTGTAGGAAATCATTCTGAAAATAACAGAAAATCAAAAACATCTATAATCATTAAGATATAGTAGTGTTCGTGAAAAATGTATCTAATTTGTCGAAAATAAAAAAGTCGGTTTTAAATGGCCAAAAATATAGGCCAGTACGAATGGACCTCTCCAAGAATTCCTGTACACATATGTAAAATACATCAAAACACTTAGAATTTTCTAAAAATTTCTAAATTTTATAAAATCCGCAAAACCCGTCAGTGTTCTGCACATACTCGTCACTTATCGTACAATCTCATAATAGTGGTCGGATTACTTAAAACTCTACAGTTTTCCAGATATTTATTAGGTGTGCAAGTAGAAACTCGACTTTTTTTGGTCAAATTCAACTTAAATAAAATTATAATTGTTACAAAGATTAGTTATCTAAATATTCGCCATAGAAACTTGATGGTTTCGAAACAAAATAGTCATCCAGCATTGCAGTCATCCAGTCATCCAATATTGCACATTTTCAAATTTCGTGAACCGCTGGTTTTTCAAACATGATGACATCGACCTAAATTATTCAGTTTAATATTAATGTACATACTATCCTCAACATGAAGCTCTTTGGCCACTTATAGCCATATTTCTGCCCTTAATGCCGTGTTACTGTACCCTCTGGATACTGTACTATACAATATTTTATTTTCTTCCGAAAAATGAAGCTCTAACGCAAGGCCTTATAGAAGCATAGTAGATCTATACTGACCTAGCATGAGATAATATGTTCCACAATTTATAATTTCTTGCGAAACAACAAGAGACGCAAACCTACGATGGTTATTTTACATTCGCCAATTGGTATTTCTTTTGAAATCGAGAACATTGCAAAAATTAAGTATTGACTTGGAGGAACCGAATCATCCGTTCCAAATTTTGTAATTTTCCAGATAGCGTTGAATTTCGCGTCAGCCAGTCGTTTGTTTTTCTTCATAATATATTTTTTAAAAGCTTTTATGTATTTCAATACCCAAAATGGAATAAACAAACAATTTGTACAGGTCTTTTAACAGCTCTCCCCGAAATCATTCCGAAAAATTGGAAATTGTATTTTTTTTTTGCTGGAATGAAGCAGTGCCCACCCAGTAGAATGTTGCAGTACCCTAACCGGTGTGGATTATTAGGAGGATATATTTTGAAGCAGCTTCCTGAAACGCACTACACAAGAATTAAACGAGATGGAAATTCTCACAATAAAAATTCTAAGACATAAATATAATCTAAGAAATCGTAACAGAGAATTAAACCTCAGGCAAAACGTTAATCTGGAAAAAGCATACTATACCACAGAAAAGATATTCGAGCGTAATGATTAATTTCAAAAACGGATCTATTGGATATTAACTTTTGATCTTGTTCAGTTTTTCTTTGAAACGATTATCAGGAGTGAGTCGTCCCCACGAATTGTAACGCTCGTTTCCCTGTATCGTACAAGCTAAGTTGTTCCAAACCTTGGTTCTTTTCCACTTCATTTTCCATTTCTTTTCTTCTTTGATATCATCCACTTGGTATATCAAGACCAAATTATGCTTCGATTTCTGATTGGGTAAGGTTCTCGTAACAACCGATTCTTCAGTGTTAATCTCGTTGCATAGTTTAAATAATCATAACCACCATTAACCAATTCACAACTAAATCAGAGCAGAGCCTGATTTTTTAGTCAAATCAGTTCTTATAAAATATTGTAGACTATAGAAACCTGTTGTGGTTATACTAAAATCAAAGTAAAATTAATTTGTTCAAGATTATAAAAAATTATTTTGTATTCTGCCCGAAATTCCTTTTCTTTCCTCCTGCTCTTTTGAATTAAAAAAAAAATTGTAGTAAAATTAAAATCTTTTTAAAACAAGTTTTGTTATAAAAGGTAAATCTAATGTTCTTATGAAGAAACAAATTTATGTAGGTACATCATAAAGATCTCAAATAGATTCACATTATATATAATAAAAGTTCAATAACAAAATTATATGTTTCTTATTTTGCACTATTTATTATATAACAAATAAAAATGTCCCAAAAAATCTTTATAAAATAAATAAAAGCTTTACTTAAGACGACGGTAACCGGTTTCTTAGAAAATTATTTACACAATAACGTTATTCTTCTAAACTGTGACCGTACACACACCCAGTATATAATTGTGATTTGGACAAGTTACGAGATTTTCTTTCAATTTCTTTACAAACCTATCATTTTTATTCCACACAGCATTTAGGTCCCAATATAAAAGATGCCCATATACACTCATTTATTATAATGTAAACCTTTTCAGGTGACCTGAGAGGTAACGTGGATCCTGGCATACAGATCGATGTTAGGAAAGTCCATTTTCTTCTGAAATAAAAAGATAAATTGAATTTGTTAAACAATAATTTTTTTTTAGCTTTATAAAAGCTTCGTCATTATATGTAATGTGTGTTTGGTTTTATTAGAGAATTTATTACACTTCATATACCGTATAAAGCTTTTGTCACAAAAATTGTATTATTAAAATTGAAAACTTGTTTTTCATGGGATTTCGTGTAACTTTAATAAATTATTATTGCCGTTGCTTAATGGCCGTGCTAGGTAAGCGATTTTTACAATACGACCTAATTTATTTGATGTTTCAAATAATATTTAATAAATAGAAATACGTATGGCCAATGTTAACAAAAAGTCTGCGGCTCCACGGTTAAAGCGTCCAAATCAATAAAGAATTGCAAAATAGATTTAGACGAATGTTTACGGTAACTTAACCTTAATCAGAACTAGAGCGTAAAAAACTAAAACATTACCCAGCTTAATATGAGTTTTAGTTAAATAGAATAATAATATGTACTTCTTTTTAAGAATCGCACTGTCGCAATTTGCGTTTTTAAGGAAACCAGAAACTCTAAATTCAGAAAAGAAGATTTTTGTTTTAAGCTTTAAAGGGTAGAAGCAGACCATAGTGACTTGTTTACATTTTCGATATTTTATAAAAGGTAATGTCTCTCGTACAACCTACCAAAATAAATTTCAACAATTTCTCTTTCCCTATAGTTTCGCTCAATAAATTATTTTGTGATAGAAGTAAAATACAAATATTGTAATGAGTTAATCTAGCAGGCTGGGAAACGAGACGTAAACTTCAACATAAAATCGAGAAGTGATTTAAAAAATGTTGTCACATGATAAAAAATGGATGTGAAGTTAGCCTAAAATTTCATCCCAGAAAAATGAAAAATACCATCGGATGAAACTACCCAGAATTGACCAATAATGAAATGTGTTCTTTTAGCAATGAAGTCGTATTACCTGTCGCAAATTTTATTTTCAAAACGGTTTTGCATGTTGTGAGTTGAGCTATAATTTATTAGTTGGGTGTGGTATCAAGATTGTATAATATCTAAAGAAATTCGGCTTGGCATGGCATTCTTTACTTGAAGCCATAAACGGAATGTATTTTCTTCGACACAGGGTCGTATTGGCCAGTCCAAGGTTTTAATTTCTAACCGATTGGTTTTTGTGAACAAAGTTTATGATGGGTTGGTTCAGTGTAGTATCATGTTACTATAATATCCAAAAAGATTCGAGCTTAAGAATAGAATTTATTCGACCAAAGGCCTTTTAATGTTATGTTAGAAAATCGATACTGCATGGACTAAAATTTGCCGTTTTGGAACGGAAATTGTTTTGACATTTGTGACACTTTCAGAATTAATCTGGGTATGGCTCCTGATTATGAATATAATTACAGGAAGCATGAAAGCATTAGAAGATAAAAATATTTTCTGAAGAATCGGACCTTTAAGGGGTAAATTCCGTATCGAAATAAATTAAGTATGGCTCACTCCATAAAGTAATTTTCCCGATGAAAGTACCATTCATCGAGATATTTAGTTGATTTTAATTCTGATTCGAATTAATTTGAGTGCGGCTCTCGACCATAAATGAAATTTATATTTTCGAATTATAGCACATCACAGCATTAGACGACATTACGCTTTAGTGTTGCCAGCTGTTAAAATTTTTGTGGCAAAACGAATACGCATAGTAGAATTGCTAATGTTCAACAACAAAACCCGCATATGCGACGTTTTTGTTGAATTGTTACATAACCCACCCAAACTTTTCCTACTCTTTTGTCAATAACTACCAAATATCCCTATCAGTATAATACTCAGAGCCTAGAATTTCCAAAAAAAACGTTCCTTCAGCCAATATCGTTAGATCAATCGGCCCACTCAAGTAATTTCAATTACCAGAGCCTCATTCAAATCAGAGACACCAACCGATGAAACACCAAAGAATATATTCGGATTAACATGGCGAAAAGACAGATATCGAAGTATATCAAGAACAATGAAACGAAAAAGGTTTTCAGGATCAGACGCTAATAGAATACACGAATTCCATGAGTAATCCGACGTTAACGGACCATATGGACGATATTAAAAATCAAAAACATTTTATAGTATATTCCGAAGCATGTAGCCCTAAAAATTAAATTACTCAATTTGTAAAAATTACATTATTAATTTAATTGGTTATGTATGTGAAGTTATCCCCGGATTCTATCCCCGAAATTTAAAAAAAAAATAAATCAGACAACACTAACATAACTATACCCCTCTAACTCTTGTGTGATGTTAGCTCCGCCCCGTTTTCTATTGTATTTTATTCCAAAAACACTACATATGTGAAGTTAGTCCCGAATTTATGCTATATAAGATAGCGGAATTTTGACAGCGGAAAATAAGATATTGCGCTACTCGCCACAAGTAGCAACACTATAGCTAAAGAGAATTAATTTTGTTATGTAAATAGCAGCGAACATTTTTCATCATTATGTACAACTTTTTTCAATAAAAAAAATATCTCAGCGGACTAAAATATTAAAAGTGATCCTTAAAATGGCAAATTGATTGATCACCGATGAAAAGGAACTCGGTACATGAAATCTTTAAATTTAACAATATTCCGTCTTTCCGGCATTTCTTCCACTAGTAACCAATACTTTCGATTGTTTTTCTAATAACTTAGGTCATACTGAGGCTATGGAAATTTTGGATAAAATTCATGAACTAAAATTTTCAATAGAATTTTTTGATTTTCTGCGGCCATATAAGTGATTTTCAGTTTTTGACCAATATCTCAAAAAATTCCACAAGTAACCAATACTTTCGGCTGTTTTCCTAGTAGATTAGGTCATATTGAGACTCAATGGAAAATTTGAGGAAAATTCATGAACTAGAATTTTTAAGCTACTAGAAAAACAACCGATAGTATTGGTTACTAGTGGAAATTTTTGAGATATTTGTCAATATATGTATGATGTAGATATATGTCCGCACAAAAACAAAAAATTCTAGTGAAAATTCTTGTCCATGAATTTTTCCAACATTTTCCACATAGACTCAGTATGACCTAAGCTACTAGAAAAACAACCGAAAGTATTGGTTACTAGTGAAAGTTTTTGTTATATTGGCCAAAAACTGAAAATCACTTATATGGCCGCAGAAAATCAAAAAGTTCTAGTGAAAATTCTGGTTCATGAATTTTCCCCAAATTTCCCATATAGTCTCAGAATGACCTAAGCTACTAGAAAAACAATCGAAAATATTGGTTACTATTGACAGTTTTTGAGATACTGGTCAAAAACTGAAAATCACTTATTTGGCCGCAGAATCTCATAAAATTCTAGTGAACATTCTTGTTCATGAATTTTTCCCAAACTTTCCATAGAGTCTCAGTATGACCAAGGCTATTAGAAAAACAACCGAAAGTATTGGTTACTAGTGGAAGTTTTTGAGATATTGGCCAAAAACTGAAAATAACTTATTTGGCCGCAGAAAATCAAAAAATTCTAATAAAAATTCTTGTGCATGAATTTTCCCCAAATTTTCCATATAATCTCAGTATGACCTAAACTATTAGAAAAACAACCAAAAGTATTGGTTACTAGTGGAAGAAATGGCGGATAGACGGATTATTTTTAAATTTTAAGATTTCATATACCGAGTTCCTTTACTTCGGAGATGAATCAATTTGCCATTTCAAACCACTTTGCATATTTTATTCCTCTGAGATATTTATTTAGTGAAAAAAGTGGTACATAATGAACGAACAATTTCCGCTGGTAATTACATACCTAACAAAATTAATTCTCTTTAGTGATAGTACTGTGCACTTGCGGCGATTAGCGCAATCTGGCTGTCAAAATTCAATCGGCTGTCAAAATTCCGCTTTCTTATACAGCATCCCGAATTTTATTATATGAAAAATAAAAATGTTTATTAAAATTATTTTAATTCACAAAACACACAAAATAAATGTAATAATCTAATAAAATGAAGTTAAACTAATGATTATGATAATTTGGTAATATAACGGAAAAACACATATCTCACATTTAAGAAAACACGAAAAAATCGTACCGTTGCAACCTAGCGAAATTAGGCTCTGAACAAAAAGTTTCTATGTAATTCATTTTTGACCCAAAATAACATTTTATTTTGACTTGTAAAAAGTATTAATGCAGAAGATGTATTACATCTAGAAGCTGAACCTAGAACCTAGAATTTAATATGTGCTCTAATTTTTCAATTTTCCATTGTAAAATGTATAATTTATTTTCGAAACGTTTTTATTTAGATAATGTTAGGCCTGAATCGCTAGAATTGTTTATGTAACAGTAAAGAAAACTGTATTGTTATTGATTTTGGATAGTATGTAAACCTGTAAATTACTCAGAATGAGATAATGTAGCATGTCTAATGCCACACTACAAAATGGGTGTATACGTAATAAATTGCATTTTATTGATTCCCAACAATAATATGAAACGAACTACTCTAGGGCAAATAGAGAAGCAATAATTTATGAAAATAAATCCCATTTTTGCTGAATTGACTCAGTATATAGCATCATAAATGACCCGCATGAACCCATCTAACATAATTTTCATTTCTTTATTGTTGTGTCTTGCAAATATTTATGTTCATAAACGAGTTTATATAAGGTAGGTCAAATACGTGTCATCCAAACAATAATCTCTTTTATTATTCCAAAAGTAATTTAATTTACTAGGAAAGATTAAGCAACCCACGTTTACGTGAAAGCCACAACGAAATTTATCTATTATGTGAGTAGCGATATAAGCGGATCTACACGTCTTTTACCATAGTGATGATAGTGTTATGTATAGTATGAACGCTATTTGCATGTAATACCATAATTTTAATTCCTTTCGTATTACGTTTATATAAAAGATTAGCCTAAGGAATTAATATGAGAACAATGCTTTTAGTGTATGTTCTGCTAATGCTTTTCATGGTTTGCAAAGCCATTTTTGATATCACGTAATTCATTAAATTAATTAAAATTTTATTTGTTGATTATATTGATTTTCGTTTTCTTACAATAATGGCAACATATAAATTTTCATTCCTTCGAAATTATCATTTCTTTGTGTATGTTTGGAGATTGAATCAAAGTGTTTTCTTGCTATTATTGATTTGGAATGGTACTAAAGTTGAATCAATTATTTGTCTTGAAATTATTCATATAAATTTTCTTTGATATACCGTACGTACATATTACGACAAAAAATATTTTTGGGTTGATGCCCTATTAAAAATCAAAAACTTTCGAAGTTATCTTACTTCTCCAAAACATATTACCAATGGTCCATTGCGCCAGAAATCTCATTTTGGTAATCTCACGATTTTCTTACTATTTTCTGTAGTATTTGATTTTGTAATTTTCTGCGGCTAAAGGTGGGTCATATTTACAAAAAATGGTGGTGAACGCAATGGACGAAAACATTTTGCCCCCTTTACGGTAAAACTTTTACTTATTTCCGAAATGTTACATTCATAGCAAGGCCACCTTTACTTCTGCATTCGTGGTGTAGTTGATGATCTGCATTTTCTTCTTATTGTTGGTTAATTTTCATCTTATGACTGCTATTAGGGGGTAGTTGGTGTTGAGTAATATATTATCGATTTGAGAATGTATCTTTGAATTATTCTTATGTTGGCATTGGTTGTTAGATTGCCAGCATTCCGTTGAATTTGTTGAGTAGAATTTAAAAGAAATTTTCTGTATGACAATGATATTCTCAGTCTATCATAAACGTTTTCGTAACTAATACTTCATTCCTGATTTTAATGTCCGTTTCTTGAGCAACGTAATCGGGGTTAGTGCTTGTTCGAGAGATTTACTGATTTATTTTCAATCGACGTTTGTTTTTCCTGCTTCTCTTTCACTATAGTTATATTGCTTAAAATAGGAGACAAGTGGCGGAGATAGTTAGGCAAAAACAACTTTATCACCAACGTCAAGCAACCATTACTTCTGTACTGTGTACACCCTTTGCTTACTTTATAAATGTTGTACATCCCTGTAGTCATTAATAATTATGTACATTATATTATATACTTTATGCTTATGTAGTAAAAACATTTTTACCAAAAATTGTATTTAGAATAAAAAATAAATTGATTACTGTTGTGACCATCAAACGATAAACATGTAATAAATTATAATTGGTCATTTAAAGTTGAAATTGTAAACTAAATATAATAAAATTCTCATAAAAGTGTAATAAATTATAAATAATAAAAAATCTAAATAAAAATACGTAAAACTATATCCTAAATTATTAAATTCTTAAAACTAACCGCTCGGTTCACAACAGTTGGTGGCAGCGGCGAAATAAAGTTTTCTCAGTTTCTTTAAAGAACTGTAAAAATCATATAAAAACACGGGACAATAAATCGTACGATAATTAAAATAATGCGGGAAAAATCTCGTGCAAAAATAAATCGTACGATAGTTAAAATAGTAAAACAGTGTGAACGTTTGGATCAATGTATATGTGTACTACGAGTGTAAACTTTGAGTGAAATGAATAAAATGTTTATAAACGGAAACTGATTCTTATATGATTCGAAGTTTCGTTCGATTAAAACACTAAGTGATTCTTGTACAAAAATAATTAATTCTATACCTATAAATTGTAATTGTAATATGAAAATGTGAAATATGTACAAAAAAAAAATATATTAAATGTAACGTATCGAGAATCTCATTACAAAATTTTATTAAGAAAAATTGCTATTTAGGTACTTAAAATAGTGTGTGACAATGCTGTGAATTATACCGTGTTTTAATTTTCCTTGAGTGAACAGTATTTTTGGTCGTATCATACGTCGGCCATATGCAACAAGTATAAATGCTCCATTACATTGTGTCAATAAGTGCTGTAATAACTAAGTTTTGTGAATTATTAAACTAAAATAAGTTATGGACTCTGATAAATTGAATTTAATAAATCCTAGTATGTAATAAAACATAATAATACAATCGTTAAACTACTATTTAATAATAAACTAATGAAATAATAATAAAAACCGTATTAATATTAATTTAATACATAATCCAAATTAAAATTATTACAATACAAGTTCTACAAACGGTTCCGTTTTACATAAATATGTACATTACATTTATATGTACATTTAAAAATCAATTCCAACAATTTAAAATATCCGGCATCGATAAAGGAATTAATTAATTAATTGCTGCAGTGACGCATGCAGCTGTATTTTTATCAATTTGATGGAACCTGTCGTATTATATCTTCATAAGCTTAGCTGTATTAAGCAACAAAGTCGAAACCGTTGATTGACAAGATTACAACAACTGAAGACTCAACCATTATTATCATTGTGTTACATCGATGTTCTGTAAGTTCTTTATATCTTATAAATATTTTATTTTCAAACTTAAAATAACAATATATTTTTTATGGAAATCAAAATCTAAAATATACACATATAAAATAAAAATGAATATAATTAATCAAAAACAAACAATATTATAAATTAAAAAAAAAATGATTTCATTAACTTTAAATAAATAAACCATTTATGTATATAAAAAAAATTATTATTAATTTACAAATCAAACATTTTTATGATTAAATACCGAAATTATTTATCAAAAGTTTATTTAAATTTAAAATTACATATTATTACAAATAACTATATCATTTTATTACTGAAATTTATATTCTTAAGTCAATTATTTAAATTTAATTCTATTTTTACATTAAAATTTTAGTATATAATTTGAATTCAATCGTTAATTTCAGCAGTTAATTATTAGGTTGAATATTAACTTGCATATAATTGTTGTATGCATTCAATTCGGTATAATGTTTTAACTTATTAAACCATCTATTATCATGTTATTTTGCTATTATTATGTCATCATCGAATAGTGACTCTAGCAATCCTGAAAATGATGATGAATTAAATAATTCTACTAGCTTCTTACATTTACGAAAAATTGCTATTGAATGCCAAAAAGTTAAAAGTAATCGACATAAAAAACCAACTTCAACAATAAATTTCGAGGAACGTAACATTGATACTCGCTCAATTAAGATAGAACCAATTTCACCAGAATCAGCTCAAACAGAACCAATTTCAATTAATATTTCACAATCTGAACACTCTTCTTCTTCAATCCAATCTCCAAACGAAATAACAATGGCTGAGTTTGATTCAAAATTTGTATTGAAAATAGTTCCAAGTTTTGCAGGTAATCCTAGAGACTTGCATAAATTTATTACTGCCTGCGAAATGGTTCATAGTGGGCTTCGTGACCAAGACAAGCCCCAATTTTTACAATTAATAAAACTAAAGTAAGATGGGAAGGCTTATAATCTTATGAAATACAAAAAAATAAACACTTGGGAAGAGTTTAAAAATTTGATCGAAGCAGAATTTACTGAAACGAGATCGATAGGTCATCTCCAATTGGAACTTTCGTGTATAAGGCAAGAGAGAAATGAGAACGTTAAGTCGTTCGCAAATCGGTTGGAATCGTTGCTACATGATTTAAATGAAGCATGTATAAAATCACAAGGGCAAACTGCAGCTGAAACTATTCGTAGTTTAAATTCTCACATAGCCCTTAAAAGTTTCCAAGAAGGATTGGATAGCTCAATTAAAATTATAGTCAAAGCCTGTCGTTTTGACAATTTAAATGAGGCCATCAATAGAGCCATGGAGGAAGAACTAACATTAAAATATTCAAACAGTTCATCTTGTCATAATCGTACTCCATCTCGATATACTCAAAGCTTACAATATTGTCGAAATTGTAAACTTTCAGGACATAGCACGGAACATTGTAATCGAAAATCGAATTTCCTATATAATACAAATAACAATAGCCGTACATTTAATTCAAGAACAATTAACTCTTTTAATATAATTTGCGCTTACTGCAAAAAATCGGGTCACAAAATTCAAGATTGCTTCCTAAAAAACGAAGTGATTCTTTCAAAGCCAATCAAAATTACACTACCACAAATTTGAATACACCCACAAGTTCAGGAAATGTCATCGGACTTTCGAAGCCAGACAGAGGCATTCCTTCGAGAGCCCGAAATCTTCAGAATGCCTCCAATTCGAATCAGAGCCCAATACAAAATCCGAAAATTTAAACGATCATATCGAATTTGAAAATAACACGACTACAGTAGAATTACACAAAATTACCAATCCGACAAACTCCTTACATAAATATATAAATTTAGACATTAATATTTGTAAATTCAATCATATACCATTTTTAGTTGATACTGGAGCTGACATTTGTATTATTAAAAAGTCAATTATTCATGAAGAAACTATTATTTATCCAGATGCAAATTGCAAATTAAAAGGTATTTCAAATGAACTGTTGGAAACACTCGCCGAATGCGATGGAACAGTTCAGTTACTAAACGGAAAAACCATCGAAGTGATATTCCATATAGTTGACGATAATTTTCCGATTAATGCCTTTGGTATTATTGGTCAAAATTTCTTAAGCGAAAATAAGTGTAACATAAATTTCCAAAATTTATCAGTAGAAATACCAAGCGAATTTGAAACAATTTCATTAAAATTGTTACCTAATATCGAAATAGAAGCTTTAAAAAGTATTGAACTTCCATGTCGTTGCGAAAAAATTATAACATTACCAGTAAATCTTCCAAATGATTTTGAATTTATCTGTCCCTCACAAGAAGTGTCTCCATCAATATTCATAGCTAATTCAATTCAAAAGGTACAATCAAATCAGATTACTCTTCCATTTGTAAATTTATCAGACGAACATATTCAAATTCAACATTTAAAATTTATTATTGAACCTATGAAGGATTATCAAATATTTACCTTACAAAAAACTAATAACGAGTTAAACCAACGCATATCTATTTTAGAAACCTCAATTAATTTCGACCATTTGAATAATGAGGAATTAAGTTCACTTGTGCCAATTTTAATCAACTTTAATGACTTATTTTATCTAGAAGGAGATACCTTAAGTACGACTGAGCTATTGAAACATAATATACATACTATACCAAACACACCTCCGATTCATGTTCGCCCTTTTCGGCAAGCTCATTCTACAAAGGCCGAGATACAACGGCAAGTAAACGAAATGGTAGACCAAGGAATCGTAAAAGACAGCAAAAGCCCCTGGAACTTTCCCTTACTATTAGTGCCAAAAAAATCAACAACTAATGATAAGAAATGGAGGGTAGTAATTGATTACCGGCGTCTTAATCAAATCACAGCTGATGACATTTTTCCTCTACCAAATATTTCCGATATATTGGATAAACTCGGAAAAGCCCAATACTTTTCCACTCTTGATCTCCAAAGTGGATATCACCAAATAAAACTTTCTCCTTCAGATTCACCAAAAACAGCCTTTAGCACTGACGAAGGCCATTACGAATTTGTGTGCATGCCGTTTGGGCTCAAGGGTGCCCCTGCGACATTTCAACGAATGATCAACAGCGTACTTAGCGGATTAAATAATATAAAATGCCTTGCTTATTTAGATGACGTCGTTGTTTTTGGCACCACACTTTTAGAACATAACAACCGTTTAATAGATGTATTTAACCGATTTCGGGAATACAATTTAAAAATAAACCCCTATAAATGCCAATTTTTAAGGCAAGAAATAAAATATCTCGGGCATGTGGTTACCCCGAATGGAATTATGCCAGATGAAGGAAAAATAACAGCAGTAAAGAAATTCCCAATTCCAAAAAATCAATCTGAAATAAAATCTTTTCTCGGATTAGCGGGATACTACCGTAAATTTATACCACACTTTTCTAGCATTGCTAAACCACTCACGAACTTATTAAAAAAAAATTCACCATTTAATTGGACCACAGATTGCCAGGCCGCTTTTGAATCATTGAAAGATTCGCTCATTAATTTCCCTATTCTGCGAATGCCTGATTTTACAAAACCTTTCAAATTGACATGCGATGCCAGTAATATTGGCTTAGGATCAGTGCTTTCTCAAGACGTAGATGGATTCGATCTACCTATCGCTTATGCTAGCCGTGTACTTAACTCAGCTGAAGCAAACTATGGATGCACTGAAAAGGAACTTCTCGCTGCAATTTGGTCCATGTCACACTTTCGACCTTATTTATATGGACATAAATTTGTTTTAATAACAGATCATCGAGCGCTTTTGTGGCTGTACAAATTAGAAACACCAACCGCTCGACAAATCCGCTGGCAACTTTGCCTTGGAGATTACGACTTTACAATAGTTCATAAACCTGGAAATTTAATAAAAAATGCTGACGCATTAAGTCGTATCAAACTAACTGAATGTTTTATGCTTACTCGGTCAGGTTCTAAGAAATTACTCGAACAACAACGGCTCACTATAAACTCACCCGAAAATTCTAACGTGAATCAGTCCGATTCTCATCAACATTTAAATAAATCAAACGATCAAACTCAATTAAACGAAATTATTTCAAATCATACTAGTTCAAATCCTTTGGAGGATGAAGGCTCCTTCCAAACTTTAAACACCGATGAAAATCATCCAAATACAATAAAATATATTACTGACGAATCGGAAATTGAGCAATTATTAAATGAGTTTCATGTGTCACCATTAGGTGGACACCAAGGCGTATACAGGACCTTCTTACGAATGCAAAAATACTATAATTTTCCAAATATGTATTCAAGGATAAAAAACTTTATAACAACATGTCCATCTTGCCAAATAAACAAACACGGGAAGAATACCAAGGAACCGATGAAAATTACTTCAACTTCTAAAAAATCATTCCAAAGAATTTTTCTTGATATTGTGGGACCATTATCATCCTCGTATAATAATAATAAATTCATCTTAACAATGCAGGACGATTTAAGTAAATTTTCGGTTGCCCATCCATTGCCTAACCATGAAGCTGAGGTTGTTGCTCAATGTTTCGTGGAAAAATTTATTTGTATTTATGGTATTCCGGATGAAATTCTTACGGATCAAGGCTCCGAATTTATGAGCAAATTGTTTAAAAATATCTGTAAGCTTCTTAAAATAAAAAAAACTTTCTACCACTGCTTATCACCCTCAAACGAACGGTGCACTAAAAAGGTTTCATAAAACCCTAGCCTATTTACGAAATTTTGCTGAATCAAATACTTTAAACTGGGATATTTTGTTGCCTTATGTTACATTCTGTTACAACACTACTCCACATAGTTCCACTAATTATATGCCATACGAACTAGTTTTTGGTTTTAAACCTAATATTCCGTGCTCGATATCCAAGGAACCAGAACCTAACTATACGTTAGATGATTACTACCACGATCTCAGATATAAGTTGCAAAATTCATTCGCTATAGCAAGAAATAACATACTACAGTCTAAAGAAAAGTCTAAATCATATTATGATAAATCTTTAAATCCTACAATATTTAAACAAGGAGATCTAGTATTATTAAAAAATGAAACAAAAAGAAAATTAGATCCAGAATGGTTAGGTCCTTACGAGTTACTTGAAATAATTTCCCCGGAAAATTCGTCTATAAAAATTGGGAAATCTTTCAAAATTGTACATAATAATAGATTAAAAAAATTTAAAACACAATAAACGAAATAAAGTAAAATTAATAATTTATTAAATAAATAACTTGTTTTATAACATATAAATTATACTCTTGAATTCAAATAATAAACTTTATAGTAGACTTAGAATTGAATATTATAGTTATTAAAATTTATAACCATCTGAATGAATAAAAATATTGTAAATAATAAATTTAAATAAATAATTAATTAATAAAATACTGTAAATTTATAGTAAAAATTGAATGAAACTAAAAAGTAATTATATTTATAAGGAAACAATTTAATAACAAATTTAAACATGAATAAAAAAAAAAAATTATACTTTAAGATACTCACAAAAGATTATCCATTGGATAACTTTTATTTTAAGCGGGGGGATGTACTGTGTACACCCTTTGCTTACTTTATAAATGTTGTACATCCCTGTAGTCATTAATAATTATGTACATTATATTATATACTTTATGCTTATGTAGTAAAAACATTTTTACCAAAAATTGTATTTAGAATCAAAAATAAATTGATTACTGTTGTGACCATCAAACGATAAACATGTAATAAATTATAATTGGTCATTTAAAGTTGAAATTGTAAACTAAATATAATAAAATTCTCATAAAAGTGTAATAAATTATAAATAATAAAAAATCTAAATAAAAATACGTAAAACTATATCCTAAATTATTAAATTCTTAAAACTAACCGCTCGGTTCACAACACTTCGGTTAGTACAATCATGGGTCACCACTAACCCGGCATGCCAGAATGCCTAAATCAGCAACTTTGGGAGCTGGCTTAGTTTCAGTAGTCCAATCATTCATTGATACAATCAAAATGATTAAAGAAAGGTATATTAGGAGATATTATACAAACCGACAAACACAAATATCAACCCTTGGAAATCGCACAGGGAAATTCAAAAATACGAAACATAAACCATAATTCAATTTTGAATTTTTGACTTATAGATAGCTAATGTGTAAGAATCACAACAATCAGTTTCGAACAGATGAGGTTAATGATTTGAAAAAATCAGTCTTCTTATCAGGTCGCGACGACTGATGTTGTTTATTACAATGAAATATTGTCTATATATATAGAGCAATACTATGTAGTTGTACAACTAGCGAATTACTGCGTAGCGTACGAAATTTTGATTCTTTCACATTTCCATCTATATTCTATTTTTAACAATTAACTTTTCGAATTCACGAATTTTTTTATACTTTACTTTGGTTTTTATCAATTTGTAATGGTGTATTGTGATTGTTCCGTATATTGGTCTATTTCAGCACTCTCGAATTAATTACACAACCGTAGGAAATTCTTCCATTTGCGTCAATCTGTATGACAACGACTATGATAATCGACACCTACTTAACACAATCAACTTCCCAACCACCCCATACATTTTTCTTTCCTTTAACGCTGGATCGCGGATAAATTAAGATAATAGTCTCTACACGGGTCTCGCACCCTCTATGGGTAAATGCCCCCATTCAAGATAGATTTGAACATATTATATTCCAAATGCGTTCCAATTTCTTCGTAACCTCACCTTACCGCACCCTATTTTTACCCTATCAACCCTATTATCCAGAATATCATTTATTAGGATTATTTATTGCGCTCTTTGTACAAATTAAAAATTTAATTTGTTGGAATAATAACTAAAAAAACGTCCAATTTAAAACGTCAAGTTATTGAACGGAACTAAATACTTATTGATATAACAATTATTGTGTCGATTTAAAGGTAGTAAAATCAATAACTATAAAATTGTTACAGCAATAACTTCGTTTATTGGCCAAAAACAACCTATGTTTTTTATTGATTTTGCATATGATAATTGTTATTTCAACAACTTTTTTCTCTGAGTGCACGCCATTTCAATATATGTCAAGAAACTACACGGAAAAAAGTTTAGCATTAAAATCACAGTAATACATTTGTTAATCTATTTTTATGTTTAACACTAATTTTTTCTTCATATTAACTATTTTTTTATTGTATTTTACTAAACCTAAGTTACTGAAATTTCCGTGGTTGTTAATAACAGAAAACCACTTTCAGTGAGATTCAGTCTTAGTTTTTACACAAATTTTATGGAAATCAATAAAAAATTACATCAAATTCACAATTTTATTTTAAATGCAATATTTTGTTCAGTGATATGAAAAAAACATTAATTATAATGAAACTCGTCACAGTTTATACTGAATGTAACTAAATGATAATGAATGGTTGGATGAAAATCACAATTAGAATGATGAATTTAAATGAAGGTTTTGCATTAAATTATCACTGTATGCCTTTTACTGATAGTCAACGATTTATTGGTACTGATCACTGAGTTATTTTGTGATTCTCCATATGCATACAATTTTGCTTTAATGAGACGCTATAGAAATTACGACTGCTTGAAAATCAAACAAACTTTAATTATAATCAAAACAACTTTGTCGGAAATCACTAACACAATTATGATATTCAAAATAAAGGATTGTAAAGATCCCGTTATTTGGTAAAATATTTAATACGTATTTCTACTGTGTTCATCTAAATTGTGTGCTCAAACTTTAAAAACGTGTTTAAAGTATTCCAATACAATTTGTGTGGAGAAAAATTTATTTTTTTTTAAATTTAGGTAACGTGGTTATTAAAAGTGAACAGCGAAAACACAGATTTCATTTAAATTACTGCTTAAAACGTAAAACTGTATGTATTACTTTGAAATTCATTTTAAATCATTTATATAGGAAAAGCTTAACCTCAAATTCTATTTTCATAGAATTTCCTCTTTCAGTATAATAAGTTTACTACGGTCAGTTTTTAGCTAGATTTAACTATTCTAATAGATTATAATTAAGTGGTACAATCGGTTTATGCTTTAGGAACACATTCAACCCAATACAGTGTGTCAAATATTTATTATACGTTTCCATGTCTTGATATGTCATATTTTGAAAATATATATCTTGCAGAAACAATTAAAGCTTAGGATATGCAGTCTTTTGGAAACAATTCATGTTTAAAAGGTTTGATATCTGAAATAAAGTTTTTGGAGAACATTGGCCTAACTATCAAAAATTTAAATAACGAAACTCATATTCATTTCGTACTTGGCTTGATACTGGGTGATAATTTAGGGGTAAAGAGCGTTCTAGATTTTAGTAAGTCTTTTTCATCTGTCTCGTTTTGTCGATTACGTAAAGCGCACAAATCAGGCTCACGAGTAATTTGCAAAGAAAATGATAGATTAATGCGGAACGAGGAAAATTATTATTTTGATTTAAGAAAAAATTAACCGAAAATCACGGAAATTAATGGATTATCTAGATTTAACACAATTAGTTCGTTTAATGTGACAGAAAACTTTGCAGTAGATATCAAGTATGGAATGATGTTCATGAGGATGTTTGTCACTATAACTTATGCTTATAATAATTCATTTTATACAAACTGACAAATATTTAGATTTAACTTTATTAAATAAAAGAATTCTTTTATTTAACTATGGAGAAATTGAAAAGAAAAATATTCCCAGTGTTATAAAAATAAATCATTTATAGAGATTTAAACTAAAAATGTCTACAAAAGAAATGAAGACATTCATATATTTTTTTTTATATAATTATTGGTGACTTAGTAGATGAAAGTAATCAAGTTTGGAAATTCTTCCTAGATTTTTTAAAAATAATTGATTTATTATTATGGTATTTTATACCTAAATACCATCTTCAAACTCTTGTAGAACAAATCGAAAAACATCATTTAGACTATCGAAACTTATTCAATGATCACCTAAAACCAAAACACCATCTCATGGTTCACTATCCCACAATTATCAAATTTTCAGCCCCACCTAGATTTTATTGGAGTTTTCGATTTGAATCTAAACAGAAAGATTCTAAAAGTTATGCTTCATCAATTACGTTGAAATATTTGCCTTTCACTAGTAAAAAAAAATATCAACTTAAATTCCCTTAAAACATGTTGGATCATCCAAACGCGAAAATTGTGATTGTTGATAAAAAAAAATAGTGAAACATCCCTTTGGAAATCTGATTAGAGTAGCATATCCAACTGAACAAATAAATGATTTTGAATTTTATAGTGAAATAGAACATAGACGTAAGACTTACAAAGTTGGAATTTTACTCCATATTTTAATGATGATATGTATATTATGGAAATTATTGCAATAGCCGTGAGCAATCAAAAAACTAAAATAGTTATAATAGGAAAACGTTTGCAAACATAACCATTATGCGTTATATTCAATAGATTTAAATCAAAAAGAAAACACAATAGCTGTATATTTAAAAGCATTTTTTGGTCCACCAATTAATGCCAGTTCAACAATGCAATAAAATAATGTTTAGGGTTAAAGATTTTAAATACAAAAATGTTTAAATAGTTGCATTATGGATAGAAATTTGGGTCGATTCTTGCCATAAGTTTCATTTTATTTTATTTTATTTTATCGCTAAAAAATGTATTTTTGGAATCGGACCCATTATTTATTTAAATACTTATATGTGTAGCTTAGCCTTAGTTGAATTTTTTGAAATTTTGATAGGCCGAAATTATGTTCTGTGGAGTATATTTTGGAATTGTATATCAAATCGTGTAGAATAATGTTGTTTATTAGGAATACTTTATAACTTTATTATTAGAAAATTTTACTAGTAGACACTGTAAAAATGAACGACGAAGCAATTCAGCAAGTTTCAAGCAATTCCTTATCATTAACGGATTCAATTATAAGAAACACAGAAGAATCATTTGTTGTCGAAGTTCAAAATTTTACTGCCGATCAAACAGAGTTGTTTAATTTATAGAATTCCTGGGATTTAACTGATTTGTTCACGTATTTAGATGGTAAGTACTTGCATGTAATAAGAAATTATTTTTACTGCTTTTATTTATACAAATTTCTTTTTTCCAGGAGAAGGGGTCTATATTAAAGACCTCAAAGTTCTAGCAACCTTAAATCCAGAGCATATATCGAACTTATTAAAGCCATTTAAATGGAACGTCGATATTAAATTTTCTGACAAATTAAGACAATGGTGTAATACTCTGAAAAGATGTACAACTGATGCAGCAATTTCTAATTTCGATACCTTATGTTATAAAACAATAACTAGCTCTTTGTAGACATGCACATCACCATTGAGCCCATTTTCAATGACATCTGAGTCATCGGATAATGTAAATAGTCTAAACATCTTAAACGATACACAAGAAGGAAAAGCACTACTCAATGAAATTAACAACAAACGTAAAAATGCATCTCCATTAGCCAAACTTCATTTTAAGTGTCATAATCAAATAATTCGAATGAAGAAAACTGGGTTATATAAGATGGACTCAAAAAAACCTAAATTAAAATTAAATATTCCAGGACACTTTTGAGGTTCATCTGGATAGTGAACAACACTATCAATCTTTGAGAACCGACGTTTAAACTTTGGACGAGCTCATGTTCCACTGAGAAGGATGTTTAGATACATTGCTCAGAACGGTAAGGTTTAGATACATTGCTTAGAGTCAAACAAAAAAAATGTTTGAGCACTGGCCTAAATATAAAGAAATAACTGGATACAAACTGGTAATACATTTTAACAAACAATTAACAAACATATGTGAATAATAAAGAATCGTTACATTCAACTCAGTGTTATAAAAAAATTATCACTTTTTATTTATAAAATTTCAACAAAATATGCGGGAATTCAAGCTATATGCTTTTCATCATAAACCTTCTTCAATACAAATCATATGACGTTATCAAAAACCAACCAACATTAACTTAAATTTACGATTATTTTGTTTGAAGACAATAATTTACAAAAAAGCTATTTTTAAAAAATTTAGATTTAAATTATATAAACCATAGTAAATATTAATCACAAAACTATTTCATTCATAAGCAACTTTTTCGACGCAACGCAAGTTTTTGTAATATTTAAAGCTACTTAATTTTTTACTTTCAGGAATTACGTAATGCAGCACTTTAGTAGTAATGTCAATGTTCATACCAAGGTTATACATTTCTGTAGTAATTTGTGTAATTATATTGAAAAAAAATTATGTGTACTCGTATATAAATTATGAGTAATCCAGGTTAAAATAATACTAAAATATTACAAAATATTAAATATTCCAAATAGTCCTTAAGAACATTTAAATAAAGCTTATTCCAATTTACTATTACTCATACTCCATAAATAAAAATCTTCGTCCAGAAAATTTTACTTCTCTCAGAAGGGGAGGAGTGTTGTAAAAAATATACCGGCAAAACTCAATCCATAATTGCGTTGAAAATATGAAAATGTAATCTAATAACCTCGAAAAATATACATTTGTTTTCCATTTTGCTTGCATAACACTTTTATTTCCTCTAAATTTTAGTATGTCAGAAGAACATTTTAGTTTAAATAATAGTCATAATCAGTAATTATTAACAGTACCAATTCAGTAACAGAATCAGAACAATGACCAAAACGCTGTCACTTCTTACAATTGTTGATAATATCTACTTCATTACGTTTTTCCCATTGCAGTTTTTGGTAATTTATTACACATATTTTTAACAATTCTTAATGTCACTTATAGGTGAAATTTGAATTAATAATTCAATAATAATTCACTGAATTTCTTGTTGCCAATCTTGAAATTGTATATATTTGTAAATTCGTAATCTCATATTGTTTAATATATATTAACACATCATTAATATCTTCATATTTTTTTTTTTTACAACTTTATTGATATGGCTACTACAATCATTATTAATTCATTAGTAAGATTGACATTAGTACTTATGAGATAAGCATAAACTTGTGTGGGTCTGCTTGACCAGTGTCCAGTTTCCTTGGTTTATAATTTTTAAACGGTTAGCTCATGTGGTTTGATTCGTTTGAGCCGCCTTACTTCGTATGTGCTGTTCAGTAGTTGTATGGCCTCAAGATTGGTGTGGGTAGGAAGTCTCTTTTCATGTTTTATGGCACGGCATGGATAACGTCGTCTATCAATTGTATTTCTAGATCATTGTGGATTTCCTTGTTAGTCACAAATCGGTAGGCGTTGGTGGTGACCATTCGAAGAAATTTAGTTTGGCTTCGTTGTATATTGTCTCTATTGGATTTGTTTACAACCCCATAGCTGCGCACCATACATCCATATTGGTTTGAATATAGTCTGGTATACCAGTCTTTTGCAATACAGGTTCATTCTGAAATGATGTCCAATTAACCAGTACATTTGACATTGTTTCAATCATATCTGTTCAGTTTTTTGTCTCACGTGATGTTTCCAGTTGAGCCTTGAAACTAAATGCGGACCAAGGTATTTTGCCGATTCAGCCTGCGGCACTTGCACTGCACCCCTTTGAGGTATATATGAAGAGGGTTATTTTTATGTCGGAGCGTAAATGTCACATACTTTGATTTGAGCTCATTCAATGCGATTTTCGAGTCAATTGTCCATTTAGTAACGTTGTCCATTGCTCGTTGAAGACTTTCCACTGCTCTTGGTTGAGATTCGTCTACTGACATAATTACAGTGTCATCAGCGAACGTACCGATGAATGTTTTATTCGTTGTAGGTATGTCCGCAGTATAAAGAAGGTATAGGATGGGACCCAATACGCTTCCCTTCGGAACTCCCGCAATCGCTGGATAAAAGTCTGAACTTGTTTCTTCATGAATGACTTTGAATTGGCGATCAGAGAGGTATGATTCAAACAGATGGCAATAATTTTGTGGTAGCATTTTGCTCATCTTGAATGTCAACCCCTCATGCCAAACCCTTTCAAAGGCCTGGGGTACATCCAGAAATACGGCGGGGCAATATTTCTTTTCTTCTAACGCTTGCTCTATTACCGCAGTTATTCGATGGACTTGATCTATTGTGGAGTGGTTATTCCTGAATCCAAATTGAAAATCAGGAACGTTTACCATTGGCTTTAGACGTTTTAGTAGCAGTTTATCGAACAGCTTTGATAATTTCGGAAGCAGTGAGATTGGTCTGTATGATGTTACTTCTTCATCTGGTTTACCTGGTTTCTTTAGCATAATTATTTGGGCCATTTTGAATCATTTGGGTACATACTTCAATCTCATATAGGCATTAAATAAATATGTGATCAAGATGATTGCTTTACGTGGAAGTTCCTTGAATAAACCCGGTGATATTTCATCAATTCCAGGTGCTTTTTTATGATTAAGATTTTTGTCGATTTCTTCAGCAATTTACATTGGTGTGACCCTTTTAAAGTCCTGATTTGGTTGATAAACAGGTGTTACATCAATGTTGGATTGAATGTCATGGGGTTGGAACACTGCTGCTAGGTGTTGAACAAAGAGTTCCGTTTTTTTTTTGTCTTGTCGAACCCAACTGCCTTGAGCATTCCTGAAAGGTGGTACTCGAACTACAGGTCGTTTACATCTTCTGATTGCTTTCCATAACGAGTAGTCCTTATCCGTTTCTGGACCTAGTCCGCTTAAGTAGTTATCGAGGCAATTCTGTTTGAAATTTTTGATTAGCCTATTGACTTTGTTACTTATTCGATTAAAAGTTGTCTTATCAGCGGGATTTCTGGTGAGATGCCATATTCTCCTCGCCCTTCTTCTTGCCTTGATTTGTTCCCTGATTTCAGCCGGGTATTTGACTTCAATCTCCGCTAATCTCCTTTAATTCAGGAGTAGCTAGTCTGGCAGCCATTCGAGTGTTTTCAATGAAATTGTTTATTTGTTGTTCCAATTCTTCATTGCTTTTATTACTAACATTTAATTCAACTAGCTCTTCCAATTTTTCTCTGAAGATGTCCCAATCCGTGAATCTATTAGTAAGGTTTTTCTTTTTCTGTTTCTTTATTACCATAGCGGTTACTGACAACAGTACAGGAATGTGGTCAGATGTTAGGTCGTTAATTCCTTCGACTCTAGTGTAACTTAGAGGAATACCTTTTATGATGTAGGAATCCAGTAGATCTGGTATTTTTGTTGACCAGTGTTTATCTGTTGGGGGAACCCCAAGCTGTATGTTTTATATTGTAGTCCCCTCCAATAATAAATCTTGGACCGAGCTTATTGAAGACGTTATTAAACTGTAACTTCATTGGTGTATGCCGTGGAGGACAGTTTGCTGATGCAATATTTAGATCTGCGCCATTATATTGGATTGAGATAACAGTTGCTTGCAAATAGTATTCACGAATATCCTCTTGTTGATTAAGTTTGATATTATTTTTAATTAGTACAGCTGAACCACCTCTGACTCTTTCACTAGGATTGGTTGTCCAGTAGGAATTAAAACCCCTTTTTCTGATAAAGCTTTTGTTGGAGAAGTGCGTCTTTGAAATCAGCGCTATATATCAATGTTGTTTGTATGGAGAAATATTTCCAGTTCTTGTGCTGGTTGGTTGAACCCATTAGCGTTCCAAGCTACAATGCGCAGAAATGAGTTAATCATTTGTGAGTATGTTGACTTTTTCGCTTGGTGGATAGATATAGATTTACAGTTTTTAGATTTACCCCTTGTTGAATTTGGCTAAGCATTTTAATAAATTCAATGTCATTAGACTCTTTGGTGATTTGCGCATATGGTAATCCAATTGTGGATGGTGTGATTGTTGTTTGTGGTTTAGCAACTTTGGTTTGTAATCGCTGCACTGCGCTTGTTCTATTATTTTGTTGACTTTTAATTTTGTTCTGATATATACACGGCATCCTTTTTAATTTGCAGTATGCCCTTGTTGTTGATAAAGAGCACAAGAAGGCGCAATATCTGGTGTTTTCTTGCATTTTGTCGTGTGGTGATTTTCACCACACATTTGGTTTGACGATAGCAAAAGTTCTTGGTATGTCCAAGTTGTTGACAATTCGTACATTGTGAAATTGCCCTTGTCTTGTTAGGTGGCTCAATTTTAACTATACAGTACGCAAGTTTCTTGATATTGTATACTTTTTTATTGTTGTATTTTTGTTTTAAGTCGATGTAAAACAATGGAAAGTGTTTCCTGACTTTTACACCATCAGTTGTGACCATTTTGTATATGTTGGTAATACCTGCGACTTCATGTCCCATTTTTTCTAAGTCTGCTTTAATTTCATCGTGACTAATAGAAGAAGGTAAGCCTCTGATAACCACTCTATAGGCTTTTTCACTCTTCAGCTGGTAGGTGTGATATTGAATATTTTTAGTTGGTTGCTAGATTCATTTTTTAATTCTTCCAGTAATTGTTTGACATTTCTGTAATCATTTTCATTTTGAAAGGTAATTCTAATGTCACTATTTGAAAGCGCCTTAAAATTAGTTGATTCGCTAGTGGTTTTTATTATTTTTTGTCGAAAAAGTTCGAAATTGTTGATCTTGCTCACATTAATTGGTGGAGGCAGTGGTATTTTTGGATTTTTCTGTTCAGTGTTACTGTTCACAACCTGTGTATTATTTTTTGGGGGAGTTTGCGCCTACATTTCTTAGGATTTCTGTTATTAGCTCTGGAAACTTCTTCTTCCAGTTTCTCATCTGTGAAATAATCCTCTATACTCAGAGCATTAAATCTATTATTCTGTTGAGAGATTGGAAATTGCTGCAGCTTCATATTGATGTATTCATTTTAACACAAAAGTCTTAAATTTTTTCTTTTTTGGCGAATACGTATAGAATGGCGTTTCTATTTTGTTCATTAGGGTTTTTATTTTATTATAAGTATCTGTATTATCTGGAAGAACGTTATGTTTTTGACGGTTTATAACTTTTATTTTATAATTTTTAATATGTTGATAAAAGTTCAATTGTACCATTCACTTTCTGTGTATGTATATTAATTTTTAATCGCTTCCTAATTTTTGATTTAATAGTAAATAAAATATCGTTAGTATCCACTCCATTTACTCGATTATAATTTTCCCGAATTTCAGCGTTGCATACAGGATCATCATTAAAACCTTCGAACTAATTCCTAATTACATTTTCCAGATATAGAACCGATGATCTGAATGCATTTGTGTATGTCACCTCCACATTATCAGTTTTATTTTCAAATTTTTGAATTTTCTTCTTCAACAAAATTATTTGTTTACTCAAGGTGGAATTTTGCTTCTCGAGTTTTTGGGTGTCATTAATTTAGCTTTTCTGATTTTTGACCACGGCATAAAATTTATAACTACATACCTATATTAGATTTTTGGTGTTCGGGGGCTCGTAGGAGTGGCTCCCTAACGTGATTGGACTCTAACTACTCGAATATTCTTTTATTTTAATTTATTGTATATAATATTATTACTCTTTACTTTATAAATTATTTATTATATTATAAAAATATTTTTTTCCCTTCTATAAGGCCGGAATTACCCTATAAAAGATCTTTGACAAAGGTATTTAATAAAACATTTTTATCAATTTTGCTTTGATAGTGTAATATGCATGTTTTATAAAACTATCAATTTTATAAAATGTTTTTATCAAATTTAGCCTCATGCAGGTAAATTTGATAAATTATTTGTGATATTTGCTTATTCAAAATTGCGACCAAACACAATTGGACGGCAAAAACCACAAAAATATTAATTGAAGGATATGTTTTACAATTAGTTCGCAATCAAATCAAATCCAATACTTATGTTATGTTATAAGTAATGAGCCGTAAAGATTGTTATGGCGGAAAAATGACACTAAACTAACAAAATGTATTTGTCAGAAAGCACCCAAGAAATTTTGGGAAACTAGAAAGCAACGGTATAATGATAGGTAAGGCTCAACTGATACCACGCAATGACGGTAAATTTAAATTAGAGACTTTAATCTCTTGGACAAGTTTATAACCTTCAAAGAAAAACAATCATTGAACGATGCGCATGCGTGAGAAGTGTACACCAAGAAAGAAGCACATATAAAAGTTGACAGAAAAAAGGTTTTAAACTATAGTTAATTGAGATTATTTCCTAAAATTAAAATCAAGATATAGCAAATTCTTGGACTTCTATTCCCTATTCGCAAACAACCATTGCAATTCAACAAATATATTTCATATAAAAGAGTCAGCAAATTATAATAGATCCAGTAATATTTGTTAAACATTTTTAAATTTCGGGTTCATTTAACGCATAGTAACGTCACCTCATTAAACAGTTCAAATTACAATTTTATATTTTTCTACAGTAAAGCGATAACTTCTTTCGAATGAAAACAGTATTAAAAATCCTTAAAAACAAATAAGGTTCCCTGAGTCAATAAAACTAAGAAAATCCTACCAACACTCCAACACTACACCAATATTAGTTCCGCCTCGAATCATGTTAGTTCACATTCGGTTTGTCTACAACACTAAACCTATAAAATCGATCAGTTCATCTTGATTCATTTTAGATTATGACGCATTGCACATTTTATGATTTAGTTTAATACAAATATAAAATCAAAATGAGGTCTTAGATCTTCTAGTCAGGACTTCATAAAGAAACCCACCCACTTTATATCAAAAGACAAAATAAAAATAGCGCAAATATCGTTAATTCATAATTTAAGCTAATGCTTGATTATCGATGTTTTAACAAGGGTTCAGTAAAATTGTAAACACCAAAAGAATGACTGACCTAAAATGTCAAAAAAATTTTAACAATTTTTCAATTAAAAAAGATTAAGCGAATTTCTATAAGAAAATTTTAAAGTTTTACCTGCTTCTGCTTCCTGTTTGTCATGCAATAATTTCTTCTTCTCCAGCACTTTAGCATGCAAAGAACTTCTATGAAATATATCCCGTTTCACTTCAACTGCCATTAATAAATCACGGCAATCCTTTGCCGGTCTTATAAAATTCCATACCCCAAATACCGTATCTGCCCCAGTACAAATTCGGCACATACCTTAAAACGATATGATTACATAAATAATTAAAACACTCTACTTAGCAAATGAATACCTGTAAACGTAGCTAATATCTCTTCTTTACTGCGTGTCGCTGCCATATAAAATGGTCCGCCATTCATATGTAGAGCATATCCGACCAGCGTCCAATTTGTATCCATCATAGAAGTTCGTTTAGGCGGATAATGATCCTCCACACTAATCGTTAATTCATGATCGCCACCACACGATGAATTGAAATTAAATTGCATTCCAACTATCTCGGAATTCCAAGATCCGGTAAGATTGCACGGTTTTCCATCAGAACAATTTTGATCCATTTTTTCTCGATCCTCTTTTAACATATCCAACTCCTCGAGTACGCGGTCCAGTACGACTGTCGCATTACTTTGAACATCTAACATTTGTGAACATGCATCGCATTTACGGGGCCGTGTTAATGATGGTTCAGCAAACGCAACTTTTTCATCCGTATGTTGTTTTATTGTAGAAGGACCTGTGCATGCATAATAAAATAAAATATTATTGGTATACAAATTGCCTAAGGATATTAAACCGTAAAATTTACTATTCAACATTTTTATTGTTTTATTTCATAAACTATTCAATTATTCAGGTATAGTTAGATATCAACAACAATATTAATAAATAAAAAAAAATGTAAAATTATTCAATATTCCAAATTAGCAATTTCAAATAATTTTATCATAAAAGTTTGGTACATGAAAATATTCTCGATTTTGTTTATCAAATCGGAATCAAATCAATACACCAAACTCCTGTTCAATTAACAGTAATATGTTTTCTATTCTGCATCGTGTGTTATAAAAAACATTTATTTCATTTCGTCGAATCCAAATCGAACAAAAAATGTCTACGACTATAAATTCCCAGAACAGGGTTTGATTCTACGAAAAATTATGAGCGCATTGCACCTCCCAACGGCATTCGACAAATTTTATTTATAGCGATTTGTTGATATAATTCGACGAATTCATTGATTTGGATTATTGAACTGTGATTTATATAAATAATTGTTTTTGTATTTGGTTTAGAGTTTTAATGTTAGCAAAAAAAATATTTGTTTTCTATATATTATTTGTTAGCTGCAAGGTAAAATGGCAAAAGTTAATAAAGAAGATTAATTTCTTTGCTGATTCGAAAAGTTCAAAAAATAAAAGGTAATAACTCTATTTTCCTTTCTGTGTCTGTCATATTGCTTCAGATATAAGTAAACGTAATAGCCAGGCGTAACACATGTGACAAATTAAAAAAACTCTGACGTGAGTTTTTGTCTCGTGGCTACAAGTAATCGAACCCACGCCCCTCGAGTTACATAGCAAGCACTCTATTTACCCTGCTATCGAGAGCAACAACAAGTTTTATTGTTAATCAATTTGGGTTCAAAAGTATAAAGAAGATGCGAACCGAATATGGTTCGGTTTAAAAGTCTGAAGAAAATGCGGGAGTGTAATTTGGCCAAACTTGATCTATCTTAATTATATTCAGTGGTCTAATGCTACAAATTAGCATTATTACTCATATTACGATCATGGCTATTTCATTAGCAAAATTGTTGGTCAACTTAGCCGCCAATGTGGAAACCTAAATAATAAATTAGCTTGATTATAGGTATAGCAATCAACATATTTGGAGAATTTTTCGACGTGCTATTTAGGTAAATTTTCGCTTTCCCATTCTACCTATTTTTGGTCAGTCCTACGTCGAATCGACGTAGGCGTAACTACGTAACTTGAACAAAATTATGTTTGTGTTAAATGCCGTTTCTTTGCTTTCGCCCGATTGAAAAATTAATTTCAATTAAAAAATTTGTCACTTAATAAAAATTATTGGAGCGAAATTTTGCGTGCAAAAAAAATAAAAATTTTTGTCGTGTTACCTAAAAAAACAACAAACAACAAATAGCTGTCACCAAATAGCTGTTATTATATGAATTTTGTATGTGATGACGATCAACAAATCACAAGGCCCACCCTAGTGCAACAATGCTACGCGAATCATTTCGAATCAATTCAATAAAACGAAAGCCCTGCTTCCACGTGAATTACATTCATTTCAATGTAATTAAAATATATTCCATTTTGATTACTTTAATTAATTTGAAGTATTCATTTTATCCGCCCGAAGGTCTCGGGCTCGATTCTCAGTAGTGACAAGGAGAAAAATGCATGGCTGGTTTAGGATCAATGAGTTAATCACTTATTATCCGAAATGAAAATATGATTATGAAACCTCATTTGAGGCGGCCAAATCCCTTGATAGGATTTAGTGCCAGAGAGAGAGAGAGAGAGCGAGAGAGAAATTCATTTTATCTTAAAAAAAACTCAATTTAATTAAGCTACAATAACTTTAAACAATATTTATTGATTTTGAGGCGGTACGAAGTTTACCAGGTCAGCTAGTACATATATGTATAAAAAGCAGTTGGTAACATCGTTTCGTCGTCGATAAAAATATAAATAGACTCTAAATTTTTTTCAACGAAAAAATCGTCTTCGCCTGCGTCGATGATTGTGTTTATTTTGCATGATTTAGGTGTTTTGTAATATGACAGGCGATTTCGCTCGCTGCCTTCGCTCTTGTTCTGTTTTGAGCTTTAGCTATACAGCGATATCGTGGCGATATTGTTTTTTAATTCTTCGACGCTCATCGTTGTCGCTCTTGTTCTGTTTCGAGCTTTAGCGAATACAACGTTTACTTGATTACTTCATAAACGATCACAAAAAATACACTGGAGGTATAATCGCATCTAAACAGAGTCGCCACAAAATTTACGATCTTAACACCGATAAAGAATACCTCTGGTTAAGCTCTAATATCAGGAAATCTACATCTAAGCAAATAGAAAGAGCTCTTCAAAGACAACTGCAAAGGCAGCATAAAGAAAAAAATGATGTTAACTATAACGAATCAATCACTCATCCAAACCATCCACCGCCAGCGTTCATAATATGCTAGCTAACCCAACCAATGAGTTTTTGCAGCAATAGATGTGGCTCCATCTATGGCTTCAAAAACTCTAACTCTACTACCAGTTGAAATGTGGAGTACTGCTAGATGCCTACAAAAATGGAAAGAGTGATTAACCATAACAATACCGAAGAAAAACGGCTTTAGAGAATGAAAGAACTGGCGAGGAATCTTTCTACTCAACAAAATAATGAAATATAACAAGATCAGTCTTGAGCGAATATCGTCAACAGTTAATCAGCAAAATGGTATGAAGGACTGGAACAAAAAATGGAATTCACTCGCTCCGTAAAAAAACACAAAGCTTAACATGAAAACACACACGGAAGATTACAAGAACACTATACGGTGAAAACTAAAAGTATTTCTAAATAACTGTCTTAGGTAACGTAGAAGTAGTGTTACGACTGTGTGGTCGCAACCACCATTCTGTGTTTTTTTGTATTTCCTATTGCTCGGTGTCTTTACTGCAATATTTTTATATTCCCCTCGATCGTTGATCGTTGTCTTTGCTGCTATATTTTTTTATGTTCCACTCGGTTGGTGTCTTCGCTGCGGATTGTTTGGTGTGGTGCGCTGAACACACTGGCGACATTTGTAGTTTTGTTTCTCATCTTATGATGGCGCGAGGGTGAGAAGAATGACGAGAGAGCGAGACCAATGCGTATCGAGCGTGTGCAAGGTAAAATGTTTTAGAAAAATGTTTTTCTTATATGCTTCTCTTTTATATCAATACGAATTGATATAAATGAAAAACAGAGAAGAGAGATGTTTGTTCTAGAACATTTTATTCGCGTCGCTGTGTGGCGCGAGAATTTTTTTCTTGATCCCTTCGAGTGGTGATTTTTGGTGATTAAGTCGAGTTTAGTTTTTGTAAACAAAATAAATAAAAAAAAAATTCAAGTTGTGATTTTGATAGACTCAAGTTTTTTTGTAATTGAGTTGAAATTAAAAATAAATTATTGCAAAACGTTGAAGTTTGGTATTAAATTTATATTGGAAAAAAGAAGACAAAAAATTTAAGAATCCTGATTTGGGATAAATGTGTATTAATAGTTGAATGTAATTTTATAAATATTAATTTATTGAATAAAAGCGGAAAAACAATAATAAGAAGAATTGTGGTAACGAAATAACGCAATTTTTTTTTTTTTTGGTTTTGTGGGGAGTGCCATGCGCGTTCAATTTTTGATTGTTACAGCCAAAGAAAATAAATTGGGTACCAATTGTTAACGGCTACAAGAGAAAACAGATATTCCACCTAAAGATAACGGTTGGTTAGTGTTTTGCTGCAGGAAAATTGTGTATTTGTGCCGAAATAGTTTCGAGTTGTTGATAATTAAAGGTCACATAAAAAATGTGTGCCGAGCTGCTATACTGTTACTACAGTATAAATTATTCGATTGCAAGTCGTTCAAATTGTTTAATCGATTGTGAATTTGCGACTAAAACCTTTCTGTGTCGTGATCTATAAATATCAGAATCGGAAGGAGGAGGGTTGTGGATGCCCGCTACAAGTTACTGGAGGTCGACACGCAGCCCGTTAAGTTATTTTCTTCGGTATTTCGGCTAGCTGCAACATTGGCTTAATTATATTTGTCGGCGAGCCAACGCCCGACCACACAAGGTCGTAATGGTACGGGTGGCCAACCGGCTATTCGTTATTGGTTTTATTTGTATTTGAGAGGCCTCGCAACGACGACGGGTAGCCAACCAGATATTTGTTTTATTTGTATCGGGGAGAGGCCCCGCAACGACGACGGGTAGCCAACCGGCTATTTGTTTTATTTGTATCGGGGAAAGGCCCCGCAACGGTCCGGGTGGGGCAAGGCCACCTGTGGCATGACGGCACCAAGGCCGCACCAGTAATTTTTTTTATATATATATTTAAGGTACGATTTTATTTGTTTATTTTATTTTATATTCTTTTTTTTTTTACATTTTTACTTTTAAATTTAAATTTTGATTTTTGTGATCGAGCGCCGCACAGCGGGTGCACGCTCGGTCTGCATTGCTCTCTCTCTCTCTCTCTCTCTCTCGTTCTCTCCCTTTCTTTTTTCCTCGTGGGAAGTTGTGTTCCTTTATTTTTTATATGTCTAAATTGATTTTTTTAAATGAATTACTAATCTTCGGGTTTAGTATGATGGGAGCTGAGACTCCCTCGGTGTCGGCATGTTGATTGCGGTCCCTTGGTGCCCGCATCCAATTTCGTAACCAGGGCTTGTCCCTGTTTGAATTCGAATGGATGCGCGCACCAAGGCACGTCTCTTCTTTTATAATTATTGTGTTGTTCGTTCCTCAGGTTCCGGCCGACGAATTTCGGCGGAACTCCGGTTTTATATTATTTGCGGTTTTATTTTTTTAAATTATCTGTGTTACTCACGGTGTAAGCCAGGAGCCATGCATGCCTCAAACCCCACGACCCTTCGCACTTCTCCCTGAGAACGTAGCCGGCAAAAATCACCGTGGAGGCCTCTGCATGCGCTTAATGATCATCTGCAGGATGGCAGTAGCCAGCCTGTAACAGTAGATATAGAACGCGCACAGTGGAACGGCCTAATACTACTATAGTTTATCAAGAATGTCGCTGGAAGATAATGGTACTCGTTGATGTGAAACAATTTTTGAAAACTTGGGGAAACTAAAAGAAAAGCCTCCAATAAATCGGCGATAAAGAAACAGGACAATTAGGTGGAGGGTGGGGGAGGGGGGGTCGTACAATATTGTTGAAAAAAACGTTGCACAAACAGAAGTTTTTTTTGTCAAAAATCGCCATTTCTGTTCAAATTTATGCAAAAAGCGAAAATGCGCCTATGGAAGCTGCCACTCCGATAAACCGATTTCAGACAAAATCGCTGAAATCTTGCAATACATATATGTAAAAACCAATACATATATGTCAACCACTGAAACCTATATGTAAAAAAAAACTTTTAGGTATGAAGTTTCAGCCCGATCAGTCAAACCGTCTGGGCTTAGAGAACCAACAACATTTAGACTGCATGATACCACATACATATAGAGAATATTTTAAAAACCATTTTTTTTTCAACCGGCAATATAGTGAATCGTTAATCTGCAAAAATCTAAGGGTCAAAAGTTTTCTTCGTTACTTTACTTTATTTAACTACAAGAGAAAGTTATACGATAAAATAGTGAATAACAGTTAAATATAATTAATATTATTTAAAAAAAAATCTGCAAAATATTCTTATTTCGCGAAAATGTATTGCTCTACATAAACACACTGCAGTATTAGAAAGGAAGGGAATTGTGATTAGACAAAAAATAGAAAAAACCCATTTCAGCGGGAAATTCGATCAAAAATCGACATCGTACTCAAAGAGAAAATTTTTCAATAGTGTGGACAGCCAAAAGAGCCACTCCTATAGCATCCAACGAAAATAAAAGTGTCTTATGATTGTGAAACACAAACCAAAAATGTACACCGTTAAATTTAAACAAAAAAATCTAATTAGGTTCGTCTTGTCTAACATTTATATTAGAGAACAAAAGCTTCTCTTGCAGTAGTATCGTTGTAAAGATCAAACAATTTTCTAACATTTTGAGATAAACAAGAGAAAATTGTGATACAACTTACAATTTTTTCTTTTAATTTTAATGAAGGCTATTTTAAACAATGCTTTTATTTTGAGATGTTCACGAGGTCTTATCTATTTAACCGTATAGTTAAATAAAAATCCCATGTGCATGATGGACGGATACAAATGAGGATGATTTTTAATTTGTCCAGAATATTTAAAAAAAATTTGATTTTTGATTTCATTTTTTTTCAAATTTTTATGTTACCGCTCCTAGAGATGTTCATAGATTTTTAAATGTATTTCAGGACAGCATGGACCAGGTTCTAATATTAAAATAGACATGGTTAAGTTATAATGACATTTACTATACCATACACGACTTAGAAGTTTCATGAATTTGAATAAATTTTTAAATTTTATTTCACCGATTCTAGAGATTTTCAGAGCGCCTCAGCTATAGTCAACTATATGGTCAGATAGATCGATCAAACTCGTATAAGTGTAGTTTATAGGATCTTATTACGATGATTCTTCACTTGACCAGAGACATTTTTATCCAAGAAATGTTCATGGAATCCCTTTCATATAATCAAATAGGCCAGAATATGTTCTATCAATAATGTGAAAACTAGACAAGAATGATGACTTTCACCATTTTTTCCAAAATTTAAAACTTTTTTATTTTCAATTTTATTCAAAATTGGAAATTTTGGTATTTTACCCATTCCGAAATAAGCTACGAACCCGAATTATTGTAAAAACAGTCGAATAACAGAAATCCCAAAGATGTTCACAAAATTTATAAATTTAGAAAGTCAGACCTATAGAAATTTTGATCGCTGAAATTAAAGTGATTTGGTTATTATGATTGATGATTTTTAATTGTACCATTCACTATGAATTAAGAAACTTTCAATGGAAAATCTTTACTCATTCAATTTTTTTAGTTGGTACCGTTGTGTAGTTTGATATACAGGGCCAATCCTATAAATTTTCACGCAGTTGCATTATAAACAATGAATAGACTAACTAACAGGCTTTCAAAATATCATGGTAAGATTGAGGGCTATGTAATTTATAAAATAAAATAGCGTGTAAATCTATAGGATCGGCCCCTTATACCAAATTGTAAAACTGTTCCAACACAAAAAATTTAATGAGTTAAAATTTCTCATTGAAAGCTTGTTAATTCATTGTGTATCTCATTAGCCTCAAATCTTGCAATGCCATTTTGAAAGCCTATTAGCTAAGCAATTTAACATACATAATGAAATCTCGGAAAACCCTGATGAAGGGTCATAGTAATTCTGATATGCAGATCGTTTGTCAGAATTGGGTACAGCGGCAAAAAACCAATGGAAACTTCTAGTAGCTGGTTCCTTCCAAAGTTTTTTCACGGTCAGCGTTGTGCCGTATTGTCTTCACCGCGTAGATAATCAATATTCTATGTGCAGAGAATGAATGTAGACAATAAGAAAAATAACCTCGACTACGTAGCGAATGTAGAGAATGGGCGCTTTCAGGGCACCCAACAGTTGGGGACATGTTGAGTAAAATCACGGCAATGCAACAATGTTTAGCACTATGAAATTTTAAAATCAAATTGGCAATGATTTTACTAATCATGATAGGGGACCTGAAAACACCCAATGTCGAAAATAATTGTTTCTATTAGCAACCAGTAAATTTTGCAAAACACTTAATACTTAATAAACACATTTTTATTAATCACTTGTTTTTTGTTTCGCAAAATTATTTTGAATAATTTTCAAAAAGTTTAAAAAATCACTCGATCGATTTCGACTTGTTGTAAGGTCATCATCAGGAGTATCTACTTATTTGTATTGGTAAAAATTTTGTTATATTTTAGAAAAAAGCAAAATATAAATAAAAGAAGGAGGGACAAAAAATAAGCAATAAAAATTAATCTACGGATCGCGCAGGTAGGCGATGAGTCATCGGCTGAGTAACAAAATTCAAGGTATATTATTGCGTATGTGAGAATAGAAAAGGGCGGGGTCTGTAATTGGTGAGAACCGGATTTCTCTCTGTTCGTTAAGGATATTCTGGTTAAGAAATATTGATTTTCGAATTTCGTAAGATTCTAAGGTAACTGAACGTCTGTCTTTGGGTTGTCTATGTAATATGTCTAAATTGTTCAAGCTAGCTGTGTAATTTTCTGAAGTCAAATGGTTATGGAAAGTTGATTGATTGCATTCTGACCAATATAGGAGAAACTACAATCATTGCAATTGATCCTATAGACATCAGATTTGGAAAGGCGATCAACTCTAAATTTATTGTTAAAATCATTTTCTTTATTGTGTTATTATTATAAAAAGCAAAACTCATATTGGTATAATTGGACACGAAATTTTTGCGTTGTTTTACTTTGCTATTGCAAAAATAAACAAAAAAGTTATAAAAATTATAATTTGAAATTCTAATTTACTTGGTAAAATTTATTGAGCAGTCAGAATTTCGGCTAGAAAATTGCTTGCTTGCTACCAATCTAGTATCTACCCCATTGTCATTTATCATTAATCCAGAATTTGCGCCCTGGTCAAATGTTCTGATAATTCCTTGAATATATAATCATATTATTTCAAAAGTTATAAAGCATGGCATCCGACCTTTTCAGAATCTGACTGTGCTAGAGAGCCATTGTACAAAATTTTGTTTAAACTAAAATTTCGTTTTCATAAATTTATATTTCACAATTATGGTCTAAACAAACTCGGCGTGAGTGACGCGCGTATTTCGCGTTTGGCTGCCAAATCAAAGTAAAATATATGAACGAATATATACTGGACGCGCGATACGCGTGTTGTTATAGGTTTCGATTCTATATTTTCGTTGTTACGCTTCCAAGTGCCATTTTATTTTTAAAAGTGTGCGGATTTTGTTCATGCAATGCTTTTGAAATTTATTTTCATTTAATTTTAATAATAAAAGAATAACCTTTAATGAATATTTATAATCAATGACGAGCAGCTAATTGCTCTAGCGACAGAAAATAAAATATTGTAGAATACAACATCCAGAGGGTACAGAAACTCGCCATTAAAAGCATTAAAAGCATAGATGGCTAAAAGTTTCCAAAGAGCTTCATGTCAAGGATGGTATGTATATTTTTAATAAACTCAATAGGTTATGTTGTATATGAAAAAATGTCAAAAACACTCGTCGAGTTTGTATTACAAAAAAACCTCATAAAGGGTTTCGCGCGTGTTTGACAGTTACGCAAGTCTCGCACGTCGAGTTTGTTTAAGGTTCAATCACAATGAAACCGCACCGTTCCGTTTCGTTATTCTGTCAAAGTATAAAATGTAATATTACGTAGGATTTGTATGAGAAAACGGAAAAGCAATCACAATGAACGGAGCGGCGCGGTGTGTTCGGAAACGATAGGTCAACTTTCTACTTTTTCGGATAAGTCAGAAATCATTTGACAACTAAAAGTGTATTATATTTAGTACGTGTATATCGTTTTCAAAATATTAAAAGTAAAAAAATATAAGAAATGGACTTCAACTATGAAGAATTTGTGAAAAAATAAAATTTTATCCCGACTTGTACAACAAGGCATGTCACTTTTCTGGAACGGCGCGGAAACATTGTGTTTGACAATCCGTAATGACGGATAGATGCGGTACGATTAGTCGCGGTGCCGTGTCATTGTAATTGAACCTTTAGGCTATTAGTATTCCGTGACCTCGGTTGAAACAAACACTTGCTTTTAAGTTTTCATGAAACTTGAGCAAGTTTATAGACAGCTAGCAAGCGTTGCTTGCTTGTATAGTTTTCCGTAACTTGTCACATTTTTAAATGTCAATTGTGTATAGAAAATTTAACACATGATAATATTATTTTAAGTGTAATTTGAAAATACTAAATAAAATTAAGAAAATTCCACGATAAATGTTGAACTTATTTCTACTAATGAGGTAAGCTATTATACACTGCTGAAGACGAAATCAAAATTTACTTACGCCTTAGCTTGGAAAGGTTTACAATTTGAATAATTTTGATTTTTCTCAATTATTTACTTCTACAGCGAATTTGGTTGGCCTACAGATCCCGCCTTAAAGAACAAAATGGAACGAAATCAAATGAAGCACTGTTTTACAATACCTTGTAGCGTATTTGGCGGTATATGAACAAATATTGAGATAATTTTAAATATAAAATAACTAAATAAATAAATTTGCATAAAGTTGCAAGTTAAATATTTATGTTATTTAAAAAAGATTGAAAAAATCTTTTTTAATCTAAAAGCCTTTAACTATAACTTGGAAATTTTAATCTAAATTTAAAGTCTTCTGTAATATTAAATTAAATTTAATAAAACAATTTGTTTTATTTTTTAACAAACTTTCGTAATTAAATTTTCAAATTACAACTACAAAAACTGAAATTTTATCATTTAGTAATAAAGTCTTGATAATTTTTACTTGAAACATTTTCGTCCCGAATTAAAAATAATATTTAGATGTTTTGTGCTTACCGAGTTCCATATACCGCCAATTACACACTCGTTTATATATAAACTTTCATTAAGAACTAGGTAGATGTTTGTTCAATCGAATGATTTCAGATCCGGCGAAGAGATCTTCTACCTAAAATTGTTATGGAAATTTTACAATTTTGTTAAAATCGATAACAAATTATAAACTGGCTATAAAATAAAATGACTTCAAAATGAGCGCTACGTACACACTTGTTTAGAAACGACCGGGAAACACCTAAACCAACCAAAACAAATTGCACAAATTCTAATTCACCATCGATATCAAAATATATAAAATCATAAAAATATGGGTTTAATGTACTACACACCGAAACGCGAATTTTATAAAATAAATTTTTTTTAAATAATAAAAATTATTAAGATTTTTGCGACAAAGTTAATCTAACTGAATCGACTAAAAAATATTTAGTAACGCTATGATCCATAACATGGAACGTTTTATTAACAAAAACATTTTTTTTTTAGATTACAGGCAAAAATAATTTAATTAATAATTTAATCTCTCATACCAATTAGATTTCCATTAAGTTTTTCTTCGTCCTTGCGTATATTATCTTCATTATTATTATTATTATTATTTAAAAAATTCCTCGAAGATCTTAATGGGGTTTCCTGTTTGGTTTTTGACGACGACAGTGACTCAAGTAATGATGGAGTTTCGTCCTTTGCATTCTGTACGGCGCGATTTGAAAATAACGACGAAGAGCCGTCTGGTTTGCTGTTTGAAATTTGCTGTCGTTTTCTACGGTTTGTACATACACAGCGCTTACCATTCAACTGTCCATTCCCATTGCCACCTTTCGCTTTCAATTTGTCGCAATAGATGAGGCAAGTTATTTCATTTTTTATTTTCTTATCGTCCTTATTCTTTAAGACGTACATTGCGTGTACAAATGTTTGGAACTTTTCGGGATTCCCTCTAACCCAAGTGGCAATATCGGAATCGCTTGGATTAGCTTTATCCGTTTTAATAACAGTAGAATCGCCAGATGGTCTTCCAATTTTTAAATCAACAGATGGTATTTCGTTAATAGGTAAGGCGGCTTCGGCCCGCTCTTCATTATTACCCGAGTCGTCCGCTTCATCATTGGCATTAATTCGAATTATTTGCTCATCATCGAGATTCTCATTAACCCCTTTCGGTTTATTTTTGCCAAGAAATGCAATAAGCCGATTTAAATTTTTACTTATCGTTTTTGTATCGTCTTCCTGTAGCTCTGTTCTATCATCTTCATCAAATTCATCGTTAAAATTATCAAACTGATTGTAATCATAGTAATTGTGGATTTTTTTAGGTTTCTGTCGTTCCTTCTTTTTGTTGTCCAATTCAGTGATTATTTCATTATTCGTTTTATACAGCTTATCTAAATATGGTGCGGATGCCTCTTCAATACGTTGTTTAGCATAGTTTGAAATTGATGACAGCCGCTTATTAAAATTTCCATATAAATTAGTATCGTCGTTATCAGGTTTCTTCAACACGGTACCGACACCTTGTATAAATGTATTATTTAGCGAAAATATTATAAAAACTATTTTAAATAGCTGGTAAATAGAAAAAAGTGTCATTTTATGTTCGTGTTGACGGATTAAATTTAAAAAAATTATAAACAGGACATAAAATATATAATTTAAACTTTTTTGTAGTCAAAATTGAAAACAAAATTGTCATGGTTTGACGTTGACTTGTCACTGTAAAAAATATAAATTGCATGGCCTCCTTGATGTAAGTGTTGTAATTTGAATATAGCTCACGATGTAATTTACAAGTGTGTGAAGTTATCTCAGTTTTTCATACAAGGAAAAATAAAAATGTTCATCAGGTAACACTAATTTCATCACATCCCAGGATTTTTAAATCATAAAATTATTTAGAAATGTTATATTTGTTAAATTTAACGAAAATTTTAAACTACTAGTGCTCATTTTCATATGGCTTTTCAATAGCGAAAATCCTAACATACGTCTGATATCCAAATTTTTATCAGAGTTAGTGGACATCATGACGAATCAAAATCAAAAGTCAAAACTTTAGGCAATTTATAGGTTTGAGAGAATTATTAATTTATTTATTGAGTATTTTCTTCAAATTTCATATGGAAAGCCATATGCAAATGAGCATAGTGGTAATCTAAAATTTTCGATAAATTTAAGAAGATGAACATTTTTATTTTTTCCTGGGATGAAAAACTGGGATAACTTCACACACTTTAATTTATGCGGTTTATTTTACTTTCAAAATTGACTGTGTAATGTTGAAAATAAAAAATAAAATTTAATATTTCCAATAATTTGAGGTTATTAGATAAAACCCGTGTATTATGATTATTTCAGCATTGGTAATATCTAATCTATATTGAATATTTTATAAATTTCAGGCTATTTCGTTCTTATGATAACCATTTGAAGGAGAAAAATATTACTGCTAAAAATTAAGAGACTAAGAAAATGGTCGAGTTTGAAATAAAATTAAATCAAATTTCACAAGGTGCAAACCATTGGTATAAAATTCCTACTTCTTCATGCAGTCTCGAAAGAGTGAGATATAAGTTTATGGTGAGAAAGCACCACCAGATACAAGTGTCGAAGGAATAAATAAATAATCCTTATAAAGAAATTAAATAAGAGATTTGCTGCCTTGGTTAGAAAGTACTAATGAAGCTAGCTGCATGAGAAATTTTCGAAAGCTATTTGAAGAGGTACAAATTTCTGGAAAGGCGTATTGTCACGCCAAAATACGAGTTAGTGTAGATATGAGTTAGTTGTAATTAGTGTTGTTTGAAAAAATTGGTCATTCCAATTTACAATAACCCCAATATCAGCTTACCGTTGGTATATTGAATTAAATTCTTGTTTGTGGACAAAATGTTAAGTTAAAATCAGATGAGATATATCGCGATGTAGTTTCTGCGCACCAGCAATTTAAAGAAATAACTCCTGAATAAAACATACAAAATCTTATTAGCCTTTTGCAAAAAAATTTGACAAACGATTTGACATATTATAATATGGTGGATCATACTGCATTATATTCAAAAACTACACATAATTCAACTTTGATTATAATTTGTTTAAATTTCTAATAAACAACTTTTTTTTAAAACTGGGGGGCTATTATGAAACAATTCGACTTCGAATTTTTACGATATCGGAAAAATCCAATTCGCCGCAAATTTTCCTATTATGAAATAGATGGTCGAATTTGGAAATACAAATATGAAGTTAGCTTTACATATCTTTTCTTTTTCTACCCAGCAAACGTAGAAGTACTTCCAGAACTAGTGCAAAAGTAGTGAAAAAAAGTACTGCTTTTCTTGTGAAAAAAAATAGGACGTCGGGAAAAAATTCATCAGTTTTATAAAAAAAAAATTATAGTGGTTTCTCTTTTACTCTTATTACCTAAGAAATCATGCTGCCTCTTTTACACTATTCGCCTATTCCATATATAAAAAGTACTTTAAAACGACTTCTTAAGTCACTACTTTAAAAGTAGTTTTTTATAGTTGTTTAAAAGTACTAATGCGTAAGCATTTTTAGAGTATGTTTAAAAACTAGGTTTATTGTTTCATTAAATAAAACAAAACAAATTTATTAAATCAATTATATTTTAATTAAAATTAATTTCTCTTAATTATTATCAGTAAATTCAAGGTACTATAGTGGATTAAGATAGGTAATCCATTTTATATACGAAATATATTTTATATTAACAACAATTCATTCTAACTATTTTTTATTTTTAAAAAATCGGTTGTGTGCATGTTGAATGCATACCCTTATTTCTTTTTCGAAATTTTGTTTGCCCAGTACGCCGCCGCAGGCATCTAAGGAAATAAATAGAAATTTATTGTTAGCTAATTATAATTTAATTTAATTATTGATTTTTTTAACCGAATAGAACAGTGCTAAAAAGCTTTAACGAATTCAACGACCTTTTCCCAGCCTTTCCCTTTAAATTGAATTCATGGTAAAGGTCATCTGATGCTAATAAACGAAACACACTTTCCAATGAAGATGAGCCCTTTAATTTTCTAAGAAACGTAACCTAATAAAAACAGTAAGCTTGTTATTTTACATACTTATTGTTAACATGATTATAACAACATAAACTTACTAATTTTGTGGCATATTTATCATCTCCTAACCGAAGTTCCATCTCACTTAATTCTGGTATGGTTTTAATAGGAAAGATGGTCTCAAATTCAATTGGATTTTGCTCGTCTTCATCAATCGCTTTTTCCATTGATTTGCTAATTTTTTTAACATACACGAGAGTCTCCATAAGCATTTTGTTTTGAGCGTTTCGATGAATCTGGTTTTCCTTTTCGTATTTATCATATTTATCGTTTAATAAATAAATTTGATTTGAAATGTCTCTCAACTTGCACGATACATTTTCTGAAATATTTAAAGTAAACCAATTGTCAGTGTTGTTTCTTGTATTTACATTTTATTAAACGAACAATATAATATTTACCTGTTAAATTTTCGTTTTCTATAGTTTCTTGGGGAATTCCATTTCAATGTGTAGTTTCAGTTAAGTTGTCAGTATTTGTGGAACTTGATGAAATCAATGTCTGTATTAAAAACGGAGTTATTTCTAATCCAATAAGCTTATCTGTAGCAAATGGATTATCTCTTTCAGTGTCTAATTTTTTTGTGCTATAGTACTTAAATCTTTTTCTTGGTGGAAATAGTATTTCGCTATGTTCAACACTGTCTGCACTGGAAATTGAATCTTCATTAATTTTTTGTGGGTTTTCTGTCGACGTAATGAATCCTAGTGAAATATTTTGGCTATTCAGTGTGTTTTGGTAGTTGTTGTATTAAGTGTTAAAACGTTTTAAATATTTTATGTACTGTTTGTATTTTTATTGACCATTTTTACTTAATTGCTGGCTCAGGTTATCTGGAAATATAATATTCACATTGATTATTAATGCAAAAATTTGATAAACGAATGGTGCAAAATTGGTATTAGAATATATCCCTCATCTACTGGTACACAAAAATATTTATATAATATTTATTTCATATAAAAGGTTTGTAGGTCTGGTTGAGTACTGCGGCTTAGTACTACTCCAAGAATTGATGAATTAACCGGTTCATTAAAATAGTTTGAACTTTCATTGAAAGCATGCCCAATAACAGTTTTTTCTCCTGCAATCGAGCCAAATCCAATAACCTTAACTATTTTTCTATTGGTTGTCAGACAATAAGAATCATTTCCAATTTCATTCGAAATATGAAATTTATTAAATTTCGTTAGCTTGGAACTTGTGTTAGACCCTTTGATTTCTTCTATTCGTCTGTATAGTTGTTGTAGTATTTTATTTGGTTTTCTAATAATTCGTTTCAAAAACTGCATGAAGCTTTCAAATTTGTAGGCGGAAAACGAATCTAATGACCCAAATTGTTTTACACACCGCGGCAAATGTAGGAGAGCATGGACATTAAAGCTTACTTTTCTTCCCCGTATATTGTTGGAAATATTTTGACAAACTGTTGAATCATGGCTAAGGCTGCATTGGCATTTTCTCTGCAACTTTTGAGATCCGATAATACTCTCACAGCACAATGCAATAATAAAAAATGTTGATATATTTTATCATTGACTGTACCTTTCAAAACTATAATGCCGGTATAAAGTAGAAACTGTCTAAATTCGGTGGCTTTCCATAAAGCTAAATCCTCGAAAGTTCTACAACTTCGACCAAATTCAGATGGCGTAGGCGCAGAACACATTTTCAATCTTGTGTTGATTGAATCAATATTTATTTTAACACCTGCAATTTTGTTTTTGGAAATAAGCCCCAAAATTTTTTTTACAACACCCAAATCAATTATATGCATGGGATCAATTGGAAATTGGGATACCATACCAATATCAATTGATTCTAAAATATTTTCATTAACAAAAAATTTCTATGATGGTAATGCTGGTCTCTTCTAACGCTGTAAGATACATCTGTTCGTTCATCTCTAATTTCAGTTTCAAAAACTATTCTTCTCTTAGCATATCTTCCTATTTGGCAACATTTGGGGCAGCTATTTTTGCCTGTGTGGTATTGGGTAGTAGTAATAAATGCCCTAGCCGGGCTGTCACAAACAAATAGTCTTATGTTGGATTTCTTAACTGTTCCCGACTGTGCAATTTTGATACCATTTTGAATGAGAAATTCCGTTTCCTGTACGAAAAACTTTAAAAAGTCATTGACTGAGTGAGGTTTTTCGAAGCCTGAATAGCATCCAATTAGAAATGGCGATTCATTCAGAAATACAGAAAAACTTCCAGTTATTGGCCACAATACACGTCGGGAACTTTTGAACACTTGTAGCCCATCAATACCAACGTCAATTAAAATTAGGTCTTTCTTTAGTAGGAAGTTAAATTTATTGGATTTTACATGATTCTGTATTCCAAAATGAAAATACTCTCCTGGCGCAATGCCAATAACATTAATAACATTAGTTTTAGTATTGAGCAGTTGTCTTGCTGTTAATAGTAAGTTTCTTATACCAGAATCATTTAGAACTTTTAGTAAATCGTCTAAATGATTATGTGGAATTTTGTTTCTTATAGCCCATGATTTTAGGTTCCTTCTAATTATTGGTTCAGCATTAAGATCTTCACTAACATTAGGGTCAGAAATGCTGTTGCAACAACTAGAATGATTGTCAGATTCTGAATGAGAGCAGTCGCTGGTATTATCAGATAATGGATTTCTAGGCACATCATCAACTTGACCAGAAGAAATAGAATTCACTGTATCGCTGTTTGAATAGTTCGAGTTTACCAAAGATTCAAATTTTGATACCTTAACATATCATTTTTGTATATTTGCTTTTGAATAGCTAAGCGATTCAAGAACGTTTTCTTCGACATTTCTACTAATTTAGAATTAATGTACGTAAATAACTAAAATAATAAAATATTAAATAATTCAACAACATAATAAATGTTTACGACTTTACCGTTCAATTATTTTCTATTAATCACTCAATTGCAATGTCTTACGGTCTTACTATTTTTTATTAATATTATACACCACTAAAATAATAATATTAAATTATACACAACTATTTTTATTTATATTAAAATCAAATTCACAACAACACAAATTTAAAATATAATTTAAAATTTAAATTTTCAAATTAATGAAAAATGGCGACTAAACTTGATCACACTAAAACAATTGTAATAGAAACAAGATGTTTAGTACAGACATCATTACTAAAAAGGTGATAGAAAGAGATGCAACTTCGCTACTAGTTTTGTTTCATTCGTTTTGTAATTTTATATGAAAAATAGTTGCAACTGTATTGACCATGTTTTGTTTGTAGCTAAAACTAGTGAAGTCACGTTTGCTGGGTATTGTATGTGTGTATTTTGACATTTAAGCAAACGAAAATATTAATTATTTGTGACTTGTGAAAATAAAAATATTTTGTAAATTAGTTAAAAATAATTTTGCATCAAAACGTAATAACGTGCAAAATATAATCGATACTAGTATTGGATTTTTTGTTGATACTAGTGACTCGGAATCCAACGATCAAATTACGCCGACTCATATTCATAGGAAACGTTTACGTTCGAATTCAAATCGTTTTGATATACAAAATAAAATGTAATGATATTTTCTATTGTTATTAATTCAATAACACTATATAAAACAATATAAAATTCACAATGGTTTCAGATTTTTAAAATTATTTCGGGTTTCAAAAGATTTATTTAAATTTATCTTAAACCAAGCGGAGCCCCATTTGCTTTCAAGGAGGAAGAGTGATGCGATACCACCTATATTGAAAATAACAGCGGCCTTGCGTTTTTTGGCGGTAGGATCTTACCAGCAGGGTGTTGGGCAGGATATTATAATTGGAATGACACAACCATTTGTTTCGATTGTGATTGCCAAAACACTGGACATATTAGAATCCAAGATGTGCAAGAAATATATTAACTTTAATCTAACCGAAAACGAGAAAGCAAGATCAAAAGAATACTTCCTATATAAAATTTTTCACAAGAAGCGAGGCGGACCAGAGATGAAATTAGAGATAGTTTGTATTATTTAACATAATTATATTTTAATAATAATTAAGGAACATGTTGGCATTTTAAAAATATCACTTCGTTAAAATATCACTTCATTTAATTGATTTCATTACTTATCACATAACTATAACTACTTATATATACTTATAACTTAATACTAAATATAAAAATTGTTAAGGCATCGCATATCACATACAATAAAATAATCAAATCTCAATGTTTAATTCTTTGGCTTTAATTTTCAATTCTGCTCTCTTTAGTGCCAACTCCTCCACTTTTAGTTTGCTTTGTTTTAGTAGGATTTTTTATTTTTCGAGCCATTTATCCTTCATAAATTTAAGCATTTCCTTTTTTGAATTGCAAATCTCTTTAAGAACTCTAAGTTTTTCTTTTTGGTATTTGTCATTTTTAATTTGAGATTTTTCCTGCATTTCGATTTGCCTCTTTAGTAACATTTTTGTGGTTTCCTTCTGCTTTTTTGGTTTTGTTTCGAAGCCGGTGTCTCGTTGTTTTCATTTATGTCGCGTTGGGAATTATCAGGGGGTTGTGTTGATGTAGTACAAGTAAAACGTTGCGCATTTTCTATCCCATTTATTTCACCCGTCAAATCCAGTAAAGCATCAACTCTCTTTTCAGTTGGGCTAAATTTTTTGATCCTACATCCCAACAAACAATGTGTTCACATCGGGTCTGAAATGTGTTTAATGGTACATGTCCTACTAAGTATGTAAAAGTGTCTACTGAGGGAACAACATTTGGTAGAATACGCCGGAGTAAATAGTAATTATGGAGAGAAAAATTTGTAATCAATTTTATTGCTTTTTCGCTTTAAAGAGAATAAAGTGAGAAAGAGAGAAATTTGATTATTAGTAAATAGGGACACATTATCTTGACTTGTGTACCTAATTGTTACCATAAATTAGTGACATGTGTACTTTATTGGTAAAAACATTGCATACGACATGCGACTTTATTTGGTAAAGACATGTGTCTCTGTCAAGTTCTGATAAACGGATTATAGATAGCTGACCGAATAACCTTACAAAAGTAATAATAAAATGCATTACAAAATTTTTTTAAATTTTAAAATTGACAATCTTATCTTTTCATTGTACATATTATAAAAAAAAAATTTAATTTGAAAATTATATAATATAAAAAATTACACATTTAAATCTCAGGCTTAAGGACCTTAATTGTTCAGCATCTGATGAGATTCTCCGTGCTATCTGTCATTTTTTCGATGAATGGCGACGTGTAATTGCGAATATAAACAAACGTGAAAATAAAAAAAATAGAGAATAATTGTTTTCTAAAATATTAGTTATCAGATACATTTTTATTGATAAAATTACTGCAACTGTTAATCACCTTTTTAATACATGTATTTATTATGTTTTTAATGACAAAAAATTATATATTATGTTTATCCTCGCCATAGACTCGATAAATTACGATCATGAAACGCCACGGTGGACGAAAAAAAATGGCGAACATAGAAAATGCTAAAACAGAAAATAGTTATTTTCAAGAATCACAGATTCTTTTGAAAATGTAACTCACCTTATTTCTCGAAATATTAAAATAGTTTGATTAAAAATAATTTCGTACCTATATTTTATCAAATGTTCACAACACATATTATTAAAAAAAAGTTATGGTGTTCCGACTACGTGTATTATGATCTGATCACACGGCGACCTAAAATGTCTAATTGAAGAAAATTCAAATGAAAGCATATTTTGTTTTAGAAAGAGAAGAATATACAGCCTTTTTCTCCTATTTTTTGTGTTCATAATGCGAATGTTTACGGTCCCTCATATTCATAATGTTTGTCGGACGGCTCTCTCGTCTAATCGCACATGAAAAAAATAAAACTGACAGTAGAGAGTAAAATGAGATTTTTTTTTTATTTAGTACTTTTATAAACACAATTAGGCCACAATTCTTGTTAAAATTTTACAACAAAACAAATTTTGTTTCACAGAGAATAAACAAGCAAAAATAAATTTTCTCCGATTTTTTGTGTCCATAAAGGGAACATTCAGAGACTATTGCACTCAAATTGTTTGTCGGGGTACAGGGGCCTCCTCCAGTCGCGCTAATACATTTCTTATTAACATCATATTTAAAATCTTTCCAAGCCTAAATTATTAATAAGAAAGCTTATTAATATTTTTAAAACTTGTTACTACTTTGACATAACCTCACTTTATTCCAACCATCAACAGGTTCTGGTTGGTGGGCCAACTATATTTAAATACTTTGTGATTTCCTCCCATAAATTGTATGCAGGTTCTTTGAACTGTGGGGCATTTAAGTAATTTTTCGCAATCCCCTCGTTTTGCTCAATAAAACACACCAGCAATTCAAATTGTTGACCGGTTATTGTAACCCTGTTAATATACACATAAATTATTATTTTTAAAACATACAACATAAACTAATAAACTAATATCTTTTTTGGCGTTTGGATCGGGAGGTACCGAGTTCGAATCCCGATTTTTCATCATTTGATTACGATCGATGATGGTTATTGAACACAACTATGACCCCCTGTCGGAGTGCACAACTCATGGGCCGACCCATCTTCAATGTCAGTACTTTAGGCTGGCATGGAGCTATGCAACGTGCAGATGGTTACTACGTAAATCAGACCTATAGCCGTACGTCCTTGATTTCGCAAACAATGCGTAAAGTAGGACGGTAAAAGTCAACTGCGAAAGAGTTGGGAGTGCTTCGGCCCTAGAACAGATTGCATAGATTAAAACATAAAAAAAAAAAAAAAAAAAACATTTTTTTTAGTTAATTTGTTATAATATAAAAACTTACATTTTAAAACTTAAAAAAATGCAAAAATAATAGCAAATATTCAACACTTTATAATTAAATTTTTTTTAAACTCCAAAATACATATCACAAATTGAAAATTCGTCAACTAAATAGCAGTCGGATAAATCCGAAGCGATTTTTTTTTTAGTTTCATTTAGTTTAATTTTTAGTTACATAATAGAGCGAATTCGTAAAAATCCGCGGCGGATTTTATTTTTGATTTCATAATAAGGCGAATTTTTCCGATATCGTAAAAATCCGAAGTCGAATAGTTTCATAATAGCCCCCCTGGATTAATAAGAAGAAACACCTGAGAGATTATCAAGTGGTTTTAAGCGATTATTTGAAATTGTGTTAGATTGTTTAATTTCCATTCGATTATTTTTGATTAATGATTTTTACGTAAAATTAAGAAGATTATACAGATTTATTTTAATAATTTTCATGATTGACAAGGTTATTTTTCATAAAATCTGATTATATCCGTTTGAAATAGGATTATTCATTAAATTTGTTAAAATGTAATAAATACGTCAATTAAATACGTTAAATTTGTGAAAAAAATTTAAATTTCATTTACCAAAATATCGTTCATCAAAAGCGAGTAGCGTATACTACAAATAAATTAAAACGGGTTCGTCGCTTGTTTGGGAATGTCAATTTAAAATTCAATTGAAAATATTGCTAAAATCGTGTACTAGGAAATAATATTATTTTTGTGAAAATCATGTAATTTCAAAATTCCAAAAATCGTTGTTAGACTCATTACAATTGGCTCATTATTTTCGATAGACAGAAAGTGTTATAAAGCAGTCGAAAAATGAAGACGGAAATTTGTTGACCAGGACCTATAAATATATTTAGCTTGATTTTTATTAAACTTGAAATATTTTCATACTTATAAAGTTTCTAACATCTTTAGACCATAGTAAACATAATTTTATCATATTCACTATAGACTTACTAGATTGAATGATCTATTTGAAAATGTTACGGAAACCCCTTGGACATTTCTAGAATTGGCTGGAATATTATTTGAAACCCGTCAACAATGCTCAATTTCTAAATATTACTTTTAATAGAACGAATCTTAAAAATATACTTCACTTAAATCTTAAAAATAGGTGTATTCTTTACCTTCCCAAAAATGTCATCCAGAATCTGTAGATATTTCTAGATTCGACAACACAACTTTTAGAATGAGTCCAATTTTATAATTTTCTTTTGAAAATAAATGCCAATAGGAAAAATACTAAATTTAACAGTGTAATTTTTAATAATTTTTTAGCACAAACTGCACTCTCGTTTATCATAAGACAACATCATCCTCTGAATCGTTGTCATTTTGTATACTTTGAAATTCATGTATTACGACTCTATTCATTTGAAACGCGATTGCAGAATTATCTGTTTCCGTATATAGTAATCCCAGATTAATTGCATACTGAATTGCTTCAGCTTTAGCGCTACTAATTGTGTTTAATATTTCTGCATCTGATGGTAAATTTACTGGAGCTGGGTTTCCACCAATTACACAGTTAGCTACAGTATTCTGTGTAGTAGTCATGGATCAGTAGTAGTCATGGACCTTAAAAATCTAAACAAATGTTAACATGGTTGAAAACTAAGTAACCATGGCTTCAAAACGTCTGGTAAATTGAATTATCCATATTGTATTTTTTATGATTGGTGATCCTTTTTTTCCAAAAATTTAAAAGAAATATGACAGTCAAAATTTGATGGATTCTTTTTAGAGGTGACAGTTCTTTATCTAAGAAGGATATACGCTGTAATTCATAATTTAACCCATTCCCGCAAATGACGGCTATAGCCGTCATATTTGACGGCTATAGCCGTCATTTGTCTATATATCACCAAAAAATCGGACGGCTATAGCCGTCATTTGTTTCTGTAGGAGGAAATATATAGAAAAAATGATGTGATGAGCAAATGACGGCTATAGCCGTCGAGAGTTTTCATGGGAAAACTGTGAGAAAATGTGATAATTTTCACTTCCAAACATATAAATGACGCTCAATTTCATATGGCAGTTATAAACAATTGAAAAACAATAAGTGTGTTTCTGAGCACGGTCGTCAATTAAAAAGTGTGCGGCAATGGGTTAAGATATTCGATAGTATTTTGAAACATTATCTATTAAATTTTTCAAATGTTTTGGTGATATTATGAATTTCCCTAAAACCAATTTTTTATTTTCATTTTAAAAGTCTTGTGCACATTTTGGTTCCGACGTGAACGGGGTCTTAAACCTATTCGGTGGAAGTTCCAAAATCACATTTAAAATATTATTTCCATTCATTGTTTTCTGGTTCTAAGTGATTGGAATTAGGTGGCAGTTGGGCAATAAATTTCATAACACGAAGTAATCGAGTATCACCATCGGAAGAAATACCTGTTGATTATTGTTAAAATAGATTAATATTACAAACTAGAAATCGGTATCTCAAATATCAATGTTACTTTTCTTCAGTTCTTGAGTAAAAAATTTCCATCGTTTTATAACATCAATCGTACACAAATCATTCAACATCATCAACAACCTATTCGACTTTAATTTAACAAAGGACAATTTCAAAGACATCCTGAAGAATTATTTTTAAAAAATTTTAAATGTTAAATCAAAATTTGATTTATATTCTTTTTTTGTTTAAAGCTTTTTCGTTAAATTTTTTTATTTTTTTTTATTTTGGTTTTAATAATTTTGTGTTTTAAACTAAATAATTTAAAATCATACATGTTAATCATAAAATAGATTTCTTTGAATAAATAAATAAGTACAGAATTTATTGTTTGTACCATAAACCAATAAACAAGAGATGGGCCGGGCCGTCTTCCTCTGAATTTTTATTAAAAGTTTGAACAACTACCACATTTACAAAAGTAGAATATTCTTGACTTTTAAACATTTTATAAATATACAAAGCCGAATTAGCATGAACAGATGATTGATAAAGGTATGGATCGTATTTTAGTTTCTCCACGATTTTTGTAGCATCCTTACTTGTCCAAACATAGGGATGTAAATTGTGCTTTTCAATAAATTCAGAAAACTGCTTGATACGCAAAGATCCTTCTAGTTTCATTGGATGGCATTAGAAGGTTCTGTTGCACACATTCATAAAACTGTCTTCCAGCTATGATAAAAATATAAGTGGCAAATAATTTTATTTAATAGTTATACCCATATAAATGTTTGTTTTTATCAGCATTGGTTAATGCCATTTCTTTTAAGTCTTTTAAAAACACATGAATGAATTCCATTGAGCTTGAATAATAATTAACATTATAAATTTTGAATTGTCGTTCCAACATTTTCTTTAATTAATTTGTTTTTTAATTAAAATTTCAATTTTATTCAATATTGGGAAAACTCAATGTTTGTTTAATTATAAAAGTGTTTTCTCGTTTTCGATGCTCTCTTTCTGTTCTTGAAAATTTTGGATTGGACAGCACCTAGATGTGTCTAGAGCCTCATTGAGGTAGATGGGAAAACTCGCTCCAGCGTGTACCCATCCATTGCTTCCCCGGAAAACTGTCGAATTCCTCAATCTCTTCATTGAGAGCGTGTTGTTCAAAGTGTTATTGACCAACGTAATTTCTTGGAATTCAAATGGCATTGCGGCTTCAGTGTTTTGCCATCTATGTAGATGGAAAATGCACAAACAAAAGACGGCGTCCAATTTACACCACTAATAACATTTTGTGAAAAGTATAGTCGATATAAATCAGCGGTTTCATCATTTATTTTGCGGCGATTGCTCATAATTGTAAATTTTCCACAAGCATAACAAAAGCACTTCAGTTTAACACCTATCCATATTATTTATTTCACCAGATTTCACAAGCCGATTTTCACTTAATTGTTTGTGTTCTGTTGTCACTTTATATATTTAGATAAACATTTTTTTATTTTTAATTTTATATTACAGTTTTTAGTTCTTACTTTTTGTGCCAATTTTTTAACTTTTTTAGAAATATCGATTTTGAGAATAATCTCTTCTTCGTTTTTTTTTTATTAATGTTACATAATTTATTTTGAAGCTCTTTAAATACTATAGCTAGGTGCTGCTGTTTGGTGCCTCCTTTCTTTTTAAGTTTTGGATAATAGTTCGTAAATTTTATTGGTTTTTGTGTTGATTTTGTCGTTAAATAAATTGTGGGTGTTTTTGTTTTTATATATTTTCAGGGAGTCAAGTGAATTTTAACCGTAATTTGACTCATGACTCATGACAAATATGTATACGTACAGTATACAAATGGGTCATGACTGATGACTCAAATTGAACCCAAAATGTATACCCTTGGTATTGATCTTCTAACCTGTCTAATTTCAGTCCTTTTTTGATTCTTGTCAAAATGGTTAAATTTTAATTGAATTTAGTGTACCTATGATTTTTTGTTTTTATGTATTGTGCGAAACTTGATTTTATGAACTTTTTTTAAATTTAGTTATGTCATTCAGTTGTGTTCTTTGTATCTTATCTGAAATGAACGTTAGGTTTAGCCTAAGTATACCGACTTCCAGTTGTATTTAGACTTACCTGTGTACCGATGTATCTCTAGACGGCAAGGTAGGAGCCAAAGTCTTCTGTGAGAAGCCGTTGCCAAAACTGACAAGGCTCTGCCTTTTTGGGGAACATGCGAGAAGGCTGGGTTTACAGATGAATGACTTTGTAAAAGTTGCATGGACGAAGAGGAAGAAGAGACTTTAGATAACTTCCTATGAACGTGTCCGGCAGTATTATACAGAACGTATAGGTATTTGGGCGTGTACAGTATGGCCAGCCTTTCAGATCTCGCTGACTGTGGAGTGCGAGATACTTTCCACTACGAACGTAGCTCCGAACGCTTTTGAAGTTAGACCTAGACTAGTCCTAAACCAATAAAAACAAACGAAAGTGTGTTTGAATTGGTAAAAATTAAATAAAGATGACATTTAGGCGAAATAATGAAATATTTGAATAGTTTTCCAATTGAAATTATTCTTTAAAGTTTAACAATTGAAATTATTCTTTAAAAAAAACATTTTTCGAATTTTCGTAGTAAAAATAAATAATCTTTTCCGTCCAAAGAAAATAATATTTTCATAAGCAATTAATTATCTTGAGAATTCGCCTGATTATTACCTAGTTCTGTATGATTTTATGATAGGTGAAGATTAGAACTTCCGAACCTGTAAACCATTTAAAAAGCTAATGGGATTCACATGGTCAAATAAATACTTTAATGACCTGCGCTATAGTAAGAATTTGTGATTTTCTAAAGAAAATTTTGTTTCTTTCTTAATTTTGACAATTAAGTTAAAAAAAAATAACCAGGTTGTTGCCAGAGTGACAAATTTGTTGGGAAAATAGTTTATTTGATGATGAAATAACTTTTTAGTGTTTTTTGAGATACCTTTGCTATAAATTAGTCCTTATTATAACTTTTTTGTTATTTTCATATACATTATGAAACACGCCATTTTTTCTCTAGGTTTCATTAAAAATTATTTACTTCTGAAAAACAAAATTTGTTATTTTGAAAATTTTCATGACTATATCATGATATAGTACCATAATTTTAATGATGGGGATGTTTTAGAAAAGATTTACTCTGTTTTTAGAGTAATTTAATCATATTTGTTTATTTTTAATAAAGAAATTAAGGAAGCGCGTAAGTTTTGAGTTTGGAAACAGGTACACATTTACAATAAAACTTAATTTGTTTGAAAAAATAAACCGTAATTAACACCAAATTTGAATTATTAGTTTAACAATGATTCTATCAATTTTACTTTTTGTAAAGAATCTTTTAAAGTAAGAACATTTGATTATTTTATTTTATAAAACAAGAAAAGGAAATAAATAACGTGGTAAAAAAGACAACACGATTATTTATATATTAAAAAAAATTCTCGAATTCCGAATGACGGACGAAATTAGTTTTTTTACGAACATAATAGTTATTTAAGTGACTCCTACCTGACTAAAACTTCAGTCATTTGTAAAGACAAATAGTGCGGTTATTACGACGTTATAACAACCTAAGATTTATTCCCCAATGCCGTTGTAGCACCGTTACCATACCGTTGTATCAACGTCGGCTAGCCGACTACTAGTCATTCAGCTAACGGCGGTACGACGTTATCCCAACCCATTTGTGCTACTTGGGCGAGATTGCAATATTCCAGTATTTCTTCTCATAAACATTTAAGAATCATATTTCCATTCAGCATACCTTATCCCATCACAATCGGTTAAGAATTGATCGAGTTCAGTTCCAGGTGGAAAAATTCTAAAACTTCTTTGCAGAATCATTAAAGAATTTCATTTCTATCCAAAATAGTCAATCCCTTCATAATTGGTTGATCAATTCTTGATCAAGTTCAATCCCAGCCCCAAGCTAGCCATATTCCAGAACTTCTTGCCAATATCGTTTAAGAATCCCATTTCCATCCAACATACCGAATCCCATCATAATTGGTTAAGAATTGGTCGAGTTCCATACCAGGTAGCCATATTCCAAAATTTCTTCCTAAAATCGTTTAGAAATCCCTTTTCTATCCAGCATACCTAATCCAATCATAATAGGGTATGAATTGATCGAGTTCCGTCCCCGGTAGCCATATTCCAGAATTTATACCCAAAGTCATTTAGGAATCCTATTTCCATCCAGCATACCCAATCCCATCATTATCGGTTAAGAATTTTTTTTTTTTTTTTATTAATCATCCAATGGATTTAATGTCTTTTTAAGGTCAATTAATACTCCACTTTTCATTCACGCACTCACCCACCCATTCATCTATACTCACACATTCACAGTATACCACCTGCACGTTGCAAGCTCCATGTTAACCCGCACACTGACATGGACGGTGGGTCGGCACTAAATTCTGCACTCCAACAGAGGGTCTAAGTTGTGTTTATTATCATAATCGGTCGTAATCGATGATGAAAATTCGCTTTACATCCTGCCTCTGGTGGGATTCGAACTCAATACCTCCCGGTTCAAGTGCCGAAGCTTTACCCACTGCACCACCTGTACGGTAAAATGATGGAGTTCTGTCCCAGGTGACCAAATTCCAGAATTCCTTCCCAAAATCATTTAAGAATCCCATTTGCGTCAAGCACACTCTTTTCCAGGTGGCCACATTTCAAAAATCATTTAAGAATATTATTTCCATCCAACATACTCAATCCCTTTATAATCGGTTAAGAATTGATCGAGTTCCGTCCCAGGTGGCCATATTCCAGAACTTCTTCTCAGAATCGTTTAAGAATCGCATTAGCATCAAGCATACCCAATCCCAACCTAATCGGTTAAGAAATGCCTGAGTTCCGTCCCAGATTAAATTCGATCGAATTGATTAAATATAAAAAAAAACATTCGGATTTAACGGATAAGCGGATTTAACGGACTGCCCAGTCCCAAATTAGGCCTGAAAATCGAGATTTTTCTGTATAACAGTTTACGTTAAAATGCACGTAGAATGTCCGTCAAAAACCAGTACCCTAAATGTTTTACCAAACATAAAACCATCGGTTAATGTAATTTTCCTTAAAATAAAACACAGTAATAATAAAAAATGTATGCCTTGATATTTTTACAAATCCGAAAGTGTGTTTATCGTAACTTAATGATTGAGCCCCTGAAGAATTGGCTAATCAAATGGTGAAATGTCAGACATAAGTTTTCACTATAAATAATTAAATTACAATTATTTTTGTTTGAAATCGGTCTACCGAAAGTGTTAATTTACACAGGATCTTTTAACCTCCGGCAAATATTACGAGAAGACTGCGAATTCAAGAAGGAAAAGATTCTAAATTCAATTTGTTATAATAATGGTCGACACCAGCCAACAAAATATCAAATTTGGCGACAATGACGATAAACATATTAAATCTCAAACTATTCAATTTCTGTAGAAAATCCTAAATTCTTACGTATTTATTTGACCACGTGAGTCCCATTAGCTTTATAAATGGTTTACTAGTTTGAAAGTTGTAATCTGAACCTTTCAGAAAATCATACAGAACTTACAAAAAAACTAGGTGTTAAGCCTAATAATTCTCGAGATATTAAATTTATTAATATAAGTCTTCCGGTTTATGTTAGTGATGTGTTAGAAAACTTATCCCAAAATAGTTCACCACTAAAAAAAATAAATTCAAATATTTTAAAAATTCGCCTAAATGCCATTTTAATTTTTATTTTAAAAGTACATTCTCATTTTTTTTTTTATAGTTTAGGACCAATTTAGCTTTAACTTCAGTTTGTGCTAAACTATTCCTATCATTAGTTCTACTCTAGCTAGGTCTAACTTCACACGCATAGCTCCGAATGGTTTTGAACAGGGGTACAGGGGAAATAGGTTCTTGTGGTATCACAACGGGCCACTACTAGTCTAAGTGTGCGAAAACAGCCACTCTAACATAAGCTTTGCCTAAGTAAAACACACATATATGGTGGATGTGGCTTTTCGGTCTTTGACCAACTTTGAAATGGGACTACTAGCTCCATTCAATTCAGCGTACTCGAATTAGGTTTACCTCCTGGGTGCCCAGTTTGTCACATTTTTCAACTAGCACAGTGAGCACATAAGTCAGCTGTTATCATAATATAATAACAAATACACATTAATAAATTATTATCTAATACAAATACAACAAAATAAATTAAACGTAAACGACAAAAACTACAATAATAAAACGAATTCATTAGTAAAATCCTAATACAACAACAACACCATGCAAATAAATTAAATGCCTATACAAAAACAACAACTAGAAAAAAAAATACAAATCGTGCTGTCGTTGACCTCATTTAAACCAAAACAAAATAAAAATACGTCGATCGTCGGAGATGAGTCGTGTTTTATTTCGTTTGTTTTTGTTTTGCTTGTAATTAGGTCAACGACAGCACGATTTGTATTTTTTTTTCTCGTTGTTGTTTTTGTATAGGCATTTAATTTTTTTACATGGTGTTGTTGTTGTGTTAGGATTTTATTAATGAATTCGTTTTATTATTGTAGTTTTTGTCGTTTACGTTTAATTGTTGTATTTGTATTAAATAATGATTTATTAATGTGTATTTGTTATTATATTATGATAACAGCTGACTTATGTGCTAATTATTATTTATTTACTAGTATTTTATGCATAAATTATTAAAGTAATAACTTTCCTACGCCACTGTGTTTTTTTTTCGTTCAATAATTATAATTTTAGATTTTCTCATGTAATTCACTTTTTAGTTTATGACATAACGTACAATAATTATTATTTGCTTTATTTGGAAATTATTAGTTTTAATTAATTTTTATTTTAATTCGTTACGTTCGGGCATCTAGCTCTATTCACCAAAAACACTTCTTGAATTTTTACCCGTTAGGGTAATTTAGCAAATGGTTTAATCACTGGAAAATGTTGCTTTGAAGGATTATTATTATATGCTATCAAGCCGATTAAAAGTCTGTTTTATAATTCAGCCCGAGCAAGTAGGCTTGCCTTGGTTGTGCAGTGCCATATGATTTGGTGTGTATTAGTTTAGTAATAATTTCGATTTTTATTTTGCATATTCTTCGTACTCACACCTAACCCATTCATCTGTGTTGTACAGACACATACACGCAAAATTTTTAAAACAATTGTTTTTAACTTCGGCTGGTAAATCTGCAAAAATCGGTACGTTTAAATTTTTCAAGATTATTTAAGTTCATTTTCTTTTATTTTATACGTAAATTAAGTAAATATGCCGTTGACAAATTTAATAATAGTAAATTTTTAATAGGATCGAATAAAACACACTACCTAAATTTTCATAATAGCTCCCCCCGGGGGGAAAAACTATGAAGATTGTTCGTCGGCAAACAAAGTCACTAATCTGTAACGGTAAGTGAGTCTAGTGGACATATAGCTAGCAGGCCAAATCTCGCCTCATATTTAACTTTTACCATGATACGAAGTCACTTTGTCGTCAGTGTATTTGCTGACTAAGTTTTAGCTTGGATTTATATCTAGTTTTCCATTTCAAATACCATTATATGTCTGACTTTAACCTCGCAATGTAGTATACTAACCTTAGACGTCCAAATAAAATCAAAAAACTGACATTCATTTCAAGATTGACATTACAAATCTCATTAAATGAGATTACAAAATTAAAGCAAAAAAGTGGTCTTTTTGTCTGACTATTATGCATTTATTATTATAAAGTATTTATTTGCATTAATTTATTTCAAATTCAAATAATTTTGTTTATAAAATATTAAGTAAACACACAAAAAATTAATAAAAATAGTATTAATCCGGTAATTACAAAATAGCTGAGTTCTTAAATATAGATGAGGACCATAATACACAAAATTTTGTATATGCTTTAGTATAAGGTTTTCACTTAAAGTAATCATGAGCGGTTTGAGACACATTGTCTTTATTGTAAAAGCCACTACCTTTTTTTTAATTTTGTTGCAACCGTCCGTTATAAAATGCAGAATATTTGAATATTTTTCAAAAATATTATCTCTGGAAATGAAATATAAATTATTAGTTTTAAATATATTAATAAATTGTAATGCTTACCATCGGTATCAGCGGCCAAATTGCTATCGCCTGACAAAATTGTTCGAGGTTAGGAAAATGTGGCTGAACTAATTGCCAGGACGCATACTGCACATAAACAACATTATTCATACGTGTTATTTTATTCACTAATTCCTATTCATGTTCGGCAGATTTATCTTGGCCGGTCGTTTTATTGACACCATCGTCCTCAGGGAGCAAAATTCATTGATTTGATCAAATAGATCATTGTGCGATAATACACCGTGCGTCTCCATGTTGACTGTTTGTTTCTGTTGATACTTTGATCCGAAAAAAACAATGATGTGTAACTTAACCTAAGATTACACACAACGCGACCTAATATAAGCCGAAACAAATGTTCGGTATTATCGCTGAATACAGGAAGCCCGTCAACATGTAAATCAATATGTGAAACTTATCAAAGTCGGAATCGTGTGGGACCAAGCAAAATTTCTGGCTTTGGGAAGTTTCCGGCATTGGCAAGCTCTGTTCCAATTGTAATCCAATTCGGATGTAGTAATTATTAAGTGTACTAAACTTCAAAATTCAATTTTATTAAAAATAAACATACATATAAAATTACACATTTGTATGTTACATATAACCAACTTTAACAAAATATGTTCTAATGATAAGTATTGTATGCAAATACATACAATTTAAGTAAATACATACATACATGTAAAAACAAAACATATATCAATAATAGAAGTTTAATGTGTACATATACATATACACAGTAATCAGTTGCGCACAGTGAAAAAATCATTCATGTTTGTTTGCCTAGAAAATATGGTCATTTTAGAAATCATTAGCAATTTTGATTCCGATGCCAAATTTACCAATATTGGCTCATTTTCGCAAAGGACATATTTTTATGGCAGTGAAGTATGTCCCAAATAACAAAAATACACCTGTATTAGTATATACACTGTTAAAAAAATTCTTATAAGAATTTTGAGTGAAAACTAGAAAATAAACTCAAGAAAATTATTTTACATTCTTCATAATACCCCGGAAAATCATTTCCATTTTTCTTCATTTGTAAGAAGTTTGCAGAAGATAATTTATTTCAATATATCTAAATGCTGGGTATAAAAACCGCAGTACTCTCCAAATTTCTCGATAAGAGGATATCCAGACAGAGAAGAATATCAAGTGAGCTAAAGGACATTTCCAAAAAACACAGAATATTTCTGTTGTTCTGGTAAATGGAGTCGTTTTGTTATGTATGAGTAGTTTTAGTTTAAATATATTACTAAAATCGTGGAGTTTGACGGAAAATGACTATAAGATAACAAAATGAAATGAACCGAGTTTCCAAATATTCTTTTTAGTTCTGCTAAATTTAGTCGATTTTATTAGCTTGCGTAATTCTTGTTAAAATAAATTCTAATTATCGTAAACTTCGAGCCTTTGTTGACAAAAATAAATTAATTAGGTCCAATTTCCAGTTGTGGAAAATGAAGACGATTTTATTGGATTGAATAAAATTTGTATAGATAAATTCTGAATATCCTAGAATTTTTCAGGAAATTTCACTTTCTTCAAATGTTAGCTTCAGGTTGACACAATCAAATAAATCTAATGTCATTTCCATATCTAGGGGATAGTTGCCATTTTTCGATCTCGCAAATCTAATCAATGTTATTGGTTTGAGTAGTTTAAATTTAGATAAATTCTGAATGTTCTAGAGTTTGTCGGAAAATTTCACTAAACCCAAATGTTAGCTTCAGGTTGACACATTCAAATAAATTTAGAGTCATTTCCATATCTAGGGGATAGGTATCGTTTTTCGCTCTGGCTAATCAAATCGATTTCGAGATAAATTCTTAATGTCGTAGTGTTGGTCGAAAAATTTTATTACTTGGAAATGATAGTTTTAGGATAACAGAGAAAAGCCGTATCCAAATTGAAAACAGGATTATCCGATTCGAGTTTCTTCATCAAAATGATTTTACTGTTTTAAGCAGTTTTGTTAAGATAAATTTAGATTACGAATGGACATCTGAATGGTTGTCTCAACAAAGCATCGTTTGAGCCGGCATCGTTAGAGGGTGGTTAAGCCAACTGAGCAGTTTGAGTTCCACCTTTTGTAAAATTCTTTTTGCTGTTACTTCATTGCTTTTAGAACAGACTATTGCAGATGTTGTAAACCTAACTATTGCAATTTGTAGTGGTTCAATAAAGCTAAAATCATTTGCGAGGTTCTCTGTGTTCAGTTATTCCGCCGTTCTTCGGTCATCAGAACCTCGTTAGTTGATTTGCAGGGTGAGATTGACATTTAAAACAGATAATAAACCTTCAAACCGACGACCCATACCCCCCAAAAAAAATGTTAAAAAGAAATAGAAGCTAATGAAGAAATCTATTACAGCTAACGGATAGGAGTATATCGATAAGATAAAATTGATTAAATTTGCGAGAGCTAAAACTGACACCTATCCCTTACATATGGAAATGGTTTGGAATTTATTTGATTGTGTCAACCTGAAGCTAACATTTGGACATAGTGAAATTTTCCGACAAAGTCTACGACATTCAGAATTTATCTAAATTTAAACTACTCAAACCAATAAAATCGATTAGATTTGCGAGAGCTTAATGTGTTTTATTTTTTCTCGATTATTTTTCACTCTTTCTTTCATCTTTGCAAAATGCATAAATCGAATATGAAAAAATGTGGCGCCTATTTCCATCTCTTTCTATTATAATATAGTTATTTCGCAAATATTTTATTTTAACAGTGTAAATACTAATACTGTTCTACATTAAAAATTTCTAATTGGATTTGTATATACTCGTATACACGGGATTTTTTTGGGACGAACTTCACAACCGTATATTTTTCAACTTCTTCCAGATGATAAATTATAGTTTTTTTGTCTGCAGCTGGAGTTGTTAGTTCATCACTTGGTTCATTGCTATCAGACTCCTTTTCTGGTTCTTCTAGTATTTCAGATGTTCGAGCTGTATCCATTATCTCAGACAATATTTCATCATTCTCGCAAACCACACCCTGATCTATTCCTAAAAGTCAATTGCATTATTAGTATGATCGCCATATATTTCCCAGATCATATTTTGTAAATTTGTTATGGAAATCGGGTTTTCTGCTACATCGTCTGTAGGCTCATCAAACGCAAATCTACAAGATTTAAAACATTTGGTAATCGTTTCCGGTTTAATTTTTTAGTTGACTCAGCTATAAAAAATGGCATCCAATACGTTAATCTTTTTAGACAAATCCGAAGCTTTGCTTGATGTGTCCATTGTCAACAACAATTTTTGTAACATAACCTTCCGATAACGAAATTTAAAGTTCGCAATAATACCGCCATTTAATGGTTGCAGACGGGACGTTGTGCTTGGCGGAAAAAATTAGTTTACATGCGAATATTCTGCCATTTTGAATTTTCACTTTTAAACATGCAATTACTCCAAATGGTAATGAAAAGCTGTGTATTTACCTGAACGCTTATTAAATCAAACCTTTAGAGCAGTACACTGAACTCGATTTGGTTACTGTTCGAAAAAAGACGACATGATTAGTAAAATCTTACTTTCATGTCAGTTGTCTGTATCTGATTTAAATATACAAGCACACCACAGAATGCAAAGCCAAACTTCTGTAAATAGCGTTGAAGCCCGTTCAACGATTGATGTTTAAGTCGTTGATCAGGAATCAACTTCAATATCAGTTAAATAACGGATTTTAAAGTCAAAATACTGTAACTGGCTTTTAAATATATATACTGACACAAAATTCATTTTATGGGTTTTAGGATTTGTGGTTTACTGGGTTACATAATACTGATGTACATCTTTTGTAATTGAAAATGTTGTCAGAAATTTCTGTTAACCTATAACGTATGCAATCCTCCCTTTAATGCTTAAAACCGTTATTACTTTACTTTAAAATTCTAATACTCTTCAGCATCAAATTATTCCTTCCAAACATCATATCAGCAGATTTCTGGTAGATCTAACCCCAACTAACAATTTGGAGTTGTCAAAACGTTGTACCATCTAAAATTTACAGCACTTTAGTTATATTAACTCTTAAAATAATAACAAACAACATGAATTTGTGGGTTTGTCAATGTAATGCCAGCAAAAATGGTAATCGTCATTTGCCTGGCAATATGTTATAGTACCGTCAGACAGTAAACTCATTATAAATGGTAAATTACTTTTAAGGCATCATTTTGATTAATTTAGTGACGTGAGTTCCCAAATAGCAAAAACGTTATATTTGCAGTTTTGCTGTACTTAACACAAAATAGTTACATAAGAGAAAGTAATGCCATAACAGCAAAAATGTTTTAGATGCAAATCCTCGGGTTAAAAAGCAACATAGTAAGTTAATGGAATTATTTTCAAATTAGCAAAAAATATCGAAAATAACAGACTAGCTATTATTTAGAACATTATTGTAACAATAATAATTTGTGTAAAAATTATAGCAAAAATCATTTTTTTATGTTTTCTTTATTCAATAATAAATGTTACTAATATGTTATGAAATATGAACAAGGATAGTAGACTTTTCTTATGATTTCCTATCGTAAAAATATGTGGGAAACAAGTTTCATCGACCAGGTTGTAAAAATAGCTCAGAAAAGAAAAACGCGACCTAATAATATTTGATATTAAAAATAAAATCAAAATCAAAAACTATTTTGACAAATTTATTTTTTCTGAAAAAAAGTTCAATTCTGTTAAAAAGCATCTGGTAACTAACCAAAAGCATGAAATTGGTGTGTTTTACAATATTTTCATGTGATAAACTGGGTTTTGTGGAAATTTTTCTACTTTATAAATGATGCAGCCATTTTTATGCACACAAATACAAAATTGAAAGATGGCTTTACTATATATAACAGCTTATAACTTTTCAGATAACGAGTTTAATTATTTATGGTAAATTTAATATTATCACAGCTAAAGTATAATAAGGATTTACGAAAAAGCTGCCTAAATATAGTAAACGTTTTTAATAACTAATCAGCTTTTAGATAAGGAAATCAGTAATCATAAAGCATTTGCTTTGTGCTAAGCATTTTATAGCTGTAGGACTTTGCATGTAATAATTATTTACGTTAACCCTATATTAGCCATGTTTACAAATTACCATATTTACAAATTTACAATTCACGATTTTAATTAAACAACTGGCACAATGCATTTTGCAGCTAAGTTTAAATTTTATTTGTATTTACAATCTAAACAAAATTGCATAATGAAAAACTTTACATTCAGAGAATTATTTGAGCCAATATTAAAAATGAAACAGATTGCGATCTGATCCTCCGAAAAAAGGATTAAATATTTGTGTGTCGCTTAAATTAAAAAAATTGCAATCCAGTTCCATTAAAATATTGAGAAATACATATATAATATATAAATAAGCTCAAAAATTCAAATAACGTCTCTATTTTCCGCCATATTTATTTACATTTTATTTATGCGTGTGAGCTGTCAAATTTTCATAACATTTTGAAACCACTGTACCTGGTGGAGGGTTAACAACAAGGTTGTAGTTATAGAATTTGCTGTATGTTAAACAATTTAGTTGTGTTTTAAACCATTTTGCTTTGAGTTAAGCAGTTTTCCTTTATTAACCGTAGTTTTGCTGTTTGGAAAGTAATTTTGGTTTGAATTAAGCAATTTTGCTTTCAGTTAAGCAGTTTCTCTCTTACCACATTTAGCATATTTCGCTGTGTGTTAAGCAATTTCGCTGTTTGGTAAGTAATTTTGCTTTGAGTTAAGCGATTTCGTTTTTTTTATCCATATTTAGTTTACTAATACAAATTTCACTGCGTGTTAAGCGGTTTCGCTATTTGTTAAGTGTTAAGTAATTTTGATTTGAGATAATCAGTGTTTCTTTTATAAGTTTGACATACCACTGTACAATACAACTGTACTTTTGAAAGTATGTACCGGTTGGAAAAAGGAACTACTTCCGAAGAGGGAAATATTTCCGTTTTTAGAAAGTGGTTGTAGTTCCTCTACAAGAGATTTCAAATAATTTTGAACTGAACCAGGCTCACTATCTCTATAATAAAGACCTATCACCATTGGAACAAAATTATCCATTTCATGTATTGCAACAAGAATTGACCAATTGTATTTTTGAGCTTCTGTAAATTGAGATTCCATCAATATTTATATTTAAACTGATTGACATTGGGCGGTCTAAGGATTTAAAATATAATTGTAAGCAAACTTTCACTTGGCAGTTTTTGCAATTGTTTATTTTTTAAAGAGTAGTTATAAATAGATAAAAGCTCTTTTAATGCAGTTTGTGCTATATTAAAATGTATTACCCATCTTTTTATTTTTCGCACAAAATCTTCTTCTTCGTCCTCTTCGTCTTCGCTGACATTTAAATAATATTCGGATTCAATTTCATCATTATTATAACTTTCAGAATCTGACATAATTTGTGATTGAGGTAATGTACGCTGAGAAGGTTGAAATGAAATAAGATGCTCTGCAGCAGCAGTTAAATTGTCATCTACAACTTGATCTGAAAATTTGTTTATTATATACATGTAAGAGTCCAGTATGAATTTAAATTAAAAACAAGGTTTATTTCCATTAATAAATGGTGATATTGTTGCTGTTGTTTCTCTTGAAGCCATTAAAAGAGGAACCAAATCATTGGACGTAAACGCAGCAACTTTATTATTACTATTAGTGGAAAAAATAATATATTTCAGTGGTTTTGCATTGCACGTAAAATTAAGAAGATCGACATACCTGTTACTTTCATTTGGTTGTTTGTGACTTTTGCTTTTCTATAAAATGTGGTGTTGGTTTTATATTTTTTTGATGTTCTAAAATAAGTACGCAAATCTTTGTTCGCCATTATATTCGCCAAGTATAACAAAGACACAACATCTTATTTGATTGTATACCATAAATGTCAAAACTAGGTTATTATAGATGTCGTACTAGTTTGGTTGACTAGCACAGCGACAATGCTTTCCTCCCGACATTTTTCTTTGCGGCATATAGCAATAACTCTTCTACAATGCCTTTATACCTACTTATCTAACCGCAGCAAAATTGCTTTTGTCCCGACTTTTTTGCTGTATGGTGTGTAACAAAATCGCTGCTGCAATGCCCTATAAACCTTCTTAAGGTAATTAGCTATTTTTTCACTGCAACAACGTTTTCAAAAGTTATTAAATAACTATTTACCATATATAACTAATTTGTGTAATTTTTCGAATTTCACGACGTTTGACGAACCCTGGTTTTGCTGTCAAGGACAATTTACCTATCCAATTGTTACTTGGGACATTTCATAATATGTGTCGAAATTTCTCAAACACCATGTGAAACCTTAATTCACAAGGTGGTGACAGTAAATAAATAACCAGTCTAACGTTTAGGAAGTTCCATATTTGTGAGTTTTGCATAATGTAAGAAATCCCAGTAGTTTCATACTATACGAAATTTAGAATGTTCTGGACCATACAAGAAATTTTATTGTGGTATGAATTATAAATATTTGTCTTTTTATTCTTTTCAGATACCAAAAACCCACCTGGAATTTCATTAGGTAAGTAAAAATATTAATTTTCTAGAATATAGCGGAAATTAGAATACAGATGACGTCTGCGCTCAGTTTTCCCAAATAATTTATTGTGAAACTTTATCTTATGCAAAGATCCAATTCCCATTTTTCTAAGCAAAACGAAAATTATTTTTTGTTGTGCACAGTCATATAGGTTAAAAAAATAGTTTCCGGTTATGGTCAGCAACTTCTCGAAATTTCAATGAACATGCACAACAAAACGTTGCTCCCATATTTCATCTCATGCCGCAAATACCACATAAAACATACTTTGTACTTCCTCCGTCCATCCTATTTACTATGTGGCATTAAAATAAAACAATATACAGGAAAACTATTGCTTTGAATTTTGCCTGAACAAAGAGGAATTTTTCATTTTAAATAAATGGGAAACTTTATAGTCTGCACACAATGTCAAGCTATTAATAAATAAAAACGAGAATTTTTAAAAAAAAAACACAATTTATGCAACAACTAAAAATTCAAATGTTTAACTATTTAATAAACTGTATAAAACGGTTTACTGAACTAACCTCGTATGGAGCACACAATTGTTTGTAATTTTAGCACAATGTTATGAAATGGGGTCTGGGATGCGTGGAATCAGAAAACTCTACCAGATTTGTTTGTTTCATAGTTTATCTTTACATGCATAAACATACAAAGGTGAAACAAGTGGAAATGCAGCAGATTTTTCTACAGATAATAAATTTATTGTGGTACTCGTGTATTGTTAAGATTTGAAATGGTTTTCCTTGGATTTTTTAAATTGAATGAGAATAGCCTGTAAATACATAGTAGCAGCTCTGGAAAAAACTACATACGTAAACTAAATATTTTTAACAGAAACGTAGTTTTGTGTTTCAATACTAGCTACTCTTTGATTTTAATATTAGATCAGAAAAAATGAAAAATTTCTCTAAGATCTTTGAATCATGTTAAATTTAATATATTCATAAAATTATTGCAGTGACTATTGTTGCTTGCTAACGGAAAAATCCGGTTAGCCTCACAAAAATAATTTTTATAAAATGTATACGACGGTAGATTGATAAATGATCTAGATATCAGCCTACGCGTCATTAGTAACAATTTTTCGTGGTAAAGTATGCTTTTTTAACCGAAAGCTGTCAAATTTCTATGTCACAGATTATACAAATTTGACAACTTTCGGTTAAAAAAGCATATTTTACCACGAAAAATAGTGAATGTATAGTTTCTTAGTTAGAGTCGTTTTGTAGTCACTTTTGATTTTTTTAAATACGGGAAAAATGAATATCGTACAGTGATTAATTAATTTCATTTAGAAGGTTTACCAAACGAAATCATTGCAGAGATAAAAACACTGTTAGCAACAGCAATCGCCTATAATTGGGTAAATGATTTAAACGTGGCCGCACAAGCAACAGTGATGCTAAACATACAGGAAGCCCAAAACAGGTAACAACACAACGAATGGACGAAAAGGTCCATGAAATTACTATGAATGACCGTCGTATAAAATTGCTCGATATTGCTGACACTGTAAACATCTCATATGAATGTGTACACAACATCATACACAAAGAATTGCATATGAAAAAGCTGTCAGCCAAACTTGAGCCGCGTTTCTTAATAAATATTCGAAAAATTAATCGGCTTGCCATTTCTAAGCAACGGAAACACTGATGCTGTATAATATAGCAGAAATTTGACAGCGGAAAATAATAGATTGCGCTATTCGACGTAAGTGGCAGCACTATCAGTAAAGAAAATATATTTTATATAATTAGCAGCGGAAATTTTTTATTCAGTATGTATCATTATTTTCACAAAATAAAACATCTCAGCGGAATAAAATGTTAAAAGTGATCCTTAAAATGGCAAATTATTTGATCTTCTAAGTAAAGGAACTCGGTATATGAATTCAACAATATTCCGTCATCTCGGCATTTATTCCACTAGTAACCACTACTTTCGGTTGTTTTTCTAATCAATTAGGTTATACTGAGACTCTATGGAAAATTTGGGGAAAATTCATGTACTGGAATTTTCACTAGAATTGAGATAGCTATCGCTATATCATCCGCATACGCTACAACCCCTATCCTCTCTCCCTCCAGTTCCAAGAGCAATCCGTTCATCACAACACTCCAAAGACAGGGGGACTTTACTCTTTCCTGCGGAGTTCCTCTAACCTTCTAATGGTGGAAACCCCAGTTCCGAGATAATAATCCTGCTTACCAGCATCTGATTTATCAACCTACATATGGGGTAGTCCACGTTGAAAAATAGCAATCCTTCGATGATCGCCTCCATTTTAACATTATTAAAAGCACACTCAATGTCGAGAAATGCTACCATACAGAACTCTTGCGAGTAAATTGACTTCTCAATCATACGTATACGGTATACCAGATCGTGCAGAGCTGTGTCTACCAAATTCTCTTTATAGTACGCATGCTGCGACATTGCCCAACTCCTGGGCTCAATTTTTGATCGAATACCTATATCTACCAACCTTTCCAAGGTTTTCAACAGAAAGGATGATAGAGTTATAGGTCTCAGATCCTTTGGATAAGCCTGTGAGCTCTTTCCCGATTTCATGATTAAGACCACTCTGCCGTCCATTTTCTGGGAATATAGACCAGTTTCGGACATCCTATGAAGATACCTTCCAGCCAGGGGAGGATGACTGCCGTGCTCCTCTGGATCTCTTCTGGTATAATCCAATCCGGGCCCGCCGATTTATAAGGTTTAAACCGGTTCAGCGCCCAATGGATTCGCTCCTTATCCACGATACTCTTCATCTCTATTAAAGATGTTACTCGATTAGCTCCAGGCTCTGTCTAGTCTTCAAAGCTTCCCGGAAAATGGGTCTCGATGAGGAGCTCCAATGATTCCGCACTTGAAGCTGTCCGTGACACGTCTGGTCTAATTAAATAATTAGGACTGGTTGGGTTAGTAGCTAGAATTTTCAAAAAGCGAGAAGTCTCAGAGACCTCCTCCATCCTACAACAGAAGAGTCTCCAAGACCCCTTTGTGCCTTCCTCAACTCTTTTTTGTACTTTCTGAGGTCCTCCTTATAAGAGTCCCAATCCCGAACCTCTCTTGTGTTCTTAGCTTTATTAAAAGCTGTCCTACACATACTCCGATATCTTCCCAACTCCTTGGTCCACCATATCGGTTTCTACCTGCCCCTAGGCTTTATTAGGGGGCACGCAGCATAAATGAAAGATTGCATGCCTTTGTGACAATATCAACCACGCCATCTAATTCCTCTACCGTCGCCGGAAGTCCAGGAATCTCCAGCGGCAGTAGTTCCTTTAACACCTCTCCATATTTGTTTCAGTTTGTCCTTCTGGGATTCCAGAAGGATTTCCGGGCAACAGGTTTGATGTTAAGGTTATATGTTACATATCGATGATCAGATAATGAGTGCTTCTTCGCCACTCTCCACCCTCTGATCATATGAAAGATCGTTTCTGACACAAAGGTGACATCTAAAACCTCCTGTCGATTTGTAACAATAAATGTCGGTTCTCGTCCAACATAGCAAACTAAAAGGTTGGTATTTAATAAATAACCAAAAAATAACTCCAGAGGGGTTGATGTCTGTGCTTCCCCAGATTGTGTGATGCGCATTTACATCACATCCGAGTACAACACCTGCCCTTCTTTGATCTGCTTCCCAGATCAGTTCTCCCAGGTTATCCGGTGGAACCTCCTTCTTGCGATCCATATAGGCTGAGGCTAGCCATAGTTTTTCACAGCCAACCTCAGCGCTCACCGCTGTAACGTCTCCGCTACTAAATTGTGGAAGAAGAAAAATATTCAAATTATTTTACGCTAAAATACACGATCTGATCTTCTCCGAGTTGATTGAGTATAGTAATTTATACCCTTTCATTCTGAGGCCACAGATCCTGTTATTGTTAATCCAAGGTTCTCGGATTAACACTAAGTCCTCATCTGACTTAGTCAGTCTGAGCACGAGAGCTGCCGAGGCAGCCTTCGTGTGATGTAGGTTTATTTGTACAATGCTAACCATTGTAGTCGACCTTACTCACCTCTTCCTGCACTCCCTGCATCGGGATAGTGCTATCTGTCTCATTGTTCCGCATGCTATCTTCCTCTCGTCGAGAGCCTGACAGGATGTCCCCATCAGACTCCAGAGAGAGGAGACTACCTCCCTAACTATGCTCACCACAGCCGAAGCATCACTCTCCTGGCCGTCCTCAGTCCGCTTGACCGTCTCCTGCTGGGTCCGTTCGCCGTCACCCCCAGGCTGGTCTTTCGCAGTTGCGTCGGCCTCGTCCTTTTTATATATTTTAAGAGTGGTCGACCCGAATCCGAAGTTGATCATTCCCTTTAATTTTGCAAGAGAAGCCAAGGATTCTTTATTGATCAGCATGATTGCCAATCTTAAGCCTCCCTTAGCGTCCTCTCGCTTTACAATCCTCCAGTCCTCCGTTGGAAGATCGGGATTGCTGGCCCGAATGCTCTCGAGGATATGCGCGTGAAATTTTTCCTAAATCTATCCTAAAAACAAAAACAAAAAATTAGGAATAGTTTAGGAAATATTTCACAAGCCTATATAAATAGTAGTGTGAATTTTTTCCTAAAACCGAAAATATGTCTAAGTATTAGTGAATATGCTATACGAAAATAGATCAACAGCACGATCAAATAATTTATTCAATATTGATGAATAAAAACATGTCAACGCAATTTTTTTTCTTGATATATTCTACCTTATTAATTTATTTTATACATACTAAGATATTATTAATATGAGCACCAAATAAATTCATTGTTTTTATGTTTGTATTTGAATTTCGAAAACCACTACAACTACTTTCTGGAGAATTGCTGAAAGTGGTTTATGGAGTAACGAAATCGTTTGCGATTGTAAATTCGTTTCGACCAGAAATATTTTAAATAAATGAAAGTGACCACAATGAGATTTGCTTTACAGTCAAAATTATAACCTATTATTATTTTTGATGCAAAGACGAGGTTAAATATCATAGCCATACCTTAAAAGATTATTTATCGACTTGAGAGCGATCAATACTTCGATTCGAGTACATACATTTGGAAGAAATTTCCTTGGCAATAACAGGGTCAAATGGTAAAAAACCACCCCTTGTCATACATTGAATGGAAAAATTTCAATATATCCATTCCAAAAACCACTATAAAGTCTTGGCCATAAATAAGACTAATATTTTTAGATCATGTTTGGTCCATTAGAGATTCATACATAGTTTGAGGAAATTCTCTTGGCAATAACAATTTTTATATTTAATTCGTCTACGTCTTTATTTCTCTCTACCAAAATGGCTCGTTTGCTGAACTAAACATTGTTTTTGTGATTTGCACCAATATTCGGGAACACTTTCGTGATTAATTCTTCTTTAGAGGTTGTGAATGGATAAAAATTAGGTGGGGTAATGAAATGAAACCAGTCGAAACGTTAAACAGAATTCTTCCACTTCTAATGCCTGATACTTGTTTTGAAAACACGTCCATTCGTCATTTTTTAAAGCGACTTGCATATGACGCGTACGTTCCAACTGAGCGAGTCGAACTCAACTGTATCCGTTGTTCCGCAATCATTACGAACTGCGCTTGGGAAAATCAAATTCGATTTGCTTCCAAACGCTGTCTACGTACTTCATCCGTCTCAGTGCCGCCCAATATTTCGACGCCTCACTGCATGCATTTTTGTCAAAGAAATATACCGCGAACCAAAATTAATTCAATGTTTGCACAACACCAAATTGTAACTAACTTAAATAAATTTAAATTGATAAATTTTGATTGCACGAAAATATGACACCGATAACACACTGAACTATCGCATTCAATTTACTTATTTTTGACAAAATAGCAATATTCAAGGCGGAATTTTTTGTTATTATGAAATTATAACTATCAAACTGAACGTCGACGCCATCTTTGCCATTTTTAGACATATTGAAATTTTACCATTCAACATATGACAAAGGGAGGTTTCCGGCACATTTGATCCTGTTATTACCAAGAAAATTTCCTCAAACTGTGTGTGCATCTCAAATGGACCAAACATGATGTAAAAATATTAGTCTCATTTATGGCCAAGACCTTATAGTGGTTTCTGGAACGGATATATTGAAATTTTTTCATTCGACATATGACAAGGGGTGGTTTTCGGCTCATTTGACCCTGTTATTGCCAAGAAAATTTCCTCAAACTGTGTGTGCATCTCGAATGGACCAAACATGATGTAAAAATATTAGTCTCATTTATGGCCAAGACCTTATAGTGGTTTCTGGAACGGATATATTGAAATTTTTCCATTCAGCATATGACAAGGGGTGGTTTTCGGCTCATTTAACCCAGTTATTGCCAAGAGAATTTCCTCAAACTGTGTGTGCATCTCGAATGGACCAAACATGATGTAAAAATATTAGTCTTATTTATGGCCAAGACCTTATAGTGGTTTCTGGAACGGATATATTGAAATTTTTCCATTCAACATATGACAAGGGGTGGTTTTCGGCACATTTGACCCTGTTATTGCCAAGAGAATTTCCTCAAACTGTGTGTACATCTCGAATGGACCAAACATGATGTAAAAATTATAGTCTCATTTATGGCCAAGGCCTTATAGTGGTTTCTGGAACGGATATATTGAAATTTTTCCATTCAGCATATGTCAAGGGGTGGTTTTCGGCACATTTGACCCTGTTATTGCCAAGAGAATTTCCTCAAACTGTGTGTACATCTCGAATGGACCAAACATGATGTAAAAATTATAGTCTCATTTATGGCCAAGGCCTTATAGTGGTTTCTGGAACGGATATATTGAAATTTTTCCATTCAGCATATGTCAAGGGGTGGTTTTCGGCACATTTGACCCTGTTATTGCCAAGAGAATTTCCTCAAACTGTGTGTGCATCTCGAATGGACCAAACATGATCTTAATATTGGTAGAACAAACATAATTATGAATGCAAATCGATTTAATTTGTGAGTACAATTTATTTATTGGAGTTTTAAGTAAATCGTACCCCTAATTCCCCAATTGAATTTTTTGAAACTTTTTGCATATCTTAAACCTTCAAATCCTAAGATCTGTTGTGGAGGCAAAATCATGAGTTCTGATCTATTTAATTGATCTAAAAGTAATTTCAGTTCTTCAGGGACGTTTTAGTTTGAATCATAATTTTAAAATAAAATTGATAGTGTTAGTTTTTATTATTTGATTATTTTAGATTTTTAAACAATGATTTTTTTTTATTAAAGCTCTCGGTTGGTAATAATTATCACTAGCAATTTTTTAATCATTATATTCAATTATTTTGTTGAATGCTTTATTATAAGCAATAATTGAAAGATTCACTAATACTATCAAACGATTTTAAATTTAGGAAAGTTTTAGGAAATTCTTCACCACTGTCTCGAGGATCTCTTCTGGCTTATCCGGCTCGGTTGGCAGCCAAATACGTGCCCTCGGCCTGCTCGGGATTTCCTCCCTGCAGACTGCCTCAAGCCTCGCGCCCTGCCAGACCTCGCCTACTTCGGCTACTGCCCTTTGTAAAGGTCAACCGATCTCTGATCCGAGCACGTAGTCATCTTCACGCGCCCCTGGTACCATCTCGCATCTCTGCAGGACGGGGGGGATCCCGGATTTTCTCTCAGGATCAGGAGAAAATAAGAGTTTAGTGCATTAAACACTACCTCCACTTCTCTGACGTGATGCTCCCATCTTCCTGACTTCTGTCAAAGACGGCTTGCACCACCACGTGCTCCTTTAGGATCTCACTGAAAAGCTTCAGTTTTTGATCCTTAGGAGCACCCGACGTTTTTTCTGCTTGCACCTTGACTAGCTTTCTGTCGCCCGTTTCCAGCTCTTCCTGGGACCTCTGTCTTTTAGACACAAGGGCCCATTCCCAGCTATCACAGCCGACAGTTTTGTTAGCCCATGCACAGATCCTCGTTGTTCTACTGTAAGCTGCCCTTCGGGGGTCGAAGCCAGTTTTTCTAAAATTCTAAATGCCGATCGTCTCTCCCTGTATCGACGCTTCGACTGAGGGATCTCTCTCAATCCCCCCTTATTATCTTTATCGGCTCCGCTTCCACCTGAGTTCGATGCCAAAGTGTTGCTTAACCTTGCCCCTGATGATGAAGCCCCACCTTCATGGTTAGAGTTGCTACCTTCTTCCGGTTTTGAAGGGGGCCGGCCCCTTTTGTTTTTTTTCTTTTTTTTTCATGTTTCTCCCACAAGTATCGGAGAAATATAGGTCAACCTGCGCAGAGATCCGAGTACGCAAGCAAGGCTAAATACAACTACAGGTCGCCAGGTATCCAGAGTGTGTAAAGTAGTATTGTAAATTCTAGTCCATGAATTTTTCCCAAATTTTCCATTTAATCTCAGTATGACTTAAGCTATGTGAAAAACAACCGAAAGTATTGGTTACTAGTGGAAGAAATAGCGGATAGAAGGATTATGGTTAAATTTCAATATTTCATATACCGAGTTTCTTTACTTCGGAGATCAATCAATTTACCATTTTAAGGATCATTTTTAATATTTTATTCCGCTAAGATATTTTATTTAGTGAAAAAAGTGGTACATAATGAATGAAAAATTTCCACTGGTAATTACATAACAAAATTAATACTGTATAGTGATAGTGCTGTCACTTGCGGTAAGTAGCGTAATCTCTTATTTTCCGCTGTCAAAATTCCGATATCTTATATGTAACAAACAACTTATCGTTCAGCCAACGACTTATCGAACGTTACAAAAACATCCAGCAAAATGTCTGAGCACAGCTTCTGCGGCTACTGACTCAGGGCAAACGGGGGGATTCATAAAGTTCAGACATCCTGCTAGACATGTTTATGCTGTGCAAATAAATTTAAAAATTACATCCCTTAACTCTAATCACTGATCTTCACTCACAACCCGAAATATTTAGAACATAATGTAGCACGATGGGTGGCTAGCAAACACAACTAACTTGTTCAAAAAAAAATGATTTTAACTAGTCACTAGGAACCGCGCGAAAACACTTAGTAAACACATAAACTGTATAATCACGATAGCAAAAAAAAAACAATATACTAATAAATCTAAATACTAATTAAATAAGATAAAGATTAACTAGAACTTAAATAAGAAACAATTCAAAGAAAATCATAAAAAAATGGTTTTTGTAAAAATTAAATAATAAAACAGTTACCAATATGATCCCGTTGGTGTGTAATCCTCGGGTGCGCTGGTTCGTCCAAAATTGCTTACTGGAGGTCGGTTGGCGAAAATGAAAATATCCAAAATGTGGGTGGTAATATTCCTAAGCAGCTTCTCGTTTAATTACACCTCGAATTTGTAGCAAGCGTATAAATTATTTTATGTTTTGCTCATTACATACGATGAATCCATGATACTGATGGTTTACAACCGACTGAGATTACGATGGTAGTTTCAAAGGTTTTTTTTTTTATATCGGTTTGGTTTCCATTAACCATGGAAATACGTGGGTGTTTTAAAATGAATAACACACATAATTTTTATGTCATAATAAAATTACAATTTATTAACGAATTCACTTGGTTCTAGTTTTAGGTAAACTTATACAATTTATTCATAGGCTTTATAAGTAGAATTTTATTATTTTATTATTTTATTTTATTATAATCAATCACATATTATACGGTATTCAAATTTACATTTAATTAAGTATGATCATTTGATTATACGGTTCATGTAGGGAAGTAAGGTTTTTCAATACGATTTCACAATGTTTTATAATTAACCTTTGAACCAGCCTTTGCATTCACTATAGGCACGTATTTTTATTAGATTTTAACCAATTTGGCCAACTTTATTAATTATTCGTTTTCACTTATATGAACTATATTTTTTGTTAATTATTGTCCATATTTTATTAAAAGGAACCAACTCTTCGCCCGAGCTCTCAAAAACTTAATTGATTTTTGTTCAACCAAATAAACGGACCGCAAACCACCTTACAGCTAGACAAAATATTTCATGCCATTAAAAAAAAATATGATTTACGATTAGCTTATTAAATATAAATTGTATGCAGGGGAGATCAACCCAATTTTGGATAAGGTGAAAGCAATTGAATTGAATTGTTACACTCGTGGGGACGATCCACACCACTGAGATGTCTCAGAAAGCCGGGCTTATCAAATTTTCGAGAATCAAGAAGTAGGTTGTAGTGAGATCTTCTTAACTAGGAATTGTGATATATGTCTTTAATATGATACACCCCCAAAATGTTTCCATCTCTATCGAGGCATTCAAAGGACACTTGGCCAACGGGTCTAGATATAATCGCTGGAATGGCTTTAGGCGCCAATTTCGCATTGAAATTTTTAGAAGCATCACTCTGAACAAAATTTTTTATAAAGACCTTTTGACCTGGGTTGAATGACCGAACACGACTACGTAAGTTATAATATTTTATATTCTTAGAATAAGCCTTCTGTAAATGAGCCAAGACAGACTCTCTTGCCAAATTCAGTCGTGTAGGTTTAGACATTAACAGTAAATCATTATCACCATGTTGGGTCAGTAGTTTACGCACAGCATAATCAGATCCATGATTCCTTTTGTGTTCCCCAAATACCAGATAATGAGGTGAATATCCACTCGAAGTGTGAACAACGTTGCGCAACGCAGATGCAATTTCATCTAAATGAAAATCCCATTCTCGGTGATCAGCTTTAATGTACGAGCGAATAGCGGACAAAACACAGCGATTAACTCGTTCTGAGGCGTTGGGTTGTGGAGTATACTTAGGGGTGGTGAGATGTTTTATGCCATACTTAACAATCAGGTTTTTAAACTGAACGGACAGAAACTGTTTACCTTTGTCCGTTAGAATGGTTTCCGGTACTGAGAACAGATTAAATATATTACCTTCAACAAATTTAACCACGTTTGCGGCGTTAGCCGTTCTTAACGCATGCAGAAGAACAAATCGAGAATACTTGTCTAGCACAATCAAAATATACGAGTTACCGCGTTTAGTTCGAGGGTAAGGCCCTAAAAAATCCAAATACAACCATTGAAATGGCTGATCAACCTCACTAGAGGCTCCCATGGGTGGGCGAGTGACGAAATTTACTGGCTTGCAAGTTTTACAAACATTGCATTTAGATACGAATTTTTTGACGTCTTTAGCCATTCTGTACCAATAAAAGTATCTTTGCAGTCTCTCTAAAGTTTTTGCAACCCCTTAATAGGGATCGTGTCAAATACTGTGGTATGACTAATCTCCATTCTGGTAAATCGGTATCACACACTTTAGAACCGTATGTTGGACAAATTAGTAATTTATTGTCTTCTAATCGCATATTAGTCGAGTAAATATTATTTACGTTTTTAAATTTTTCTATGTCTTTGAGGTATTCTTCATCCGATACAAATTCAGGGGCATTTAAATCTATGTGCAAAGGCAAATCCATCGTTTGGAAACCATTGGGTACTATTTCTTCAACATTTACTCGGGATAAAGCATCCGGAACCACGTTTTGAGCACCTTTCCTATGCTGAATCTCAAAATCGAATCCCTGTAATTTCAAGCTCCAGCGAGCCAATCTTCCCGAAAGATCTTTTTGGGACATTAGCCACTGTAGACTTGAATGATCGGTAATGATCACGAAGTGAAACCCTTCAACATATGCGCGAAATTTTTTTATACTTAAAATAACAGCATAACATTCCAACTCTGTTACAGAGTAGTTTCGTTGGGTCTTATTCAATTTTTTTGACATAAATGCTATGGGAAATTCCTCGTCATTCGTTCCCTTCTGAAAAAGCACGCTACCAACCCCCGTGGAGCTAGCGTCGCATTGCACGAAAAAAGTTTTAGCAAAGTTGGGATTTCGCAATACTGGAGCTGTCATCAACGCATTTTTTAACTCGTCAAAAGCACGTTGAGCCCCTTCAGTCCAGATTAGTTTTTTTCCCTTTGTCAAGAGATCGGTTAACGGAGTACTGATAGTAGCATACTGAGCGATAAATCTCCTATACCAACCTGTGATACAGAGAAACCTTCGGATTTGCTTAGGCGTTTTGGGAATTGGATACTCTTCGATTGCCGAGATCTTATCGGGATCTACCTTTAAACACCCATCACCAACAATGTATCCGAGATACTTGATTTGCTTCAGCATAAATTTGCTTTTATTTATGTTAATGGTGAGGTTAGCTTTTTTTAATAGTCTCGCAACTTCTCGAAGCAATGAAAAGTGTTCGTCGATACTGGCGGAGGTAATAAGCAGGTCGTCTAAGTATACGAATATACGATCTTGCAAATGAAACGGTATCACTTTGTGCATTAAGCGGCACATACGCTGCGGTGCGTTACATAAACCGAAAGGCATCACGCGAAATTGATAAAGAGGTCGACCTTGTACTGTAAACGCTGTATATTGACCAGAATCTTTATCTAACGGGATTTGCCAGAAGGCATCCTTCAGGTCTAGACTAGATATAAATCTAGTTTGATCTAATCTCCCTAATAACCCTTCTATAAGTGGCAACGGATATGCGTCTTTCATAGTGACCGCATTCAATTTACGCGCGTCCAAACATAGCCGTACTTTACCATTCGGTTTTTTAATTAGCGTTACCGGCGAGCACCAACTACTATCGCTTTCTTCAATTACCCTGAGATTTAACATACGATCTATTTCTTTATTTATGTCGGATTGAATAGCTGGCGAAACTGCGTAATACCGCTGTTTGATAGGAGCAACTGATCCGACCTCGATAGTGTGTGTAGTAAGCGTAGTCCTTCCTAACCCAAGGGAGTCTGACGAGGGGAAGAGTGCGATAATTTCATTTAGTTCTGACCGAAGCTTGTCAGGTAGTTCATGTTGGTTGATATCTACGGAACTTTTGAGAGGCTGATATAAATCATTGACAATGGAGGGGGCTATCCCGAATTCTCTCCAAAAGTCAATACCTAAATATAAACATTGTTGTAAATCGGGGGCAACATGAAATCGAATATGTAATTCGTGTTTTGTTCAAATATGTGATGGGAAGATTGATATGCCCGAGTATAACATTCTTCTGCCCATTAGCGGAGCAAACGTAAGATAACAAACGATAAAATTTATATGACGAGCTAATAGATTTCAGAAAATCCTGAGAACCCAAACCCAACACACTAATATTTGCGCCGCTGTCCAACAATCCTCTCATATTACGACCAGCTATCAGAACATCGGCATATGGCCTGCCATCGGCTTCATTTGGTATGACAGATTCTATGCATTGGACTTTGATCTGACGTCTTTTATAAAAATATTGGGAAGTTCGACTGAAACAAGGCATTGTAACCTGCGACGTGCCCGCAAGATGGTCAGGGGCCCTGACTATTGTGAAATTTGCATTATGCGAGAGCGGGATTATTGAGCTGGACGGTTCGAGGATACCGTCTCGGCGGGAGTTATTGTAATCCTCGGGATGGTTCTGGGTGACATGACCTTTTGGAAATGTGGTTGCCCAGTCGCGCGCATTTCCGTATTCAAGTTTCCCGATTTTCCGGCATTGGATTTATGACAGTTGGGTTTAAGTACATTTTCGCTTCCACAACCATAGCAAAAAATGTGAGATGGCGGAGTGGGGCAATTTTGATAAACGTGGCCTATGTCGTAGCAATTCCAACAAATAAAGTTATTATTTGCAGCGTCATTAATTTTGACGTTAGGTACAGGTTTTGGTTTAAGTCCAGATTGGGAAGATGGGACATTAACGAAGGCCGGTCTATCCTTTTTAGTCAGTTGATAAGCCTCAAGATGGTTTTCATGATATGAGGGAGCTGCCAATTCAACCGGATTGCCAAAATAATCAAGTTCATGGAGGGATTTTTTATTCAGTTGAAGAAAATTTTCAGGACTGTATCCATTTCGAACCCAGGTTTGTTCCCAACTGACACAGGCGGCAATGAGTTGATCTATGGAACTTATCTTTTTATCCGACATCTGCAAATGAAACTGCAGACCGGGCCTCATATTCTTTTTAACGTATCTTAATAATTCATTTTCAGAAATTGCCGTAGGAGATTTCATTGCAATCTTCAGTAATGCGCTATAAAAATCATAAAAGGACTCTTTTGGCAAGCGCTGTTTGCGATTTTCTAATTCCTGAAGAATATCATCTTCAGTTGCGTAACGTTGAAACCTACGTATTAATTCAGTGCGCAATTGAGCCCACGAAACTAAACCGTTCCTTTCCAGGAAAAGCCAATACCATTCTAATGCCTCTCCCTTGAGGAGAGCACCTAATTCTTCAACCAACGAAACCTGCGAGACGTTATATCGCACCGCAGACCGTTCTACCCGGTATAAAAATCGGTCTATATCTGTTTTTTCCGTGGAGGAACCGTCAAAACATAAATTCCATTTATGCAGATGTTTATAGGGAGAATTGGAATATCTAAAATCGTCGACTGTAGAAGGAGGAATTTGAGACCACATATTAGCTTTAGGCACTGCTGATTCGGAGGTACCTTTAATGTCTTTATGACTGTGTCCATGACAGAATTTAGGGGGAACTTCCATACTGGTGGATTGAGATTCGGGTATCGAATTATCCTCCGTTAACTTATTATGATTCGGCTTCGGTACGCGCTCTTCTGTGAAAGGATTACCATATATTAACAAACGCTCGTTTATCATTTGGAGAAGTGTATCTAATTGGTCGGGCTCCATATTAGGAATACTCTTCTGTACCACCTGCTTGAATTCTGCTATAGGAACACTGGTACGGCAATCTTTCGATGAAGAAGCTGTATTAAAGTTTACACCAGGGGTATGGGTAAGTGCGATCGGTTGGAATGAAATTTGTTTAGGCACTATAGATAGCGCTAAAGTGTCAACTGGTGCGAGCACACCTGGCTTTTTCTTCGTACCCTCGATTGAATCGGATTTTGCATCAAGGCTGTAATCCTTGGAAGCCGGGGCCGTATCCACGGTTGCGAGGATAGTTTGAACAGACGCGGCTGGGGAAACTGAAATTTGTTTAGACCCTAACGCTTGAACGGTAGTGTCGACAGGCATGACCATAACAGGTTTATTTTTCGTATCGACCTCGGTTGCATCGGATTCGGACTCTAGTTCTTCTTCCGTAGGTCCTTGAATATTAATAACCTCTAAGGTTTTGTTAAACGATGTTTCTCCGTCAACCTCGTCAAATTCATCAACATACCATTTCTGCAAACATTCTCTCAACGAAAAAATTATATGTTTTAAGTCGGGAATTTCCTCTTTTATGGAGCGCGAACGAGATATTCTGAGGATTCTACCTTCTACGTGGAGCATTCGAGACAAAATTTTACCATGCTCGTCTTTGTTCGTTGCATTTTCAAGGTCTTGGATAGCGCTTTTGAGACTTTGTAATTTAGCTTTGCATTTCATAATTTCCTTTTTCGGGTTTTTACGAGCCGCCTCATGTGCGCGAGTAGGAATGAGAACGGGAACTTGTTGTTCTGAAATTAATTGTTCTTTCAGTTTGGTATAGATCTCCAAAGCCGTTCCACGAAGATTGCGAATTTCGCATTCAATCAGAAATTCGTCGTGAGTTAAATGATCCAAATTCAGAGACATATTTATAAAAAAAAGGAACTGTATAGAATAAGCTAAGCGTAAATTCAACAATACCGATATAATTCAAAATTGTTAGAAATATAAAATTAAAATTATCAAATATATAATGAAAGTAATAAGCGACAAAGTAATTTGAGACTAAAAAAAAATATAACACAAAACTAGTAAATTGCTTATGATTAATTATCCTAAATAACCACAAAAATTTTTGAAATATAGTTCGAGAACTCGCAGCCAAAAATATGGTAACTTTAAAGTAAATATAATACCTAAAGTGAGTGAAGTTCAGTAGATCTTAATGAGGTAAGGATGTAAAAAAAAATATTGTTATATGAAAGAAATGAAGGTAACGAATTTCTGGCAAAATGAGACACATAACTACACAAAAAACTCTAACGGGCGTATTAAGTTACATGTTTTTCCTGCCAAATCAAACTGAGGTTATATGATACGTAACATAATAAATCGTATTTTGTCACTACAAAAAAACTCTAAAGGAGGAATAATTACGCGAAATTCACATAACCGGAATTTGATAGACGTTACAATTAATTAAAGAACTTTCCAATTGCATGTTAACAAACACATTAATCAAAACTTTTAATAAAAGGAATATATACGCGCATGCAACTGTAGGTCAGTACATCAACACAGAATTACCTGACATCATAATCAAAAGACACCAAAGTCGAATATCGATGCGATCATGTGTTGATGCTTCTGCAAAATAAGTCAACGGTTAGAAAGATTAGAAGTTAACGTTAAATAATTTTTAAAATTGAAACAAGAAAATTAACCGTTGCTTAGCAAATAGTAATAACTGAAGGTTATCACAATTGAATTGTAAGCCAATACTTGGGCGCCATTTGTAACAAACAACTTATCGTTCAGCCAACGACTTATCGAACGTTACAAAAACATCCAGCAAAATGTCTGAGCACAGCTTCTGCGGCTACTGACTCAGGGCAAACGGGGGGATTCATAAAGTTCAGACATCCTGCTAGACATGTTTATGCTGTGCAAATAAATTTAAAAATTACATCCCTTAACTCTAATCACTGATCTTCACTCACAACCCGAAATATTTAGAACATAATGTAGCACGATGGGTGGCTAGCAAACACAACTAACTTGTTCAAAAAAAAATGATTTTAACTAGTCACTAGGAACCGCGCGAAAACACTTAGTAAACACATAAACTGTATAATCACGATAGCAAAAAAAAAACAATATACTAATAAATCTAAATACTAATTAAATAAGATAAAGATTAACTAGAACTTAAATAAGAAACAATTCAAAGAAAATCATAAAAAAATGGTTTTTGTAAAAATTAAATAATAAAACAGTTACCAATATGATCCCGTTGGTGTGTAATCCTCGGGTGCGCTGGTTCGTCCAAAATTGCTTACTGGAGGTCGGTTGGCGAAAATGAAAATATCCAAAATGTGGGTGGTAATATTCCTAAGCAGCTTCTCGTTTAATTACACCTCGAATTTGTAGCAAGCGTATAAATTATTTTATGTTTTGCTCATTACATACGATGAATCCATGATACTGATGGTTTACAACCGACTGAGATTACGATGGTAGTTTCAAAGGTTTTTTTTTTTATATCGGTTTGGTTTCCATTAACCATGGAAATACGTGGGTGTTTTAAAATGAATAACACACATAATTTTTATGTCATAATAAAATTACAATTTATTAACGAATTCACTTGGTTCTAGTTTTAGGTAAACTTATACAATTAATTCATAGGCTTTATAAGTAGAATTTTATTATTTTATTATTTTATTTTATTATAATCAACCACATATTATACGGTATTCAAATTTACATTTAATTAAGTATGATCATTTGATTATACGGTTCATGTAGGGAAGTAAGGTTTTTCAATACGATTTCACAATATTTTATAATTAACCTTTGAACCAGCCTTTGCATTCACTATAGGCACGTATTTTTATTAGATTTTAACCAATTTGGCCTACTTTATTAATTATTCGTTTTCACTTATATGAACTATATTTTTTGTTAATTATTGTCCATATTTTATTAAAAGGAACCAACTCTTCGCCCGAGCTCTCAAAAACTTAATTGATTTTTGTTCAACCAAATAAACGGACCTCCGCCAAAAAAAATAAAATATTTTTTTTTATGGTCTTTCTTTTCCCGCGCAAACCACCTTACCGCTAGACAAAATATTTCATGCCATTAAAAAAAAATATGATTTACGATTAGCTTATTAAATATAAATTGTATGCAGGGGAGATCAACCCAATTTTGGATAAGGTGAAAGCAATTGAATTGAATTGTTACATATACAGCATTCGAACATATACAGTTGTCGTTGGTGGTGATGTTATAACTATCTTTTCGTATTTTATTTATTCGTAAATATTTTTTAAACTAATGTAACGGTCTGTCTTACGTTTTATAATTTTACTGTATATCACCAAAAACCGTTAACAGAACTCGTGGTGACTTTACGGTGGAGCAGCAGATCGCCAGCTTGGTGGCAGTCGTTAAGGGTGGGATCGTTCCACCGGTCACCATGAGCTTGATAATTGCTGCTTAATATTTTACATTTGAACACTTAATCACGCACATAATGGGCATTCACAGATATCGGTATATAAAAAATGTTAAATTACAGATCTATTTATCACAAGGTAGTTTAAAATAGTTCTCAATGAATATAATAGATTTTCACTGCACCCTTTCACATTCATGTATAGATAAATGTATCGGTGAGCATGGTGTTATTTGAGCTCGTTAAGCCAATGGACCAAATGGCGATGGACCTGGTGTTAATGGATCTGGTATTTGTGGGTCTTTTTTGGATAGATCTGATAAGCTGAAAGTTCAGCCATGTCAAGCGTATTAAAAAGTATGACAATTTGGCCATCGGGTACTTTTCCTTTCGCAGTGAAGTTGCGCACCATTTTGTCGAATGGGTCAACGCCGCCTTCACGTTCGTTGTAATCATGGATGATAATTGTTTTTTTTATTCCTGCCTTTACCTCCTCGGTTGCATTTGCAGTTGACATTAGAAGCACTTTTTTTGTTCAAGTGCAGCTCTTAACGACATCTCATCCGAGAAGCAGAAAACTTCTCCGACCGATGCAAACAGTCAGGGTATTTTGCATTTATTTGATATAGTTGTACCAATTAGTGTTGTATTAGGGGCTCACAGCTTGTAAAAAATTTATCCATTCTAATATTCGCACCAATATCTAAATGGCGTTCAGCAAGGCGCATTACTAAGGCTTGTGCAATTCCATAGTGGATTATTCATCGTTTGATTGGGTATCCAAAAAAATTTCTGCTGATATAGGATAATTTGTTTTCACATATAAAAGCCAAAATATTTTAATCCCATACTTGTCTGGTTTCGATGGTGTGTATTGGCAAAAGCTGCACCTATTTCAGGAAGTCACCAACAAACAAACAAAAAATAAACACCACAAAAAATCCAAACATAATAAAGCAACTCTTCATCGATCGTGAGTTCTTTGGATGAAATGAATAAGGCAAATATAAATTTATTTTGTAGAGTTCAAATATGGTGATTTGGAGTCAACTTATCTTCTCGCAATCGATCCACACAAGTTCTTGAGTCGTCGAAACACGAAAACCGACTGCTTTGCTTAAATCTTTCTAATCACTCTTCTATAAAATGGCATATGAGGCTTGTTGAATAAATCTTAAGCTGCCACGAAATTTGAACCCTATGCGCAGCGTAAAATAATATGCCGATTAATGCGAACATTTCATCCACATTAAAATCTCGTGAAGGTTCTGTAAGCGTTCCGCGAACTATTGTAGTACTATAAAATAGGTTCGCTGCTAATATAAAATATAAAATCGTAAAAAACTATCGACAACGTAAGAAAAAATTAAAATAAGGAGATGGCGAAAAAGGAAAAAGTACTGCGCAGACACGCTAAAACGGACGGATAAAAATGTTGAATTAATTTTTCATATTTTATTTTTAATTAAATAATTAAAAAGAATTAAAATTATATTGGAGTTTAATTTAAACAATAAAAATAAATATTGATTCCCATAAAGTGGTGACTACCCGACATTAAGGGATACGTTTGGTAAAGGGATTTTTTTGGTAACAACGATATAATAAAAAAAAAAAGTGTATTTTCGATACGTAAAAAATCGAAGAACGAAATCGCGGACATCTTGAAGAATCGACGCAGTAAAAATCGGTACGTGATTTCGAGGTTAAATATTTTTTAAGTGGTGATAAGTTTTGGTGGAAGAATATGCAAAGTTCTATTACTGATTAAAATGAAGAACGAACGAGTAACCTCCTTAATCGTAGCCCGCGTCGCCGTAAAATTCCACCGTTCTGGAAAAATAATCTGGCACTTTGGTTTAGTCAGTTGAAAGCCCAATTCAAAACAAATGGCATTACAGCCGATGAAACAAAATTCAACACAGTAGCGCCCGCGATAGAGAGTTATGTTTTCTCCCTAGTAGACGACGTAGTAATGAACCCCCGAAATCAAACAAATACGGCACATTAAAAAACGGTTGAAGGAGTATTTTACGGAATCAGAAGAAAGCAAGTTAAAGAAATTATTGCACGACAAGTATTTGGGAGACTACCAGCCATCACATTTTTAAGTCACTCATTTTCACTCACCATTTTCAAGCCGTTTGATCTGAATTTAGTAAAATGTCAGTTTTTGATCGATACCGGAGCTGACATTTGCATTTCTAAGGGAAAAAAATATTAAAATGAACAAACTAGACACGATCCTAATAGATTTGTACGCAGCTAATCAAACAAAGATTAAAGTTTTCGTGAGCACGATAATCACGATTAATTTGAGTTTACGGAGAAATTTTACCTGGATATTTATCGTGACCGATATCAGTAAAGCGATAATAGGAGCGAATTTTTAAGCCATTTCGGATTACTCGTATAGATTAAAAACGAAAGAGGCTGATCGACAGTATGACCAGCGTTAGTTTATGGTAGTATGTGATTAGTGATTTCACGAATTATGTTTAAGATCACTAATGGATTTATACCAATTTTTGCTTTCACTTTCAGGTGCTCCACGGCAAGACCCGTGCAAAACAAATGCACACACTCTGTATTTTAGAATATTAATACAAGTTACAATTTGTATTTTTAAATATTTATTATAAGATAACAATTCATAATTTTATATATTTATTACAAATTAAAATATGGCGGAATGAATTTTTCCTTTTCAGACTACGCCGGTGTGTTATTATTTTTTAACTAACTTTTTGCTCGTTATGAAATCAACTCTTTTATTTATTCACAAAACCGATGATCATGTTAATCGAAAAAATTAGTAAATAGTTGAGTTGTCCGATTTGTAACTGCCCTACGCGCCACAAGTTTAATGGGAAAGGTTTGGAACAATCAAGCATCAGACGAGAACGATTGACTATCCATATTTCGAATTTCTGTCGGAATGTAAAGATCGTAACTTATCCAAAGGTTTATTCGTGATATCGTCGGTTAATAGTGGAAAAATACAATATCACAAGACGCCAGTTCGATAATATGATGCAGTTGGGAATATGTAGGCCCATGGGCCAGCACTTGGTGAAGAAGAAAAATGGTGAGTGGCGGTCATGTGGCGACTACCACCGACCTCATGCATTGCAGTGGCAGACCATTCAAATACCGAACATCCAAGATTTAGCACACGGATTGCATGGCAAGCACATATTTTCAATAATCGATTTGGTAAAGCCTGAAATACCAGATGAGCCATCGGACATAGAGAGAACTGTGATAATAACACCATTCGGTTCAAAGGTTCATTCACGATGTGTTGAGAGAGCTCGACTTCGTTTTTCCGTATCTAGATGACAAACTTATTTACTCCGATAACGAGATTCCCCATTTGGATCACCAGCGTCGAGCCTACCGCCATTGCCAAACTTAAAGCATCAACTGATGTTAGCGGGCTGTGGCGATTTTTAGCAGTAAGCTAATTCTTTCGTCGATTTTGAAAGATGCAGCGAAAACACAGTTGTCATTGCTAAAGTACATGAAAGTTAACAAGAATAATGGCAAACCAAAAATTAACTGGTCGGTCGAGGCAAAAAATGAATTCGAGATTTGCAAAACTGAAATAGCGAACACAGCGATGTTGCACATATATCACACTAACAAGGACCCAGCAGAGGTATATATCGCATATTCGACCGCGAATTACCAGCCGAATACTCAGCAGTAAAATATTTCAAATTTTTGTTAGAAGGACGGAATTTTGTAATCTACACGGACCACGATCGCTTTTAAGCAAAAACCAAAAAAATCGTCACCTCGACAACTTCGCCAATTAGACTACATCGAACAATCAACAGTTATTCGACATACATCAGGTAATGATAATGTGGTGGCAGATACTTTATCAAGATTGGAAAAAATTTCGATCCCAAAGCTGGTGGATCTCGACGAATAACCTGTTATTTTATCGGATTCAAAAAACCAAACGAATTTGAAATTATCACCAATGTTACTACCCGGCAGTGACAAAAATTTTTTGTGAGGTAAAACAAAATAAAGTAATACCGTATCTACCAAGGTGTCTACAACAGAAGGCGTTTCAGCATTTGCGCAATATAGCTCGCCAGGAGTTAGGACTTCCATATCATTAACTAAAACAAAGTACATATGTATGGCCTTTCTTGAAGAAGGATTGTGCTTACTGGGCGCGATGTTGCATGATGTGTTAGAAGGCAAAATAACGAAACATAAGAGGAGTCCGTTAGGAAGATACGTACTTCCTGGGAGTGTAACACGTGCCTTGTACGAAAATTGGATCTGCCGGTTTGGCGTTCTATTTACAAACAATTACCATGGACCATGGCCGACGGTTCGATTTGTCACTGTTTAGAGAACTAGGAAAATAGTTCGGGTTGAAATAAATAAGAACAACGGCATACCATCCGGCAGCAAATGGGTTAACAGAGTTAAAATGTTTTTCTGCAGAGAAGTGTGTACTTTTTTCTGGTCTATACACTGATATACGAGTTCTAGAGTAAATTTATATTGCTACTTCCAGAGTGGCATACGAATGCAAAAGGTTTGTTACGACTGTGTTGTCGTCAACAATACCAGAATTTCATTTTTTATTGATTACATCCCCATTCTTTGTAAATTTTTGTGTTTATTCCCCTCGGTTATTTTGCGTCCGGGTTTGTTGCGTCCGGGTGTAGTTTGGCGTCTATACGCGGTAAATGGTGGATGTATTATTGTGTTTTTTTTTTCTTTGTTTGGTTGGTAATGGAACGAGAATAGGAGAGAGAGCGAGACCAATGCGCATCGAGTGTGTGCAAAGTAAAACGTTTTAGAAAAAATGTTTTTCTTATATGCTTCTCTTTTATATCAATGCAAATTGATATAAAGGAGAAATAGAGAAGAGAGATTATTTTCTTCTAGAACGTTTTGCGAGCTGTGTGGCGTAAGATTTTTTTTCTTGTGTCATTATTCGAGGCGTGATTTTGTTTGATTCGAGTTTTGGTTTTTGTATACACAAGTGTAATATATAAAAAGTTTTGAATTTTGTATAATAGAGTCAAGTTTTTTTTTGGGATAGTTTTTATTTGGCTAGGGCCATTTATTTATTTTGTTGACTAAAATTAAAATATGAAAAATAAAATTATACGTGCAGTTCTCAGTATGGGGAACAGGATTATTGTTGTATGAAACAGAATAAAACTGTATAAATTAAAATAAAACGATATTGTGAAATAAAAATTATTTCAAGATTTTTGAGTGGACATTTTGATTATTTTTCATTGTGAATGGCAACAGTGGGTGTTCAACGGATAGTTAACGTCGTCATTTTTTTTGCTTTGATTCCGAAAATATTGACCGCGAAGGCAAATCGAGATACGGGTATAGTTACGAAAGTGTTTTCTGGTGGTAGTAAGTGAGTGTCCTGGTTATTTACTAAGGCGGCCCAGTACAAACGGGTACCGTATTTAAACACGATATTGGTCTAGTGATAAACAGTTTGGAGTTCTTATAAAACAGGTCAGTCTATTTTCTTGTATAAATACACCTAATACGAAAAAACGGTTGTTGTGTTTGGTGCATGTGTATTTCGATAAAAGTAGAAGTGGAAAAATTATTGTGTACAAAAAAAAGTGCGCTGTTATCGAGAATTTTAGGTGCGGGCGCTGTGTATATATATCTGCGTCGCGTTTCCAAGGATGCTGTTATTAACTAGCGGGGGAAGCGCACATAAATCACCGTATACCGCAATTAACTAAAAGGTGGCCAGTTGAGGCCAGTCATATCTTCGGTTTGGCGAGCCAACGCCCTAGTATATAGTACGGTTTATTAGCGAAAAGACGCCCAATAAAATTATTATCGTCGGCGATACAAGGCCGCAATATTTGGTATCGGGGAAAGGCCCCGCAACGCACGACCGCACAAGGTCGCAACGTATGGGTGGCCAACCGGCCCCTCGTGTTTTATATATTGGTATCGGGGAACGGCCCTGCAACATAACGGGTGGCCAGGTGAGGTCACTCAATTTTATTGTGACACGTTTTGGTGGCCAGTTGAGGCCACTATATTTACGATTAAGGCGAGACAACATTCTGTATTATTCTTTCGTATTAACGGAAGTCAACCAGCTGTATTTTTTTATATTGGTAACGGGGACATAGTGCCCAACCGGCACGCGCTCGAGCGCGAAGGCGCACCACGCCCAACGTAACGGGTGGCCAACCGGCTATTCGACCTTGGTATCGGGGAAAGGTCCCGTAACGCCCAATTTATTTTTGGAGGCCAGTCAAGGCCAAAATATTTAACGGCACCAAAGCCGCAACGGTCCGGGGCGGCGACCCTGAGGCATCACGGCCGCGCAAGGCCGCAACATTGTAATTAATTAAGGTACAATTTTCTTTATTTTTTTTTTTTATTTTTAATTTATTTGATTATTTTTCTTAAATTTCTTTTTATTAAATTTAAAATTTATATTTTTATAATCAAACGCCGCACAGCGGGGGCACGCTCGATGTGCATTGCTCTTTCTCTCTCTCTCTCTCGCTATCTCTCCCTTTCTTATTTCCTCATGGGAAGGTGGGTTTCGTTATTTTATGTTTTGTTGTGTTTAAATAATAAAAAAATGAATTATTAAATTTTTTTTCGGTCGGTATGATGGGAGGGGAGACTCCTTCTGTGTCGGCGTGTTGATTGCGGTCCCTTGGTGCCCGCATCCAATTTCGTAACCAGGGCTAGTCCCCGTTTGAATTCGAATGGATGCGCGCACCTCTTCCGTTATTATTATTTTTTTTATTATTTATTTGATTATCTGCTGTTCGTTCCTCAGGTATCGGCCGACGAATTTCGGCGGAACTCCGGTTTATTATTATTTGCGTTCCCCCTAACTTTCTGTTAATCACGGTGTAAGCCAGGAGCACATGCAAGCCTCAAACCCCACGACCTTAGCACTTCTCCCTGAGAACGTAGCCGGCAAAAATCACCGTGGAGGCCTCTGCATGTGCTTAGTGAAAATCTGCAGGTTGGCAGTAGCCAGCTTGTAACAGGTTAAACAATAAAAATAGTAATGGTCCTTTTGGCTTTTCTATTGGTTTCCAAAACAATGCATTCAACAATAGAATTTGGAAAAAGACGCTTGAAGGTTCCATGCTTTTCAGAAAATATCTTAGCGCAGGGAATTGAGTTCAATCTCTTCTTTTTCAATTCATCACCCGTGTATTTCTGGCCATGATTTGAATCGATTGCTGCTTGTAGCTATTCCTCTAGATCTTCTTCGTTAGCACTATCAGTAATATTTTCCAGATCCTGAACAAGTTCTACAAAATGAATGTCTTGAAGCAGTTCATCATTTTAATACGGGCCTTCTAAATCGGAATTGTCGGAATCCGGTTCATAATTTGTATCATCTCATCGTCGTTATCAGAATCGTGATCTCTTTTGGCTACATCAACCGACAACAAAGAAGCTGTAGGATGATCTTGCCACCAATTTCTTCAATTAGATTTTTTTTATAATCGTCGGTGTCTCTATCAAAATTATCAGCAAGCTGTTGTTCTTTTTCTCCAGTCAATTTCCGATAAATATTTGCGAAACAAAAATTCAATCCATATTTTAGTTGGAAAAAATTAATGCCCAATTATTGTATGCAGTGAAATGAAATTTTTCATACAAAAATGACACAAGCGAAAACGAAAATGGAAATTCCGCTCCTAAAGCCTAGTACTCAGTTCAATTCGGTTCATTCGTAGTTGTCAAAGTGTAAACATCTAAAATACGTCTAAAATAATAAAATAATAAAAATAAATAAAATAATTAAATTTACCTAATTTTTGCTTTAATTTTTATATTAATAAAATCATTAAGTCATATTTAAAACATAGTTCACCAAAAATATAAGGGATTTGTTAATTTATTCGTGCGTGATTCACATCTTCATAGCAAAGTACAACATCGTCAACCATTTTATTGTCAATCAATTTCGCGCCTTTGTAAAACAATGACCGTAATCTGCCGCTCGTGTGGTGCCAATATCACAAAAAAAGGACGACTTCCTGGTATTAAATGTAGCGGTCCTTGTGAAAATTTCTACCATGTTAAGTGCGCTTGTATCTCACAGGAATTGTTAAGTGATATTAATAATCGAACTGTCAATTGGTTATGTGAAAGCTGTCGTCTACAATCCAGTCAATCTGTGATTGACAACGAAATCTCGGACTCTGAATGTGATGTGAACGTGAGTCTAGCCGATATTATGATTCAATTAAAACGAATGGAAAAGAAACTATCTGCTCTGGACAAAGTTAAAGACGCAGTACATACTCTCCAAGCTGCGAACGATGCTCTCACTTCGAAACTTAAACATCTAGAAGACCAGTTTAGTATCCACTCTGCAAAATTACATCAAATGGAGGCTGATTATGACAAACCAGTTCAAATGCTAAACGCTTCAAGCATTACAATCAGTGGCTTGCCGATGGAACATGTTGACATTAGTGGAATGATTTTCAACACTATTAGTAAAGTCGAAAATTCCATTCAACCGGATGATATTTTATCGATCGAACCCATTCGTAGAAACGTTAGCAAAACCACACTGAATAAAACCAACAATTATGTAACTCGTCACAACTTCTTTATTGTTAAACTAAAATCCATCGATCTACAACAAAAAGTTTTAACGCAAATGCGCAAAATTAAAACAATTTACACTAAAGATCTGGATATCATCTTGCCGCAAAACCACCGGGAGCATCAAATCCATATAATGCACCGCCTTTCAAAATTCCAATCACAGCTGTATCATGAGGCTAAAAACATAAAGCTGTCATCAAACTTTAAATATTTATGGTACAAAGCCGGACAAATTTACCTAAAGAAATCGGCTGATTCTGACGTCTATCGTATTCACTCCATGAACGATATTTTTCATATCCAGAACATCATACACTAGCAATTGGATAAAGCGGTTGCTGCTTCGGTATCTAGAATTAAATAATGTAACGTTAAGTAGTTTTTTTATCTTACCTTTATTAGCTCATATTTGTTTTTTATATATTTTTTCCATATTCCAGCTTAACTCTTTATACATTTTGTTGTCAAAAATAATATTTGTTTATATTGTTACGGTGACACCTAGAATAGAATAAGTTAATTTCATTAATTGTTCAATTACATTTATAATTTATAAACAACATTTAGGCGTCAGTTCTATACTAACATATTTGCTGCGCATTTAGGATTATTCTAGAAACAAATATTTTGGTATATAAGGGCGCGCGTTGACGTGGAATGCTGAGTATTATTTTAAACGTGAAACAGTGAAGGTTAAATAGAAAGATTATTAAAGTGATTATTAAAGCGATTATTAAAGTGATAATTAAAAAGTGTGTTATAATTGTAATAATTAATTGTGAATTTTGTGTTGTATAATAAATTGTGTTGTGTAAATAAATTGTGTGAGTTCAAATTTGAAGCAGTGTATTTATTCACAATCCAGTGATTCGAACCTTGATTGACAAGGCAAAATCGTAACAATATTAATCAGTCAGCTGTTTTGATTCCGGTAATTATTATTTTTATGGTGGTAGTGTTTGTTATGATTTGGATGATGTTTAAACACTGTTTGAGTTATTTTTTAGTGATTTACTCAAAAAACTTAAAACTTATTTTTTTAACATTTTCAAATTTATTTATAATTAGTCGGAATATTTTGAAATTTACTTGGAATAGATTACTCGTTGTTGTGATTTATCTGGCTGTATTGAAAATGTTGTACTTTGCTCTCACTCTTCAAAATTTGTTTTTCGGTATTTGTTGTATGCATATTGAATTGTTAGTCTTATATTATGAGTAGTGTAATTCACCAAAACATTCAAAGTTTGAGAGCAAACTTCGACATTTTCAGTGCTTATTTATCTAGTTTAAAAGTGCAACCACTATTAATATTTGTTTCGGAAATCTGGATTTACTCACACGAATCTTCATATTACAGACTGCCAAATTATAATTTCATTGCTTGCTGTAATAATGATTATAGATCTGGTGGTGTTGGTGTGTTTATCAATCAAAATTTAACTGTATCTTCTTTTCATTGTTACAACTGGACCACAGCTGATGTTTTAATTTTAAATGTTACCTTGGGGCGTCATGATTGGACCTTTATCTGCATTTATAGATTTTGTAATAAACTGGTAAACGCGTTTTGTGTCGATATTGAGGAGTTACTTCTATCAATTAATAATAATAACATAGTTATTCTGGGAGACATCAACATAAATTTAGTTAATATCAATGAATGCTATAGTTACCTTAACATGTTAGCCTCCCACGGATTTCTAAGTCTTTTAAATGAAGCTACTAGACATTCATCTTGTCTTGATCATGTGTTCATCAAATCAACAAATTCGTTTATTTTTACTGTGGAAAACACACCGATTCATCTATCTGACCACAACTTAATAAAGCTAAACATTTTTGCATCTCAGATCCCTGTGCTTCAAAATAGTGTAGCTGCTAATTTTTCGAGAGTTGACTATAGCCGCCTGAATGCTCGTCTACAATCTGAAAGTTGGGCGACTGTTTATGGTGAGAATAACTGCAATATCGCTTTTGATAGGTTCTTATTTATTCTGAAGTCGCACATTCGTGAATCTAAGGTCGAATCTTCTGCCCCTACATTAAAAAAACTGAAACCGTGGATGAATTCTTATCTCCTTTTGAAGGTTCATAAATTAAAAAAAATTCTCTAGAAAATTACGCCATAATCCCACTAATGCACGTTTGGAAAAATTTGTCAAGAAACTCTCCAAGGAAGTAAATGCTAGAATTAAATTTGTCAAAAATTCATTTTACAAGAAGAAATTTGAGTATGTTAAAAATAGTTCTAAACTCACATGGAAGGCTATTGATGAAGTTCTGGGAACAAATAAAGACAAAAACCGAATCACCAAAATTTACAAATACCAATCTGATGTTCTTATTTCAAATTATCAATCTATAAGTAATGAATTCAATACTTATTTCCTCAACGTTCCATCGGAGATAACAAATAATTTGAACAACACTAACTTCTCGCCTAATTCTCCAGGCTATATAGCAGATATGTTTTAGGCTCCACCACTTCACCTAGTATGTCTTGTGTGTTTGATTCGATTAGCGCCAGAGAGATTATAAAAGAGATTAGTAGTTTGAAAAATAAACACTCTTGTGGAATTGACGGAATCGACAACCTAATCTTAAAAAATTGCGTGTGGTATCTAGTAGATGTTTTAGCTTACCTCTTCAATTTCAGCCTAGAAAGTGGTGTATTTCCAGATGTTTTCAAATCAGCCCTTGTAATTCCAATTCATAAGAAAGGTGATGTGCTATTACTAAATAATTATCGACCTATTTCGTTGCTAAGTTCCTTCTCCAAACTATTTGAGAAAATAATAAAACGTAGATTGCTCGGTTATCTGGAGAAAATTAATTTTTTTAGCCGTAGTCAATTTGGTTTCTTAGCAGGAAGATCCTCTGAAGAAGCACTACTACATCACCTCAGTTATGTTTACTCGGCTTTCAACAATTCGCAAAAATCCGCTTCGTTATTTTTAGACATTGCAAAAGCGTTTGACACGGTGGATCACGAGGTTCTTGCAAACAAATTATTAAATATAGGTATCAGAGGTAAAGTTTTTGACTGGTTTGTTAGTTACTTCAACAATCGTAGCCAAATTGTTAAAATAAATGATAAATTTAGTGAACCTGGTTACTTAAATTGCGGCGTTCCGCAGGGATCAGTATTAGGACCTATGCTATTCTTAATCTACATAAATTCTATATTCGACATCGATCTTCTGGGGCACACCACTGCATTTGCGGACGATTAAGCATTAAGTTACACTTCAGCAAACCCTTCGGAATTACACAACCTAGTTTGCATAGGCTTAGTGAATCTTGGTAATTGGTTTTACTACCATCGCCTGGCTCTTAGTAATAAATCCCGAGTTATGTTTTTTGGTCAGGCCGCATCTCCCAATTCTAAGATTTTGTATCATGTTCCATTTTGCTCTGGACACTCATGTTCATCGCAGTGCTTTGAAATTTCCCTCGTAAATGAGTTTAAGTACTTAGGAGTTACCATCGATTCGCAGTTGAAATGGAATTCTCATCTCACCATTGTCAGAAAAAATGTTATTACTGCGGCTTATAAATTCTACCATCTGAAGCAATTATGCCCACCGTCAACACTGCGAGTTCTATATCATGCACTAGTTGAATCTATTATTATGTATGGTATATCAAGCTGGGGTGGGATTTATTTTTCCAATATAGAGGACCTATACATTTCACAAAAACGGATTATTAAATTGATTTATTGTCGGCCTTTAACAACTCCAACAATTCCCTTATTTCGAGATTTGAAATTATTACCTTTAAGATATCTCTATGTTTATAAGGTATTAAAGATGTTTTTTGTTCGGAGTTCCAGTTTCCATAGTCGTATTCATCACACGTATACTTTAAGGAATCCGAACAACTTTGCCGGTTTACGTTGTAATAATGAAAGATTCAGAAGGTCTTACTTTTATATGGGATTGTATTGGTTTCACAAATTACCAATAGAGTTGAAATTCATTCCGATTGGTCGCAAACACTATTTTAAATAAAGAGAATAATAATAATAATAATAATTTCACGTGAAATCTTCATACGATTTTACTAAAGTGAGATTAGAAATAAAAAACTCCATTTCTGTTTTCATTTTATAGTACTCAGTTCACCAGCGAAAAAGCCAAGTATGTTCAATACATAAGATGGAGCGCATAAACTCTCCAAATTATTTTCATGTGAAAATAATGTCTGGCACATTATTTTCAAGTGAAATTTTAACCTTGCTTGTGTTTAACAGTAAAAAACAATTAAATACCATAACTCTTTAAATTTTTTATAAAATCAATTAAATAAATTTATTCACGTAAAATAAACAAATTCATCTATGTATTTTATACGTTAAAAATAAAAATTCTCCAAATAAAATTTCATTTCTATTTCACTCGAAAATAAATAGATTTTTGGAGACCGCATTAAAATTTCATTTCACTTTGAACTGAGTACTAAGCTTAAAGTTTATTTTGTGGCACACAGTTAAGCTATAGTCAAATTGGTATGTTTTGTATCAAAGTATAGATGTCTCTATGTATCTGTAAACATTTTTCACGACGTTTTTAACTGCAGGTACGGTAAAAGTAAGCTACATTTTTGACGTTTCATAATTATTTGTATATGTTGTTGCGCTCTAAGTGTTTTTAAATAAAATGGCGAATGAAAATTTTGTTAATTTCGAATATTTAGAATGTGCGCTAAAATTTTACGAAATTCTACAAATTAGTTTTTCATGGAATATTCATCTGCTTAATTAAGGAGGCCAGCGAAAAATTTATTTCACGTTAGCTGCATACTAGCCTTTGGGAAGAAATTATAGTGGTGTAGAACAAGTAGTCTATTTTATTTTTATTTTTTACGCCAAAAAAATACTTAGGGAACACAGCACCACAGTGAGTAACTCTACTTTCGTTATCTAATTTGGTGTGTCAAAGTTACAGAACAAAACTTCCATTTCAAGAACCGCGTTACATTTTATGAAAACCATTTTAGTGCATATCGGAAACTTTATGGTTTCAGAGCTTACATATGGCTTGTGAGTTTGACCATTAAATTTATTCTTTGCTATGACTAAATAGTTTATTGATGGAATTTTATTTTAACTATACGTAGAAAAAGAAATAATTCAATATGTATATCTGCCAAAAACTGACTTAAAGAATCGGTCTTGAACCGAGCCACAATTTCCTTACAGGCACTGTAGTACACAAATTCACAGCTACTAGCCCTTATAATAAGTACATTTTTTAAAGTGCCTTGTCCCATTAAAATTAACAAAATATAATTAGATTAACAAAAAGTTTGTATAGCTTTAAAATATTAGGGTATTTACAGCAACTAAAAGTTGTGTTAGTTATGTCTAATTTTCATAAAAACTAAATAAATCATGTTCATAATTTTTTTGCTTATATGACCTAATAGGAATTCGTGTTGAATAACTACATGTACTATGTAGTGATCAACTATGTATATATAGCAACAACAAGCAAGATTGCATTTAGTTAATAAAGTATTATGTACGTGTATAAGTAAAATAGATTGAATAAAATTTAAAAGTTTTCCATATTATACATACCACTAGAGGAGCGGCGAACTGAAAATGTATATAGAGTGAAAAATTGAAAATAATAAAAACGAACTTTTCATATTTAACATTCACTTGTAGTTTTTAATTATTATATGCACATAATATTTAACATGATCTGATTTATGTTAGGAACGAAAAGTTTTGAAGAGTACACCACTATATACATAGAATGTATATGTGTATCCGGAAAATGTATAAATATTTAATAGGGTGTACATTTGTAATAAATGCACAACGTGTGCTAAATGCATTCACACTATATTTGTGTTTGTAGCACGTATTCGTATCACAAGCCAAATAGCAAAAAAAACATTCTAAACAAACATAAAATGGCTAAAATCGATGTCACATACATATCTAATCAAATATCCATCATAATCAACACGACATCTCTGTTATTTTACGCATAAACAGCGCAGCAAAAAATAATTGGAGCGTACACCAATCGTGAGGATGAAAATTTGCATATACAAATGGAAAAAAAGACCAAATCAATTAGATTTTTATCACAAAGTGGATATTAGTATCATTTAGTACCATTTAGTATCTGCGAACGAATGACAACTCTGTATATGTTCGTAAGTATAGCAACGACTAAAATGCAACATTGTGGTAATCGGATTCGAGAGTTTAAAATATTTCATTCCCTTTAGTTTTTGGTAATTTTGTGTTTTGAATAGGAAATGAGATTTCTACTTGGTTGAGCTTTATTTAAAATATGATATGCGAATACAAATAGTTTAGGAACAAAGTAGGTATTTAAAATTTAAAGGTTGGTAACTCCAGTTTTAAGTGAGCTAATAGTTGAATAATTGACAGCCGAAAACTAAACAACCGATAATGGGATTTATTTATTAATATTTTTCGAACATTTTAATATTCTTCTAATGGAATTATTAGTAAAAGAATTTATATTTTGAATGAATCCAAACAGATGAATACTGTAACCTGAATAGAATAAATATTTAATGATAAAAGAAATCGAACCGACTAAAAATAAATTAAACTGTCTCATCAATTTTAAATGCTCGTGTTCTATGTGAAGAATTAAACTATGAAATGTGATGAAAGTATATCGATCTGTATCACTTTAGGTGATAAAGACATCTGAAATGAAATATGTTCGAAAAAAAAATCCCAAACTCGTTACATGCAACAAATCCTGCACACTGAATAAAAAAATAATCTAAAAATCGATTTAAAATAAAAGTTTAACCTAAAATCGGTTAAACTCTCGATATAATGAATTTTCAGATATAAAATAAAGGGTTATCCAATTCGTGGTTGATAAAGTAGAAATCTGTATACCGACATCACGTCAAAGATAAACGTCAAGTACGCTGTCATTTATTTAGTTGACATTCTGCCATTTAAGAATATGAAGCATTTAACAATCGACCAACGCGTTAAAATTAAACGCGGAAAAACAGGCCGTCGATGCTGATTTTTCGAACAAAATTTTCTTCAGTGATGAAGCTCATTTTTCGCTTGGTGGATACGTTAATAAGCAAAACTGTAGAATTTGGGGCTCAGAAAATCCACAATTGATTGTAGAGAAGCCATTACACCCGGAAAAAGTCACTGTTTGGTGCGCATTGTGGTCTGGTGGTGTGATTGGGCCGTATTTTTTTGAGAACAACCATGGACGAACCGTTACCGTCAATTCTGAGCGCTATGGCCGCATGTTAACCGATTATTTTTTACGAAAATCGAAGATTATGATCTTGACGATATGTGGTTCCAGCAGGATGGAGCAACCAGTCACGTAACACGAGCAAATCGAGATCTTTTGCAAGAGAAATTTCCTGGACGTTTGATTTCGCGATTGGCTGATGTCAATTGACCTCCAAGATCCTGTGATTTAACGCCTTTGGATTTCTTTTTGTGGGGCTACGCGAAAGATCGTGTTTACGCAAACAATCCTCAAACTCTTGACGAATTGAAAACTAATATTCGTAAGGTAATGGCCGAGATACCGCCCGAAATGTGCCGAAAAGTCATTGAAAATTACCTCAAAAGAATCAAGGCCTGTAAGAAGTCCCGTGGAGGACATTTGAATGATATCTTGTTTAACTAAAAATGGCAAGGATCAATCTGTAAAATGAAATAAAAATTACAATGCATTCCGAATATTTTGTGTATTTTTTTTAAGTTTACTTTATCAACCTCGAATTGGATAACCCGTTATTTGTAAACTTAAATTGAACATACAGGCTGCTCAGAAAGCTGTTAATAAAAATAAATCACTTGGAGAATATCATCATTCAAGCATACGGCCTCATAAACGGAAGAAAAGAAATTTAATACCTGAGACAAAAAAGTAAACAACTAAATACGACGATGGAAAATATAGATGAGCTGCACGAAGAAATCCTGCTAGAAACAACTAAAGAAGAACATCAAGAATATTTTAAAAACAACATTTACTTCGAGATTAGCAGCCGTGGAGAAGAGTGTACTGCTAAGCTACAACAGGCGGTACATAAGAACATTGAAACAAGTAAAACAAACACGAACAATCAGCAATCAAAAAATTACAGGTTAAAGGAAATTGAGATTCCAAAGTTCAATGGGAACTATCAAGTTTGGGTTGGGTTCCATGAACTGTTCTCAAAATTGGTAGATCAAAACGTTAGTCTAACAGATACACACAAAATCATGTATCTCAAAACACATTTGGAGGGATCAATTATAAAAGCGCGATGGAAATACTAGGCAACAAATATCAAAACAAAAGGTTGCTATAGTAAACAACCATATTAATGCTATTTTCGCCCTACACAATATTCAACAAGAAGCAGCATCTGCAATTAGAATATTGCATGACACCGTCAGGGAAAATCTACATACAATAAAGAATTTAGAAGTCGACATTGCGACCTGGGTTGTTTGGCTAGTTCCATTTCTAACGAAAAAACTTGACGACAAGACTCTCAAATCGTATTTGATGTCATTAAAAAATAATAAGAAGCTTATACCACTAACTGACTTCTCAAGTTTGTGGAACAGCGATATCAACTGCTAGAAACCTTACGACTACCAAAATTAACGCCAGCAAACGATAGCTTCACCATAAGCAACAAACATTCAGTGCAACAATAGTAAAAAATCAATCGTGTATCTGTGTTTAGGCAATCATAATTTAGAATGCTGCTACAAGTTTAACAAAATGAGTCACATAGAACGAATACAGCTTGCCAACTTACATGATCTATGCAGAACGTGTCTAGCCACTGGACACAATTTTCAACAATGGTATAGTCAATCAAGATGTAAAGAATGCAATGGCAAGCATCACAGTCTACTTCATACAAAGCAGTCTACAACTACAACTTCAAGAAGCATTTCAACCAACAGTGCGATGAAAACGCATGAGACAATACTTTTAGCAACCGCCCTTGTTAAAACCACAAGGTTTGATGGAAGGGAAGAGCTTTTACGATTGCTGATCAATACCGGTTCACAATCATCATTCATAACAGCAGAAGCCAAACAACGATTAAATCTAGTAGGTCGAAAAATCTGTACAGAGGTCCATGGTGTATGCGGACAAGTTGCTGGCAGAGTCAATAGTATTGTAAATATCAACCTACAACCAAGATATCCGTCAACATTTTTAATAGAAATTGAAGCTCTAGTACTAACAAAAATAAGCAAAAATCTGCCAGAAACACCGTTTAGGTTTGAAAACTGGAAACATTTGAATGAGCTGCTATTGACCGATCCGAACTTCAGCATTCCCGCACCGATTGATATACTACTGGGTGCAGATTATTACACGCAGATCATGAAACCACAGTGCATCAAAGGAAATAAAAACGAACCAGCAGCACAGCTCACAGAATTCGGATGGGTAATTTTAGGAAGAATATCTACACCCAACAAGACGACAGAGCTAAAATACAACTCACACGTCTCGTCGATTGAGATAGATGAACAACTAAAAAATTTTTGGGAATTAGAAGAAATGCATCCCCCATGCATTCTCACAAAGCTAGAAAAGGAGTGTGAGGAATTCTTTCATGATACGCACAAGCGACTGGAAAATGGGCGCTTCGAATTATGTATCCCATTCCAGAACAGAAGAATCCAGCTATGCATTTGGGAGATTCTAAACGAATAGCAATAGCAAAGTTCTTTGAAGTCGAACGAAGGTTGTCAAGAGAACCAAGTCAAATAGAGATGCTAAAAGATGAGGAAGACTGAACTATAGCATATTATCTTCCACATCACGCAGTGATGAAATCAGACAGCACGACTACAAAGCTTAGAGTCGTTTTCGATGGGCGGCAAAAACAACATCCGGTGCATCATTGAATGACTTAATGCTAAACGGTTCAACGTTACAACAGGAACTAATATCAATTCTAATGCGATTTAGAAAACATAAATTCGTTATGAAATCCGACATAGAGAAGATGTTCCGCCAGATCATAATCAATGAAAAAGATCAAAACTATCAACGGCTCTTGTGGAGAGAATCACCAAGAGAAGAAATCAAATCGTTTAAACTTAAAACAGTAACATATGGGACCACGTCAGCAACATAATTAGCCACTAAAGTTTTATGTAAACTAGCACATGATGAAATAAAAAACTACCCAATCGCGTCAAAAATAACATTAAAAGATTTCTATGTTGATGATCTGCTTTCAGGAGCTGATACATTAGAAGAATCATTAGAAGCTTAATCACAACTCATACAATTGCTAAAGGCTGGAGGTTTTATTCTAAAAAATGGGCCAGTAACAAAAAGAATTGACAACATATCTAAAGGGTGATTTTTTTGTGGTTAGGATTTTCATGCATTAGTATTTGACAGATCACGCGGGATTTCAGACAAGGTGTCAAAGAGAAAGATGCTCAGTATGCTTTGACATTTCATAATGAATAGACTTACTAACGAGCAACGCTTGCAAATAATTGAATTATATTACAAAAATCAGTGTTCGGTTCGAAAAGTGTTTCGCGATTTACGTCCGATTTATGGTCTACATAATCGACCAAGTGAGCAAACAATTAATGCGATTGTGACCAAGTTTCGCACTCAGTTTACTTTATTGAACATTAAACCAACCACACGAATGCGTACAGTGCGTACAGAAGAGAATATTGCGTCTGTTTCTGAGAGTGTTGCTGAAGACCGTGAAATGTCGATTCGTCGCCGTTCGCAGCAATTGGGTTTGTGTTATTCGACGACATGGAAGATTTTACGCAAAGATCTTGGTGTAAAACCGTATAAAATACAGCTCCTGCAAGAACTGAAGCCGAAAGATCTGCCACAACGTCGAATTTTCAGTGAATGGGCCCTAGAAAAGTTGGCAGAAAATCCGCTTTTTTATCGACAAATTTTGTTCAGCGATGAGGCTCATTTCTGGTTGAATGGCTACGTAAATAAGCAAAATTGCCGCATTTGGAGTGAAGAGCAACCAGAAGCCGTTCAAGAACTGCCCATGCATCCCGAAAAATGCACTGTTTGGTGTGGTTTGTACGCTGGTGGAATCATTGGACCGTATTTTTTCAAAGATGCTGTTGGACGCAACGTTACAGTGAATGGCGATCGCTATCGTTCGATGCTAACAAACTTTTTGTTGCCAAAAATGGAAGAACTGAACTTAGTTGACATGTGGTTTCAACAAGATGGCGCTACATGCCACACAGCTCGCGATTCTATGGCCATTTTGAGGGAAAACTTCGGAGAACAATTCATCTCAAGAAATGGCCCGGTAAGTTGGCCACCAAGATCATGCGATTTGACGCCTTTAGACTATTTTTTGTGGAGCTACGTCAAGTCTAAAGTCTACAGAAATAAGCCAGCAACTATTCCAGTTTTGGAAGACAACATTTCCGAAGAAATTCGGGCTATTCCGGCCGAAATGCTCGAAAAAGTTGCCCAAAATTGGACTTTCCGAATGGACCACCTAAGACGCAGCCGCGGTCAACATTTAAATGAAATTATCTTCAAAAAGTAAATGTCATGGACCAATCTAACGTTTCAAATAAAGAACCGATGAGATTTTGCAAATTTTATGCGTTTTTTTTTAAAAAAAAGTTTTCAAGCTCTTAAAAAATCACCCGTTACCTAGAAACGCTCGCGAAGATGGGCTCGGAATAACCTGGAACCCAGTTTGACACTTTTGGGTTTAAAATATCATTGTCCGAAAATATAAAAGAACCAACAAAAAGGAGCATATTGGCAGAAGTAGCCAGACTATTCGATCCATTAGGATGGTTTGCACCCATCATCATCCAAGCAAAATTATTAATGCAGAAACTATATGGATATAGCTGGTGTCAGATAAGATGATACTCTAAGTATTGAACTACAACAACAATGGAGTCAATTCGAAGAAAGTTTGAATGCAATTGAAAATATTACCGTGAGCAGATGGATAGAACACAGGCAACAAAGTGAAAGTAAACTATATGGATTCAGCGATGCATCAGGGAAGGCATTTGCAGCAGTGGTGTACTATCGACAACGAACTCTCAAGGCACACCGGTCGTTTATCAAATAGCAGCAAAAACCAAAGTCGCTCACATATAAAACAGAATATCGTTAACAAGGTTGGAATTATGCGGTGCCGTACTATTGGCAAAGTTATTAAAAACAGTTCAAGATGCCATGGAAAGATAATAGGCGATCTCAGTAAATACAAAACTTTTGTGGGTAACAAAATAGCTGAAATTCAGTCGCTTACGCAACCAAGTCTGTGGAATTATGTAAAATCCAATTATAACCCCACAGATGTAGCTTCACGTGGAACGAACGCACAAAACTTGCGAAACTAACAAACTTTGGTGGGAAGGACCAAGTTGGTTAAAAAACTCAAATTACCTATTAGCGCTTGAACCATTTGAAGAAGCAGCCAATGAGGAACTAAAAACCAATTGCTTATTTATCAACGCACCACTTCAACTAGAGTTCATAGACTTTTCATGATTTTCATCGGCTCTTAAAATCAAAAGAACTATAGCTTACTGCTACAGATGTATTACTATGTATCATTAAAAATGGAATACGTCAAGTTCCTGGAGGGATACCCAGTTTTGTAACAGTAGATGAACTAACCAAATCACACAATGTATATCTTAAAAACAATACAAGATTCGGGATTTGCCGCAGTCATTAAACTCCTCAAATCAACGAGTAAATCCAGAAAAACAGCAAACTATCATCACTAAATCCATTCATGGACGAAAATGGTTTGTTGAGGGTCGGCGGTAGATTACAAAAATCTCAACTTAAGTATGATCAACAACATCAACTGATTCTACCAAAAAATCATATTTACTCAAACCTCATCACAATTGAAGCACACCATCTTGTATTACACGGAGGCGTACAAGCAACTCTAGCACAAATACGTTCAAAATATTGGTAAGTAAAAGTAAATTTTAAAGTAAATTCTCTAAAGCAGACAAAAAACGAAATTAGACAAAATAATTGTAGCAATTGCCAATGTAATTGTTTTTTGTCTGCTTTATTTCTTTGCTAAATTTATTTCATTGTTTAATTTATTTATACAATTTTCATTTATATTTTTTTAATAATTTTAAAATCATATTCATATTTTATATACTTGTTTGTAAAATTTACTTGAAAATTTACTTTGTATTTGCTATTTGAAAAAATTGTATTTACTGTATAGGCTTTTTATATTTGTTTTTTAAAAAATTTATATAAAAATTTTCATTAGCTTTGAAAATGATGCCGATGAGACATCGAAAGCTCAGTCCTTAAATCATTTTATTCTTTTGAATAATGTTTATCTTTGAATTATTAAATGTTGTTCGTAATATAAATATATGTTATTTTTTATTTACAATTGAATTAATAAATTTTATGACCATAAAAAATAGTAAATTTTGAAAACCAGGCTTAGAACAGGCTATCCAAAAACCAGGCTATTTTTTGTTGCAAAACTAGGCTTTTGAAACAAGGATTTTGAAAACCAAGCTTTTAAAAACCTGGCTATTGAAAACCAGGATTTTTAAAAACCAAACTTTGCAAAAACCAGGATTTTGATGCAACCAGGGGGCCTACTATGGAAATCGATCGTAGACGTTTTTTGTTCGTTGTTTATATTCAGGAATAGTACTTACTATTGCTGAATATAAACAACGAACAAAAAACGTCGACGATCGATTTCCATAGTAGGCCCCCAGGCTTTAGTAAACCAGACTTACGGGTGGAACCCAATTTTTTTAATTTGTTTTAAGGAATTATACGTAATTTTTTGATGAATTAATGAATTTGCTTGATAAAATTTTCCTTCCTCAAAATGTATGAAAACCGGGATTTAGAAAACCAGGATTTAGACACTGGGATTTTGAAACCAGTGATTTTAAAACCGGGATTTCCTAGTACACCCAAATTTTCTTTTTCGGTAATAAATTGTTTAAAGGTTGTATGTACATATTCCAATACGAAACTTTATATCTACTTTTAACGATTAGAATATTTTGTATGGTGACATGAGCAGTTTTCAATCCCTTTGAAGAAACAGTTAAAATTAAAAAATATTGGGGGATATAATTTATAAAGGAAACTGGAAAATAGTGAAAAAAATAGTAACCTCAGGAAAAAAAAGATCATGCAGGGGTTGGAAATTCTGGTTAAACTTAATAAAAAAAATCTTAAAAATGTTCGATTTAATATCGATAATTAATCTTCATCTCACAAATACCAAGCATCAACTCTCTAACCCTCTCTAATTTTTTTGGTTTTAATCATCTCGTTTTCATATAATTATGACTTCCAGGTGGAGGGATATTAACAGTTTACTATAAATCAGTATTCGCTGCCTTATTCTTCGAATGTCCCATACTGACTACTATTTCTTTCCGTCTCGCATCGTAACACTTTTGCGTGCATGTATTTCGAAATGGAAAGTGCATTGCTATGCGTATGATGACGAAATTTCCATGATAAGTGTGTTACACCCGACCATCGTTACAGGTGTTCGGTCATTAATTCACCCTGCAAAATACTTACTTAATACTATGCGTGTATATTTAAAGCTATATAATATACATAATATACCACAAATCGATCCATAATCATAATACATTAATATTTCCATCATAAACATAATAACGTAACACCCTCAATGGGGGGCCAACACATTTTGCAACAAGCAACCAAACATTTGGCATTTGGAATGGTTAATAGCGAAAATAATGGAATATTAACCAAGCAACGGAAGCATATTTAATGTTTTATCTCCCATGTGTTTAACTATACATACATGTATTTATGTGTGTTATCTTATCAAAGACTCATTATGTGTGTATCACTGAATCGTGTTTGTTATGTCTACGAACGATGATATCAATATTTTCCAATTTAATTTTCTTCATTTTTCCCAAATGAATTTTAGCAAGTATATATTCGTACGTACACACGTACCTACTAACAAATTAAATATTTCGTAATTTAATTGCTGTGTGTTATTAATTTCGGATTTAATTCGAATTTTATTTCTTGGAAATTTATATCAATTAAATTGAACAGAATATCGATTGAGAAAATGTGCGAAATGAAACCAATTTTCTCTGACCGGTGTGGTGTGGTGATGATCAGTTACAATTAAAATATTTTCTAAATTTATTTAAATTATTTTCGTAATGAATCATTGCAATATAAATAAATTAAACAACTTAATTAACGAACGATTGATTTTGTTTATTAATTATTTTTGTTAAATGTCTATATGTATAAATATGTTGTTAAATTTTAAATAAATAATTTTCAATTAGCACATATGGATATATACGTGTATATGCAGTGCATATATAGATAATTACATAAATACACATTTTAATTAAAACTTGATTGATTTATGAATTTTTGCAAATATTAAAAAATTACTTATTAGCCATTTGTGCCACTTGAAATAGTTTAGGATTATCTATGGTAATTAAAAACAAATGCTATCCCATTTTGCAATTAATTACTACTAATATATGTTAAGTACTTGTCAATAGTATTTTGAATATTAATATAATTTCTGTTAGTATCTGGTGTACTCTTTACATCGAATATACTCGTAACATAGGGAGTTTCCAAGGGAAGTGTATACGTTAGTTAGCTAAGAAGGATTGCTGGAAAAATTACAATTGTTTAAGGATGATGAATCAAGTACATCGATTCATCGTCCTTACTTAAGTCTATTGTAATAAAAGCGCCGAACAGAAATTTAAGAAATTCTGAGCTTATTCATGTAAATAAATCAGGACAAATTATTGTTACAACTTTTGTTAAATCAAAGACAGTGTTCAAGCACATAACATTAGCGACACAAATATGTCATCAACATAAATAAGTATACGAAGAGGTTAATTCACTTAAATCGCATATATGCCAAATATATTACAAATCATTCTTGACAGTGTGTCAATAAGCCTTACGTGTCGAATCAGCAACTATAAAGTTCAATATACGAACTACAAATTTATATTAAAATTAAGTAAACTATAATGTAAGCAATTATATTTTGTTGCTGTTATCAACATTACAAAATTTGTATATAAACCAAAACAAAATTAATAAAAGTTAAGTAGTTGAATACACTTCAGATTGGTATTATCCCTCACCAGTGGTAAGATAATAATAACTCACTACGAAGCTAAGTTGGGAATTACAACCCGACTTAGCATTGGTCCTTCGAGCCTCCAAAAACAACTGGCGGCCAATCAAAAACATAGACCAATAAGATTACCATTGTTAAGATAACATTGGTCAAAAGTTCGAGCTAATAACCAACAAGCATCGAAACTGTAACCATCACAACAACAGGTGGTGCAGTAAATACATCGGGAATCCAAGCCAACGGACAACAAGCAACGGATAATTCAAGCCAATCAATAACCGGCACCAGTTGAACCAGCCATATTCAGTACATCAGTCCAAGCCAGAAACCAAAGAGCAGCAAAAGTATCGACAAAGATGGAAAGTCGTTTGCAGGAAATAGGAAATCACAGGCGACAAAAAATTCAGTTCAACAGGAACTACCAGAAAGACGGGCCAGGCAGGAAAACAAAAGCATATTTATAGTCCAAAATAGCAACTTTAAGGGAACTCTATAAAAAATATGTAGACACCGATGAAATGATAAGAAGAGAGGTCTCAGCATTAGAAGAAAATCACCCGTATTCAACGAGCGAAAAAAGATATCGGGTATTTACGACACCCTAATGGATGAAATGCGAGGGAAGCTGAACCAAAAGACACCACTTACGCCGATAGCAACAATATCGGGTGATAATACTCTAAAAACAAAATTTCCATTTTCGAATTCGGACAACGAAGAATCTTTAAAACCGAATAACAACGATCGAATAGAATTCGATCACATGGTGAAGCTACAAGGTGTAAAAATGAGATCGCTGTATAAAGAAATAAATACAGTGAAAGACTCATTGCTACAAAAAGTTTCAAAACAAGCGCTACAACTGTTAATGAAACTAATAGAACGCATGATGATACTGTTAAAGTTAGCCAACTCGCTTCAGCCGAAAAATGTCGATAATGCAGAATCGGCTGTAACAACTAAAATATATCAGCCGAAAAATGTCGATAATGCAGAATCGGCTGTAACAACTAAAATGTATCGGCCGAAAAATGTCGATAATGCAGATTCGGTTGTAATAACAAAAATGCACCAGTCGAAAAATGTCGATAGTGCAGATTCGGTTGTAATAACAAAAAAATAGCAGCCGACAATAGTCGATAATGTAGAATCAAAACATTTTGTATTATTCGTCAGTAAAGGTCAGTAATGCAGATTCGTAATTTTGGTGTTAAAAAGTAATTACTTTTTAAATCAAAAATGTTTATTTCGGTTCATCAACGAAAACTATTCTAAATTAATTTTTTTTATTAAATGCAATAAATTAACTTGCAATTACGTCTATAATGTTTAAAGTGTCATGACTAGAAATGAATTCAAATGAAAGGTCCTATTGATGCTCATACCTGGAAAAAGTTTCAGGTCCATTTGTATGTTGGAAGTCCGGGAAAACTCGATTGAATATATCGCACACACAAAATTTGAAAATTTCTATAAATTGACTGTTTAAAGTGTCATGGCTGGAAATAGATTCAAATGAAAGGTCTTATTGATGCTCACACCTGGAAAAAATTTCAGGTCAATTTCTATGTTGGAAGTCCGGGAAAACTCGATTGAATATATCGCAGACACAAAATTTGAAAATTCTCTATAAATTGACCGTTTAAAGTGTCATGGCTGGAAATAGATTCAAATGAAAGGTCTTATTGATGCTCACACCTGGAAAAATTTCAGGTCAATTTCTATGTTGGAAGTCCGGGAAAACTCGATTGAATATATCGCACACACAAAATTTAATTTTTTTTTATAAATTAACCGTTTAAAGTGTCATGGCTGGAAATAGATTCAAATGAAAGGTCTTATTGATGCTCACACCTGGAAAAAATTTCAGGTCAATTTCTATGTTGGAAGTCCGGGAAAACTCGATTTAATATATCGCACACACAAAATTTGAAAATTTCTAAAAATTGACCGTTTAAAGTGTCATGGCTGGAAATAGATTCAAATGAAAGGTCTTATTGATGCTCACAGCTGGAAAAAATTTCAGGTCAATTTCTATGTTGGAAGTCCGGGAAAACTCGATTGAATATATCGCACACACAAAATTTAAAAATTTCTATAAATTAACCGTTTAAAGTGTCATGGCTGGAAATAGATTCAAATGAAAGGTCTTATTGATGCTCACATTTGGAAAAAATTTCAGGTCAATTTCTATGTTGGAAGTCCGGGAAAACTCGATTGAATATATCGCACAAACAAAATTTAAAAATTTCTATAAATTAACCGTTTAAAGTGTCATGGCTGGAAATAGATTCAAATAAAAGGTCTTATTGATGCTCACATTTGGAAAAAATTTCAGGTCAATTTCTATGTTGGAAGTCCGGGAAAACTCGGTTGAATATATCGCACACACAAAATTTGAAAATTAAGTTAATTTATAGAAATTTTCAAATTTTGTGTCTGCGATATATTTAATCGAGTTTTCCCGGACTTCCAACATAGAAATTGACCTGAAATTTTTTCCAGGTGTGAGCATCAATAAGACCTTTCATTTGAATCTATTACCAGCCATGACACTTTAAAAGGTCAATTTATAGAAATTTTTAAATTTTGTGTGTGCGATATATTCAGTCGAGTTTTCCCGGACTTCCAAGATAGAAATCGACCTGAAATTTTTTCCAGGTGTGAGCATCAATAAGACCTTTCATTTGAATCTATTTCCAGCCATGACACTTTAAACGGTTAATTTATAAAAAATTTTAAATTTTGTGTGTGCGATATATTCAATCGAGTTTTCCCGGACTTCCAACATAGAAATTGACCTGAAATTTTTTCCAGGTGTGAGCATCAATAAGACCTTTCATTTGAATCTACTTCCAGCCATGACACTTTAAACGGTTAATTTATAGAAATTTTCAAATTTTGTGTCTGCGATATATTCAATCGAGTTTTTCCAGACTTCCAACATAGAAATTGACCTGAAATTTTTTCCAGGTGTGAGCATCAATAAGACCTTTCATTTGAATCTATTTCCAGCCATGACACTTTAAACGGTCAATTTTTAGAAATTTTCAAATTTTGTGTGTGCGATATATTCAATCGAGTTTTCCCGGACTTCCAACATAGAAATCGACCTGAAATTTTTTCCAGATGTGAGCATCAATAGGACCTTTCATTTGAATCTATTTCCAGCCATGACACTTTAAACGGTTAATTTTTAGAAATTTTCAAATTTTGTGTGTGCGATATATTCAATCGAGTTTTCCCGGACTCCCAACATAGAAATGGACCTGAAATTTTTTCCAGATGTGAGCATCAATAAGACCTTTCATTTGAATCTATTTCCAGCCATGACACTTTAAACGGTCAATTTTTAGAAATTTTCAAATTTTGTGTGTGCGATATATTCAATCGAGTTTTCCCGGACTTCCAACATAGAAATCGACCTGAAAATTTTTCCAGATGTAAGCATCAATAAGACCAATTTTTTGAATCTATTTCCAACCATGACACTTTAAACGGTCAATTTTTAGAAATTTTCAAATTTTGTTTGTGTGTGATATATTTAATCAAGTTTTCCCGGACTTCCAACATAGAAATCGACCTGAAATTTTTTCCAGATGTAAGCATCAATAAGTCCTTTCATTTGAATCTATTTCCAGCCATGACACTTTAAACGGTCAATTTTTAGAAATTTTCAAATTTTGTGTGTGCGATATATTCAGATAAGTTTTCCCGGACTTCCAACATAGAAATCGACCTGAAATTGTTTCCAAGTGGGAGCATCAATAAGACCTTTCATTTGAATCTATTTCCAGCCATGACACTTTAAACGGTCAATTTTTAGAAATTTTCAAATTTTGTGTGTGCGATATATTCAATCGAGTTTTCCCGGACTCCCAACATAGAAATGGACCTGAAATTTTTTCCAGATGTGAGCATCAATAAGACCTTTCATTTGAATCTATTTCCAGCTATGACACTTTAAACGGTCAATTTTTAGAAATTTTCAAATTTTGTGTGTGCGATATATTCAATCGAGTTTTCCCGGACTTCCAACATAGAAATCGACCTGAAATTTTTTCCAGATGTAAGCATCAATAAGACCAATTTTTTGAATCTATTTCCAACCATGACACTTTAAACGGTCAATTTTTAGAAATTTTCAAATTTTGTTTGTGTGTGATATATTTAATCAAGTTTTCCCGGACTTCCAACATAGAAATCGACCTGAAATTTTTTCCAGATGTAAGCATCAATAAGTCCTTTCATTTGAATCTATTTCCAGCCATGACACTTTAAACGGTCAATTTTTAGAAATTTTCAAATTTTGTGTGTGCGATATATTCAATCGAGTTTTCCCGGACTTCCAACATAGAAATCGCCCTGAAAATTTTTTCAGATGTAAGCATCAATAAGACCAATTTTTTGAATCTATTTCCAACCATGACACTTTAAACGGTCAATTTTTAGAAATTTTCAAATTTTGTTTGTGTGTGATATATTTAATCAAGTTTTCCCGGACTTCCAACATAGAAATCGACCTGAAATTTTTTCCAGATGTAAGCATCAATAAGTCCTTTCATTTGAATCTATTTCCAGCCATGACACTTTAAACGGTCAATTTTTAGAAATTTTCAAATTTTGTGTGTGCGATATATTCAATCGAGTTTTCCCGGACTTCCAACATAGAAATCGACCTGAAATTTTTTCCAGATGTAAGCATCAATAAGACCAATTTTTTGAATCTATTTCCAACCATGACACTTTAAACGGTCAATTTTTAGAAATTTTCAAATTTTGTTTGTGTGTGATATATTTAATCAAGTTTTCCCGGACTTCCAACATAGAAATCGACCTGAAATTTTTTCCAGATGTAAGCATCAATAAGTCCTTTCATTTGAATCTATTTCCAGCCATGACACTTTAAACGGTCAATTTTTAGAAATTTTCAAATTTTGTGTGTGCGATATATTCAATCGAGTTTTCCCGGACTTCCAACATAGAAATCGACCTGAAATTTTTTCCAGATGTGAGCATCAATAGGACCTTTCATTTGAATCTATTTCCAGCCATGACACTTTAAACGGTTAATTTTTAGAAATTTTCAAATTTTGTGTGTGCGATATATTCAATCGAGTTTTCCCGGACTCCCAACATAGAAATGGACCTGAAATTTTTTCCAGGTGTGAGCATCAATAAGACCTTTCATTTGAATCTATTTCCAGCTATGACACTTTAAACGGTCAATTTTTAGAAATTTTCAAATTTTGTGTGTGCGATATATTCAATCGAGTTTTCCCGGACTTCCAACATAGAAATCGACCTGAAATTTTTTCCAGATGTAAGCATCAATAAGACCAATTTTTTGAATCTATTTCCAACCATGACACTTTAAACGGTCAATTTTTAGAAATTTTCAAATTTTGTTTGTGTGTGATATATTTAATCAAGTTTTCCCGGACTTCCAACATAGAAATCGACCTGAAATTTTTTCCAGATGTAAGCATCAATAAGTCCTTTCATTTGAATCTAATTCCAGCCATGACACTTTAAACGGTCAATTTTTAGAAATTTTCAAATTTTGTGTGTGCGATATATTCAGATAAGTTTTCCCGGACTTCCAACATAGAAATCGACCTGAAATTGTTTCCAAGTGGGAGCATCAATAAGACCTTTCATTTGAATCTATTTCCAGCCATGACACTTTAAACGGTCAATTTTTAGAAATTTTCAAATTTTGTGTGTGCGATATATTCAATCAAGCTTTCCCGGACTTCAAACATAGAAATTAACCTGAAATTTTTTCCAGATGTGAGCATCAATAAGACCTTTCATTTGAATCTATTTCCAGCCATGACACTTTAAACGGTCAATTTTTAGAAATTTTCAAATTTTGTGTGTGCGATATATTCAATCGAGTTTTCCCGGACTTCCAACATAGAAATCGACCTGAAATTTTTTCCAGATGTAAGCATCAATAAGACCAATTTTTTGAATCTATTTCCAACCATGACACTTTAAACGGTCAATTTTTAGAAATTTTCAAATTTTGTTTGTGTGTGATATATTTAATCAAGTTTTCCCGGACTTCCAACATAGAAATCGACCTGAAATTTTTTCCAGATGTAAGCATCAATAAGTCCTTTCATTTGAATCTATTTCCAGCCATGACACTTTAAACGGTCAATTTTTAGAAATTTTCAAATTTTGTGTGTGCGATATATTCAATCGAGTTTTCCCGGACTTCCAACATAGAAATCGACCTGAAAATTTTTCCAGATGTAAGCATCAATAAGACCTTTCATTTGAATCTGTTTCCAGCCATGACACTTTAAACGGTCAATTTTTAGAAATTTTCAAATTTTGTTTGTGTGTGATATATTTAATCAAGTTTTCCCGGACTTCCAACATAGAAATCGACCTGAAATTTTTTCCAGATGTAAGCATCAATAAGTCCTTTCATTTGAATCTATTTCCAGCCATGACACTTTAAACGGTCAATTTTTAGAAATTTTCAAATTTTGTGTGTGCGATATATTCAATCGAGTTTTCCCGGACTTCCAACATAGAAATCGACCTGAAATTTTTTCCAGATGTGAGCATCAATAAGACCTTTCATTTGAATCTATTTCCAGCCATGACACTTTAAACGGTTAATTTTTAGAAATTTTCAAATTTTGTGTGTGCGATATATTCAATCGAGTTTTCCCGGACTCCCAACATAGAAATGGACCTGAAATTTTTTCCAGGTGTGAGCATCAATAAGACCTTTCATTTGAATCTATTTCCAGCTATGACACTTTAAACGGTCAATTTTTAGAAATTTTCAAATTTTGTGTGTGCGATATATTCAATCGAGTTTTCCCGGACTTCCAACATAGAAATCGACCTGAAATTTTTTCCAGATGTAAGCATCAATAAGACCAATTTTTTGAATCTATTTCCAACCATGACACTTTAAACGGTCAATTTTTAGAAATTTTCAAATTTTGTTTGTGTGTGATATATTTAATCAAGTTTTCCCGGACTTCCAACATAGAAATCGACCTGAAATTTTTTCCAGATGTAAGCATCAATAAGTCCTTTCATTTGAATCTAATTCCAGCCATGACACTTTAAACGGTCAATTTTTAGAAATTTTCAAATTTTGTGTGTGCGATATATTCAGATAAGTTTTCCCGGACTTCCAACATAGAAATCGACCTGAAATTGTTTCCAAGTGGGAGCATCAATAAGACCTTTCATTTGAATCTATTTCCAGCCATGACACTTTAAACGGTCAATTTTTAGAAATTTTCAAATTTTGTGTGTGCGATATATTCAATCAAGTTTTCCCGGACTTCAAACATAGAAATTAACCTGAAATTTTTTCCAGATGTGAGCATCAATAAGACCTTTCATTTGAATCTATTTCCAGCCATGACACTTTAAACGGTCAATTTTTAGAAATTTTCAAATTTTGTGTGTGCGATATATTCAATCGAGTTTTCCCGGACTTCTAACATACAAATGGAAATGAAATTTTTTCCAGGTGTAAGCATCAATAAGACCTTTCATTTGAATCTATATCCAGCCATGACACTTTAAACGGTCAATTTATAGAAATTTTCAAATTTTGTGTGTGCGATATATTCAATCAAGTTTTCCCGGACTTCCAACATAGAAATCGACCTGAAACTTTTTCCAGGTGTAAGCATCAATAAGACCTTTCATTTGAATCTACTTCCAGCCATTACACTTTAAACGGTTAATTTATAGAAATTTTCAAATTTTGTGTGTGCGATATATTCAATCGAGTTTTCCCGGACTTCCAACATAGAAATCGACCTGAAATTTTTTCCAGATGTGAGCATCAATAAGACCTTTCATTTGAATCTGTTTCCAGCCATGACACTTTAAACGGTTAATTTTTAGAAATTTTCAAATTTTGTGTGTGCGATATATTCAATCGAGTTTTCACGGACTTCCAACATAGAAATGGACCTGAAATTTTTTCCAGGTGTGAGCATCAATAAGACCTTTCATTTGAATCTATTTCCAGCCATGACACTTTAAACGGTCAATTTTTAGAAATTTTCAAATTTTGTGTGTGCGATATATTCAATCGAGTTTTCCCGGACTTCCAACATAGAAATCGACCTGAAATTTTTTCCAGATGTAAGCATCAATAAGACCAATTTTTTGAATCTATTTCCAACCATGACACTTTAAACGGTCAATTTTTAGAAATTTTCAAATTTTGTTTGTGTGTGATATATTTAATCAAGTTTTCCCGGACTTCCAACATAGAAATCGACCTGAAATTTTTTCCAGATGTAAGCATCAATAAGTCCTTTCATTTGAATCTATTTCCAGCCATGACACTTTAAACGGTCAATTTTTAGAAATTTTCAAATTTTGTGTGTGCGATATATTCAATCGAGTTTTCCCGGACTTCCAACATAGAAATCGACCTGAAATTTTTTCCAGATGTAAGCATCAATAAGACCAATTTTTTGAATCTATTTCCAACCATGACACTTTAAACGGTCAATTTTTAGAAATTTTCAAATTTTGTTTGTGTGTGATATATTTAATCAAGTTTTCCCGGACTTCCAACATAGAAATCGACCTGAAATTTTTTCCAGATGTAAGCATCAATAAGTCCTTTCATTTGAATCTATTTCCAGCCATGACACTTTAAACGGTCAATTTTTAGAAATTTTCAAATTTTGTGTGTGCGATATATTCAATCGAGTTTTCCCGGACTTCCAACATAGAAATCGACCTGAAATTTTTTCCAGATGTGAGCATCAATAGGACCTTTCATTTGAATCTATTTCCAGCCATGACACTTTAAACGGTTAATTTTTAGAAATTTTCAAATTTTGTGTGTGCGATATATTCAATCGAGTTTTCCCGGACTCCCAACATAGAAATGGACCTGAAATTTTTTCCAGGTGTGAGCATCAATAAGACCTTTCATTTGAATCTATTTCCAGCTATGACACTTTAAACGGTCAATTTTTAGAAATTTTCAAATTTTGTGTGTGCGATATATTCAATCGAGTTTTCCCGGACTTCCAACATAGAAATCGACCTGAAATTTTTTCCAGATGTAAGCATCAATAAGTCCTTTCATTTGAATCTATTTCCAGCCATGACACTTTAAACGGTCAATTTTTAGAAATTTTCAAATTTTGTGTGTGCGATATATTCAATCGAGTTTTCCCGGACTTCCAACATAGAAATCGACCTGAAATTTTTTCCAGATGTAAGCATCAATAAGACCAATTTTTTGAATCTATTTCCAACCATGACACTTTAAACGGTCAATTTTTAGAAATTTTCAAATTTTGTTTGTGTGTGATATATTTAATCAAGTTTTCCCGGACTTCCAACATAGAAATCGACCTGAAATTTTTTCCAGATGTAAGCATCAATAAGTCCTTTCATTTGAATCTAATTCCAGCCATGACACTTTAAACGGTCAATTTTTAGAAATTTTCAAATTTTGTGTGTGCGATATATTCAATCAAGTTTTCCCGGACTTCAAACATAGAAATTAACCTGAAATTTTTTCCAGATGTGAGCATCAATAAGACCTTTCATTTGAATCTATTTCCAGCCATGACACTTTAAACGGTCAATTTTTAGAAATTTTCAAATTTTGTGTGTGCGATATATTCAATCGAGTTTTCCCGGACTTCTAACATACAAATGGAAATGAAATTTTTTCCAGGTGTAAGCATCAATAAGACCTTTCATTTGAATCTATATCCAGCCATGACACTTTAAACGGTCAATTTATAGAAATTTTCAAATTTTGTGTGTGCGATATATTCAATCGAGTTTTCCCGGACTTCCAACATACAAATCGACCTGAAACTTTGTCCAGGTGTAAGCATCAATAAGACCTTTCATTTGAATCTACTTCCAGCCATGACACTTTAAACGGTCAATTTATAAAAATTTTCAAATTTTGTGTGTGCGATATATTCAATCGAGTTTTCCCGGACTTCCAACATAGAAATCGACCTGAAATTTTTTCCAGATGTGAGCATCAGTAAGACCTTTCATTTGAATCTATTTCCAGCCATGACACTTTAAACGGTTAATTTTTATAAATTTTCAAATTTTGTGTGTGCGATATATTCAATCGAGTTTTCCCGGACTCCCAACATAGAAATGGACCTGAAATTTTTTCCAGGTGTGAGCATCAATAAGACCTTTCATTTGAATCTATTTCCAGCCATGACACTTTAAACGGTCAATTTTTAGAAATTTTCAAATTTTGTGTGTGCGATATATTCAATCGAGTTTTCCCGGACTTCCAACATAGAAATCGACCTGAAATTTTTTCCAGATGTAAGCATCAATAAGACCAATTTTTTGAATCTATTTCCAACCATGACACTTTAAACGGTCAATTTTTAGAAATTTTCAAATTTTGTTTGTGTGTGATATATTTAATCAAGTTTTCCCGGACTTCCAACATACAAATCAACCTGAAACTTTTTCCAGGTGTAAGCATCAATAAGACCTTTCATTTGAATCTACTTCCAGTCATGACACTTTAAACGGTTAATTTATAGAAATTTTCAAATTTTGTGTGTGCGATATATTCAATCGAGTTTTCCCGGACTTCCAACATAGAAATCGACCTGAAATTTTTTCCAGATGTGAGCATCAATAAGACCTTTCATTTTTATTTTCATCTATTTCCAGCCATGACACTTTAAACGGTTAATTTTTAGAAATTTTCAAATTTTGTGTGTGCGATATATTCAATCGAGTTTTCCCGGACTTCCAACATAGAAATCGACCTGAAATTTTTTCCAGATGTGAGCATCAATAGGACCTTTCATTTGAATCTATTTCCAGCCATGACACTTTAAACGGTTAATTTTTAGAAATTTTCAAATTTTGTGTGTGCGATATATTCAATCGAGTTTTCCCGGACTCCCAACATAGAAATGGACCTGAAATTTTTTCCAGGTGTGAGCATCAATAAGACCTTTCATTTGAATCTATTTCCAGCTATGACACTTTAAACGGTCAATTTTTAGAAATTTTCAAATTTTGTGTGTGCGATATATTCAATCGAGTTTTCCCGGACTTCCAACATAGAAATCGACCTGAAATTTTTTCCAGATGTGAGCATCAATAAGACCTTTCATTTGAATCTATTTCCAGCCATGACACTTTAAACGGTCAATTTTTAGAAATTTTCAAATTTTGTGTGTGCGATATATTCAATCGAGTTTTCCCGGACTTCTAACATACAAATGGAAATGAAATTTTTTCCAGGTGTAAGCATCAATAAGACCTTTCATTTGAATCTATATCCAGCCATGACACTTTAAACGGTCAATTTATAGAAATTTTCAAATTTTGTGTGTGCGATATATTCAATCGAGTTTTCCCGGACTTCCAACATAGAAATCGACCTGAAACTTTTTCCAGGTGTAAGCATCAATAAGACCTTTCATTTGAATCTACTTCCAGCCATTACACTTTAAACGGTTAATTTATAGAAATTTTCAAATTTTGTGTGTGCGATATATTCAATCGAGTTTTCCCGGACTTCCAACATAGAAATCGACCTGAAATTTTTTCCAGATGTGAGCATCAATAAGACCTTTCATTTGAATCTGTTTCCAGCCATGACACTTTAAACGGTTAATTTTTAGAAATTTTCAAATTTTGTGTGTGCGATATATTCAATCGAGTTTTCACGGACTTCCAACATAGAAATGGACCTGAAATTTTTTCCAGGTGTGAGCATCAATAAGACCTTTCATTTGAATCTATTTCCAGCCATGACACTTTAAACGGTCAATTTTTAGAAATTTTCAAATTTTGTGTGTGCGATATATTCAATCGAGTTTTCCCGGACTTCCAACATAGAAATCGACCTGAAATTTTTTCCAGATGTAAGCATCAATAAGACCAATTTTTTGAATCTATTTCCAACCATGACACTTTAAACGGTCAATTTTTAGAAATTTTCAAATTTTGTTTGTGTGTGATATATTTAATCAAGTTTTCCCGGACTTCCAACATAGAAATCGACCTGAAATTTTTTCCAGATGTAAGCATCAATAAGTCCTTTCATTTGAATCTAATTCCAGCCATGACACTTTAAACGGTCAATTTTTAGAAATTTTCAAATTTTGTGTGTGCGATATATTCAATCAAGTTTTCCCGGACTTCAAACATAGAAATTAACCTGAAATTTTTTCCAGATGTGAGCATCAATAAGACCTTTCATTTGAATCTATTTCCAGCCATGACACTTTAAACGGTCAATTTTTAGAAATTTTCAAATTTTGTGTGTGCGATATATTCAATCGAGTTTTCCCGGACTTCTAACATACAAATGGAAATGAAATTTTTTCCAGGTGTAAGCATCAATAAGACCTTTCATTTGAATCTATATCCAGCCATGACACTTTAAACGGTCAATTTATAGAAATTTTCAAATTTTGTGTGTGCGATATATTCAATCGAGTTTTCCCGGACTTCCAACATAGAAATCGACCTGAAACTTTTTCCAGGTGTAAGCATCAATAAGACCTTTCATTTGAATCTACTTCCAGCCATTACACTTTAAACGGTTAATTTATAGAAATTTTCAAATTTTGTGTGTGCGATATATTCAATCGAGTTTTCCCGGACTTCCAACATAGAAATCGACCTGAAATTTTTTCCAGATGTGAGCATCAATAAGACCTTTCATTTGAATCTGTTTCCAGCCATGACACTTTAAACGGTTAATTTTTAGAAATTTTCAAATTTTGTGTGTGCGATATATTCAATCGAGTTTTCACGGACTTCCAACATAGAAATGGACCTGAAATTTTTTCCAGGTGTGAGCATCAATAAGACCTTTCATTTGAATCTATTTCCAGCCATGACACTTTAAACGGTCAATTTTTAGAAATTTTCAAATTTTGTGTGTGCGATATATTCAATCGAGTTTTCCCGGACTTCCAACATAGAAATCGACCTGAAATTTTTTCCAGATGTAAGCATCAATAAGACCAATTTTTTGAATCTATTTCCAACCATGACACTTTAAACGGTCAATTTTTAGAAATTTTCAAATTTTGTTTGTGTGTGATATATTTAATCAAGTTTTCCCGGACTTCCAACATAGAAATCGACCTGAAATTTTTTCCAGATGTAAGCATCAATAAGTCCTTTCATTTGAATCTAATTCCAGCCATGACACTTTAAACGGTCAATTTTTAGAAATTTTCAAATTTTGTGTGTGCGATATATTCAATCAAGTTTTCCCGGACTTCAAACATAGAAATTAACCTGAAATTTTTTCCAGATGTGAGCATCAATAAGACCTTTCATTTGAATCTATTTCCAGCCATGACACTTTAAACGGTCAATTTATAGAAATTTTCAAATTTTGTGTGTGCGATATATTCAATCGAGTTTTCCCGGACTTCCAACATACAAATCGACCTGAAACTTTGTCCAGGTGTAAGCATCAATAAGACCTTTCATTTGAATCTACTTCCAGCCATGACACTTTAAACGGTCAATTTATAGAAATTTTCAAATTTTGTGTGTGCGATATATTCAATCGAGTTTTCCCGGACTTCCAACATAGAAATCGACCTGAAATTTTTTCCAGATGTGAGCATCAGTAAGACCTTTCATTTGAATCTATTTCCAGCCATGACACTTTAAACGGTTAATTTTTATAAATTTTCAAATTTTGTGTGTGCGATATATTCAATCGAGTTTTCCCGGACTCCCAACATAGAAATGGACCTGAAATTTTTTCCAGGTGTGAGCATCAATAAGACCTTTCATTTGAATCTATTTCCAGCCATGACACTTTAAACGGTCAATTTTTAGAAATTTTCAAATTTTGTGTGTGCGATATATTCAATCGAGTTTTCCCGGACTTCCAACATAGAAATCGACCTGAAATTTTTTCCAGATGTAAGCATCAATAAGACCAATTTTTTGAATCTATTTCCAACCATGACACTTTAAACGGTCAATTTTTAGAAATTTTCAAATTTTGTTTGTGTGTGATATATTTAATCAAGTTTTCCCGGACTTCCAACATACAAATCAACCTGAAACTTTTTCCAGATGTAAGCATCAATAAGACCAATTTTTTGAATCTATTTCCAACCATGACACTTTAAACGGTCAATTTTTAGAAATTTTCAAATTTTGTTTGTGTGTGATATATTTAATCAAGTTTTCCCGGACTTCCAACATAGAAATCGACCTGAAATTTTTTCCAGATGTAAGCATCAATAAGTCCTTTCATTTGAATCTAATTCCAGCCATGACACTTTAAACGGTCAATTTTTAGAAATTTTCAAATTTTGTGTGTGCGATATATTCAATCAAGTTTTCCCGGACTTCAAACATAGAAATTAACCTGAAATTTTTTCCAGATGTGAGCATCAATAAGACCTTTCATTTGAATCTATTTCCAGCCATGACACTTTAAACGGTCAATTTATAGAAATTTTCAAATTTTGTGTGTGCGATATATTCAATCGAGTTTTCCCGGACTTCCAACATAGAAATCGACCTGAAATTTTTTCCAGATGTGAGCATCAATAAGACCTTTCATTTGAATCTGTTTCCAGCCATGACACTTTAAACGGTTAATTTTTAGAAATTTTCAAATTTTGTGTGTGCGATATATTCAATCGAGTTTTCCCGGACTTCCAACATAGAAATCGACCTGAAATTTTTTCCAGATGTGAGCATCAGTAAGACCTTTCATTTGAATCTATTTCCAGCCATGACACTTTAAACGGTTAATTTTTATAAATTTTCAAATTTTGTGTGTGCGATATATTCAATCGAGTTTTCCCGGACTCCCAACATAGAAATGGACCTGAAATTTTTTCCAGGTGTGAGCATCAATAAGACCTTTCATTTGAATCTATTTCCAGCCATGACACTTTAAACGGTCAATTTTTAGAAATTTTCAAATTTTGTGTGTGCGATATATTCAATCGAGTTTTCCCGGACTTCCAACATAGAAATCGACCTGAAATTTTTTCCAGATGTAAGCATCAATAAGACCAATTTTTTGAATCTATTTCCAACCATGACACTTTAAACGGTCAATTTTTAGAAATTTTCAAATTTTGTTTGTGTGTGATATATTTAATCAAGTTTTCCCGGACTTCCAACATACAAATCAACCTGAAACTTTTTCCAGATGTAAGCATCAATAAGACCAATTTTTTGAATCTATTTCCAACCATGACACTTTAAACGGTCAATTTTTAGAAATTTTCAAATTTTGTTTGTGTGTGATATATTTAATCAAGTTTTCCCGGACTTCCAACATAGAAATCGACCTGAAATTTTTTCCAGATGTAAGCATCAATAAGTCCTTTCATTTGAATCTAATTCCAGCCATGACACTTTAAACGGTCAATTTTTAGAAATTTTCAAATTTTGTGTGTGCGATATATTCAATCAAGTTTTCCCGGACTTCAAACATAGAAATTAACCTGAAATTTTTTCCAGATGTGAGCATCAATAAGACCTTTCATTTGAATCTATTTCCAGCCATGACACTTTAAACGGTCAATTTATAGAAATTTTCAAATTTTGTGTGTGCGATATATTCAATCGAGTTTTCCCGGACTTCCAACATACAAATCGACCTGAAACTTTGTCCAGGTGTAAGCATCAATAAGACCTTTCATTTGAATCTACTTCCAGCCATGACACTTTAAACGGTCAATTTATAGAAATTTTCAAATTTTGTGTGTGCGATATATTCAATCGAGTTTTCCCGGACTTCCAACATAGAAATCGACCTGAAATTTTTTCCAGATGTGAGCATCAGTAAGACCTTTCATTTGAATCTATTTCCAGCCATGACACTTTAAACGGTTAATTTTTATAAATTTTCAAATTTTGTGTGTGCGATATATTCAATCGAGTTTTCCCGGACTCCCAACATAGAAATGGACCTGAAATTTTTTCCAGGTGTGAGCATCAATAAGACCTTTCATTTGAATCTATTTCCAGCCATGACACTTTAAACGGTCAATTTTTAGAAATTTTCAAATTTTGTGTGTGCGATATATTCAATCGAGTTTTCCCGGACTTCCAACATAGAAATCGACCTGAAATTTTTTCCAGATGTAAGCATCAATAAGACCAATTTTTTGAATCTATTTCCAACCATGACACTTTAAACGGTCAATTTTTAGAAATTTTCAAATTTTGTTTGTGTGTGATATATTTAATCAAGTTTTCCCGGACTTCCAACATACAAATCAACCTGAAACTTTTTCCAGGTGTAAGCATCAATAAGACCTTTCATTTGAATCTACTTCCAGTCATGACACTTTAAACGGTTAATTTATAGAAATTTTCAAATTTTGTGTGTGCGATATATTCAATCGAGTTTTCCCGGACTTCCAACATAGAAATCGACCTGAAATTTTTTCCAGATGTGAGCATCAATAAGACCTTTCATTTTTATTTTCATCTATTTCCAGCCATGACACTTTAAACGGTTAATTTTTAGAAATTTTCAAATTTTGTGTGTGCGATATATTCAATCGAGTTTTCCCGGACTTCCAACATAGAAATCGACCTGAAATTTTTTCCAGATGTGAGCATCAATAGGACCTTTCATTTGAATCTATTTCCAGCCATGACACTTTAAACGGTTAATTTTTAGAAATTTTCAAATTTTGTGTGTGCGATATATTCAATCGAGTTTTCCCGGACTCCCAACATAGAAATGGACCTGAAATTTTTTCCAGGTGTGAGCATCAATAAGACCTTTCATTTGAATCTATTTCCAGCTATGACACTTTAAACGGTCAATTTTTAGAAATTTTCAAATTTTGTGTGTGCGATATATTCAATCGAGTTTTCCCGGACTTCCAACATAGAAATCGACCTGAAATTTTTTCCAGATGTGAGCATCAATAAGACCTTTCATTTGAATCTATTTCCAGCCATGACACTTTAAACGGTCAATTTTTAGAAATTTTCAAATTTTGTGTGTGCGATATATTCAATCGAGTTTTCCCGGACTTCCAACATAGAAATCGACCTGAAATTTTTTCCAGATGTAAGCATCAATAAGACCAATTTTTTGAATCTATTTCCAACCATGACACTTTAAACGGTCAATTTTTAGAAATTTTCAAATTTTGTTTGTGTGTGATATATTTAATCAAGTTTTCCCGGACTTCCAACATAGAAATCGACCTGAAATTTTTTCCAGATGTAAGCATCAATAAGTCCTTTCATTTGAATCTATTTCCAGCCATGACACTTTAAACGGTCAATTTTTAGAAATTTTCAAATTTTGTGTGTGCGATATATTCAATCGAGTTTTCCCGGACTTCCAACATAGAAATCGACCTGAAAATTTTTCCAGATGTAAGCATCAATAAGACCTTTCATTTGAATCTGTTTCCAGCCATGACACTTTAAACGGTCAATTTTTAGAAATTTTCAAATTTTGTTTGTGTGTGATATATTTAATCAAGTTTTCCCGGACTTCCAACATAGAAATCGACCTGAAATTTTTTCCAGATGTAAGCATCAATAAGTCCTTTCATTTGAATCTATTTCCAGCCATGACACTTTAAACGGTCAATTTTTAGAAATTTTCAAATTTTGTGTGTGCGATATATTCAATCGAGTTTTCCCGGACTTCCAACATAGAAATCGACCTGAAATTTTTTCCAGATGTGAGCATCAATAAGACCTTTCATTTGAATCTATTTCCAGCCATGACACTTTAAACGGTTAATTTTTAGAAATTTTCAAATTTTGTGTGTGCGATATATTCAATCGAGTTTTCCCGGACTCCCAACATAGAAATGGACCTGAAATTTTTTCCAGGTGTGAGCATCAATAAGACCTTTCATTTGAATCTATTTCCAGCTATGACACTTTAAACGGTCAATTTTTAGAAATTTTCAAATTTTGTGTGTGCGATATATTCAATCGAGTTTTCCCGGACTTCCAACATAGAAATCGACCTGAAATTTTTTCCAGATGTAAGCATCAATAAGACCAATTTTTTGAATCTATTTCCAACCATGACACTTTAAACGGTCAATTTTTAGAAATTTTCAAATTTTGTTTGTGTGTGATATATTTAATCAAGTTTTCCCGGACTTCCAACATAGAAATCGACCTGAAATTTTTTCCAGATGTAAGCATCAATAAGTCCTTTCATTTGAATCTAATTCCAGCCATGACACTTTAAACGGTCAATTTTTAGAAATTTTCAAATTTTGTGTGTGCGATATATTCAGATAAGTTTTCCCGGACTTCCAACATAGAAATCGACCTGAAATTGTTTCCAAGTGGGAGCATCAATAAGACCTTTCATTTGAATCTATTTCCAGCCATGACACTTTAAACGGTCAATTTTTAGAAATTTTCAAATTTTGTGTGTGCGATATATTCAATCGAGTTTTCCCGGACTTCCAACATAGAAATCGACCTGAAATTTTTTCCAGATGTGAGCATCAATAGGACCTTTCATTTGAATCTATTTCCAGCCATGACACTTTAAACGGTTAATTTTTAGAAATTTTCAAATTTTGTGTGTGCGATATATTCAATCGAGTTTTCCCGGACTCCCAACATAGAAATGGACCTGAAATTTTTTCCAGGTGTGAGCATCAATAAGACCTTTCATTTGAATCTATTTCCAGCTATGACACTTTAAACGGTCAATTTTTAGAAATTTTCAAATTTTGTGTGTGCGATATATTCAATCGAGTTTTCCCGGACTTCCAACATAGAAATCGACCTGAAATTTTTTCCAGATGTGAGCATCAATAAGACCTTTCATTTGAATCTATTTCCAGCCATGACACTTTAAACGGTCAATTTTTAGAAATTTTCAAATTTTGTGTGTGCGATATATTCAATCGAGTTTTCCCGGACTTCCAACATAGAAATCGACCTGAAATTTTTTCCAGATGTAAGCATCAATAAGACCAATTTTTTGAATCTATTTCCAACCATGACACTTTAAACGGTCAATTTTTAGAAATTTTCAAATTTTGTTTGTGTGTGATATATTTAATCAAGTTTTCCCGGACTTCCAACATAGAAATCGACCTGAAATTTTTTCCAGATGTAAGCATCAATAAGTCCTTTCATTTGAATCTATTTCCAGCCATGACACTTTAAACGGTCAATTTTTAGAAATTTTCAAATTTTGTGTGTGCGATATATTCAATCGAGTTTTCCCGGACTTCCAACATAGAAATCGACCTGAAAATTTTTCCAGATGTAAGCATCAATAAGACCTTTCATTTGAATCTGTTTCCAGCCATGACACTTTAAACGGTCAATTTTTAGAAATTTTCAAATTTTGTTTGTGTGTGATATATTTAATCAAGTTTTCCCGGACTTCCAACATAGAAATCGACCTGAAATTTTTTCCAGATGTAAGCATCAATAAGTCCTTTCATTTGAATCTATTTCCAGCCATGACACTTTAAACGGTCAATTTTAAGAAATTTTCAAATTTTGTGTGTGCGATATATTCAATCGAGTTTTCCCGGACTTCCAACATAGAAATCGACCTGAAATTTTTTCCAGATGTGAGCATCAATAAGACCTTTCATTTGAATCTATTTCCAGCCATGACACTTTAAACGGTTAATTTTTAGAAATTTTCAAATTTTGTGTGTGCGATATATTCAATCGAGTTTTCCCGGACTCCCAACATAGAAATGGACCTGAAATTTTTTCCAGGTGTGAGCATCAATAAGACCTTTCATTTGAATCTATTTCCAGCTATGACACTTTAAACGGTCAATTTTTAGAAATTTTCAAATTTTGTGTGTGCGATATATTCAATCGAGTTTTCCCGGACTTCCAACATAGAAATCGACCTGAAATTTTTTCCAGATGTAAGCATCAATAAGACCAATTTTTTGAATCTATTTCCAACCATGACACTTTAAACGGTCAATTTTTAGAAATTTTCAAATTTTGTTTGTGTGTGATATATTTAATCAAGTTTTCCCGGACTTCCAACATAGAAATCGACCTGAAATTTTTTCCAGATGTAAGCATCAATAAGTCCTTTCATTTGAATCTAATTCCAGCCATGACACTTTAAACGGTCAATTTTTAGAAATTTTCAAATTTTGTGTGTGCGATATATTCAGATAAGTTTTCCCGGACTTCCAACATAGAAATCGACCTGAAATTGTTTCCAAGTGGGAGCATCAATAAGACCTTTCATTTGAATCTATTTCCAGCCATGACACTTTAAACGGTCAATTTTTAGAAATTTTCAAATTTTGTGTGTGCGATATATTCAATCAAGTTTTCCCGGACTTCAAACATAGAAATTAACCTGAAATTTTTTCCAGATGTGAGCATCAATAAGACCTTTCATTTGAATCTATTTCCAGCCATGACACTTTAAACGGTCAATTTTTAGAAATTTTCAAATTTTGTGTGTGCGATATATTCAATCGAGTTTTCCCGGACTTCTAACATACAAATGGAAATGAAATTTTTTCCAGGTGTAAGCATCAATAAGACCTTTCATTTGAATCTATATCCAGCCATGACACTTTAAACGGTCAATTTATAGAAATTTTCAAATTTTGTGTGTGCGATATATTCAATCGAGTTTTCCCGGACTTCCAACATAGAAATCGACCTGAAACTTTTTCCAGGTGTAAGCATCAATAAGACCTTTCATTTGAATCTACTTCCAGCCATTACACTTTAAACGGTTAATTTATAGAAATTTTCAAATTTTGTGTGTGCGATATATTCAATCGAGTTTTCCCGGACTTCCAACATAGAAATCGACCTGAAATTTTTTCCAGATGTGAGCATCAATAAGACCTTTCATTTGAATCTGTTTCCAGCCATGACACTTTAAACGGTTAATTTTTAGAAATTTTCAAATTTTGTGTGTGCGATATATTCAATCGAGTTTTCACGGACTTCCAACATAGAAATGGACCTGAAATTTTTTCCAGGTGTGAGCATCAATAAGACCTTTCATTTGAATCTATTTCCAGCCATGACACTTTAAACGGTCAATTTTTAGAAATTTTCAAATTTTGTGTGTGCGATATATTCAATCGAGTTTTCCCGGACTTCCAACATAGAAATCGACCTGAAATTTTTTCCAGATGTAAGCATCAATAAGACCAATTTTTTGAATCTATTTCCAACCATGACACTTTAAACGGTCAATTTTTAGAAATTTTCAAATTTTGTTTGTGTGTGATATATTTAATCAAGTTTTCCCGGACTTCCAACATAGAAATCGACCTGAAATTTTTTCCAGATGTAAGCATCAATAAGTCCTTTCATTTGAATCTATTTCCAGCCATGACACTTTAAACGGTCAATTTTTAGAAATTTTCAAATTTTGTGTGTGCGATATATTCAATCGAGTTTTCCCGGACTTCCAACATAGAAATCGACCTGAAATTTTTTCCAGATGTAAGCATCAATAAGACCAATTTTTTGAATCTATTTCCAACCATGACACTTTAAACGGTCAATTTTTAGAAATTTTCAAATTTTGTTTGTGTGTGATATATTTAATCAAGTTTTCCCGGACTTCCAACATAGAAATCGACCTGAAATTTTTTCCAGATGTAAGCATCAATAAGTCCTTTCATTTGAATCTATTTCCAGCCATGACACTTTAAACGGTCAATTTTTAGAAATTTTCAAATTTTGTGTGTGCGATATATTCAATCGAGTTTTCCCGGACTTCCAACATAGAAATCGACCTGAAATTTTTTCCAGATGTGAGCATCAATAGGACCTTTCATTTGAATCTATTTCCAGCCATGACACTTTAAACGGTTAATTTTTAGAAATTTTCAAATTATGTGTGTGCGATATATTCAATCGAGTTTTCCCGGACTCCCAACATAGAAATGGACCTGAAATTTTTTCCAGGTGTGAGCATCAATAAGACCTTTCATTTGAATCTATTTCCAGCTATGACACTTTAAACGGTCAATTTTTAGAAATTTTCAAATTTTGTGTGTGCGATATATTCAATCGAGTTTTCCCGGACTTCCAACATAGAAATCGACCTGAAATTTTTTCCAGATGTAAGCATCAATAAGACCTTTCATTTGAATCTATTTCCAGCCATGACACTTTAAACGGTCAATTTTTAGAAATTTTCAAATTTTGTGTGTGCGATATATTCAATCGAGTTTTCCCGGACTTCCAACATAGAAATCGACCTGAAATTTTTTCCAGATGTAAGCATCAATAAGACCAATTTTTTGAATCTATTTCCAACCATGACACTTTAAACGGTCAATTTTTAGAAATTTTCAAATTTTGTTTGTGTGTGATATATTTAATCAAGTTTTCCCGGACTTCCAACATAGAAATCGACCTGAAATTTTTTCCAGATGTAAGCATCAATAAGTCCTTTCATTTGAATCTAATTCCAGCCATGACACTTTAAACGGTCAATTTTTAGAAATTTTCAAATTTTGTGTGTGCGATATATTCAATCAAGTTTTCCCGGACTTCAAACATAGAAATTAACCTGAAATTTTTTCCAGATGTGAGCATCAATAAGACCTTTCATTTGAATCTATTTCCAGCCATGACACTTTAAACGGTCAATTTTTAGAAATTTTCAAATTTTGTGTGTGCGATATATTCAATCGAGTTTTCCCGGACTTCTAACATACAAATGGAAATGAAATTTTTTCCAGGTGTAAGCATCAATAAGACCTTTCATTTGAATCTATATCCAGCCATGACACTTTAAACGGTCAATTTATAGAAATTTTCAAATTTTGTGTGTGCGATATATTCAATCGAGTTTTCCCGGACTTCCAACATACAAATCGACCTGAAACTTTGTCCAGGTGTAAGCATCAATAAGACCTTTCATTTGAATCTACTTCCAGCCATGACACTTTAAACGGTCAATTTATAGAAATTTTCAAATTTTGTGTGTGCGATATATTCAATCGAGTTTTCCCGGACTTCCAACATAGAAATCGACCTGAAATTTTTTCCAGATGTGAGCATCAGTAAGACCTTTCATTTGAATCTATTTCCAGCCATGACACTTTAAACGGTTAATTTTTATAAATTTTCAAATTTTGTGTGTGCGATATATTCAATCGAGTTTTCCCGGACTCCCAACATAGAAATGGACCTGAAATTTTTTCCAGGTGTGAGCATGAATAAGACCTTTCATTTGAATCTATTTCCAGCCATGACACTTTAAACGGTCAATTTTTAGAAATTTTCAAATTTTGTGTGTGCGATATATTCAATCGAGTTTTCCCGGACTTCCAACATAGAAATCGACCTGAAATTTTTTCCAGATGTAAGCATCAATAAGACCAATTTTTTGAATCTATTTCCAACCATGACACTTTAAACGGTCAATTTTTAGAAATTTTCAAATTTTGTTTGTGTGTGATATATTTAATCAAGTTTTCCCGGACTTCCAACATACAAATCAACCTGAAACTTTTTCCAGGTGTAAGCATCAATAAGACCTTTCATTTGAATCTACTTCCAGTCATGACACTTTAAACGGTTAATTTATAGAAATTTTCAAATTTTGTGTGTGCGATATATTCAATCGAGTTTTCCCGGACTTCCAACATAGAAATCGACCTGAAATTTTTTCCAGATGTGAGCATCAATAAGACCTTTCATTTTTATTTTCATCTATTTCCAGCCATGACACTTTAAACGGTTAATTTTTAGAAATTTTCAAATTTTGTGTGTGCGATATATTCAATCGAGTTTTCCCGGACTTCCAACATAGAAATCGACCTGAAATTTTTTCCAGATGTGAGCATCAATAGGACCTTTCATTTGAATCTATTTCCAGCCATGACACTTTAAACGGTTAATTTTTAGAAATTTTCAAATTTTGTGTGTGCGATATATTCAATCGAGTTTTCCCGGACTCCCAACATAGAAATGGACCTGAAATTTTTTCCAGGTGTGAGCATCAATAAGACCTTTCATTTGAATCTATTTCCAGCTATGACACTTTAAACGGTCAATTTTTAGAAATTTTCAAATTTTGTGTGTGCGATATATTCAATCGAGTTTTCCCGGACTTCCAACATAGAAATCGACCTGAAATTTTTTCCAGATGTAAGCATCAATAAGACCAATTTTTTGAATCTATTTCCAACCATGACACTTTAAACGGTCAATTTTTAGAAATTTTCAAATTTTGTTTGTGTGTGATATATTTAATCAAGTTTTCCCGGACTTCCAACATAGAAATCGACCTGAAATTTTTTCCAGATGTAAGCATCAATAAGTCCTTTCATTTGAATCTATTTCCAGCCATGACACTTTAAACGGTCAATTTTTAGAAATTTTCAAATTTTGTGTGTGCGATATATTCAGATAAGTTTTCCCGGACTTCCAACATAGAAATCGACCTGAAATTGTTTCCAAGTGGGAGCATCAATAAGACCTTTCATTTGAATCTATTTCCAGCCATGACACTTTAAACGGTCAATTTTTAGAAATTTTCAAATTTTGTGTGTGCGATATATTCAATCGAGTTTTCCCGGACTCCCAACATAGAAATCGACCTGAAATTTTTTCCAGGTGTGAGCATCAATAAGACCTTTCATTTGAATCTATTTCCAGCTATGACACTTTAAACGGTCAATTTTTAGAAATTTTCAAATTTTGTGTGTGCGATCTATTCAATCGAGTTTTCCCGGACTTCCAACATAGAAATCGACCTGAAATTTTTTCCAGATGTAAGCATCAATAAGACCAATTTTTTGAATCTATTTCCAACCATGACACTTTAAACGGTCAATTTTTAGAAATTTTCAAATTTTGTTTGTGTGTGATATATTTAATCAGGTTTTCCCGGACTTCCAACATAGAAATCGACCTGAAATTTTTTCCAGATGTAAGCATCAATAAGTCCTTTCATTTGAATCTATTTCCAGCCATGACACTTTAAACGGTCAATTTTTAGAAATTTTCAAATTTTGTGTGTGCGATATATTCAATCGAGTTTTCCCGGACTTCCAACATAGAAATCGACCTGAAATTTTTTCCAGATGTGAGCATCAATAGGACCTTTCATTTGAATCTATTTCCAGCCATGACACTTTAAACGGTTAATTTTTAGAAATTTTCAAATTTTGTGTGTGCGATATATTCAATCGAGTTTTCCCGGACTCCCAACATAGAAATGGACCTGAAATTTTTTCCAGGTGTGAGCATCAATAAGACCTTTCATTTGAATCTATTTCCAGCCATGACACTTTAAACGGTCAATTTTTAGAAATTTTCAAATTTTGTGTGTGCGATATATTCAATCGAGTTTTCCCGGACTTCCAACATAGAAATCGACCTGAAATTTTTTCCAGATGTAAGCATCAATAAGACCAATTTTTTGAATCTATTTCCAACCATGACACTTTAAACGGTCAATTTTTAGAAATTTTCAAATTTTGTTTGTGTGTGATATATTTAATCAAGTTTTCCCGGACTTCCAACATAGAAATCGACCTGAAATTTTTTCCAGATGTAAGCATCAATAAGTCCTTTCATTTGAATCTAATTCCAGCCATGACACTTTAAACGGTCAATTTTTAGAAATTTTCAAATTTTGTGTGTGCGATATATTCAGATAAGTTTTCCCGGACTTCCAACATAGAAATCGACCTGAAATTGTTTCCAAGTGGGAGCATCAATAAGACCTTTCATTTGAATCTATTTCCAGCCATGACACTTTAAACGGTCAATTTTTAGAAATTTTCAAATTTTGTGTGTGCGATATATTCAATCAAGTTTTCCCGGACTTCAAACATAGAAATTAACCTGAAATTTTTTCCAGATGTGAGCATCAATAAGACCTTTCATTTGAATCTATTTCCAGCCATGACACTTTAAACGGTCAATTTTTAGAAATTTTCAAATTTTGTGTGTGCGATATATTCAATCGAGTTTTCCCGGACTTCTAACATACAAATGGAAATGAAATTTTTTCCAGGTGTAAGCATCAATAAGACCTTTCATTTGAATCTACTTCCAGCCATGACACTTTAAACGGTCAATTTATAGAAATTTTCAAATTTTGTGTGTGCGATATATTCAATCGAGTTTTCCCGGACTTCTAACATACAAATGGAAATGAAATTTTTTCCAGGTGTAAGCATCAATAAGACCTTTCATTTGAATCTATATCCAGCCATGACACTTTAAACGGTCAATTTATAGAAATTTTCAAATTTTGTGTGTGCGATATATTCAATCGAGTTTTCCCGGACTTCCAACATAGAAATCGACCTGAAACTTTTTCCAGGTGTAAGCATCAATAAGACCTTTCATTTGAATCTACTTCCAGCCATTACACTTTAAACGGTTAATTTATAGAAATTTTCAAATTTTGTGTGTGCGATATATTCAATCGAGTTTTCCCGGACTTCCAACATACAAATGGAAATGAAATTTTTTCCAGATGTGAGCATCAATAAGACCTTTCATTTGAATCTGTTTCCAGCCATGACACTTTAAACAGTTAATTTTTAGAAATTTTCAAATTTTGTGTGTGCGATATATTCAATCGAGTTTTCCCGGACTTCCAACATAGAAATGGACCTGAAATTTTTTCCAGGTGTGAGCATCAATAAGACCTTTCATTTGAATCTATTTCCAGCCATGACACTTTAAACGGTCAATTTTTAGAAATTTTCAAATTTTGTGTGTGCGATATATTCAATCGAGTTTTCCCGGACTTCCAACATAGAAATCGACCTGAAATTTTTTCCAGATGTAAGCATCAATAAGACCAATTTTTTGAATCTATTTCCAACCATGACACTTTAAACGGTCAATTTTTAGAAATTTTCAAATTTTGTTTGTGTGTGATATATTTAATCAAGTTTTCCCGGACTTCCAACATAGAAATCGACCTGAAATTTTTTCCAGATGTAAGCATCAATAAGTCCTTTCATTTGAATCTATTTCCAGCCATGACACTTTAAACGGTCAATTTTTAGAAATTTTCAAATTTTGTGTGTGCGATATATTCAATCGAGTTTTCCCGGACTTCCAACATAGAAATCGACCTGAAATTTTTTCCAGATGTAAGCATCAATAAGACCAATTTTTTGAATCTATTTCCAACCATGACACTTTAAACGGTCAATTTTTAGAAATTTTCAAATTTTGTTTGTGTGTGATATATTTAATCAAGTTTTCCCGGACTTCCAACATAGAAATCGACCTGAAATTTTTTCCAGATGTAAGCATCAATAAGTCCTTTCATTTGAATCTAATTCCAGCCATGACACTTTAAACGGTCAATTTTTAGAAATTTTCAAATTTTGTGTGTGCGATATATTCAGATAAGTTTTCCCGGACTTCCAACATAGAAATCGACCTGAAATTGTTTCCAAGTGGGAGCATCAATAAGACCTTTCATTTGAATCTATTTCCAGCCATGACACTTTAAACGGTCAATTTTTAGAAATTTTCAAATTTTGTGTGTGCGATATATTCAATCGAGTTTTCCCGGACTTCTAACATACAAATGGAAATGAAATTTTTTCCAGGTGTAAGCATCAATAAGACCTTTCATTTGAATCTATATCCAGCCATGACACTTTAAACGGTCAATTTATAGAAATTTTCAAATTTTGTGTGTGCGATATATTCAATCGAGTTTTCCCGGACTTCCAACATAGAAATCGACCTGAAACTTTTTCCAGGTGTAAGCATCAATAAGACCTTTCATTTGAATCTACTTCCAGCCATGACACTTTAAACGGTTAATTTATAGAAATTTTCAAATTTTGTGTGTGCGATATATTCAATCGAGTTTTCCCGGACTTCCAACATAGAAATCGACCTGAAATTTTTTCCAGATGTGAGCATCAATAAGACCTTTCATTTGAATCTATTTCCAGCCATGACACTTTAAACGGTTAATTTTTAGAAATTTTCAAATTTTGTGTGTGCGATATATTCAATCGAGTTTTCCCGGACTCCCAACATAGAAATGGACCTGAAATTTTTTCCAGGTGTGAGCATGAATAAGACCTTTCATTTGAATCTATTTCCAGCCATGACACTTTAAACGGTCAATTTTTAGAAATTTTCAAATTTTGTGTGTGCGATATATTCAATCGAGTTTTCCCGGACTTCCAACATAGAAATCGACCTGAAATTTTTTCCAGATGTAAGCATCAATAAGACCAATTTTTTGAATCTATTTCCAACCATGACACTTTAAACGGTCAATTTTTAGAAATTTTCAAATTTTGTTTGTGTGTGATATATTTAATCAAGTTTTCCCGGACTTCCAACATACAAATCGACCTGAAACTTTTTCCAGGTGTAAGCATCAATAAGACCTTTCATTTGAATCTACTTCCAGCCATGACACTTTAAACGGTTAATTTATAGAAATTTTCAAATTTTGTGTGTGCGATATATTCAATCGAGTTTTCCCGGACTTCCAACATAGAAATCGACCTGAAACTTTTTCCAGGTGTAAGCATCAATAAGACCTTTCATTTGAATCTATATCCAGCCATGACACTTTAAACGGTTAATTTATAGAAATTTTCAAATTTTGTGTGTGCGATATATTCAATCGAGTTTTCCTGGACTTCCAACATAGAAATGGACCTGAAATTTTTTCCAGATGTGAGCATCAATAAGACCTTTCATTTGAATCTATTTCCAGCCATGACACTTTAAACGGTCAATTTTTAGAAATTTTCAAATTTTGTGTGTGCGATATATTCAATCGAGTTTTCCCGGACTCCCAACATAGAAATGGACCTGAAATTTTTTCCAGGTGTGAGCATCAATAAGACCTTTCATTTGAATCTATTTCCAGCCATGACACTTTAAACGGTCAATTTTTAGAAATTTTCAAATTTTGTGTGTGCGATATATTCAATCGAGTTTTCCCGGACTTCCAACATAGAAATCGACCTGAAATTTTTTCCAGATGTAAGCATCAATAAGACCAATTTTTTGAATCTATTTCCAACCATGACACTTTAAACGGTCAATTTTTAGAAATTTTCAAATTTTGTTTGTGTGTGATATATTTAATCAAGTTTTCCCGGACTTCCAACATAGAAATCGACCTGAAATTTTTTCCAGATATAAGCATCAATAAGTCCTTTCATTTGAATCTATTTCCAGCCATGACACTTTAAACGGTCAATTTTTAGAAATTTTCAAATTTTCTGTGTGCGATATATTCAGATAAGTTTTCCCGGATTTCCAACATAGAAATCGACCTGAAATTGTTCCCAAGTGGGAGCATCAATAAGACTTTTCATTTGAATCTATTTCCAGCCATGACACTTTAAACGGTCAATTTTTAGAAATTTTCAAATTTTGTGTGTGCGATATATTCAATCAAGTTTTCCCGGACTTCAAACATAGAAATTAACCTGAAATTTTTTCCAGATGTGAGCATCAATAAGACCTTTCATTTGAATCTATTTCCAGCCATGACACTTTAAACAGTCAATTTATAGAAATTTTCAAATTTTGTGTGTGCGATATATTCAATCGAGTTTTCCCGGACTTCCAACATAGAAATCGACCTTTAAAATGATAATTATTAAAAGGCGAGCCATCTTAAAAATTTTCCAAACACTTAACTAAAAATACATTTAACGCTTTAATTCCAAACATGTAATTAATACAGTACTTAGAGAAATTAGGTTTTGTATATTAATTTTTATTGTTTCGAATGAAAATTTTTTATTTTAAATTTTTTAGTTGGTTTTTAGGAAGATCAAACTAAAAATTTGCAATAAAAATAATTACATTTTGGCAGAAAATTCGTATCTGCATTATCGACATTTTTCGGCTGGGATGTTACCGACCAAAATCGGCTGTCATTTTCGTTTGATTAGTTTGAAACTGCATTATCGACATTTTTCGGCTGGAGTCGGCTAACTTTAATAGGGTCGCATGATGGAACAAATCATAGATCCAATTGAAAAAATATGTGTCGGCCACAGAAGAAGAGGAAAGTAATTTAAAATATGTCACTGAGGGATATTACGATACCATCAAAAATGAACATGATAATATTGTCACCAAAATTACCACAGAAAATGACAGCCATCTAACAAACAACAACAAGTTTGATGTACGATTGCCGAAAATCGAAATTCCAGTTTTCTACGGGGAATACACGAAATGGAAAGGATTTGCAGATATATTTGAAAAATGAATACACAACAACGATAAGCTTACCGAAACCCACAAGATCAACTATTTGAAGTTTCATCTAGGGGGTTCAGCTGCTAAACTAATAAACCATCTGGAGTCAACGGAAGATAACTATCGAGTGGCGTACGAAATAATAAAAAAGAGATACAACTATGAAAGAATTTTGTCAAGAACGTATTTCAACCAGTTGATTAATCAGCCTAATATAACAACAAAGAGTGCTTCAGGTATCAGAATAATGCATGATACCACAAAGGAAGCAATCCACAATATCAACAACATTATCAAAGAGGAGGATAAGTTCGATGCTCTGATCACTCATATTATACTACAATAAAAATTAGATAATGAGACAATCAGGTTAAAATTTATATAAATTTTTGGAATTCTTAGAAAAACGGTTTCAACCTCTAGAAACAATAAGTAATAAAGGTACTCGCCAACCAATAACAACCGGTAACCGATACCAAACAACTTCAAGATTTCAACCGCCAAAGGCATTAACAATGGTAACAACAAATGTACATAAATGCGTTAATTGTAATGGATTACATAAAATTGAACAATGCAGATCGTTCCTACAAATGTCAACTTTGGAGCGCAACAAGATATGCAGTATAAAAAAACTTTCCAGAATATATCTGGGTGATCAAAATCTCTCCCGAGCTTGTCGATCAGAAGCAAAATGTTTGGTGTGCAAAGGCAGTCATCACACTGTGCTTCACACAAGAGAAGGACCCTCTAAAAATACCAGTGAATACCAACAAAAAACAACTCCTGCGCCTCATCACCCAACCACAGAACCGGTAAAACCAACGATCAGAACACATATGTTCAACAGTACAACAACAGAATCACAAGTACTTTTAAGCACAGCATTAGTAAAAGTTATGACAGATGGCCGTCATCCAGAACTATTAAGAGTACTCATTAATCCCGGCTCTCAAGCATCCTTCATAACTCACGAGGCTGCCAAGAAACTAAACATACAAAGTAAAAGAACATACATTGAAGTAAAGGGAGGAATTAAAGCAGGTATACCAGATCAACAACTAACGTTTCATATTGAACCTAGATTCTCCTAAAGTTCAAAATGCAAATGAGTGCATTGGTTGTTCATAAATTAGTAGGAAACCTACCGGAGTACAGCTTTGACGCCTGGAACTGGCCTCATATCAATAATCTATTATGGGCAGATCCAAATTATAATATGCCAAACAAAATCGACATATTACTTGATGCAGACTATTATCCGGCCATAGTAATGAACGATATAGTAAAAGGTGCAACAAAAGATCCAGTTGCACAAAATAACAGAACTAGGATGGATAATATTTGGGCCACTTCATCATGGAAAGTCAACAGCCATTCAGTGCATGATCACTCAAACAGAATTGGAAAACAGATTACGGAAATTTCGGGAGATTGAAGAAATACAAAATGAGAGAGCACTAACTGACGAAGAACAACAATGCCAGGAACATTACATTAAAAATCACCAGCGAGACATCAATGGGAGATATATAGTGTGAATTCCATTCAAAACAAACCCGCCAATCATCGGAGCGTCAAAGAATAGGGCATTAGCCAGATTTCTACAGATCTAGAGGAAACTTGCCGGGTCGCACCATCATTCGCAAGTGACTATAAAAAATGTATAAAGGAGTATATAGAGTAAGGTCACATGAAACTCTGCAATAAGGAAGCTAAAGTAAAAACATCAACAACAGAAGAATAATTTATACCTCATCACGCGGTGATTAAAGAAAGTAGCACGACCACAAGACTACGCGTTGTGTTTGACGCATCCACAAAACCAAGCAACAACAAGAGCCTCAATGATCAACAATTAATCGGACCAACTTGACAAAAAGGGAGAGCTGATATCACTCCTGCTGAGATGGAGGAAACATAAGGTTGTTTTTACCGCAGACCTTGAGAAAATGTACCGCCAAATCCTCGTACACGAAGACGATCAACAATATCAAAAAATACTATGGAGACAAAATGAAAATGAGCAGATCTAAGAATACCAATTAACAACAGTATCATTCGGAACCGCTAGTGCTCGTTATCTAGCCATTCGCACCTTGCAACAGTTAGCGAATGATGAAAAAGACGAATTTTCCATAGCAGCTTATACAATTTTAGAAGACTGCTATATGTAGATGACATTTTAACAGGTAGTGATTCTCTATAGAAGAAGCACAACGAAGACAACAACAATTAACGAAAATACTAGGGAAAGGAGGATTTCAACTTCGAAAATGGGCAAGTAACTGTCAGGATCTGTTGTAACAAATTCCACATGAATCACGATCAATAAACAAAACAAAATAGATAAAAAATTACACGAAACTATAAAAACTCAGGGAATTTCATGGAACCCTAAAACCGACACATTTGAATTTAAAATAAATATTAGAACAAATAAATCGAATGTCGTCACGAAAAGGAGCCTGTTATCTGAAGTATCACAATTATTTGATCCACTCGGTTGGTTATCACCAACCATCATCGTAGCAAAAATACTACTGCAAAAACTATGGTTAACAGGACTAGAATGGGACAAACCAGTACCAGAAAACATAGCAACAAAATGGAAAAACTATAAAAAAACGTTACGTGCGCTAGAAAAAATAAACGTGCAACGATGGATGGAAACAACTGCCAATTCACCGGTAACACTGTTTGGGTTTTGTGATGTGTCAGAAAATGTTTATATGCCGCTGTAATATATTGCCTCCAAAACAACAATAATGGAAGTAAGGGACACCCTTATTTACTTATCTCAAAAACTAAAGTCGCACCAATAAAGTTCTAACAACCAATTCTTAGATTAGAATTCTGTGGTGGATTATTGTTGTCTAGGCTATTGGCAAAAGTAATTAAAAGCCTACGGATAGCCAAAATAAATACAAATGCGTTTACGGGTTCAAAAATTGCACTCGCATGGATCAAATCAGAACCACATCGATTTAAAACTATGTTAAATCACCTGAAAATCTCGCGGACTGCGCCTCAAGAGGGGTAGAAGCCGAACGTCTCATTAATCATAAATGATGGTGGAACGGACCAGACTGGCTTACAAACGACCGAAATATATGGCCAACTACTAATTCGGAAGTACAACCTGAAGACGTTCGGGATCAAAGGGTGCAATAACAACGCCTGTCAAAGAAAATGACCCCTTTAGTGATCTCTTTTTAAGACACTCAAATTTAAAAAAGATTCAGCGAATAGTGTCGTATTGTAAACGCTTCATTAATAAGTTGAAATTAGTAAAATACGAATCAACCAACATAATTTCACCAAACGAAATGCAAGAAGCTTTGCATCATTTAATTAAAAATGCTCAACTAGAACAATATAAAGGTAAAATGAAATATACAATTTAAAAAGGCACAAATACCTTAACATTAAAAGCTAATTGTTACCATTGTCTCCATTCTTAAAAGATGAACTATTAAGAGTTGGGGGCAGACTACACAATTCAACAGCCTGGTCATATGATGAGAAGCATCCTATCATTCTACCGAAATCACATCCAATAGTAAACTTGATAATCCAAGAGGGCCACAAAACAACAATTAACATTAGCACATATTCGAACGAAATATTGGATTACTAATGGCAGAAATCTTGTCAGACTACAAATATCTAAATGTTTAAGATGTCATCATTTCAGCAAAACTATCAAAACCCTACTAATGGCCAATTTACCAGAAGCAAGAATAACTCCCACCAGACCATTCCTAAAAAAAGAGTGGATTACGCTGGGCCATTCAGCGTCAGAGTATCAAAAGGTAGAGGTAATAAATCTTATAAAGGATACCATGCAATTTTTGTGTGTATGTCAACCAATGCTGTGCACATTGAAGTGGTCAGTGATCTAACAACCGACGCGTTCATATCGGCATACAAACGCTTCATTTCACGGAGAGGAATATGCACAGATATTTTTTGCGATAACGGCACTAATTTGGTGGGTGCTAGCAAGGCAATGGAATTAAAAACTTTGAAAACAATACAAGAAACAGCTTCCAATATTATTATTTCTACCGCCGACCAAGGCACGAAATGGCTCCATTCTCATCCCGCCAGGAGCACCACATTTCGGTGGCTTATAGGAAGCAGCTGTAGAATCTGTAAAATATCACTTGAAACGACTGATATGGGAAGCAACATTGACGTTTGAAGAACTTACAACCGTAACATGTCAAATAGAGGCCTTTCTTAATTCAAGACCTATATCACCAATGACCAACGATCCAACTGATCCTACATTCTTAACTCCCGGCATTTCCTAATTGGGGAATCTCCCTCAACACAATCAGAAGAAAGCATTTCAGAGGAAAATATGAATTTGTGAACCAGATGGAAATTAAACCAAAAAATGAAGGAAGACTTCTGGAAGAGATGGTCACCCGACTATTTGCATCAATTACAACAACGAGCAAAATGGACCACAAGTACACCTAATTTAAGGATCGGACAATTAGTTCTTGTTCGAGATAACAACATTCCACCATCAATATGGGTAACTGGACGGATTACAGAAGTTCATCCAGGAGAAGACGGAATAGTTTGAGTGGTAACACTTCGCGGCTCCGGAAGGGCTCTTATAAAAAGACCAATAACAAAATTGGCGCCTCTTCCTATCGATAATAGCATCAAAGAGTAAAGTGCGAATTCGGCTACTCAAACAACTACAGCATTGTCAACCATAGTTATTAATAACTCTAAATCTAGGAAGCGCAAATCACCTGAAGAACTCTCACGTGAAGAAAAAAAATCACCAAGACTTTGGATGCGTGGTCAAATAGAAGAGGATGTAAAGAAGGCTGCAAGAAACATCAAACCGATTCATCAACCTCAAATAAAAAGAAGGAAAATTCGACCATGTTATCAATCTCGATTAATGCTTTATACTATGATTCCATTATTAAGCTTACTTGGGATATGCTCAGCGATAACCAACAACTCTAAATTTGATATCACCACTCTAAACACTACAACCAGGATATATTTTGAAAATATTGGGACAACTCAGTTGTGTTAATAGAAGCACAAGGATATAACGCAGCGATCGAAAGAATGGACAACTTCTGCCAAGAGTATAATGGGTGGTTACAACTAAGGCCCGCGATCATACAACTAAAACAACAAATGAGCAACATAAATCACAGTAACTAAATATTCGAACCTACATATAAATCTAGTTGGATAAAAAGAGGTTTAGTGAATGTAGCTGGCACACTTAGCAACCAACTATTTGAAATCCTTGACGAAGACGATGCACAACGATACGATAATGAAATAAATTCAATAAAAAATAATGAAGAACAGTTACTGATCAAATTACTGAAAGAACAAATTACAATCACTGAATCAACAGTGAATATTATAAAAAAGGATTGGATCAATTTAGTACAGCGAAATGAGAATGAGAACCTAGCAATACAAAAATTTATAGCGCTATGGATATATTTATCAATAGAAATGATAACCTTCACTTCAACACAACAACAACTAATCGATGTCATTACTCATTACATATATCCACCATAGCAAAATAAATGCTTTCATTCTCAAACCAGATCAACTTAAAATGGAACTGCAAAAATTACACGAAATAATCCCAGCCGATGCTACCATATATAGAGAAATAAGTATGACAACATTGTACCAAATACTTTTTACGCTATTTGCCGTAGGCACTTGGCGAAACACACTTATACTTAATAAACACATTTTTATTAATCACTTGTTTTTTGTTTCGCAGAATTATTTTGAATAATTTTCAAAAAGTTTAAAAAATCACTCGATCGCTTTCGACTTGTTAGGTCATCATCAGGAGTATCTACTGATTTGTATAAATAAAAATTTTGTTATATAGCGGAAAAAAGCAAAAAATAAATAAAAGAAGGAGGGACAAAAAATAAGCAATAAAAATTGATCTACGGATCGCGCAGGTAGGCGATGAGTCATAGGTTGAGTAACAAAATTAAAGGTATATTATTCCGTACGTGAGAATAGAAAAGGGCGGGATCTGTAATTGGTGAGAACCGGATTTCTCTCTGTTCGTTAAGGATATTTTGGTTAAAAATATTGATTTTCTAATTTCGTAAGAAATATCAATATTTCTTAACGAATGATGACCTAACAAGTCGAAATCGATCGAGTGATTTTTTAAACTTTTTGAAAATTATTCAAAATAATTCTGCGAAACAAAAAACAAGTGATTAATAAAAATGTGTTTAATAAGTATTGTACCAAATGATGACAGCTAAGGTTGGACAAGCAAACAACGTATTAATTTTTGAACTAAAAATGCCTTTACTGACCAACAAGGTATATCAAATCATTAAACCAATCGCTATCCCAACCAGACACAACGACAAGTTTGCGTACATAAACCCATCAAGTGAATTGTTTTTGATAAGCTTAAATAGAGAATCCTACTTCGCAATGTCAGAAGACCAACGTTCGGCCTGCAAGACCATAAAGATCACTGAATATATATGTATGATCCACAACGTGATTCAGAGCACGCAAAAGAAACCAACACCATGTGAGATTAATTTGGTCATGGACAGGGAAACAAATACAGACAATTGCGAGATTCGATTCATAACAGAGCGAAATAAGTGGATTCCCACACACAATCCAGGTACATGGATTTTTAAATTTCTGAAAAGGATCACAAGATAAATATTATTTGCAACAAGGAGGAAACGACCACAACTATAAGAGGAACAGGAGCTATAATGATGCACAAGGCCTGCACAATTACCGATGGAACAACAATTATACATTCCATTCAAAACTTTAATACAAAGGTAGCAGTATTCTATCAGCCAACGATAAATCTCAGCAGCCTACTCATTCAAGCAGAGACCGTAACGTACCTGACCTCTACCAATAGAATTTCCACAAAAAATAACGAATTCAGTGACATACTCATGGATTTAAATCAACTGTCAACTAATATTACTCATCTGAGGACTTCAATACATGATAAAGATCAATAATTGCATGATGTTCACCACTACATTATTCTATATGGGATCATCATTGCTTTTATAGGATTCATCATTGCATGGATTTGCTGTCATAAAGCCGTAACATCTTTAAAACCACAATCATCTAGTGAAAGAGTTAGTCCACATCCATTGCCACGTTCAAGCACATAACATTAGCGACACAAATATGTCATCAACATAAATAAGTATACGAAGAGGTTAATTCACTTAAATCGCTTATATGCCAAATATATTACAAATCATTCTTGACAGTGTGTCAATAAGTCTTATGTGTCGAATCAGCAACTAAAAAGTTCAATATACGAACTACAATTTTATATTAAAATTAAGTAAACTATAATGTAAGCAATTATATTTTGTTGCTGTTATTAATATTACAAAATTTGTATATAAACCAAAACAAAATTAATAAAAGTTAAGTAGTTAAATACACTTCAGACTGTTATTATTCCTCACCAGTGGTAAGATAATAACAACTCACTACGAAGCTAAGTTAGGAATTACAACCCGACTTAACAGACAGTTTTAAATGAACATTCAAACAATTTTATGACTCTACTACTAAATTAATTTTAAAAAAATATTTTGCTTCCCACTGTATTTTATTGTTTGTATGTTGCCCTAATTTTCTGGGACGTAACATTTAAATTTGAGTTACAGTTTTTGAACAACCGTTGGGCACCGAATTTCCGTCAAAATACGTTTTGATTTAAATATCTGATTTTACAAAGTTAATCGAGATAATCCCATCAAGTTTGTCAATTTGCAACCGTCAGCTGGAGCATCCACTCCACAGAACTGAAGTTAGTTACGGAAACTTCAAACTAAGTAGTTAGCGCAGTTTTAAATTATTAGGTGAACGTAAGTGGACCCCAGCCAATTTGTGTTCATCCGTTAATGTGGGTCTATAACAAACAGTTGGGCCAAAATATCGCCTGAGAGTTCCAATTAACTGCTAAATGCTACCTTTGTGAAGTATTTAACGTTAATAAAAAATGTAGCTACGCATTTTAACGAAAAGTGTAGACTCAAAAAGTGTAGATACACAAATTATCAAAAAGTGTAGCTGGAAAAGAAAAAGTTTGGAATGCGAAATACCTAATATAATTAAAATTAATAAAAATAAACAATAAATATTGAGAATCACAGTACCAAAATAATAAACTTATTTACTGTTTTTATAAAAAAAAGAAGTCTTTTTAATTCAAAAAATCTTTAGAACCGCAAGTACCGAGTGTGGAATTTAGTGTTGCAAATGGATTTAGTCAGTGAAGAAACTATTAAACATGCTTGGAAACTCATGCAACGTATTAGCATAGAAAAATAAGTTTAACATAGATTTCTCATTTGTATAAAACGAATTCAATTTCAATGTCTTGATTTTATTTGTGATTTTACATTGCGCACACTGTAAAATCACAAATACAATCATGATATTAGAATTTCATTTTTATCTTTCGTTTTATACAAATGAAAAATCGATGGTAGACTTATTTTTCTATGGTATTAGTCTATAACAAAATGCTGATATACGTCGTTTGTGCATAAAGCAACCCTAGTAAGATGACTGCAAAGAAAAAAAAAACTGCATCTACCATAGATCCAATCTGGATGAGCTAAAAATATTATAGAACAGTAGAAAAGGGTTCTAGATACACGGTTAAAACGGTTGGGTCTGAGCTTGATAAATTATTTGGTTATTTACTCGAAAGTGTGCACCGTTATCCTTAAATTCCTCACCAGACAATTACTCATGAACAAGTTGATACTATTTCATCTCATTAATGGATTTTCAATTTTATGGATTTTTTATAGGCTAAAGCGTAATGTTTTCTTCGGTGAAATCCTGGGATCATTTCAAAGACTGTCTTCTCCATTGCAAAACTTGGCTTGATATGTTGATGTGTAATTTTATTGATTTCTAATATGTTGAGTCAACATTTGTGCTTAAATTGTGTATCAAATGGAAATTAAATATTTAATCATGTTCTCCACCTATACTTATACGTTTTTATACATTTGTTTTATTTTAATTGTAAGGAGTTCACATACTAATTTAAACAATTAATACAAATAATGAAAAAAAAACTTGTTTACTTCGTATAGGTATTCACTAAAAAAAATTGTAAAAATTATTCTCAGGAGATTCCTTTTCAGAACAATTTCGTTATTATTATTTTTACTATTACTATAATCTTAGATGATTATGAATAAAACAAATTTTTTTTTTAAATGAAATTTTATTTTTTAATACCCTTAAACCTACAAGATTTATATGAATACGTAATGTAATTACCTGTGTATACATATGTGTTCGAAAACTGATATGTCTAATTAATTTTTAATTTTCATTCTCAAATACAATTTAATTTTAATAAGCACACATTCAAAATTTAATTTGGGGTTTCTTCTTTCGGTTTTATGCTGATGGGAAATGGTGGTTAGAGTTTTTTGCAATTGTGTTGACAGTATGGTGATGGTGAAACATTAAATCAATAAAATAAATTAATTGGGGGCCTACATTTTGTACATTTATTGCCATTTTGGAAATTTGTTACCAAAATAAATTAAAACTAGTAGTATGGAATTGAAGTGTGGGGAATTTTCTTTCTGCTTTAATCAATCAAAAATTTAATTAAGCATGTCGAGTTTATGTCATCATATAATGGCATCTGCGATAACATCAGTAAAATTTGGCTACAATGGACTGACACATCTAGAAATTTTTTAAAAATTTTAATCATAATGACAAATTTTGCTACATACAAATTTTGTTACCTACATGATATTCTAATGGAAGCAAACCCTATGCATGTCGGTAAGATAAATTGACATTTGTTACCAATTCAGCTGGTAACAGATACTATAAACTTGAATTTGATCTTACAGTAGACAGACGAAAATGGGACTAGAATGTTGTTATACACAATAGTGAACAAACGAAATACTTTCAATGTACACAGACACTCTGCTAAAGTACCTGCCATAAACTAAATCCTTGACACATAACAATGTCAATTCTACAAAAGCTGTTTGCTACCATCCATCCACCATACATCTATCTACATTTATATATAAACAATTACACACATGCAACGATACCAAAAGTGCAGATAACAGTAATAATACAACAATTTTTATAGTTTTTAATTTTTTCAACAACTAAAATCTCTGTCATTAAAACCAGCAACTAACACAATGTTCCACACATACCCTAGCCAGTATATGCGATTATGCTGCAAATTTCAAAAAACGACATAAACATTTTTGTTGTTGGATGTACAAAAATATAATATAAAAAATATTTTTTTTTTGTTATTAAATAAAAATAAATTTTTTATTTTAAAATTAAATCCAACATACACAATAAAAATTCCCAACATACAAGCAACCAAGACAATGCTGTTGTGTCAAAAACAGCACAATAACTATAAAATTTTATTATGCGATGTAAATATTTATTTCATATTTAAATCATACAGCAGCATTCTACAGTATCCAATCTATGTATGTACGAACACACAGCATCGTATATAGATACGTTATATATGTTCTGGATCTTTAATACTCTGGATTTAAAAATATCATTCTAACTGAACATTTACATTGTGTAGAGCATGAATGAGCATAAATCATATAACCCACCCCGATGCTGCATGAAATGTTACATAAAAGTAACCTAATTCGCGTGTAGATATTTTTACTCTTACATATAACGGATTTATTACCGTGTTGTATATGGATATATTATATAGATTTTTAAAAGCATCTCATTAAAATGAACTAAACATAGCGAATTTGATGGCAGGATATGGATTAAATGCCATGCAAATCGGCTATCAATAACTTGGACATAAAATGTTTAATTTTACTTGCAATCAAAAATATTTATTTTATTTTTATTATAGTTAAATATTTGCTGTTTTTTATTTAAGTACTTTCTAATAACATGGGGTTATTGAAGTATTCTCGTAATTTCTATTGAATATTTTATGTTTTACGGATCAACAAAAATATTACACATATTTATTACGTACATATTACAAAACGTTATTGTTAATACGTTAGCATAAGCCAAAGGCTACCTATCAAAAGCAGGTACCTTTACTCTTAAAATTAATTTTTTTCCCTTCTCCTACTTTGTTTAAGTTGACCAACAAAAAATCAGAATTCCTTGAACCACAGGAAAACCTTCAATTTCAAAAATTGCAACATATCCATATTAAAACTTTTCAAAAATTCAACAATGCCTAATGAATTGAATATGAATTGAATATGAATTGAATATGAATTGAATATGAATTGAATATGAATTGAATATGAATTGAATATGAATTGAATATGAATTGAATATGAATTGAATATGAATTGAATATGAATTGAATATGAATTGAATATGAATTGAATATGAATTGAATATGAATTGAATATGAATTGAATATGAATTGAATATGAATTGAATATGAATTGAATATGAATTGAATATGAATTGAATATGAATTGAATATGAATTGAAATCGAGTTGTTTAAAATTGAATATGAATTGAAAATGAATTGAATATGAATTGAATATGAATTGAATATGAATTGAATATGAATTGAATATGAATTGAATATGAATTAAATATGAATTGAATATGAATTGAATATGAATTTAATATGAATCGAATATGAATTGAATGTGAATTGAATATGAATTGAATATGAATTGAATATGAATTGAATATGAATTGAATATGAATTGAATATGAATTGAATATGAATTGAATATGAATTGAAATCGAGTTGTTTAAAATTGAATATGAATTGAAAATGAATTGAATATGAATTGAATATGAATTGAATATGAATTGAATATGAATTGAATATGAATTGAATATGAATTGAATATGAATTGAATATGAATTGAATATGAATTGAATATGAATTGAATATGAATTGAATATGAATTGAATATGAATTGAATATGAATTGAATATGAATTTAATATGAATCGAATATGAATTGAATGTGAATTGAATATGAATTGAATATGAATTGAATATGAATTGAATATGAATTGAATATGAATTGAATATGAATTGAATATGAATTGAATATGAATTGAATATGAATTGAATATGAATTGAATATGAATTGAATATGAATTGAATATGAATTGAATATGAATTGAATATGAATTGAATATGAATTGAATATGAATTGAATATGAATTGAATATGAATTGAATATGAATTGAATATGAATTGAATATGAATTGAATATGAATTGAATATTAATTGAATATGAATTAAATATGAATTGAATATGAATTGAATATGAATTAAATATGAATTGAATATGAATTGAATATGTATTGAATATGTATTGAATATGAATTATGAATTGAATATGATTTCAATATTAAGAATTTCCCTTACATTTTGAATGGTTAAAAAATATCGTTTCACTACAAATAGCCTTCGGCAATAGAAAAAATTTTCATTTTGGAATTAATTGAGCGAAATTGTTGAACTATTCGATCTATTTTATTACTTTGCACGAATACAGTTTGTGCTAGTAGGTATTTAATTTGTATCCATTAATTTGATGTAATTTTACATTGAAGGTACAACATAATTAAATGACATCGCAGTGATGTGGTGCAACAGTCAAACTAATTACTTTCTTTTACGATGTAAAGTAATTATGAGAATTTTCGACCTAGAGATTTTTTACAGATTTAACATTCGCCATATTGCCGATGTAAAAAAGTAAAAAAAATAAAAACTTCTCAGGATTTGTGTGCATTTGTGAGTAATATCTGTACACACTAAAACTTATTGGCTTGTTTGCAGCCCATACGTCTTGGGCGAAATTAGTCCACTAGAAGTGAAGGTTTCCATAAAAAACTTTCTATTTATGAGAAATACGATAAAGAACTGAACTTTTTTAGAAATATTTTGAAAAGAATTTCATTAAAGAGAAAAACAACCATGTACTAAATATTCTAAGTAAATTTGGTGAGTCCAGATCAAATTTCTAAAATTTTAACGAAAACTACGGTTATTTTGGAAAAAAAAAATAATTTAAGTTCGGCCCCTGTACCGCCCAATCGGATTTATTGGTCGGGATGAAACTTCATACTTAGGCTGTTTCCATTAATTGGGAGATTCCAGTGATGTTTTGACGAACCTTGCTTTCTTTAACTACTTAAGAAACTTCATCCTTAAGCTTTTTTTCACAAATTAGGAGATCGTAAAGAAGTTTGATCCAAATTTGGTTACTGGGAGTGATGGGTTTCATACTAGCTTTTTACAATTTTTCAATGGTGAAGAAGTTAGTCTTTACGGACTAAATGACACAGCGGTTAAAGGTTTGGCGTTTGGATCGTAAGGGTACCGGGTTCGAATCCTGATAAAGGCAGGATAAAAAAGGATATTCCATAATCAAATAAGGATCTGTGATGAAAAGAGAAGAAATGTGATCCCTTGTCGGAGTGCAGAATTATACAATCTGCTGATGGTTCTATGAAAACCACACCTATAGCCGTACTTCCTTGATTTGGCTGGCAACGGCGTAAGGTAGGGCGTGAAAAGCGAAAAGCGAAAGAGTTGGGAGTGCTTCGACCCCGTAATGAAACTATTAGATTCAAATATGTTTAAAGATTAATTTTTTAACGAGGGTTGACCTTCTTGCTTTTCTGAAATTTAACCAAGAAAAAAAGTTTTTCGGGTGTGTAAGGTAATCCTGGTTTTCACAATCCCGGTTTACAAAATCCCGATTTTGTATCAAAAAAATCCCGGTTTGAATTTTTAAAATTCGACATTTGGAAAAATGGGACTCTTAAATGATTTTTTGGCAAAACTCAAAAAGGAGTTTGCGATAAAGTTCTAGAAAATGGCTAGTTTGGATGGAATTTGGCCGTTTCGTGGCCATCGCTATGGAACTAGGCTATTTTTTGACCGATTCAGTTGAAATTCGACATGAGGCTCCTAAATGAGATTCAAATTATGCGTTTTTGTTAAAGTTATAGAATAAGGCGGATAGGGATGGAACATGGCCATTTCTTAACCGATTATGTCGAAAATTGACATAGATCCCCATGTGGGATTTTAAAATTATGTTTGATAAAGTTGTGGAATATTGTCATTAGGGATGGAACTAATTCGTCAAATTGGTGCAATTATTTTTATTTTTAGTAGGTGTCATTAATAGATTCCATAAATAATCCGCGCCTACGTGTAGTAAATTTTTGGGCAAAATATCTTATGTTTAAATATTATTAGTCCGGCCGGCCCGATTTAATAAAAAATATTTTGTTCAAAATCAAGACTTTAGAACTATTAGAAACCAAAACTGGGATTTTGAAAACCGAGACTCTGAAAACCGAATTTTTAAAACCGGGATTTTGAAACCGGAATATTAAAAACCGGGATTTCGTAGTACACCCATTTTTCCATTATACAGGAAAGGTTTTACCAAAAGTCCAATAAGTTTGCTTTTTAGCCACACCATAGTCATCCTTCCAGTTTTATCAAATATTAGCTTATATTAAAGTAACGTACCTTAAAATGGATTCAAACAAAAGATCTTCAATTTTCCCGCGGGAGTCCAGAAAAATTCAGTTTAAAGTCACATTTCTAGAAATGGATTTAAATGAAAGGTCTTGGTAAACGTTTCCAGTCGAAAAAATTTCATGTCAACTTTCTTGTAGGGAGTACGGAAAAGTTCATTTGGAAATATGGCATACAATCAAAAATTTCCAAAAATTGGTCGTATAAAGTGTCATGGCTAAAAGTGGATTCAAATGAAAGACTTAAGTTATTTGCATATTTGATAAAAATTTCAAGTATTTTGTGTCGGGAATCCGGGAAATTTTGATAATTTCTATCAATTGATCGTTTAGTGTATCATGGTTGAAAATGAATTCAAATAAAATTGCTTAGTGTTGATTCAGAAGGTCTCCAAAATCTTTCAAACCAAACGCATGCTTGTACTACCATTATGGTCATATAGTGCGGGATTTGTTACTTCACCAATCCTTATTCGTTATATTCTTTATTACATCGCCCATTAGAATTAAGGAGAATTTTGAGTTGGCTCTCCCATCCATCGGCGTGTGGAGCAACATATTATATCGACTTTCTCCTTCTTAATGTGCGAATATGCACGGTTAGACTATGCAGTAAGAAAATTAATATCACGATCGTTAATGAACATACACCAAACGAATCAGATGACGTCAAAGATTTATTCTTTGTCGATTATTAGGAAGCTATAAACAAAAAAGAGCATCACGACATGAAAATCATCGCAAAATTCGGCAAGCGGCTAGAAAAAGAATTGCATATCGCTAACAACTGGCACCTGACTTGTAAAAACAAAGGCTAACTCGTAACCGACCTGGCAAAAATGTTAAATTATTAACAATTTAGTTTTATCAGTAGGTTTAATCCACAAAATAGAGTCCATAAAGTTACGTAGAGATCGATTGACGGAAAGACTGTAAACAAATCGATCACGCCACTAAGAATATTGTTCCAGCATATCGGACGTAAGATCTTACAAAGCTGCCGAGATGTCATCTTCATTTAAAGACAAGCATAAAAGACCGTTCGATGCAATGTAACAGAGTTACCAATCAGCTGTCACTGACTATATTAAGATCGACATAGTAATAACGTAAATGCTCCACATAATATACAAGACCATCAGCATCCTGCAATGATTGGTCCGATTATCCGTTCCGTGTGGTTGTCGAAAATGAGAAAATACATCACAAAGCCACACATCACCTCTATTCGAGAAATTGCTATATAATTATAGTATCCAGAGCCCAAATACGTTTGTGGTCACAACCACACGCTTGTGGTTGACGTTTACCAAAATAACACATAAAAGTGCTCAATTAATAACGTTTAACGGTGGAAATAAAGCAACACATACAGTGTCAATATTTACATTCTAATTTTGGTTTATTGAAATGGACGGAATCGACTAGTAATTTGGTCCAAACAACTACTACATTTAGAAACTGTCCATTAAAATTGATGCTGTCGGAATAGGAGGCATTCTAAAGATTGGCCCTAGCCAAAGTTTTATGTATAGAAGATTTATTGTTTAGAATACCTTTTAGAAATTCTACTACGTTTGCATTATTTTAAAATCAGTTCTTAGATTGAACGTCAACAACGAAAAATCGAACTATAGTCGAGTGATATACTAGTGGCTTAGTGGCTCTAAGTCAAATATTTAATAAATTTATGTAGCAATTTTAAAAGCTGGAATTTGAGGATTAATGTCTCAGAAGACGTGATATTCCATTACATATTTGATTTGTGATTCGACACTAAATCACATCAAGCTAAACCGCTTAAAGCCAGCGAGAGATTGAGGTATCCATAGGATTTTGAAGTTATAAAATACGCAAAAATTATCGTTATTCCAGTTGAATTGAGTGTTCCAAACAATCCAATAATTACTAAGGATTTATTTAATACTAGATATACCGACAATTTGACCATACCTATTTCTACCGACAACAGTCAAAATGACTGGTCTTAGAAAAAATGATTAGTGGGGTTTTAAAAAATGATAAATTACTAAAATAAAATTGTAAAACCAGTCATTTTGACTGGCGTGGTAAATCTAGTGTTAACGCTAATTTTGACATGTCTCATGAAGCAAAACATGAAGCAAAAAAACGCGCTCTCCCTCTCTCTCTCTCTCCCTCTCTCTCTCTCCCTCTCTCTCTCTACCACAAACATCCAATTAAAAGTTTGTAGTAATTCCACAACTAAAATCTAGTGTTACAGTTGGTGAAATTTCAATGCTTTTCATACATCTTTCTCAATAATAGCACCAATGACACTCAAGAGTCTAAATTCCACTGCTTGGTAACAAAAAACAGTGGATCGTTAAATACTACTTTTAAAATGATGATGATGGTTGTTCACAATTTACATTGATAAATAAACCATCGAATTCAAATCTTCCCAAAATTACGATAGATTTACAAAACCTTCTTGAAATGAACATTATCGAGAATGAATATTAATCTCTGCTTGCAAGGATACATTAATTAAAACTGCGAATGCGTGAATTAAATTCGAATTGCGAATGCATTAATTAAAATTGTGATCGAAAAAGGATTTATTTTGATGTGGCTCCTACCATACTTGGCTGCATACGGTGGGGTTCCTAGCATTAGTAGAAGTTCAGAATGTACTTAGGAGTGCAGAATGTACTGGATTCAATACTCTGTTACTAAAAAAATCAGTACTTTTGATTTCCTGACAATATTGTTCCTGATAAATATATGTATATTATCAGATTATTTGCTATGCGCGCCATCTCTTATTAAATAGCCTTATTTATCGCGATGGAAAATTTTTAACGACCACTAGAAGGTACAATTTTTATATTTGCGATGTTAGTATTAAAAACTCACACCTTGTTTTCTTGATGTCATCGAGTTATGATGCTGAAATTTACAGAGTACAACTCGTCATGTTCTGCCAGCAGGTTGTAGTTACATATTTAAGATATTACTGTTGATATTAATTTTACGAGTGTTTTTTCATTTTTTATCATAAGTAGACCATTCCTGTAAGTTGACCAAGAAATTATTTGTTTGCTTACCTTAGATAGGTTTTACTCTATATTTTACAGTAATAATAATTTCATCACTTCTGACGTGAATTACAAGTGGTCATCGATTTGCCTAGGTAAAGGTAACATTTAACTTCTTCGAGTCCGTGCCATTATCGAATTCATCAAATCCATTCCAGTTAGATGGCTGGGCCATGTTGAATGTTTCCCGTAACAACTGCAATATCGAGACGGCGTCGAACATGACCTAGGCTGTCAAAATTCTTTCGCGGAATGTGAAAGCTAAAGAGAGACTAATCAAAAATTTGGAATTCACACTTTTTATTTCTAACACTAGCTTCCATTTACAACATTAGCTATACCAAGCAGCTCCAAATGTCATAATTCAATACAATGATAATAATCAATACATAATTTTTTATTGTTCTTCTTATTTATGATATTGAATAGTTTGTTACAGAGGCATGAAACCATAACTTCATCTAAAAAATGACAAGACTTCCCAAGTAAAATAAGCCAAATTTGTTCCATAGGTAACCAACTAAAACAATTTAAACACATATCCCCTCTTCAAACACTACATAAATCACTTTCAGTGTAAAAAGTTTATCGAGGTTTAGTTGCAACTGGATTTTCAAAGCTTCCATATGAAATTTGATTTTAAATTTTACCCAGAGGTAACCATAACTAAACCTTTTGATTCTAAATATTTTCCAGCCATGACACGTTAAACGGTAAATTTTAAAAACGGCAAATCTTATGTGTGCGATACATAAAAACAAGATTTCTCGGGCTTCCTACAACAAAATATTGCTGAAATTTTTTGAAAAGGTATCCATTACTAGGAATTTTCATTTGAACCCTTTCCAGCCGTAACATTTTAAACGGTCGATTTTTAGAAAGTTTCAGACTTTGTGAGCGCAATATATTTAAACGAGGTTTTTTTTAAGTGAAACTTCTTTAGTACCGGGGTGATTTTAAAATCGATATGAAACGAAAATTCGACAGTTTTTCTTTATTTTTTTTTCATACTCGATTGAAAAAAAAAAAAGAATTTTGTTGTTGTTATCTTATTTTCAGTTTTATTCTGTTCTGTTTTGTTTTGTTTCTGCATACAGAAAGAAGTGTGCACATAGAAGTATGTAAGTATTGACATTTTTCATACTCGATTGAAACCCGAGCTGTTGTCTCAAATAGATTGGAGATTAAAGCACATCATCGGTAACTTTCAAGACAATTTTGGAGGATTAAATTTAATTTTGATTGGTGATCTACGTCAACAACGGTTCGCGGTACTCCGATTTACAAACAAATCAAGCGACGAATAACAGGTCCAACACTATGGCGAGGACTGAAATTCTTTGAACTCAGCGAAGTGATGCGACAAGTTAACCAAACTTTTTCAACAATATTAATAAAATTTTGTGATGGACAGCTGTTATATGAGAACGAGTTGGAATTAATTGAACCACGGTTTTACTCCGAAAAGGAGGCTGATAGAATTTGAACACACGGTATACCATTATTCTTCGATAACCATTCAGTTACTGAAAAGCACACTTTCATGCGTCAAAAATTACACAAAATATCAACAATAGATACAGGAGGTTTGCCTTATGAAACTACTTTGGTTACAAATAAACCATACATCATAACAACTAATATCGAAGTATCACATGGATTTGCGAATGGTGCGACAGGAAAATTGATTTATATCGAACATAACGACATAGGAGAGTTAGGTCCTTTATGGTAGGAATTCCGTGGCAGAAAGGCAGCGGCATCAATACAAAAGCAAAATCTTAGTCGACTGGCAGTACCAATCGATCGGAGAACATCCCATATACCATTACTGCCTAATAAAACAGTGATCGTAAAACGTAATCATTTTCTACTAGTCTCTGCGTTTGCAATAAAAATTCATAAGTCCCAGGGAGGTACATTTTTTTTTTTTTTCTATCTATGCGATCTGTTTTGGGACTCCAGGCTCACCCTGCTCTTCCGCGGTTGTGCTTTATACGTCCTTACTTTACGCCTCGCGGCCAAGTCGAGAACGTACGGCTATAGGACCGATTTAGGACCATCTGCACATTGCAAGCTCCATGCCAGCCTATACTGGCATAGAAGATGGGTCGGCCCATGGGTTTTTCACACTGACAGGGGGTCATAGATGTGTTACATTTCACCACAGATCGTAATCTGTCGATGAAATTTCACTTTGCATACTGCCCCTATCGGGATTCGAACCCGGGAGGTACATTTGATGAAATTGTATATGAATTTGATAAAACACATGCTCAACAACTCCTGTAAGTCGCACTATCACGAGTAACATCAATTCAAGGGTTACATATTGTTCCGAAGAAAAAATGATAAAATTCTTTATCATGGTCGAATAGCAACAGTATCTACATCGAAGAGCAACAGTATCCACACTGGCATTGCAAGCTGAATTTCAAAGGCTGAAGCTAGGACTTGAAACGTTGAGAAATTATTATTTGATTTCATAAATAAGAAGAAAGGACTGTCACTATTTACCTTCAACTGAAAAAGTTTACATGCTCATGTAAAACTTCTTCAATTAGACAAAATATCATCGTCGTCGAAATTTCTGATTTTTTCGGAGACGTGGATGAATAATGACAACATTGTAGAGATTCCAAATTTCGATATTGTCGTTCAATATAAAAGGCCAAATATAATAGTAGGTGGCGTTGCCATCTACCTTAATGTAAATGATGGAACCCGTGTTGTCACGCCACAAATTAACACCACTGGAATCCTTGTCGGTTCAGGATTCTAAAGTGGGAGAAATATGTGCTTGCGAAAGCAGATTAGAACATGACACATTTGTAATTATTGCGGCGATTTACATTTCTCCCAACCAATCGCTGGAAAAATATTATTCAAAATTGATCCACGAGAATTTTATAAAGTATACGCCAAAAGTATCGCGGATTCTGAAAAAATTATGATAAAATTCCAATGATTTTGAGTAGGGATTTCAATGTTAATTTTGCATTAGATACGGCGCTCCCTTTGATTCAATTCCTCAATACAGAATTAAATAAAAATGTGCAGCAATCGTACGGAATCGACAACGTGATCAAAAACTGATCGACGCAGTCTTTCAACGATATGTTGATAGAATTTAAACTAGAGCATTCGCGTCCTATTTTAGCTGCCATAAACCACTCGTATCATTCGGTGAAATAGAAAACATGAAGTCGGAATAAAAATATGTTAAAAAAACTTCGACATTGTGTTTTTTGCTTTGTATTATGATGAATAAACTCTCGAATTATCCCACTCCTGAAGGCGGCCGCAGGAAATTTGTCTCGAGCTAGACAAAGTTGAAAATGTGTGATATATAATGCAAATTGCCATTGTAAATTTTTGTTGTAGAATTGCAATTGTTGTTGTACCGCCGTTTTGAGATCACACATTTTCAACTTTGTCTAGCTCGAGACAAATTTCGTGTGGCCGCCTTGATACTGCATTCGTCTCATTCTCTCACTGCTTAGATTCCGAATAGTTTCACTTCTGCTGCGTGTGAACTGGACACATTTTTTTTTTATTTATTTACAATGCAATCTGTTTTGGGGCCCGATGCTCACATTTCTCATTCGCGGTTATGCTTTTTTCATCCTTACTTTACGCCTACTCAGCTAACTAGAGGATGTACGACTGCCGATTTAAGACCATCTGCACATTGCAAGCTCCACGCCAGTCTATATTGACATGAAAAATGGGTCGGCTCATGGCTTCTCACACCAGCAGGGAGTCATAGATGTGTTGCATTTCGTCACAGATCGTAACCTGTTGATGGAATCTCACTTTTGCATCCTGCCTCTATCGAAATTCGAACCCGGTACCTATCGATTCAAACACCAAAGCTTCAACCAATGTGCCATTTGGTCGGTAATATCAAAAACGGTAAACTAGCCCGGTAAACACAAAGTACATTTTCGGGCAGGTTTTTGGCAATTCACGGCTGTCGTAGGCAGATAAAAACGGCTGCCTTTGGCATGCCGAGTGTATGCCATTTGGCATGCCTAGTCCCTCCGCATGTCTGCCATAATGTATACACGACAGTTGACATTTGGCAGATATGGCGGATGTCATTTGACTGACATGGCGGATGACATTTGGCGGACGTGGCGGGTGACACTTGGCGAACATGGCGGATGCCTATTGGCGCATACAACGGATGCCTATTGGAGAACATGGCGGCTTACATTTGGCGGACACGGCGGATGCCTATTGGAGGATATGGCGGATGACATTTGGCGGACACGGCGGATGACATTTGGCGGACATAGCGGATGAAAATTGGCAGACACGGCAAATAATATTTGGCAGTCGATATATGTTCCATTAAAATAAACATTTACAGAATTTCAATTCATTTCCTTTCATTTGTATTTAATTAAATAAAAACCAATCCATTAAGTAATTTTTTTTCATTTTCAAGCTAACGTATTATTCTTTCATAACTGTAATTATAAATTTAATTTAAAAACAAATTTCGCTCTCATCACTTTTTCTAATTATTTTTTTTCGTGAAGTCTTCTAAAAAAGTCACGAACTGCGAGGCAACGGACTTGCTCGATGTTTGTGGTATTTGCATTATTCGATGCATTTATTACATCCAACATCCAGTTTATAATGTTGGCATATTTTTGAGTAGTTAGAACTGAAAAACAACGGATTGGGGAAAGTTTTTTGCTCGGGGTTGACCGAAGATCTGTTTGACATGAATATGTTCTCATCTTCACTTGATTCTTCAATGATATTATGAATATATATATATATATATATATATATATATATATATATATATATATATATATATATATATATATATATATATATATATATTCATAATATCTATGTTATGGCAAGGAAATACGTTCATCTTTGCTTGAATCTTTCATAGATTGATGGTTCTCATTAGGGAGTGCAAATTTACCGATTTTTCAATTTACCGGTAAACGGTAAATTTTGTATAAGGTCGGTAATTTATCGAAAATTTACCGGTAAGTTGAATTTAAATAATAATTTGAAACAATACTATGACTTAGGTATTAAACCAGAAAAAAATTAATAAACGAGTGCTTGAAACAAATTAATGTACTTTATAAAATAACATAATAAACAAATTCATTATATCACAAAATATATGTTTTTATACAGGGTGTTTGGCGCGTGGACCGACAAAATTTTTTGGCAGATTAGAGGGATCATTTGGAAACTTTCATTTCATGGAATTGATGTTCTAAGTGGCACGTTAACTGGGATATGATAATTTTTTTTTAAATTATTAAAAAATCCCACCTTTAAATTTTCGTTACTTTTTTGTTTGTAGTCGTAAAGGCACGACATACATTTTATTCTATTCTACAATCTGATTTTATTTTAAATACACCTTTGTTTAATACAATTGCTTTAAGAAAAATGACTTATGGGCTTCAAATCCTAAAAAATTTATAGAAGTACGTAAGAATGTCACCATCTAAATTCATTTAAAAAAAAACTAATGGTTATTTTGAAATTAGCTTTGATTTAAATTTTTCTGGTTTATGCCAGTTTCAATGGTATACTCACATGTCATAGAAATCACTAATTTCGTGGTCAAAATACGAGATAGATCTTGAGGTATGTACGGATAGAGGAGACATCCACCTATGTCATATCCGAAATACAGGTCGCTATACCTCAATTTTCCTCATTATCGATTACACCAAAAGAGTGAGCGAAAATGCTAAAATCTTAACCGGGAGTCCGATTTTCATAAAATCAACGGATTTGCGCTAAGTCCATTTTTGCGGATTTTCGCTGTGCAGCCAGTTCGACTTTTTGGGCAGTTTCTGCTTCAACAACCCATAAGTCCGCTCAAAGTCGTACCCGACAAAAACCAATCACACCGTTGTAAAGAAGAGATTTCAATCTATGCTGACAGAAACTAATCACAACGTTGTAAAGAAGAGATTTCAATCTATGTCTCATGTAAATTACAAGTTCTTACGCCATCTAAGTAAGGCACAAGGATTTTTTGAAAATGACCAATTTTCCTCATTAGCCTTTTGAGCAGTTTCTGCTTCAACAACCCATAAGTCTGCTCAAAGTCGTACCCGGGCAGTTTCTGCTTCACACCGTTGTTAAGATGAGATTTCAATCTAATATACGGATAGAGGAAACATCCACTTATGTCATATCCGAAATACAAGTCGCTAGGCCTACCTGATGACTCAATGATTTTTTGAAAATGACCAAAGCTTTCCCATAGTAATCCCATAGTAATCTGCCTAAGCAATGTTTTACATTTTTTCTAGTTTATGCCCTTTCCAATGGTATACTCACATATCATAAAAATTACTCATTTGTGGTCAAAATACGAGATATTATTTTGTCAGGGTTATTTGTGCCGGGGTTAAGAAAATACCTTTTGAGTTATTAATAAATTTGTAATCAACTTCATTTCAAATCCCTAAGAAATCCAGGGGTGTGAGGTCTTGAAATTATCTAAGTATTCTCCTACCGTTCATTGGTTGGTTATGTGCCGGACAGCCGTCATTTTCAAAAACAAACAGCACATCTTCCAAAACTAGTAAAATCAAAAAAGGTAGCTCCTTTTGAATAAATTCAAGATAACTATTTCCGGATGGGCGTTCTGACACATAATATGGGCCGATAAGGTTTCGACCAATAACACCAGCCCAAACATTAACGCTGAACTTACTTTGTAAAGAATCCTGCTTTTTCATATGTGGATTTTGGTCTTTTCTGCCCCAATTAAGCAGATTATGTAAATTCACAATTCCCTCATTATTGAAGTTAGACTCCTTTGTCCACAAAATCTTTTTCAAAAAGCTATCATCCTCAATATCTGTCTACAAAACAACTATTTTGACCACAAAATGAGTGATTTCTATGACATGGCAGTATGCAGGCAGTAGACAATTTTTTAAAGCAAGCCTAAGTTCAAGATAGTGACGTTTTTCATAAAACTACACATTTTTTAGGATTTAGAAGCCCATAAGTCATTTTTTCAGAAATAAATTGTATTAAATAATGATTTATTTAGAATAAAATCACATTGCAGAATACAATAAAAGTCATTTCGTTACAAACAAAAAGTTATGAAAATTTAAAAGCGACATTTTGGATAATTTAAAAAAAATTAAAATTACGATATCTCAGTTGCCACTTAGAACATCAGTTTAATGGGATAAAAACATCCAAATGACCCCCCCCCCCCCCCCCCCCCCCCCACACCAATCTGCCAAAAAATGTCCGGTCCACGCTCCAAACACCCTGTATAAGTTCATTTCATTTCATAAATAAAATTCATTACATAAATCTTTGGTATACCTACATTTTTCTTCAAAATAAGCACTGATGGAACTCTATACCTTAAATAAATCCCTCGTTCGATTAAAACATGCTCTCCATTTTTTACAATAAAATGCGCCTTATTAATAAATATAATTTTACCGAAAAAATCGGTAAATTTATAAACATTTACCGATGCATTGGAAATATATTTTATACGGTAAATACGGTAAATCGGTAAATCGGTATACGGTAATGCACTCCCTAGTTCTCATTATTACGAAGGAGTTTATAAAATAAATTCGAAACATGCTCATCTTCACTTGAATCTTCCATAGATTGCCGAATCTCGTGCGGCACATTTCTAGGCGGCGCACTATAAAATAAATCCTTTTTAATATTTCGACGAATTCTCTTTCGGTAAGTATTTCTCGTGATCTGTAGTATACCTTTTCTCAATGGCATATTAGCTTCTCTTGTTATATTAGCTTCTCTAAAATGCAAAATTATTGATCACCAAGAATTGTGGAAATTGTTAAACTAAATACAATATATTGAATAATAAACAATTTTAAATGGTATCCAATACTAAAGTCGAAACTTTTCAGACAACTTTTAAGAGGTTAAAGCCCATTGGATTGGGTAGCCCCTTTGGATTTTTTTTATTTATTTCTAATTTCCTTCGCAAAAGTAAATAGAATATCCAGTCGAAATTGGACAATTGGTGATATTGGAAAACAATTAAGACCTCAATTTATATATGAGAATAATAAATAATAATTTTACCTGAAGAAATATGAACTGCTACACCTGAGTCCAATTGTCTTCGATAAATTTACTCCATTTGAATCTGTAAAACAGTAAAAACACTTCAATAAATATATATTTATCATAAAGTAAAGTACACAATAAGAATTAATAGAAAAATATTAATTAAAAAATCAATTTCTGGTTCAGAATAACCATAGGCGATTTTTGTGTAATTTTGTCTATAAGTACCGGGTGAGTTTTTTAAGCTGAAACTTTCAAATATCTCGGAAAATAAGCCCTCTACGATAAAAATGACCATAATCAAAATTAAATCATTCTGGAGGAGAAATACATTAGTGCCAAAATTAGGACCCCCGCCCTTGATTGTAAGGCGGGAGGGGGCAACTTGGAAACTAAGATAGCAAACCCTATTTTTTATTGCAGATTCGGATTCTACGGGTGAATGTACGTAGGATTTCCTTGAAACATTTTTTTCGATTCATGGTAGATGGCGCTGTAATAGACGATATTAAATTTGATTTCTCCTACTGAGAACATTATGCATACGATTCTGCCATGATTTTGCAAAGGAATATAGTCGCAATTATAACTTTTGTTTTTATTTTTTTGTTTTTTTTTTTTGTACTTTTAGCCGTAGAATCTGCAATAAAAAATCCTGTATTAGTTTCCAAGTTGCCCCCCACCCCCCTTACAAACAGGGGCGGATGGCGGGATAATGTATTTCCCCTTCAGCATGATTTAATTTTGATAATGGTCATTTTTATCGTAGAGGGCTTATTTTCCGAGATATATGAAAGTTTCAGCTTAAAAAACTCACCTGGTATAATGAATTTCAAGTTTGCTTTTGCGCATGCTTATATTGATACTATGCACATATATCTCTTTATACTTTTCGATAACGATTAAATTTTTATGATAGCTAGCTATATCTTATGCGTAATTTTGATAATGGGAAATTTTTTAGTAATATGTACCATATATAAAACGGCTTTTATTTTTAAGTAAAAATAAGTATTATTTTTAAAAAAAAAATTGGCTCTTAATTATAGTTTAGTTTGAATCGGTTTTATATACTATTACCAAAAACTTTCCCATTATCAAAATGGCGGATAAGGTATATGACAAAAAAAAATGTATTTCAGTATATACTCAAATTTGCAAATAAAAATCGCTCATTAATCTTAGGGGCATATCCTCCATCCGGTCGCAAATTAAGTATTTGCGATCAGAAATATGGTTACTAGATTGAATTTGCAATGCCAATTGACACATTTTATTTAAATTTGTAGTTTTTTTTGCGATTGTTAAGTAGAAATACAAAAAATACCGCGACCTCGGAAAATGCGTAGCAGTCTTTTCGTAGATGTCTACTCTACAATCGCAAAATAAATTTAAATTTAAATAAAATTTGTCAATTGGCATTGCAAATTTAATCTAGTAACCATATTTCTGATCGCAAATAATTAATTTGCGACCGGATGGAGGATACGCCCCTTAACCTAGGGCACAAAAAACTTAAACACTTTTATCACTTCATTAAATAAAAATAAAATACACACTTTTATCACTTTATTAACTTATTTAAATTAGTATACTCGTACATACCTTTTTTAATTTAACAAGCACAACGAGAGACTGATTTATTTCATTATTTCACATTTTTTTTACACTGACACGACCGATCAGCAATCAGCAGAATAGTACGAGAACGAAAATGGAAAGTAGAGAGTTGGTCACAAAAATTCTATATCACAGAAAAGTAAAGCTATATGAATGTTTCATATTATTTAAAAAAAACACATTCAAGAGAGTATATAGTATATAGATACAAATGAAATGGACTATTTTTTTTTTTCTCGAATTTACGTCGTTTCTACAGCCGTACAAAAAAAAAACAAGTAGCTAATACATAATATCATCTAATTTGTTTTTCACATTCTGAATAATTTTGCGTACGGCTGTGAAAACGAAACAAACGAAAGAAAGCAAAAAATTGCATTTTATCTGTATGTACTATGTATACTCTCAGATAATGAAATTAAATCCGTTTGCTGCCGAAAAACATACTTTGCCGAGTGCCCTTCGGCAGCCGTTTCGTTTAGTTTTCGTTTGATGCCGAAACACAGACTTTGCCGACTGCTATTCGGCAGCCGTTCCGTTTGGTTTTCGTTTGCTGCCGAAACACAGACTTTGCCGACTGCCATTCAGCACCCCTTCCGGTTGGTTTTCGTTTGCTGCCGAAAATAATACTTTGCCGAGTGCGATTTGGCAGCCGTTTCGTTTATTTTTAGTTTGATGCCGAAACACAGACTTTGCCGACTGCTATTCGGCAGCCGTTCCGTTTGGTTTTCGTTTGCTGCCGAAACACAGACTTTGTCGACTGCCATTCGGCACGCCTTCCGGTTGGTTTTCGTTTGCTGTCTAATAACAGTCGTTGCCAACTGCCATTCGGCAGCCGTTCCGTTTGGATTTCGTTTGATGGCGAATAGTAGACTCATCGACTGCCATTTGACTGTCGAAAATCAGACATTACGGCTGTCTGCCGTGTCGACTGCTTTTCGGTTGCCGTAAAACTGCCGCCTATTTAAAAACTGCCGGCTTGATTTACCGGGTAGGCTACTCGGCAACGGCACATGAAAATTGACCTGAAATTTAAACTTTTTAACTATGACACTTGACACGTTTAATTTTCAGAAATTTTAAAATTTTGTCTGTACACTATTTTCAAACTACATAGATTTACAGGTTCCCTCACGTATATGTAGCTTTGAAAATTGACCAGAAAATATTTCTGGGAGTAACCATTACTTAGACCTTTCATCTGAATTCTGTTTCAGCCATGACACTTTAAACTATAAATTGTAAGCCATTTTCAATTTGGACAAGGAAAGAGTGGATGGAATTGAACAATTTCTCTATACAGATAACATTAAAATTGACCTGAAATTTTGTGCAGGAGTAACCATTACTAGAATATTTTATTTAAATCCTTTTCTAGCAGTGACACTTGAAACGGTCTATCATAAGAAACTAGCAGACCCGGCGAACTTCGTACCGCATCAAAATCAATAAATGTTGTTTATAGTTATTAGCTTAATTAGATTGAGTTTTTTCTCTCGAGCAGAAATGACCTTGAATGTTGGATTGAATCCGCGTTCTTCGATAATGTCCGCTCCAAATGAAGTCATTTGGAAACATCCGTTGTATCTTTGAGTTTTGGATAGAAAATGTCGTGATTCTGATGTCTCGCCACGCATCAATGAATGCAACGGTTCAGGTGGCGCAGGCAATAATGGCAATCTCACCTTGCCACTGAGACAGCACAATCCAGGCGTTTCTCTAGCGAACTTCAATGCACCGCAATGGTCGCACACAACCTCCTTTGGGCCAGTTCGAACGGAAGGATGCGAGTTGTAGTCAATTGTGCAATCGTATTGAAAAGTTTGTAGCGGCTCAAAATAAATAAAATCCTTTTCACTTCGTGGCACTCCTCGTAGCAAAACTATTTATACACCGCGCCGCTTAATTACGAGGCATTGCTCGTTTTGCTGAATATAACTATTTCGCCACCTACATTCGCGAATCTCGATATTTATCGATTATCGATAAATATCGAGATAACAATTTCTTTGTACGGAATGAGAAACGAAAAAAGAGTCGCGTTTTAGTAGTTAAAAGAGACACAGTCTCTTACGAAAATAATATAGTGATAGTGCCGCGAACAATCGTTCACACCCACCATTTTGTGAACTAATTATAATAATAATTTTTGTAATAATATATACTAAATAAATAAATAATTATTATAAACGAAATAAATATAGTGAGTGTTATTACTTATAATAAAACCACGGTAACACCACTATAAATGGTGACCCCGACGCGCGAATAACGGTAATAAACAGTTCGACCGTTAATAAAAACCGCGCAAGAGCACATTTTCGTTTCTCGCAAAATTTTAATAAAAGTTCAATTTATTCACTAAATAATAACTACATACATATAAAACTATAAATAGTGCAACATAATTAAAAATGTACAACAAAAACAAAAAAACGCATACTAAAAGTAACAGGCGCACATAAACGCTAAGTGAATAATAATAAAAAAAAATTTATAAAACAAAACAGTTACAGTTAATAAACTAACATTAAATCGTGTGCAGTGCAACAAGTTAGTGCGCAGTGTAAGTGTTCAGTACTCACGGTATCAGGAGTTCGATACCCGGTTAATCCATTAACATTTTTTTTCAATGGAAACCGCAACCTATATGTATATTCATATAAAGTAAAATATTTTGGGCCAGTTGCCCCCGCAAAGGCGATCGCGCCCACCGAGGGAGCCAGGAACTTGGCAACAACATTTTGTGCATGCGGATAAAAATCAAAAAAAAAAGAAAAAAAAAAGGAACTGAACAACAGTCGGCAGATCAACGTGGCAGCATAAAACAACACATCAGCGACAAGAAGGCCACAGCTACAATTATACACACAACGGGATGCATTACCCTACATCACACAGACGGATACCTAACGGATATACACATACGAGTACGAGTAATTATAAAGAAAATTACATTTACTAAATATTTTTTTTTACAAATTTTTTTAAACATTTTATTACAAAAAAAAAAAAAAATTATTTCGATTATTATTTAAATTAACCATATATGTATATAATACACATACATAATATACATATACATTTAAAAATATAACAATAAAAAAAAGATATTATCTAAAGTGTTATAAACAAATTACTAAAATTATATATTAAATTTTACACTGCGATATTATATATATTATTATATACATTTCATGATATTTTATATATTATACAATTCATTATATAACCGCCATAGCCCAACGGTTAGCTTTGACGGCTTGCGATATTATTAAGGTCGATAGTTCGAAACTCGATCATATCATTTCATTTTTTTTATATAAATTTAATTTTTTTTTTCAAACAATTTGAATTTACATATTTATTTGTGCAAATATTACATAAATTTATTAAGTATATTGTAAGTGTACGATTGTTCGCTTCAACACTTTTCACACTATAATTCCGTTGATCATTCCAAGATTTCTTTCTCGTTTCCAATTTCGCTCGATACAATTCCTAATTGATTGATTTTTTTGAGTTCGGTTTTATTCGATCTGCCCATTTTTTATTCGCATTACTCCTTGGTTGGAAAAGTAATTACATTCAGCTTGTTCGCGTTCGAATATTTTTTTTAAGTCTATACGATTATAGACAAGTGTCTAAAATAAATATTTCTGCTACGCCGGTATTAAAGTGAAGTGAAAAATAAAACAAATAAACGATGCCACCTAAACAACAAAAAGCCGCTTCGTCGTCAGAAGAGGAGAACGACAGCCACACTGGCACACCAGCATCAGCAACCACGAAGATATACAAGATGCCACCGAAAATACCTCCCTTCTGGAACGAGCAACCGGCAGCTTGGTTCATCCTCGTCGAACATCAGTTCGGAATCCACCGAATTGTTGACGACGATGAACGGTTTGCTTACACTCTCGGCGCAATACCACAAGAGACGGTACAATTCATAACGGACATTTTCAGGAACCCGCAGCCAGGCACGAAATATCATCGACTGAAATCCGCGTTAACCAACCGCTACACTATCAGCGAGGAGCAACGACTTGACGAGTTGCTCTCCGGTTTCCAGCAAATGGGAGACCTTAAACCGTCCCACTTTTATCGCCTGCTTGAACAAAAAGCAGGTGATTCCAAATTAGTAAACAACGATTTACTCAAAAATCTCTGGCTAAAACGTTTGCCAGACGACTTACGAGCGATAATGGCGCGGGATATAAAGAACGACATAGAGGAAATCCTACCGGTCGCCGACAACATCTGGATTTACGCTCAATCCAGAACATCCAAACCAATTGCTGCTGTCAACCAGCCATCCACAACCAAGGCAACTGCTGACGGTGAATCAGCCCTTGTTTTAATGCAACGACAACTTGACAAGACGCAACAACAATTGGCAGATCTACAGCGAACACTGGCCAACATGAACATTGGTTCACGAGGAAGATCGCCAAACAACAGACGGAATTTCAATTACCGACACAGGTCAAGGTCGAGATCGTCATCTCGATCTGGACTCTGCTACTACCACCGTCGTTTCGGCTCACGCGCACGCAACTGTAATCAGCCGTGCAGTTTCCGACCAGTAGCTCATGGACAAGCTACTTCCAAACATTTTAAGCCTTCGGAAAACCACTAAATCCTGCTGTCTCTACGGCAAACAGTGGGATTGGTTCGTCTCGCCGTCTTTTCATCCACGATCATGAAAACAACTTGCAATTTCTGATCGATTCGGGGGCTGAAGTATCTGTGATACCCGTCAACAAGTTTCCCCGACATGCTAAAGACACCGTTTGCATTCTTACCGCAGCAAACGGATCCCCAATTTCCACTTACGGTACCAAACTTTTGAAGGTTAATCTCGGTCTCAGGCGTACGTTCACACATCCCTTTATCATCGCGGCAGTAGACAGGCCTATTATAGGTGCTGACTTTCTGTCCAAATATGGTCTCGTGGTCGATTTAAAGAACAGAAGACTTTCTGATTCATTTACTACCCTCACTGTGAACGCAATCATCGCCCAGGTTGATACGCCATCTCCAAAACATTTCAGCGTTAACAACGATTACGGCGCTCTTTTAAAGAAATACCCCTCGCTCACTGAGGCTCCGAATTACAATCTCCCAGTGAAGCATAACGTAGTCCACTACGTCGTCACGCAAGGTAGGTTACCTTGTGCTAAACCGCGACAACTCGACGCAACTAAACTAAAAGCTGCTAAAACAGAATTTCAGTTTATGACAGACATCGGAATCTGCCGCCCCTCATCATCACCAGTCTCCTCACCATTACATATGGTGCAAAAGAAAGACAAGGACTGGCGCCCTTGTGGAGACTATCGACAGCTAAACACTGTCACTGTCCCAGATAGATATCCTATCCCCCACATACACAGTTTCTCGTTGAAACTCGCCGGCGCCACTATTTTCTCGAAAATAGATTTGGTAAGGGCATATCATCAAATTCCCATGGCTCTCGAGGATATCCACAAAACAGCGATAACTACTCCTTTCGGGCTTTTTGAGTTTACCCGAATGCCATACGGCCTTCGTAACTCAGCCCAGACATTCCAGCGATTCCTTAACGAAGTGTTAAAAGGGCTGGACTTCGTCTACTCTTATATCGACGATATCCTCGTTGCAAGCCGTTCCGAGATGGAACATAGTGAACATCTCGAGTCAGTATTCAAACGTCTCTCCGCATATGGAATTAATATTAAAGCTTCGAAATGTATTTTCGGCGTGAAGTCACTCGACTTCTTGAGCCACACAATTTCGAAAGATGGCATCCTCCCGTCGCAAGACAGAGTTGATGTCATTTCAAACTTTCCAGAACCAACATCAATCCGCCAAATACAGCAGTTCGTCGGTATGGTGAACTATTACCACCGCTTTATACCACGGTTAGCCGAACTGTTATCGCCGATTCACAGGCATTTGGCCACTTTACTCAAGAAAGGCAAAAACAGAAGAAACTTCTCTTGGCCCGAAGATTGTATACAGAATCTTTCCACAAGGTCAAGCGTTCTCTTGCCGCTGTCACTCTTTTGGCACACCCGTTGAACGACGCGCAGTTCAACATAACTACCGACGCTTCCAATGTAGCAGTTGGAGCTGTCTTACAACAACGCAACAAAGGATGTTGGCAACCATTAGCGTTCTTTTCAAAGAAGCTCTCCCCTGCGGAAATTAAATACTCTACTTTCGATAGAGAACTTCTTGCTATGTATTTAGCAATCAAACACTTTCGCCATTTCGTCGAAGGCCGAAATTTCTCTTTATTTATGGTACTATTCCATGGAGAAAACAGAAAATTTTTGCTGAACATTAGAGAAAGACAAGAACTAAAATTTACACTAGAGCGACTGAGACACAGCATTTTGATTTTATGGTAGAAAAAATTGGGGAAATTTTGAAATTAAGAAAAACTAACCTTACATTTTTTAACTAAATAACTAAAAATCTTTATTTTTAAAAATTGACAATTATTTTATATCGGAAAAATTAATAAAAAAATTAATATCATTTTTGAGATGAGCAAAAAATATGTTGTTTTATTATTTTGATTAATTTACGAAAATATCTAAAAAATGTTCTACTATAAATTATGGAGGAGACATTTTTGACAAGTTCGTAAATTAACCTAACTGTCACAGTCGTGCAGCAGCCAAAAAATTTCTCAAACATTTTAAAAAACAAACAAATTATGAAATAAATAATAAATTAGATAAATTTAACATAAATATTTAGTTTTCCACAATAATAAATCTAGTGAAAAGTAATTAAGTTTAAAATTTGAGTGCTGTAGATACTTGTAATGGTTACTCCAACGAAAACGTCCTCTCGAATGTCTCGTATGCAAAACGCCGTTGCCCCACAGTAAGAGTTAGTTTTGATTGTAAATTTCATTAAATGTCCTAATTTGTTTTGTTTTTATTGTAGAATGACGATGAAGGAAGATGAAGTAGATTGTACCGTAGTACTAGGTAGTAGTGTAAATGTTTCGGTACTGGAAGTTGTTTCGGCAATGAAGAGTTGAGTTTGTTTGCAACAGTTCATGGACACAGGACAATGTAAGTGGTGATGCTTGAATACCGCTTGGCTAGTCTTTCAAATTAATCTGTGTTTTTTTTTATATATTCGTGGAAAATAAACAAAGTGGTTGCATTTCAAACAAGTTTAATCGATACATTGGCCAATTTGGTTACTGGCCATCTTAAATATGTCAAAAATGTCCAAGTATTTGGTGGCTTATTAGTATCGAGTAAAATTTATCATTATCGAGTCGATATCGTGCACAAGGAAGTGATTCGAATGTGGTGGTTTATCGTATGAATGTCCGCGGTAAAAAAGACTGTGAAATAGATGAGAATGATTGGGAATCTAAAAGGGTGATCCAATTACTGAGGGTAGTAATGATGTTCAGGATCCGAAAGCAAAAAAGTGACGTCAATAAAGTTCAACCGTAACAAAATGTAAAGCAACGATAAATCTTGAACTAGATACGGTACCTTTCTTGGATCCCGTATTTGCCGATATAAAATTCAAATTAAGCAATATGAATAGTTCGAATCGAGCTTTTCGAAATACGGTGGAATCGAATAACTCGGAAATTTTATTTGATTACGATAATCCGTACTGGGATAATACACCAAATGGATTTATATACTCAATGAGGATGCACCCGTTGTAAAAGAAATTTTGTATGAAATACAAAAGTCTGGACGGCCCGTTTAAATTCGGACAATATTTAGGGAATACAATATTAGTGATAAGCTATGCGACATGAATAAGTACGTATTTGGCTGGAAACATCTAAGTAAGAAATCGCTCTATAATGATCTTTAATTTCAGAATGCTGCAATCAACCGTAGGTCATAATTAAGCTGATATGAATGAGCTACAAGAGATGGAACTACCGCGTATGACATTCGCATACATGCAAATGCCGAAATTGAACAAGTGCAAGAGTTGTTTACGAGTAGCGGGTGCTAAACGCACCCAAATCGTAATTTATTTATTACAACCGTCTGATACTTCGACGAAAATTGGAATATTCGTATCGATCCCGTCTGGACCCTCTTATTGGAAAATTAGACCATCGGCACGGGTTCGCACGGAGGGACAACAGGTGCGGCGAACCAGTCAAACGGTAAAAGCAAATCGGAATGCTGCAACTAAGCGAAAACCGAAAAGAATCAATGTAATTGAAATTGCGGAACCTGGTAATAGCAAATGTGATTGTTAAAGAAAAAAAAAATCGATAATAGGGAGGAATTAGGTGAAAACATTCCAAACGGCGTGGAGAATAACGATGATGTGTTCGACAGCAATACCGATTTCCAAAATGATCATCTGAACGATGATGAAAACCCAGTTCTAAATTTTAACTTGAGTAATTTAATGTCACAGAACAGTTTATGACTGCGAAAAGTATGTTTAAAATCCTCAATTCTCGTGTATTTTATATTTAAAATTTTGCTTATTTTTAGATCGAAAGAATTGTCATACCGTATGCTACCAAATCCAAAATCATAAATATGGAGTTAAAGCTGTCGTGTTGGAAAGTCGTAAATGAACTATCACAAGAACAATTGGTCCCCCAACTAACAATTTTGAAATTTATGAGCGTCATATAAGAGTTAAAATGCATCTTATATTAAACTTTTAAGAGTCTTCTGGCGAACTTTTTGGGCATATAAGGTTAAAATAAGTGACATATAAGGTGTATATAAGTATCATATAAGCCTTATCTTTCTTGTGAAAGAATGATATAAGTTATAAGAATAGTCAGAGAGTAGTCTTTCGTGAGTTTGTTATCAGAATATATAAATTCTTATGTATGAGCGTTTTAAGACTGACGTTGTATTCCTATATTGTTATAATCTTTGGAAATTATGTTATAGGATTATACAACTTTAATAATTCTTAATTCAGTTTTATAAGAAACTTGTTATTATCATTGACAATTACAACAGATAAATTAAATTAAAACAGATAATGCTTGAAAAATTAATTGCTTTTTATATAATTAAAATTTACATTGAAATTAGCATAGAATTTAGCTGCGAATTCAAATTTTTCAATTAAAAATAATAGCTACCAGATCTAATTTTTTTGCGCTCTTAAAAATTCGAATAATAAAATAAAGAATTATTATTATTTAAAAAATAAAAATTATAAAAAAAACAAATATCATAAAATGGACTAATTAAAATAGTACATAGTACTTGTTATGAGAGGAAACTCTATAAAAGCACTTGCTAAGTTCCTAAAATTGCCAAAATATACAAAAATATTCCATTTGAAAAAAAAAATTCTAAAAAATTATAAAATGGATGCTTTTTCCATAATGGAAATTCCTAAACCAATATGCACGAAATGACATTCTACGTGAAATATCTTATAAGTGTCTTATAAGAAAACGTTTAAATTAGTTTCCAGGGTCGGCTTGAGTTTATATACTTCGGTAAAATTGAAGAAATAAATATAAATTAACCAGCAAAATATGTAAAAAATTCTACACCATGTCCTGGACTTGGCCAGATTCACCTGATACAACAACTCGGTTATACTGTTGCAATACTGTGTATTTGTATACTTTATCACCAAATAATTAAATGCGTTTACCCTGAGCTCGCCACTGACAGAAATGTCACCTAAAATAATATTTTTAATTATTTTCTTATGTAAGAATAAAGTAAATATGTAATAAGGGAGAGGTATGAGTTTTTCTTAAGAGAACTTATCCAAGACTATTAGGAGAATATTTTGCCACTGGCTTATATTTAGAGACATATTTACTATATTATTGAAATAAAAAAACTGAATAAAACAGTAATATGTATATCTAACAATCGATTTATAACATTAATTAGTTTTAGAGTTAAGTCGATCATTAAGTTTTGTTTTCTGCGGTACTCAAACAAATGTCATATTTTCTAAAAGAAACACACTTTAAAGGCTCTTGTTAAAGAATTTAAACAATAAATCTTATAGCGTTCCCCATAAAGATTTGTTTATGTTTTAATCTTATAAAACTCTTGTTTAATAGAAATCCTACAGAACACTTATAAAGAAAGAAATTAAGAGCACTGTAAGACTAAATATGTCTTGGCTAAGAAAAATTTCCACTAAAAACAATAAGAGTATACTAAGTGAGGTGTAAGAAACAGCTTTACAACAGAATCTGGCAAGGTGTAAAAATGACATGTAAGAATATAATATAGTTTATAAATCGACATTTCTTTGACAAGAAGCTAATAAGTATTCAGTTTTAAACATTCTTGGAGAATGTTATTCTAGGGCTCTTTTAAGTGAAAAATATTCTTAAAAGACATTTTATAAGGCAAAATGTTAGTTGGGGCAAGCTGACGGATTTCGATAAAACGTAGTCTCAAAAAAGTATCTGACCACTTAAAGAATAATAACGAGTTATTCGATAAGGAGTATTCAACATTTTATGAATTGTTCAATAAGTATTTCTTTTCATTTTTGTAAAAATTAACGTATATTTAATTAAAATATTTAATAATAGAAAAAATTGATTTTTCGTATAATTATAAGAAAATATAATGTTATACATAGACAGAAATTAAATTTGGGTACTGAACAAGGGATGTGGCAAATCAAAAACGGTATCGCCATGAACACTTTTAGCTAACGCTTTTATCGAAGCTGCGATGTTATCTTCCGTTATTTTATCATCATCGTCCAAGTCATGCTCATTTGTACGCATGCCACCTGCAAGCATTGGTATTGAAATCGGAAGACTTTTAGCTAAATTAATTGTTGTTTTGTATATTGTCGGATCGGATTTATACCATCCAAATCATCAATATCGTCGTCATTGTTACCGATATCGTCGATCGAATTTAAATCAAAATCGACAAGCGTATTATTCTGACTAGAATTAAAGTAATCATCATTGGTGATTGGCATCGATATCATTCCTAAATCATCATCCAAATCGAAAAGGTAATCGGCGTCCGGTGTATATTTATTTTTTATTTTTTTTTTTTTATTGGTAACTATGCGATCTGTTTTGGGGCTCAAGGCTCACCCTGCTCTTCCGCGGTTATGCTTTTAACGTCCTTACTTTACGCCTTGCGGCCAACTCGAGGACGTACGGCTATAGGACCGATTTAAGACCATCTGCACATTGCAAGCTCCATGCCAGCCTATACCAGCATGGAAGATGGGTCAGCCCATAGGTTTTGCACGCCGACAGGGGGTATATTTATTTAGTTTTGTTGACGTCATTGCACTTATCATTGTATTCTTATTACAACTGTTCGTTACACTTATGGGTGGTTTATTATTAAGATGTTGTTTCTGTTGTTGCTGTTGCATCTGGATTGTGGAAGTTTTATTAACGTTTGATGCGTTAGTTGGCGGTAATCCAGATGATGGCCACTGATATTTTGTTGTTCAAATGGGGGGCTACATTCAATCGGTGCTGAATCGGGCGTTGTAGGTGGTGTATCTAAATGGGTTATCTTTGGTGACGACGTTAACTTATCAATATTTCTATTATCATGTGCGTTACTAATTACAAGTATTATACTCTTGCTCGCCACGATATTTAAATTCATTCAAAAGCTGCGTTTCCTTTTCATGTTACTCTACGAACCTCTACAGTACGCTACCATTCCATTTTTTAATAAATATAATTATTTATATAATATAATAATTATACGAGTATAAGAATATAGGTAATAATTTTTTAATAAAATATTTCTCACAGATGTGAAACTGTAAATTCTGTGTTTTTAATATTTTGTATACGCAGCGTAACGTGATTTGTTGAAATGGAATGTTTGTTTGAAATTTGAATTCGTAGGAACCATTTTAGTCTACCCAGTTAAAATACAAAGACGATTATATACCATATGACCAGTAACAGAAACGTGTACAATCTCTAAAAAAAAATAATTTCAAGAACCTAACCAATTAGTCATTGCAATGTCATAACTAGATAGGATACTTGTTTGCAGGCAAAGGAACCAGTTTGGTCTAGTTAAAAATAACCACGTCCCAATACAAAGACGATGGCGAGCAATGTGGACAGTTGGTATAATTTTGAATTGAGACATTTTTAACGAAAATGTACAACCGGTAGAAATCGAATTTAAAAATCGCCTAACCCACTAGTCATTGCTCTCAAACTAAAATCAAAACTGCATTTATTCATCACTCAAAATCCAGTAAGACTATTTTTAATTGGTTTAATGAAATACGTTTCGAAATATTTTTCAACCCGTTTATGTTTATCGGTTGTTTCGGGTAATCTCGCACCTGAAATTAAACAGCTATAATTAATAAATTTTTTTGTGATATTTTTCCATTTTATTAAAAAAATCATCATCATTCAGCACAAGAAAACTTTTAATTTTCAAAAATTATAACCACAAAATCACAAAAGTTTCTAATCTCCTCTCAGAACTTTACACTATAAAAATTTGTATAAAATAAAATTAAAAATGAGTAGGGATTTTTTTTTCTGTTGGTTGCTATAAAAAATACTCGAGTTGATACTTTTTATGAAAAATTTATGGCAACACAACAACAATTTGGTCAGCAAATGCTCAGCATGCTATAATCGGATGCGCCTTCTCTCAAATAGTCGATCTATATTTTTGTCTCGTTTTAATTTTGCTGAGATTTTTGCTGATGATATTTTTTTCCTGTGGAATAGTACCATTACCGACCATAAGCCTCTTACAACAGCTATTGCGTCAAAGTCTGAACGTAGTCCCCGGCAATTACGACATCTCGATTACATTGCCCAGTTCACTACCGACATTCATCACATTAAAGGTAAACACAATGTGGTGAGCGACTGTTTGTCTCGTTCTGGTGAAACACTTCTCACAGAACTCAGCGTCTTCTCCTTCGACACGAAGGAATTACTTGCACAACAACAACGCGACGACGAATTGCAGAAATTGATTTCAGCACACACACCGAAATCAAGCGTAAACCTGCAACGGATCGACTTACCAGACAAACAGCAAATTTGGTGTGAGACTTCAACAGGTAAAAATCGACCCTACGTCCCTCTCAACATGCGACGGACAATCTTCGATAGTCTACATGGATTATCACATCCCGGCATCCGTGCTACGCGAAAACTCATAGCTTCAAAATACTTCTGGCCAAGAATGAATACTGATACAAGCAATTGGGCGAAATCTTGAATCCCATGTCAAAAGTCCAAAGTTCACCGCCACACAAAATCAGAACTTGGTAAATTCGAGCTACCAAGTGGCAGGTTTGAACACATCCACATGGATCTGGTTGGTCCACTGCCCCAATCGAATGGCTATCATTATATTTTAACGATAGTCGACCGATTTACCCGTTGGCCAGAAGCTTATCCAATCCGAGAAATGACCGCAAAAACCGTAAGTAAGATCTTCTACAATGAGTATATCTGTAGATATGGTGTCCCACTCTTCATCACGACAGACCAAGGAACACAATTCGAGTCAACGTTGTTCACCGAGCTCACGAAGCTCCTAGGTTCCCATCGCATTCGGACAACTGCATACAACCCGAAAGCGAATGGTCTTGTCGAACGGTTCCACAGGCAACTAAAATCCGCCTTAACAGCTCGATGTAATACATCCCATTGGAGTTCAGAACTTCCTACAATCCTATTGGGTATTCGAACCTCCGTCAAGGAAGACCTCAACTGCACACCAGCAGAGCTAGTATATGGTCAAAATATCAAGGTTCCCGGTGAATTCTTCATCAACGATCAAAATTCGAACCCAAACACAGATACTTCGGATTTCGTGAATCAGCTTCGTGCCACCATGAGAACCTTAGTTCCTACGGACACAAGACATCCACCTGAACAGGCAACGTACATTCCCAAAAATCTGGAAACCTGTTCACACGTATTCGTACGTGTGGATAGAGTCAGAGGTCCATTGAGTACACCGTATTCTGGACCGTATCCAGTGACCCGCAAATTGCGCAAATTCTTTGTTGTGGATGTAAACGGAAAATCCACAACAATTGGCATCGACAGGCTTAAGCCAGCGTACGGAATACTTGTGGTAAACCCAGTCGAAAAACGTAGTGTTCCAAAAACGGTTACATTCAATTTCAAACACTACGGTTTTCGATCCAGGAGGGGAGTGTTGTAGCGGCTCAAAATAAATAAAATCCTTTTCACTTCGTGGCACTCCTCGTAGCAAAACTATTTATACACCGCGCCGCTTAATTACGAGGCATTGCTCGTTTTGCTGAATATAACTATTTCGCCACCTACATTCGCGAATCTCGATATTTATCGATTATCGATAAATATCGAGATAACAATTTCTTTGTACGGAATGAGAAACGAAAAAAGAGTCGCGTTTTAGTAGTTAAAAGAGACACAGTCTCTTACGAAAATAATATAGTGATAGTGCCGCGAACAATCGTTCACACCCACCATTTTGTGAACTAATTATAATAATAATTTTTGTAATAATATATACTAAATAAATAAATAATTATTATAAACGAAATAAATATAGTGAGTGTTATTACTTATAATAAAACCACGGTAACACCACTATAAGTTATTCGATTAAAATCAACACTTGAAGAATTTCTTCTTGCGCGTCGAAGTTTATCACGTTGTTGATCTGTGCGATTTCCCATTGACATTTGCCAATTGAGCCATTTGACGTACCGCGTCTCATTGTGCTTGTCTTTGTGAAGCGCGAAGTCGCGACATACTAACGCAGCGGACTTCTCGTGTGATTTCTTGTTCATCTGCAGTGGATTGATTCGCAATAGTCCGAAGTCTAATTCCATTACGGCTTCGGGATAAAAGATTACATCTTCTGGTTCGCGGCATTGTAAATAATACTCGAAAATTAATCACACAATCCAAAATTACATAATCAATTATCGATGTGCGCACAATTCCAAATGTACATAACCACATAACCTCACAAAGTGAAAATTTTCAAAGGGAACTTACCGTTTGAGAATCACGATTGACAATAGAATTCTAGAGAATAAAAAAAAAATGAAAAAAATGAAAAAAAAAAACCGGTGTCCGGTGTTGGGACTTTCCGTAGAACTAAACAAATTACTTTTGTACGCAAAAAAGTACTGTTTCCTTGTTTTTGTTGGCACACACCACACAATCTCTTATTTTACTAAATCCCACCACTTATTTTAATATTATATGCTAAACCAGAAACCACTTAACTAATATGAAATAACCAAAACCAAAAATAAATTAAATTTAATAATTTAATATTAAAATCGCAAAGGGAAAAAACTTTTTTGGAGCTGTCAAAATCTACTATTTGCAATGAAATCGTAATTCGGACGAAGATTTTATCTATATAATAGATAAATAGATGAAATAAAAATGTTGGATAAAAAATAAAATACAAATTTGCAAGCAGCCTCCAGTCCAGGATTCGAATCCAGTACTTCACGGCCCAAGCGCCGAAGCTTTAAGCACTGCACCACTCGTCGCATACAAACTACACACACAAAATGCATATAAAAAAGGTTTTTTTTATTAGATTTTTGGGGTTTTCCTTTTGAGTTTTCCGACTTTTCTTTTTTTCCTAAATCACCATTCCATACAAAATGGATGAGAAAATGAATTTTCTTGATAAATTTTTTTTGGTTAATTTTTCCGATATTTTAATAATTATTATACTATTCGGTGCGAAGACAAATCTACCAAAACAAAGATCATAAAAATCGATCCAGCCGTTCTTGAGTTATAAATGGTGTAACTACCCAACTTTGTTTTATATATATAGATTATTAAAATTTGTATGCAGCATATATGCAAACACAGGGGTCTACTATGGAAATCGAACGTCGACGTTTCTTGTTCGTTGTTTATATTCAGCAATAGTAATTACTATTGCTGAATATAAACAACGAACAAAAAACGTCGACGTTCGATTTCCATAGTAGACCCCACGTTTTACCGGAGTCTCCACACGAAAATGGATGTGAAATATTCTGCAGCTATGACCATCATTAAAAAATTTCATTGAATTCTGTTCCAGCCATGACACGTAAGGCGGTCAATTATTATAAATTTTATAGTTTTGTGTGTGCGATATATTCAAACGAGTTCTAAATTCGTCTGAAATTTGTTTAGAATAACCATTACAAACACCTTTAATTTAAATAATTTTCAAACCATGACTGTTTAAGCGGCCAAGTTTTAGTTTTCTCGGATCCCCTTACAAGAAAATAAATCTGAAATGGTTTCCGAGGTAACCATTACCAAAATCCATTGTTCTATTTTTTTAAATCATGACACTAATAACCGATCAATTTTTTTATGTGCGAGCAAGATCGAGCAAGTGGTTCAGAACTTTCCACATGAAAATTTTGATAAAATGGTTTAGTATTTTAGTTTTAATGATATTTGTTGAAAAAGTTTTAGTTTTAATATTTTTCGTTAACCGAACAAAATAAACATTTTCTGCGAATCTTCTTTACCGACATGTATCAGTTGTCAATCGTTGTTGATTATATTGAATTTGAATGAGCAATATTTTTTGGCTGAACTATATCGGTTAACTTTGAAAGTATCACGCAAACCTCAAAATTAAATTTTGACATTAACTAAATCAACCAGTATATGTGTGTTTCGCCAAGTGCCTAGGGCAAATAGCGTAAAAAGTAAATCAACCAAATTTAAAGGTCGTAGAAAATTGGTTTGATTATGATTGAATGTTAATCATTTCTATAATACGTATTTAACAGTACCAATGAGGTGGCATAAAGTGAAATTATACGAAAATTTTCCAAAAAAAATTTAAAGAGTTATGTTAAGTTGCTTTTTGTAACAATTTTATTAAAAGACGTTTCCTATTACATTTTTGAATTTCGTAAGTCAATTTCCCTACTAATTTGTAGTCAAATTTCAACAAATTTTTTTTTGATACACTTGAAATCAGTAAATTAATTGTATAAGTATTGACTCTATGACATTTGTTAGCATTAATGATGATCAGACGAATTATATGTCAACAACAATAAAAACAGATAAGAATCATAATACCAAAAAAAAGAATCGGGAGAGGATTTAAATTGCTTTTTTGCCCTAGTTTAAATATGAAATATAAAAAATACACCGAATCGAGCTATTTTTCTTATCATTTCGACTGACGTCATAAAATATGCTTTTATCACACTTCGCCTTCCTCGATTGTAAATGAAATTAACTTTTGTGCTATATAAACTCGAGTACAGAAAAGAAACAACAACAAAAATTGGAGGAGACGACGTCTGTGAAATACAATAACCTAGATTTTTAATTTGGAATTTTTTCGGTTTCTTCTTAAATTCAAAGTTCGTGTCCTAGACATTTATTCCAAAAAAAAAAAATAAATAAATGTTTTATATAAGCGAAGTGAACACTCCGTTCGTTATATGGTGAAACGGTGCGGTAGTTGAAAGTTTAATTTGATAAAAATTTTTGTTGTATTCTTGCCAGAACGGATCGTGGTTTTGTTTTATAATTCGTATATGAATGATTTTGATGAATCACTTTGACCTAAATTTCGTCTTTTCCCGTTTACATACTATGTAGATATACACTGTGCAATTGGAAACAATTATAAATACGGAAAAACTAAAAGAAAATTCACAAAACATAAAACAAGAGAGCTTTAAATATGATTTTGCCATTTCATCGTTATAGAACAAAACCAAGATACGTATGTGGTACAAGTATCTCTACATAACTATACGTGAACGACTAGGGTATACTATATATGTCAGAATATCGAAAGAAATATTTTAAAACTAATGTTGCTTGATTGCAGATACAGGAATACTGATAATTTGTTTGGTAAACTATGGATACAAAATTCTAATTAGCAACGTATATTTTATGCTCATATATTATGATATTTAACCATTAAACAAATAAATACTTACAACTTTAGTTGTATGTACTGCAAACTTTTAATAAATTTTATTTTCAAAAAGGATAATTGAGGCAATCTGAGTTTTTATCCTTGCCAACTCGTACGTAAATGCAATATATAGAATAAACAAACTCTATTAAACTAAAATTTTAACTGTACAAACTATATGTATCCCCATATATAGAGTAAAGTAAACAAATATTTTGTTATAAAATGTTTTGATAAAAAATTAGTTTAAATTAAGAACGACAACTTTCAGGACTTTTTCCTACTTTGTTGCTCTTTATAATTTTTTCATGTATACTGCTCGTATGTTAATCTCACCTTACTAGATACATATAAGGATGGTGTTAGTTCAGAAGTGTTATTTTATATATCTAAACAATTTATTTTAACTTATGTCCATATAGCGTATGAGAAATAATAGTTTTATATTTTATACAAATTAGTTTATAATCCTAAAAAAATTAAATTTATAAAAACTCCAACCAAAGGCACTTTCCGTTCATACCATTACGTAGTAAAATAAACGATAGTAATCATAAAATATTTTGACCTCAAAGGTTTTTATAGATTTACCATAACGCCGAAGTAAGAAAAAAAAGTAGTTTTTAAACAATCACCGTGTGTGCGTGAAACTAATTTTCTGTCGCTGTTCTACAGCCTAGATGGATTGACTATTCGAAATGAAACTGGAACTTAACATACTTAAGCTTTTATAAAAATTGGTGGAACGCAATGAACTTTATCAGATATCGGTTCACCGGAAGTGACAGCTTTCAGAAGAGCTTTTTCGTTATGCAAACATTTTGAAAAGTATATCGAAAAGTATAGTGAAAATCGTTTATAAACTGAAAGATTTTAAATAAAATTAGCAAAAATACCGTTCTTTGTCAGTTTTCCAAAATTTACGCGGAAATAACATATTTTGACAAAAATCTGATTTTAACAAAAATTTAGCCCCTTTACTGTCCAGATAGACAGATTAATGTGGATAAAATATCATACTTTGAACTTTTAAAAATCTGTCCACCCGAAGTGGCAGCTTAGGTTAAATTAAACATTTTATGATGTTTGTTAAAAAAATTGGTTTTTCAGTAAAAAATTTGGGCCCTAACCAGCCCATACCAATTCATTATTTGGCATATGAAACGACATAATTAATAGTCGAGGCAATGAAGCACTAAAACGGCCAAAAGCTCGAAATATTTTAGAGCAAGACAGATCGGAATGCGGTTTTATGCATTCGCTTCCAAAAATTATTTGTAAAAATCGCCCATTAATTTTTTTTTAACAAACCGGAAATTGCATTGCTGTAGCCAAAAATGCATTCAAAAAATAGTACCTACAGCATAGTACCTACAGCAGATGTACTTAAAGTAATAAAAATCGTTCCAGAAATTATATTGCTAATATTTTACAACAAATTTAAATTGTTGGTATATAAATCACATGTATATCAATTGTGATCAGTTACAAGTAACCTTGGCCATGTGGAACCAACACACATGGGATGTTTTCAAATATAAATTGCCGGAAAATAAGTTGGAATGCAAACTGGTTATAATGCTAGTTTATATTGGATCAACTGTTACAATCATGATGTCAGGATTTTTTGGATTGACCAGCATATTATTTTGTTAATCTCAACTACTTTTGTAAGTTATATTTATAATTAATATTTGACAATATATTTATCTTAAAAAATTCTATTTCCCTAAATTAAAAATAATTCAATAAAAAAACAAAATTAAAAAAAAATTCTAATGAAAAAAAAAAATCTTATACGAAAATAAAATGTTTTAAAATAAAATTTCAAATTAAAATTATTTTGAGACATTTCAAAATTAAATCAAATAAAAGGAAATTTTAAAAAATAATAAAAAAATTTAACATTTTCCTGTTAAATACTTATATTAAAATCATAAAAAAAAATATTTAAGTAAATCAATTACACACGTAATTAACTGTTATTTTGTTAATTTGAATTCAATAGTTAGACGAAGTTATATATACAATACATTAATTAAGTAATTGAGATTTTTTGAAATTTAATAATCCGCGTCTTGCGTTATTCATTTTGATTTAAACAATTAAAATGATTTTTCACTATTATGCACAACAGTGAATCTGATTTTAGCGATGGTGAATTTGATAAAGCATTAGATAATTCTACCAGTTTCTTACATTTACGAAATATTGCCATTGAGTATAATAGAAATAAATCAGCCCAAACTAAAACCACATCAACAGTACAAACAAATGTTAAAAAACCCAATCCTCTTTCTCATATTAACGTTTCCAATATAAAAACTGAACCCGTTTCACCTGAGTCACCTACACAGACAGACGGTGATACAGATACCGAAATAGAAACAAATAAAATTATAAATACATTAGATTTCACAAACTATAACGAAATGGCTGCCCTTGACCCAAAATTTGTTTTGAGAATCGTCCCAAATTTTTCTGGAAATCCCAGAGATTTACATAAATTCATAACGGCTAGCGAAATGGTTCATAGTGGACTTCAAGAAAAAGACAAGCCACAATTTCTTTAACTAATTAAATTAAAATTGGAAGGAAAGGCTTATTATGTAATGAAGTATAAAACATTATATTCGTGGGAAAATTTTAAAAAACTACTTGAAGCTGAGTTTACTGAAACGAGATCTATAGGTCATCTTCAAATGGAGATCTCTTGTCTAAGTCAAGGTAAAAATGAAGACGTTAAATCTTACGCTAATCGTTTAGAGTCATTACTCCACGATTTAAATGAAGCGTGCATAAAGTCACAAGGAACAGCAGCAGCTGAAACTATTCGAAACTTGAATTCTCATATTGCACTTAAGAGTTTCCAAGAAGGATTGGATAACACAATTAAAATCATAATCAAAGCATGTCGGTTTAAGAACTTGTCTGATGCTATTAATAGAGCCATGGAGGAGGAACTTACTGTAAAACATTCAGCAAAAATATATAATCAACATCAAAAATCCACGCGAAAATCACAAAATCCTAAATATTGTAAAAATTGCAAGTGCGCAGGGCACAGTATTGAATCGTGTTACCGCAAATTTAATTCATTCTCTAATTATCATAATCCATCACCTAATTCTAAAACAATCAACTCTTTTAATATTCATTGTGCTTACTGTAAAAAAACACTGCACAGAATTCAAGATTGTTTCTTTAAGAAGCGAAGTGATGCCTTCAAGACCAATCATAATTATACTAATACTAGTATATCGTCACAAACTCCCACAAGTTCGGGAAATGTCAGCGGTCTTTCGAAGCCAGACAGAGGCACTTCTTCGAGAGTCCGAAGCCTACAGAGTGTCTCCAACTTAAATCAGAATGTCCAACAGGACCAGGTGTAAATTTGAATAAACCTGAAATTGAAAATACTACTCCTATAGTGGACTTAAACCAAATGATTAACACAAATACAAATGATGTAAGTAAATATATTAATCTAAATATAGATATTTGTAAATATAATCATGTACCATTTATAGTTGATACGGGCGCAGGTATATGCATTATAAAAAAATCAATTCTGCATGATGAAACTATTGTTTATCCTGAAGCTAAATGCAAACTAAAGGGTATTTCAAGTGAATTGCTTGAAACTCTAGCCGAATGTGATGGAATGGTTCAATTAGCAAATGGGCAGACTATTGAAATAACTCTCCAAATAGTAGAAGATGATTTCCCTATAAATGCATTTGGTATTATTGGCCAGAATTTTCTAAGCCCACATAAATGTAAAATAAATTTCCAAAATTCGTCAGTCGAAATACCTTTCGTACATGAGACTGTTTCATTAAAATTAATACCTAATATTGAAATCAATGTATTGGGGGATATTTAACTTCCTCCTCGATGCGAAAAAATTGCTACCTTACCTGTAAATCTTCCGAATAACTTCGAATTTTTCTGTCCTTCACAAGAAGTATTTCCATCTGTTTTCATAGCTAATCCAATTCAAAAGGTTCATGGAAATTATATAACTCTTCCAATTGTCAATTTGTCAGATGAAATTCACTATTCTCAAAATTTTAAATTTTAAATTGAACCGATCAATAATTATGAAATTTTCACTCTACAGAAGAATAATAATGAAATAACCCAACGTATAGCAACTTTGAAAGCATCTATTAATATTGAACATTTAAATAAAGAGGAACTAAATTCAATTATGTTTATTTTGTCCGAGTTCAATGACGTATTTTATCTAGAAGGAGATATGCTCACCACAACAGATGTTCTGAACCATAAAATAAACACTCACCCAAATTCATCTCCGATATATGTTCGTCCCTTTCGTCAAGCCCATTCTACAAAGTCCGAGATACAACGACAAGTAAATGAAATGGTAACACACGGGATCGTAAAAGATAGTATGAGTCCATGGAATTTTCCGCTATTAATAGTCCAAAAAAAATCTACCACAATGGACAAAAAATGGAAAGTAGTGGTTAATTACCGCCGACTCAATCAAGTTACAACCGATGATACGTTTCCTCTCCCTAATATATCAGATATTCTTGATAAACTAGGAAAGGCACAATATTTTTCAACCATAGATCTGCAAAGTGGTTATCACCAAATAAAACTTTCCCCTTCAGACATACCAAAAACTGCCTTCAGTACTGATGAAGGTCATTATGAGTTTATCCGTATGCCGTTTGGACTTAAAGGCGCACCTGTGACCTTTCAGCGTATGATTAACAGCGTGCTTAGTGGATTAAATAACATAAAATGTCTCGCGTATTTAGATGATGTTGTGATTTTTGAAACCACACTCACAGAACACAATAATCGTTTAACGGATGTATTTAAACGATTTCGTCAATACAATTTAAAATTAAATCCCACCAAATGCCAATTTTTAAGGCAAGAAATAAAATATCTTGGTCAGTTGGTTACAGCAAATGGAATAATGCCTGATGAAGCAAAAATAATAGCAGTGAAGAATTTCCCTGTACCACAGAACCAAACTGAAATAAAATCTTTCCTTGGATTAGCAGGATATTACCGTAAATTTATACCAAACTTTTCTAGTACTGCTAAGCCACTTACTAGTTTATTAAAAAAATGCACCATTCATTTGGAATTCAAACTGTCAAGATTCATTCAACACTTTAAAGAAAATCTAATCTTACTAAACCATTTAAATTGACAAGCGATGCAAGCAACTTTGCTATTGAGTCAGTACTATCACAGGAAGTAGAGAATTTCGATCTTCCTATAGCATATGCAAGCCGTGTTCTTAATTCAGCTGAGGAAAATTACGGACCAACCGAGAAAGAACTTCTTGCAGCAATATGGTCTATGTCACATTTTCAACCATATTTATATGGACATAAATTCGTATTGGTAACAGACCATCGAGCTCTTTTATGGCTTTATAAATTAGAAACACCAATAGCTCGACAAATACGTTGGCAACTTTGTCTTGGAGATTACGATTTCTCAATAGTCCATAAACCTGGACATTTGATCAAAAACGCTGACGCGTTAAGCCGTATTAAATTACCTAATTGCTATGTAGTTACCCGATCTGCAGCTAAAGCGATACCTGAAAGTAAAAATCAAACTGTGCAATTATCTGACAAACCTATTTTAATGCAATCTGAAAATCAATCTTCAACTCTATCTGAAAATCCAATTCCATATTTACCCAATAGTCAACCAGAAAATACTCAAAAAGAATTAAATACTGCCATGAGCAACGAAACCGAAAGTCAATTAAATGAAAATCACGAAAATCACCGATTCATCAATTAATGATAATGAAAAAATTTATCATAATTTAAATGAATATAATTCCAATACCATTAAACATATTACCGACGATTCAGAGATCCAACAACTAATAAACGAATTTCATGTGTCACCTTTAGGTGGACAACAAGGAATATCCAGAACATTTCTACGAATGAAAAATTATTATAACTTCCCAAATATGTACTCCAGGATAAAACAATTTATATCAACATGCTCCTCTTGTCAAGTCAACAAACACGGGAAGGGAACCAAAGAACCAATGAAAATTACCACAACTTCTTCCAAATCATTTCAAAAGGTTTTTCTGGATATTGTTTGACCATTACTCTCTTCATGCAACGATAACAAATATATTCTAACAATTCAGGATGATTTAAGTAAATTTTCTGTTGCTCATCCTTTGCCTAACCATGAAGCTGAAACTGTAGCGCAAGCCTTTGTTGAAAATTTTAATTGTATTTTTGGAATTCCAGACGAAATTCTAACTGATCAGGGAACTGAATTCATGAGCAATCTATTCAAAAGTATATGCAAATTACTTAAAATAAAGAAACTTTCTACAACTTCCTATCATCCTCAAACGAACGGGGCACTTGAGAGGTTTCATAAAACATTAGGCGAATATTTAAGAAGTTTCACTCAATCCAATCCAACAAATTGGGATATGTTTCTACCCTATCTCACTTTTTGTTACAATACTACTCCTCACAGTTCAACGAATTATATGCCATATGAATTAGTATTTGGTTTTATACCCAACATTCCATGTTCTATTTTTAAAGAACCTGAACCAATTTATTCTTTCGATGATTATTGTCAAGATCTTAAGTATAAATTACAAAATTCATTTGCTATTGACCTTTTTTAAAAGTGGATGGGTTTAATGACAATTCATTAAACCCATCCACTTTTAAACAAGGTGATTACGTACTACTTAAAAATGAAACAGGAAAGAAACTAGACCCAGAATGGCTAGGTCCATATGAAATTATTGAAATTATTTCCCCTGAAAATTCATCAATTAAAATTGGAAGAACTTCCATAATATGCATAATAATAGATTAAAGCTATTTAAAACACAATAAAATTTACAATGTGTAATATATGACATTTTATGAATTCTCATTCTATTAAATTACAAAACAATTGAATTCAAATTAAGAAAAGTAAAAGAAATATTTTTCTTACTGCAATAAGATTATATTGTATTAAAATTATGTAAAATAATAATAAAACAAAACTATTAAAATAAATAAAATATTATAAATTTTATTATATTCTAATCATAATCATACTTATATGTGTATATTATTAATACCTAAATAAAAATAAAGATTAAGTATTAAACAACATTAAATTTAGGTATTATAATTTAAAAAATATATATTATAAAATTTGTAAATTTATAAAACCTAGGTAGTTAGAAATTTAATTTTTACAAACTTAAATTATAATTAATTAAATTAAAATTCACAAAAAATTATCCACGGGATAGCTTTTGTTTTAAGCGGGGAGATGTAATGAATGTCACACTATAGCTATATACATAATATACGGTTTGACATCCCTGCAAATTGTCTGTATATTGTAATCATATTTTTACGTTATATACTTTCTATATAACGAATACATAATAAAATCTTCTAAATTTAAGTTGATTTTATAAATAAAATTGTAACATAAAATCATTATTGTTGTGACCAACGAATTGTAAAAATATTAAAATGAATAAATAAAATCTAAAATATTAATAAATAATAAAGTTCTTAATAAAATAAAAAGTCTATTTTAATTCTATACATCGTATAAAACCAAATACCCGCTCGGTTCACGACATAAATAAGAGTCAGAACTAGCCCCACTCGGGTTCCCGGGGGTTTTTTGGGTCGATGAATCCAAATATTGCATCGGCAAGAACCCCCGGACACCTGGTGCGCCCGAACCTGGACGCGGACGTCATCCCCGAGAATTTTCCTGACAATATCGGCAAAAACAAACCGAAAATCATTGTGGAGGCGTTTTTGAGGCGCTGACTCCAACTACCCGTCGAAAGCGACCCCCGAACACCTAGTGCACCGGAACCTGGCCTTGAACTGCATCTCCATGGGATTTTCCCAAAAATCACGCGGGGAAGGAGAAAACGCCCCTCGGACGCCTGGTGCGCTGGAACCGGGACGCGGACGTCATTCCTGAGAATTTTCTTGACAATATTGACAAAAACAACCCGAAAATAATTGTTGGGGCGTTTTTTGGGTCGCTGAATCCAAATTTCACGTCGAAAGCGAACCCCTGAACACCTGGTGCAATGGCACCTTTATCTTGACATCGATGTCATTCCCAAACCAATGTCAACCAAACATGATGTTTTAGAGACAGACATCAATACTGCAATATGAGGGTGGAATTGTTGACTCTATTTAAATTATGTGAGGAGGGAAGAAATTTAATGAATAAAAAGTCAATATTTATGTAGGATAGATACGTAACTATATATCAAATTCTTAATCAAGTGACACATCGCTAATCTGCTCATTTTCTTCGTCATCGACTGATGTATTCATAAATAGAACATCTTCCTCATCTAAAGCCTCTCTTCTGTCTGCCGCAATAACGTTTTCAACAATATCTTTCAGTAATGGTGCAAGTTGAGCCTTCACAAATTGTACAGGCAAGATTGAAAGGAAGGCCGTGCTTCCTGAAACTATAGGTCTTCAGATTACAATCTCCTGCGCATCCACAGAATATTAGTTCCGTAATAATATTCTTGGGCGCAGATTTTTGTGTCATTTCTACAGGACGACGTGGGTCGCTTTCCTTTCTCCACCCCCATTCTGTTGGGTCCATGGTCAGCTGGTATCCGTTGATACGACTGTGTGGTCGCAACCACAATTTTATGTTTTATATTCACCTCGGTAGTTGTCTGTTAATTGTGCGCTGAACGCACCCGCGACGTTTTGTTTTGCACCTCATCGTGTGGTGGCGCAGAGGTGAGAAGAATGACGAGAGAGCGAGAGCAATGTGTATCGGGTGTGCGAAAACCAAAACATTCCACAAGAATGTTTTTCTTATATGCGTCTCGTTTACATCAATGCGAATTGATGTAAACGAGAAACAGAGAAGAAAATACATTCTTCTGGAATGTTTTGTGCGTCGTTTGTGCGGCGTTAGAATTTTGTTCAATTTAACATTCGAGTTTTGTTTTTTGATAAGGTAGAGTCGTGATTAGTTTTCGCAAGTTTTTTTTATTGGATAAAATTAAATTTTAAAAATTTTCGTAGAATCGAGTTTTTTTCAACATACAAAGTGTTTGGTGTTGAGTTGTTTTTTTTAATACCAAAATGGGTTCAGTAGTGATAAGAACAGTTTAGAATTTTGTAAAAAAAAAAAAAAAAAAAATTTAGTTAAGACTTTTTTTTTCTGGTTGGTATAATTTAAAATGTGTTTTGATACCAAACAAAATTTAACATAATTCAAAAATTAAAATTTTTATAATAAATGTGGTGTTTAAAAATTAAGATCTAATGCTTTTATATTTTATTGATTTTAAAATGAGCAAAGATACCTAATCTGAAAATAACGTTTGATACGCCATATTTTGTGCTGGTGCATTTCGAAGTTACATGCTTTCGAAGTTCGATATAATAGGAGAGTTGGAAAAATTATTTTGCCAGGTTGAATTTTCGATAAATTACAACATTTTTTTTTTGATTTTTTGCGCTGCTGGATATAACTAGAGCCAAAACGTGATTACAAATAATATTTTCATGCGTTGGTTTTAATTAAAAAGTGCATAACCCTCGACTTAAGTAATTTTCTACGGGTACCGTATTCGTATCGGGTACCGCGTTATCGAGAGGCTCCCTTTTTCTACGACGTTTTGTGTGGTGAAGGACGCCAAGCGATTTTGAGTACCCAACCAGGCAAAGTTGTACGGTAAAGACGGCCCGCAACATTTTTACGAGTTTTCGGCGATCCAACGCCCAACGGTTGTGTTAGTGGTTTACCAAGGTCGAATTTGCTGTACCTACGGGTTTTGCGAGACTACGCCCAACTTAATTTGGCGGCCAGTCGAGGCCAAAATATTTACCGGCTGTTGAGCCACAACAGGGGAATGAGTTATCGGGGAGAGGCCCCGCAACGATAGTGCCCAACCAGGCAAGCGCTCGAGCGCAAAGGCGGAGAGTCGCCCAACGACGGCAACAAGGCCGCGCCGGTGGGGTAACGGTACATACAGTCCGGGTGTGGTACCACCTGTGGCATGACGGACGCGCAAGGCCGCAACAGAATTTTTTTTATTTTATGAAAATTTTTTAATTAAGGTACGATTTTTTTTGCTTTTTTTTTATTTTTACATTTTCTTTTTATATATTTATCTCTTAAATTTTTTATTAAATTTAAAAATTTTATATTTTTGTAATCGAGCGCCGCACAGCGGGTGCGCGCTCGGTGCTCATTGCTCTCTCTCTCTCTCTCTCTCGTCCTCTCTTGTCGTGGTGCGGGTGAAGGGGGAAGTTGTTTCTCTTCGTTTTTTTTGTTTTTTTTTATAAAATGAATTATTAATTCTTTGGTTGAGTATGATGGGAGCGGGGACTCCCTTTGTGTCGGTGTAGTGTTGATTGCGGTCCCTTGGTGCCCGCATCCAATTTCGTAACCAGGGCTTAGCCCTGTTTGAATTCGATTGGATGCGCGCACCAAGGCACCTCTTTCTCTCTCTCTTATGATTATTTCGTTGTTCGTTAATCAGTTTCCGGCCGACGAGTTTCGGTGGAACTCCGGTTTTTATTATTATTTGCGGATTATTTTTTTTTCTTTAATTATCTGTATTAATCACGGTGTAAGCCAAGAGCCATGCATGCCTCAAACTCCACGACCCTTCGCACTTCTCCCTGAGAACGTAGCCGGCAAAAATTACCGTGGAGGCCTCTGCATGCGCTTAGTGATATCTGCAGGATGGCAGTAGCCAGCCTGTAACACCGTGCAACCAAAAATAGACCCTCTTTAGATGTTGTTTATTGGCGTCTACTGTGGGGAGAATATTCCCTAAATGTACTCTCCCCTTTACTCCCTTTACTATCCCCCTTTTTGAGAGAGCCCCATGGAGATGCCGTTCAGTGCCCGGTTCCGGTGTACTAGGTGTTCGGGGGTCGCTTTCGACGGGAAACTTAGATTCAGCGCCCCAAAAAACGCGCCCACACTGATTTTCGGGTTGTGTTTGCCGATATTGTCAGGAAAATTCCCAGGGATGACGTCCGCGTCCAGGTTTGGGCGCACCAGGTGTCTGGGGGGTTCTCGCCGATGCCATATTTGGATTCAGCGACCCAAAAAACCCCCGGGTGCCGAATTTCGACTCCAGGTCGGCTGTTGGTCGATTTGAACATCATAATCGTGATCAGCGACCTCGAAAAACCTCAGGAGTTTGAGTGGGGCTAGTTCTGACTCTTATTTACAAAGTTCTGTAATCTTCCAAAAGCCGTCTCAAAAAATGCATCTTTGGCTGCAGCAATGCAATTTCTTGTTTGTTCATAAAAAATAGGGTCGATTTTTACAAATTATTTTTGCAAGCAAATGCAAAAAACCGCATTCCGATCCGTCTTGCTCTCAAAAATTTCGAACTTTTTTGCTTCATTGCCTCGACTATACGGGGTTTCCATAAATTGGGAGATCACAGTGACTTTTGGCCGGAGCCTTTTCGTTTTATGCAAATATTTTGATTGCATTTACGAAACAACGATTCAAAAAATATCCCATCCTTCACTTTAAGAAGTCACGTTTTCGAAAAATCTCTGTTTACGGAAAAAAATTTGATTTTGAATTTTAATTTTTTTGCTAATAAAATATGCTAATATGAAACTTATTTGAAATAAAAAAATGCGGTTTTCGAAATTTCGATCTACGCAAAAACAAATTAATTCGTTAAGCGAGGGATGGATGTAAAATGATTTTAAATTAAATTTTAAAGAAAATTTAGTTCAGATAATATTTTAAATTCATTTCAAATAACTTCGGCATCTCTACAGAACAGGCGTTCTGAATGTTTTATTCTACACCTTTTTCCATACATTGGGAGATCCAAGCAAAATCTGGTGGAGATTTGTGTACCATACGGAGCAGCTTAAAAAAAAAATAAAAAAATTAGCTTCCATAGGAGCTTCTTAAATTTTTGGAATGAATATTCCTACAAGAGTTGAGCTTTTTGGTTTCCGGAAATTTAATCAGGAATAATGATTTTTGATTATACAAAGTAATTTTTATAACTAATCCTGTAGGTTCAGGTATTCGAGGTTTTTGCAACGAATTTTGATCTGTCTACGAACATTTTTACCATGATGAAGTTCACGAACGAGCAACGTTTGGAAATTATTAAAAATTATTATGGCAATTCTGAGTCGCAACATTAAGAGAGCTTACTCCAATTTTGGGTCGTAATAATCTTAACTATTATAGTCAGAATAAACTTATCCTCTGGTGGTTGAACCATTTTTGAAATAAACCAAATCTTTTGAAAATTAAATTCTAAGAATTTTTCTAGTATGTCAGTTTTCTCTACGATTGGTAATGAAAATATTACACGAGGAAGATTAATCGAAAATGTACATAGCGATAAATCAAGCTACCGATTGGATTGTGTCGTATGAAAATTCAAAACTCATAAAACTAGGCTGGGGTTTTCGACGCAGTACTATGGCAAAATTACGGAACCGTATAATTCCAACCGGAACCTGATAAAGCCAGCCAGAACCATATACCAGCCAACCCAACTATGACACAAGTAGCACGATGCACCTGTTTTCAAAATCCCTGTTTGAATTTCTAAAATTTGACATGTGGGAAAATGGGACTCTTAAATGATTTTTTGACAAAATTCAAACTGACTTTGCCATAAAGTTCTAGAAAATGGTTAACAGGGATGGAATTTCGCAAGTTCTAAACCGATTTGATTGAAATTCTACACGTGCGATGGAAATGGATTTCTAAAATGATTTTTTGGTAAAATTCTTAAATATGGCTATGGAACTTGACTATTTTTTAACCGGTTTAGTCGAAAATCGACATGTGGGTCTTAAATGGGATTCAAAAAACGCGTTTTTGATAAAGTTCTGGAATAAGGCGGATAGAGATGAGACCTTGCCATCTAAACGGGATTTTAAAATGATGTTTGATAAAATTCTAGAATATTGTGTTAGAGATGGGGGAACTAGGCCGTTTCTTAATCGATTATGTTGAATCTCGTCACGTGCAATGGTAATGGGTATCTTAAATGATGTTTTGATAAAGCTGTGGAATATGGCCCATAGAGATGGGATTTGGCCATTTGTTAACCGAATTTGTTTAACTTTGACACGATCTAAATAGGATTAATAAATGATTTTTTGATAAAGCTCTGTGTATCTGGACAAAACGTGCGGTATATTTCAAAACTGACAAGAAATAGCCAAGTTCTGTCGCTAACGGTTATATTCTAGAGTTTTAGCAAAAAATCATTTAAGAATCCCGTTTAGACCTTTCTTGTAGTGTTTTACATAATCAGTAAGGAAATGGTGAAGTCCCATCCCTATCGACCGTATTCTAGAACTGTATCAAAAAATTAGTTTTCAATTTGAATCATTCACTTACACTAAAACTAGTAAAACTGCTCCTTTATTCCCGACATGTTTTTGAACCCTTCTTTCCTCCAATTTTTTTTAAAGACTCTTGGAGGGCTTAACGGAGGGGGAGGAGCAATACGATTTCCCGCGTGCCCGCTAGAATAATTGAAGCCACTACAATTCAGTATGATATCAATGGGCTAAATGTCGAAGGGCCGAATGTTTCGAACGGCCGCATGTGTCGAAGAGCCTTGATGATTTGTAGTTTAATATAAGAGACGAGAATGGTTTTCCTTTATTTAACTTTGTACGATAAATGTTATGGTGTTTTAAATGTTACATATATATTTATATATAAATAAATGTTTTCAATTTATGATACGCTCACAGAAACAATCAAATTGATTCTAACTTGAAATACAATGTTCATGCCAAAAACACCGAAAAAAAACAAAAACCCAGCACCAATGATACCAACCGCACAAATCTCAAATGTTGTGCTTGTGTAACCGGAATGCTAACTTATTACCTAACTTATTTAAATAAATCTATAACTAGAATTACAAACATTTTAGTTAACAATATATTTATTCTTATAAACGATATCACAAACAAATTTAATTATTCTTATAAAACTAGAATTATTATCACCTAAAATTTTGGTGTTGTTTATTTTTCAAGTTTCGACTGGCAAAACACTCATTTTAGTTATCGCTCGTTTAAATATGGATTGTGCAGTTTTTACTGTAACAACACGAACGCGCCCATCAGAACCATAATGCAATTCGGTTATCCTCCCTAACGGCCAATACATGGGAGGAAGATTCTCATCGTGTATTCAGTTTGCCATCTCTTCCAGAGTTGTTGTAGTATCTGTTGCAACAGTTGATATCTTGAAAGTTTGCTCGAGGATAGATCCAATAAGCTAGGTTCAGGGAAAGCAGTAATGGGAGTACCAATCAAAAAATGACCAGGAGACAGTGCCACCATATCAAGAGGATTGTTTGACATAGGTGTAAGGTGTCGTGAATTTAAACAAGCCTCTATCTGAACTACTAATGTATTGAGTTCATCTTTCGTTAAATATTATGTTCCAACTGCTCGTCTTAAATGGTATTTTGTACTTTTAATCACAGCTTCCTATAACCCTCCAAAATGTGGAGAACGGGGTGGTATGGTTAACCATTCCATGTTGTAAATTCATAGAATTTTAATAGTTCCGTTTTACAGGATTCGGACAAGAACAATTCCCTCAACTCTTTTAGCTCGGATCATGCACCTACAAAATTTGTAGCATTGTCGGAGTAAATTTTTGAACACATGCCCCGCGAGACATAAACCGACGAAAACATACTATGAAGGCTTGAGTAGACAAGTCTGCGACAACCTCAAGATAAACCGCTTTGACGGCGAAGCAAATGAATACGCAGATGTAAATTTTAATTTGCGTTTTCGATGTAACAAAATGTTTTGTAACAAATGGACCGCAAAAATCAATGCCGACAACAGAAAATGGTCTACTAGATTGAACTTCCCTGGGAAGGTCACCCATAATTTACTTAGTTAACTTCGGTCTTATATGAACACCTCTACCAGAAATAATCCAATAATTTGACCATAAGTTGTAGAGCAAAGCTTGAGGGCCAGCATGTAAAAGCCTATTATGTGCATCGCGAACTAGCAAAGTCGAAAAAAATGCTTCGACATGAGTAAAGTTGGGTATTTGTGATCTAGCATGCTGTCAGCATTTTTAAGTCGGCCTCAAACCCGAAGAAGTTCATCGGAATCCAGAAACGGGACAATGGATTTAAGAAGCTTTTATTACTCACAACTTTGTTGGTTTTAAGAGCTTTAATATCGTCCACAAATTCTTGTGATTGTACTATTCTTATAATGACTTTAAGAGACATTGCCATTTCATTTGCGCTAAGTTCACCAATTTTTCGACATTCAGAACGTTTTATCTTATAATTGTTGTAAAAACGGAAAAGATAAGCAGTGACGTTTATTAATTTCTTATACGAGGAAAATTTGTTTATTAAATCAACGTCACATGTCTTAGTGGCAATGCACGCTTGAGTAATTTTTCGAAGATCAAGATTAATAAGCTCTGAGCTTAATATTTTGTTTTCTCTCTGAGGAACCCTTTATCCTTACGAAGTAAGGAATATAATGCCAACTACTCACTGAAGTTAATTCTTGGATTTTAGAAATTCTATTGGAAACAAAAGTGGCATATCTGAGCGGTTCCGACCTTATTCGAAGCAACGTAACTTTAGAATCTGACCACAAATACATAAAATCAAAGGTTATTTTAAGTACATATATCTATCAGTTTATGACTAAGTTGAGCTAATAACAATGCCGCACAGAGTTCAAGCCTGGGAATGGTTTGTTTCTGCAATGGAGCCACTTGGGTTTTAATACAAATCAAACTAGTTTGATGTATTCCGTTATGACCTGTACTTCTAATATAAAACACACACTCAAAACCGGCTTCACTAGCATCACCAAACCCATGTAATTCTAATGAGGTATATGGATAGTTTATAGTACAACGAGGTATCGAAATTTGGTTGAGTTGCACTAATTGTTCTTTGAACTCACTCCATGGCTTTACGAATTTGCTTGGAAGTTGATCATCCCACTTAAGCTCAGGTACGGTCCAAAGTCTCTGCATAAACAATTTGGCAGTCAAAATTAATGGTGCACATAAGCCCAGTGGATCGAATAATTGACAAATCTCAGATAAAATTTTCCTTTTTGTATCACTCTTCTTGTTTAAATCCAATTTTGTAAAGGACATTTCGAAAATGTCTGTTTCTGTATTCCACAAAGTTCTCAATATTAAAGACAAATGGTTAATTGAATCTTCGTCTGCAGGTTCGGGCACATTTGAAGAAAATTTTCAAAGGTCGAATCCCTCTCGTTTTAACAAACTTATCAAACCTTGTTTCAGTTTTAGTGCGTCTTCAATATTATCAGTACCAGTTAGCATATCATCGACATAGCAGTCCTCTGTCAAAACTTTGGATTCTCTGGGAAATGCTGGTGCTTCATTAGCTAATTGATTTAACGTTCTAGTAGTTAATTAGGGGCGCTTACAGTACCGTACGTCACAGTGTGAAACTTATAACATTTAAGTGGTTCAAACTGAGAGTTGCGCCACCAAACACGCTGCAGGTCTTGCTGGTTCTTATGGATCATAATCTGAAAATACATTTTCGCTATGTCAGCTGAAAATGCAATTTTGTATTTCCGAAACCGAACAACTATGGAAAATAAATCTGATTGAACCACAGGACCGACCATCATGCAATCGTTTAATGATAGTTGAGAAGATAGTTACTTGATGCGTTACCACATTGGCTCTCATACAATGTTTGGATCGGGAATTAATTCCATATGATTAAGCTGAATAAATGTGTCAATAAAATTCTTGTACTGTTCATGGATTACTGGGTTTCTTAATAACTGAATTTCGGTTTTGAAAAATTGTCTTCGGGCGCTTTCATTTGAACAACAAAGTTTTATTATTTTTGAATTAAGTGGAATGGCAACCGAATATCTACCTGAGCTTTGTCTTTCGTGGTTTTTCATGAAGTGCTGTTCACAAAGTTTCTTTTCGACAGAATACTTGTTCTTCAGCACAATATTTTCCGATTCCTAAAATTTTTTCACTTGTGATTCAAGTAATTCAACAGAACAAAGTGAAGTTTGACAAGGAATTGAGGTACTTGAAGATTTATGTGCATTTGGTTTACCACTGATAACATAATCGTATACACTAACATAAAATGATGGAAGTTCCTCTGATAATTTAAATGATTTACCTATGAACAACTCGTGGTAAAATTCAGCCCCAATTAAGATATTGATCGTATCCGGAATGTTGAACCGGGGATCCGCAAGTTAGAAATAGGATGGTACTAAACTTGTTTTAAAGTTAACAGGTAACAAAGGTAAATTGCTTGTAATTTTTGGTATTACGTAACACTTTATATTTAACTTGTAATCAGAAAATCGAGATTCTAAAGATAAATACATTTTGTGACTGAGCGAGGTTATCTTGTTTCCCATCCCAGATACTTGTTTTGAGTTGGGTGCATTTTTAATTTCAATAGACGACACATTTTATCTGTGATGAAGTTTAGATGTGAACCACTGTCGAGTAGCACTCTACCAAATATGTGTGATCCATTACTAGCAACTGCCTTCACCACTGCAGTTCCCAACATAATTTGATTATTCGATGAAGTTGAGTTTGCTAAATTGATATTGTGAATCAAGTTTCTGTTAGGTATTGTAGGATCATTTAAAGTTTGTGCTGATAGGCACAAAGAAATTCCAATTATTTAGAAAAATTTAGATTTATCTTTATCTCTAACTACCACCACCACAGTGTTAAGTTCAATGCTGCTTGACTTGTGTAATAATTCGGTATTATACCATGATGGTAATGCAGTTTTTATATTATGTGGTCAATCAAGAAAAATTATGGTTTGTTTTTTTTTCGAGTTGAAAATTAGCAAAATATTGAGATAAAAGGGGATTAAGTTTTGGAATTTGGTAGAGATTGGTTGTATGTAAACCAAAAATAAACAGAATAAAATTAATTAAAAAGTCAAGTGACACAGAAAAAAATATAAATAATTAAATTAAAATAAGTTAAAGATTCATAGAAAAATAAATAAAAAGAAAAATTAAAATATAATAAAATTAGGATACTGCTAGTTTAAGTGCCAGTTTTAGTTTAATTTACTAACGATTAATGGTGTGATTAAAATAATATTATACGCCATTGGACAATAAAATGTGTGAGTGATTCTAAAATCTAAGTGCCTAAAGTTAGTGAAAAGAAAAAAAAACACATAAAACAATATTTTTCATAAACAACTAAACAAGTGAAAATACTTAAAACAAAACTTCGAATTTACATTATCCATGACTAGAAATGACTAGAATTTGTTACTGTGCAAAATAATATAACCTTGTGCCATGTGCTGGAAAATCTGCGCACTTTAAGTATGCACAACGGTGTTCAAGGACGAACTATAAATAAAGCCTTAAAACACATATACTATTGATATATAAATAATCTGTTATAAATAAATAATTGAATAATCCTTATTCTAATAAAAATAGTTTAAATATAAATAATTAATAAATAAAAAGTTAATACATAAACAAATAATAATAATAATACATAAAGTGAATCGATCGGTGTGCAGCTATAGTTAACGCTGTCGCGGTCAAGTATTAAAATTCCGTTGTATCTATAAACATACGGACGGACATACAACAGCACGGAATACACTGGTTATGCAAGACACCAATCAACATACAACAATCAACATGTAGTAAGAATTAATCTTTAAACTAACACTTTATAATTATATTTTTTTTTGGTATAGTTTCGTTAATTACTAATTTCATTAATATAAATAATTTTCATTTAGCATAAGTAGTTATTAATTTTAGTTGAAGCTAGTAGGGAGTTTAGGTAGTTGTAGTTCATTTTATATTGGTTTTTCTTTTTTATATTTTTTTCATTTTTGCTTCGATAAATTTGATGAGAATAAAAATTATGCATCTATTATTTAGTTATCAACGTAATCATTTATATTTTTTTCATTTCGTTCATAAAAATACAATGAGAGGCTAAAGCCAATTGAAACGTGAGGATGATCTGGGGCTAAGAGTAGGTATTTCCGAGTGTTCGGTTGATGATGATGATGGTGAATGTCTTTTCTGGTGTTTTTTTTCTGATTTATGAATTTTATTTTGAGTTTTTTATTTTAGTTTAAAATGTTAGAATCCAATACTGCGGTCTAATACTGATTCCTGTAAATTTTGAAAAACCCCACCCCACACGATGAGCCCTAGCCGGGATAAAAATGACCGCTCGAAATCCCTTCAGGAATATTCTGTCAACGGGCATTAGTTTTCTAACTGGTGTTCGTTACAAGTTCCTAGCATAACCTGTTGATCAGGTGAAGACTGTTAAGGCTGTTCAATTTTATCTTGGGTTAGATCCGTATTAGTTGTGATTTCGGATTAAGCTCTACCCACATTAGCAGACCTAATTTATTTCTCGGAATTTATTACAGGTTGAATTTGACCATCGAATACAAAATGTAATAAAGGATGATGTCTTAACGAACATTTGTTACAACCATTATTGGTACAGTTACGTACATTATGTGATGCTGATAAACAGTTAGTACATATTCGTTTGTTTTTGATGAACTGGAGTCTCATTTTAGGTGTTAGTTTCGAATCACAAAAGTCTGCGCAATTAACGATAGGATGGCTACGCTACCATGGCAGTAAATACAAGACTGTATACTACCGATATTTCTATTATGAACTAGCTGACCCGGCGAACTTCGTACCGCCTCAAAATCAATAAATGTTTTTTAAAGTTATTAGCTTAATAAAATTGAGTTTTTTATTAAGATTAAATAAATTAAATGAATACTCCAAATTAATTAAATTCAATGAAATTACAAAAATCAAAATGAAATATATTTTAATTACATTGAAATGAATGTAATTCACGTGGCAGCAAGGCTTTCGTTTTATTGAATTGAATAGAAATGGTTCGCGTAGCATTATTGCACTACTTTCTTTTAAACTATTTGCTGGGTGAGTTGCAATGGAGTCGAGTCCCTTCATTGTAGCACCTTGTGATATACGACATTTTTTGTTTTATTGTTAGGTGCGAGAACGAATAAAGCGGATGGTTTACCGACACGTGAACATGCTACGTACAATTGGCCGTGAGAGAAACATTCATTTTCTAGATTCAGGCCACAAACACTCAAGGATTGGCCTTGTGATTTGTTGATCGTCATGGCGAATGAAAGACGAATCGGAAATTGAATTCGTTTAACATCGAATGGCATATCGGTTGGGATCATCGGAATTCTCGGAATGAGAACTTCCTCACCTTTGAACTTCCCTTGAAGTATCGTCGCGTGAATTACATTGCCCATGAGTTTTCTCACCACCAAACGCGTTCTGTTACATAGTTTTGGTTGATTCAGGTTTCGTAGCATGATGATTATCGAGCCAACTTTTAGTTGTAAATTGTGCGGTGGCAAGCCAGGTAGATCCAATGAGTTTAAAAATTCAGTTGGATAGTTGGTTGCTTCGTCTTCGTTTGTCACACAGTCAATAGATTTGAAGGAATGAAGTGGACCGACGATTAGATTTTGAATTGTAAAATTTAAGTGATCCACATCTTTGTTCTTTGCCGCAAGAATTACTCGTTCACTCACCCAATTGTGATTTGTGTGGTTAGTAATGATGTTCGGGAACACTTTGTTGATGAGCTCGTCCTTCGTTGAGACAAAAATGCAAAAGTTCTGAGGAAACGAAATCAATCCGTTCGATTTGTCGACCGGAACACGGCCATTACCGATAGTCAGCAATTGCTTGGAGAATTCTTCGGCAGATGGATCGTTTAACAATGCAACTCGTATGTTTGTCGTCAGCTGAAGTTTCTTCACATAACACCACAGAGTCGATGATTTGAGGCAAGCGTTTATTTCATCAGCAGCGGTCGATCTTGGAATAACTGGTATTGTTTGACGGAAATCGCCAGAAAGTAGAATCATTGCGCCTCCAAAACATCTTGAGTCATTGCGTAGATCTTCCATAGTTCTATCGAGTGCTTCCAATGCGCATTTGTGCGCCATTGTACATTCATCCCAGATGATGATTTTACTTGCTACCAAAACTTTCGCCATTGCTGAGTGGATTGCAATGTTGCATGTCGGGTTTTCAGCCGATTGAAGGTTTAACGGTAATTTCAACGCTGAATGAGCTGTTCGGCATCCTTCTAGCAATGTGGCCGCTATCCCGAAGAAGCAACTGCTACAGCAATATCGGATCTCGCACGAACAGTGGCCAAAATCAATGACATGAGGAATGTCTTCCCAGTTCCACCGGGCGCATCGAGGAAAAATAATCCACCATTTCCATCATGAATTGCCTTCATTAACGTATCGTACAATCCTTTCTGTTGGAGGTTCAACAGTGGTACATTGGTTCGAACTGATTGGTTCAATGCATCTCGATCATATTCATGTTCACGTTCCAATTCTCGATTGAAAGCGTCGTTCATTCCACGACATGGCGTTGGCATTCCTAATTTGACTAACAAACTGCCGCACATGCGAAAACACATGTCTTCGATCAAAAGCAAAGCCTGGTTATGTATCTCCTCATTCACCTCGAGATCGGGATTTCCGAAACTGACACGAATTCGATGTAGAATGTCTTCTGACATGTCATTCTTGTACTTGCTCCATAGTTCACGTGGATTTGATGGGAAGCATGTCGAAATAATGATAGCAAATAATGTGCGTATCTGGTTTGGAGTTGCAGAAATAATTGATTCAGCGATTGTCATGTCCCAATGAGTATCGTTTTCAAGCAAGTTGAGCTGTTGACATGCAGCACGAAATGTTGGGCACACTACACCATTGACAGTTCGAAGTGATTCAAATGATGTCGGCCCACGAATATTCACCAGCAACAACCGCAAGTAGAAGCATTCGTCATTCTTCGGATGAACTGTGTAAATGCGACCAAGAGCATCAGTAGAACGCACATTTGGATGATCAGGAACCTCATCGCCTTGCTTCCGACGTTGAAATTTTTTTGATGAGGCGTTCCAAGTGTAATAACGTGGCATCTCAGAGTAGAGCAATGTTCGTGCAAACGGATCACTTTGACAAATCGAAAAGAAACTGGTCAATGTTGTTGCTGGAGGTGTCTCAGCACGTTGAGCAACATTCGATGAGTTGAAATAAACTCGTTGACCATTCTCCAGATGCACCGCCAAATGTACAACAGTGGGATGACGTTCATGAATAGGGAATGAGAATATACGCCAAATCGCCTCATTGTAGCTCACATATCGACCAACTTGATAATGCGTGATTTCATCGTTTGTATTGGGATTTTGAACACCAAAAACTGCCATATCGCTACCTTTCGTGACATATTTACAAATGTATTTTATGGACTTCACTGAATTGCAGTACTCCACGTTGCAATGCGCCTTGAATGTTTTGGATAGAAGTGGCGAATATGGAACAATCCAAGTGTTGTCGACCACGAACTCATTTCCTCTCACTATCGTTGTGATAGTTCTACCGTTATCATCGGCTGATCGACGCCGGTACAGTGGATAACCATCATTGCCAGTGATAGTCTCTGCGGTTAAATTTCGTGGATAACGCTTGGAACACTTGTTGTCGACCATGCACGGTGATTGGGGATTGATAGAGCCACACGGACCGTGAACCATGTTCGTAATTACAACATCATGCAGGTCTGGATCGGTTTCGGGATCAGGAATCTCGGCACATATGATGTCATCTATTTGGTCTGGTCGAATTTTTTCGGCTAACCAAATAAGAATGTGAGCATGCGGCAAGCCTCGTTTCTGCCATTCAATTGAATACATCCAACATCGAGTATCCCCAAAGACGCAATGCCTAACAATGTAGTTCATCAGCGACCGGATTTTTTGTTTGAAGACACGTGCGATGATGTCGTGCCGATCACTTATTATTTGCCCGGGTAGCAACAGTTGAACAATCTCTATCCATTTCGGATTGCAAGTAAAAGTGATGAATAAATCTGGACAACCGTAATGACGAACATATGTCATTGCATCTTGCGCATATTCATGCATATGACGCGGGCTGCCAATGTACGTCGCCGGTAGAATAGTCAATCGACCAACATTAGCTGCATCTCCTTCGGTGCTGATTGCATCGCGTAAATGGATATATTCCTCCGAACGCAGTTTAGCTTGGTTCAACCGAATGAAAATGAGGCGCTCTGTTTCGATTTTGACGTACATGTCGACGATATATTGCTGAAGCAAACGACGAAATCGCAGCAAATAGTTGTCAGCATTTTGACGAATCATCAAACGATATGCATAATAATTCATCGAGCTAACCTTCTTGTTAGTTTCCTCACCTGAAATGAAATCAGTAAAATTAGTGTCATAATCTAAATTATGATATCAGTACTCACCGCTCAATGGATTTATCATGTTGATATTGAAGTGATATCCATCGTCTCCTTGCCAAAACATCAGCGGGTATTGCAATGTATCGTATGAACGGTGTGTTTCATTTATTCGTTGCAGTTGTCCAGTGTCGCGACGTGTAAGCACAATATCGCGCGGTTCCACGCTTTCACCAACAATCACAATTGCGACTTAATCTATTGTTGGAGCATTAAATTGGCGTTCGTGTGTTCCAGCGGGTCGTTTATCTGCTCTGATCACGACTTTGCAGTCGTCACTTGGCATGCGATCCAACGCAGATTTAAACAATCGAACCAATGCATGATGTTCATGGAGTAGTTGCTGCAAATCTTTCAGAACTATCCTTTTCATTGCTGTATTGATCGTTTGGCGCCGATCAAGTTGATCCTCCATATTGCCCATAAAGTATATTTGGATGAATTTATGCTGTCCATCTTCAATCGGTTGCAATGACCCAATTCGGTGGTGAATTTGGCCTTGAATCTGTAAAGTCGAAGACGAAGTCAGAATTATAGATTTTTGATCACCAAAAGAAAATGAATGTTTACTCTCTCGAGCAGAAATGACCTTAAATGTTGGATTGAATCCGCGTTCTTCGATAATGTCTGCTCCAAATGAAGTCATTTGGAAACATCCGTTGTATCTTTGAGTGTTGGATAGAAAATGTCGTGATTCTGGTGTCTCGCCACGAAGCAATGAACGCAACAGTTCAGGTGGTGCAGGCAATAATGGCAATCTCACCTTGCCACTGAGACAGCACAATCCAGGCGTTTCTCCAGCGAACTTCAATGCACCGCAATGGTCGCACACAAACTCCATTGGGCCAATTCGAACGAAAGGATGCGAGTTGTAGTCAATTGTGTAATCGTATTGAAACGCTATTCGATTCAAATCAACACTTGAAGGATTTCTTCTTGTGCGTCGAAAATTATCTCGTTGTTGATCTGTGCGATAAGCTCGACGATTTCTCATTGTCAACTGAGCCATTTGACGTACTGCCTCTCTTTGTGCTTGTCTTTGTGAAGCGCGAAGTCGGGCCATACTAACGCGGCGCACTTCTCGTGTGATTTCTTGTTCATCTGCAGTGGATTGATTCGCAATAGTCCGAAGTCTAATTGCATTACGGCTTCGTGGTGAAAGATTAGATCTTCTGGCTCGCGGCATTGTAAATAATACTGGAAAATTAATCACACAATCCAAAATTACATAATTAATTATCGATGTGCGCACAATCACAAATGTGATAACCTCACAAAGTGAACATCTTCGAAGGGAACTTACCGTTTAAAAATCCCGATCGAAAATAGAATTCCGCAGAATAAAAAAAAAATTAAAAAAACCAAAAAAAAAACTGGTGTCCGGTGTTGGGACACTCTGTACCACTAAAAAAATTACGTACTATTGTACGCAAAAAAGTACTGTTTTCTTATTGTTATTGGCATACACCACACAACCTCTTATTTCACTAAATTCCACCACTTATTTTAATATTATATGCTAAACCACAAACCACTTAACTAATATGAAATAACCAAAACCAAAAATAAATTAAATTTAATATTAAAATCGCAAAGGAAAAAAACTTTTTTTGGAGCTGTCAAAATCTACTATTCGCACTGAAATCGTAACTCGGACGAAGATTTTATCTATATAAATACATAAGTAGATGAAATAAAAAAAAAATTGGATAAAAAATAAAATGGTAAATGTGCATGCAGCCTCCAGTCGGATTCGTATCCAGTACCTTGCGGTCCAAGCGCCGAAGCTTTAACCACTGCACCACTCGTCACATACAAACTACACCTACAAAATTCATATAAAAAAATGTTTTTTTATTAGATTTTTGGGACATCCCTTTTGAGTTTTTCCGACTTTTCTTTTTTCCTAAACCACCACTGTATTGAGACGAACAAAATAAAAAAAAACAAAATGAACTAAATGTATGAGAAAATGAATTTTCTTGATAAATTTTTATTTGGTGAATTTTTCCGATGTTTTAATAGTTATTATGCTATTCGGAACGGAGTCAAATCCAACAAAACAAAAATCATAAAAATCGGTCCAGCCGTTCTTGAGTTATAAATGGTGTAACTAACACGACTTTGTTTTATTTATATAGATAAGATCCTCAAAAATGTCGTGAAAACGAAGCCTATCTATCTCATTTCCGCTGAACGAAGGTAATTTAATTTCAGGCATTCTCATTTCTATTTGCGGTGAGGCAGCCGCAATCGGTGTAATATCTATTGTCGGGATACTTTGAAGTGATACGTTAGGATCTAGTTTTTTTATTTTCGTGAATGGTATTCAAAATAATACTTTCAAATTCACCATAATCATCCTCGAACGCTTCTCTATCAGCTATTGCAGACATTTCAAGAACTTCAATTTTGGACTGAATCTCGGTATATTTATTATAAATATTACGTACCCTATGCAGTACAGATTCATAAGCGCCCATCGACATTGTGTTTACGTCATTGTATTTGTTCTTGAATAACGTTAACTGACCTTTACATGCACTTCGTTGTTTTTTAAGTGTTTCTAAATGTTCAATCTCAGATTTTGTAAGTGACATTATGCTATCAAAATCAACACAAATTCATTCAATTTTTACTTCAAATTATTAATAGTGAATCACACGCACGCGAATTAAACCGAAATGATTGAAGAATGAACACTAACATAACTATCAAATGCTATAAGCCGCAATTGACAATTATCTTATATCTAAGCTAATATGACCTATGCGGAATGTATAGATTCGACTTTGATTTCAATTGATTGACTTTTTTCTTAACCAATAATATATTATATAAAGAACAATTATTTAAAATTAAAATTAAATTAAACTAACATAAACCGATAAGCTCGCTGCTTCTATATAACTAGTCGCTATGATCTTGTTCGTAACTTCTCGTTCACATTGAGTTCATTTGTCTTCCCAAGATCTGCCTTTGGTTCGACGCAATATTACAAAATGTCTACCTAAATATGGTAGTCCCAATTGTATCGATGGTTTTACATCGATTTAACTAACGAAACAAGTGGAAGGATGATCGAAAATGAAGGTCGGTTGACCACGCCAAAATGATGAAATTTATTATAACCTAAATTTTCCGTTAAATAAACTAAATAAACCATTAACACAATATTTGAAGATGGCAGCTAATTATTTGATATTTGTTCAATTTAACCGACCACCAGGAGATACCGTTCTATGATGCCAATGGTATTCCGCTTGTTGAAGTTAATTTTTAAATAACGAAGCTGTTAATATTCCTGATGTAATTTTCAATCAACCAGCTTATTAATTTTTCGAATCATATTATATACTGATATATGCGATGAATAATTTATACAATGTTCTCGATGAAGCAAATCGATTAATTTATGTATCGATTCGTACGAGTATAAAAGCGGAACACCATGTAGATTTATATTAATTTGTTGACTTTTCACAAGTAGTATTTATGGAATGCAATCTCAAAATGTTTGATAGTTCGATGGATAACCAAATTTTGTTGGTTATTGCATTCATATCACTGTACTGTGTTATATGCGATGCGATGGCTCGAACAGCAATGTTTTAAAATTGATGACTAAAATGATTTCAGACTATTGTACCGGAACGATGTTCTGTTCCACTCCGTTAATGTCTTTTAGTAATTTGCTTTAAGTAGTTTTAGTCATCCGGCTCGAAGGACCAAATGGACAAACCTTATGTTTGTTGCGATGTCTGTGTAGCGTAATTTAAATACAAAAATTTTAAACACACAATTTTTACTTTATTTACAGTATGATTTGTAGTTTAATATAACAGACGACAATGGTTTTCCTTTATTTAACTTTGTACGATAAATGTTATGGTGTTTTAAATGTTACATATACATTTATATATATAAATAAATGTTTTCAATTCATGTTACGCTCACCGAAAAAATCAAATTGATTCTCACTTGAAATACAATGTTCACGCCAAAAACACCGAAAATAAAAACAAAAGCCCAGCACCAATGGTACCAACCGCACAAATCTCAAATGTTGTGCTTGTGTAACCGGAATGATCTTTATTTAGGAATTACTTTAATGGATAAATTTAATGGGCTGTGAACTATATGCATGTCTCGCGTAAACAGCTTCCGTCCCTATAATCATTTATATTCGAAAATAAATAGCAGAGTTACAAAAGCAAAAAGAAATAAAACATTATTAAATGTTAAACAATATTTTAAAAATCACTTATTATTTTTTTTACTTTAAAAATAAATAACAAATATAGGCATACCAGTTCGATCTTTAGAGCTCGCAGGAACAGTCTAATATAGTCAGCTTAAATTTGAAGGCAATCTGTTATTCCAAAATCTTCCAAAAGACTACGAAATATTCCAACAAATTTAAATAATTTGAAAAAAAATCGACCCTTTGATGGATACGGCCCAATTAGACGAAAAAAAAATATCAATTTATAAAAACGTCGAATTTTTATTTTTCGTCGAAACTAAAATAATCGAAAATAAAATGGAAAATTTTTATCGAACGAAAATATAGAATAGCTATTTCATCGACTTTTTAAATTGAAAATACCGGGATCGGGATAATTGTCTGCAAGACAAAATCTTTTTTTGCGTTCTATCTTGTTTTTTGAATTCTTACCGTATAAAATATAGTTTACCAAACATTATTTTGGACAAAATCTCGTTTTTTAAAATTTTGTTTTCCGAAGTAATTATTTCGATTATTTTTTAATGAAATAATGAATATTTAGTGAAATAGTTGTTATGGGATCGACATAAAATATTACATTTCAAAATGTTGCATTAACAAAATATTGCTGCAATATAATATAATATAAAATTTTAAAAAATTAAAGTCGAAATTCGACCATAAATTCGATTAAAAGAAGGTCGATGTTTTTTCTTTCGACTATATTTTTTTCGAATAAATTTTTTCGACATTTTTAAGATCAATAATTTTTCGATAATTTATCAATCGATAATTTAGTTTCAATGTTTTTGGAAAAGGTCAAATGACCCTAAACCTCCTTTGACACTTTCGGCACTTCGACACAGTCGGCACTTCGGTTAGGCCTTTCAATCTTTATCACGTTCGGCTCTTGGACAGATTCGGCTCTTTGAAATTCAACCCTTCGTACCCATTCAATGCTAGTCAAATATGCGAGCGTTTCTGAAGCCGTTATCCTCTTCAATCAAATTTTTTTTAAACAATACCGTATATTTTCTAGTGAAATTTTGAGCAAGAATTTCAATTTTTTTTTTTTTTGTACAAAATCTTATTTTTATGTCAAAATATCATTAGTCCGGCCGGCCCGAGTTAATAAAAAATATTTTTTTCAAAATCAAGGCTTCATTGGAACAAGAAGAAAAAAATGGGATTTTGAGAACCGGGATTTCGTAGTACACCATGGCCTAACATATTACCTAATATTTTTTGATGGACTAGTGTAATAAATTATTGTATGTTGTAAAATCGATCTCTATATTACCATCATCCTGTATCATCTGAAACCAAATTCATCTAATCGGACACAAATATAATTTATTATGCACATGGCCATATCGGCCTCTACAAGGCTTATGAAGTAACATTTGACCCAATTTCTTCTGGTGGTCTGGTTTAAAAAATTATTAAAGGTACTCAAATAAATGTTTTTATTTTAATCATATTTGAAGTATTTTTTCCAGTTTTAAATCCAAAAAATTGTTAATTTACCAGGATGGGACTGGTTGTTACCCTATTATTCTACTAAATTGTATAAAATATTTTTTTTATATTTTAATTGTTATCTTGTTTGATTTCAATGAGTAATGATTGAATTCACCAATCAATACCATATGTTCTGCACTCCAGTTGGTCACAGTTGTGTTTATTTTGATCAAAGATCGTAACCTGATGATGAAAAATCATACAATGCATAATACATGACCCAGGCTGCTCCTATCGGGATTCGAATCCGGTACCTTCTGATCCAAAAACGAAAGCTTTAGCCATCAACAAATTGTAACAAATTATGGTGGTTTGATTGAGACGGGCCAATTTGGTCAGTGCAGGTTTAAAGCACTTCACTATTGCTTGCTTCTTTTTTGTTTACAGTTAAGGAATAACAAATAAATTGAAAATCATTAAGATTTCAGAATGCATGTCAATTCTTCAGAAATTTAAATAATTTTTTGCTAAGCTTACAAAATTTATTTACGGTTCTAAAACATCCAAAATGAATGTAAACGAAATACATTAATAAAATTTAAATCCTTTATTTGCAATAACTTAATCCTTTTCTTAATGTATTCTCGTACACAAGACCAACCAATATAAATTTATATGCAAATTCCAATTATGCTACAAAACATACAATTATAATAGATTTTATATTTCTCGTTTGTGTACTCGTACAGTACATGTAACTATACGAATATTTCTAGATATAAAGTACATAGATGGTAACATGTAATTGAATGAGTGGATAATTGTACTAATATATGTAGGTTTAGAATACATAAAGCAAGAAATAGAATTAAATTAGAATAATTTACAGTTGAATATAAGTTTCATCCCTAAAATACACACCCCTTTGTGTATGTACATAAGTAATTGAAATTTCATCAGAACTATATATTATGTAAAATCTATTTATGTTTATAGCGCTTTAGATAAAAAAAATCAGCTTAGCATTGTGTCGGGTACATATAGATGCAAAGCTACATTGATTCTTAATATCAAATCATGTACACACTCTTTTGTGAAATGGATTACTTCCAGTTCAATTGAAAATCATGCATGATGTTTTTCAAATATATTTTGTAGTGTACATTTAAAAACTATTGTTGTTCTGCAAGTACTTTTTATGCATATAATAAAGTATTATACACTTCAACTTAAACTTTGATCCCGTCGGTGTTTAGTGGATAAATAACAGTAATAAAGATTTTTTTGTCTTTGTACTCGTCAATCCCGTATCATGTATGCTTCTTTAAGCTTAAACAAAAACATAACACAACTAACAAAGTATCGTACAGCTTAAATGCATTCATGCGATATTTTTCCGCTGTTATTATCTAACACAAGTTTCTTCGAATTAATTTCCCACTACATATATACAAAGCTAGAGCTGCTGATCTTATTTTTCCGTTACTGCAAGGTTTTATAATTTTACTAAATGTTGTTCTACGTTTTTTTGTTTTAACATATCAAGTTTTCTTATATACATAAGTTATGAGAGACGCGATTTCCAGGAAATGTAAATACCAGAAACCAAAAAATCTAAGATATCATAATCCCGTATTTCAAATTGCGGAAATCAAAATCACGGAAACAAAAATCCGTTTAATTAAAATACAGAATTTCAACTGACACGGAGATTCTACTAAATTTATTCTAAAACTACAAAAACAAAACATTTGTATGATTGTGTGTAAAATGAGAGCATTTAGGCGTTTTTCAGCAACGAAATACTTCAATTAACTGCAAGATGTCATTATAGAACGATTTAGGGGTATATCCTCCATCCGGTCGCAAATTAACTATTTGAGATCAGAAATATGGCTACTAAATTTATTTTGCCATGTCAATTGTCACTTTTTTTTAAATTTAAATTTGTTTTGCGATTTTAAAATAGAACTACATGAAAAGACTGCGACCTCGGAAAATGCGTAGCAGTCTTTTCGAGTATTTCTACTTTAAAATCGCAAAACAAATTTAAATTAAAAAAAGGTGACAATTGGCATGGCAAAATAAATCTAGTAGCCATATTTCTGATCGCAAATATTTAATTTGCGACCGGATGGAGGATATACCTTTTAGTTTTATAATCAAAACTAATGACATTTTCAAAGCATATTTATTTTATTCGAATCCACACTGTGTGGTAATCTCACACTGTGTGGACGTGTTTGTCATACTGTTGTAAAATCAATATTAAATTATAAAAGTACAAATAATAATTTAAATAAAATAAAATATCATAAAAAGTCTTGTGGGTTCCTAGTTTTAAAACAAACTAAAAAACAAAGTTTATTGGATTATTCAGTGATTAATGTGAACAGTTTTTGCTAAATAGAAAAATAATAACAAAAATAAAATCAATACTTATAAATACGAGTTAACTGTGCTAGTGACGTTTAACTTGATACTGCGCGCCAAATTTTTTTTTTTTTTTTTTGTGGTTATCTTCTATAATATAATGCCGTTCTACGAATATGCGGAGGACTCACCTAATTTCAATTTACATTTAATGTGTTCTGGGGCATTATGTAAAAAGGCGATATCGAATAAGCAATCAGTGATCGCATGTAATTATTGCCATAAAGTGTACCACCCGCCGTGCAAAGGCATTATTGGAGCTGCCAAAATCAAGAAGGTTGCTGATTCTAACTGGTTATGCTCTCCAGACTGCGCTAAAGCATCCACCTCCGTTCCAGAGTGTTCAGATACGCTGGCCACAGAAACTGAAACGCAAATCGGTCGGAAATATGAATCAGCAATAAATAGTTTGATAACACGTATTGATGTTCAATTCGCGGATATTAAAACAATGATCTCCGACATTCAAAAATCGCAAGAGTTCATTTGCAACGAATTCGACGCGATAAAAATGGAATTCAAAAATATGTCGGCAGCAAATGTAATATTAGCTGATAAGTGTGATAAATTGCAACAGACTCACCATAAGCAAGATGAACGTATTAACTTACTAGAGGCACAACTTGATATTATTCACCAGAAGGAAGTTGCTAAAAATATCGTTATTTGTGGTTTGAATGCAGATGTTCCTGATAGTTCTGATGTTTTTGGTTTCATTCTGGATACCATTCGGAAGGTGAATAGTGAAGCTGTGCCTACAGATATCACATCAATTAAAAAAATGTACCATAATCCGAAATCAAAATCAAGACTAAGAGATTCATTCATCGTTACGTTGAATTCTGTTGAAACTAAAAATAATATATTATCAAACTTCATCATAAGTCGGAAGTCAACTTCGTATTCTCAGCTCGTTAAAGGTTGTTACTTTATGCAGCACTTCACGAAATTCCAGTCAAAACTATATAGTGAAGCGAAAAAAGTGCAACGTGCCCATAATTTCAGATATTTATGGGCAAAAAATGGAAAAATATTTCTACGCAGGACAGCTGACTCGGAGATCCATAACATCTTCTGTTTAAATGACATTTTTTATTTGGATAAGCACTTTTCATCAAAAAACTAGTTGTTGTTCAACTGTGGATGCATCTTAGTAATCACTTCTGGATATGGACAAATGGACATCTGCAAGTACAACTTATAGTGTGTTATGTGTTGTGTTTCATTTCAAATTTTTATGTTTTAATTTTAATTTTCAAAGCAAAATATGTACATTTCAATAATTTTTTCTTTGAATATTCTTGGTTTTGGTTGTGATGCTAGCTCATATACAGTCAACGCCAATAGAACATTACACAAGCCTGATTTGAACAGTGGTTCGGAACTTCGCTGTATACCATACAGTGTGTATATTAAAATTATAGCGGTGTATGAGCTTTTAGTGATTATGTTTATAAACAAGAACAAAAAAAATATTTTTTCATTGTACGTCACTACACATACTATCATAAGTGCACTGGCTATCTCTTATTATTATTTGCAAAAGTTTGTTATTATTATTATTATTTTTATTACAGTTAAGTTGGTACATTACATGGAATTCTTGTTTTTATATATTTTGCTTTTTTTGATTATTACGATTACACATTCATTAACATTTTTTTTATGTTTACGTATTCACTGTACGACTTTGTTTCGCCATTTTCCATTTTCATTTTATTTAATATTCATATGATCATGATGTATCTCCAATTTCAAATTTTATTTTTATATAATCTGTTATATTTCTATTTATTAATGAAATATTTCTTTATGTATTTAGCAAAGCAAAATGGTTTGAATATTTGCTGCAGTAATTCATTTTATTTCAATATTTTTTCTGATGAATTTTATGACTAATAACAATAGTAGCTTTAATTGTATCTTACAGAATATTCGGAGCTTACGGAAAAATTTCGACATATTCTTGAGTAATAAATATGCTCTTAATTTATATTTTGATGTTATTTTTTTGACTGAAACATGGATCTCCAGTTCAGAAATTACAGATTATAATTTGGATGGCTATACTTTCTTTGCGAATTGTAATGATCAATATAGGTCTGGTGGTGTGGCGGCACTTGTAAAGTCTACACTGGATTGTCAAGTATTTTCGTTAGCATTTTCATCTGCCGATGTTTTGAAAATTGTCATTAGTTTTGGTAAAGTTAAATACTGCTTCGTATTGGTTTATAGGTTGCATTCCTACAGATTTGAAGAATTTTTGAGAGAGTTGAACGACTTTTTAAACTCCGATTCTTCTAAACATAAAATACTGCTTGGTGATATTAATTTTGATCTAATGAAAGATTCTCAGTTAAAAGATAATTATTTATTATTATGTGCTTCTTTTGGTATGCAATCACTTGTAAATGATGTAACACGATCATGTTCAAATACTTGTATTGATCACGTTTTTGCAGTAACCGATCACCAAAACTTTACTATTGAAATTAGAAATCTCCAATTATTCATAACTGATCATAACACAATTATTTTGAATTTGAAAATGATCAACAAAGTTAAAAATATTCGTAAATATAAAAAGCTATTTAAAACGAAAATAGATTTTACTGAGTTAGCGACATCCTTAAGTACATATGATTGGTGTTCAGTTTGGAATTCTGATGATCCGAATATAGCATATTCAAACTTTGTTGAAATATTCACTTCAATTTTAAATAAACATAAATCGGTATTTAAAATTAAACGTAGAAACTGGAAACTTAAGCCTTGGATATCTGATACCTTATTAAATCTGATTAATCTCCGGAACAGGCTATCTAAGAAGCTAATTGATGATCGTAATAACCGCTCTTTAAAGAAAAAAGTGGATACGCTAAACTCCAGAATTAAAACCTTGATACCGAAAACTAAAGAAACGTACTTTAAAAATAAGATGTCTTCAGCTTCAGATATGAAATCAAAATGGAAAGTTTTTAATAGTGTATTGAACGATGTTCCCGTTTCAGAAACTATTACTTCTTTAGAATTTGGTGAGAATAATTTCACTACGGATCAAAATGAAATTGCTAATGTGCTAAATGATCATTTTATTAATATACCAAGCGTCATTCTTAACGAAACACAAGAAAATACGACTGTCGAAAATACTGTTCGAAATAATATGGTTTTGACTCGGTTTAACAGCTCCAATTTATTTTTTTTTCCAATCAATGATTTGGAAATTGTCTCAGCCGTATATGAACTCAAAAATACAAACTCGTGCGGTACTGATGAAATTTCTAATGTAGTGGTTAAAAAAGTAATTTTTAGTATAGCACCTGTCTTAGCGTTTGTTTTTAATTTGTGCCTTGGTAAAGGTGTGTTTCCTGATAAATTAAAAGTAGGTATCGTGAAACCACTTTTTAAGAAAGGTTCACGTTCGGACCCCAACAATTACCGTCCTATCACCTTATTGAACACATTCTCAAAAATTTTTGAAAAAATTATTAAATCCAGATTATTGAGTTTTCTAGATAAAAACAATTTTCTCGATAAACGTCAATATGGTTTTATTAAAAATTCATCAACGGAACTGGCTCTTGTTTCATTTTTAAGACCCGTTCATGACAATTTGAATATTAGCCTTAAGGTTTGTGCACTTTTTATAGATGTTACAAAAGCTTTCGATACCGTTAACCATGAAGTGTTACTGGAAAAATTATCGCATATAGGTATTCGAGGTGTGGCACTTTCTCTATTTGAATCCTATTTATGTAATCGATTTCAGAGTGTATGTATAAATCATGTCCGTAGCGATGAAAAAATGGTTAATGTTGGCGTTCCTCAAGGATCTGTGCTGGGACCGCTACTTTTTTTGATTTATTGTAATTCTATTTTTGATCTTGATTTGCGTGGTAATATTGTCGCCTTTGCCGATGATGTCGCGTTGCAGTATTCCAATTCTAATATGGATTTGTTAAATTATGACATTAAATGTGACCTGAACTTACTAAAAAAATGGTTCTATGTTCATTTCATGGTTCTTAGTTGCAAGTCTAAAATTATGAACTTCAATTTGAGTAGTCCTGTCACTATTCCTGGTTCAGTGACTTATCACTCATTGTCGTGCAATGACTATAATTGCAACAATCTCTGTGTACCCATTGAAGCAGTTAGTGCGTTCAAATACTTAGGTTTAAATCTTGACTCACAGCTTAACTTTAAGAATCACGTGATTATTTTAAAACAAAAACTCTGTCGTGCTTTAAGATCATTTTTCCATTTGCGTAATATCTGCAGCTCCGAATTCTTAAAATGTCTCTATTACGCATTGATCGATTCTCATCTTCAGTATGGGCTAACATGTTGGGGTGGAATTTATTGGTCAAACATCAAACCAATATTAACGATACAAAAAAGTGTGCTTAGAATTATGAACCATCTACCAAGAACTACACCATCATTCCCTTTGTTTTTAAGTTATAAAATATTACCTTTGCGATATTTATATGTATTTAAAGTTTTAAAAATGTATTATTTAATAAGCGGGAATCGTTTAATGAATATATATAGTGTTACGGCTGCATTAATTAACGCGGATGACGTCAGTTAATTTGGATCCCAATTTCTTTTTCTTGTTGTAAGTTGTGCACGGAGTCCCCGATGACGTGTTGTTGGAGATTTCTGTTATTGTTTATATAGGCAATACAACCAAAAGAATTTAGATTGCGTAACTTTTCAATTTTGTTTTGTTTCCTATGTTTATATAAGTAAGTAAACGTATATAAACATGAAGAGTTGGACATTATCACCATCAATCTCGATTATATACCATTGCATATTTTTGGTTATTGTGTTTTGGACTGGTTAATGTACCAATAAACACTTTTTTTGTTTTGTATGGCTGTAGTATATAGGTCATACAGCTTTAAAATATTTTATACAGAGTCTCAACCACCTTGATATAATGTTATATACCTAAATAATGAACCGTGTGTATAGTGCAATAGGTATATACAGGTACATAATATTGTCCTATATATATATATATATATATATATATATATATATATATATATATATATATATATATATATATATATATATATATATATATATATATATATATATATATATATATATATATATATATATATATATATATATATATATATATATATATATTTTTTTTTTTTTTTTCTTGTTTGATTGTACAGCCGTTTACTCGTTAAATGCTAATTTATTTATTATCAGTGAGGCTTCAGTCAGAGTGTGACATAAAGTGCTAGAGAATAAATATATTAAGCGGATATTTTATTTGTTTTAAATTTAAACATACTCCTCTGAATCTACTTTTGGAATCACATTATTTTTGATAATTAGTGTCACCAAGGCGATATAGGTAACTACCGCTATTGCTTGTACGCACCTATTTATATATTTGGCGAAGAGCAATTACACTTACGAAAAGCCAGCCTGGATTTTTTAAATTGTTAAGGGGTAGTTAGGCATCTCGCTGTTGGCGGAGCCTCAAATTTAATTGTATACTGCTAACCGCAAACATTCGAGAGTATTCGGATAAATTATATCTTAGCGATCCCGGTTAAGACACGAATTCCTTTGAAGGTCAAATCAAAAAAAAAAAAAAACACAAAGAAATCTTAACCGTGTTAAAAGAACGCTATACTACATATCAGTGATAATTGTCGTCGTGTGCTGGTTTTTTTTTTGGAATAAAAATGCAATGGGTGACAAAAAAAATAATAATATGTGCAAGTTTGACCGCAAAACAAAATTAAAATAAAAAATCTTACTCTAAACAATTATAAAAACAAATTTGAGAAATATTGAATAATTGAATATAAAAGTGTTTAGTCTTGTGTGTCATACATAGTTCTTAGTGATTGTTACGGAACAAAAACTACTGAAAACAAAAAGAGAATAATTTGAATTAATATTAAGTTAAATTTAAGACAAAATAATGAAACTCACCTAGTTATAAATAATTAAACTCACCTAGTAGTTTTCTACTTTATTTAATGTCAACATCACCTAGAATTATACAAATGTATTAAAATAATTTTATATAACTTAAACTCAATACTTATCTTAGTTATAGAAGCTGTTCAGTTCCACCGATTTAATTCTAAAATGATTTAATGTTGTTAATTTACGTATGTAATTTAAATAAGCTAAAACAAAAACACTTACCCATTGTTTATGTCAAGCGCAATCATTTTTGACATTTAACATTGCAAACGTAGTACACAAAGTTATACGTGCGTAAAAAATGGATGCGCTCGACAATTTATGGTTCATCAGTACCATACATTTTTATCTAGATGTCGTGAAGGTGATGAACCAAAAATCGCGAAGAAAAGTAAAAAAAATTCATTATTGTAATCGTGCTCTCCTGGGAATAAGAAGTCAAATAAAATAAAATTTAAGAATATTAAATAAAATTTGTTATTTGATTAAATTCTATAAAAAGTGTTTTTTGATTAAGTTTCTTTTGGAGATATTGCCCATCAGTAAATTAAGAAAACCAACATCCAGCAATACATTAAATGGTCCTTCGAGCCGGATGTCGGACACCAGCAACAAGCCAGCATTAAATCGAACAGCGTCATCGTAAAGAAAGTAACCACATAACCTCAGTTCGAGAAGGTTCCATTAAGTAACAACAAAACCAACGTGGTTAGACATGAGAAAATTCTACCATCAAGAACTGTGAGTACAACCATACAATTGTTAAAACCTAAAACCATATTAAAGCGAAGAAAAGAATTTTAACAATAAAATCCTGATCGGTAGTCACCAAGGTTTGTTGCACCGTTTGCGTAATTAAATACTGGGCAGTGCGTTGCTGTAATTAAATAATAATTCACCTTGAATTAACTTACAATCGGTTGTGAAAATAAAAATAAAAAAAAAAAAAAAATTTAAAAATTATTAAAAGAAAGGGAATAGAAAATGGAGGCGTTAAAAAGGCAGCGTGGCGTGGTGAAAGGATCAATGACAAGATTGACCGTCTACACCAAAGGCGCTCTTGATAAGGTTAACGTGGACGAAATCTATGTGAAATTAAACCGAGCAACTCAATTATTAACAGAATTTACGGAAATTGAGAAAAACATGTTTAATGAAGATCCAACAGTTGAATCCGATTTGGCAGACTTTGAGGATAACTACTATGCAGTGCTAGCAAGTTTAAATGCCCATATAAGAAAGCGTAGCCTAACCCCGCCAGTCAACACGCAACAATTAAATAATACTACGATGAATATATCGGAGTCACATGCAGGAGAGGTTCGGTTGCCAAAAATCATGATTCCCACATTTAAGGGAAATTATATTATTTGGAGTGGCAATCATTTTATGATATTTACTCGTCTACCATTCATGACAAGGAACACTTAACAGCGGCTCAAAAATTTCAATATTTGAAAGGCCTTCTCGATGGAGAGCCAGCTGCCTTGATTCGACATCTCGCCGTTACCGACGCAAACTATCATGAAGCTTTTCAAAAATTAATTCAAAGGTATGACCGGAAACAATACACGATCAACTCATTTATAAATGTTTCCATGTTTCATGGAGCAACCAGGAATAACTCAACCGACATCGACGAATATTAGGCAAATGGCGGATGCGTTCGACGAAGTCATACGAGGGTTGAAGGCATTAGGCGAAAACGCAGAAAGGCGAGACCATTGGCTAATCTACATAGCATTGACCAAGATGGATAAAGAAACGCGAGCACTTTGGGCACAAGATACCGCAGAAGTAGAGCTGCCAACATTCGAACAATTATTGAAATTCTTGAACAAAAGAACGGACACGCTTGAAGCAGAAATTGGTTTCAGCGAAAAGACGCAAGGCCATAAAGCACAATCAATTCGGTCACCAAAGCTGAGATCATTTGCGACAACCACATTTCCCCAGTGTTCGATATGTAACCAAGGTGAACACTTAATAAATCAGTGCGATCGGTTTAAAAATATGACTCCCGATCAAAGATCCACAACAATAAAATCAATGTTTCGCTGTTTCAATTGTCTGAGTAAGAATCATCGAGTCTACGAATGTAAATCCAAATCACGATGCCAAAGGTGTCATCGTAAGCATCATTCCATGCTTCATGAGGCAGTCGCAAGCACATCTAAGGAGAACACCAAGGAGTCAGCACAAGAATCAATCCCGAGCGAGCAAAGCCAACCAACCGCGTGTGCCAGCACATTCATAAAAACAGTTACAACCATACTACCAACAGCCATAGTGAATGTTAGAGACCGGCACGGAGAATTTCAGTCATTTAAAGCGCTTTTAGATTCAGCGTCCCAATCATCTTTTATAACTGAATCTTGCGTCCAGAAATTAGCACTAGATCGGCGTCACGGGCGCCTATTAATCAAGGGAATTGGAGAGACTACAATTGGTCAAACACGGGGTGTAACAAACCTGTGGATTGCTCCAACTCGAGATTCCCAAACGATCTGGGAAACAGAAGCATTCATCGTACCGAAAATATCTGTAACACGAAATCAGCATAATATTCCTACTGAAACGATAGCATTAAAGGAGTTACAACTTGCAGACCCCACCTTCAACGAATCAAATGCAATAGATCTTCTTCTTGGGGTCGATATCTTTGCAAGAGCTGTGCAGGGCCAGTCACGCAAACTCACTAGTGGACTCGTCGCCATGAACACTGTTTTCGGATGGGTAATAGCTGGAAGCAATAACACCGCGAATCAAGAAATCGAAACCTTTACTACGTTAGTTGATATTGACCGTACGTTAAAAAATTTCTGGGAAACCGAAGAAATCACAACCTCTAAGAAATCCCTACAATTGACTGACGAGGAAGATGCGTGTGAGAACCTGTTTAGAACAACTACAACCAAGGGCGCGGACAATAAGTTCAGTGTAAGGTTACCCTTCCGCAAACTATATGATTCATTGAGCTCATCGTTTTCTTTGGCGATGAATAGGCTGATGTCATTAGAAAGGAAGTTTAGAATTAACAAGGAATTCAAAGAGATGTATATTAATTTTATAAACGAGTATATCCAACTCGGCCATATGACCAGAATCAAGGCACCAGCCTCAAGGGAAAGTTATTATCTACCCCATCATGGGGTTCTTCGGGAAACAAGCTCCACCACCAAGTTAAGGGTAGTCTTCGATGGGTCTGCTAAATCGACCAATGGTGTATCTCTCAATGAAGCGTTAATGGTTGGACCAACCGTTCAAGATTCCCTTATTCAAATTTTGATAAGATTTAGGCAACACAAGTTCGCACTGACCGGTGACATAGAAAAAATGTACCGTCAAGTATGGGTAGAAAAAGAAGACCGTCGCCAGCAAAACATATTATGGAGAGATGACCCAAGCGCTCCACTTCAAAGGTACCAGCTAAATACATTAAATGGTCCTTCGAGCCGGATTTAGCACGATATACAGTGACAACGGCAGCAACTTCATCGGTGCAAAAAATGAATTACAAGATATGTATAACTTTATTAAAACCAATTCTAACAATATTTCTTCGTTTCTTTTAAGAAATAAAATTGAGTGGTGTTTTAATCCTCCAGCAGCTTCACACATGGGTGGAATCTGGGAAGCAGCGGTAAAAATAGCTAAAACATGCTTAGAGAAAACGTTGGGGGAAACCATTCCGACATTAGAGGAATTTTCCACGTTGATCACCCAAATCGAAGCTATGATGAACTCCAGGCCAATCTGCACCAATAATGCTGAAGATATCGATGTTCTCACACCTGCGCATTTTTTAATCGGCCGACCGCTCACTGACGTCCCAGAAGTTGATATCACCAATCAAATTATAACATCAAATGCACGATGGCGTTTAATTAAACAATTGCAACAACATTTTTGGAAACGCTGGAATCGCGAGTATCTAACCTTGTTGCAAACCAGGCAGAAATGGCATTCTCAACGCAATAACGTACTCATCAATGATCTCGTTTTATTGGTGGATAATAGTCTTCCTCCAACTTGTTGGGCACTCGGAAAGATCATAAATCTACATCCAGGGCCAGATGGTAACGTACGAGTTGTTACTGTAAAACTTGGAAATACTGACAACATAGTCAAGCGACCGATTCATAAAATTTGCAAGTTGCCAGTTGAAGGTGATGCATCAATTGAATCAACCGATTCAAGGGGCCCGGAATGTTACGGAACAAAAACTACTGAAAACAAAAAGAGAATAATTTGAATTAATATTAAGTTAAATTTAAGACAAAATAATGAAACTCACCTAGTTATAAATAATTAAACTCACCTAGTAGTGTTCTACTTTATTTAATGTCAACATCACCTAGAATTATACAAATGTATTAAAATAATTTTATATAACTTAAACTCAATACTTATCTTAGTTATAGAAGCTGTTCAGTTCCACCGATTTAATTCTAAAATGATTTAATGTTGTTAATTTACGTATGTAATTTAAATAAGCTAAAACAAAAACACTTACCCATTGTTTATGTCAAGCGCAATCATTTTTGACATTTAACATTGCAAACGTAGTACACAAAGTTATACGTGCGTAAAAAATGGATGCGCTCGACAATTTATGGTTCATCAGTACCATACATTTTTATCTAGATGTCGTGAAGGTGATGAACCAAAAATCGCGAAGAAAAGTAAAAAAAAATCATTATTGTAATCGTGCTCTCCTGGGAATAAGAAGTCAAATAAAATAAAATTTAAGAATATTAAATAAAATTTGTTATTTGATTAAATTCTATAAAAAGTGTTTTTTGATTAAGTTTCTTTTGGAGATATTGCCCATCAGTAAATTAAGAAAACCAACATCCAGCAATACAGTGATAACCAATATTTTTTTAAGTATAAGGAAGAGGGTTTGTGAACAGTGTTCGGAGCAGAAAAACACAAAGATTAAATTTAATTTCTAGATACCGCAGATGGACCTTTGAGCTCGGAGGAAAATTTGGTGAGTTTTTTTTTTATAATTAACGTACATTTTTTTTTACTATATGCTCCTACACGTCACGTTGCCTCAATTAGGTTTTTTTTTTAGAGATATTATATTGTTTGTTTATAAATTTCAATTTGAATTCATACCATAATAAATACATTAATAGCATGGAATAAATTCTTTTACTGAGGTGATGATGGAGGGGTGTGAAATAAGATGTGAGTGGTTCAAAGGTGTTAAGATTATACGTGTAGGTTTTTGTTGGATCGTTTTTTCTGTTGTTCAAAACCGGCGACTATGTGAACCCTCCTATATCCACTAGAAGCTACCCAGAACAAGACACGTAGAGTCGCTGAGGATCCAGTATCAATAGTGTACCATACTTGTTTCGTAATAGAAATAGAATTAGTATTCCGCAACCATTTAAAGAGCATTTCAAAAATTTCTTTTCTTACACTGCACCGAAGTTTTATAGCCTTCTACCAACCTCTATTGCATCTGCGGGCACTTTTCGATTATTTATAAAATTGTTGAAAGAATGGTTATTCTCTGTAAATGACATTGAGGTTTTGTTTAGAACATTATCTTAAATTTTTTTTTTTTTTTCTAAACATAAGCTACTTTTATTTATAATGAAAGTAAGTTGATTAATTTGTATGAAATATTCAAACCATGCGCAAATATTGCTTAAAATTTTGTTATTTTCTTTTATTTATTTTTAAATTTGTTAAATTGTATTTATTTACTTTTAATTTTTGATTTATTTTTAATTTTAATTTTTTTCTAATTTGTATATTTTTTATTTTTATTATTTATACATAAGAATCGTGACTCCGTGACATTGTAAAATCAGGAGCTCACTATCTAGTTTTATTTTTTTATGTTGTACTATTATTTTGTGACAATTAATGTATTCCATGTGACTTTATAAAATAAAACTATGAATTAAAAAAAAAAAAAAAATAATAATTGTTGAAATATAAAATTTAACAATTATAGTATTTGACCTGAATTGCATCTACCCCTTATTTTGTTCAATCACTCAACTCTAGCGTAATACGAAACACAGTTCCATGTTTTTCTCATTGGTCGATTTGTAAGTTCTAATAAAATCGCAACATCCTTAAATTTGGTGTGGGGTGGAAATTCAAACGACATGCGAAAGTTTTAGACGTTTATATAAAAAAACAGCTATAATTGTACCGGTTTTATTCTATTGATTCAGAAACCTTAAAAATTCCTTCGATTGCTACAAAACTGAAAAACGATTATGAATACATGTGGTTTGATCTTTGTAAATTTGTATGAAACAATAGAACAAAACCGTTAAAATTGTTGTTGTTTCCAATGTAAAATTTTATTACTTTTTAAATTTCTGTGCGGCGTTTCTGATCCTGCCCCCGGATTGCAATTTCCCCTTATATGGCTCAATCATTCAACTTTAACGTAATAATAAACAGGCAAACCGTATATGTGCGGTTGAAAAATTCATAACATGAATTCATGATTCGGCCTGTCTGAAAAGATATTACTATTACAAATTCTGTTATTAAGGAAACCGATGAGAAAAATTTAATTTTGATAAACTAATCTAGAACTGTCGCCAAATTAATTTAGAATTTTGTAGTTCATAATCGTTTTTCTTGTTAAACAATAAAAAATTTTTGTGCGTGTATATGCGAAAGCTAAATACCGGTGCTCTCTAGTGATTTTTGACCGAAATTGGAAAACAGAAGTGCCTGCTTTCATAGGAGCTACTGGTTTATTTCAAATATTTTGAAAAGTATATCATTATTTCAAACAAAGTAAAGTAATTTTGTAACAATGCCGGTTCAGATCAATTTTCCAGAATTTAAGCTGAAGCGACGATATTTGACAGTAAAATTCTTCCCTGGTATAGTAAGACAGCCCTTTATATTCATATCAGGATAAAACTTCATAATTTAGCCTTTTCTACATATAGGGAGTTCCCAGTAAATTTTGGCCAAAATCGGTTCACCAAAGTACATAATATCGTTTACAAGAATAACAAATTTACATCGCTAAATTAATTTTCAATAAATCAGTTTTCCATAATTTAATGGTAATATGATACTGGCTTTTTTTCACAGTAGCCATGACAAAAAATCATGAAATGTCAGAAAAAAGTTGTTGCTCAATATTTTTTAGCAGTTAGTCGAACAAGAAGAATTTAATTTTGATTTTCTTTTTTTGACAAGAATTATTTTGTTATATTTTTTTTGACATCTCCGACTTTTTTTATCAACGAATGTTTTTATGCAAATTAAACAAAAATATTATATTCTAAAGCTTTCTGAAGTGATTTGATAACCGTTTCAGATAAATTTTAATATTTTTATTGGTACACAAAATGTTTATTTACCAACAAAATGAACATGACATTAGAAAAATTGTGTTATCTCATTCGTTTTAGTTTTTTTCTAGTCACCGTTTACTTTTTTACTGCACTTTTTTCAAGCCCGTGTTTTCAAAAATAGTGTTCAGTAAAAATTTGGTTCCACTACAGCCTATACTGATCATTAAACGGTATAAAACATGATTCTTTTGCTTTTTCTAAAAACTAGGAAATGTTAGTAATGTTTGGTCTAGATATGGGTTCACGGGATATGGCAATATTTTGCAAAGTATCTCAAATATGGGGAAATCAACTATGCACTAAAAGATTCAAAATTAAATTTATTTAACAATATCGGTTATGAATTTCCCAAACTTTATAGTGCATCCCCAATAGAAAAACTTATGAATTCTCAAAATATTTTTCATACTATTCTGTAAGACAAAAGTCATAAGTTTTTCTATTGGTGATGCGCGAGTAAGCGGAAAAATATATTGTATTTTAGACAAAAAACGGTTTTATTTTCTTGTAAATAGTAAAATAAAGTGTAGTAATCATAAAAAATTTTAACCTCGAGATTTTTGCAGATTTACCATTCGCTAAATCACCGAAATAAAAAAAAAAATTTAAAATAACTGCGCGTGCGAAGTTTGTCTGTTCGTGGTAAAACTTCATAAGAAAGCTTTTTGAATCCTCATCAGAGAACGACTTTTAAAAAGTAAATTCATACATACACTTTTTCCATTAGTTTAGGAGAAAGTTCGGTAGAAATTTTAGAATTTTGTAAAATTTGCGTACTGAAAGTTACAGCTCAATTGGAGCTTTTCCAATTTTGACAAATATATAGCGTTTACAAAAAATGACCAAGAAAGTAAAAAATTCAAATAAAATTAAAGATTTAATTATCACAACGAGTTGGTTTTCAGAAACTTAAGCAGGAACCAGTTTAATTTTTAATATTAGAAATCCAGAGTGGTGTATTCGCGATCTATGTATATTCATTCCTGCAGGCTGGCCACAACATTTTTACACCTCCATTTTTTGCTATAAAACCATTTATAAAATATAAACTTTACCTTTCCATATAAAGTAGTATTAAATGACCTTGTTTTACTCGAGTACTAAATTAGGAAAAAATTCAAATACATGATTTTCAAAATTTCGATCTGTTTTTAAAAAGGAAATGAGATTGTAACTTGATCCAAATGTGGATTTGCAAAATTCCAAATCTGAATATAATTAAACCATATGTCAAGCGACTCAGATATTTCGCAAAACAATCCGTTGAAAGGTATGGTTTTTGGAAAATATTTTATTTAAATTAAACCAACTTAAGTCTTAACCAAACTTTAAACAAGGATAAAATGCTGGGTATTTTATGAAAATGCACTCGTATTTCAATACGAGTTTCATGTGTGGTTCTCGCAAAATGAATTAATCAATTCTAATATGAATTCCAAAAAATTAGGATTGCATTTTGAAAACTAAAATCTACTAAAAGTTGCCGATGTAGTTTAAAAAAGGCCTTTTGGAATAGAGCCAATTATAATCCGTTTGAGATGAAATTTGAACGATCTGAATGCAGGATTTCATATAAAATTAAATACTCGGGTATGATTCTGAACATTGACTTACGTGAATTTAACATTTTTAGATGAATATAATCGACCAAGTGAAATTGGATTATTTATAACGGGTGATTTTTTAAGAGCTTGAGAACTTTTTTTAAAAAAAAAACGCATAAAATTTGCAAAATCTCATCGGTTCTTTATTTGAAACGTTAGATTGGTCCATGACATTTACTTTTTGAAGATAATTTCATTTAAATGTTGACCGCGGCTGCGTCTTAGGTGGTCCATTCGGAAAGTCCAATTTTGGGCAACTTTTTCGAGCATTTCGGCCGGAATAGCCCGAATTTCTTCGGAAATGTTGTCTTCCAAAACTGGAATAGTTGCTGGCTTATTTCTGTAGACTTTAGACTTGACGTAGCCCCACAAAAAATAGTCTAAAGGCGTCAAATCGCATGATCTTGGTGGCCAACTTACCGGGCCATTTCTTGAGATGAATTGTTCTCCGAAGTTTTCCCTCAAAATGGCCATAGAATCGCGAGCTGTGTGGCATGTAGCGCCATCTCGTTGAAACCACATATCAACTAAGTTCAGTTCTTCCATTTTTGGCAACAAAAAGTTTGTTAGCATCGAACGATAGCGATCGCCATTCACCGTAACGTTGCGTCCAACAGCATCTTTGAAAAAATACGGTCCAATGATTCCACCAGCGTACAAACCACACCAAACAGTGCATTTTTCGGGATGCATGGGCAGTTCTTGAACGGCTTCTGGTTGCTCTTCACTCCAAATGCGGCAATTTTGCTTATTTACGTAGCCATTCAACCAGAAATGAGCCTCATCGCTGAACAAAATTTGTCGATAAAAAAGCGGATTTACTGCCAACTTTTCTAGGGCCCATTCACTGAAAATTCGACGTTGTGGCAGATCGTTCGGCTTCAGTTCTTGCAGGAGCTGTATTTTATACGGTTTTACACCAAGATCTTTGCGTAAAATCTTCCATGTCGTCGAATAACACAAACCCAATTGCTGCGAACGGCGACGAATCGACATTTCACGGTCTTCAGCAACACTCTCAGAAACAGACGCAATATTCTCTTGTGTACGCACTGTACGCATTCGTGTGGTTGGTTTAATGTCCAATAAAGTAAACTGAGTGCGAAACTTGGTCACAATCGCATTAATTGTTTGCTCACTTGGTCGATTATGTAGACCATAAATCGGACGTAAATCGCGAAACACTTTTCGAACCGAACACTGATTTTTGTAATATAATTCAATTATTTGCAAGCGTTGCTCGTTAGTAAGTCTATTCATTATGAAATGTCAAAGCATACTGAGCATCTTTCTCTTTGACACCTTGTCTGAAATCCCGCGTGATCTGTCAAATACTAATGCATGAAAATCCTAACCACAAAAAAATCACCCGTTATAAAGTAATCACTGCCCATATATCGGCAGCAGCGAGACAAACGATAAACGGCCCCCTTCCCCTTTCGAACTGTTGGTGGATTAAATAATAGAAGACACGCATAATTCAAATAAATCTCCATCATACCAAAGCCAGATTGGCAGATTTTATTCTGCGGGAAAATTTCGTTCTTATAGGTATGTTGATGAAAAAAAAAACAATTGTAACGTTCTATCTTTTGACCAACGCTACTGGTCCTTTTATTTTTAAATTTTGCACCGCTCTCAATTTTAATAATTTAAAATCGTGTCGTTATTTATTTTGAATTTTGGACGATTCACAATATTTTAACAATACTTTTTTTCTGTTTTTTGTAATGCCGGATACTGAAAAGGAAAAAATTGGTGAGGGAGTTGTGATTTGACTTGCAAAGAGCAAGGATTAACCGTGCAATTCTGGCGTATAGTCACAGAGGTCTTAACTACAATATTTCTCATAACTAAGAGATTTCTCTTACTTAAAACTATTTTTCGATTCTGCACATATTGATCAGTTAAGAGGTTCTCGTAAAAACCTCTTAGCCTAATACCTACCAATTAGGTGGTCTTAAACATCATAAATGCTAGAATTTTTATTATGTTGCACTAAAACTAATAAAAAATGACGATTGTGTAAATAAATAATTTATTAAATTATATTTTACAATTCACAAAAAGGATTTAGATGTAATATTTTTAGAAGAAAAATTATTCCGACATTGTCATTTCGAGCAGAAGTAAATATGTTGTTGTTGTTTATTTTCGGTATTTTATTACAAATTTTCTACAATACATTATCTAATTTATTACAAAAATATGAATTGTAAAACATTAGTTTTCACAAAAATATGTCGTATTTTTTCGTTTATTTCACAATAAAATACAATTTCAATGGCTCGCATTAATAAAAATCACATTTGACAGTCTCCAAAAATATTTGGAGAGTTTTTAATATTGTTACGGTGACACCTAGAATAGAATAGAATAAGTTAGTTTCATTAATTGTTCAATTACATTTATAATTTATACTCAACATTTAGGCGTATTTCTATACTAACATATTTGCTGCGCATTTAGGATTATTCTAGAAACAAATATTTTGGTATATAAAGGCGCGCGTTAACGTGGAATGCTGAGTATTATTTTAAACGTGATACAGTGAAGGTTAAATAGAAAGATTATTAAAGTGATTATTAAAGCGATTATTAAAGTGATAATTAAAAAGTGTGTTGTAATTGTAATAATTAATTGTGAAAATTGTGTTGTATAATAAATTGTGTTGTGTAAATAAATTGTGTGAGTTCAAATTTGAAGCAGTGTATTTATTCACAATCCAGTGATTCGAACCTTGATTGACAAGGTAAAATCGTAACAATTGGTGACAGCGGTGGGATTGTGAATAATAAGGAAAATGATTCTCTACGAATTAAAGCTTGCGCAATTAAAGGAGCAACTGAAGCAACGAGGGTTGGCTAGTGAAGGCACAAAAGCTAGTTTGGTGGAGCGACTACGTGAGGCCATGGAGAAGGAAGGTTTAAATCCAGACGTGTATGATTTCGAGGAGGAAAAAACGGATGAGATCAGTGGGGACAAGAAAGAAATGGAAGAACAAACGGTGGTCGGAACAACACAAAACCCATCCGGAAGTTTCGATTTATCGCAGTTGATGGCTGCTATGAATCAAATGATGGGACAACAGTTGGGTGGAATTAAACAACAGATGCTACAAGTGGAGCAACAAGGAGCGGACATTAAACATCAAATGAAACAGCAGATGTTACAAGTGGAGCAACAAGGGGCGGCCATTAAACAGAAGATGGTACAAATGGAGCAACAAGGAGCGGACATTAAAAACCAAATAGAGGTTGGTCATAAGAAAATGGACGAGAAGTTTCTGGAGTTATCTTCTACACTACACGGTAAAGTGGAAAAACTGCAAACAGAAGTACACGCAGAGATTCAAAATGTTAAAGGAGAGGTTCAACGTCTCGAGAAGGAGCTCCAAGATGTTAAAGTGAATGGAACGACACATCAAGTGATCCAGACGGTTAACGCAGTTAAGATAAAACCACCAACATTTGATGGAACAACATCCTTCAGCATTTTTAAGTTCCAATTCGAAACGGCGATTAAGCAAAATCAGTGGACTGAAGAACAATGTGTTGCAACGTTAATTGTGACTCTTAAAGGCGAAGCGGTAGAAACACTACAAATCATTCCCGAGCAGGAACGGAACGTTTACATGGGAATTATGAAGGCGTTAGATCGAAAATACGGAAGTGACCACAAACGAGAAATCTATCGCATGGAATTGAAGGGTGGATACCAAAGAGGAGGAGAATCTCTACAGGAATTTTCATCGGCAATTGAGCGGCTCGCGCGTTTAGCACATTCAAATATGTCGGCCGATTACATGGAGCGAATTAAAATAGATGCATTCATTGACGGTATTTGAGATCCTGAGACACGCAGAGCAGTGATGTTGTCACCTAAGGCAACTTTCACGAAAACCATCGCTTGTGCGTTAACAAACAAAACTGCGCAAACCATCATCAAACCAGCAATGAAAATTCGTCGAGTGGAGATTGATTCCAGAATAGACACCGCAAGGGCTACGCCAAGGTTCAGAGATGGAAGTGACAGGATTAAATGCTGGGTATGTGATAGAATGGGTCACATCTCACGGGACTGTTGGGAGATTAGGAAGAAACGAGCAAGGTCGCCATCTCCTATGAAGCGTAGACCAAACGAGGAGCAGATAGAACCCAGAAAGGACAGCCAGACGACAACGGAGTCGTTAAACTAAAAAGAGTCAGTTTGAAGGGGCAGAAGCTGGCTCCCACAACCGATTGCCCCATAACCTCCATCCATGTTTCAAGAGTAGCAAGATGCGGTGACAGCTTGACAATTGAAGCCGATATTGATGGGAAGAAATGCATGATCACGCTGGATACGGGAGCAACTCATACGATTGTTCGTGAGGATATTATCGATGGAATTATGGAACCAGCTAATGGAATGAAATGACGAACGGCGACTGGAGAAAATTCAGCAATAAAAGGGAAAAAGGTCGTAAAAATAAGGATTGGGCGAAATCACTTTCAACACGAGGTGCTGATTGCAGATATTGTAGACGAAGTCATCTTGGGAATGGACTTCATGAGAACGAATGGCTTCGTGGTGGATGTTGGACGGGGTGTATTAACCTACGATAATATCGAGTTGCCACTTCACGTTAGTGCCGTTATAGGAGAAACGACCAGGCAAATTATAATGGATCATCGGGAGAAGCTGCCACCAAATTCGGAGACAATAGTATGGGCAAAATTGGATGGAGATTCTGGGTCACCCAGGTTGTGGGTTGTGGAAGCCAATGAAACGGAGAGCGGAGCCAGAGAAATTATGATCGGGAAAGTTCTGGTGAAACCAGACAGCGATAATAGAGTACCAGTTAGGACTCTAAATCTCTCGGATAAGACGAAAACCATCAAGAAAGGGACAATAATCGGAAAATGCGAAGAAATATCTGCGATTGTGAAGTGCGAGCAGAAAAATCCGATTAATACGACTAACTCGCAAGGGCAGAAAGAGGTTGTAGAACAACTCATGGAGAAATGGACCGAAGATCTTACTAAGGAACAGAAAAATTTGGCAAAACAATTGCTCGAGCGGTACATGCCAATATTCTGCAGTACACCGGACAATAATGGGAGAACCACAATGGTAAAACATCGAATAGATACAGGAGCAGAAATGCCGATTCGCCAACCACCCAGGAGATTACCTTTGGCAAAGCAAGGAGAAGTGGATCAAATGATAAAAGATATGCAAGCAGCAGGGGTAATCGAAACATCAAGCAGTCCATGGAGTTCACCAGTGGTGTTAGTCGAGAAAAAGGATAGAAGCATGAGATTCTGCGTGGATTACCGAAAATTAAATGCTGTGACGAAAAAGGATAGTTACCCATTGCCAAGGATCGATGACACGTTAGACACATTATCGGGTGCTCGAATATTTTCGACATTAGATCTGCAAAGCGGCTATTGGCAAGTGGAAGTCCAGGAGGAAGATCGCGAGAAAACGGCATTCAGTGTGGGTAACGGATTATGGCAATTTAACGTTATGCCATTCGGATTATGTAACGCCCCTGCGACTTTTGAACGGCTAATGGAGCGCGTACTAAAGGGGTTACATTGGAGGACGTGCCTCGTATATTTGGATGACATCATCGTTATGGGCAAGGATTTCGACGAGCATTTAAGGAATTTGGCAGAGGTTTTGGATCGGATACAAGCGGCCGGATTGAAGCTAAGCCCAAAGAAATGCAAACTATTTAGAACGGAAGTAAAATATTTGGGTCATAAGGTAACAACCAATGGAATCCATACCGATGAAGACAAGATCGCAGCAGTGAAGGAATGCCCACGACCTAAAAACTTACATGAATTACGGAGCTTCCTTGGATTGTGTACCTATTATAGACGATTCGTGCCAGGATTCGCCAATATTGCAAAGAGTTTACACGAGTTAACCAGGAAGAACAAGGCATTCGAATGGAAGGATGAACAGGAAGAGGCATTTGTGGAACTAAGACGTCGATTATGCAAAGCACCAATCCTCGCATACCCTATACCCAACATTAAATTCATTTTGGACACCGATGCAAGTAATGACGGTATAGGAGGAGTATTATCACAGGCAACAAATGGTGAGGAGCGAGTTATTGCATATTACTCCAAGATGTTATCAAAACCGGAACGGAATTATTGTGTTACACGGAAAGAGTTGTTGGCTATAGTGGAATGTGTTAAGCACTTCCATAAGTACCTCTATGGCCAAAAATTTCTTCTACGGACGGATCATGGAGCTTTGCGCTGGTTGTTACAATTCAAAAATCCAGAGGGACAAGTAGCACGTTGGATCGAACGTTTGCAAAGCTACGATTTCCAAATTAAACATCGGAAGGGAACCGCACATGGAAATGCCGACGCATTATCAAGAAGGCCATGTCCCGTGGAATGCAAGCATTGTGGGCGTGGAGGGTAAGGAAAACATCATCGATATTCGACTTATGCAAGTGCTACCTGATGAGGAATGGACTGATGAAATGATCAAGAAGGAGCAATTACGGGATGCTGACCTGTCATTCATCATGGAACATAAGGAAAAGGAACACCGGCCCACATGGAGTGAGATAGCTGCAAAACTCCCATTGTAAAAGCATATTGGGCTCAATGGGATAGCCTCCACATAGAAAATGGTTGTTTAAAACGAAATTGGGAAAGCACGGATGGTAAAGTAAAACAATTGTTGGTAGTGGTGTCAAAAGATCGGATAGCGGAAATCCTCAAGGTATCATGGAGGAGCAAGTGGAGGTCACCTAGGGATTAATAAAACATTGGCCAAAATTCGACAACGTTTCTACTGGTCCGGATGTAGACAGTCAGTAGTAGAATGGTGTCGAAGATGTGACCAATGTGCGGCAGTAAAGGGACCAGCACGAAAAAGCCGTGGAACCATGAAACAATATAATGTCGGGGCACCATTTGAGAGAATTGCAATGGATGTAGCGGGGCCATTTCCGACCACCGAGAGCGGAAATAAATATGTGCTAGTAATAATGGATTATTTTAGCAAATGGCCGGAGGTGTACCCCATACCCAATCAGGAGACAACAACAATAGCTGATGCCGTGGTCAACAATTGGATTAGCAGATTTGGTGTACCGATGGAAATTCACACGGATCAAGGAAGGAATTTCGAATCGGTGGTATTTCAGGAGATATGTCAGATGCTTGGAATCAATAAAACAAGAACGACGCCTTTACACCTACAATCGGACGGTATGGTGGAAAGATTCAATGGCACATTGGAGGAGTTTCTAGCAAAGGTTGTGGAAAGGAACCAACGCAACCGGGATCGACATATTCCGATGTTCCTGATGGCCTACCGATCAGCGGTACATGACACAACAGGAGTGACACCAGCTAAAACCATATTTGGGAACAACCTGCGATTACCGGGAGATTTAAAGTTTGGAGCTGTTCCATCAGCAGCTCTATGCGGACAGGATTACGTCAACCGGATGAAAGAGGAACTCAATGAAATACATCAATTTGTACGGGAGAAAATTCGAATAACAAGTGATCGAATGAAAGCTCGATATTACATACGAGCAAATAATCAAGGCTTCGAGGAAGGGCAATTGGTATGGCTTCACAACCCGCAACGGCACAAGGGATTATCACCGAAGTTGCAACCAACATGGAAAGGACCTTACACTGTCATTAAAAGGTTGAACGACGTGGTTTATCGCATACAGAAAGGACGGAAAGGTAAACCAAAGGTGGTACATTTAGAGCGCTTGGCGCTCTACAGAGGAGGAGATCTGGATCCTGTTCGGGACGAACAGGCTTAGGTGGGGGGTAGTGTTACGGTGACACCTAGAATAGAATAGAATAAGTTAGTTTCATTAATTGTTAAATTACATTTATAATTTATAAACAACATTTAGGCGTCATTTCTATACTAACATATTTGCTGCGCATTTAGGATTATTCTAGAAACAAATATTTTGGTATATAAAGGCGCGCGTTGACGTGGAATGCTGAGTTTTATTTTAAACGTGAAACAGTGAAGGTTAAATAGAAAGATTATTAAAGTGATAATTAAAAAGTGTGTTATAATTGTAATAATTAATTGTGAATTTTGTGTTGTATAATAAATTGTGTTGTGTAAATAAATTGTGTGAGTTCAAATTTGAAGCAGTGTATTTATTCACAATCCAGTGATTCGAACCTTGATTGACAAGGCAAAATCGTAACAATACATTTTAAGAGTATTACTAACAGAATACCAATCAAGAGATTCTCTTAAAAAAACCTATTAATGAAAAACCTCTTTACTGTTAGCCTCTTAATAGTCTTAACATAAGAATCGCACGGTAAATTTAACCCAAAATTTGTTAAATTAAAACTGAAGTTTTTAAATTAAATTTAGATAGTTTAGTGTAATATAGTGCAAATTTTTCATAAAAACAAAAATGGGTCAACCGATTAGCGATCATTAAAATAAATAATCAAACTGGGTTTTAGTTTTTTTAAGCTCTTTGTTGCATGTACCTATTTTTTTCGAAATTGAAAATTATTTTTGAACTTATTTTATAATTGTAAAGGAGAAACTGATGTTTAAAATCAAATTTTTACGTTATCCAACACTATTACGAGGCGGTACGGTGTGTCTTCAATATCCGCTCCCACTAAAATATAACAAAACTATTTTGGACATTCAACCCATATTAAAATTTGGAAATACTCCACTGAACCTTTGAATATGTTAATCTTTCAATATTAAGACGAACGGATAAGCGGTAGTTGTATCCATAAGATGATTACATGTTTATGCTTTATCAGGATGATGTTCATTAATATCAGAACATCCGATCACCCAGTAAACCACCTTCGTATTCAAATCGGTTTAGTTTCGAATTTTTTCGAATATATTGAAGTTAAGTTTTTATTTCGAACTTTATGTTGGTCAGGTTTCTGGTAGCTTCAATCAAACCGTCGAGGAATTCGAACGATCGTTGTACGATTTATTTCTCGGGAACGGTGAATCAGAAATTATGTGCCTAATCTTGCATACTACAAAGGTGTATCGTTTATGCCATCTCTTGGCTGTTTAATCATGATTTACGATTAAAGTTGCTCGTCGTTTAGTATCGTCATTTTCAGTCCTTTACATATATAGATCCGTTTTGCGACGAGCCGACCAACGCATTTTTATTGCGTTTTTATGTTTATCCTTTAATATCCGAGTTTGCTGGTAAGCTTGAGAACATTTTGCAACGACTAGTTTAAATCCGTGTTTTTGAGTGGATGGAGTGTCAATTCTCTAAATATTAACGTCACTTTATATTTCACAACTTTTCAACTTTTGTTTATATAATTAACCGTAAAAATTTATTAATATTGTGATCGAAATTTTATTGATGGTAAAAAATGCAAAACTCGCTACTTTTCTTATAAAAATTTAAATTCTTATGAAAAACCAGTACTTATTTAGTATTTTGTTTTGACAAATAAATTACCCATTTAAATTTAGTTCTACTTTTTTACACTGCTGTTTTGAACTGCTTAATCGAAATGTGAACTCTAAAGTAAAGGTTCCAATTTAAAAAAAAATCATTTTCGTAAATATCTCCCAGTTTAATGGGTTTCTAAGGTTATTAAAGATCACTACTTTATTTACGGCTCAAAAATATGGTGTAAAGAGATAGATTTGAAAAGTTGGGATAGCCAGATTATAATATATGAAGTTTATTACAATTTTTCTTTGCAACATCTCTAACTCTATACTATGTGTATGCTTTACAAATATTGAGGAGCAAGCGATAACTGCTATGGGTAAGATACCACGAGGAACTGTTAAGCCTATTTTTCGAACCGGATATATAAAAATGTGGTTGGCCGATTCCAATTTCTGAACAATTTGCTTAAAATTCTTACTTGGTATGTTACACATAGTACTCTTCGTACATTAAGGTTATAGTACATTGCTAGGGCGGTGTCAAATAAAACTCACACCAACCATATTAATACAGTCTTATATTTTGCATAAAAAGTGAAAATATTTTTTTTTTGTTTATTCATAAGTAGAAAGTTTGCGAAAAAGTCGAAAGCTCTTGCAATTTATACTGCAAAAATCCATTATAATCAATTAGAATTAGTTTACACGTACACCTCAAAATTCTGTCCCTTTTGTCACGAAAAAGTTTTTCCGATAATTCATCTGCCTTAGTAGAGACATGCAAACACAAATTTTGTACCATTAATATTTTATACACTACCCTTAATTTTTTATTATACAAGTATCCATGACAAAATTATATCACAAATATTTTTTAAAGGAAATTTGATAAAAAAAAATGAATATGGTAATAAATTGTTTAAGAAGGTATGGATAATAAATTGTTTCAACATTGATCAGGGGGGTTATTTTCAATTTAATAAACAGGTTCTCAGACACCCATAATTGGCGGCACGTCACGTTATTTGCTTCAAAAATTTATCTTTATAAAAATTTCATCAATGATAAGCATCATTTATTTACCTTGATATCATTTTTTATTTTTTACGTTTATTTCTATAAATTATAACCAATTTTTGTAAAATATTTACCCAATTTAAAACAAGTCGTAAGTATCAATAAAACGGAAAAATAAATGTTTTTGGTTCCAAGAAGAGTTAGGTAAACAATTTATCGTTGTTTTAAATTTTCATGAAACATTACTATACAGTATATACACACGAATGTGTAAGGGTGTAAAGAGAATTGTCAATGCTTAAGAAAAATAAAAAACTGCCAGAAAATACTTTAATAAATTGTATCGTTTTGAAAATTATTCGATTAGCTTACTCACCATAACTCGCACTAAGCTACGGGGTGGAGGGAAGGGGGGGTGGTTATCATTGACGGCCAGTAATTAGAATGTTTTAATAGCTCCGCTGTTTGACGCCTTGATATGCGCCTGACGGTAGATTTTTGAAACAAAAGCTCCAGTTTGATGTCCATATCCGAATTTTGCCCTAATTTCATGTAAAGTTTACCGTTTGTCGCTTTGAAATTAATCTTTATAACGGTCCGAATTTTAACAATGTAATTGTTCCAACATTTGTCGAACAGTGCAAACTATCCTCATTGACTCATACTTACAAGTAACGGTGCTTTTATTTGATTGCAATGTAATAATTTCTAAGAAGGCTTCAACATATGTAGAATTTATCTCGTTTATTCTCGTTTTATACTACCTCTTCTCCTCATGGCAACCTGAATCACAATATTTGCATTAATTCAGCCGGTGGATGTTCCAAAGTCTGTACTTGTTCCTTTTAATTTGAGATATTCATCTGTTCTCTCATTTTCTGGGTTAAGATAACTCTGATTATCAAGTAAGCCTAGTAGACGGTCGTGTTTGTTTTTTTTTCTTGTTTAAAATCAAAATATTTGATTTTTTTAGAATTAATTTTAATTTTGCGGCTTTTCCTCTGGATTTTGGCTTTTAGGATTTATTTAATTGATAAGTATCACTCCTCTTATATGGTTTTCTGTTACTTTTATTATTTGGCTTCTTTTTATTTGTTTCTTTTTAGATTTTAACACTTGAAGTTCTGTGATCTTGGTTCTTCCTTTAAAGAAGATAGTATTTATGTATATGAAATTTTGTATGCATGTAAGTATTGTTATTGAAGTGCGCCACGACTCGCGATGCCCACCGAGAGCATTTATTAGCCCTCGGTTCTCTTAAAATGTATGCTTCGGACTAGGTCCAACATGTTTAATGTGGTTAGTTTGAATGTTCAAAGCCTTACTTTGAATATTGACGAGCTTCGTCAAACTTTTAATGGGGTCCCAATTGATGTTATTTGTTTATCTGAAACATTTTTGACATCCAATATTTCTAATTTTGCGTTGGCCATTAGTGGCTTTAATTTGTTCAGGCGGGATAGGGTTAGTCCACCGGTTAATTATGGTGGGGTATACATATATGTTAACGAGTATATTAAATGTAGTGTTGTATCGGTACCCCCCTCAATTTCTCAAAGGCTCGTTTCTGACTTTGAGTTTCTTTTTTTAAATGTCTTCGTGAATAAGCGGAAATTTCTTTTAGGTGTAGTTTATAATCCTCCTAAAACGAACAAGAGGTCGTATGCTCGATTCAAAAAATCCCTTTTAGACATTGAGTGTCTTTTTAGTTATTTTTCCTGTCGGTATGATGAGGTTTTCATTTCGGGTGATTTTAATTTTGATATTTCTCAAGAGTCTTTATTTTCTCGTAGCTATTTGAATATCTTAAATAGCATTAACCTTTCGGTTTATAATACTGTAGAGCCCACTTACTCTTGCGCTACTGCAAGTGGTGGTTCTTTTTCGCTCATTGATCACGTCGTTGCTTCTGCTGATAATTCCATTTGTTTTTTCAATCAATTGTCTCTTGGTATTGGTTCTCACCATGATCTTCTTGTTTTTTCTGTTAATTATTACTCTCGACCTAGACCTAAAAGTTTCAGCTTTAGGGATTTTTCTAAAATTGATGAATCTCACCTTTCATCAACTTGTGGCTCTATTTGTTGGGATAATATTTTTTCTCTCTCTACTTCTACCGACCAAATTGACTATTTTAATTCCTCTATTAACTATGTATTTTATAATTGCGTTCCTCTCACAACAATTTATTTTAGACCTAGATCCCCCCTTTGGATGACTCATGAGATTTTGAGTGCTATTTCTGTTCGTTTTTCCAAATATCATCTTTGGAAAATTAGCCCTAATTCTTTGTCTTATCTAGCTTATAAGGAATCTCGAAATAGAGTGGTAGGTTTAATTCGTATCGCTAAGCAAAATTTTTTCAAGGATAAGTTAGATCCCTCACTTCCCTCTAAGATATTTTGGCGCAACGTGCGCAACTTGGGCCTTGGTAGTTGCAAAGGGGCTGCTTCTGTAGATTTCAAAGCAAATTATTTTAACCTTTATCTAATTAACTCTAGTCACACTCATGATATTTCCATTATTGATTTAGTGTCCGTCGAACCCCTTAATTCTTTTTCGTTTACAAAAATATCTACTGTTGATTTGCATTCTGCTATTTGGGAAGTTAAATCGCAATCGACTGGCTTAGATATGGTTAGTTTGAAATTAGTTAAGCGCATTTTTCCTATTGTATCAAGGTATTTGTTACATATTTTCAATTTTATTTTAACGACCTCTTCATATCCCGCTCAGTGGAAGATGAGTAAAATTATTCCTATTCCTAAAATTAGCAATCCTTCTGAGCTTTCCCATTTCCACCCTATTAGCATTTTAAGTTCTCTGTCCAAGGCGTTTGAATTGGTAGTAAAAAACCAAATTCAATCTCATATTGATAGCTTTAATTTGCTTAGCCTTTTTCAATCAGGTTTCACGGTAAAGGTTTCACGGTACTACCACTGCTTTACTGAATGTTTGTGATGATATTCGTCATAGTATGAGTAAAAGAGAAATGACTTGCCTTACTCTGTTAGATTTTTCTAAAGCGTTTGATTCGATTAATCATCAAATTTTGTTTAATAAGCTTATTTCAAACTTTAATTTTTCTCTCTCTGCTGCTAAATTGATTTTAGACTATATTTCGGGTCGCTTTCAGGCAGTCTTTTATGACAATTCCTTTTCTGACTTTTTACCTGTCTCTTCTGGCGTTCCTCAGGGGTCGGTTCTTGGCCCTTTACTATTCTCAATGTACATTAATAATATTGCATGTTCCATTCGTCATTCTTCTTTTCATATATTTGCTGATGATGTCCAAATATATAGGAGTAGTCGCTTAGATAATGATTCCATTCACTCTAATATTTCTTTAATTAACGATGATTTGGAAAGAATTTATAGTTGGTCATTATCTAACCGACTCGCTCTTAATGCTAGTAAATCCCAGTCTATTATAATCTATAAAAAATCTTTAAATACTTCCTCTTTTCCTGGAATTTTTCTCGGTGATTTTTTAATTCCATTCTCTAATACAGTTAGAAATTTAGGGTTAATTTTTAATAAAACTCTTACTTGGAGTGATCATTTAGTTAAGGTTAGTAAAAGGATTTTTGGATTGCTTAGTTGTTTATATAAGGTTGTAGGGCTCGCCGATAGTAGTTTTAAAAAGCGTATGTTCCTCTCGCATTTTCTTCCACATTTTCTTTATGGTGACGTTGTTTTGTTTGGAATGCTTCAGGATAATATGAATGTTTCAATGCTTGTACTCGTTTCATTTTTAGTATTAGGAAATATGATCATATTTATCCCTTCTTAAATTTGACTCTTGGCTGTAGTTTGGTTAACTTCTATGAACTTCGTGTGTGTCTTTTTATTTTTAAGCTTCTCAGATCGAAGCAACCTCCCTATTTATTTAACAAATTATTGTTCAGTAGGTCCCATTCTTCAAATTTACGTTTACTTCCCCCTATAAATCTGTGTAGGTCTTTAAATACATCCTTTTCTGTTAGGGGTATTTCTCTTTGGAATTCTATTCCACTAAAAATTAAGAGGTCAGCGTCACCTAAATCTTTTAAAGCGGATTATTTAGCGTAGCGCGCTTGAATCATGTAGTACTATTTTTGTAATAATTTTTTTCATTTGTATTATTTTTGTATGTAGTATGTAAGTATTCACTTCTTGCAGTGTTCTCTGTAACAAATGAGCTTGAGCTTAATACGGAGGGTACTAGCATGGAGTGGATTTGTTTTTTGAAAAAATCTGAGGTTTTTATGCCTAATGGAAGTATTTTTTTATTTTTTTTTGGTGGTTGTTGTTCTTCATTTATATTGCTTCCATATGTGCTTTTCCTTTACCAAAATTGTAATGTCAATGAACAAATAAATAAATAAATAAATAAAATAAATAAATGATTACATAACCGACATTACAGGACGTCTGCTGTTCTACCAATATCTTTCAAATGAAGTTTCTTGTTGTTAGGTGCCCTTTAATATCTTAAAGGCATCTGGCATAAATCTAGGCATCTGGCCAAATATCTGGCACAAAAATCTTGATTTCGGGTCAATAATTTGACGTAAATTTTTGATCCAACATGGCTTTGTTTACATTTTTTGTCTGTTTTATTTTTTGATCCCGGATCAATTATAAAATACAAAAAATTTGTTGGATTTTGTTGACGTTTATTCACACATATAAAAAAACTAAACATCATTTGAAATTGTCAATAAAGACGTCGTGCCATTTCTATTTTATTATATTTGGGATTATTTAAAGCGAAAATTGTGTTTAAAGTGAGCTTTTTTTTTTGTGTTCTTTGGCAAAAAAAAAATTGATTCAAAATTGGCATCAATTTTTTTTTTTGCTATGGAAAACTACCTTAGGGTTACGTGCTTGTTTTTCGGCATAAATTTATATCAACAAAATGGAAAATGTTTTTTGGGTTGCGGATTTTTTCGTAAATTAGAAAATTATTACACATAAACATTAACCAATAACTTTATTATTTGAAGTTTTCCCGCGAGCATCATAATCTAACTGGTTTGCTTTAATTTGTTTTTTTAATTCGGCAAACTAACCAAAAACTGATAAAAAGAGTAAAATATTGTTACATACAGCTAGATAAAATATAAAATACTATACTGTACAGATTGAATACAGACGTAACGATATTAAAATTTGCTATTTCATTTCTAAAGCAAACCTAAAATTGAACCAACCAACTAAATTTCTAGTGGAAGTTTATTGGAAACAATTTAGATAGTTTGCCATAGGGTAGTGGAACGAGAACTTTTTAAGTGGTTATTTGTAATAGCATGGCTTACCAACGAGCTTCCGGTTACATAGGAAGATCGAATATGTTTCAATTAACAAATTTTTGGTAACCCTTTGGTAACCCGGTACATTAAGTTTTTGATAATTACTCGTATGTATTACGTCAACCAGAAAAAAATCCAGCACAGATGTTCAGACTAACCCGAAGCGCTGTGGTGCATCAAATAGGCCTTCACATCTTTATCAACACGAAAGTTATTGTTAAAATAGATTTAAGACCTTTCTCTTCAAGATGCATATAATTTAAAACTACAGTGGTGAACATTGGATAAGCAAGTAAAATACAAATATAACTGTAACAAAAAGGATTTTTCATATCTACATCTAAAAATGTTAAGTTTCCAATTGAAAAAATTATTTAGCAATTTCGTTTATCACGATCCCCATTTTAAAAATCATTTTGAATAATAATCTTTTACTTTTCAAACTATTAATAATTTTGTAAAAGCTCACCCATATATTTCAAAGAAATTGTATCTCTCTCTGTATCTAACATACATATATACGAACATAAGAAATAATTATTCCAATTGGATTGGAACGAGAAAGTTAAATTTTATCTAACTGATTTTGAACAAAACTAGAAACGACAAAAACTTAAAGTGAACAACGAAATTGTAATAAATTATAAATGTCAAAAGAGTAATACGAAGCTTTAAAAATTCAGCACAAAATGTAAAAAATTCTATTTGACATACATAAAAATTTTGTTCTAAACGATAAAATGAAAAAGCGCTCTTCTTAGATAATAAAAATAATAATTTTCAAATGTATTATTCATCCAATAAATTACAATGGTCTTGTGTTGTTGTCCCCTTCAAGTTTTCATTTTTTATATATATATTTTTTTTTTCATTACAGAGCTTTTGTGTTATATACTTGATTCCTCATCGTTGCGATATTTTTTTAGTTCAAAATTTACAAATAATAAATAATAGTTCTGTATATCACAAGCACAAAGAATAAGAAAATTATGATTTCCTCTTCTTATTATTATTTTTGTTATTTTTATTTATTTATGTACATTGTGCAGTACAGTGGACAGCAGTGAAATTTATCTCTTCAAAGATACTACTTTATACTTCATTAATATGGACATTGTGTTCATACTCAGTTATTTAATTTAAACAATTAAATCAAAATTGGGATGATAAATGGTTTGGAATGATGCCCTGCTTTATATTAGCGTTTCAACAAAAATGATGATTGGATTCGATTGGTCATCGTTTGGTCAAGATTGGTCAACATATTTTGATGTTAAGTTATCAATGGTTCATTTTTCAGGGCCCACGAATTATTCCATAATTTTTTCCATAGTTTAAAATCATACGAGGTTTGCTTTTTATATTTCGGGATTGGACAACCCTAGTGTTGCAATCTAGCAACTGACAGCTCTATCGTAAAGTTTGACATTATACGTACTCAGAACGTATTGGCATTCGAGAGCTATTTGTGTTGTTTACAGTACTCATTAACTCAACATCTCGCGAAAAAATGGAATTAAATCGTGAACATTCTCGTGCGATTATTTTTTACAACTTTCGACGTGGATTAAGGCAGCAAGAGTGCATGGATGAACTTAATTCAATTTTTGGCGATGAAGCTCCATCAAGGACCAGTGTTTATCGATGGTATGGTGAATTCAATCGAGGTCGTAGTTCACTCCAAGACGAATTTCGTGAAGGTCGTCCAGAATCAGTTGTGGTTCCAGAAACCATTGGAGCTGTGCGCAAACTGATATTGCACGATCGTCATGTGCCCTATCGTGAGATTGAGACAACCTTAGGCATTAGTGGGACCAGCATACATTTAATATTGCATAAACATTTGAATGTCAAAAAAAATGTTCGCGTTGGATCTCACACAATTTTTCAATCGCTCAAAAAAAGGCTCGTGTCGATTGGTCGAAAGAAAAGCTCAAAAAATACGATCGCGGTGCTTTAAAATACGTCTATGACGTGGATTTACGCGTATAAGCCCGAAAGTAAACAGCAGTCGACTGTATGGGTCTTTCAAGATGAGCCGAATCCAACAAAAGTTGATCGCCTGTTTTTTCGGAAAAAATGGACATGTCGCAACCGTACCACTATAGAACAACGCAGAACAGTCAATTCTGAGTGGTACACAACCATTTGTTTGCCAGTTGTCTTCCAAGAAATCAGGGAAACCAACTGCCGAAGACGGATCACTCTTCACCACGACAATGCGAGCTCTCACACATCGGCTCAAACAACTACATTTTTGAGCACTCAAAACATCGATTTGATGAGTCATCCGCCGTATAGTCCTGACTTGTCACCAAATGACTTCTTTTTATTCCCGTACGTAAAAAACAAACTGAGAGGTCAACGTGTTTTGACACCTGAAGAAGTGGGTGCTGCGCTCAGAATGCATGTTTTGGAGATACCTCAATAAGAGTGGAAAAAGTGCTTCGACAATTGGTTGAAACGCATGCAAAAGTGTATAGATCTTCATGGGGAATATTTTGAAAAACAATAAAGCGATTTCCGATGATTAATATTTGTTTTTGTTCACTAATCCCGAAATATAAAAGGCAGCCCTCGTATCCGTAAAAATATTGAAATAAAATAAAAGTGAGATAAAAGCAAGAGAAATAGACGGTTGTGAATATATTCCTAAATACAAAGTTATTCCTAAAACCAACAACAACAACACAAAGTGTCTATGTATGTGTAACAATTTGTATTATCAAAAAAATAAATAAAAAAATTCAAATAAACGGGTTCAAAATTACGTCAAAAGTACTTAATGGGCATCAGCCTGTTAGGATTAAGGATATTTGGTCTCATATTAATACGATACATTAAAAACGATAGTTTTTCCGAGTTTTCCGATTTTTCAAAACACCGCACGACTAAGCGAAAAATTATTTAAAGTAGGTCTTGGTCTGACTAACTCGAAAACCATACACAATTTTCTAAAAGTAGGCTTTCTGGTAGTTAGGATTAAGGATATTTAAAGGGTTATCCAATTCAAGCTTGATAAAGTAAACTTAAAAAAAACACACAAAATATTCGGAATGTATTATAATTTTTATTTCATTTTACAGATTGATCCTTGCCATTTTTAGTTAAACAAGATATCATTCAAATGTCTTCCACGGGACTTCTTACAGGCCTTGATTCTTTTGAGGTAATTTTCAATGACTTTTCGGCACATTTCGGGCGGTATCTCGGCCATTACCTTACGAATATTAGTTTTCAATTCGTCAAGAGTTTGAGGATTGTTTGCGTAAACACGATCTTTCGCGTAGCCCCACAAAAAGAAATCCAAAGGCGTTAAATCACAGGATCTTGGAGGCCAATTGACATCAGCCAATCGCGAAATCAAACGTCCAGGAAATTTCTCTTGCAAAAGATCTCGATTTGCTCGTGTTACGTGACTGGTTGCTCCATCCTGCTGGAACCACATATCGTCAAGATCATAATCTTCGATTTTCGTAAAAAAATAATCGGTTAACATGCGGCCATAGCGCTCAGAATTGACGGTAACGGTTCGTCCATGGTTGTTCTCAAACAAATACGGCCCAATCACACCACCAGACCACAATGCGCATCAAACAGTGACTTTTTCCGGGTGTAATGGCTTCTCTACAATCAATTGTGGATTTTCTGAGCCCCAAATTCTACAGTTTTGCTTATTAACGTATCCACCAAGCGAAAAATGAGCTTCATCACTGAAGAAAATTTTGTTCGAAAAATCAGCATCAGCAGATTTAATAATTTTAACGCGTTGGTCGATTGTTAAATGCTCCATATTCCTAAATGGCAGAATGTCAACTAAATAAATGACAGCGTACTTGACGTTTATCTTTGACAGATGTCGGTATACAGATTTCTACTTTATCAACCTCGAATTGGATAACCCTTTAGTCTCATATAAATACGATACATTAAAAACGATAGTTTTTCCGAGTTTTCCGATATTTCAAAACACCGCACGACTAAGCGAAAAATTATTTAAAGTAAGTCTTTGTCTGACTAACTCGAAAACCATACACAATTTTCTAAAAGTAGGCTTTCTGGTAGTAAGGATTAAGGATATTTGGTCTCATATAAATACGATACATTAAAAACGATAGTTTTTCCGAGTTTTCCGATTTTTCTAAACACCGCGCCACCAAGAGAAACATTGAGGAGGACTTGGTCTGACTAACTCGAAAATCATACAAAATTTTCTAAAAGTAAGCTTTCTGGTAGTTAGGATTAAGGATATTTGGTCTCATATAAATACGATTCATTAAAAACGATAGTTTTTCCGAGTTCTCCGATATTTCTAAACACCACGCCACTAAGCAAAAAATTGTTTTGAGGAGGACCCGGTCTGACTAACTCGAAAATCATACAGAATTTTCTAAAAGTAGGCTTTCTGGTAGTTAGGATTAAGGATATTTGGTCTCATATAAATACGATACATTAAAAACGATAGTTTTTCCGAGTTTTCCGATATTTCTAAACACCACGCCACTAAGCAAAAAATTGTTTTGAGGAGGACTCGGTCTGACTAACTCGAAAATCATACTCAATTTTCTAAAAGTAGGCTTTCTGGTAGTTAGGATTAAGGATATTTGGTCTCATATAAATACGATACATTAAAAACGATAGTTTTTCCGAGTTTTCCGATATTTCTAAACACCACGCCACTAAGCGGAAAATTGTTTTGAGGAGGACTCGGTCTGACTAACTCGAAAATCATACACAATTTTCTAAAAGTAGGCTTTCTGGTAGTTAGGATTAAGGATTTGGTCTCATATAAATACGATACATTAAAAACGATAGTTTTTCCGAGTTTTCCGATTTTTCTAAAAACCGCGCGACTAAGCGAAAAATTATTTAAAGTAGGTCTTGGTCTGACTAACTCGAAAATCATACACAATTTTCTAAAAGTACTCTTTCTGGTAGTTAGGATTAAGGATATTTGGTCTCATATAAATACGATACATTAAAAACGATAGTTTTTCCGATTTTTCCGATTTTTCTAAACACCGACTAAGCGAAAAATTGTTTTGAGGAGGACTCAGTCTGACTAACTCGAAAATCATACACAATTTTCTAAAAGTAGGCTTTCTGGTAGTTAGGATTAAGGATTTGGTCTCATATAAATACGATACATTAGAAACGATAGTTTTTCCGAGTTTTCCGATTTTTCTAAAAACCGCGCGACTAAGCGAAAAATTATTTAAAGTAGGTCTTGGTCTGACTAACTCGAAAATCATACACAATTTTCTAAAAGTAGGCTTTCTGGTAGTTAGGATTAAGGATATTTGGTCTCATATAAATACGATACATTAAAAACGATAGTTTTTCCGAGTTTTCCGATAATTCTAAACACCACGCCACTAAGCAAAAAATTGTTTTGAGGAGGACTCGGTCTGACTAACTCGAAAATTATACACAATTTTCTAAAAGTAGGCTTTCTGGTAGTTAGGATTAAGGATATTTGGTCTCATATAAATACGATTCATTAAAAACGATAGTTTTTCCGAGTTTTCCGATTTTTCTAAACACCGCGCGACTAAGCGAAAAATTATTTAAAGTAGGTCTTGGACTGACTAACTCGAAAATCATACACAATTTTCTAAAAGTAGGCTTTCTGGTAGTTAGGATTAAGGATATTTGGTCTCATATAAATACGATACATTAAAAAACGATAGTTTTTCCGAGTTTTCCGATTTTTCTAAACACAGCGCCACTAAGCGAAAAATCGTTTTGAGGAAGACTCGGTCTGACTAACTGAAAACTATACAAAATTTCCTAAAAGTTAGAAGTAAATATATTTGGATGTCCTTCAACTTGTGTTTCTTGTTTCCGACTCTGAAACGATTTCGATGATGCGTTCCATGTGTAGTATAGCATTGCATTTCATCATACAGAAAAATGCGGGAGAAATCAAAACAACCAGTGCTTGGCAAACCGAGAAGTCGCTTGTCAATATTGTCGACGGTGGCCGTGTTGCTCTATTCCGCTGCTTTCTCTGGATTAAAATACACTCTATGCCCGTTTTCCTGACGCACTGCCAATTGTACAACTGTAGGGTGTCTTTCATGGATCACAAAGTAAAAGATAGACCAAATTGCCTCGTTGGTGCTCACATAGCATTTATCACAAAGAAAATGGAGTTATTGTATTCTACGTTGGTGTGTACCTCAAAAGCCTTCGACAATATCTGCCAATATGTCATTGAACAGTAGATCGTTAATCGATCGCTACTGGTCACCTATGAAACGATGGGTATCAGTCATTACCTGTGATGGTGTTGGCAATCAGTTCTCTCAGGTATCGCTTGAAACACTTGCCATCGCTCATACAGCTCAAAACTACACAAGGTCCATGGATCATATTCTTAGTTACCACTGTATGCAAATTTGAATCAACAGCTTCAACCGGGATTTCGGCTGCAAAGATGGAATCAATTTCACCCGATTTGATCTTTTGGAGGAACCGAACCGAAATGTGCGCATGAGGCAAACCACATTATTGCCATTCAACGGAGCCGAAAACTTAAGTCGAAAAACCTGCATTATCGACATATTTTGTATAAAGTGGTAGTATCAAATTCTGTTGGTATTAGCCGAAAATTACATGTGATTGAAGTTAGCAGTAAAATTTCGCCCAAAAATTTTAAAAAATCCAAATTATATAAATCGAATGTTTAAATGTAATACGAACTGGGTGAGGTTAGACCAATTCGAAAACTGCTGTGGCACTATTCTGGCTTTCCATGAGAATAGGGAATTAGGAAAAATATTTTCATAGCATTTTTGACTAAATTGTACTTTTCTGGCCTACTGAGGGAATAAGGTTGATGTAAATATTTTCGAAATAAAGATATATTGGAAATTATTTTTCCCTATAAAAATTTTGTGGAACAAAAGTTTCCCAATTAACTTTGTTTCGAAAATTTTTGCACTAAACTTATTACTTCAGTAGGCCAGAATAATACAATTTGGAACAAAATGCTATGAAAATATTTTTCCCAATTCCCTATTCCCAGGAAAAACCAGAATAGTGCCACTACATAATATATCCGTCGTATCAGGGGGCTATGATTTTTAGTTGTGGCACTAACAGTGAACACCTGTGTCAAAAATCACGTATTTTATTTAGCATCATAGTGAAATAAATTAAACGCTGGACACATGTTTAGTGGTCATTTGGACTGAGTAGCCCACTAACACGACAAATTATTAATACGGGACCCAGTTTATATATGACATTTAAACATTCGAATTATCTGATATTGATTTTTCAAATTTTATTCGGCGAAAATTTACTGCTAACTTCAATAACATATAATTTTCGGGTAATAGCAACAGAATTTTGTACTACCACCTAATACCAAATATGTCGATAATGCAGGTTTTTTTCGGCTAAAATTTTCGTCTAACCTCAGTAGCATATAGTTTGGTTGCGAGTGTTGGCGAATAATCTGGAATGCTCAGCGCATAAAAATTATGAAAATTATTTGTCGTTACGTTTTAGTGATTAGGATGGATAAAGCGAGAAAATTATTTTGGGAATATTTCTGGTATTGTCTGGAATAATCGAATAGTGTTTATTGTTCAGTAAAAGTAAGGAAATTTTTTAGAGATTATGTTCGTTTTATTCGTTTTGTTCGTTTTATTGTTATTATAGACAGTTGTAGCGAAGAAAAAGGGATCATAGTCCATAGCAACAGATCTAGTATACTTTTTTTTATACATAAAACATCGTAGCAAATAAATTCTTTACCATTCGTCTAAAAACTGCTTGTGCCAAACTCGTGTTAGTGTGGCAAGTGAATTGGAAAAATAAAATATAAACAAGTAGAAAACATCTCTTCCCTAATCAAAAAACTTTTATTTTAAAATTTTACATTTTAGAAATTTAATCACAAAGTCGACAGACTCGTATATACTAAATCAATAAATAAACGAAAACAAAGTTTGTCACAAATAAATAAAAAAAGTTTTATGGAATATTTAATTTGATAAAACTTTACTTTTTTTCATAAGATAAACATAAAATTAGACTAATTAACATATTTTTTGTTTGTTATTTAGATACCAATTCTATTAATTTATGTATCTCCATTTAAAATCTAAAAATACGGAAACAATTTGTACCGAGATAAGTAAAAATCTATATTACCTCTCTAGTTTGAGTACCCCGTACTACGGAATACATCTTTTAAAAACTCATAATTTATTCATAAAATAAAAATGTTAAAGCTATCATGTTCTATATACATACATACATATCCTCTCGTATACATATAAACATACATATAATTTATATTTTAAAAAGCAAAATAAGCATAATCATTATCAACATCATCGCTATCATTAACATTTCAAAAATTATTATAATAAGCCACAAATGAAAAAGTTGTTTATTTAGAAAAAGGATTTTTGATAATATGAATTTCCAGCCAAAAAAGCACAAACCGCATATGATGTATATAAAACATATACACTAAACCAAATTTTTAAGTTTAACAAGCGCGCATAAAGTATAGAAAAAAATAACGAATTTTATGCTGAATTCATCAAAATAATTTACATGCGATAAACAAATATTTGATTGATTATTGCGACGTAGCTCCAATTTGATCTAAATATAGCGCAGCTTTCAGTTTTTAAGATTTATAGCTGTTCCGCACTTTTTGCGGTTCGTATACAAATCTGACGATTATTGTTCAAAATAATTTTCTTTACTACTAAAATGTTCTTGCGTGCTAAGCGTAATGCTAATGTTAAAATATTGACAGGGAACCTAACAAAATTTTTTGAAAAACCTTTCCTTTAATTAAAAAATTAGCTTAAACTAAAGCCAATCTAAATAAATCAAGTCTGCCAACGGTTGTTGAAAAAGTAAGCTCGACGATTTTCAATTCTGAGTAGTATTGCTCTTCTATTTCGATATGATCATAAAGGGATGACCTCCTTGTATCAATATTTCCAAAATTTCAAAACGTATTCATTTTTGCCCTCCACCCCCAACATTTATATAAGTTACCGCTAAACTATGAAGTTTGTAAATTTCCATTTAAAATTAGAAGACCTGTTTAACATGGAATCTTATTAATGAAATGGGAGTTCGATTTTTCCAAAATTGTTCACCACCGGACAATTTTTTTTTGATACGTAGTATCGTAGTTAAGCGGAATGATGATCGCGGTTAACTCTCACGGGCAAGCGAAAAGTAATTGCGCCTCTCTCACAATCCACCTTTCTTAAGTAGGAGGGATCGTGGAAATGGTACCTCTTTACAAATCATATTTAATTTTGTAAACGTAACATATATTCAAAGAGAATAGAGTTTTAAAAGAGTAATGAAACAAAAAAAAAATTGCATCTAAAAATTCATGGATTATGCAATGCAAATGGGTTATATACTAAAACCAGTTTATTTATTTTATATTTGTTATTTACGGGTCACTTACATCTATGCGATTATTTTTTATGTTTTTCTTATCTCTCTCATTTGTTTATTGTATAGTGGTCGGCGATTGAACGTCGTAGAGGAAAGACGTGTTTTTTATCTCTCCTCTAAATAATTAAAAATAAATAAATAGTTTAAATGTGTTTTAATTAACTAATTAATTAAATAATATATATCTAAGTGTTCATAGACATAAATAATATATTGTGTGATTTAAAGAAGTTTGAAGCCGTAATAAGTTCATATTGAATAGTTATATTATACATATTAATTTGTGTGTGATGCGCTTGCAATGGCGTAGAATATGTATATTACAATTTCGTTTATATGTATTTTGACACCGTTGTTGAATGCATCATACGCATTGTATGTATGTAATTTTTCAATATGTATAGGACTTTTATGATTCCAGAGGAGGAATAAGATAAGTGTTATCTCATTTTTCCATTGTTTTAACACGTTTTAATACATATTAATTATTAACATATATTTTTCCAAATAAATTTTAAGTATATAATAAAATGATTACTGTACTCTATAACTCATAAAGGTGTAGAGTACTAGTATTCTCATGGTGGTAGTATTGTTTCAGTATTGTTTGTGCCAGAAAGTGTTTTTCAATTATGTTATTCTGTTTTGTTACACTCGATAACAATTTTTGTTGTTCTTGTTGCGACGATTATTTTTCGTTGGTACTTTTGAATTCTAACTTTTGTTTTTTATATTTATTTACTCGTACGACGTACATTATATTTTGTATGGAAATTAGTATTGGAGGTGTATAGCGGGATATAATGTACATTTCATGTACTTGTTATATGCTTTCGGCTGTGCTTTGTATGGATGTGTATGTATTGATTACGAACGAAAAATATACAAGATCAGAGGACTTTTGTTTTCATTTTGTTTTATTTATGGCATTACATAATTATTATATTTTTACTTTTTGTGCTTGGTAGTGTAAATGTTTTTCTATATGAAAAAAAAACGATTCAATCATTGATTTTTTTGCTTTTTCATTTCATTTTGTGTGATCAATTTACACAGGGCGGTGGATGTGTATTGCGATAAATTTTCTTTTATATTGATGTTAACGGGCGATCGCTGAGTTTCATCTATTGGGGTTGGGAAATAACTGTATGGGTTGCAGTGTGTTGGTTTTTTTATTCTAGAGAAGCGGGTAGCGAGCACTCCTGGATCTACATTACATATTTTTCTTGGTACATTTTACTAAGATTATTTATGAAAATGATTCTTTCACATTTTGATTTCAGAAATTAACTAATTTTACTAATTCCTACCTCCAATTATTCACCGTTTGAGTATTAAATTGTTATATTTATTATGTTTTATATGATGAGCAATCTAGAGTTATCAAGGTTTATCAGGGGTTGCATGATTTAAAGGGGTCTGAATTGAAGGGTTTTTTTCTGAATTAAAATAAGTGTTTTTGATTCGCTTTGGGGATGAATTAAAATCGGAGTTGAAGAAGAAATGAAAGAGTTTGATAAGGTGAATTTGGGCGGGGCATTTCTAGATTCATTTTTAAAATGAATTAATATAAATGTTTATAGAATGAAATAATATAAGCCTTTTTTATTTATATTTATATTTTATAACTAATCAATGTAAATCTATGCAACTATTATTTTCATTAATGAAAATTTTTTGGAATTTAAATTTAAATTTTAAATAGAATGTGCCTTTTTTAATTCGTTTTGAAGGTGAGTTAGGGTACGTGTGTTAAAAATGAAATAGTATAAGCCTTTGTTAATTCATTTCTGAGTTTTCTCTTTTTTCTAAATCGCTTTTTTAATTCATAATTTTAAGTTAAAAATATGAATTAAAATAAGTCGCTGGTGTTCATACAAAAATCAACTTTTTTGCTTCATTTTTGGAGAACTTTCTTGATTCGGACTTTTTTAGTTCGGTACCCCTTTATCAGGTGTTTATTATTAATACTATATTATTCATTGCAGTTCCTGATTAAGCTAATTTATTTAGTTCTAATGAACATTTTTGATTACAGAAGAATTTTGAAGCCGTAATGACTACATTTTTATTATTTGCAGCTTTATTATTTTGTAAGCGTCGAGGAATAAATACTCCTTATAGATTCCAGATTGATTATTTTTGAAACCAGATGTCTTTGTTTCATTTTTATTTTTATTAATAAACATATTGGTTTGTTAGGGATTGTAGGGTTATCCGTTGAAGAGGGGATCCATCCGTTTAATACTACAATATTTGGATTTGATTTATTTTATTTTATTTGTTTTACGACAATCGAGTTATAATTAATTTAGTTATAATAATCATTACATTGCATTACATTTATTCTATTCAAGAATAATTTAGGTGTATCGTACAAAATAATGATTCTCAAACGCATAATAATGACATTTTATTTAAGGAAACTTACTCGTACCATTAAGATGCCAACATTATTGATTATCAATTTTTTTAAAATGCTATAGTAAAGGTGTGTGGAGGGCCTGGCGTCGCGTTGTTGTGGGGAAGTGGTATTAAATAAAATTTCATCACTCATAGTAATGAAATTTTGATTCAGGACATTTACTAATTGATCAATTACTTTTTAGGATGTTGCTTGCTGATTGTTTGTATCCCGAAGAACAAAAATAATTGTGCCGTCTTGTGCTTGCACCCAGAAAAATACATTTGTATATTTTGTGAAAATCGATGGAATACATAGTTTCAGTAATTCCATAAAAATCATGTATTATTCCATGAATGGTTCAAATATTTCATTTTTGTATATATTGTTCCAAAAGTGGATGAAATATTACAAATATTAATCATTCCATAATTAAAGAACATATTGTTCTACTATGGAATAAATATAAATTTGTATATTTGTATAAATTTGTGCAAATTTTCGGAATATACAGATGGAATGATTTTAAAAATTTCAGTACTTCCAGTCGATATTTTTGTCGATATTGATCATTGAATTTTGTTCAAGGTAGTTTGTGGAGAGAAAAGTTAATTTTGTTTTCGGAGAACGATGTTGTGTTGCCGTACATACTTTATTACGATGATTTTGAAACGGGCAATCCACTAGGTAGTCACGCAGGATCCCAATCTGTTGCAGGGTTTTACTTACATTTTCCTAGCCTCCCCGTCAATGTTTTAAAATTAGATCATATTTTTGATGCGTTATTAATGAAATCCAAAATCTTAAAAGAATTTGGGCCTAATAAATCTCTTGCTCACTTAGTTGACATTTTAAAAGTCATTGAAAACGACGGAATTAAAATACAATCTAAAAATGAAATTAAAACTATAAAGTTTGCTCTCGGTCTTGTAATAGGTGATAATTTGGCCGTAAATTACATAATGGGGTACACAACATCGTTTTCCCATAATAAATATTGTCGACATTGCATAGAACCCAAATCAACTCTGCAATATAAACTAGTAGAAAATATTCAAAAAATACGAAATATTAAAAACTATGAAGAAGACATTTTAATTAGTGACTTTAAGTTAAGTGGCTTAAAATTTAACTCTATATTTAATAATCTTACTTCATTTCACGTAACGAGAAATTATTATTGTGATATGATGCATGATGTGTATGAAGGAATTATAAGATATGGGTTAGTAAAGGTTCTTAAAATGTATATTTATGAAAAAAAAATATTTCACATTAACGGACATAAACAGAAACTAGTAGAAGCGGACAATTGAAATTGTCCGACAAGCGCTCGATCAAATAGGAAAAATGCAACAGACGGACGGACAGAGGTATAAAACCTCTGAAACAACTAAGGTGCTAATACAACAAATTAGCCCAATGATTGAATGCTAGAAGCGAGCGCTAAAAATATATCTTTCCGTTGTTTTTTCGAAACGAAAAGCTCATGATTCCAGTATGTTGTATTTGTTGCTAAGCAACAAGTAATAATAGTACAAGAATATTTTTTCTATAATTGAAATTTAATTGAAATTTAAAACAAAAGTAGACAGCCGCGTCTGTGTGACCTCTATTTTTAGAAATAGTTGAATATCTCGAAAACCACTTGACCTAGAGTTCCCAAATTAGAGTTTTAAATGTGACCTTTTTAGAATAGTATCTATCTGTGTGCAAATTTTGAGCTCTCTGGTATGTATAGTTTTTGCTGTGATAGTGCCAACAGACAGACGGCCTAAGTCTTTGTATAAGCTTGCTCGCAAGAGCGAGCGCTAAAATCCAAACTTTTGATTACGGAGAAATTGAAATTCAAAATAGACCGAATATCATAAAGGAAGAGCATTTAAAAAAGTTGAACTTTCATATGTCAGCACGAGAATCATATTGCTTCTTAAAATACTTCCCCGTAATTGTTGGTGGATTTATTAATAGAAGTGATTCGGTATGGAAATCTGTTTTAGCTTTGAATGATCTTGTTAATTTTCTGCTGAAAGACTCGTATAGTAATATCGATTTAGTTTGCCTTAAAACTTTTATTACTCGTCATCATTCTCTATACATAAAAACATTCAAACAACATCTTAAGCCAAAACACCATTTCCTAACTCATTACCCTCGATTCATTGAATGTTCAGGACCACTAAAGTTGATCAGTTGTATGAGACACGAAAGTAAAAATAAAGTGATAAAGGAATACGCTAAAGCTAGCTACTCACGCGTTAATCTTCCGATGTCTCTAGGTAAAAAATGCAATTACATGTTTGCATTCCATATATTGCAAGATAAAATATTCGAAAATAACATTGAAATTTTTAAGAAACTACCTACCGATCACAAAAAAATTGAAATGTATTACAAAAATTCTGATTTGAAAAAATACATACAAAGTGAAAGTAACACCTTTAATTTTCTAGCTTCTGCGAAATATAAAGGAACTTTATTTAAAACACATTATTACTTGTACGAGGAACCAAAACTATTACAAATTGTTGACATGATTATGTATAAAGATGAGCTTATTTTGTGTTTAGTTGAAGTTGAAATTCTTTCTTTCGATTCACATTTAAAAATTTATAAGATGGGTGTACCTTATAACAATATCATTATTAAAAATGTCGAATATTTAAATTCTAAAAAACCTTTTCAAGCCCATATTAATTGTGATGGTTTATTATATTTTATACCAAGATTGCTGTAAATTCATTAAATTTCTATACTATAAACGGCTAATTAAATTTAAATTGAAATTAACAAATAAATAAGAAAGGTATCATAAATAACATATCATTTTGATGTAACTATGTTATATAAATATGTAAAATATAAAAATAGGAATGTGTATTTTATTTAAACTATTTGTTCAATTGATTGTAGAGTTTATTTCAATATTGTGGAGTATTCTATGCAAATTAAAGGAATAAAATAGTCTTCTGGCTTTCCAAAAAAAGTATATATTATACTATTTATAAAAAGAGTAATGCAAATTTGTTACATAATGACTCCGACTATTGGACATTTATTACCTACTTAAGGTATGAAATCGTGTTTCAAATGGAATTCAAGGCACATTTTATTTAAACAATTTGTTCAATCAATGGTACACTTTATTTAAATATTTTGGAATGATTTGTGCAATTTAATGGAATTAACTGAATACTTAATGGGATACTTTATACAGAATGGCCTAAACATAACAAATGTGGGATATTATTATACCGATTATTGGTACATAAAGCACCTTTTGCGCAAATTATTAACCAATTTTTGAATATACGATACTAGCTTTAGGTATGAATTGTCATTTTGCTGGAACTCTCCGTACATTTTTCTTAAATAATTAGTTCCATAATTTGAATTTTGAAAATAATAATTTGTTAAATTTAATCATTTTAGTTGGCGGTTTCCCCCATTTTATTATTGTATGAAACGTTCCAGTTTGTATAAAACTGCATATATTGTACATCATACCGGATTATGTATGATGTGTACAACCATTTCTCTGGTTGTGACTAACTATTGACTACTTAGGTGTCTGTAACCGGGTCAAGTCTATCATACCTAACAACCTTTCCTATCCCTCCATCTTGTTGTATGTAGGGGGGGTGTACGGTTGCCCCGGCGTGTCCGGGATCCTTGCTTGGTCTTGGCCGTACATTCCAATCAATATAATTTAACTCATAATAATGACATTTTATTTCAGGAAATTTACTGCAACTTAATTAATTATAAATTTTAATTATAATAATCAATTTTTTTTAGGATGCTGAATGCTGAATGTATCCAAAATAATCAAAATAATTGTGTTGTCTCGTGCTAACCGTCTTATATTACATTTCAACTAACAATTTACTAACTATTGACTACTTAGGTGTCTGAAACCGGGTCAATTTCCATAATAATTAACTAACCTTTCCTATCCTTCCATCTTGTTATATGTAAAAGAGTGTGCGGATGGGCCCGGAGTCAACCGGGAATCTTACTTAGGTTTGGTCGCACATTCCAATCAATCAATCAATCTCTCATTTGTTTATTGTATAGTATTTGGTTACATCGCACAAACTCATCGAAAACGACATGTTTTTTTGTTTCTTTTTTTTAGTTTTTTTAAATCAGCAATGCTTTGAGTATTGTACGGAGATGTACAAAACGATATTTAATTTTTAACTCTTTAACAATAAATTTAAAAAATCTTTTAACATTACGTTTTTTTTTAATATTATCGACTTAGGGGTCGTCGTTTCCGACATTTTCTCAATTTGGATAAAATTGTACAACTAACACGATCCAAATCTACGGAACAAATACTATAAGTACAAGTCTACCAATTCATTTTGTCCCCAACAATGACCCATTTTAGTTTCCATTTTTGTCACCATTAACATCTACAATTTTGTCCACAATTTTGTCCCCAAATTTGTCCCCAAGTTTGTCCTCAACTTTACCAACAATGTTGTCCCACACACTATTCCCAATTTTGTCCCTATTTGGATCCCCATTTTTGTTCCCAATTTTGTCACCAATTTTGTTCCCAACTTTGACCCTAAATTACCAGACAAGTAGTGCAGTTGTTAAAACTTCGGCACTTGGATCGGGAGGTACTGGGTTCGAATCCTATCAGAGGCTATATGCAAATCGAATTTTCATCATCGATTACAATCGGTGATGTTAATAAACACAACTAAGACCCTCTGATGGAGTGCAGAATTCAGCGCCGACCTACCATTCATGTCAATGTACAGGTTGACGTGGAGCTTGCAATGTGCAGGCGGTATGCTGTAGTTGTGTGAGTAGGTGAATAGGTAATTAGTGTAATGATGTGGCGTGAAAGTGAAGTATCATAATGGGCTTAAAACTGGCCTTAATGTCAACCACAGAAACCTTAAACCTTGTCCCTAAATTTGTTCCCATTTATGTCCCAATTGTTGTCCCCAATTTTCTCCCAAACTAAGTGACCAACTTTGTCCACATCTTTGTCCCCATTTTTGTCACCAATTTTGTCGCCAATTTTGTCCCGTAATTTGTTCCCAAATTCGTCCCCATTACTGTCCCCATTTTTGTCCAAAAGTTTGTCCCCAACTTTGTCCCCAACATTGTCTCAAACTTTGTCCCCTACTTTGTCCCTATTTTTGTTCCAATTTTCTCACTATTTTTTCTCATTTTTGTCCCCAAGTTTGTCTTGAACTTTGTCCCCAAATTTGTCCCAAACATTGTCCCCAAATTTGTCCCCATTTTTGTCCCCAACTTTGTCACCATTTTTGTCCCCATTTTTCCCAAATTGTGTCCCTAATTGTTTCCCCAAATTTGTCCCCAATTTTGTCTTCAACTTTGTTCCTAACTTTGACCTCAAATTTCTTCCCACTTTTGTCTCCATTTTTGACCTCAACTTTGTACCCAACTTTGTACCTAACTTTTTTACCAACCTTGTCCCTATTTTTGTCACCAACTTTGTCCTCATTTTTGTCAACAACTTTGACCCCAACTTTGTCCCAATTTTTGTTATTAGTTTTGTCCCCATTTATGTCCCAAATTTTCCCCCAAGTTTGTCTGAAACTTCTCCCCAAATTTGTCCCCAACTTTATCCCTAACTTGGTGCTTCACTTTGACCCAACTTTGTCCCGAACTTTATAACCAACTTTATCTCCAAATTTGTCCCCAACTGAACCCAGCTTTGTCCTCCAACTTTGTCCCGACTTTGTCCTTAATGTTGTCCCCAACTTTGTCTCTATTTTAACTTTGTCCCTAAGTTTGTCCCACAATGTTTCCCCATTTTTGTCCCAAAATTTGTCCCTAATTTTGTCCCCCAACTTTGTCTCCCAACTTTGTCCCCCATTTTGGTCCATCAACTTTGTCCCCAACTTTGTATCTCAAGTTTGTCCCGCCATTTTGTTTCAAAATCCCCCCCAACTCTGTCCCCTACCTTTGTCCCTCCAACTTTGTTCCCAAAATTTGTCCCCCATTTTTGTCCCCCAACTTTGTCCCCATACTTTGTGCCCCAACCTTTCTTCCAACTTTGCACCCCAACTTTGTCCCCCAAATTTGTTTCCCAACTTCGTCCCCCAACTTGGTCCCCAACTTTGTCCCCCAACTTTGTCCGCCACAATCGAAGAATAAGAGTCAAATGGAGGATAGTGAAATTGTGTATAGTAAAAGATGTAAATCAAATTTAAAAGTTTTTCATTTAATATCAAGACAATAAAAAAGTGACTTTACATTTCTACCGATGACGTTCTAGAACAGCAGCTGCATGTTCCGTTGAATATAAATAAGAATATGAGTTGGTGGTACGGAAAAAATTAACTTTCTTGTACTCAAAGAGTGTAATTGGTTCTTGCTTCAACCGCTGATGTACCTCTTGTATTTTGGTTTTACGTGCGGGGTATTTTCTTTAATTTGGAAATGTTCTTTCATAAAGCCAATTTACAAGAGTGGAGCCAATTTTCTTTAACCAATGGGACGCCCAAAAACTGCAACTACTGACGGTAAATCTCACAATTTCGTCAAATGGTATTAGACAACCATCGACTTTAAAGTACAGAGATAGAAGAGGCTATGAATATGTCCAAATAACGTATTTATCTCGCGAAATTGTGTCCAGTCGTCTAAAACATGCCACACAGAGAAAAAAGTTGTTGAAATAATAATTTTCATATGCAAAATCAATAAAAAACATAGGTTGTTTTTGGCCAATAAACGAAGTTATTGCCGTAACAATTTTATAGTTATTGATTTTACGACCTTTAAATCGACACAATAATTGTTATATCAATAAGTATTTAGTTCCGTTCAATAACTGGACGTTTTAAAATGGACGTTCTTTAGTTATTATTCCAAAAAAATTAATTATTAATTTGTACAAAGAGCGTAATAATCATAATAAAGGACATTCTGGTAATATGGGAGGTGATGGTACCTACCCTGATAGGGTGAGGTTGAGGTGAGGTTACCAAGACGTTGGAACGCATTTTGAATATATATAATATATACTATATATATTCAAGACCATCTTGAATAGGGGCATAAATAAATTTATATATCTCTAATTGAACGTTAGTTTCATATTCATACAACACTAAATTTATTTTATTTTTACCAATGTTCCGAAGATCACTATCGAGATTTTTTAAGTCTCTCGCAATGTAATCAGCGAATGGTTGCTCACCAAATTTTAGCTGTACCAATTTCGATTCTAAAATGTTTTGTAATTCCGCCGACGTGTTTATGTTTAAAATTTTTACAAACAGATATCAGCTGTAACATAAAAATGTAGTGGTCTACTGTAGTTTCCTCTTTCTTTTTTTACTAGTTTTACATCATTTTAAAGCACTTTTCAGTGGCTGAAAAAGTCGGGGGAAAAAGCCAGTATAATACTATTAGTCGGGAAATAAACAATAGAAAACTTGCAAACAACTTTGAAAAAAAAAATGATTAAAGTAGCCTGCAAAATTTTTTCTTTTTCTAATGTATTCGAAGGAAATTAATTAAATTATAATAATATACAAAATGAAAATAAATGAGTAGGGTAATCATCACCGATTTAACGGCAGTATTGATCTACCCTTTAACAAGAAAAATTATGAAAAAAATTATGAATATTACAATTAAAAATTTAACAATAAAAATATAAAAAAGATAAACAATTGAAACTAAAATTAAACTGCATCAAACTAAAATTCTAAATAGGAAATCGATAATAGGGTGCTCAAAAAGCCAAACTTTAAGTAATTGGAGAAATGATTTTGAATTTATTTGTTACCGTATGCTAAGTGGAAGTTGGTTAAATAAGGAAGGAGCAGTTACCAGGAAATATTTTCTAAAATGCTCACTAAAAAAATGTGGAACAACAAATAAGAACTGATCATTGTTCCTAATGTTGTATCGCACATTTCATCTCAATAATCGGTGCCCACTTCGCAAATAAAATAAACGTAAAACCTTATAAACATAGAGATGTTGTAATGGTAAAATTTTAAAACTCACATATGATACGAATAGCAAATTTCTGAACAATAATGAGAATTTTTAAAGTTGAATGAAAGCAACCACCTCAACAAGACAAAGCATATTCGAGCCTAGAGTTAATGCAGGCATAGTAGAATTTTAGCAATACCGATTTAGGAGCTACAGGTCTTAATAGATATAAGGTTCGTAATGCATTGCTGAGAGACTTTTTTAATTTATCGACATGAAGCTTCCAACTCAGATTACAATCAACAATAATTCTAAGATACTTGAAACTCTCAACAGCTTCAATGGAAATGCACAAGCTGGAGCAATTGACGGCATTACAAAAACTGGAATGATACGTTAACGGTGAATGTAAAATACTGCTACACAAACTAAAATGCATTATCTTAGTTTTGTCACTTAAAACTAAGAAATGCTGGTCAAACCATTTCCTTAAAACTAAAAGGTCCGCTGCAATTTTACGGCAAACATCAGTTTGTGAGGACCGACGATAACATAAGCTCATATCGTCTGCAAAGAAAACAATCGTACCTGCCAAATTTGTCCTAAAAATTGAGTTAATGTAAATCAAAAATAAAAGGGGTCCCAAGACGGAACCTTGAGGAACACCAATGTTTAAAACATAAGGACAGCTCATAGTTCCATTCACCTTAACAACATGATTACGATTTGCAAGGTATGATTTAAACCAATTATTAATGTTACCTCTGAAACCGATTTTAGAAAAATTATGTAATAGAAGATTATGATCAACCATGTCAAAGGCTTTTTTTATGTCTACAAAAAGCCCAGCGCAAGAGTCGGAATTATTTAGCGATGCATGCACGCCATTTAAAACTTCAATTAAAGCAGACTCAGTGGAAAACCCATTGCGAAAACCGTGCTGATAACAACTTATAATACCATGCTTCTCTAAAAATACCACCATTCTAAATTTAATAATTTTTTCCATTATTTTTAACAAAACTGGTTGTAGTGCGATCGGTCGGTAATTATTTAAATCGCATCTGGAACCATTTTTATGAAGAGGTAGTACAATGGCTGACTTCAAAATTTCACCGGTTTCAAAGCAACAATTAAAAATATGACATAAAGGAGGACATATAAGACTAATGGAGTATTTAATTAAGTTATTGCTAAAACCGAACATATCGTAAGAGTTGCTTGATTTTAATAGGGTGGAAAAAAACGATTGCTCAACGTGATCGCCGTCACGCTCCATAGAACTCGTATAAATAAATGGAAGACTAGACTTCAAATTTGAAGCAATACTTCCGAAATAGTTGCTGAACTCATTGGCAATATCAGATTCATCAGTTAATAAATCATTATTAGAAGAATCAATAGAATTAATGAGCTTAATATTTGACGAATTTTTACTTAATATGTCATCGATAGTACGCCACATCAGTTTGGAATCTCCGGAACAGTTATCAAATCTCTTTTTATAGTAAGCAACACGAGCAGCAATAGTTTTCTTTTTAACCTTAAGACAATAGGCTGTAACATATTGCTGGAAACGTTGATTGTTTCTAGCATATTGTTACGGTGACACCTAGAATAGAATAGAATAAATCAATTTCATTAATTGTTCAATTACATTTATAATTTATACTCAACATTTAGCCGTATTTCTATACTAACATATTTGCTGCGCATTTAGGATTATTCTAGAAACAAATATTTTGGTATATAAAGGCGCGCGTTGACGTGGAATGCTGAGTATTATTTTAAACGTGATACAGTGAAGGTTAAATAGAAAGATTATTAAAGTGATTATTAAAGCGATTATTAAAGTGATAATTAAAAAGTGTGTTATAATTATAATAATTAATTGTGAATTTTGTATTGTATAATAAATTGTGTTGTGTAAATAAATTGTGTGAGTTCAAAATTGAAGCAGTGTATTTATTCACAATCCAGTGATTCGAACCTTGATTGACAAGGCAAAATCGTAACAATTGGTGACAGCGGTGGGATTGTGAATAATAAGGAAAATGATTCTCTACGGATTAAAGCTTGAGCAATTAAAGGAGCAACTGACACGGCGAGGTTTGGCCAGTGAAGGCACAAAAGCTAGTTTGGTGGAGCGACTACGTGAGGCCATGGAGAAGGAAGGTTTAGATCCAGACGTGTATGATTTCGAGGAGAAAAAAACGGATGAGATCAGTATGAGTAAGAAACAAAAGGACGTACAAACGGTGGTCGAAACAGCACAAAACCCATCTGGAAGTTTCGATTTTTCGAAGTTGATGGCTGCTATGAATATGATGGGACAACAGTTGAAGCAACAAGGGGCGGACATTAAACATCAAATGAAACAGCAGATGGAGCAACAAGGAGCGGACATTAAACAATTGAACCAGGAAATGAAACAGAAGATGGTACAAATGGAGCAACAAGGCATGGAGCAACATTAAAAACCAAATAGAAGTAGGCCAAAAGAAAATAGACGAGAGGTTTCTGGAGATATCATCTACACTACACGGTAAAGTGTAAAAACTGCAAACAGAAGTACTCGCAGAAATTCAAAATGTTAAAGGGGAGTTTCAACGTCTCGAGAAGGAGTTCCAAGATGTCAAGGCGAATGGAACGGCACATCAAGTGATCCAGACGGTTAATGCACTTAAGATAAAACCACCAACATTTGATGGAACAACATCCTTCAGTATTTTTAAGTTCCAATTCGAAACTGCGATTAAGCAAAATCAGTGGACTGAAGAACAATGTGTTGCAGCATTAATTGTGGCTCTTAAAGGCGAAGCGGCAGAAACACTACAAATCATTCCCGAGCAGGAACGGAACGTTTACATGGGAATTATGAAGGCGTTAGATCGAAAATACGGAAGTGACCACAAACGAGAAATCTATCGCATGGAATTGAAGGGTCGATACCAAAGAGCAGGAGAATCGCTACAGGAATTTTCATCGGCAATTGAGCGGCTCGCGCATTTAGTACATTCAAATATGTCGGCCGATTACATGGAGCGAATTAAAATGGATGCATTCATTGACGGTATTCAAGATCCTGAGACGCGCAGAGCGGTTATGTTGTCACCTAAGGCAACTTTTACGGAAACGATCGCTTGTGCGTTAACAAACGAAACTGCGCAAACCATCATCAAACCAGCAATGAAAATTCGTCGAGTGGAGATTGATTCCAGAATAGACACCGCACGGGCTACGCCAAGGTTCAGAGATGGAAGTGGCAGGATTAAATGCTGGGTATGTGATAGAATGGGCCACATCTCACGGGACTGTTGGGAGATTAAGAAGAAACGAGCAAGGTCGCCATCTCCTATGAAGCGTAGACCAAACGAAGAGCAGATAGAATCCAGAAAGGAGCGTCAGACGACAGCGGAGTCGTTAAACTAAAAAAAGTCAGCTTGAAGGGGCAGAAGCTGGCTCCCACAACCGATTGCCCCATAACCTCCATCCATGTTTCGAGAGTAGCAAGAAGCGGCGACAGATTGACAATTGAAGCCGATATTGATGGGAAGAAATGCATGATCACGCTGGATACGGGAGCAACTCATACGATTGTTCGTGAGGATATTGTCGATGGAATTATAGAACCAGCTAATGGCATGAAATTACGAACAGCGACTGGAGAAAATTCAGAAATAAAAGGAAAAAAAGGTCGTTAAAATAAGGATTGGACGAAATCACTTTCAACACGAGGTGCTGGTTGCAGATATTGTAGACGAAGTCATCTTGGGAATGGACTTTATGAGAACGAATGGCTTCGTGGTGGATGTTGGACGAGGTGTATTAACCTACGATAATATCGAGTTGCCACTTCACGTTAGCGCTATAGGAGAAACGACCAGGCAAATTATAGTGGACCATCGGGAGAAGCTGCCACCTAACTCGGAAACAATAGTATGGGCAAGATTGGAGGGAGGTTCTGGGCCACTCAGTTTGTGGGTTGTGGAAGCCAATGAAGCGGAGAGCGGAGCCAGAGAAATTATGATCGGGAAAGTTTTAGTGAAACCAGATAACGATAATAAAGTACCAATTAGGACTCCAAATCTCTCGGATAAGACGAAAACCATCAAGAAAGGGACAATAATCGGAAAATGTGAAGAAATATCGGCGATAGTGAAGTGTGAGCAGAAAAATCCGATTAAGACGGCTAACTCACAAGTGCAGAAAGAGGTTGTAGAACAACTAATGGAGAAATGGACCGAAGATCTTACTAAGGAACAGAAAAATTTGGCAAAACAATTGCTCGAGCGGTACATGCCAAAATTCTGCAGTACACCGGACAATAATGGGAGAACTACAATGGTAAAACATCGAATAGATACAGGAGCAGAAATGCCGATTCGCCAACCACCCAGGAGATTACCTTTGGCAAAGCAAGGAGAAGTGGATCAAATGGTAAAAGATATGCAAGCAGCAGGGGTAATCGAAACTTCAAGCAGTCCATGGAGTTCACCAGTGGTGTTAGTCGAGAAAAAGGATGGTACCATGAGATTCTGCGTGGATTACCGAAAATTAAATGCTGTGACGAAAAAGGATAGTTACCCATTGCCAAGGATCGATGACACGTTAGACACATTATCCGGAGCTCGAATATTTTCAACATTAGATCGGCAAAGCGGCTATTGGCAAGTGGAAGTCCAGGAGGAAGATCGCGAGAAAACGGCATTCAGTGTGGGTAACGGATTATGGCAATTTAACGTTATGCCATTCGGATTATGTAACGCCCCAGCGACTTTTGAACGGCTAATGGAGCGCGTAATAAAGGGATTACATTGGAGGACGTGCCTCGTATATTTGGACGACATCATCGTTATGGGCAAGGATTTCGACGAGCATTTAAGGAATTTGGCAGAGGTTTTGGATCGGATACAAGCCGCCGGATTGAAGGTAAGCCCAAATAAATGCAAACTATTTAGAACGGAAGAAAAATATTTGGGTCATAAGGTTACAACCAATGGAATCCATACCGATGAAGACAAGATCGCAGCAGTGAAGGAATGGCCACGACCTAAAAACTTACATGAATTACGGAGCTTCCTTGGATTGTGTACCTATTATAGACGATTCGTGCCAGGATTCGCCAATATTGCAAAGAGTTTACACGAGTTAACCAGGAAGAACAAGGCATTCGAATGGAAGGATGAACAGGGAGAGGCATTTGTGGAACTAAGACGTCGATTATGCCAAGCACCAATCCTCGCATACCCTATACCCAGCATTAAATTCATTTTGGACACCGATGCAAGTAATGACGGTATAGGAGGAGTCTTATCACAGGCAACAAATGGTGAGGAGCGAGTTATTGCATATTACTCCAAGATGTTATCAAAACCGGAACGGAATTATTGTGTAACACGGAAAGAGTTGTTGGCTATAGTGGAATGTGTTAAGCACTTCCATAAGTACCTCTATGGCCAAAAGTTTCTTCTACGGACGGATCATGGAGCTTTGCGCTGGTTGTTACAATTCAAAAATCCAGAGGGACAAGTAGCACGTTGAATCGAACGTTTGCAAAGCTACGATTTCCAAATTGAACATCGGAGGGGAACCGCACATGGAAATTCCGACGCGTTATCAAGAAGGCCATGTCCCGTGGAATGCAAACATTGTGGGCGTGTGGAGGGTAAGGAAAACATCATCGATATTCGACTTATGCAAGTGCTACCTGATGAGGAATGGACTGATGAAATGATCAAGAAGGAGCAATTACGGGATGCTGACCTGTCATTCATCATGGAACATAAGGAAAAGGAACACCGTCCCACATGGAGTGAGATAGCTGACAAAACTCCCATTGTAAAAGCATATTGGGCTCAATGGGATAGCCTCCACATAGAAAATGGATGTTTAAAACGAAAGTGGGAAAGCACGGATGGTAAAGTCAAACAATTGTTGGTAGTGGTGCCAAAAGATCGGATAGCGGAAATCCTCAAAGAGTATCATGGAGGAGCAAGTGGAGGTCACCTAGGGATTAATAAAACATTGGCCAAAATTCGACAACGTTTCTACTGGTCCGGATGTAGACAGTCAGTAGTAGAATGGTGTCGAAGATGTGACCAATGTGCGGCAGTAAAGGGACCAGCACGAAAAAGCCGTGGAACCATGAAACAATATAATGTCGGGGCACCATTTGAGAGAATTGCAATGGATGTGGCGGGGCCATTTCCGACCACCGAGAGCGGAAATAAATATGTGCTAGTAATAATGGATTATTTTAGCAAATGGCCGGAGGTGTACCCCATACCCAATCAGGAGACAACAACAATAGCTGATGCCGTGGTTAACAATTGCATTAGCAGATTTGGTGTACCTATGGAAATTCACACGGATCAAGGAAGGAATTTCGAATCGGTGGTATTTCAGGAGATATGTCAGATGCTTGGAATCAATAAAACAAGAAAGACGCCTTTACACCCACAATCGGACGGTATGGTGGAAAGATTCAATGGCACATTGGAGGAATTTCTAGCAAAGGTTGTGGACAGGAACCAACGCAACTTGGATCGACATATACCGATGTTCCTGATGGCCTACCGATCAGCGGTACATGACACAACAGGAGTGACACCAGCTAAAACCATATTTGGGAACCACCTGCGATTACCGGGAGATTTAAAGTTTGGAGCTGTTCCATCAGCAGCTCTATGCGGACAAGATTACGTCGACCGGATGAAAGAGGAACTCTATGAAATACATCAATTTGTACGGGAGAAAATTCGAATATCAAGTGATCGAATGAAAGCTCGTTATGACATACGAGCAAATAATCGAGGCTTCGAGGAAGGACAATTGGTATGGCTTCACAACCCGCAACGGCAGAAGGGATTATCACCGAAGTTGCAACCCACATGGGAAGGACCTTACACTGTCATTAAAAGGTTGAACGTCGTGGTTTATCGCATACAGAAAGGACGGAAAGGTAAACCAAAGGTGGTACATTTAGAGCGTTTGGCGCTCTACAGAGGAGGTGATCTGGATCCTGTTCGGGACGAACTGGCTTAGGTGGGTGGTAGTGTTACGGTGACACCTAGAATAGAATAGAATAACTTAATTTCATTAATTGTTCAATTACGTTTATAATTTATACTCAACATTTAGGCGTATTTCTATACTAACATATTTGCTGCGCATTTTTGATTATTCTAGAAACAAATATTTTGGTATATAAAGGCGCGCGTTGACGTGGAATGCTGAGTCTTATTTTAAACGTGATACAGTGAAGGTTAAATAGAAAGATTATTAAAGTGATTATTAAAGCGATTATTAAAGTGATAATTAAAAAGTGTGTTATAATTATAATAATTAATTGTGAATTTTGTGTTGTATAATAAATTGTGTTGTGTAAATAAATTGTGTGAGTTCAAATTTGAAGCAGTGTATTTATTCACAATCCAGTGATTCGAACCTTGATTGACAAGGCAAAATCGTAACAATATTTTGTTTTAGTGAATCTAGGCTAGCTGAGAAAACATCATTCCAAAGCGTTAGAAATACATCAACAGCTGCACACGGATCATCAATAGCATAAATAGGAGAAAAATTAACATTACTTAACAGTTCCAAGAATTTAGATAGATATAAAGAAGAGTGATATAAAGAATTTTAAAGCAAATTATATTCCGCATGCGGAAATTTCCACCAATTTCAAGAATACGCGCCCAGGTTGCATGTAATTTGGATGGCATGCCGCTGAGTACTATCCAGTAACTGGAGGAACAGCAATACTCTATTCATGGTCTTATGAAAATCTTACATAATTTTCAAAAAAATACGATAAATCAATGTTTGGTACTAAAATTTGCTCGTTATAGATTCAATTAAATTCTGCTAGTAGTTTCGAAAGATTGTTGCAATTAGGATCTCCGGTCAAAGTAATAGTCATCATAATTATAAACAATATCTCAAGAATACGTACGGAAACTAGGAATTTGTGGTTTACTACCAAAAACTATTTCAAACGGCATATATTTGATGGACGAATGAGAAGTAGTATTATAACTAAATATAGCAAAAGGAACCCATAAATCTCAATTTAGTGGTACATAAAGCTTTTTTGAAATTTTTAAGATCTTGTATTTAGTATAGCATCGTACTTTGAATAAAATAAATATTAGTATAATCGTAGATATAAAAGTGATATACCACCCTCGTTTGGAACAGCAATCATCTGATACATACATGGGAACTTAAACATGTTACTTATTTTTTCAGTATGCTTGCTGTTGCTATTGCTGCTATCATATATCACAATTTTGAAAACAATTTCCGATTGTGTCTATCGCATTGTAAGCCTACGGAAAAGTTTATTTATTTTTCATTTTACAGCAAATTATGTATGTCAATTGAATATCAAGTTATTGTATCGTTGTACGTCGGTGTATTACATACGTCAAAATGTTAATGAATTTTTCAAAGATTTTTTATCAGCGAACATGTACTAAATCTAGATGTTGGTACCCGCATGTAAATTATTCCACCACAATGCGCCGCATATTTATAATTAGTAAAGTTCGTTAGCAACGCAGGTATATAGATTTAAAATATTATGATAATTTTTCGATTTCCCAAATGGTATGTATGTAAGTATATTTTTGTGCATCGGAAAAGGTAATACATGCATGCATTTAAAAAAAAATATAAAGCAAACATAAGTCAAATACAGGAGACGAAACGAGCGGCAAAAAATATTTAATTAAAAATAACATATTTAATATGTGATGTTTGTACGCGAGTACATGTTGAGCAAAAAAAAATGTTTAATATTATTTAAAAGTAATAAAAATTAATTAAAAATTGTTTGCGATAGCTTAATACCATGGATATGTAATTCTAATTATAATTGCAGCATGAAAGCGTACCAACGAATTCATGTAACGTGATTTTAATTTCAACCTTAATTTAATATTATCAGCACTGAGATCGCAGTGCTGCGCTTTCAACAAATGAATGACGTCAATGATGGTAGGACAGAACATAAAAAGTGTATGAGTACAAGTTTAAAGTCCCTTTGGGCTCAAATAAATTGTAACACTAATAAATAAGTTTAACATGCAAATAACAGTTAAATTAGTTTAAATATATCCAAAGGAGTATTATCAATCAATAAAATATTTATAAAAAACTTTTGACAAAAATATAAATGATTAAATATTGGATTAACATCTCATATGAAAAATTAATATATTATTAATGAACTTAATTTGTGAAACGCTTAATGATTTTAAATGTTGCTAAGGGCGCATCCGACTTGTTAAACATAGTAAAAAAAAAGTTGTTGTCAAAACTAACAACTTCTAATTATTTTCATAAAATCTACATTAGCCATAATTAAATTATTTATTAAGTTCAACTTATCATTCGCTAGTGATTTAAAAATAATGTCGCTAACGGACTGTGTCGTCACGAATGTAAAGAAAATGCTAACCTTTTGCTAGTTTAATTGATTGTGTTTGTGTTAGTGATATTACCTGGGTAAGACGAAAAAATTTCGAAGGTTAACATTTTTGTAGATGTAATTATTAAATCCTATTACAATTAATTAAATAATAAAAAACCGCTTTATTTCAAATAGTTACATGAATGTTTAATTTTACTCAAAAATGTATTTAAAATTCCCAAAAAAACGTATATTACACTACTAATGATCAAACTTACTGTACAAATTTTCCTTAATTCAGGGAATGTAATGCAAATAATTAAAAAAGTCTCTTATGATTAATGCTAATATTCTGCAAATATAAATCGTGCTCATAGTTCTAACGAACAATTTACTAAAGAGACTATTTTTTAAGAATTCTTGAAAATGAGATATTCCTCAAAGGAGTTCAAACACAACCTCAGGTATATAGGCCGTTAGTTCTAGGACATGTCAGATAGAAAAAAATAATGAGGAGCTCCCCATCTAAAGGTGGGGACAATTTATAATATTCTGTATAGCACAGGAGATTTTAACACAACCTCAGATATATGGAGTATAAGTTGGAATCCATGTAAATTAGGAAGAATAATCGGAAGCTATACATTCAGGGGTCGGGACAATTTAAACAATTTAGTATTATGACCAATTACATTAAAAATTCTTAGGATAGCTGAGACATCCCTATAAATCTTAACACAACCTCAGTTAAACGGGGTATTAGTTGGAATCCATGTCAGTTAGGTAAAATAACCAGAAAATAGACATCCTGGGGTAGGGATGCTGTATAGGATAGCAGAAAATTTCCAGCAGAAAATTTGTGTTTTGCTATTTACCGCTAGAGGCGTCACTATCACAAAAATGAAATTTTTTCTGCTGATACTTTTTTACACCAGCAGAAAGTTTTTCATATTTTTATGCAAATTAAAAATTCTCAGCAGAAAGTTTTATGAAAAATCAGAGAATTTATGAAAAAGAAGAGAAAATGTATGTTTAAACGTTTTGAAGCGATGAAAGTAAATTTTATTTAAAAAACGATTTGCGTATGTATAGTGTAAGCATTCTCAAAACATAATTAAATTATCATAATCATCATTATGCAAACACGGGGCAACATCATAAAAATGGCCATTGTTGAAAGCACTGCATACATTTCTGAAGTCATTTTAATGTGAAATGTTTTCAGATTTTTAACAAAAGTGTAAGAAAAACCCCCCTGTAACCAATGATATTATTTCTTCTTTAGCGTTATCTATCAAAAGTTTGTCTTCTGTAATATAGTGTACTGTTCTGTCCGATTTTGCTGTTACGTTGCAAGTACCTTTCGTACCCATTATCAGAGGTTTGATACATTCATTGTCGAATTCTTTTATTTTTCCATATTTTTGTACGAAACTGCTAGGGTTTAACCACAAACGTAATATATTACAGACGAATTATTGCCAAAGAAAGTTTGGTCGAATATTGTGGCTCCACTTTTCATATTACATTATTTTTTGTAATCTAATCGAGGAACCCCATAATCCTGCCATCTATATATACATAGCAGAAACAGCTTAAAAAAACGTTCGTATTTTTTTCGCACCTAAACTACATACATACACATAGTAATAAAACTTTTAGAATGAAGGAAACAATAACAAAACAACACGATGTTTTGTGTGTATGTAGTATGGATAATGAATATTTATAAAAAATAAAATATGCATGTATATCACACACGGGTAGTGAAGCACGTGGAGCTTGGCCATGTGCGCTATACATGTACAGAGAAAAATAGATTTTAAGTTAGAGTTTTGTTTCTATATATATTCGAGTATGGTTGTGTTGTATGTGGATATCTAGTTTAAATTTTTTATGAATTACTCAGACATATTTTATGGCTTCCTGAATTGAAAAAAGCCGAAATTAAAAAGGTAGACTTAAAAAATATGTTTTTATATGAAAAAATAGGATCTTTTTTAAGTCATATTTGTAACAAATTGTCTGACTTAACAAAGGTGTTTTACAAAAACAAATTTAATTTAAAAATGGCACAAGGAATGCATATTTTAAGTCATTTTACAAATACATTTTATAATTCATTTTCAAAATGACTTAAAATAGGCAAATTTTATTTTACATTATAAACATAAAATTTACATTTGTTTTTGATAGACATAGAAATGCATGCGTTATAAGTGGATTTTTATGCCATTTATAAATACACATTTTATGCTTTTAATAAATACACTTCTTAAATCAATTTCAAAATGGCTTATGATATGCATTAATAAAGTCAGGTTTTTTTTATTTCATTTTCATTACAGATTTTAAGTCAAATTTTAAAATGAAATAAGAACGCTGGTTTTAAGTCCGGAAAAACACAATTTTTAAGTTCGCCTTTTTTAATTCGGGGAGCCATATTTTATATAGTTTTCACTTTTCGTCCTTCGTTTCCCATTTTATATTTATGCGAACCATAATTTACAGGAATATAATGTATTAAAATGTTAACTCGCACAATAACGATTATAAAGTATACGTTATATTATTTATCATAGATCATCGTTTTTTATTTTTAATACAATTTTCATTGAGAGTTCTTCTTTTTCCACGTAGGTACCTATATTTATTGATTGTTGATAATCAATAGAGTTAAATACATATGTGTGAAGACAAATGTTTGTAAGAACTGTAAAAATGAGCAATACATCATAATGCAGAGATGCTTTAGACGGTCTCGGTAATTATGTATATTATTATTTACATATAAATGATAATCAAAAAATGTGTGTCAAACACATAGCGATCCTACGGCACGAGACGATTCAATTATGATCTACTGCAAGGAAGGATAAAGGTTTAGTATAGGTTTAATCGAGGTTAATGATGATATTGGTCTTCAATAATTGCTTCATTAAATCAGTACCTAAGGAAAATATATATATATTTTGGATGTATCTAGAGATTTCCTGAAATTGAATACTAAAATTAATACTTTTCTTATTAATCATAAAGAGCAACAACATATTCATATTTGAGGCTTGTAATTGACTCCAGCTTTAAATGGAATTTACATATAGATAATTTAAGGAAGTGTAATGCACTTACTATACTATACTATATATATTTGCGATAAAAATAACGCGAAACAAGTTACCCAAACCAATCCTCAGTATGATCTACATATCATCCATATATTCACATATAGTGTATTTAAACCCAATATGGAGCGGGGCACCAGAATATTTGCTAAACTGCATCTTTAACCACTTAAGTGATTTGCCCGAGCGTGACTCGGACGCGTAGTTCGATTGTTTTTTGATTTGTCCGAGTCTTGCTCGCGCAAAGCTTGTATTGAAACAATAGTTGAAAAATAAAAATTTTGTATTCAGATTAGGTACTTGGTTATTATTTTCTAAAGAAATGTAAAAAAAACCTAACAATTTATGGACACACTTTCTCACAAAAAGCCGTCACTTAAGTGGTTAAGTTCTCATGATTTGTTTATAATAATTAAATAAAAAAGTATTTCTGTAAAATATTAAATACCTGCGAATAGTTCGATGCACTCTGCAGTGAAACAATAAAAAGAACTGTTAGCCTATTTTGAAATAAAACAAAATTATGGCCTATTCATCGAAGAATATAAGTATGTACATATACTAGTTTTTAGTTATACCCAGTTCTCCTATACTTAAGTTTTTATCTAAAATAATTGGTGAAATACAAAACAATCAGTTACTTTTCATCATAGAAAAATACGTATGGATAATATTTATTTCTTGTTTTAAACTGGATTTCGGCTAATTGTTTGATTGGTATTTGCCTTTTTATGCGAAGCTGTTTGCAAAATTGCCAAGAGTTATTTGCAAATGGTAGTAAGCAAAAGTTATTTGACAACATAGTAGCGATTTAGCCGCCTTATTTCTAAGGTACACAATCAATTAAATTTTGGATGAGCAAATGATTAGTTCATTGAAACCAAGCCAGATCCCAGGGCAGCTGAAATAGGCATATTGCTACTGGATGAGGAATACTAGCATGCCCGGAGGATGAATTTATTTCCTTCCATTTACTAAACAAAACAACGATTGTTTGACTTTGTTGGGATACATTGTTAAATTGTTTCTCTCTGCCATGCGCCAGCCAAACATTGAAGTTATTCTAAGTCCGAAGGATTTTACACATTCACTTGAAAGCTAATTTTTTGTTTTATATTAATGCTGTGTGCAATCAACTACGTTGACTAAACTAAATTCAAACTAGAAGTCCCTGAAATTTAAAGACAGATATCACTAAAATAAAATATTTATTCTGTGTAGTTTATTTGTGAATGTACATGTACAGAAATTTTAAAATCATCCGGAGTACACCATAATAAAATTATGACAATTCTAATCTAATAAAATGTAATCAAAAAGTAACCACCTAAATTTAATTGCATCAGTCGCGTGCTGAACAATAGCAGAAGCTTCAATATTTGTTTAGTCAAGGCAAATGGCATAAGTTGTTCATTCTAACAACTTTTGAATTCATTAACCACCCACCAAGAATTTTTTCCACATATTAATGTAGGTTCAATTTTCGGAATAATAAATCTTTTTTTGCAGTATTCTACAATCTCTATCCTACTTTCGCAATTTATTATATCGCCGATGAGGAGTAATTAGAATAGAAACGCCTGCTAAGGGGACAATGTTCCAGATTTCCTAATACCATTCATGTGTTATTCACTTTCACTTGGCAACAAACAAAAACAATTTACAACTTACATTCAATGTATACTTTAATTTTTCTTTGCATTTAAAATATTAGTTTTTGTCCGGGTTGAATTAGTTATGTTAGATATATATAGATTATACCAATCTGTACGATCATTGCGTTCTATTGATTTTATTTTAGTTATTATTTAATAAAATATTAATTATTCGATTATGTTGTTATTCGAAATAGTAGATAAATAGCTGAGAATGATGATTTATTAATTTATATATAGTTATAATAAATGTTGAAAACAATTATGTCGCTAGCAAAAGCTTGCTGTTTTACATTCTATTTCATTGAACTAACAACTTAGTTACTATTGACTACTTAGATGTCTGAAATTGGGTAGATTTCAGAATAATTAACTTATATATAAAAGGGTGGGCGAATACCTCGTCGTCCACTTGTTTTTGGTTTGGTCGCAAACTCTAAAGCATTTCTGCATCATAAGCAATAAATGTTTTTACACACAAACATAATAGAAGCGCATTTGAGCGCTTCACACGTACCTACGTGGAAAAGAAAAAATTCTTAATGAAAATTGTATTAAAAATAAAAAACGATGATCTATGGATAAATAATATAACGTAAACTTTATATTCGTTTTAAGGAAAATTGTGCGAGTTAACATTTTAATACATTTTTATTGGTGTAAATTACAGTTCGCATAAATAAAGGGTAGGAGAAAAATTTCGTGGTCTTTTTCGGGAGATCGCTTTACATTCATATATCCCAGTAAACATTGATCGTATCAGACAATCTTGTATGCGTTTGAAAGGTGACATTTTAACTTGCATTTTGACATACAAAACATTAAAATCGGTGAAGTGAATAAAAAGTTACAACATTTTAAACATTAGACAAATAATGAAAAAATTCGTTTACTTTTACAATTTTATTACGACAAAATTAAAAACGCGGCTCAGGCTTGCAAAAAAATGGTGCTGTTTTGGAGAAGGTGCTTTATCAAAAGCAGCAGCAAAGAAATCTCGCTTTCATTCTGGAAATATGGATGTGAAAGATGCACCTCGCTCTAGTCGACCAACCAGTAGAAAATTCGATGAAATCATGCAGAAAATTGAAGAAGACCAGCATATAAGCAGCCATGCCATTGGTAAAGAACTCAATATTGATCACAAAACAGGTTTAAACCATTTGAAAACGGCTGGATACAAAAAAAGCTTGACGTTTGGGTACCTCATGAATTAACAGTTAAAAATTTAATGAACCGGATTTTTATCTGCGAAACGCGAAAAGGAATCGTGCATTATGAGGTGCCGCCACCTGCTGATGATATATCAGATATATCTGAAATTTTTTTTAATTTGGATGTACCTTTGCAAGAAACTTCAATGCGGTATATTGTGGGCTACGTAGCGTTCAAAATTTTGAGTAAAATTAAATGTTCCCGTTGCGAAAACATGTTTATCAAAACTGATGAAATTTTAGAGGCTCCGATAGAATATTTGATTAGCAATAAAAATTATGACGATGAAAAAAAGAAGAATTTTAAAGCTCCAACTGTTCAAAATTTGCAAAAAAAAAATTTATTTATTTTCCAGGATGTTTTCAGAACGTGCAAACATTAAAGATTTGAAGAAGAATCTTGTCCAACTTTGTATTGTTAATACTAGCAGGTGTTACAAAGATTTGTATGTCGAACAAAATCCATGCCATGAGCATAATAAGGCAGCCCTAAACTTCATGATTTTAGTTTTAATCAGAAAACACTGTACCTGGTTAGCTGAAAAACACATACAAAAAAATTAAAAAACCTACGAAATCCTAATTGGCGAATACTATTGCAAAACAAATAATTATATAAAGAAATGTACCGCACATGGGTTGTTATTTTATTTTTAAATTTTATTAAAATTTATTTTAATTTTAATAAAACTTTATTATTGAAATTTTTATTTTATTTGTTTTATTGTTATTGAATTTGATTAAATAAATTAATTATAATTTAACTGGTAAAATTGCTGGTTTCTTCCTCTTTATCTAGTGGTATACCAAGTGAAATTTTTTGTATATGGACGATTTATTGTATACAGAAACGTCCCCATACATACGTTTGATGTACATTTTCTTCTAGGGATTAAAAATACAAATTTAATGTCAAATAACCTCACTCTCTTGAGTAACCTCATCGCAATTCATTTTCAATACCTTACCTGTTTAACCCTTTACCTGCCCACCATTAATATTAAAACTTACTAGTCAGACGTTCTGTGCATATCGTTCATAATTTTTCTCGTTATCAATTAGCATCAAATCAAAATATGTAGTTGCAATGTATGTATTAAGACTAAATACAAAATATACCAAAGCATATGTTGTTATTATTTCTATACAAAATTTATAACTGTTTCTACAGTTAGTAAAATATAGGTACATTTATTATTTTTATCAGTTGAGTAATGTTCTCAGTCATAAACAAAATTTTGTAATCAAAAAATAAGGCAAAGTGTATCATCACCACATATGATGTTCAGGAAAGTCAAAGGGTTAACTCATCGTATAGTTAATTGATTATAATAATGGTTGCACGACAAATTCGATATTAAACAAAAAATTATTTTACATAACAATTAACCCTTATGTATACAACCGCTTACCCGGGTAAGTTTTCGTGTTTTATTACCCAAAATTTTATGGATTTAGGTGACTTATCAGCTTGAAATCTTTAGTAATTATTATTTGTTAAAAACAATTATTTGTTTTAGATTACATTTTGCCAAAATGTATTTATCAATTTAAAATGAAATTACAAATTATCATTCAATACTAAATGTATGGAATTATGGACATACCCGGGTATGCTGGCTGTAAACATAAAGGTTAAAACTAATTTCAAGTAAAACAACGTGCATACCATGTGTCACTCAATCCTTATTATAGTGTCATTTTTTATGTGTATGTGTGTCGAACTAACTGCCGATATTATTTTGTTCGATTCATGGTTTTTATTTTTCGTATATAGCTAATAATAATAGTAATTTTTTTATCAATAAATTTTCTTATTGATCATAGTAGGTATGAAAATAAACAATATGAATATAATATAAAACAACCAATGAATGGAATAACGAAAACAAAAACAAATAAAAAATAATAATTTACAGTTTTCACTAATAAAATTGTTTTTCAATTTTTTGTGTATCTGCATACGTAAAAATTGTGATGTTTTCGACTATGTTGATGGTAGTGCCATCTACTAGTAAGTAGATGTCAAATGCATATCAAAATAGCTAATGGGGTTCCTCGATGTAGTTTAAATTTTTCTCACCACAATTGGCGCAATTTTTAGTCAATTTGATAAAACCATGTCTTCATTCGCCAATAATTCGTCTGGATATATTGAGTTTGTGGTTTAACGTTGTAAATAGTTCTCTCTTATTATTGTATCTTTGACTGTTAATGGTATATGATCGTTGTTGATGCTGATATTTCTTCTTCCAGCTTTGGTACTTCCAGAATAAACAGGAGCATTTCTTCATTTACGGCAATTTTCGGTACTACGTATTGGAGTGCATCTTCTGGTATACTTATATTGACTCCTTAGTTCTGTAATAGTTCTTTTAGCGAAAGCACTTTATTGCTTGCTAATCCAATTTTTGTTCTAACGATGGCATCTTGGATAATGTTTATAGTGTCTATGTTGATGATAGCTGTCATCATCTCTATCTCACTGAGTATTGTTTTATTAGCTGCGTCAGTGTTTATCACCGCCTTATTGACGTATCTGTAATCAATCTTATTCTTTCATCAATCCGGGTGTTTATCTGTACTTGCTGATTATTTTCATTCGTTAGCTCGATCATTTTGCTGCAATTAAAATTGGATCGCTATTTAAATATTTTATTTCTAATTTCTGGCTTTTACAGATTTCTATACTTATAGTTAATATTAATAATTTTATAATTAAATGCATTGTACTCGTATATAAAGTAAATACCAGCTTATCTAATTTATAATATAATATTTCTATGTGTACTATATTATCTAGAATGGTAATTTCTAATTTTAAATTTTCTTGTATTTATAACGTTAACTTTATGTAGATTAAAAAATTATTTATTTTTATTTAATATTTAGTTATTTTACTAAAATTTGCCTGAAATGATAAATAAAATTTGATTTTAATTAATTCTGTTTTCTTTCAATTTCATTTCAATTTCAATTTCAATTTCAATTTCAATTTCAATTTCAATTTCAATTTCAATTTTTTTTTTTCAATCTTTTTATTTAATTTTTATTCCGTTTTATATTCTTTTTTGTACGGAATGTTTTAAACTCGACATTTCGAATTTTAGTTTCAATTCCTCTCAGTTGAGTTTTCGTTCTAATGTTGGGTTTGAGGAATACTATTTGATCCTCACTAATGTCGGGTGGGTCTTCTTTACCACTGTTTCGCTTATGCATTCTATTTGCTGCTTTTGTAAAATTGGCATTGACCGTCTGAAATATTTTGTTTGTCCGTGCTTGAATTTGCGTGGGATCAAAGAAATTGTTTTGGTTAAAAATAATTTCATTCGGCTTGGCATAGGTTTTTTCAATTTGCCCATTAGATTCTGAAGATGAGGCATACTCTACTCTGATATTGAGATTATTTATAAATTCCTTCATTTGAATGGATTGGAAGATAGTTTCGAGGGCACATACAATACTGTTCGGTATTCCGAATAGAGTGAAATATTTGTTAAGAGCATTGGTTACGTCTGTTTCGTTCTTGGTTTCCATTGGTACCATTTGTAGATGATTGGAGGAGTCTATTATAGATAGAAAGTTGGTTCTGTTTATAATGAAAATGTCTATATGTAGCATCTCTAACGGCTTCTTTGTGATTGGCCGTGGGGAAATTTTGATATTATAGGGTTTGTGGTCATATTTGTGCTTGTTGTGGATGTTGCAAGCGTTAATATGAGTTCTGATTTTGTTTCCCATTCTTGGGAAGAAGAATACTCGCCTTAGTTGACTCTCCACTTCGTTAGTGCTTCTGTGTGTCCTTTCATGTTCTTTGATTATAATTATGTTTTGTCTGTCTTCGTTCGTAACATCCTCGACTATTTTTGTTGTGAAGTCGAAGCGACCAGCTTGACAGAAATTTTGTTTAAATGATTCTTGAATTTTTGTGTATAAGTTCTCAGGAGCCATAATTGCCGACTGCCTATCGTTGTGGTATGCTTTTAAGAATTTCGTAATATCGTCGACTTCAAACCGTTTTTTAGAAATTATAATTCTTTTAAAATTTGGGAATATGTCTTCCAAAATAATTACGTCTATATTTGCCATTTTGAAAATAAACTGGTTTCTGTAATAATTAATCGGCCTGTCTGAAAAGTGAATGTAATAATCAGCTGACGTATTCGCTGAATGAATTGTTTCCATATCGTCTGAGGAATTTGAGTTGTTTATTGGAGATTCAGCAGATTCACGTGAAGTGTTACTATCTATGAACTTATTTGTATGTATTTTCCTAGTGTCGTCCTGTGTCGGCATTCTGCCCAGAGCATTTGCCACGACATTGGTTTTGCCTTCTTTGTAAACTACGTCTTAATCGTAGTTTACGAGCTCTAATCTCCACCGTAGAATTTTGGAGTTTTTTTCCGAAGATTTGATGAAGGTTATAGGTTAATGATCGGTTACCAAAGTGAACTTATTACCGTACAGGTATGGTTGGTATTTCTTCACCGCCCACATTATGGCTAATGAGTCCTTCTCGTTTGTGGCATTTTTAGTTTCTGTTGAGTTGAGTGTCCGGGACGCGAACGCTATTGGTTTTTCAGTACCATCGTGGATTTGTGATAACACTGCACCCAGTGGAAAATCTGAAGCATCCGTTGTTAGGATAAATGGCTGGCTGAAGTCTGGGCAGCGTTGTGCCGTATTGTCTACATAGCGTAATAAATACATTGTCTACACGTGTAGACAATGTATGTCGGAAATTAAATAAATCACGTCGACAATGTCGAGAATGTCGACAATGTCGAAAATTGATCATAATCATCAGATATTAACAAAACAATAATATTTATTAATTTATTTTAGATTTTTTTTGTTTATTACAAAATCTTTAAACATAAATAATGCATAATTACATAAAAATAATAGTAGCTATCGAATCCAAGTTTGATTAAAGATGAGTTTAGATTTAATTTCAAGTAAGCAACGCATATATCAACAAGTAAGCAACGCATCTTCAAAAGGAATTTTAGATCTGCGGCATAAAGTAATTATACTTAATTTTAATTCACAAATATTTTATCACATCAAAAACTCGCATATTATTAAATCCTATGTTCTAAATAGCAATTTATCGTACATTTAGTCTACTAACTGTATTATCCCAAATGACTATTCATACCTGAAACACAAAAAAAGCTAATTACAAATTTAAAGCATGAAGCTACATAATTTTTCTTACCTAATAGGAATGCTCTTACTGAGGCATAACAAATGAACGTCCTTAGTTTAAGGTAAAAGTTCGACCAACAATATAATATGATCAATCACGAATAAATTTGTTGCCCACAAAAACTTAAACTACGACTCTTTAAAATATAAAATATGCAAAGAAAACAAAATATACTGTAATATGTGATAATAAAAATTAAGTATACGTGTAGTAGTGTGATATCAAAATTAACGTGCGTAAACTGTTTTTAAACCGCACATTTTTAGTGTATACATTTTTGCGCCTGGAGGGCCAGTGTCATAACCCTTCAAACAAAAAAAAACGAACTTCGTTTGAACGTAACATTAATGTACTAAAAAGTACTTTTTGGCACCTACACATCTTTACCAACATGCTATATTTACTCGTATATAAATACAGTACAAGATGAACGCCATTTTAAATGAGAAAGTTGAACAGTGTTTAACATAATTTATTAAATTTAATCATAAACTATAGTGTTTATATTTGTGTAAATTTGTGTAATATTTAGTTTTGAAAAAATTTTGATATAAAGTATAAATTTTGATATAAAATTAGTGTAAGCTTGTAAAAAAATATAATTAAAATTTTCTCGAATGGTGTTTTTGAAACGACGCCATATTTTCAAATAAAGTAAGCCGAAAAATTATTTTTGCTGAAATTTTATATTATCTATATTAGTTAAATAAAATGGACAGATTTTCAGAAATTTGAAGCGGACATCCAAGAGGATCCAGTCAAAGAAGAAGCTTTGGTAACATAACCGCTACAAAAAAAAATAGGTTTATGTACACTTAATTAATCCATTTTTTATTTTTTTTCAGAGAAAACTGTTTGATAATACACCCGATCAAAATTTGGAAAAATTTGTTCGAAACGGACTGAAATCAATTATCACCAACGACGCTGCGGCTAACTTCTCATGGTATGGTCGCTATAAAAATATTCCTGTTGAAGGCTATTTCATAATGGAGGTACTAAAAGGTAAAATTATTTAAATAATAAAACGTACCGTAATATAACGTACCGTTTTTTTTCTTTCAGAATGCGCTCTTAAAAAATTTCCTACTTGTAAGAGTGGTGATGTCATCTATACAATTAAAAAGTGGTTCCATGACTCTCGATCATATTTACACCTAAAATATGTTGCGTTGACGAAACATTTTGTGTATTCCATAAATGTTGCTTTAAAGTGGTACGAAAATGTAACATTAAAACGAAAAACTTACGAACTACTAACACATTCACAACTCTTCGCAAAAAAGTCTAATTATCATGGATCAAGAACAACATTAATGGTCCATTTTTGTAACACTAAAATGTTACGTTTGCGAAGAATTATATGAACAAATTCCTCCGTTTATGATACGTAAATGTTACACCTTGTTTGAAGGGAATACCATTAAAATTATGTTGGTTGCAAACAAATAATTTTTAATAGTTGGCCAACATGGGCTTGTAGGGTATGCTATCAAGCAATGTTAAACGGTTTTACCGTTTTCAACTACTAGATGACACCCAAAACAATTTTGATAATATAATTTACATCAGAATCTACTTAAATATAAGCCCTGCTAACTCCACACATATGAAATAAACAATAACTAACTAAAGATGTATTGGTATTTTTTTCTATAGTACATTTATTTAAATAACTCGAAAAAAATTCAAATTTACGTTGCATTGTTACTTGTTAGTGTAAGCAACACACTCTTTGGTAGGCTTTTTTTAAATATGTATCAATCAATAAGAGTTTGCGCAGGATTATATTTAAATAGATTCTGTTTATATGCATTATTGTTATTGGTAAAAGTAATCGTTTTACTTAGAATTTCTTCTACATTATATTACAATTGTTACAAATTTTACGTAATATATTAGAACTGATTTGTGTTTCTCGTTGGTTTACACGAACGAAAAATAAATCCGTTTAAAATGTGTTTATGTATTGATTTCTGTCAATATCTTCAGATATTAAAATCCTATTGCAGCTTCAACACGCACAATCATCTTGATTCGTAGGTAAGTAAAGTAAATAGTTACATATTTATTTGGCTACTGCCCTGCCGCCCGAGTTAAACAACTTTAGCCGTCTCCCAAAACAATTATTTGGATAATTTTAATTCTTATGAATAATTTAAAATAATGTGTTACCGCCCACCCTGTGTGACTGCACGTTTCGAATATCGGGTAGAACTCGCGGCTTGGGGGGGTACATTTTGTCACTCAGGTTAAATGGAAGAACAAACAATACGTGCACTACTGAATTAAAGAAGAGAAAACTTTTAAGCAAAGAAATCGGCAAACGTACATGATCCAACTTTTAACTCATCACCATCACCAATACAAAAGAAACTCACATCATTTTTGTTAAATTTCAACCGAACATCTTATGTATTTAATGGTAATTTTGAATTATAAGAAATATACATATGTTTGAAAGTAATAAGACTACGACTTTTTGATATTTTATTATCCATAAGAAAATAGAAGGAATAAATATAATTTTAGTTTCGCGACTTTAAATATGTATGTATAGTTTTTTGGAATAAACACTCACCAAAACGTATCCAAAGAGTACTCCTTGTATCGCCGGTCGGTATGCTAAAATTGCCTAAAGAAATCACTTAAATCACTAAAATTTATATTAGATTCCGTCTTCCTTCTTATGATATATATTTTTTTTTTTTAGATTGATTTAATTTCCTTTTTTTTAATAATTTTTTTTTGTAAAGAATATAGTAAACTAAACATACGAATATTTAAAATTTTTTTTTTTTTTATGAAATTTGGAAACTATAATTAATATGCTAAAAAAATATAACAGTAACACTAATTAATTTATTTATCACTAATATGTATAATTCACTAAGCGGCACACAAATACCGGTTGGCGCCTTAAACTGCATGCATAGCTGCAATAGTTGTACCTCTACTATTTAATATGCCGGTAGAAATTCTGCTTGCAAAAGTTTAGGGGCGTTTGTTATCTTAAACTGCAGTCTAGTGGAGGTATTAATGGTACTTTGTACAATACCTGTTATGCTTAGAAAGTAAGCGGTGAGAGGCCTTAGACTGCCTTGAACTTGGATTTGCTTCCTAAACTTTTATGGTTTTTCTACACAATGAAAATGATAGGAAAAAACTTGTGTTAAAACCGATGTCGTCAATTATTAAATTAAAGACGGCTTACCAATGATTTTAATTTACAATATACACTTATACAATATATGTGTTTCCTGAATAATTTTGTGAGACAAAATTATTAATTATTTTATTTGTTTTGTTTTAACTAAACTTTGGTAGCTGTTTTCGCTAGGCCTCTCAAATAAAAACTGATTTTTGCATTTTGTAAAACATAGTATGACAAGATGGGTTTCTCTCAATTTGGGTTTCTCATAACTGATGTAAATACACAAGTAGCAAGTATATAATACACACAGAGGAGCGAATATATAATGCTTTACTACTGCATACATTTTATTGCTAAACAGGTACTAGTGTACGATAATGCTTATATACGTAGACAAGTATATAACTGCCAAATCTCACGTATGTCCCAATCAGATTTTATTTAATATAGAGCATCCAGGTGCTAGGTAGTATTTATTATTTAAAGTGATGCACAAAATTATTCGCACATACAGCTATTAAAAGTGCATACAAACTGCAAAAGCTAAATAAAGTCTGTGACCCTCATACCACTTTATGGAAAGAAAACAAAGCTGCCGTAACAAATGATAAAATTGAAATAAATAAGACGTATTCCCAAATTAAGGTCATATAACGAAGAATAATGAATGACTCATGCTCATACATGACTCTCTCGCATGGCTCATTATAGAATTGTACCAGAGGGCTGGAGTAACATTGATGCGTATCATCTCTGAGATGATTAGTAGATGACATTTTATATATGAAACGTATATTACAAGCCTCAAAAGATTACTATGTGACTTGCTATTCCATTTACATTACATTGACTTGCTCTCAACCTGAAATTGACATCAAATTATAGAATTCAAATTCGAACAGTTGTATGTGGTGGCGCAAATTATTAGGCCAGTTGCACATTTCAGCTAAACGCCAGAAACGTAGTTTCTATTAGCATAGTTTATTTCGCACAGACACAGCTCATTTCGCTGTACATTTGAGCTAATTACATCGCTCGCACATACATTTCAATACAACTAATATACTATGTCTGCCAAATTATTGTTAGAATCACATAGATGGGAACAACAATACTCAAATGTCATCCAAATTTCAATACATTTTAAATATGTACAAGGCTGGGATGTCCTAACATCACTATTTTTCCGATATTTTAACGAAGTCTGCGATTCTTTTTGCTAGAATTAATGTGACTTCTGTTTCGTTTATCAATTATTTCTTCCCAATTGCTATCACAACCTATTAGAATATATTTGAACAATATCTAGCTATTTCAATTATTTTCATTCTAGAATCGAAAATAAACTATTTGATGATAGGAACGCAGTAGGAATCACAATGTTGGAATATAGCAGGCTGGTAAATGATATAAAAATTGAAGCAGAGAAATAACTTCGATAATTGATCGAAAATTGCTGATGTTAGAACATCCCAGCCCAGAATAATAGCAATGTATGTGTGAGCGATATAGCTGACTTTTGCAATCCAAAGCTAACCCGAGCTAAGTTAGTTTTCATCGCTCAAAATAGAAAAACATAGCTCACATAGTTTAGCTCAAGTGTGCATCTTTCTATTACAACTCTTTATTGATAACCAAGAGCGATGAACTTAGTTCACATCGCTTAGCTTAGCTTAGCTGAAATGTGCAAGGAGCCTTAATGTCGTGCATTGCAATATGTCACTAATTATTTTCGGTCGACTCGGCATGACTTGATGTTATACCTAATTTCGACACAATTGGCTAAACTAATTCAGGAAAAGTTCGTGAAATATAAAAACAGTTGTCATTAAAATAAAATTTCTAATCTGAGTGTCTAGTTTATATGTTAATTTATTTAGTATAAGATTGATATACATTAATTGAAAAGTCATCGAAAAGAATCCTCGTAAATTAAATTTTCATCGGCTTCGTAGTGAAAAGAAGCAGAAGCTTAAATATTTAGCTTAGTAAATTCAGTTTCATTAAAGCACACAGTATGTTATAATAAATTAAACAGTTTGTAATTATAAAAGTTAATATGATTTATTTAAACTCAACTGTAAAATTTAACGATGCCAAAAGAGAAGGATCAGTTTTTCTGTTTGTAATGTGGTTCTTTTAATGAAAGGCAATTTAACATATGTAATTTATATTATGGTTTAAAATGATTTCCACTTCATATGTCAAAAACTAGTATAATATTCAATACGATATTAAATTTTAACTGCCAAAATTGGATTAATATATTATTATTATATACAAATAAAAATATAAACCAATATAATATTCTACAATTTTCTACCAATAATCTACATTCTCGACATATTCTACGCCAATTGTCTACATTGTCGACACCAAAAGCAATTGTCGACACATTATCGACGCCATGACGTCGAAAATTCCGCAAGACGCGTAGACGCACAACGCTGAGTCTGGGTAGATCAGTATTTGATCTGTGGCTATCTTTTTCTTTAGTTTCTCAAATGCCTTGATGTATTCTGGATCCTTTAGGTCTCTTGGGATTTCGTTTTTTAAATATTTCGTCATGCCTTTGGCAATTTTAGAGAGTCTTTTATAAATCTACGGTAGTATGCGGAAAGCCCGAGAAATTGTTATATTTCGTTCTGGTTTCGGGGTAGGGCCACTTTAGAATTTTCTTCTCCCTATTCGGCAATACTCCATCTTGGGGGATTATATGTCCTAAGAATTCGGTTTCGCGATTCAGAAATTCACACTTATCAAGCTGAATCTTGAGGTTGAATTCCGAAAGTCGTTTTAGTGCTGTGTCTAGTTTCTTTAAATGATTCTTTAAGTTTTCGCCAGTTATTACGATATCATCCAGATAGACATGACATGTTTTGCCTATTAACCCTTGTAATACGTGGTTCATAGCGCGTTGATTTTGTTGAGACTTCTCATCAATGGGGATTTGGTGGAAGCCAGATATTAGGTCCAACGTTGTGAAGTAGGTCGATCTTCCCAAGTTATCTAAAATCCCTTCAATTTGGGGCATCGGCAATTTATCATTGATCGTTTTTTCATTTGACAAAAATGGACTACTTAACTTATAAAACGATTTCTTACAAAAAAAAATTATTTTTAAATTTTTTTTTTTTTGATATATTTTATGTTTACTTTTTTTAAAATTGAAATCATAATTGCAATGTTCTAAATCGATTACCTTTAATTAAATAAATAAATAATGGCTGATCCAGTAATTATGTACCATTAGACTTTCATTTTCGTAACTTGAAAACTCTTAGAAAAAGTATTTGGGTTAACTGTTTTTTCAGGTATTTGGCTCCTCTAAAGTTTCCGCACTAGATATATACTCATCTATGTGAAATTTACGGTGAATTTCATAAGCAATGATCGGACATTCTTCTTGGAAACCATATGCAGCTTGTTGAAGTGGATTAATTGCTTAGAGCGCTGAACTACTTATCCTAAATTTAACAGTGGTTAATTTGTAATGCTTCAATAGTTTACTAATCTGTTCTTTCAAAAGAATCCGTTGAACATTTTTTCTTCATCGGCTACTACAACTTGATGATCTTTTCAAAATCAGCCGTGCAATTTTACCGTACCGAAAGCTGACGAACGGTGCCCGCAAAGTGGGCTTAATTGTAGTACATATCATCAAAAGATATTTGATAGATTTTCCTCTGTCCGTCTCGACCAACTCGGCGATGGTCAACTAGGCGACGGTCAACTTGGTGATGACCAACCCGACGACGACCAACTCGGTGACGGACAACTCGGCGACGATCAACTCGGCGACCTCGGCGATGGACAGCTTGGCGACGACCAACTCGGCGGAGGGAAAAAATTTAAAAAATTCAAAAATGTTGATAAAAATTGACTACTTGCGGAAATGCTGATTTTTGTCACCATAAAGTGTAAATAAAATATAATGCAGATACATCTTCGAGGTGTGTATGTTTGGTTTGTCTGTGTTTAATTAAAAATAGTACTTTATGGAATAGATATAATATTAGAATACAATAAATACTAGTTACATAATCAAATTGTAAATAGTAATATATTTAATTAATTATTAATAAACGTAATTGCCAATTTTTGCAGGTGGATTTTGACCAAGTATCAATATGTAAATTTTAGCGAATAAATTTTTATTCGATAAAAGCTTTCTTTTGTCATATAAAACTCGATTTTATAATTAGTGCTTAAAAAATAAATATACAATTTAAATTAATAACAAAATTATAGAATTTTATTTAAAATAAATCTTTTGGGACACACAAGACTTATAATTAAGAACTACTTATTCTATGTACTTTTTTCAAACTGATGAATTTTTCCCCACTGTCTTATCTTTTTCATAAGAAATGAAATTCTTTTGTTCATTATTTCTGCACCATTTCTAGAAGTACTTCTACGTTTGCTAAGTGTCTTTGGAACTAAAAAAAACACGAATCACTTAATTTGAATTAAAGCGTAAATGTGTTGATTTTCACTGTAATTGTTACCTTGCAATTAAAAAACTGAAAAAACTCGAAAACTTATTCCTTTGCCACAAAATCAGAAATAATAATTTATTTTAGAAAATCCAAATGTCCAAAGTAATTTTTCACAATCTTCTTTATTTAATTATTTATTATAGATTACAATTTTTTCATTCCGAAAGAAACCAAAACATGCTCCCATTATACTACAATCATCCAATCCATTCTACTGCATCATCAACAGATATACATGGGAAAAAAAATATCACAGGATTTAACCAGAATTTAACCTGATGCGCATCAATTGGGATATCTTGTCAAATACTTGTGATTTTTAAATTACAATAATTCTTGTTTTCATGAAAGTACATGTTTTAAACAAGAATGAAATTTTTGTATTGAAAAAATCCTGTAAATATTAATTCACAAGAAATTCTTGCACAAATTACCAGATAAATAAATACTTTCTTACCATATTTCGTTGCAATTTTCTTGTGATTTTCTTGTTAAATTTTAATATGATTTTTACATAAATATCTTGTGAAATAAAATGCAGGATATTCTGGTGATGTTATAAGACAAAACTGTAAAATTTTGACAATAATTTATTGTAAATTTTCACATACATAGTTATTGTTTTAAAAAACAAAAATAATCAAAAGTCTTAAAATCAAAGTTTTAAACTAACAGTTCAATAAATTAAAAATGTAAAAAAGTTATACAAAAAATAATAATCATTATAAGTTGACATACTACAACTCATTGTTTCATATTATATTGATTATGACATACTTTTATAAAATTATTCAAAACAAATTTATGCGTATCCTTTCAGAACCACAATTATTTAGTAAATTACTTACTATACTATTTTAGAAGTTAGCGTTTCAATTCACGTATAAAATTAGTTACAGCTACACTTTTCCTGACATTCTGTAATTTTAATACGTGAGTTTCGAAAAAATTAAAAATTGGTATATTACAACGAGAATATTTTAAATTAAAAATATAAAAAATTTAATTAAAATATCAAATGCTCGTTTTAAATTATCAACATTAATTGTGATTTTTTTGCCATCGACCAGAATCATAATTTTTTCTTCGTTCACGAAAGTCACTTGCGGATATTTCTCCTCTTTATTTTCGGTGATCAAATCGTTATCCTAAGAAAAATTTATAAACATTATAATAAATTTCAACGAATATAAATGTATAAAATCTTCCGAAAATATAACAGTGGTTCCCATTTAATGATGCTCCTCAAATAAGCCTTATGCGAATTTTCGCATAGTTCGGAATAGGATTTTGATAATTTTTTTTTTAATATGCACAATACACGAATAAAATCTGAAATAAATGAAAGTTTACTTTAGTTAAAATTTGTTAAACGGTGCATTACGGTCTTAGTTAACTATTCAATGATTAAATTTGTCCTAAAAATGTTCATTGCTTCGTCATTAAAACTTCACAATAAGGATAGTTTTGCTCAGTTAAATATTTTTTCTTGTTTTTAATATTTTAGTGAAAAAGAAACAGCATCATGCAAGATAATTTACAATATATAAAATAAAAATCAACTTCACATGATAAACGCATCCATTGTTCAGTTATTAAGGATCTGCCCAACATTAGAATTTCAGAAACTAATTTAAAAATTATTTCTATTAATAAAAAAAAAATTACCATCATCAACATTTTTGAAAAAGTCAAATTTATTTAAAATTTGGTTGAAGTCGAAATCATTCATGTCGACCGCGTTGAGTTGCAGTAGTCCAAATTCAATGGCTAGCTGAAATTTTAGAGAAATTTTTGAACTTTTCAACATTTTCGTTTTCGTCAGTCGCCGCAAATAATTCTTCAACCTGAGTAATAAATAAATACATAAAACATCATTAACATAAGTCGGTAGTAAAGTTAAATTATAAAAATTTCTTACATCTTTCTGATCTGCCGGCTTTAATTTTTTCTCATTATTTCTAGATTTATTTTTTTTCTCTCCGGGATTTAATTTACGGCGCATGTTTGCGCAATACCATTCCAATGCCCCACTAGCACGTTTTTTATCTTTCGACCCATTCGGGTCAAAAAATACGACTAAAATACAATATATGATTAAATCATTAATTAATCTTAATACTCTCATTAGAAACTTACGTATGACGGAGCACCAACATCTTCTGTTGTTAGCTGTGGATAAGCCAAAATTATCGATTGCGCTGCGTTTATTTTTTCCTTTTTTGATGGGTATCTACGATTTAAAGATAAAAACAGATAATTAATAAAACATTATAAACTAATTAATTTTTTACTTAAATACCTATTACAAACACCGTATAAAACATTGCCTGCAGCATTTGATAAACGACGCACGTCATCGGGTAATTCTTGTTTCTCGTCCAATCTCTTGGCTCTCTCTCTTGACATTTTTTCTTCATAATTTCTGTTACATCTGTATTCTAAAACAAAAAAGGACCATATTTTGAATAATTCTTCTATTATTTACTAGTGTGATAATAAACCATTAATTTACCTCACAATAACGAGGGATGTCTAGCTCAAAGGTAAGAAAGTCGCCAACAAAAATTTTATCAGCAGTAGATATTTCCTTCTGATTAGATGTTCCTGGTGTAAGAATATTTATAATTTCTAAAAGTCGTTTCCTTGGGCCCAACATGATACCGAGGTCTTTAAAATCAGTTTCTTTTAATAATATTAAACTTTTATCGTCAATTTGTTCTTCTAGTTTAAAAATAAAAATGTTTCATGTTATGCTATGTATTCTATATGGATATATTATTAATAAGTATGTTGTGTATTAGCTTCTAATTTATTTACTATATTAACTATTTTAAAAAATAAATTTAATAATATTCTCAGATTGATATGTATTGTTTAACTGATCCCGGTAGACCCCATGCTGACACTGGCCTATAATGTTGTAACTGATTTATGTTTAGAAAAATATATTCCATCGGATTTTCTTGCACTTCAAATGAATTGAGGTAATTAATGAACAAATTGAATAATCTCATAGTTGTAACCGTAAAAGTAAATGCAATCTCTTACTTTGACAATTTCAATTATTTTGAAATAATCAGGGAAAACGTCTGACCCATTAAGCGGGATGATATGATTTTTTAAATATATACTTCCATTTATTGTAAGTCTAAAATTTTTTATTATTTCTACATCGTCATCATTTAATATTTTTTTTATTTCACAAGAAGATTGCATATTATTCAAATGAAGTATTTTATAGGACGTTATGCGAATATCTAAATTTTTCAGAACTAATTTATGTTTGTTGTTCGTTTGAATTAAACACTGTTTATTTATCAAGCTTTTTGGTAAATTTTTGAAATTGTTACTTTGCGAAACTTGTGATTTTAAACCTCGATGTTTACTCTCAAAATTTAAATAGCAGTATTGTATAAGAGGACCTTTTGATTTAATGGCAGACACGTAATGTGTCATATGATGATGTTTGTTAATACAATGCTCAGGTAAAAGCCAATTTTAAGTAAATTTTTCGGTAAATTCATTTATTTTTCAGAAACTCTATGGTAAACTGATCGAAAAATCTGTTCTAAATCCGATTTTTACCATAGTAAACGATTTACCCAACTATTGGCCCGCAGCCAATGTCTATGATGCATATTTATATAATAACTTAAATTGCTTAGCATATGATTAGAAATATTTCTTGAAAATGATATCTCTAAAATTTTTAATAACAATAACAATAAATCCATATATTCTTGATCTGATTTCGAAATTTTGTCGGCAATTAAAAATGGCAGAGCTCTCGATTAAAGCCAAGTTTGCACAGCTTTCTATTTGATATAGTTAGATTTACTTGTAATTATTAAATTTGTAAAGTTTGCACTAGGCTTATTCTTTTTTTCCGGTGCTCCGTATAAAAAATTATTGATCCGTTTATTCAGAAAAAACATGAAAAATATTTTTTTTCTATTATAAAATGATATAAAACTAACTTTATTTCCATCGGCACTACCCCTTCTAACAAATCATGCATTATATCAAATACATGATTTTCAGCAGAATGAAAATATTTTAATTCATTTACGGCACAATTATTTAAGAGTCCAAATGACATCATTATTCTCCAGAGTTAATTTGTGTTAAATGATTAGAACGGCTTCTCTTTTCTTTCCTTAGTTGACTGTCAAAATCTTCCTGCAATTCTATTCTTTTAATTAAACAACTTCTACAAAAAGAATTTGCAGATGGCGATTGATATCCTAGGATATCATGTGCAGCCAACGTATCACCTGCAAAAGCAATAATTGTTCGTTGCAATTTAAATTCTTCACCACCTTCTAGTTTTACAACAATGCCTCGTTCCAAAGCTTTGACATCTTCAATTAGGGGTTCTAAAAATTTTGCAAACCCATATTTTTTAAGGTCTAAATAATATGAAATTGCTAACGTGTATATATTTTCTAATTTATGGCTGTTAGGATATCCAAAATTTTCAATAGCAAAGTAAAACACGCTTAATTTGTTGAATCCTGATTTTGATCCTATCGGATTACAAACCTCAATATCATAATATAAAATTATTTTAATAAAACTCGGGTTTGTTTCCGCTAAATTTACAGTGGAAAAATGTTCTACTGATGCGTATTGATCATAATCTCCATTAGCTTTAGTACCGATTTTAAAAATATTAAGTGCCTCGTCATTTTGAATAATTTTGTCAATGTTTCAATCAGTGAAATATATTGAAAACTTTCCGGAATTTGGATTTGCTTTTCTTCATTGCCTACTCTTCTTGATTCAGTTCGATACCCTAAAACAACTTCAGAAGATTTAAGTACTTGAATTTTATGATCCATTGCTTTATCAACTTTGTAGAGAGTGTTGATATTTTTTAGAATTCCTTCTAGACATACAATTTTATATGCATAATGAACTGTAGCACTTGATTTATCGTTATTTGAAGTAATGTACTGAATTATATCTTTTATTACACAATTAAAGATTGTTAGGGACATTTGAAATTTTTTTTGTGTCATGTCCGTACATGCGCGCAGTAAAAATAAATTATCTTCGATCATTTTTTTTATATCAAAATTGGTGATCAAATTAAAATTAGTTTCCTCTGATAATTCGGTATGTTGATTTAACATTAAACTTGCATCTATAAATTCATGTGGCTCGGTCAAGTCATTTGAATGTTGGATAATGTTCGCAAATTGTTTTTTGTTTTCAATGCGAAAATGACAATTTATTATGTGACTGCGAAAACTTCTGTAGCGAGAAAAAATATTACCACAATTGGTTTGTAAATATATGAAATCATGAATACAGTCACCTTTGGAATAGTGTAATTTATGATACATTGAAAAATGGCAAATTAATTTTCCCAAATGAAAATAATCTCCACACATATAACATTTTATCTTATCCATTATAAGGATAAGAATTTTTTTATATATCTAGTTTAGATAGATTTAGGAGACTCTAAAATCAAATATAAAAATGTAAAACGTATACGTTCATTTGCACTTATTAGAAGTAAAAGTTCAGTTAAAATAAAAATAAATGATTACTTATTAATCAAATTATAAGAATACTGAAATGCAAAAATATATATAATATGATTCTCAATAAAAGGTTCATTTTAATTGATTTCGAAAAGACGTACTAAAAAGTAACAAATCGAAAAATGTTAAGCCACTTACTTAAAATTGTTTCTGCCACTTCCGGGCTTATATCATTTTGTAATAAATATTGCTTTAATCCTTCGGAATCCATATTCTATATTCATAAAAAAATAAAAACTACAATACAATTTTATTACTGATCTTAAGTATCAATTACCCACCTTCCAATTTTAAGGCCAATTTGTTCCGTTTCGTAGTTTGCGTCTTATTGTTGAACAGCTATTTTATCAAAAAACTAAGTTTTCTATAATTAGTGTGACATAAATTAGGCATTTAGCCGCAGACAAAACCGTAGTACATAATTATAACAAACAAGAACTTAGAAATCGGCCACATACATTTTTTTTATTGATATCGGAAGTGTAAAATTTCATAATTTGTACTAATTTCAAAATACTAATGCATCAGATAGTACATTATCTCAAAATCAAACAAAATACTTAAGTACCAGATAGTACACAACTATCTATTAAGAAAATTTACCGTTACAATAAAAAAAATTCTTAATTTTTAATAATACTAAAAATTTAACACACTTTATAGAAATATAATTCACATACTGTTAAAAAAACTTGTTGTGTGCTTTAAATAAGCTCAATGCACATTATGTTTTTCTAAGGCACTATCACAAAATTTCAAAAACACGATATTTTTACCCGGAGTGCACACAAAACAATTCCTTTTGCAATTATGTATAGCTATTGTGTTTTTTAACCAACACAATTTATTTAAAATTTACACTCGTATTTAATCTTACACTCGTTATATTATTCTTTATATATTTTTAATAAAAAAACACTAAATTTAATTAATTAATTTACAATGCATGAACCTTTCGACGCACTTACTATTGAACACGAATGATCAAAAACATAAAAAAGTTAATGCGAACGTTTTGCATCAGTTTATGCAACGCACAAAAAATAAATGTGTTCTAGAAAAATAGTATATTTCACCGTTTAGAAATTTACCGTCGTTATGTTTTTGTACTATTCAACTATTTATGTACTTTTTTCTGCTTACCATCACAATTGTGTGGGTAACGTCAACAATTATATTTTGTATGTATTTTGGACCAACATACACATTTGTGCAAACTTTTTACATCGTTTTTGTCCGAAAAATAACACTATAGCTATAATAATTCTAAAATAATTAATATGTTATTATACACAAATATTTAATATTTTATATAATTTATTTGTTATCAAATTATAAAATTAACTAGGATCCGATAAATTCCAGAAGACATTACAACCTGTAATTTTTAACACACACATTTATGTGAGTTGGACTTAAAATAAAGCAAAAGAAAAATATTTGTTTGGCAGGAAAAGGCATATATGTATAGTTTATCTTTTTTCCTACCAGAAATTTTTTTTTTGCTTAAGTCCACCGTACACAAATGTGTATCTAAATAGTTCGTTAGTTAAATAAAAATTCTTTTTAAACAAAGCATAATAATTTGATTACATATGAATTGTATAACATTTTAATTATTTGTTTTTGATTAATTATTTTATTATTATTAGAGTTATAGTGTTAGTTTTATGGACGAAAACGATTTAAGTGTTATGCTCAAATATGTATGTTGGTCCAAAATACGTACAAAAATAAATTTTGACATGATTTTTTTTAGTCTAAGATTTTTAAACGCACAATTATGACCGCAGGCCGGGAAAGAGATATAGAGGGTGTACATATTTTTGGCAGATTTGTTGTCATTTGGAAGCTTTCATCCTATGGAACTGATGTCGTATGTGTCACGGTAATTGAGATATGATATTTTTAAGTTATTTTTTTTACCCAAAATGTCACCTTTAAATGGTCATAACTTTTTTGTTTGTAATCAAAGATACAAAATAACTGTTATTCTAATCTGCAATGTGATTTTAATCTTAATAAATCTTTACTTAACACAATTGGTTTAAAAAATGAGTTATTGACTTCCAAATCCTAAAAAATGTGTAAAAGTATAAAACATTGTTTATACATGTTACATCCTAAATGCATTAAAAAAATACTAGAGGTTATTTTGTTTTAAAAACTTCTCTAGTTTTTGCTCTTTGCAACGTCATTCGATATTATTCATTTTGTGGTCAAAACAAGAGGTTATATTTTACCGGAGTCAGGTTTAAGAATATACCTTTTAAGTTATTGCTAAATTTTTAATCCACTGCATTTATTAGGTTTTATTCAGAACGAACTGCTCCACTCCGTATGCATGCAAGGCATCATTTTCTTATCTCCACTTATCATTTCAATTAAAACTTCCCTTATGAGTATCTTTGTTGCGTACACCAATTCCTTAGCACGTCCCTAGACGTAGAAGTTCTAGGATGTGAGGCCTGGGGACCGTGCGGACCAAAGAATAGGGCCACCTCTACCAATTCCATAAGTTTGGGAATGAATCATCCAAGTATTCTCTTACCGTTCGTTGGCTATGTGCCGAACAGGATCATCAATTGCTTGTATTATTCTTTTCTCGACTTACATGCATACGGAGTAGAGAAGGTCATTCTGAACAAAATCTAATAAATGAAGTGGATTAAAAACTTATCAATAACTTAAAAAGTATATTTTTAAACCTGACCCGTCAAAATAGTATCTCTTATTTTGGTCACAAAAAGAATGATTTCTATGACATGTAGCATACCGTTGCGAAGGGCATAAACTAGAGAAGATTTTAAATGAAGTGTTTTCAAAATAACCTCTAATATTTTTTTAATGCATGCGGGAAGTAGACATTATTTTACACTTTTACACATTTTTTAGGATTTGGAAGTCAAATACTCATTTTCATTAAACCAATTGTATTAACTATTAAACAATGATTTATTTAGATTAAAACCACATTGCAGATTGCAATAAAAGTTGTGTCTTTAAAACTACAAACAAAAAAGTTATGACTATTTAAATGTGACATTTTGGGTAATTAAAAAAAACTTAAAAATATCATATCTCAGTTACCATGACACATACGACCGACATCAGTTCCATGGGATAAAGCTTCCAAACGACCCCCAAATCTGCCAAAAAAATTTGGCTGTCCACCTGCAAAACATTCTGTATACTTGTACTTTAATAGCATGTTTATTAACTTTAATTAGATATCGAGTATGTGTTCTGGTAAGTAATTTTTCTTTTTCACATTATTAGCACTATGAATAATGTTCACATATAAAGAAAAATTTCTTACCAAAATTAAAAATTAGATCAGCGATTATGGTTTTTTTTTTGTAAATTCTTTTAAAAGAAATGGAAATTAGTGATGCTCTCTTAGTACGAAATATAATTTCAATGATATATATTTGTTACGAATCAATATTCAAATTTGTCAGTATGATTTTTTCGCCTCATCATTATTAATATGATATAATTTAAGAACAAGATACTCAGGTATTTGGTCTGGTTAAAATTACTACAACGTTTTAGTTATAAACTTACATTATTTATTGTAGTTTAATAATATTGTAATTGTATTATAAATTTTTGCATCAGAAAATACAATCACCAAAATATCATGTTAGAATTATAGTAAAAAACGTAAAATTTACAATAATTCGGTAAGAAAAATAAATTCAACGTTCAATTTACAAGTTTATATGTTATTTTTACAAGTTTTATTGTGTTTTTCAACAATACAAGTTAATCTTGCACCTTTTTACAAGTCTTTTTTTCCGTGTAGATTTTATGTTCATCGACGAATTTCCCACCTTCCTTGACTATGCATTCGACATCAAAATTTGACTAAACGATTTTGATCGGTAACAATGAACTTTTTTTCTCGGTTTGTATTTCCCTTATCTTTGGCTAATGTTTGTATAGTGAAAATATCGTTTGAAAAATACCCCAATTTGTGGGATACCACTACTGCTGCTGGTGGAAATCCAGTCGAATCTAATTTGAATATTCTAATGTTGGTTCATTCCATTCTATAAGACCATTCATGTTGTACTGTGGGAAATGCAGGAAATGCCATGCTTAAAAAAAATGGAGCATGACAAAGTTTACAGCACTTCAAGGTATTTTTCCAAGTAGCAGTAATATGCGCAGAAATATCCAAAGAACGAGAATTAATAATTTAAGAGCTCCAGTTAATCCAGAATCTTGCGAAGTTATTAGTACACCTGATGAATATACACGTGACAAGTATAGGTCGACCAATTTTAAGCTTTGTAGGAAATTCATGCAGAGATCAACCAAATCCGCAATGTATTCTGATATTTAGCAAGGAATATCACTCAACGTGGAGTGAATATATAAAGGAGTTATATATGGATGGCACTTTTTTGCTCTCTCCGTTTTCTCAAATTTTCATCATACTGGCTAGAAAGGATAAAAGTACAGTTTTATTTGTTACCGGATAAAATAACTGAAACATATACAACATTATTCTACATATTACGCGAGATTTGACCTCCACTCAATCCAAAAGGTATACATTTGGATTACGAGCTCGCAATTCATCAAGCCATTCGTACAGTATTGCCAGAAACCAACGTTAATTGTTGTCTATTTCACCTATAGTAAAAAATGTACGAAAACACTTCGTCATTGGAGAAGATGTCTAGGAAGATACAATACAGATGTCAATTTCGCATTGCATTGTGAAATGATTACGTTTATTGTATTTGTTCCTGAAGTTGATATTATCCATACCATAACAAGTCTGGAAAATTATTTACCGGTGTTAGAAGGAATTTTAGTGTGGATTACTAATACATATAACGAACGCCTGCGGAATAATCGCACCAGAGTTGTACCAACATTTCCATACAACATTTTGTCAGTTTACCAACGAACAGTAAATGGTAGAGCAGAACAAATAATTTTTCTGATCCTCGTGTATGGGTTTTCATCGATAAATTAATATATTTGCCTAGAAGATGATAAGAAGCCAAGTGTTGTCGTAGATATTTCACTCGGTGAAATAGGCAACCATTAACGTTGGTTTCGGGAAATACTGTACGAATTGCTTGAATTATTGCTTGCTCGTATTCCACATACGCATAGTGTTGCCACTTGGAAAAATATCTTGCACTGCAACAGACATACCTTCAACGACCCTTGCTCTTATTTACGCCGGATTATCCACCGTTGTGTCTGTAAACGGTGTTACGGCTGCATTTATTTTTTGAAGCATGGCATTTCCTGCATTTTCCACAGTACAACATGAATGGTCTTCTTATAGACCACTACTTATAGAATGGAAAGAACCATCATTCATCTTAGAATATTCAAATTAGATTTGACTGGATTTCCACCAGCAGCAGTAGTGGTATCCCACAAATTGGGGTATTTTCAAACGATATTTTCACTATTCAAACATCAGCCAAAGATAAGGGAAACACAAACGGAGAAAAAAAATTCATGATGCTGTTGACGATGCAGTTTCTTCTTCTTTCTGAATGAAAAAATTGTAATCTACGCTGTGTGCCTTACGTCGATATTTTTGTCTAAATTTCCAACTAACTAAATTAATGGTTAGTTCATACCAATCGTTCAAAGATGGCACAATACAAACCGCATCTGATGTTTAATTAAAATCTGCTACGCAAACTAAAACTTAACATTCTACAAAACATTTCTAATTGGTAATTTAAAAATCGGAACTAAAGTTTTAGTTTAGAACTAAATATCTGGTAGATTTTTGTTTATAAATATTAGAGACATCTAACAATACCTGGGTGAACTAATGATCAATTTAGTTAGTCGAAAATTTAGACAAAAAAATCGTCATGGAGGCATACAGCATAAGTATAAATAATTAAATAAAGAAGATTGTGAAAAATTATTTTGGACATTTGGATTTTCGAAATTATTTATTGTTTCTGATTTTGTGGCAAAGGAATAAGTTTCCGAGTTTTTTCAGCCGAGCTAACCGTCGCCGAGTTTACCGTCGCCGAGTTGTCTGTCGCCGAGTTGGTTTCGCCGAGTTGTCGCATACAGTGTTTTACTGGGTGTATGAAAATATATGGATCTGCCTGCGAATTTTATGTTTTTGATTTGCTTTAAATTGGTGAGGTTTACCTTTCACGATGGAAGACAGCTAGTTAATTTTTGGAGAATAAAATGACTAAATAGCCTTGGTTGATAAAGTACCTTTCGTTGATTCTGTATCACGTGGTAATGCGAGTTGGGTGCACGATTCAGAGATGAACGACGGCGCGCCCCAGAAACTAATAAAACTCGAAATTTTTGGAGTTGGTTTTTTGCATCAAGAACTTGTATAATAGCTGTAGGCATTAGTGCCGGAAATTGTTTAAGGGTAGTAGCATGAGCAATGTTTACGGAATTAGCATTTGGTTTTCCGGATGTTGATATATTAAGGACAGCTTCATTATTCGGCATTGCACTATTTGCTAACGACTTATGCATATCCTGATGTAATGTTGTAATTCTCTTCTCAGGCACAAAGCTGCCTCAATCATTCACGGATTAGAACTAAAATTGGTTGGTCCCTCCAATTCCTTATGAAGTGATTTCCTTTTAATTTTACTTTTAAATTCGAATGCGTAGCTGTCTGATGTTAAATTTGTCTCAAAGGTTGGCCACTTTCTATAATGTGTCACTCGGTTTATTTCAAAAATCGATGAAATTAGTCATGGTAGGAAATTCAATCTCATAACTGTGCTGAGCCCAATCATGTTTAGTTACTTGATCCAATTAGTGGTTCAGTTTGGTAACCTAAAACTGGTAGCCCTCGTTATACCTCGTCGGAAGTATCGCGTATATATGGTACAGCGCTTTATTCGGTTCATCTTAATTTGCTTTAGGTGTCGTGGTATGTCGCGGTAAACCCGCCGCTTAACTTAACTTCGGAGTTTTTGGACTTCTATTAATTGATGCCTCAAATAAATCACGACAGGAAGCAAACTCAGAATAAATCCCGGAATAGTTGGTTGGTCACAAGTTCATTTAAGCTGCAATCAAAATTTTCAGGGTGTACATCCTCATTCAATATCAGCTCGGCATTCATTAATTTTCCGTTGGTTGCAAAATATTTGGTCTCGATGATGTCTTGTAAACTGGCGTGCTCAGCTGAATTTCTAAAAACTTTGTGATTTGTAGTTTAACTTGTGCCTTGATACGCTCTACTGGTTCTTGAAGAAGATTGCCTTTGGCGAGATTTTCTAATTGAGACAACCGTTTAACTTTTCATTGAGTGATCGCGTGTCTACCGTTTTTAATTTAATATAAATTAGCACTAATGAAACAATCTTTTCTGTTACTTTTAGGAATTCTGGATTTTCAGATTATTTATTAATTAATATTTTCAAAATTAATTTATACAATAAAATTTGTGTTAAATAAAGTTAATAAAACAAATCTTATATTTTTAGCTTCGCATCTTTAACAATTTTTCAAGTACAGATATCCGTAAAATATGTTGCGCAAGATAGTTTACGAAAGGTAACAAATTTTAAAAATTCGTATCCTCTATCAATAACTTACATTCAATACAGAACACCCAATATACAGTATAAATTATAATATTTGGATAGACAGGCCCCGCCGTGTGTGTAGGAATCTTTCAATGATTCCATATTTACATAAATTAAACGAATTTCCGTTGTTTATATGTCTGCACACGAACGTCTATTTTCATCTCATCTCGAAAATGTAAAACATATCGATTGTTTCTAAATCCAAATCGATATTGATGGCAAATCAATAAGTCATCCAAATATATATACATTTGAATAAATCATTTAATATTAGCAGTGGGTGTATCATCCCACACTAAAATAGTTGAGAATAAAACATTTTAATTATTTTACATAATTATGTATTTTATGGGTTTCCTAAAGTAAACATATCATTAATTAAATCACAATTAATTGCATATGAAATTTAATGGTACTCAGAATTAAGAATACCAAAAAGCTGATGGACCCCACACATGACTCCCCAATTATTTCACATTCCAGTTTGGTAACATTGGTAAAACAATATTTAGCGGGCAGCGTAAGGAATATCCATTTACTAATAATTTTTGCCTACAGACATTTTCTTAAAATCGGAGCCGATTGATTATAGTTAATACTCTTCATCCCAGGTAATTGGAAATTAATATTCCTATGAAAGTGATATAGTCTGAGGTATAAATATTTGATAAAATGATAATTTTTTTTTTAAAAATTTAATTAGATTCATGTTTCCATTTCCATTTTTGATGAATATGTAGATATGATGTGATATATGGCATCAACAGGTACAAGAGTTCACAATAAAACCATAAATATAATACCGATAAAATTGAAATTATAAATGGTATGGGATACCTGTCAAGTATGGTGCCAATCTCCGTTGGGTTTCCGAACCATATATATATGAAGTGGTGAGGCCCAGTTATTGCTTAACGGTCTAGGGGTTATAGTGCTTGTTGACAAAATCATGTGACTTGTGACGCAATCACAACATTGAGAGAAAAAAACATAATGAATATATAGAAATGCATGCGATCATTTAACTTTAAATAACTGTACTACTACTTGGTAGCTAAATAAAATGCATCCCGACAATCTAAACGCCTCTAAATAAAACTAATTAACCTTTCACAATTGACTAAATATTCCAATAATTTTTTTTCAGCAAGGACGACGGCATAATTTTCGTGCAAGATGTCATATTTCATATAACGTAAAGCGAGTGAAAATTCAATAAACGAGTAACATATACAATTAATACGGAATTACCGGTAAATTTCATTTGGACGATGGGGTAACGATAGAAATATCGTATTTTGAAATCCGAGATTCTATTATGTCATCGAACCTGGATTAAAGGTGAATGAGGTGACATATTGCAACAATTTAAACGCTGATCTACTTAAAATAACATCAGTAATCCAAAATAACCGAAAAATATAGAATCGGTGACAATAAATTTTATCCGTTCAAAATCGGTAAGGCTAACGTTTTTTTTGCAAATTATAGAAAATATTTGATTGATGAAATTCCGGCTCAGATTGATTATAGGTAATGTAAATATTATATTAAGCAACAATTAACCGGTTGGCTGCATACAGCAAGCGCGGTTATTGGAAATTTCGTATTTTAAAATCCGAGATTCTATTATGTCATCGAACATGGATTATAGGCGAATGAGGCGACATATTGCAGCAAATTTAACGTTGATCTACTCATACTTACATAAATAACCGAAAAATCGCAAAACATTTGGAATCGGTGACAATAAATTTTAGCCGTTCAAAAATCAGGGATTTTCGCAAAAAATTGAAAACTTTTTATTGTTGAAATTCCGGTTCAAAATGATTAAAGGTAATGTATACAACATGTTAAGCCTGAAACTACCGGTAGGATTCGTACGGAACGCGCGGTTATTGCAAGTTTCGAATTTTGAAATTCGACAAGTAGGAAGCGTACGGAACGTGCGGTTATTGCAAGTTTCGAATTTTGAAATTCGGCCACATTTGTAATCGAACATGGATTGCAGGCGAATGAGGCGACATATTGCAGCAAATTTAACGTTGATCTACTCATACTTACATAAATAACCCAAAAATCACAAAACATTTGGAATTAGTGACAATAAATTTTAGCCGTTCAAAATAAGTAAGGCAAGCCATCAGGGATTTTCGCAAAAAATTGAAAACTTTTTATTGTTGAAATTCCGGTTCAAAATGATTAAAGGTAATGTATACAACATGTTTAGCCCGAAACTACCGGTAGGATTCGTACGGAACGTGCGGTTATTGCAAGTTTCGAATTTTGAAAGTCGACCACATTTGTAATCGAACATGGATTGCAGGCGAATGAGGCGACATATTGCAGCAAATTTAACGTTGATCTACTCATACTTACATAAATAACCCAAAAATCACAAAACATTTGGAATTAGTGACAATAAATTTTAGCCGTTCAAAATAAGTAAGGCAAGCCATCAGGGATTTTCGCAAAAAATTGAAAACTTTTTATTGTTGAAATTCTGGTTCAAAATGATTATAGGTAATGTATACAACATGTTTAGCCCGAAACTACCGGTAGGATTCGTACGGAACGTGCGGTTATTGCAAGTTTCGAATTTTGAAATTCGGCCACATTTGTAATCGAACATGGATTGCAGGCGAATGAGGCGACTTATTGCAGCAAATTTAACGTTGATCTACTCATACTTACATAAATAACCCAAAAATCACAAAACATTTGGAATCGGTGACAATAAATCTTAGCCGTTCAAAATAAGTAAGGCAAACCATCAGGGATTTTCGCAAAAAATTGAAAACTTTTTATTGTTGAAATTCCGGTTCAAAATGATTAAAGGTAACGTATACAACATGTTTAGCCCGAAACTACCGGTAGGATTCGTACGGAACGTGCGGTTATTGCAAGTTTCGAATTTTGAAATTCGGCCACATTTGTAATCGAACATGGATTGCAGGCGAATGAGGCGACATATTGCAGCAAATTTAACGTTGATCTACCCATACTTACATAAATAACCCAAAAATCACAAAACATTTGGAATCGGTGACAATAAATTTTAGCCGTTCAAAATAAGTAAGGCTAATCATCAGGGATTTTCGCAAAAAATTGAAAACTTTTTATTGTTGAAATTCCGGTTCAAAATGATTAAAGGTAATGTATACAACATGTTTAGCCCGAAACTACCGGTAGGATTCGTACGGAACGTGCGGTTATTGCAAGTTTCGAATTTTGAAATTCGGCCACATTTGTAATCGAACATGGATTGCAGGCGAATGAGGCGACTTATTGCAGCAAATTTAACGTTGATCTACCCATACTTACATAAATAACCCAAAAATCACAAAACATTTGGAATCGGTGACAATAAATTTTAGCCGTTCAAAATAAGTAAGGCAAGCCATCAGGGATTTTCGCAAAAAATTGAAAACTTTTTATTGTTGAAATTCCGGTTCAAAATGATTAAAGGTAATGTATACAACATGTTTAGCCCGAAACTACCGGTAGGATGCGTGCGGAACGTGCAGTTATTGCAAGTTTCGAATTTTGAAATTCGGCCACATTTGTAATCGAACATGGATTGCAGGCGAATGAGGCGACATATTGCAGCAAATTTAACGTTGATCTACTCATACTTACATAAATAACCCAAAAATCACAAAACATTTGGAATCGGTGACAATAAATTTTAGCCGTTCAAAATAAGTAAGGCCATCAGGGATTTTCGCAAAAAATTGAAAACTTTTTATTGTTGAAATTCTGGTTCAAAATGATTATAGGTAATGTATACAACATGTTTAGCCCGAAACTACCGGTAGAATGCGTACGGAACGTGCGGTTATTGCAAGTTTCGAATTTTGAAATTCGACCACATTTGTAATCGAACATGGATTGCAGGCGAATGAGGCGACATATTGCAGCAAATTTAACGTTGATCTACTCATACTTACATAAATAACCCAAAAATCACAAAACATTTGGAATCGGTGACAATAAATTTTAGCCGTTCAAAATAAGTAAGGCAAACCATCAGGGATTTTCGCAAAAAATTGAAAACTTTTTATTGTTGAAATTCCGGTTCAAAATGATTATAGGTAATGTATACAACATGTTAAGCCCGAAACTACCGGTAGAATGCGTACGGAACGTGCGGTTATTGCAAGTTTCGAATTTTGAAATTCGACCACATTTGTAATCGAACATGGATTGCAGGCGAATGAGGCGACATATTGCAGCAAATTTAACGTTGATCTACTCATACTTACATAAATAACCGAAAAATCACAAAACATTTGGAATCGGTGACAGTAAATTTTAGCCGTTCAAAATAAGTAAGGCTAACCATCAGGGATTTTCGCAAAAAATTGAAAACTTTTTATTGTTGAAATTCCGGTTCAAAATGATTATAGGTAATGTATACAACATGTTTAGCCCGAAACTACCGGTAGGATGCGTACGGAACGTGCGATTATTGCAAGTTTCGAATTTTGAAATTCGACCACATTTGTAATCGAACATGGATTGCAGGCGAATGAGGCGACATATTGCAGCAAATTTAACGTTGATCTACTCATACTTACATAAATAACCGAAAAATCACAAAACATTTGGAATCGGTGACAGTAAATTTTAGCCGTTCAAAATAAGTAAGGCTAACCATCAGGGATTTTCGCAAAAGATTGAAAACTAATTATTGTTGAAATTCTGGTTCAAAATGATTATAGGTAATGTATACAACATGTTAAGCCTGAAACTACCGGTAGAATGCGTACGGAACGTGCGGTTATTGCAAGTTTCGAATTTTGAAATTCGACCACATTTGTAATCGAACATGGATTGCAGGCGAATGAGGCGACATATTGCAGCAAATTTAACGTTGATCTACTCATACTTACATAAATAACCGAAAAATCACAAAACATTTGGAATCGGTGACAGTAAATTTTAGCCGTTCAAAATAAGTAAGGCTAACCATCAGGGATTTTCGCAAAAGATTGAAAACTAATTATTGTTGAAATTCTGGTTCAAAATGATTATAGGTAATGTATACAACATGTTAAGCCTGAAACTACCGGTAGAATGCGTACGGAACGTGCGGTTATTGCAAGTTTCGAATTTTGAAATTCGACCACATTTGTAATCGAACATGGATTGCAGGCGAATGAGGCGACATATTGCAGCAAATTTAACGTTGATCTACTCATACTTACATAAATAACCGAAAAATCACAAAACATTTGGAATCGGTGACAGTAAATTTTAGCCGTTCAAAATAAGTAAGGCTAACCATCAGGGATTTTCGCAAAAGATTGAAAACTAATTATTGTTGAAATTCTGGTTCAAAATGATTATAGGTAATGTATACAACATGTTAAGCCTGAAACTATTGGTAGAATGCGTACGGAACGTGCGGTTATTGCAAGTTTCGAATTTTGAAATTCGACCACATTTGTAATCGAACATGGATTGCAGGCGAATGAGGCGACATATTGCAGCAAATTTAACGTTGATCTACTCATACTTACATAAATAACCGAAAAATCACAAAACATTTGGAATCGGTGACAGTAAATTTTAGCCGTTCAAAATAAGTAAGGCTAACCATCAGGGATTTTCGCAAAAGATTGAAAACTAATTATTGTTGAAATTCTGGTTCAAAATGATTATAGGTAATGTATACAACATGTTAAGCCTGAAACTACCGGTAGAATGCGTACGGAACGTGCGGTTATTGCAAGTTTCGAATTTTGAAATTCGACCACATTTGTAATCGAACATGGATTGCAGGCGAATGAGGCGACATATTGCAGCAAATTTAACGTTGATCTACTCATACTTACATAAATAACCGAAAAATCACAAAACATTTGGAATCGGTGACAGTAAATTTTAGCCGTTCAAAATAAGTAAGGCTAACCATCAGGGATTTTCGCAAAAAATTGAAAACTTTTTATTGTTGAAATTCCGGTTCAAAATGATTATAGGTAATGTATACAACATGTTTAGCCCGAAACTACCGGTAGGATGCGTACGGAACGTGCGGTTATTGCAAGTTTTGAATTTTGAAATTCGACCACATTTGTAATCGAACATGGATTGCAGGCGAATGAGGCGACATATTGCAGCAAATTTAACGTTGATCTACTCATACTTACATAAATAACCGAAAAATCACAAAACATTTGGAATCGGTGACAGTAAATTTTAGCCGTTCAAAATAAGTAAGGCTAACCATCAGGGATTTTCGCAAAAGATTGAAAACTAATTATTGTTGAAATTCTGGTTCAAAATGATTATAGGTAATGTATACAACATGTTAAGCCTGAAACTACCGGTAGAATGCGTACGGAACGTGCGGTTATTGCAAGTTTCGAATTTTGAAATTCGACCACATTTGTAATCGAACATGGATTGCAGGCGAATGAGGCGACATATTGCAGCAAATTTAACGTTGATCTACTCATACTTACATAAATAACCGAAAAATCACAAAACATTTGGAATCGGTGACAGTAAATTTTAGCCGTTCAAAATAAGTAAGGCTAACCATCAGGGATTTTCGCAAAAAATTGAAAACTTTTTATTGTTGAAATTCTGGTTCAAAATGATTATAGGTAATGTATACAACATGTTTAGCCCGAAACTACCGGTAGGATGCGTACGGAACGTGCGGTTATTGCAAGTTTCGAATTTTGAAATTCGACCACATTTGTAATCGAACATGGATTGCAGGCGAATGAGGCGACATATTGCAGCAAATTTAACGTTGATCTACTCATACTTACATAAATAACCGAAAAATCACAAAACATTTGGAATCGGTGACAGTAAATTTTAGCCGTTCAAAATAAGTAAGGCTAACCATCAGGGATTTTCGCAAAAAATTGAAAACTTTTTATTGTTGAAATTCTGGTTCAAAATGATTATAGGTAATGTATACAACATGTTTAGCCCGAAACTACCGGTAGGATGCGTACGGAACGTGCGGTTATTGCAAGTTTCGAATTTTGAAATTCGACCACATTTGTAATCGAACATGGATTGCAGGCGAATGAGGCGACATATTGCAGCAAATTTAACGTTGATCTACTCATACTTACATAAATAACCCAAAAATCACAAAACATTTGGAATCGGTGACAATAAATTTTAGCCGTTCAAAATAAGTAAGGCTAACCATCAGGGATTTTCGCAAAAAATTGAAAACTTTTTATTGTTGAAATTCTGGTTCAAAATGATTATAGGTAATGTATACAACATGTTTAGCCCGAAACTACCGGTAGAATGCGTACGGAACGTGCGGTTATTGCAAGTTTCGAATTTTGAAATTCGACCACATTTGTAATCGAACATGGATTGCAGGCGAATGAGGCGACATATTGCAGCAAATTTAACGTTGATCTACTCATACTTACATAAATAACCCAAAAATCACAAAACATTTGGAATCGGTGACAATAAATTTTAGCCGTTCAAAATAAGTAAGGCTAACCATCAGGGATTTTCGCAAAAAATTGAAAACTTTTTATTGTTGAAATTCTGGTTCAAAATGATTATAGGTAATGTATACAACATGTTTAGCTCGAAACTACCGGTAGAATGCGTACGGAACGTGCGGTTATTGCAAGTTTCGAATTTTGAAATTCGACGGAACGTGCAGTTATTGCAAGTTTCGAATTTTGAAATTCGACCACATTTGTAATCGAACATGGATTGCAGGCGAATGAGGCGACATATTGCAGCAAATTTAACGTTGATCTACTCATACTTACATAAATAACCGAAAAATCACAAAACATTTGGAATCGGTGACAGTAAATTTTAGCCGTTCAAAATAAGTAAGGCTCACCATCAGGGATTTTCGCAAAAAATTGAAAACTTTTTATTGTTGAAATTCTGGTTCAAAATGATTATAGGTAATGTATACAACATGTTTAGCCCGAAACTACCGGTAGGATGCGTACGGAACGTGCGGTTATTGCAAGTTTCGAATTTTGAAATTCGACCACATTTGTAATCGAACATGGATTGCAGGCGAATGAGGCGACATATTGCAGCAAATTTAACGTTGATCTACTCATACTTACATAAATAACCGAAAAATCACAAAACATTTGGAATCGGTGACAATAAATTTTAGCCGTTCAAAATAAGTAAGGCTAACCATCAGGGATTTTCGCAAAAGATTGAAAACTTTTTATTGTTGAAATTCCGGTTCAAAATGATTATAGGTAATGTATACAACATGTTAAGCCTGAAACTACCGGTAGAATGCGTACGGAACGTGCGGTTATTGCAAGTTTCGAATTTTGAAATTCGACCACATTTGTAATCGAACATGGATTGCAGGCGAATGAGGCGACATATTGCAGCAAATTTAACGTTGATCTACTCATACTTACATAAATAACCGAAAAATCACAAAACATTTGGAATCGGTGACAGTAAATTTTAGCCGTTCAAAATAAGTAAGGCTAACCATCAGGGATTTTCGCAAAAGATTGAAAACTAATTATTGTTGAAATTCTGGTTCAAAATGATTATAGGTAATGTATACAACATGTTAAGCCTGAAACTACCGGTAGAATGCGTACGGAACGTGCGGTTATTGCAAGTTTCGAATTTTGAAATTCGACCACATTTGTAATCGAACATGGATTGCAGGCGAATGAGGCGACATATTGCAGCAAATTTAACGTTGATCTACTCATACTTACATAAATAACCGAAAAATCACAAAACATTTGGAATCGGTGACAGTAAATTTTAGCCGTTCAAAATAAGTAAGGCTAACCATCAGGGATTTTCGCAAAAAATTGAAAACTTTTTATTGTTGAAATTCTGGTTCAAAATGATTATAGGTAATGTATACAACATGTTTAGCCCGAAACTACCGGTAGAATGCGTACGGAACGTGCGGTTATTGCAAGTTTCGAATTTTGAAATTCGACCACATTTGTAATCGAACATGGATTGCAGGCGAATGAGGCGACATATTGCAGCAAATTTAACGTTGATCTACTCATACTTACATAAATAACCGAAAAATCACAAAACATTTGGAATCGGTGACAGTAAATTTTAGCCGTTCAAAATAAGTAAGGCTAATCAGGGATTTTCGCAAAAAATTGAAAACTTTTTATTGTTGAAATTCCGGTTCAAAATGATTATAGGTAATGTATACAACATGTTTAGCCCGAAACTACCGGTAGGATGCGTACGGAACGTGCGATTATTGCAAGTTTCGAATTTTGAAATTCGACCACATTTGTAATCGAACATGGATTGCAGGCGAATGAGGCGACATATTGCAGCAAATTTAACGTTGATCTACTCATACTTACATAAATAACCGAAAAATCACAAAACATTTGGAATCGGTGACAGTAAATTTTAGCCGTTCAAAATAAGTAAGGCTAACCATCAGGGATTTTCGCAAAAGATTGAAAACTTTTTATTGTTGAAATTCTGGTTCAAAATGATTATAGGTAATGTATACAACATGTTAAGCCTGAAACTACCGGTAGAATGCGTACGGAACGTGCGGTTATTGCAAGTTTTGAATTTTGAAATTCGACCACATTTGTAATCGAACATGGATTGCAGGCGAATGAGGCGACATATTGCAGCAAATTTAACGTTGATCTACTCATACTTACATAAATAACCGAAAAATCACAAAACATTTGGAATCGGTGACAGTAAATTTTAGCCGTTCAAAATAAGTAAGGCTAATCATCAGGGATTTTCGCAAAAAATTGAAAACTTTTTATTGTTGAAATTCCGGTTCAAAATGATTATAGGTAATGTATACAACATGTTTAGCCCGAAACTACCGGTAGAATGCGTACGGAACGTGCGGTTATTGCAAGTTTCGAATTTTGAAATTCGACCACATTTGTAATCGAACATGGATTGCAGGCGAATGAGGCGACATATTGCAGCAAATTTAACGTTGATCTACTCATACTTACATAAATAACCGAAAAATCACAAAACATTTGGAATCGGTGACAGTAAATTTTAGCCGTTCAAAATAAGTAAGGCTAATCATCAGGGATTTTCGCAAAAAATTGAAAACTTTTTATTGTTGAAATTCCGGTTCAAAATGATTATAGGTAATGTATACAACATGTTTAGCCCGAAACTACCGGTAGAATGCGTACGGAACGTGCGGTTATTGCAAGTTTCGAATTTTGAAATTCGACCACATTTGTAATCGAACATGGATTGCAGGCGAATGAGGCGACATATTGCAGCAAATTTAACGTTGATCTACTCATACTTACATAAATAACCCAAAAATCACAAAACATTTGGAATCGGTGAAAATAAATTTTAGCCTTTCAAAATAAGTAAGGCTTAACCATCAGGGATTTTCGCAAAAAATTGAAAACTTTTTATTGTTGAAATTCTGGTTCAAAATGATTATAGGTAATGTATACAACATGTTTAGCCCGAAACTACCGGTAGGATGCGTACGGAACGTGCGATTATTGCAAGTTTCGAATTTTGAAATTCGACCACATTTGTAATCGAACATGGATTGCAGGCGAATGAGGCGACATATTGCAGCAAATTTAACGTTGATCTACTCATACTTACATAAATAACCCAAAAATCACAAAACATTTGGAATCGGTGACAATAAATTTTAGCCGTTCAAAATAAGTAAGGCTAACCATCAGGGATTTTCGCAAAAAATTGAAAACTTTTTATTGTTGAAATTCTGGTTCAAAATGATTATAGGTAATGTATACAACATGTTTAGCCCGAAACTACCGGTAGAATGCGTACGGAACGTGCGGTTATTGCAAGTTTCGAATTTTGAAATTCGACCACATTTGTAATCGAACATGGATTGCAGGCGAATGAGGCGACATATTGCAGCAAATTTAACGTTGATCTACTCATACTTACATAAATAACCCAAAAATCACAAAACATTTGGAATCGGTGACAATAAATTTTAGCCGTTCAAAATAAGTAAGGCTAACCATCAGGGATTTTCGCAAAAAATTGAAAACTTTTTATTGTTGAAATTCTGGTTCAAAATGATTATAGGTAATGTATACAACATGTTTAGCTCGAAACTACCGGTAGAATGCGTACGGAACGTGCGGTTATTGCAAGTTTCGAATTTTGAAATTCGACGGAACGTGCAGTTATTGCAAGTTTCGAATTTTGAAATTCGACCACATTTGTAATCGAACATGGATTGCAGGCGAATGAGGCGACATATTGCAGCAAATTTAACGTTGATCTACTCATACTTACATAAATAACCGAAAAATCACAAAACATTTGGAATCGGTGACAGTAAATTTTAGCCGTTCAAAATAAGTAAGGCTCACCATCAGGGATTTTCGCAAAAAATTGAAAACTTTTTATTGTTGAAATTCTGGTTCAAAATGATTATAGGTAATGTATACAACATGTTTAGCCCGAAACTACCGGTAGGATGCGTACGGAACGTGCGGTTATTGCAAGTTTCGAATTTTGAAATTCGACCACATTTGTAATCGAACATGGATTGCAGGCGAATGAGGCGACATATTGCAGCAAATTTAACGTTGATCTACTCATACTTACATAAATAACCGAAAAATCACAAAACATTTGGAATCGGTGACAATAAATTTTAGCCGTTCAAAATAAGTAAGGCTAACCATCAGGGATTTTCGCAAAAGATTGAAAACTTTTTATTGTTGAAATTCCGGTTCAAAATGATTATAGGTAATGTATACAACATGTTAAGCCTGAAACTACCGGTAGAATGCGTACGGAACGTGCGGTTATTGCAAGTTTCGAATTTTGAAATTCGACCACATTTGTAATCGAACATGGATTGCAGGCGAATGAGGCGACATATTGCAGCAAATTTAACGTTGATCTACTCATACTTACATAAATAACCGAAAAATCACAAAACATTTGGAATCGGTGACAGTAAATTTTAGCCGTTCAAAATAAGTAAGGCTAACCATCAGGGATTTTCGCAAAAGATTGAAAACTTTTTATTGTTGAAATTCCGGTTCAAAATGATTATAGGTAATGTATACAACATGTTAAGCCTGAAACTACCGGTAGAATGCGTACGGAACGTGCGGTTATTGCAAGTTTCGAATTTTGAAATTCGACCACATTTGTAATCGAACATGGATTGCAGGCGAATGAGGCGACATATTGCAGCAAATTTAACGTTGATCTACTCATACTTACATAAATAACCGAAAAATCACAAAACATTTGGAATCGGTGACAGTAAATTTTAGCCGTTCAAAATAAGTAAGGCTAACCATCAGGGATTTTCGCAAAAGATTGAAAACTTTTTATTGTTGAAATTCCGGTTCAAAATGATTATAGGTAATGTATACAACATGTTAAGCCTGAAACTACCGGTAGAATGCGTACGGAACGTGCGGTTATTGCAAGTTTCGAATTTTGAAATTCGACCACATTTGTAATCGAACATGGATTGCAGGCGAATGAGGCGACATATTGCAGCAAATTTAACGTTGATCTACTCATACTTACATAAATAACCGAAAAATCACAAAACATTTGGAATCGGTGACAGTAAATTTTAGCCGTTCAAAATAAGTAAGGCTCACCATCAGGGATTTTCGCAAAAAATTGAAAACTTTTTATTGTTGAAATTCTGGTTCAAAATGATTATAGGTAATGTATACAACATGTTTAGCCCGAAACTACCGGTAGGATGCGTACGGAACGTGCGGTTATTGCAAGTTTCGAATTTTGAAATTCGACCACATTTGTAATCGAACATGGATTGCAGGCGAATGAGGCGACATATTGCAGCAAATTTAACGTTGATCTACTCATACTTACATAAATAACCGAAAAATCACAAAACATTTGGAATCGGTGACAATAAATTTTAGCCGTTCAAAATAAGTAAGGCTAACCATCAGGGATTTTCGCAAAAGATTGAAAACTTTTTATTGTTGAAATTCCGGTTCAAAATGATTATAGGTAATGTATACAACATGTTAAGCCTGAAACTACCGGTAGAATGCGTACGGAACGTGCGGTTATTGCAAGTTTCGAATTTTGAAATTCGACCACATTTGTAATCGAACATGGATTGCAGGCGAATGAGGCGACATATTGCAGCAAATTTAACGTTGATCTACTCATACTTACATAAATAACCGAAAAATCACAAAACATTTGGAATCGGTGACAGTAAATTTTAGCCGTTCAAAATAAGTAAGGCTAACCATCAGGGATTTTCGCAAAAGATTGAAAACTTTTTATTGTTGAAATTCCGGTTCAAAATGATTATAGGTAATGTATACAACATGTTAAGCCTGAAACTACCGGTAGAATGCGTACGGAACGTGCGGTTATTGCAAGTTTCGAATTTTGAAATTCGACCACATTTGTAATCGAACATGGATTGCAGGCGAATGAGGCGACATATTGCAGCAAATTTAACGTTGATCTACTCATACTTACATAAATAACCGAAAAATCACAAAACATTTGGAATCGGTGACAGTAAATTTTAGCCGTTCAAAATAAGTAAGGCTAACCATCAGGGATTTTCGCAAAAGATTGAAAACTTTTTATTGTTGAAATTCCGGTTCAAAATGATTATAGGTAATGTATACAACATGTTAAGCCTGAAACTACCGGTAGAATGCGTACGGAACGTGCGGTTATTGCAAGTTTCGAATTTTGAAATTCGACCACATTTGTAATCGAACATGGATTGCAGGCGAATGAGGCGACATATTGCAGCAAATTTAACGTTGATCTACTCATACTTACATAAATAACCGAAAAATCACAAAACATTTGGAATCGGTGACAGTAAATTTTAGCCGTTCAAAATAAGTAAGGCTCACCATCAGGGATTTTCGCAAAAAATTGAAAACTTTTTATTGTTGAAATTCTGGTTCAAAATGATTATAGGTAATGTATACAACATGTTTAGCCCGAAACTACCGGTAGGATGCGTACGGAACGTGCGGTTATTGCAAGTTTCGAATTTTGAAATTCGACCACATTTGTAATCGAACATGGATTGCAGGCGAATGAGGCGACATATTGCAGCAAATTTAACGTTGATCTACTCATACTTACATAAATAACCGAAAAATCACAAAACATTTGGAATCGGTGACAATAAATTTTAGCCGTTCAAAATAAGTAAGGCTAACCATCAGGGATTTTCGCAAAAGATTGAAAACTTTTTATTGTTGAAATTCCGGTTCAAAATGATTATAGGTAATGTATACAACATGTTAAGCCTGAAACTACCGGTAGAATGCGTACGGAACGTGCGGTTATTGCAAGTTTCGAATTTTGAAATTCGACCACATTTGTAATCGAACATGGATTGCAGGCGAATGAGGCGACATATTGCAGCAAATTTAACGTTGATCTACTCATACTTACATAAATAACCGAAAAATCACAAAACATTTGGAATCGGTGACAGTAAATTTTAGCCGTTCAAAATAAGTAAGGCTAACCATCAGGGATTTTCGCAAAAGATTGAAAACTTTTTATTGTTGAAATTCCGGTTCAAAATGATTATAGGTAATGTATACAACATGTTAAGCCTGAAACTACCGGTAGAATGCGTACGGAACGTGCGGTTATTGCAAGTTTCGAATTTTGAAATTCGACCACATTTGTAATCGAACATGGATTGCAGGCGAATGAGGCGACATATTGCAGCAAATTTAACGTTGATCTACTCATACTTACATAAATAACCGAAAAATCACAAAACATTTGGAATCGGTGACAGTAAATTTTAGCCGTTCAAAATAAGTAAGGCTAACCATCAGGGATTTTCGCAAAAGATTGAAAACTTTTTATTGTTGAAATTCCGGTTCAAAATGATTATAGGTAATGTATACAACATGTTAAGCCTGAAACTACCGGTAGAATGCGTACGGAACGTGCGGTTATTGCAAGTTTCGAATTTTGAAATTCGACCACATTTGTAATCGAACATGGATTGCAGGCGAATGAGGCGACATATTGCAGCAAATTTAACGTTGATCTACTCATACTTACATAAATAACCGAAAAATCACAAAACATTTGGAATCGGTGACAGTAAATTTTAGCCGTTCAAAATAAGTAAGGCTCACCATCAGGGATTTTCGCAAAAAATTGAAAACTTTTTATTGTTGAAATTCTGGTTCAAAATGATTATAGGTAATGTATACAACATGTTTAGCCCGAAACTACCGGTAGGATGCGTACGGAACGTGCGGTTATTGCAAGTTTCGAATTTTGAAATTCGACCACATTTGTAATCGAACATGGATTGCAGGCGAATGAGGCGACATATTGCAGCAAATTTAACGTTGATCTACTCATACTTACATAAATAACCGAAAAATCACAAAACATTTGGAATCGGTGACAATAAATTTTAGCCGTTCAAAATAAGTAAGGCTAACCATCAGGGATTTTCGCAAAAGATTGAAAACTTTTTATTGTTGAAATTCCGGTTCAAAATGATTATAGGTAATGTATACAACATGTTAAGCCTGAAACTACCGGTAGAATGCGTACGGAACGTGCGGTTATTGCAAGTTTCGAATTTTGAAATTCGACCACATTTGTAATCGAACATGGATTGCAGGCGAATGAGGCGACATATTGCAGCAAATTTAACGTTGATCTACTCATACTTACATAAATAACCGAAAAATCACAAAACATTTGGAATCGGTGACAGTAAATTTTAGCCGTTCAAAATAAGTAAGGCTAACCATCAGGGATTTTCGCAAAAAATTGAAAACTTTTTATTGTTGAAATTCTGGTTCAAAATGATTATAGGTAATGTATACAACATGTTTAGCCCGAAACTACCGGTAGAATGCGTACGGAACGTGCGGTTATTGCAAGTTTCGAATTTTGAAATTCGACCACATTTGTAATCGAACATGGATTGCAGGCGAATGAGGCGACATATTGCAGCAAATTTAACGTTGATCTACTCATACTTACATAAATAACCGAAAAATCACAAAACATTTGGAATCGGTGACAGTAAATTTTAGCCGTTCAAAATAAGTAAGGCTAATCAGGGATTTTCGCAAAAAATTGAAAACTTTTTATTGTTGAAATTCCGGTTCAAAATGATTATAGGTAATGTATACAACATGTTTAGCCCGAAACTACCGGTAGGATGCGTACGGAACGTGCGATTATTGCAAGTTTCGAATTTTGAAATTCGACCACATTTGTAATCGAACATGGATTGCAGGCGAATGAGGCGACATATTGCAGCAAATTTAACGTTGATCTACTCATACTTACATAAATAACCGAAAAATCACAAAACATTTGGAATCGGTGACAGTAAATTTTAGCCGTTCAAAATAAGTAAGGCTAACCATCAGGGATTTTCGCAAAAGATTGAAAACTTTTTATTGTTGAAATTCTGGTTCAAAATGATTATAGGTAATGTATACAACATGTTAAGCCTGAAACTACCGGTAGAATGCGTACGGAACGTGCGGTTATTGCAAGTTTTGAATTTTGAAATTCGACCACATTTGTAATCGAACATGGATTGCAGGCGAATGAGGCGACATATTGCAGCAAATTTAACGTTGATCTACTCATACTTACATAAATAACCGAAAAATCACAAAACATTTGGAATCGGTGACAGTAAATTTTAGCCGTTCAAAATAAGTAAGGCTAATCATCAGGGATTTTCGCAAAAAATTGAAAACTTTTTATTGTTGAAATTCCGGTTCAAAATGATTATAGGTAATGTATACAACATGTTTAGCCCGAAACTACCGGTAGAATGCGTACGGAACGTGCGGTTATTGCAAGTTTCGAATTTTGAAATTCGACCACATTTGTAATCGAACATGGATTGCAGGCGAATGAGGCGACATATTGCAGCAAATTTAACGTTGATCTACTCATACTTACATAAATAACCGAAAAATCACAAAACATTTGGAATCGGTGACAGTAAATTTTAGCCGTTCAAAATAAGTAAGGCTAATCATCAGGGATTTTCGCAAAAAATTGAAAACTTTTTATTGTTGAAATTCCGGTTCAAAATGATTATAGGTAATGTATACAACATGTTTAGCCCGAAACTACCGGTAGAATGCGTACGGAACGTGCGGTTATTGCAAGTTTCGAATTTTGAAATTCGACCACATTTGTAATCGAACATGGATTGCAGGCGAATGAGGCGACATATTGCAGCAAATTTAACGTTGATCTACTCATACTTACATAAATAACCCAAAAATCACAAAACATTTGGAATCGGTGAAAATAAATTTTAGCCTTTCAAAATAAGTAAGGCTTAACCATCAGGGATTTTCGCAAAAAATTGAAAACTTTTTATTGTTGAAATTCTGGTTCAAAATGATTATAGGTAATGTATACAACATGTTTAGCCCGAAACTACCGGTAGGATGCGTACGGAACGTGCGATTATTGCAAGTTTCGAATTTTGAAATTCGACCACATTTGTAATCGAACATGGATTGCAGGCGAATGAGGCGACATATTGCAGCAAATTTAACGTTGATCTACTCATACTTACATAAATAACCGAAAAATCACAAAACATTTGGAATCGGTGACAGTAAATTTTAGCCGTTCAAAATAAGTAAGGCTAATATCAGGGATTTTCGCAAAAGATTGAAAACTTTTTATTGTTGAAATTCTGGTTCAAAATGATTATAGGTAATGTATACAACATGTTAAGCCTGAAACTACCGGTAGAATGCGTACGGAACGTGCGGTTATTGCAAGTTTCGAATTTTGAAATTCGACCACATTTGTAATCGAACATGGATTGCAGGCGAATGAGGCGACATATTGCAGCAAATTTAACGTTGATCTACTCATACTTACATAAATAACCCAAAAATCACAAAACATTTGGAATCGGTGAAAATAAATTTTAGCCTTTCAAAATAAGTAAGGCTAACCATCAGGGATTTTCGCAAAAGATTGAAAACTTTTTATTGTTGAAATTCCGGTTCAAAATGATTATAGGTAATGTATACAACATGTTAAGCCTGAAACTACCGGTAGAATGCGTACGGAACGTGCGGTTATTGCAAGTTTTGAATTTTGAAATTCGACCACATTTGTAATCGAACATGGATTGCAGGCGAATGAGGCGACATATTGCAGCAAATTTAACGTTGATCTACTCATACTTACATAAATAACCGAAAAATCACAAAACATTTGGAATCGGTGACAATAAATTTTAGCCGTTCAAAATAAGTAAGGCTAATCAGGGATTTTCGCAAAAAATTGAAAACTTTTTGTTGTTGAAATTCTGGTTCAAAATGATTATAGGTAATGTATACAACATGTTTAGCCCGAAACTACCGGTAGGATGCGTACGGAACGTGCGGTTATTGCAAGTTTTGAATTTTGAAATTCGACCACATTTGTAATCGAACATGGATTGCAGGCGAATGAGGCGACATATTGCAGCAAATTTAACGTTGATCTACTCATACTTACATAAATAACCGAAAAATCACAAAACATTTGGAATCGGTGACAGTAAATTTTAGCCGTTCAAAATAAGTAAGGCTAACCATCAGGGATTTTCGCAAAAGATTGAAAACTTTTTATTGTTGAAATTCTGGTTCAAAATGATTATAGGTAATGTATACAACATGTTAAGCCTGAAACTACCGGTAGAATGCGTACGGAACGTGCGGTTATTGCAAGTTTCGAATTTTGAAATTCGACCACATTTGTAATCGAACATGGATTGCAGGCGAATGAGGCGACATATTGCAGCAAATTTAACGTTGATCTACTCATACTTACATAAATAACCCAAAAATCACAAAACATTTGGAATCGGTGAAAATAAATTTTAGCCTTTCAAAATAAGTAAGGCTTAACCATCAGGGATTTTCGCAAAAAATTGAAAACTTTTTATTGTTGAAATTCCGGTTCAAAATAATTATAGGTAATGTATACAACATGTTAAGCCTGAAACTACCGGTAGAATGCGTACGGAACGTGCGGTTATTGCAAGTTTCGAATTTTGAAATTCGACCACATTTGTAATCGAACATGGATTGCAGGCGAATGAGGCGACATATTGCAGCAAATTTAACGTTGATCTACTCATACTTACATAAATAACCCAAAAATCACAAAACATTTGGAATCGGTGAAAATAAATTTTAGCCTTTCAAAATAAGTAAGGCTTAACCATCAGGGATTTTCGCAAAAAATTGAAAACTTTTTATTGTTGAAATTCTGGTTCAAAATGATTATAGGTAATGTATATAACATGTTTAGCCCGAAACTACCGGTAGAATGCGTACGGAACGTGCGGTTATTGCAAGTTTCGAATTTTGAAATTCGACCACATTTGTAATCGAACATGGATTGCAGGCGAATGAGGCGACATATTGCAGCAAATTTAACGTTGATCTACTCATACTTACATAAATAACCCAAAAATCACAAAACATTTGGAATCGGTGAAAATAAATTTTAGCCTTTCAAAATAAGTAAGGCTTAACCATCAGGGATTTTCGCAAAAAATTGAAAACTTTTTATTGTTGAAATTCCGGTTCAAAATGATTATAGGTAATGTATACAACATGTTAAGCCTGAAACTACCGGTAGAATGCGTACGGAACGTGCGGTTATTGCAAGTTTTGAATTTTGAAATTCGACCACATTTGTAATCGAACATGGATTGCAGGCGAATGAGGCGACATATTGCAGCAAATTTAACGTTGATCTACTCATACTTACATAAATAACCCAAAAATCACAAAACATTTGGAATCGGTGAAAATAAATTTTAGCCTTTCAAAATAAGTAAGGCTTAACCATCAGGGATTTTCGCAAAAAATTGAAAACTTTTTATTGTTGAAATTCTGGTTCAAAATGATTATAGGTAATGTATATAACATGTTTAGCCCGAAACTACCGGTAGAATGCGTACGGAACGTGCGGTTATTGCAAGTTTCGAATTTTGAAATTCGACCACATTTGTAATCGAACATGGATTGCAGGCGAATGAGGCGACATATTGCAGCAAATTTAACGTTGATCTACTCATACTTACATAAATAACCGAAAAATTTGGAATCGGTGACAGTAAATTTTAGCCGTTCAAAATAAGTAAGGCTTAACCATCAGGGATTTTCGCAAAAGATTGAAAACTTTTTATTGTTGAAATTCCGGTTCAAAATGATTATAGGTAATGTATACAACATGTTAAGCCTGAAACTACCGGTAGAATGCGTACGGAACGTGCGGTTATTGCAAGTTTTGAATTTTGAAATTCGACCACATTTGTAATCGAACATGGATTGCAGGCGAATGAGGCGACATATTGCAGCAAATTTAACGTTGATCTACTCATACTTACATAAATAACCGAAAAATCACAAAACATTTGGAATCGGTGACAGTAAATTTTAGCCGTTCAAAATAAGTAAGGCTAACCATCAGGGATTTTCGCAAAAGATTGAAAACTTTTTATTGTTGAAATTCTGGTTCAAAATGATTATAGGTAATGTATACAACATGTTAAGCCTGAAACTACCGGTAGAATGCGTACGGAACGTGCGGTTATTGCAAGTTTCGAATTTTGAAATTCGACCACATTTGTAATCGAACATGGATTGCAGGCGAATGAGGCGACATATTGCAGCAAATTTAACGTTGATCTACTCATACTTACATAAATAACCCAAAAATCACAAAACATTTGGAATCGGTGAAAATAAATTTTAGCCTTTCAAAATAAGTAAGGCTTAACCATCAGGGATTTTCGCAAAAAATTGAAAACTTTTTATTGTTGAAATTCCGGTTCAAAATAATTATAGGTAATGTATACAACATGTTAAGCCTGAAACTACCGGTAGAATGCGTACGGAACGTGCGGTTATTGCAAGTTTCGAATTTTGAAATTCGACCACATTTGTAATCGAACATGGATTGCAGGCGAATGAGGCGACATATTGCAGCAAATTTAACGTTGATCTACTCATACTTACATAAATAACCGAAAAATTTGGAATCGGTGACAGTAAATTTTAGCCGTTCAAAATAAGTAAGGCTTAACCATCAGGGATTTTCGCAAAAGATTGAAAACTTTTTATTGTTGAAATTCCGGTTCAAAATGATTATAGGTAATGTATACAACATGTTAAGCCTGAAACTACCGGTAGAATGCGTACGGAACGTGCGGTTATTGCAAGTTTCGAATTTTGAAATTCGACCACATTTGTAATCGAACATGGATTGCAGGCGAATGAGGCGACATATTGCAGCAAATTTAACGTTGATCTACTCATACTTACATAAATAACCCAAAAATCACAAAACATTTGGAATCGGTGAAAATAAATTTTAGCCTTTCAAAATAAGTAAGGCTTAACCATCAGGGATTTTCGCAAAAAATTGAAAACTTTTTATTGTTGAAATTCCGGTTCAAAATAATTATAGGTAATGTATACAACATGTTAAGCCTGAAACTACCGGTAGAATGCGTACGGAACGTGCGGTTATTGCAAGTTTCGAATTTTGAAATTCGACCACATTTGTAATCGAACATGGATTGCAGGCGAATGAGGCGACATATTGCAGCAAATTTAACGTTGATCTACTCATACTTACATAAATAACCCAAAAATCACAAAACATTTGGAATCGGTGAAAATAAATTTTAGCCTTTCAAAATAAGTAAGGCTTAACCATCAGGGATTTTCGCAAAAAATTGAAAACTTTTTATTGTTGAAATTCTGGTTCAAAATGATTATAGGTAATGTATATAACATGTTTAGCCCGAAACTACCGGTAGAATGCGTACGGAACGTGCGGTTATTGCAAGTTTCGAATTTTGAAATTCGACCACATTTGTAATCGAACATGGATTGCAGGCGAATGAGGCGACATATTGCAGCAAATTTAACGTTGATCTACTCATACTTACATAAATAACCCAAAAATCACAAAACATTTGGAATCGGTGAAAATAAATTTTAGCCTTTCAAAATAAGTAAGGCTTAACCATCAGGGATTTTCGCAAAAAATTGAAAACTTTTTATTGTTGAAATTCTGGTTCAAAATGATTATAGGTAATGTATACAACATGTTTAGCCCGAAACTACCGGTAGAATGCGTACGGAACGTGCGGTTATTGCAAGTTTCGAATTTTGAAATTCGACCACATTTGTAATCGAACATGGATTGCAGGCGAATGAGGCGACATATTGCAGCAAATTTAACGTTGATCTACTCATACTTACATAAATAACCGAAAAATCACAAAACATTTGGAATCGGTGACAGTAAATTTTAGCCGTTCAAAATAAGTAAGGCTAATCATCAGGGATTTTCGCAAAAAATTGAAAACTTTTTATTGTTGAAATTCTGGTTCAAAATGATTATAGGTAATGTATACAACATGTTTAGCCCGAAACTACCGGTAGAATGCGTACGGAACGTGCGGTTATTGCAAGTTTCGAATTTTGAAATTCGACCACATTTGTAATCGAACATGGATTGCAGGCGAATGAGGCGACATATTGCAGCAAATTTAACGTTGATCTACTCATACTTACATAAATAACCCAAAAATCACAAAACATTTGGAATCGGTGAAAATAAATTTTAGCCTTTCAAAATAAGTAAGGCTTAACCATCAGGGATTTTCGCAAAAAATTGAAAACTTTTTATTGTTGAAATTCTGGTTCAAAATGATTATAGGTAATGTATATAACATGTTTAGCCCGAAACTACCGGTAGAATGCGTACGGAACGTGCGGTTATTGCAAGTTTCGAATTTTGAAATTCGACCACATTTGTAATCGAACATGGATTGCAGGCGAATGAGGCGACATATTGCAGCAAATTTAACGTTGATCTACTCATACTTACATAAATAACCGAAAAATCACAAAACATTTGGAATCGGTGACAGTAAATTTTAGCCGTTCAAAATAAGTAAGGCTAATCATCAGGGATTTTCGCAAAAAATTGAAAACTTTTTATTGTTGAAATTCTGGTTCAAAATGATTATAGGTAATGTATATAACATGTTTAGCCCGAAACTACCGGTAGAATGCGTACGGAACGTGCGGTTATTGCAAGTTTCGAATTTTGAAATTCGACCACATTTGTAATCGAACATGGATTGCAGGCGAATGAGGCGACATATTGCAGCAAATTTAACGTTGATCTACTCATACTTACATAAATAACCGAAAAATCACAAAACATTTGGAATCGGTGACAGTAAATTTTAGCCGTTCAAAATAAGTAAGGCTAATCATCAGGGATTTTCGCAAAAAATTGAAAACTTTTTATTGTTGAAATTCTGGTTCAAAATGATTATAGGTAATGTATACAACATGTTTAGCCCGAAACTACCGGTAGAATGCGTACGGAACGTGCGGTTATTGCAAGTTTCGAATTTTGAAATTCGACCACATTTGTAATCGAACATGGATTGCAGGCGAATGAGGCGACATATTGCAGCAAATTTAACGTTGATCTACTCATACTTACATAAATAACCCAAAAATCACAAAACATTTGGAATCGGTGAAAATAAATTTTAGCCTTTCAAAATAAGTAAGGCTTAACCATCAGGGATTTTCGCAAAAAATTGAAAACTTTTTATTGTTGAAATTCTGGTTCAAAATGATTATAGGTAATGTATATAACATGTTTAGCCCGAAACTACCGGTAGAATGCGTACGGAACGTGCGGTTATTGCAAGTTTCGAATTTTGAAATTCGACCACATTTGTAATCGAACATGGATTGCAGGCGAATGAGGCGACATATTGCAGCAAATTTAACGTTGATCTACTCATACTTACATAAATAACCGAAAAATCACAAAACATTTGGAATCGGTGACAGTAAATTTTAGCCGTTCAAAATAAGTAAGGCTAATCATCAGGGATTTTCGCAAAAAATTGAAAACTTTTTATTGTTGAAATTCTGGTTCAAAATGATTATAGGTAATGTATACAACATGTTTAGCCCGAAACTACCGGTAGAATGCGTACGGAACGTGCGGTTATTGCAAGTTTCGAATTTTGAAATTCGACCACATTTGTAATCGAACATGGATTGCAGGCGAATGAGGCGACATATTGCAGCAAATTTAACGTTGATCTACTCATACTTACATAAATAACCCAAAAATCACAAAACATTTGGAATCGGTGAAAATAAATTTTAGCCTTTCAAAATAAGTAAGGCTTAACCATCAGGGATTTTCGCAAAAAATTGAAAACTTTTTATTGTTGAAATTCTGGTTCAAAATGATTATAGGTAATGTATATAACATGTTTAGCCCGAAACTACCGGTAGAATGCGTACGGAACGTGCGGTTATTGCAAGTTTCGAATTTTGAAATTCGACCACATTTGTAATCGAACATGGATTGCAGGCGAATGAGGCGACATATTGCAGCAAATTTAACGTTGATCTACTCATACTTACATAAATAACCCAAAAATCACAAAACATTTGGAATCGGTGAAAATAAATTTTAGCCTTTCAAAATAAGTAAGGCTTAACCATCAGGGATTTTCGCAAAAAATTGAAAACTTTTTATTGTTGAAATTCTGGTTCAAAATGATTATAGGTAATGTATACAACATGTTTAGCCCGAAACTACCGGTAGAATGCGTACGGAACGTGCGGTTATTGCAAGTTTCGAATTTTGAAATTCGACCACATTTGTAATCGAACATGGATTGCAGGCGAATGAGGCGACATATTGCAGCAAATTTAACGTTGATCTACTCATACTTACATAAATAACCGAAAAATCACAAAACATTTGGAATCGGTGACAGTAAATTTTAGCCGTTCAAAATAAGTAAGGCTAACCATCAGGGATTTTCGCAAAAAATTGAAAACTTTTTATTGTTGAAATTCCGGTTCAAAATGATTATAGGTAATGTATACAACATGTTTAGCCCGAAACTACCGGTAGGATGCGTACGGAACGTGCGGTTATTGCAAGTTTCGAATTTTGAAATTCGACCACATTTGTAATCGAACATGGATTGCAGGCGAATGAGGCGACATATTGCAGCAAATTTAACGTTGATCTACTCATACTTACATAAATAACCGAAAAATTTGGAATCGGTGACAGTAAATTTTAGCCGTTCAAAATAAGTAAGGCTAACCATCAGGGATTTTCGCAAAAGATTGAAAACTTTTTATTGTTGAAATTCCGGTTCAAAATGATTATAGGTAATGTATACAACATGTTAAGCCTGAAACTACCGGTAGAATGCGTACGGAACGTGCGGTTATTGCAAGTTTTGAATTTTGAAATTCGACCACATTTGTAATCGAACATGGATTGCAGGCGAATGAGGCGACATATTGCAGCAAATTTAACGTTGATCTACTCATACTTACATAAATAACCGAAAAATCACAAAACATTTGGAATCGGTGACAGTAAATTTTAGCCGTTCAAAATAAGTAAGGCTAACCATCAGGGATTTTCGCAAAAGATTGAAAACTTTTTATTGTTGAAATTCTGGTTCAAAATGATTATAGGTAATGTATACAACATGTTAAGCCTGAAACTACCGGTAGAATGCGTACGGAACGTGCGGTTATTGCAAGTTTCGAATTTTGAAATTCGACCACATTTGTAATCGAACATGGATTGCAGGCGAATGAGGCGACATATTGCAGCAAATTTAACGTTGATCTACTCATACTTACATAAATAACCGAAAAATTTGGAATCGGTGACAGTAAATTTTAGCCGTTCAAAATAAGTAAGGCTAACCATCAGGGATTTTCGCAAAAGATTGAAAACTTTTTATTGTTGAAATTCCGGTTCAAAATGATTATAGGTAATGTATACAACATGTTAAGCCTGAAACTACCGGTAGAATGCGTACGGAACGTGCGGTTATTGCAAGTTTTGAATTTTGAAATTCGACCACATTTGTAATCGAACATGGATTGCAGGCGAATGAGGCGACATATTGCAGCAAATTTAACGTTGATCTACTCATACTTACATAAATAACCGAAAAATCACAAAACATTTGGAATCGGTGACAGTAAATTTTAGCCGTTCAAAATAAGTAAGGCTAACCATCAGGGATTTTCGCAAAAGATTGAAAACTTTTTATTGTTGAAATTCTGGTTCAAAATGATTATAGGTAATGTATACAACATGTTAAGCCTGAAACTACCGGTAGAATGCGTACGGAACGTGCGGTTATTGCAAGTTTCGAATTTTGAAATTCGACCACATTTGTAATCGAACATGGATTGCAGGCGAATGAGGCGACATATTGCAGCAAATTTAACGTTGATCTACTCATACTTACATAAATAACCCAAAAATCACAAAACATTTGGAATCGGTGACAGTAAATTTTAGCCGTTCAAAATAAGTAAGGCTAACCATCAGGGATTTTCGCAAAAGATTGAAAACTTTTTATTGTTGAAATTCTGGTTCAAAATGATTATAGGTAATGTATACAACATGTTAAGCCTGAAACTACCGGTAGAATGCGTACGGAACGTGCGGTTATTGCAAGTTTCGAATTTTGAAATTCGACCACATTTGTAATCGAACATGGATTGCAGGCGAATGAGGCGACATATTGCAGCAAATTTAACGTTGATCTACTCATACTTACATAAATAACCCAAAAATCACAAAACATTTGGAATCGGTGAAAATAAATTTTAGCCTTTCAAAATAAGTAAGGCTTAACCATCAGGGATTTTCGCAAAAAATTGAAAACTTTTTATTGTTGAAATTCCGGTTCAAAATAATTATAGGTAATGTATACAACATGTTAAGCCTGAAACTACCGGTAGAATGCGTACGGAACGTGCGGTTATTGCAAGTTTCGAATTTTGAAATTCGACCACATTTGTAATCGAACATGGATTGCAGGCGAATGAGGCGACATATTGCAGCAAATTTAACGTTGATCTACTCATACTTACATAAATAACCCAAAAATCACAAAACATTTGGAATCGGTGAAAATAAATTTTAGCCTTTCAAAATAAGTAAGGCTTAACCATCAGGGATTTTCGCAAAAAATTGAAAACTTTTTATTGTTGAAATTCTGGTTCAAAATGATTATAGGTAATGTATACAACATGTTTAGCCCGAAACTACCGGTAGAATGCGTACGGAACGTGCGGTTATTGCAAGTTTCGAATTTTGAAATTCGACCACATTTGTAATCGAACATGGATTGCAGGCGAATGAGGCGACATATTGCAGCAAATTTAACGTTGATCTACTCATACTTACATAAATAACCGAAAAATCACAAAACATTTGGAATCGGTGACAGTAAATTTTAGCCGTTCAAAATAAGTAAGGCTAATCATCAGGGATTTTCGCAAAAAATTGAAAACTTTTTATTGTTGAAATTCTGGTTCAAAATGATTATAGGTAATGTATACAACATGTTTAGCCCGAAACTACCGGTAGAATGCGTACGGAACGTGCGGTTATTGCAAGTTTCGAATTTTGAAATTCGACCACATTTGTAATCGAACATGGATTGCAGGCGAATGAGGCGACATATTGCAGCAAATTTAACGTTGATCTACTCATACTTACATAAATAACCCAAAAATCACAAAACATTTGGAATCGGTGAAAATAAATTTTAGCCTTTCAAAATAAGTAAGGCTTAACCATCAGGGATTTTCGCAAAAAATTGAAAACTTTTTATTGTTGAAATTCCGGTTCAAAATGATTATAGGTAATGTATACAACATGTTTAGCCCGAAACTACCGGTAGAATGCGTACGGAACGTGCGGTTATTGCAAGTTTCGAATTTTGAAATTCGACCACATTTGTAATCGAACATGGATTGCAGGCGAATGAGGCGACATATTGCAGCAAATTTAACGTTGATCTACTCATACTTACATAAATAACCGAAAAATCACAAAACATTTGGAATCGGTGACAGTAAATTTTAGCCGTTCAAAATAAGTAAGGCTAACCATCAGGGATTTTCGCAAAAGATTGAAAACTTTTTATTGTTGAAATTCTGGTTCAAAATGATTATAGGTAATGTATACAACATGTTAAGCCTGAAACTACCGGTAGAATGCGTACGGAACGTGCGGTTATTGCAAGTTTCGAATTTTGAAATTCGACCACATTTGTAATCGAACATGGATTGCAGGCGAATGAGGCGACATATTGCAGCAAATTTAACGTTGATCTACTCATACTTACATAAATAACCCAAAAATCACAAAACATTTGGAATCGGTGAAAATAAATTTTAGCCTTTCAAAATAAGTAAGGCTTAACCATCAGGGATTTTCGCAAAAAATTGAAAACTTCTTATTGTTGAAATTCCGGTTCAAAATAATTATAGGTAATGTATACAACATGTTAAGCCTGAAACTACCGGTAGAATGCGTACGGAACGTGCGGTTATTGCAAGTTTCGAATTTTGAAATTCGACCACATTTGTAATCGAACATGGATTGCAGGCGAATGAGGCGACATATTGCAGCAAATTTAACGTTGATCTACTCATACTTACATAAATAACCCAAAAATCACAAAACATTTGGAATCGGTGAAAATAAATTTTAGCCTTTCAAAATAAGTAAGGCTTAACCATCAGGGATTTTCGCAAAAAATTGAAAACTTTTTATTGTTGAAATTCTGGTTCAAAATGATTATAGGTAATGTATACAACATGTTTAGCCCGAAACTACCGGTAGAATGCGTACGGAACGTGCGGTTATTGCAAGTTTCGAATTTTGAAATTCGACCACATTTGTAATCGAACATGGATTGCAGGCGAATGAGGCGACATATTGCAGCAAATTTAACGTTGATCTACTCATACTTACATAAATAACCGAAAAATTTGGAATCGGTGACAGTAAATTTTAGCCGTTCAAAATAAGTAAGGCTAACCATCAGGGATTTTCGCAAAAGATTGAAAACTTTTTATTGTTGAAATTCCGGTTCAAAATGATTATAGGTAATGTATACAACATGTTAAGCCTGAAACTACCGGTAGAATGCGTACGGAACGTGCGGTTATTGCAAGTTTTGAATTTTGAAATTCGACCACATTTGTAATCGAACATGGATTGCAGGCGAATGAGGCGACATATTGCAGCAAATTTAACGTTGATCTACTCATACTTACATAAATAACCGAAAAATCACAAAACATTTGGAATCGGTGACAGTAAATTTTAGCCGTTCAAAATAAGTAAGGCTAACCATCAGGGATTTTCGCAAAAGATTGAAAACTTTTTATTGTTGAAATTCTGGTTCAAAATGATTATAGGTAATGTATACAACATGTTAAGCCTGAAACTACCGGTAGAATGCGTACGGAACGTGCGGTTATTGCAAGTTTCGAATTTTGAAATTCGACCACATTTGTAATCGAACATGGATTGCAGGCGAATGAGGCGACATATTGCAGCAAATTTAACGTTGATCTACTCATACTTACATAAATAACCCAAAAATCACAAAACATTTGGAATCGGTGAAAATAAATTTTAGCCTTTCAAAATAAGTAAGGCTTAACCATCAGGGATTTTCGCAAAAAATTGAAAACTTTTTATTGTTGAAATTCCGGTTCAAAATAATTATAGGTAATGTATACAACATGTTAAGCCTGAAACTACCGGTAGAATGCGTACGGAACGTGCAGTTATTGCAAGTTTCGAATTTTGAAATTCGACCACATTTGTAATCGAACATGGATTGCAGGCGAATGAGGCGACATATTGCAGCAAATTTAACGTTGATCTACTCATACTTACATAAATAACCCAAAAATCACAAAACATTTGGAATCGGTGAAAATAAATTTTAGCCTTTCAAAATAAGTAAGGCTTAACCATCAGGGATTTTCGCAAAAAATTGAAAACTTTTTATTGTTGAAATTCTGGTTCAAAATGATTATAGGTAATGTATACAACATGTTTAGCCCGAAACTACCGGTAGGATGCGTACGGAACGTGCGATTATTGCAAGTTTCGAATTTTGAAATTCGACCACATTTGTAATCGAACATGGATTGCAGGCGAATGAGGCGACATATTGCAGCAAATTTAACGTTGATCTACTCATACTTACATAAATAACCGAAAAATCACAAAACATTTGGAATCGGTGACAGTAAATTTTAGCCGTTCAAAATAAGTAAGGCTAACCATCAGGGATTTTCGCAAAAGATTGAAAACTTTTTATTGTTGAAATTCTGGTTCAAAATGATTATAGGTAATGTATACAACATGTTAAGCCTGAAACTACCGGTAGAATGCGTACGGAACGTGCGGTTATTGCAAGTTTCGAATTTTGAAATTCGACCACATTTGTAATCGAACATGGATTGCAGGCGAATGAGGCGACATATTGCAGCAAATTTAACGTTGATCTACTCATACTTACATAAATAACCCAAAAATCACAAAACATTTGGAATCGGTGAAAATAAATTTTAGCCTTTCAAAATAAGTAAGGCTTAACCATCAGGGATTTTCGCAAAAAATTGAAAACTTTTTATTGTTGAAATTCCGGTTCAAAATAATTATAGGTAATGTATACAACATGTTAAGCCTGAAACTACCGGTAGAATGCGTACGGAACGTGCGGTTATTGCAAGTTTCGAATTTTGAAATTCGACCACATTTGTAATCGAACATGGATTGCAGGCGAATGAGGCGACATATTGCAGCAAATTTAACGTTGATCTACTCATACTTACATAAATAACCGAAAAATTTGGAATCGGTGACAGTAAATTTTAGCCGTTCAAAATAAGTAAGGCTAACCATCAGGGATTTTCGCAAAAGATTGAAAACTTTTTATTGTTGAAATTCCGGTTCAAAATGATTATAGGTAATGTATACAACATGTTAAGCCTGAAACTACCGGTAGAATGCGTACGGAACGTGCGGTTATTGCAAGTTTTGAATTTTGAAATTCGACCACATTTGTAATCGAACATGGATTGCAGGCGAATGAGGCGACATATTGCAGCAAATTTAACGTTGATCTACTCATACTTACATAAATAACCGAAAAATCACAAAACATTTGGAATCGGTGACAGTAAATTTTAGCCGTTCAAAATAAGTAAGGCTAACCATCAGGGATTTTCGCAAAAGATTGAAAACTTTTTATTGTTGAAATTCTGGTTCAAAATGATTATAGGTAATGTATACAACATGTTAAGCCTGAAACTACCGGTAGAATGCGTACGGAACGTGCGGTTATTGCAAGTTTCGAATTTTGAAATTCGACCACATTTGTAATCGAACATGGATTGCAGGCGAATGAGGCGACATATTGCAGCAAATTTAACGTTGATCTACTCATACTTACATAAATAACCCAAAAATCACAAAACATTTGGAATCGGTGAAAATAAATTTTAGCCTTTCAAAATAAGTAAGGCTAACCATCAGGGATTTTCGCAAAAAATTGAAAACTTTTTATTGTTGAAATTCCGGTTCAAAATAATTATAGGTAATGTATACAACATGTTAAGCCTGAAACTACCGGTAGAATGCGTACGGAACGTGCGGTTATTGCAAGTTTCGAATTTTGAAATTCGACCACATTTGTAATCGAACATGGATTGCAGGCGAATGAGGCGACATATTGCAGCAAATTTAACGTTGATCTACTCATACTTACATAAATAACCCAAAAATCACAAAACATTTGGAATCGGTGAAAATAAATTTTAGCCTTTCAAAATAAGTAAGGCTTAACCATCAGGGATTTTCGCAAAAAATTGAAAACTTTTTATTGTTGAAATTCTGGTTCAAAATGATTATAGGTAATGTATACAACATGTTTAGCCCGAAACTACCGGTAGAATGCGTACGGAACGTGCGGTTATTGCAAGTTTCGAATTTTGAAATTCGACCACATTTGTAATCGAACATGGATTGCAGGCGAATGAGACGACATATTGCAGCAAATTTAACGTTGATCTACTCATACTTACATAAATAACCGAAAAATCACAAAACATTTGGAATCGGTGACAGTAAATTTTAGCCGTTCAAAATAAGTAAGGCTAATCATCAGGGATTTTCGCAAAAAATTGAAAACTTTTTATTGTTGAAATTCTGGTTCAAAATGATTATAGGTAATGTATACAACATGTTTAGCCCGAAACTACCGGTAGAATGCGTACGGAACGTGCGGTTATTGCAAGTTTCGAATTTTGAAATTCGACCACATTTGTAATCGAACATGGATTGCAGGCGAATGAGGCGACATATTGCAGCAAATTTAACGTTGATCTACTCATACTTACATAAATAACCCAAAAATCACAAAACATTTGGAATCGGTGAAAATAAATTTTAGCCTTTCAAAATAAGTAAGGCTTAACCATCAGGGATTTTCGCAAAAAATTGAAAACTTTTTATTGTTGAAATTCCGGTTCAAAATGATTATAGGTAATGTATACAACATGTTTAGCCCGAAACTACCGGTAGGATGCGTACGGAACGTGCGATTATTGCAAGTTTCGAATTTTGAAATTCGACCACATTTGTAATCGAACATGGATTGCAGGCGAATGAGGCGACATATTGCAGCAAATTTAACGTTGATCTACTCATACTTACATAAATAACCGAAAAATCACAAAACATTTGGAATCGGTGACAGTAAATTTTAGCCGTTCAAAATAAGTAAGGCTAACCATCAGGGATTTTCGCAAAAGATTGAAAACTTTTTATTGTTGAAATTCTGGTTCAAAATGATTATAGGTAATGTATACAACATGTTAAGCCTGAAACTACCGGTAGAATGCGTACGGAACGTGCGGTTATTGCAAGTTTCGAATTTTGAAATTCGACCACATTTGTAATCGAACATGGATTGCAGGCGAATGAGGCGACATATTGCAGCAAATTTAACGTTGATCTACTCATACTTACATAAATAACCCAAAAATCACAAAACATTTGGAATCGGTGAAAATAAATTTTAGCCTTTCAAAATAAGTAAGGCTTAACCATCAGGGATTTTCGCAAAAAATTGAAAACTTTTTATTGTTGAAATTCTGGTTCAAAATGATTATAGGTAATGTATACAACATGTTTAGCCCGAAACTACCGGTAGAATGCGTACGGAACGTGCGGTTATTGCAAGTTTCGAATTTTGAAATTCGACCACATTTGTAATCGAACATGGATTGCAGGCGAATGAGGCGACATATTGCAGCAAATTTAACGTTGATCTACTCATACTTACATAAATAACCGAAAAATTTGGAATCGGTGACAGTAAATTTTAGCCGTTCAAAATAAGTAAGGCTAACCATCAGGGATTTTCGCAAAAGATTGAAAACTTTTTATTGTTGAAATTCCGGTTCAAAATGATTATAGGTAATGTATACAACATGTTAAGCCTGAAACTACCGGTAGAATGCGTACGGAACGTGCGGTTATTGCAAGTTTTGAATTTTGAAATTCGACCACATTTGTAATCGAACATGGATTGCAGGCGAATGAGGCGACATATTGCAGCAAATTTAACGTTGATCTACTCATACTTACATAAATAACCGAAAAATCACAAAACATTTGGAATCGGTGACAGTAAATTTTAGCCGTTCAAAATAAGTAAGGCTTAACCATCAGGGATTTTCGCAAAAAATTGAAAACTTTTTATTGTTGAAATTCCGGTTCAAAATAATTATAGGTAATGTATACAACATGTTAAGCCTGAAACTACCGGTAGAATGCGTACGGAACGTGCGGTTATTGCAAGTTTCGAATTTTGAAATTCGACCACATTTGTAATCGAACATGGATTGCAGGCGAATGAGGCGACATATTGCAGCAAATTTAACGTTGATCTACTCATACTTACATAAATAACCCAAAAATCACAAAACATTTGGAATCGGTGAAAATAAATTTTAGCCGTTCAAAATAAGTAAGGCTAACCATCAGGGATTTTCGCAAAAAATTGAAAACTTTTTATTGTTGAAATTCCGGTTCAAAATGATTATAGGTAATGTATACAACATGTTTAGCCCGAAACTACCGGTAGGATGCGTACGGAACGTGCGATTATTGCAAGTTTCGAATTTTGAAATTCGACCACATTTGTAATCGAACATGGATTGCAGGCGAATGAGGCGACATATTGCAGCAAATTTAACGTTGATCTACTCATACTTACATAAATAACCGAAAAATTTGGAATCGGTGACAGTAAATTTTAGCCGTTCAAAATAAGTAAGGCTAACCATCAGGGATTTTCGCAAAAGATTGAAAACTTTTTATTGTTGAAATTCCGGTTCAAAATGATTATAGGTAATGTATACAACATGTTAAGCCTGAAACTACCGGTAGAATGCGTACGGAACGTGCGGTTATTGCAAGTTTTGAATTTTGAAATTCGACCACATTTGTAATCGAACATGGATTGCAGGCGAATGAGGCGACATATTGCAGCAAATTTAACGTTGATCTACTCATACTTACATAAATAACCGAAAAATCACAAAACATTTGGAATCGGTGACAGTAAATTTTAGCCGTTCAAAATAAGTAAGGCTAACCATCAGGGATTTTCGCAAAAGATTGAAAACTTTTTATTGTTGAAATTCTGGTTCAAAATGATTATAGATAATGTATACAACATGTTAAGCCTGAAACTACCGGTAGAATGCGTACGGAACGTGCGGTTATTGCAAGTTTCGAATTTTGAAATTCGACCACATTTGTAATCGAACATGGATTGCAGGCGAATGAGGCGACATATTGCAGCAAATTTAACGTTGATCTACTCATACTTACATAAATAACCCAAAAATCACAAAACATTTGGAATCGGTGACAGTAAATTTTAGCCGTTCAAAATAAGTAAGGCTAACCATCAGGGATTTTCGCAAAAGATTGAAAACTTTTTATTGTTGAAATTCTGGTTCAAAATGATTATAGGTAATGTATACAACATGTTAAGCCTGAAACTACCGGTAGAATGCGTACGGAACGTGCGGTTATTGCAAGTTTCGAATTTTGAAATTCGACCACATTTGTAATCGAACATGGATTGCAGGCGAATGAGGCGACATATTGCAGCAAATTTAACGTTGATCTACTCATACTTACATAAATAACCCAAAAATCACAAAACATTTGGAATCGGTGAAAATAAATTTTAGCCTTTCAAAATAAGTAAGGCTTAACCATCAGGGATTTTCGCAAAAAATTGAAAACTTTTTATTGTTGAAATTCCGGTTCAAAATGATTATAGGTAATGTATACAACATGTTAAGCCTGAAACTACCGGTAGAATGCGTACGGAACGTGCGGTTATTGCAAGTTTTGAATTTTGAAATTCGACCACATTTGTAATCGAACATGGATTGCAGGCGAATGAGGCGACATATTGCAGCAAATTTAACGTTGATCTACTCATACTTACATAAATAACCGAAAAATCACAAAACATTTGGAATCGGTGACAGTAAATTTTAGCCGTTCAAAATAAGTAAGGCTAACCATCAGGGATTTTCGCAAAAGATTGAAAACTTTTTATTGTTGAAATTCTGGTTCAAAATGATTATAGGTAATGTATACAACATGTTTAGCCCGAAACTACCGGTAGGATGCGTGCGGAACGTGCAGTTATTGCAAGTTTCGAATTTTGAAATTCGGCCACATTTGTAATCGAACATGGATTGCAGGCGAATGAGGCGACATATTGCAGCAAATTTAACGTTGATCTACTCATACTTACATAAATAACCCAAAAATCACAAAACATTTGGAATCGGTGACAATAAATTTTAGCCGTTCAAAATAAGTAAGGCCATCAGGGATTTTCGCAAAAAATTGAAAACTTTTTATTGTTGAAATTCTGGTTCAAAATGATTATAGGTAATGTATACAACATGTTTAGCCCGAAACTACCGGTAGAATGCGTACGGAACGTGCGGTTATTGCAAGTTTCGAATTTTGAAATTCGACCACATTTGTAATCGAACATGGATTGCAGGCGAATGAGGCGACATATTGCAGCAAATTTAACGTTGATCTACTCATACTTACATAAATAACCCAAAAATCACAAAACATTTGGAATCGGTGAAAATAAATTTTAGCCTTTCAAAATAAGTAAGGCTTAACCATCAGGGATTTTCGCAAAAGATTGAAAACTTTTTATTGTTGAAATTCCGGTTCAAAATAATTATAGGTAATGTATACAACATGTTAAGCCTGAAACTACCGGTAGAATGCGTACGGAACGTGCAGTTATTGCAAGTTTCGAATTTTGAAATTCGACCACATTTGTAATCGAACATGGATTGCAGGCGAATGAGGCGACATATTGCAGCAAATTTAACGTTGATCTACTCATACTTACATAAATAACCCAAAAATCACAAAACATTTGGAATCGGTGAAAATAAATTTTAGCCTTTCAAAATAAGTAAGGCTTAACCATCAGGGATTTTCGCAAAAAATTGAAAACTTTTTATTGTTGAAATTCTGGTTCAAAATGATTATAGGTAATGTATATAACATGTTTAGCCCGAAACTACCGGTAGAATGCGTACGGAACGTGCGGTTATTGCAAGTTTCGAATTTTGAAATTCGACCACATTTGTAATCGAACATGGATTGCAGGCGAATGAGGCGACATATTGCAGCAAATTTAACGTTGATCTACTCATACTTACATAAATAACCCAAAAATCACAAAACATTTGGAATCGGTGAAAATAAATTTTAGCCTTTCAAAATAAGTAAGGCTTAACCATCAGGGATTTTCGCAAAAAATTGAAAACTTTTTATTGTTGAAATTCTGGTTCAAAATGATTATAGGTAATGTATACAACATGTTTAGCCCAAAACTACCGGTAGGATGCGTACGGAACGTGCGGTTATTGCAAGTTTCGAATTTTGAAATTCGACCACATTTGTAATCGAACATGGATTGCAGGCGAATGAGGCGACATATTGCAGCAAATTTAACGTTGATCTACTCATACTTACATAAATAACCCAAAAATCACAAAACATTTGGAATCGGTGAAAATAAATTTTAGCCTTTCAAAATAAGTAAGGCTTAACCATCAGGGATTTTCGCAAAAAATTGAAAACTTTTTATTGTTGAAATTCTGGTTCAAAATGATTATAGGTAATGTATACAACATGTTTAGCCCGAAACTACCGGTAGGATGCGTACGGAACGTGCGGTTATTGCAAGTTTTGAATTTTGAAATTCGACCACATTTGTAATCGAACATGGATTGCAGGCGAATGAGGCGACATATTGCAGCAAATTTAACGTTGATCTACTCATACTTACATAAATAACCGAAAAATCACAAAACATTTGGAATCGGTGACAGTAAATTTTAGCCGTTCAAAATAAGTAAGGCTAACCAGGGATTTTCGCAAAAAATTGAAAACTTTTTATTGTTGAAATTCCGGTTCAAAATGATTATAGGTAATGTATACAACATGTTTAGCCCGAAACTACCGGTAGGATGCGTACGGAACGTGCAGTTATTGCAAGTTTCGAATTTTGAAATTCGACCACATTTGTAATCGAACATGGATTGCAGGCGAATGAGGCGACATATTGCAGCAAATTTAACGTTGATCTACTCATACTTACATAAATAACCGAAAAATCACAAAACATTTGGAATCGGTGACAGTAAATTTTAGCCGTTCAAAATAAGTAAGGCTTAACCATCAGGGATTTTCGCAAAAAATTGAAAACTTTTTATTGTTGAAATTCCGGTTCAAAATGATTATAGGTAATGTATACAACATGTTTAGCCCGAAACTACCGGTAGGATGCGTACGGAACGTGCGGTTATTGCAAGTTTCGAATTTTGAAATTCGACCACATTTGTAATCGAACATGGATTGCAGGCGAATGAGGCGACATATTGCAGCAAATTTAACGTTGATCTACTCATACTTACATAAATAACCGAAAAATCACAAAACATTGGAATCGGTGACAGTAAATTTTAGCCGTTCAAAATAAGTAAGGCTAACCATCAGGGATTTTCGCAAAAAATTGAAAACTTTTTATTGTTGAAATTCTGGTTCAAAATGATTATAGGTAATGTATACAACATGTTTAGCCCGAAACTACCGGTAGAATGCGTACGGAACGTGCGGTTATTGCAAGTTTCGAATTTTGAAATTCGACCACATTTGTAATCGAACATGGATTGCAGGCGAATGAGGCGACATATTGCAGCAAATTTAACGTTGATCTACTCATACTTACATAAATAACCGAAAAATCACAAAACATTTGGAATCGGTGACAGTAAATTTTAGCCGTTCAAAATAAGTAAGGCTAGCCATCAGGGATTTTCGCAAAAAATTGAAAACTTTTTATTGTTGAAATTCCGGTTCAAAATGATTATAGGTAATGTATACAACATGTTAAGCCTGAAACTACCGGTAGGATGCGTACGGAACGTGCGGTTATTGCAAGTTTTGAATTTTGAAATTCGACCACATTTGTAATCGAACATGGATTGCAGGCGAATGAGGCGACATATTGCAGCAAATTTAACGTTGATCTACTCATACTTACATAAATAACCGAAAAATCACAAAACATTTGGAATCGGTGACAGTAAATTTTAGCCGTTCAAAATAAGTAAGGCTTAACCATCAGGGATTTTCGCAAAAAATTGAAAACTTTTTATTGTTGAAATTCCGGTTCAAAATGATTATAGGTAATGTATACAACATGTTTAGCCCGAAACTACCGGTAGGATGCGTACGGAACGTGCGGTTATTGCAAGTTTCGAATTTTGAAATTCGACCACATTTGTAATCGAACATGGATTGCAGGCGAATGAGGCGACATATTGCAGCAAATTTAACGTTGATCTACTCATACTTACATAAATAACCGAAAAATCACAAAACATTTGGAATCGGTGACAGTAAATTTTAGCCGTTCAAAATAAGTAAGGCTAACCATCAGGGATTTTCGCAAAAAATTGAAAACTTTTTATTGTTGAAATTCCGGTTCAAAATGATTATAGGTAATGTATACAACATGTTAAGCCTGAAACTACCGGTAGGATGCGTACGGAACGTGCGGTTATTGCAAGTTTTGAATTTTGAAATTCGACCACATTTGTAATCGAACATGGATTGCAGGCGAATGAGGCGACATATTGCAGCAAATTTAACGTTGATCTACTCATACTTACATAAATAACCGAAAAATCACAAAACATTTGGAATCGGTGACAGTAAATTTTAGCCGTTCAAAATAAGTAAGGCTTAACCATCAGGGATTTTCGCAAAAAATTGAAAACTTTTTATTGTTGAAATTCCGGTTCAAAATGATTATAGGTAATGTATACAACATGTTTAGCCCGAAACTACCGGTAGGATGCGTACGGAACGTGCGGTTATTGCAAGTTTCGAATTTTGAAATTCGACCACATTTGTAATCGAACATGGATTGCAGGCGAATGAGGCGACATATTGCAGCAAATTTAACGTTGATCTACTCATACTTACATAAATAACCGAAAAATCACAAAACATTTGGAATCGGTGACAGTAAATTTTAGCCGTTCAAAATAAGTAAGGCTAGCCATCAGGGATTTTCGCAAAAAATTGAAAACTTTTTATTGTTGAAATTCCGGTTCAAAATGATTATAGGTAATGTATACAACATGTTAAGCCTGAAACTACCGGTAGAATGCGTACGGAACGTGCGGTTATTGCAAGTTTCGAATTTTGAAATTCGACCACATTTGTAATCGAACATGGATTGCAGGCGAATGAGGCGACATATTGCAGCAAATTTAACGTTGATCTACTCATACTTACATAAATAACCGAAAAATCACAAAACATTTGGAATCGGTGACAGTAAATTTTAGCCGTTCAAAATAAGTAAGGCTAACCATCAGGGATTTTCGCAAAAAATTGAAAACTTTTTATTGTTGAAATTCCGGTTCAAAATGATTATAGGTAATGTATACAACATGTTAAGCCTGAAACTACCGGTAGAATGCGTACGGAACGTGCGGTTATTGCAAGTTTCGAATTTTGAAATTCGACCACATTTGTAATCGAACATGGATTGCAGGCGAATGAGGCGACATATTGCAGCAAATTTAACGTTGATCTACTCATACTTACATAAATAACCGAAAAATCACAAAACATTTGGAATCGGTGACAGTAAATTTTAGCCGTTCAAAATAAGTAAGGCTAACCATCAGGGATTTTCGCAAAAAATTGAAAACTTTTTATTGTTGAAATTCCGGTTCAAAATGATTATAGGTAATGTATACAACATGTTTAGCCCGAAACTACCGGTAGGATGCGTACGGAACGTGCGGTTATTGCAAGTTTTGAATTTTGAAATTCGACCACATTTGTAATCGAACATGGATTGCAGGCGAATGAGGCGACATATTGCAGCAAATTTAACGTTGATCTACTCATACTTACATAAATAACCCAAAAATCACAAAACATTTGGACTCGGTGACAATAAATTTTAGCCGTTCAAAATAAGTAAGGCTAACCATCAGGGATTTTCGCAAAAAATTGAAAACTTTTTATTGTTGAAATTCTGGTTCAAAATGATTATAGGTAATGTATACAACATGTTTAGCCCGAAACTACCGGTAGGATGCGTACGGAACGTGCGATTATTGCAAGTTTCGAATTTTGAAATTCGACCACATTTGTAATCGAACATGGATTGCAGGCGAATGAGGCGACATATTGCAGCAAATTTAACGTTGATCTACTCATACTTACATAAATAACCGAAAAATCACAAAACATTTGGAATCGGTGACAGTAAATTTTAGCCGTTCAAAATAAGTAAGGCTAACCATCAGGGATTTTCGCAAAAGATTGAAAACTTTTTATTGTTGAAATTCTGGTTCAAAATGATTATAGGTAATGTATACAACATGTTAAGCCTGAAACTACCGGTAGAATGCGTACGGAACGTGCGGTTATTGCAAGTTTCGAATTTTGAAATTCGACCACATTTGTAATCGAACATGGATTGCAGGCGAATGAGGCGACATATTGCAGCAAATTTAACGTTGATCTACTCATACTTACATAAATAACCCAAAAATCACAAAACATTTGGAATCGGTGAAAATAAATTTTAGCCTTTCAAAATAAGTAAGGCTTAACCATCAGGGATTTTCGCAAAAAATTGAAAACTTTTTATTGTTGAAATTCCGGTTCAAAATAATTATAGGTAATGTATACAACATGTTAAGCCTGAAACTACCGGTAGAATGCGTACGGAACGTGCGGTTATTGCAAGTTTCGAATTTTGAAATTCGACCACATTTGTAATCGAACATGGATTGCAGGCGAATGAGGCGACATATTGCAGCAAATTTAACGTTGATCTACTCATACTTACATAAATAACCCAAAAATCACAAAACATTTGAAATCGGTGAAAATAAATTTTAGCCTTTCAAAATAAGTAAGGCTAATCAGGGATTTTCGCAAAAAATTGAAAACTTTTTATTGTTGAAATTCTGGTTCAAAATGATTATAGGTAATGTATACAACATGTTTAGCCCGAAACTACCGGTAGGATGCGTACGGAACGTGCGATTATTGCAAGTTTCGAATTTTGAAATTCGACCACATTTGTAATCGAACATGGATTGCAGGCGAATGAGGCGACATATTGCAGCAAATTTAACGTTGATCTACTCATACTTACATAAATAACCGAAAAATCACAAAACATTTGGAATCGGTGACAGTAAATTTTAGCCGTTCAAAATAAGTAAGGCTAACCATCAGGGATTTTCGCAAAAGATTGAAAACTTTTTATTGTTGAAATTCTGGTTCAAAATGATTATAGGTAATGTATACAACATGTTAAGCCTGAAACTACCGGTAGAATGCGTACGGAACGTGCGGTTATTGCAAGTTTCGAATTTTGAAATTCGACCACATTTGTAATCGAACATGGATTGCAGGCGAATGAGGCGACATATTGCAGCAAATTTAACGTTGATCTACTCATACTTACATAAATAACCCAAAAATCACAAAACATTTGGAATCGGTGAAAATAAATTTTAGCCTTTCAAAATAAGTAAGGCTTAACCATCAGGGATTTTCGCAAAAAATTGAAAACTTTTTATTGTTGAAATTCCGGTTCAAAATAATTATAGGTAATGTATACAACATGTTAAGCCTGAAACTACCGGTAGAATGCGTACGGAACGTGCGGTTATTGCAAGTTTCGAATTTTGAAATTCGACCACATTTGTAATCGAACATGGATTGCAGGCGAATGAGGCGACATATTGCAGCAAATTTAACGTTGATCTACTCATACTTACATAAATAACCCAAAAATCACAAAACATTTGAAATCGGTGAAAATAAATTTTAGCCTTTCAAAATAAGTAAGGCTAATCAGGGATTTTCGCAAAAAATTGAAAACTTTTTATTGTTGAAATTCTGGTTCAAAATGATTATAGGTAATGTATACAACATGTTTAGCCCGAAACTACCGGTAGGATGCGTACGGAACGTGCGATTATTGCAAGTTTCGAATTTTGAAATTCGACCACATTTGTAATCGAACATGGATTGCAGGCGAATGAGGCGACATATTGCAGCAAATTTAACGTTGATCTACTCATACTTACATAAATAACCGAAAAATCACAAAACATTTGGAATCGGTGACAGTAAATTTTAGCCGTTCAAAATAAGTAAGGCTAACCATCAGGGATTTTCGCAAAAGATTGAAAACTTTTTATTGTTGAAATTCTGGTTCAAAATGATTATAGGTAATGTATACAACATGTTAAGCCTGAAACTACCGGTAGAATGCGTACGGAACGTGCGGTTATTGCAAGTTTCGAATTTTGAAATTCGACCACATTTGTAATCGAACATGGATTGCAGGCGAATGAGGCGACATATTGCAGCAAATTTAACGTTGATCTACTCATACTTACATAAATAACCCAAAAATCACAAAACATTTGGAATCGGTGACAATAAATTTTAGCCGTTCAAAATAAGTAAGGCTATCAGGGATTTTCGCAAAAAATTGAAAACTTTTTATTGTTGAAATTCCGGTTCAAAATAATTATAGGTAATGTATACAACATGTTAAGCCTGAAACTACCGGTAGAATGCGTACGGAACGTGCGGTTATTGCAAGTTTCGAATTTTGAAATTCGACCACATTTGTAATCGAACATGGATTGCAGGCGAATGAGGCGACATATTGCAGCAAATTTAACGTTGATCTACTCATACTTACATAAATAACCCAAAAATCACAAAACATTTGGAATCGGTGACAATAAATTTTAGCCGTTCAAAATAAGTAAGGCTATCAGGGATTTTCGCAAAAAATTGAAAACTTTTTATTGTTGAAATTCCGGTTCAAAATGATTATAGGTAATGTATACAACATGTTTAGCCCGAAACTACCGGTAGGATGCGTACGGAACGTGCGGTTATTGCAAGTTTTGAATTTTGAAAATCGACCACATTTGTAATCGATCATGGATTGCAGGCGAATGAGGCGACATATTGCAGCAAATTTAACGTTGATCTACTCATACTTACATAAATAACCCAAAAATCACAAAACATTTGGAATCGGTGACAGTAAATTTTAGCCGTTCAAAATAAGTAAGGCTAACCATCAGGGATTTTCGCAAAAAATTGAAAACTTTTTATTGTTGAAATTCCGGTTCAAAATGATTATAGGTAATGTATACAACATGTTTAGCCCGAAACTACCGGTAGGATGCGTACGGAACGTGCGGTTATTGCAAGTTTCGAATTTTGAAATTCGACCACATTTGTAATCGAACATGGATTGCAGGCGAATGAGGCGACATATTGCAGCAAATTTAACGTTGATCTACTCATACTTACATAAATAACCCAAAAATCACAAAACATTTGGAATCGGTGACAATAAATTTTAGCCGTTCAAAATAAGTAAGGCTATCAGGGATTTTCGCAAAAAATTGAAAACTTTTTATTGTTGAAATTCCGGTTCAAAATAATTATAGGTAATGTATACAACATGTTAAGCCTGAAACTACCGGTAGAATGCGTACGGAACGTGCGGTTATTGCAAGTTTCGAATTTTGAAATTCGACCACATTTGTAATCGAACATGGATTGCAGGCGAATGAGGCGACATATTGCAGCAAATTTAACGTTGATCTACTCATACTTACATAAATAACCCAAAAATCACAAAACATTTGGAATCGGTGACAATAAATTTTAGCCGTTCAAAATAAGTAAGGCTATCAGGGATTTTCGCAAAAAATTGAAAACTTTTTATTGTTGAAATTCCGGTTCAAAATAATTATAGGTAATGTATACAACATGTTAAGCCTGAAACTACCGGTAGAATGCGTACGGAACGTGCGGTTATTGCAAGTTTCGAATTTTGAAATTCGACCACATTTGTAATCGAACATGGATTGCAGGCGAATGAGGCGACATATTGCAGCAAATTTAACGTTGATCTACTCATACTTACATAAATAACCGAAAAATCACAAAACATTTGGACTCGGTGACAATAAATTTTAGCCGTTCAAAATAAGTAAGGCTTAACCATCAGGGATTTTCGCAAAAAATTGAAAACTTTTTATTGTTGAAATTCTGGTTCAAAATGATTATAGGTAATGTATACAACATGTTTAGCCCGAAACTACCGGTAGAATGCGTACGGAACGTGCGGTTATTGCAAGTTTCGAATTTTGAAATTCGACCACATTTGTAATCGAACATGGATTGCAGGCGAATGAGGCGACATATTGCAGCAAATTTAACGTTGATCTACTCATACTTACATAAATAACCCAAAAATCACAAAACATTTGGAATCGGTGACAATAAATTTTAGCCGTTCAAAATAAGTAAGGCTAATCAGGGATTTTCGCAAAAAATTGAAAACTTTTTATTGTTGAAATTCTGGTTCAAAATGATTATAGGTAATGTATACAACATGTTTAGCCCGAAACTACCGGTAGGATGCGTACGGAACGTGCGATTATTGCAAGTTTCGAATTTTGAAATTCGACCACATTTGTAATCGAACATGGATTGCAGGCGAATGAGGCGACATATTGCAGCAAATTTAACGTTGATCTACTCATACTTACATAAATAACCGAAAAATCACAAAACATTTGGAATCGGTGACAGTAAATTTTAGCCGTTCAAAATAAGTAAGGCTAACCATCAGGGATTTTCGCAAAAGATTGAAAACTTTTTATTGTTGAAATTCTGGTTCAAAATGATTATAGGTAATGTATACAACATGTTAAGCCTGAAACTACCGGTAGAATGCGTACGGACCGTGCGGTTATTGCAAGTTTCGAATTTTGAAATTCGACCACATTTGTAATCGAACATGGATTGCAGGCGAATGAGGCGACATATTGCAGCAAATTTAACGTTGATCTACTCATACTTACATAAATAACCCAAAAATCACAAAACATTTGGAATCGGTGAAAATAAATTTTAGCCTTTCAAAATAAGTAAGGCTTAACCATCAGGGATTTTCGCAAAAAATTGAAAACTTTTTATTGTTGAAATTCTGGTTCAAAATGATTATAGGTAATGTATATAACATGTTTAGCCCGAAACTACCGGTAGAATGCGTACGGAACGTGCGGTTATTGCAAGTTTCGAATTTTGAAATTCGACCACATTTGTAATCGAACATGGATTGCAGGCGAATGAGGCGACATATTGCAGCAAATTTAACGTTGATCTACTCATACTTACATAAATAACCGAAAAATCACAAAACATTTGGAATCGGTGACAGTAAATTTTAGCCGTTCAAAATAAGTAAGGCTAACCATCAGGGATTTTCGCAAAAAATTGAAAACTTTTTATTGTTGAAATTCCGGTTCAAAATGATTATAGGTAATGTATACAACATGTTAAGCCTGAAACTACCGGTAGGATGCGTACGGAACGTGCGGTTATTGCAAGTTTTGAATTTTGAAATTCGACCACATTTGTAATCGAACATGGATTGCAGGCGAATGAGGCGACATATCGCAGCAAATTTACCGTTTTTCTACTCATACTTACATAAATAACCGAAAAATCACAAAACATTTGGAATCGGTGACAGTAAATTTTAGCCGTTCAAAATAAGTAAGGCTAACCATCAGGGATTTTCGCAAAAAATTGAAAACTTTTTATTGTTGAAATTCCGGTTCAAAATGATTATAGGTAATGTATACAACATGTTTAGCCCGAAACTACCGGTAGGATGCGTACGGAACGTGCGGTTATTGCAAGTTTTGAATTTTGAAATTCGACCACATTTGTAATCGAACATGGATTGCAGGCGAATGAGGCGACATATTGCAGCAAATTTAACGTTGATCTACTCATACTTACATAAATAACCGAAAAATCACAAAACATTTGGAATCGGTGACAGTAAATTTTAGCCGTTCAAAATAAGTAAGGTCAGGGATTTTCGCAAAAAATTGAAAACTTTTTATTGTTGAAATTCTGGTTCAAAATGATTATAGGTAATGTATACAACATGTTAAGCCTGAAACTACCGGTAGGATGCGTACGGAACGTGCGGTTATTGCAAGTTTCGAATTTTGAAATTCGACCACATTTGTAATCGAACATGGATTGCAGGCGAATGAGGCGACATATTGCAGCAAATTTAACGTTTATCTACTCATACTTACATAAATAACCGAAAAATCACAAAACATTTGGAATCGGTGACAGTAAATTTTAGCCGTTCAAAATAAGTAAGGCTAACAACCATCAGGGATTTTCGCAAAAAATTGAAAACTTTTTATTGTTGAAATTCCGGTTCGAAATGATTATAGGTAATGTATACAATACAACATGTTTAGCCCGAAACTACCGGTAGGATGCGTACGGAACGTGCAGTTATTGCAAATTTCGAATTTTGAAATTCGACCACATTTGTAATCGAACATGGATTGCAGGCGAATGAGGCGACATATTGCAGCAAATTTAACGTTGATCTACTCATACTTACATAAATAACCCAAAAATCACAAAACATTTGGAATCGGTGACAGTAAATTTTAGCCGTTCAAAATAAGTAAGGCTAACCATCAGGGATTTTCGCAAAAAATTGAAAACTTTTTATTGTTGAAATTCCGGTTCAAAATGATTATAGGTAATGTATACAACATGTTTAGCCCGAAACTACCGGTAGGATGCGTACGGAACGTGCAGTTATTGCAAGTTTCGAATTTTGAAATTCGACCACATTTGTAATCGAACATGGATTGCAGGCGAATGAGGCGACATATTGCAGCAAATTTAACGTTGATCTACTCATACTTACATAAATAACCCAAAAATCACAAAACATTTGGAATCGGTGACAATAAATTTTAGCCGTTCAAAATAAGTAAGGCTAACCATCAGGGATTTTCGCAAAAAATTGAAAACTTTTTATTGTTGAAATTCCGGTTCAAAATGATTATAGGTAATGTATACAACATGTTTAGCCCGAAACTACCGGTAGGATGCGTACGGAACGTGCGGTTATTGCAAGTTTTGAATTTTGAAATTCGACCACATTTGTAATCGAACATGGATTGCAGGCGAATGAGGCGACATATTGCAGCAAATTTAACGTTGATCTACTCATACTTACATAAATAACCGAAAAATCACAAAACATTTGGAATCGGTGACAGTAAATTTTAGCCGTTCAAAATAAGTAAGGCTAATCAGGGATTTTCGCAAAAAATTGAAAACTTTTTATTGTTGAAATTCCGGTTCAAAATGATTATAGGTAATGTATACAATACAACATGTTTAGCCCGAAACTACCGGTAGGATGCGTACGGAACGTGCGGTTATTGCAAGTTTTGAATTTTGAAATTCGACCACATTTGTAATCGAACATGGATTGCAGGCGAATGAGGCGACATATTGCAGCAAATTTAACGTTGATCTACTCATACTTACATAAATAACCGAAAAATCACAAAACATTTGGAATCGGTGACAGTAAATTTTAGCCGTTCAAAATAAGTAAGGCTAACATCAGGGATTTTCGCAAAAAATTGAAAACTTTTTATTGTTGAAATTCTGGTTCAAAATGATTATAGGTAATGTATACAACATGTTAAGCCTGAAACTACCGGTAGGATGCGTACGGAACGTGCGGTTATTGCAAGTTTCGAATTTTGAAATTCGACCACATTTGTAATCGAACATGGATTGCAGGCGAATGAGGCGACATATTGCAGCAAATTTAACGTTTATCTACTCATACTTACATAAATAACCGAAAAATCACAAAACATTTGGAATCGGTGACAGTAAATTTTAGCCGTTCAAAATAAGTAAGGCTAACCATCAGGGATTTTCGCAAAAAATTGAAAACTTTTTATTGTTGAAATTCCGGTTCAAAATTATTATAGGTAATGTATACAACATGTTTAGCCCGAAACTACCGGTAGGATGCGTACGGAACGTGCGGTTATTGCAAGTTTTGAATTTTGAAATTCGACCACATTTGTAATCGAACATGGATTGCAGGCGAATGAGGCGACATATTGCAGCAAATTTAACGTTGATCTACTCATACTTACATAAATAACCGAAAAATCACAAAACATTTGGAATCGGTGACAGTAAATTTTAGCCGTTCAAAATAAGTAAGGCTAACATCAGGGATTTTCGCAAAAAATTGAAAACTTTTTATTGTTGAAATTCTGGTTCAAAATGATTATAGGTAATGTATACAACATGTTAAGCCTGAAACTACCGGTAGGATGCGTACGGAACGTGCGGTTATTGCAAGTTTCGAATTTTGAAATTCGACCACATTTGTAATCGAACATGGATTGCAGGCGAATGAGGCGACATATTGCAGCAAATTTAACGTTTATCTACTCATACTTACATAAATAACCGAAAAATCACAAAACATTTGGAATCGGTGACAGTAAATTTTAGCCGTTCAAAATAAGTAAGGCTAACCATCAGGGATTTTCGCAAAAAATTGAAAACTTTTTATTGTTGAAATTCCGGTTCGAAATGATTATAGGTAATGTATACAATACAACATGTTTAGCCCGAAACTACCGGTAGGATGCGTACGGAACGTGCAGTTATTGCAAATTTCGAATTTTGAAATTCGACCACATTTGTAATCGAACATGGATTGCAGGCGAATGAGGCGACATATTGCAGCAAATTTAACGTTGATCTACTCATACTTACATAAATAACCGAAAAATCACAAAACATTTGGAATCGGTGACAGTAAATTTTAGCCGTTCAAAATAAGTAAGGCTAATCAGGGATTTTCGCAAAAAATTGAAAACTTTTTATTGTTGAAATTCCGGTTCAAAATGATTATAGGTAATGTATACAATACAACATGTTTAGCCCGAAACTACCGGTAGGATGCGTACGGAACGTGCGGTTATTGCAAGTTTTGAATTTTGAAATTCGACCACATTTGTAATCGAACATGGATTGCAGGCGAATGAGGCGACATATTGCAGCAAATTTAACGTTGATCTACTCATACTTACATAAATAACCGAAAAATCACAAAACATTTGGAATCGGTGACAGTAAATTTTAGCCGTTCAAAATAAGTAAGGCTAACCATCAGGGATTTTCGCAAAAAATTGAAAACTTTTTATTGTTGAAATTCCGGTTCAAAATGATTATAGGTAATGTATACAACATGTTTAGCCCGAAACTACCGGTAGGATGCGTACGGAACGTGCAGTTATTGCAAGTTTCGAATTTTGAAATTCGACCACATTTGTAATCGAACATGGATTGCAGGCGAATGAGGCGACATATTGCAGCAAATTTAACGTTGATCTACTCATACTTACATAAATAACCGAAAAATCACAAAACATTTGGAATCGGTGACAGTAAATTTTAGCCGTTCAAAATAAGTAAGGCTAACCATCAGGGATTTTCGCAAAAAATTGAAAACTTTTTATTGTTGAAATTCCGGTTCAAAATGATTATAGGTAATGTATACAATACAACATGTTTAGCCCGAAACTACCGGTAGGATGCGTACGGAACGTGCGGTTATTGCAAGTTTTGAATTTTGAAATTCGACCACATTTGTAATCGAACATGGATTGCAGGCGAATGAGGCGACATATTGCAGCAAATTTAACGTTGATCTACTCATACTTACATAAATAACCGAAAAATCACAAAACATTTGGAATCGGTGACAGTAAATTTTAGCCGTTCAAAATAAGTAAGGCTAACCATCAGGGATTTTCGCAAAAAATTGAAAACTTTTTATTGTTGAAATTCTGGTTCAAAATGATTATAGGTAATGTATACAACATGTTAAGCCTGAAACTACCGGTAGGATGCGTACGGAACGTGCGGTTATTGCAAGTTTCGAATTTTGAAATTCGACCACATTTGTAATCGAACATGGATTGCAGGCGAATGAGGCGACATATTGCAGCAAATTTAACGTTTATCTACTCATACTTACATAAATAACCGAAAAATCACAAAACATTTGGAATCGGTGACAGTAAATTTTAGCCGTTCAAAATAAGTAAGGCTAACCATCAGGGATTTTCGCAAAAAATTGAAAACTTTTTATTGTTGAAATTCCGGTTCGAAATGATTATAGGTAATGTATACAATACAACATGTTTAGCCCGAAACTACCGGTAGGATGCGTACGGAACGTGCAGTTATTGCAAATTTCGAATTTTGAAATTCGACCACATTTGTAATCGAACATGGATTGCAGGCGAATGAGGCGACATATTGCAGCAAATTTAACGTTGATCTACTCATACTTACATAAATAACCCAAAAATCACAAAACATTTGGAATCGGTGACAGTAAATTTTAGCCGTTCAAAATAAGTAAGGCTAACCATCAGGGATTTTCGCAAAAAATTGAAAACTTTTTATTGTTGAAATTCCGGTTCAAAATGATTATAGGTAATGTATACAACATGTTTAGCCCGAAACTACCGGTAGGATGCGTACGGAACGTGCGGTTATTGCAAGTTTTGAATTTTGAAATTCGACCACATTTGTAATCGAACATGGATTGCAGGCGAATGAGGCGACATATTGCAGCAAATTTAACGTTGATCTACTCATACTTACATAAATAACCGAAAAATCACAAAACATTTGGAATCGGTGACAGTAAATTTTAGCCGTTCAAAATAAGTAAGGCTAACCATCAGGGATTTTCGCAAAAAATTGAAAACTTTTTATTGTTGAAATTCTGGTTCAAAATGATTATAGGTAATGTATACAACATGTTAAGCCTGAAACTACCGGTAGGATGCGTACGGAACGTGCGGTTATTGCAAGTTTCGAATTTTGAAATTCGACCACATTTGTAATCGAACATGGATTGCAGGCGAATGAGGCGACATATTGCAGCAAATTTAACGTTTATCTACTCATACTTACATAAATAACCGAAAAATCACAAAACATTTGGAATCGGTGACAGTAAATTTTAGCCGTTCAAAATAAGTAAGGCTAACCATCAGGGATTTTCGCAAAAAATTGAAAACTTTTTATTGTTGAAATTCCGGTTCGAAATGATTATAGGTAATGTATACAATACAACATGTTTAGCCCGAAACTACCGGTAGGATGCGTACGGAACGTGCAGTTATTGCAAATTTCGAATTTTGAAATTCGACCACATTTGTAATCGAACATGGATTGCAGGCGAATGAGGCGACATATTGCAGCAAATTTAACGTTGATCTACTCATACTTACATAAATAACCCAAAAATCACAAAACATTTGGAATCGGTGACAATAAATTTTAGCCGTTCAAAATAAGTAAGGCTAACCATCAGGGATTTTCGCAAAAAATTGAAAACTTTTTATTGTTGAAATTCCGGTTCAAAATGATTATAGGTAATGTATACAACATGTTTAGCCCGAAACTACCGGTAGGATGCGTACGGAACGTGCGGTTATTGCAAGTTTTGAATTTTGAAATTCGACCACATTTGTAATCGAACATGGATTGCAGGCGAATGAGGCGACATATTGCAGCAAATTTAACGTTGATCTACTCATACTTACATAAATAACCAAAAAATCACAAAACATTTGGAATCGGTGACAGTAAATTTTAGCCGTTCAAAATAAGTAAGGCTAACCATCAGGGATTTTCGCAAAAAATTGAAAACTTTTTATTGTTGAAATTCCGGTTCGAAATGATTATAGGTAATGTATACAATACAACATGTTTAGCCCGAAACTACCGGTAGGATGCGTACGGAACGTGCAGTTATTGCAAATTTCGAATTTTGAAATTCGACCACATTTGTAATCGAACATGGATTGCAGGCGAATGAGGCGACATATTGCAGCAAATTTAACGTTGATCTACTCATACTTACATAAATAACCCAAAAATCACAAAACATTTGGAATCGGTGACAATAAATTTTAGCCGTTCAAAATAAGTAAGGCTAACCATCAGGGATTTTCGCAAAAAATTGAAAACTTTTTATTGTTGAAATTCCGGTTCAAAATGATTATAGGTAATGTATACAACATGTTTAGCCCGAAACTACCGGTAGGATGCGTACGGAACGTGCGGTTATTGCAAGTTTTGAATTTTGAAATTCGACCACATTTGTAATCGAACATGGATTGCAGGCGAATGAGGCGACATATTGCAGCAAATTTAACGTTGATCTACTCATACTTACATAAATAACCAAAAAATCACAAAACATTTGGAATCGGTGACAGTAAATTTTAGCCGTTCAAAATAAGTAAGGCTAACCATCAGGGATTTTCGCAAAAAATTGAAAACTTTTTATTGTTGAAATTCCGGTTCAAAATGATTATAGGTAATGTATACAACATGTTTAGCCCGAAACTACCGGTAGGATGCGTACGGAACGTGCGGTTATTGCAAGTTTTGAATTTTGAAATTCGACCACATTTGTAATCGAACATGGATTGCAGGCGAATGAGGCGACATATTGCAGCAAATTTAACGTTTATCTACTCATACTTACATAAATAACCGAAAAATCACAAAACATTTGGAATCGGTGACAGTAAATTTTAGCCGTTCAAAATAAGTAAGGCTAACCATCAGGGATTTTCGCAAAAAATTGAAAACTTTTTATTGTTGAAATTCCGGTTCAAAATGATTATAGGTAATGTATACAATACAACATGTTTAGCCCGAAACTACCGGTAGGATGCGTACGGAACGTGCGGTTATTGCAAGTTTTGAATTTTGAAATTCGACCACATTTGTAATCGAACATGGATTGCAGGCGAATGAGGCGACATATTGCAGCAAATTTAACGTTGATCTACTCATACTTACATAAATAACCGAAAAATCACAAAACATTTGGAATCGGTGACAGTAAATTTTAGCCGTTCAAAATAAGTAAGGCTAACCATCAGGGATTTTCGCAAAAAATTGAAAACTTTTTATTGTTGAAATTCCGGTTCAAAATGATTATAGGTAATGTATACAACATGTTTAGCCCGAAACTACCGGTAGGATGCGTACGGAACGTGCGGTTATTGCAAGTTTTGAATTTTGAAATTCGACCACATTTGTAATCGAACATGGATTGCAGGCGAATGAGGCGACATATTGCAGCAAATTTAACGTTGATCTACTCATACTTACATAAATAACCGAAAAATCACAAAACATTTGGAATCGGTGACAGTAAATTTTAGCCGTTCAAAATAAGTAAGGCTAACCATCAGGGATTTTCGCAAAAAATTGAAAACTTTTTATTGTTGAAATTCTGGTTCAAAATGATTATAGGTAATGTATACAACATGTTAAGCCTGAAACTACCGGTAGGATGCGTACGGAACGTGCGGTTATTGCAAGTTTCGAATTTTGAAATTCGACCACATTTGTAATCGAACATGGATTGCAGGCGAATGAGGCGACATATTGCAGCAAATTTAACGTTTATCTACTCATACTTACATAAATAACCGAAAAATCACAAAACATTTGGAATCGGTGACAGTAAATTTTAGCCGTTCAAAATAAGTAAGGCTAACCATCAGGGATTTTCGCAAAAAATTGAAAACTTTTTATTGTTGAAATTCCGGTTCGAAATGATTATAGGTAATGTATACAATACAACATGTTTAGCCCGAAACTACCGGTAGGATGCGTACGGAACGTGCAGTTATTGCAAATTTCGAATTTTGAAATTCGACCACATTTGTAATCGAACATGGATTGCAGGCGAATGAGGCGACATATTGCAGCAAATTTAACGTTGATCTACTCATACTTACATAAATAACCCAAAAATCACAAAACATTTGGAATCGGTGAAAATAAATTTTAGCCTTTCAAAATAAGTAAGGCTTAACCATCAGGGATTTTCGCAAAAAATTGAAAACTTTTTATTGTTGAAATTCCGGTTCAAAATGATTATAGGTAATGTATACAACATGTTTAGCCCGAAACTACCGGTAGGATGCGTACGGAACGTGCGGTTATTGCAAGTTTCGAATTTTGAAAATCGACCACATTTGTAATCGAACATGGATTGCAGGCGAATGAGGCGACATATTGCAGCAAATTTAACGTTGATCTACTCATACTTACATAAATAACCCAAAAATCACAAAACATTTGGAATCGGTGACAATAAATTTTAGCCGTTCAAAATAAGTAAGGCTAACCATCAGGGATTTTCGCAAAAAATTGAAAACTTTTTATTGTTGAAATTCCGGTTCAAAATGATTATAGGTAATGTATACAACATGTTTAGCCCGAAACTACCGGTAGGATGCGTACGGAACGTGCGGTTATTGCAAGTTTTGAATTTTGAAAATCGACCACATTTGTAATCGAACATGGATTGCAGGCGAATGAGGCGACATATTGCAGCAAATTTAACGTTGATCTACTCATACTTACATAAATAACCCAAAAATCACAAAACATTTGGAATCGGTGACAATAAATTTTAGCCGTTCAAAATAAGTAAGGCTAACCATCAGGGATTTTCGCAAAAAATTGAAAACTTTTTATTGTTGAAATTCCGGTTCAAAATGATTATAGGTAATGTATACAACATGTTAAGCCTGAAACTACCGGTAGGATGCGTACGGAACGTGCGGTTATTGCAAGTTTTGAATTTTGAAATTCGACCACATTTGTAATCGAACATGGATTGCAGGCGAATGAGGCGACATATTGCAGCAAATTTAACGTTGATCTACTCATACTTACATAAATAACCCAAAAATCACAAAACATTTGGAATCGGTGACAATAAATTTTAGCCGTTCAAAATAAGTAAGGCTAACCATCAGGGATTTTCGCAAAAAATTGAAAACTTTTTATTGTTGAAATTCCGGTTCAAAATGATTATAGGTAATGTATACAACATGTTTAGCCCGAAACTACCGGTAGGATGCGTACGGAACGTGCGGTTATTGCAAGTTTTGAATTTTGAAAATCGACCACATTTGTAATCGAACATGGATTGCAGGCGAATGAGGCGACATATTGCAGCAAATTTAACGTTGATCTACTCATACTTACATAAATAACCGAAAAATCACAAAACATTTGGAATCGGTGACAGTAAATTTTAGCCGTTCAAAATAAGTAAGGCTTACCATCAGGGATTTTCGCAAAAGATTGAAAACTTTTTATTGTTGAAATTCCGGTTCAAAATGATTATAGGTAATGTATACAACATGTTAAGCCTGAAACTACCGGTAGGATGCGTACGGAACGTGCGGTTATTGCAAGTTTCGAATTTTGAAATTCGACCACATTTGTAATCGAACATGGATTGCAGGCGAATGAGGCGACATATTGCAGCAAATTTAACGTTGATCTACTCATACTTACATAAATAACCCAAAAATCACAAAACATTTGGAATCGGTGACAATAAATTTTAGCCGTTCAAAATAAGTAAGGCTAACCATCAGGGATTTTCGCAAAAAATTGAAAACTTTTTATTGTTGAAATTCCGGTTCAAAATGATTATAGGTAATGTATACAACATGTTAAGCCTGAAACTACCGGTAGAATGCGTACGGAACGTGCGGTTATTGCAAGTTTCGAATTTTGAAATTCGACCACATTTGTAATCGAACATGGATTGCAGGCGAATGAGGCGACATATTGCAGCAAATTTAACGTTGATCTACTCATACTTACATAAATAACCCAAAAATCACAAAACATTTGGAATCGGTGACAATAAATTTTAGCCGTTCAAAATAAGTAAGGCTAACCATCAGGGATTTTCGCAAAAAATTGAAAACTTTTTATTGTTGAAATTCCGGTTCAAAATGATTATAGGTAATGTATACAACATGTTTAGCCCGAAACTACCGGTACGATGCGTACGGAACGTGCGGTTATTGCAAGTTTTGAATTTTGAAAATCGACCACATTTGTAATCGAACATGGATTGCAGGCGAATGAGGCGACATATTGCAGCAAATTTAACGTTGATCTACTCATACTTACATAAATAACCGAAAAATCACAAAACATTTGGAATCGGTGACAGTAAATTTTAGCCGTTCAAAATAAGTAAGGCTAACCATCAGGGATTTTCGCAAAAAATTGAAAACTTTTTATTGTTGAAATTCCGGTTCAAAATGATTATAGGTAATGCATACAACATGTTTAGCCCGAAACTACCGGTAGGATGCGTACGGAACGTGCGGTTATTGCAAGTTTTGAATTTTGAAATTCGACCACATTTGTAATCGAACATGGATTGCAGGCGAATGAGGCGACATATTGCAGCAAATTTAACGTTGATCTACTCATACTTACATAAATAACCCAAAAATCACAAAACATTTGGAATCGGTGACAGTAAATTTTAGCCGTTCAAAATAAGTAAGGCTAACCATCAGGGATTTTCGCAAAAGATTGAAAACTTTTTATTGTTGAAATTCTGGTTCAAAATGATTATAGGTAATGTATACAACATGTTAAGCCTGAAACTACCGGTAGGATGCGTACGGAACGTGCGGTTATTGCAAGTTTCGAATTTTGAAATTCGACCACATTTGTAATCGAACATGGATTGCAGGCGAATGAGGCGACATATTGCAGCAAATTTAACGTTGATCTACTCATACTTACATAAATAACCCAAAAATCACAAAACATTTGGAATCGGTGACAATAAATTTTAGCCGTTCAAAATAAGTAAGGCTAACCATCAGGGATTTTCGCAAAAAATTGAAAACTTTTTATTGTTGAAATTCCGGTTCAAAATGATTATAGGTAATGTATTCAACATGTTAAGCCTGAAACTACCGGTAGAATGCGTACGGAACGTGCAGTTATTGCAAGTTTCGAATTTTGAAATTCGACCACATTTGTAATCGAACATGGATTGCAGGCGAATGAGGCGACATATTGCAGCAAATTTAACGTTGATCTACTCATACTTACATAAATAACCCAAAAATCACAAAACATTTGGAATCGGTGACAATAAATTTTAGCCGTTCAAAATAAGTAAGGCTAACCATCAGGGATTTTCGCAAAAAATTGAAAACTTTTTATTGTTGAAATTCCGGTTCAAAATGATTATAGGTAATGTATACAACATGTTTAGCCCGAAACTACCGGTAGGATGCGTACGGAACGTGCGGTTATTGCAAGTTTTGAATTTTGAAATTCGACCACATTTGTAATCGAACATGGATTGCAGGCGAATGAGGTGACATATTGCAGCAAATTTAACGTTTATCTACTCATACTTACATAAATAACCGAAAAATCACAAAACATTTGGAATCGGTGACAGTAAATTTTAGCCGTTCAAAATAAGTAAGGCTAACCATCAGGGATTTTCGCAAAAAATTGAAAACTTTTTATTGTTGAAATTCCGGTTCAAAATGATTATAGGTAATGTATACAACATGTTTAGCCCGAAACTACCGGTAGGATGCGTACGGAACGTGCGGTTATTGCAAGTTTTGAATTTTGAAATTCGACCACATTTGTAATCGAACATGGATTGCAGGCGAATGAGGCGACATATTGCAGCAAATTTAACGTTGATCTACTCATACTTACATAAATAACCCAAAAATCACAAAACATTTGGAATCGGTGACAATAAATTTTAGCCGTTCAAAATAAGTAAGGCTAACCATCAGGGATTTTCGCAAAAAATTGAAAACTTTTTATTGTTGAAATTCCGGTTCAAAATGATTATAGGTAATGTATACAACATGTTTAGCCCGAAACTACCGGTAGGATGCGTACGGAACGTGCGGTTATTGCAAGTTTCGAATTTTGAAAATCGACCACATTTGTAATCGAACATGGATTGCAGGCGAATGAGGCGACATATTGCAGCAAATTTAACGTTGATCTACTCATACTTACATAAATAACCGAAAAATCACAAAACATTTGGAATCGGTGACAGTAAATTTTAGCCGTTCAAAATAAGTAAGGCTTACCATCAGGGATTTTCGCAAAAAATTGAAAACTTTTTATTGTTGAAATTCTGGTTCAAAATGATTATAGGTAATGTATACAACATGTTAAGCCTGAAACTACCGGTAGGATGCGTACGGAACGTGCGGTTATTGCAAATTTCGAATTTTGAAATTCGACCACATTTGTAATCGAACATGGATTGCAGGCGAATGAGGCGACATATTGCAGCAAATTTAACGTTGATCTACTCATACTTACATAAATAACCCAAAAATCACAAAACATTTGGAATCGGTGACAATAAATTTTAGCCGTTCAAAATAAGTAAGGCTAACCATCAGGGATTTTCGCAAAAAATTGAAAACTTTTTATTGTTGAAATTCCGGTTCAAAATGATTATAGGTAATGTATTCAACATGTTAAGCCTGAAACTACCGGTAGAATGCGTACGGAACGTGCAGTTATTGCAAGTTTCGAATTTTGAAATTCGACCACATTTGTAATCGAACATGGATTGCAGGCGAATGAGGCGACATATTGCAGCAAATTTAACGTTGATCTACTCATACTTACATAAATAACCCAAAAATCACAAAACATTTGGAATCGGTGACAATAAATTTTAGCCGTTCAAAATAAGTAAGGCTAACCATCAGGGATTTTCGCAAAAAATTGAAAACTTTTTATTGTTGAAATTCCGGTTCAAAATGATTATAGGTAATGTATACAATACAACATGTTTAGCCCGAAACTACCGGTAGGATGCGTACGGAACGTGCGGTTATTGCAAGTTTTGAATTTTGAAATTCGACCACATTTGTAATCGAACATGGATTGCAGGCGAATGAGGCGACATATTGCAGCAAATTTAACGTTGATCTACTCATACTTACATAAATAACCGAAAAATCACAAAACATTTGGAATCGGTGACAGTAAATTTTAGCCGTTCAAAATAAGTAAGGCTAACCATCAGGGATTTTCGCAAAAAATTGAAAACTTTTTATTGTTGAAATTCCGGTTCAAAATGATTATAGGTAATGTATACAACATGTTTAGCCCGAAACTACCGGTAGGATGCGTACGGAACGTGCGGTTATTGCAAGTTTTGAATTTTGAAATTCGACCACATTTGTAATCGAACATGGATTGCAGGCGAATGAGGCGACATATTGCAGCAAATTTAACGTTGATCTACTCATACTTACATAAATAACCGAAAAATCACAAAACATTTGGAATCGGTGACAGTAAATTTTAGCCGTTCAAAATAAGTAAGGCTAACATCAGGGATTTTCGCAAAAAATTGAAAACATTTTATTGTTGAAATTCTGGTTCAAAATGATTATAGGTAATGTATACAACATGTTAAGCCTGAAACTACCGGTAGGATGCGTACGGAACGTGCGGTTATTGCAAGTTTCGAATTTTGAAATTCGACCACATTTGTAATCGAACATGGATTGCAGGCGAATGAGGCGACATATTGCAGCAAATTTAACGTTTATCTACTCATACTTACATAAATAACCGAAAAATCACAAAACATTTGGAATCGGTGACAGTAAATTTTAGCCGTTCAAAATAAGTAAGGCTAACCATCAGGGATTTTCGCAAAAAATTGAAAACTTTTTATTGTTGAAATTCCGGTTCGAAATGATTATAGGTAATGTATACAATACAACATGTTTAGCCCGAAACTACCGGTAGGATGCGTACGGAACGTGCAGTTATTGCAAATTTCGAATTTTGAAATTCGACCACATTTGTAATCGAACATGGATTGCAGGCGAATGAGGCGACATATTGCAGCAAATTTAACGTTGATCTACTCATACTTACATAAATAACCGAAAAATCACAAAACATTTGGAATCGGTGACAGTAAATTTTAGCCGTTCAAAATAAGTAAGGCTAACCATCAGGGATTTTCGCAAAAGATTGAAAACTTTTTATTGTTGAAATTCCGGTTCAAAATGATTATAGGTAATGTATACAACATGTTAAGCCTGAAACTACCGGTAGGATGCGTACGGAACGTGCGGTTATTGCAAGTTTCGAATTTTGAAATTCGACCACATTTGTAATCGAACATGGATTGCAGGCGAATGAGGCGACATATTGCAGCAAATTTAACGTTGATCTACTCATACTTACATAAATAACCCAAAAATCACAAAACATTTGGAATCGGTGACAGTAAATTTTAGCCGTTCAAAATAAGTAAGGCTAACCATCAGGGATTTTCGCAAAAAATTGAAAACTTTTTATTGTTGAAATTCCGGTTCAAAATGATTATAGGTAATGTATACAACATGTTTAGCCTGAAACTACCGGTAGGATGCGTACGGAACGTGCGGTTATTGCAAGTTTTGAATTTTGAAATTCGACCACATTTGTAATCGAACATGGATTGCAGGCGAATGAAGCGACATATTGCAGCAAATTTAACGTTGATCTACTCATACTTACATAAATAACCGAAAAATCACAAAACATTTGGAATCGGTGACAGTAAATTTTAGCCGTTCAAAATAAGTAAGGCTAACCATCAGGGATTTTCGCAAAAAATTGAAAACTTTTTATTGTTGAAATTCCGGTTCAAAATGATTATAGGTAATGTATACAACATGTTTAGCCCGAAACTACCGGTAGGATGCGTACGGAACGTGCGGTTATTGCAAGTTTTGAATTTTGAAATTCGACCACATTTGTAATCGAACATGGATTGCAGGCGAATGAGGCGACATATTGCAGCAAATTTAACGTTGATCTACTCATACTTACATAAATAACCCAAAAATCACAAAACATTTGGAATCGGTGACAATAAATTTTAGCCGTTCAAAATAAGTAAGGCTAACCATCAGGGATTTTCGCAAAAAATTGAAAACTTTTTATTGTTGAAATTCTGGTTCAAAATGATTATAGGTAATGTATACAACATGTTAAGCCTGAAACTACCGGTAGGATGCGTACGGAACGTGCGGTTATTGCAAATTTCGAATTTTGAAATTCGACCACATTTGTAATCGAACATGGATTGCAGGCGAATGAGGCGACATATTGCAGCAAATTTAACGTTGATCTACTCATACTTACATAAATAACCCAAAAATCACAAAACATTTGGAATCGGTGACAATAAATTTTAGCCGTTCAAAATAAGTAAGGCTAACCATCAGGGATTTTCGCAAAAAATTGAAAACTTTTTATTGTTGAAATTCCGGTTCAAAATGATTATAGGTAATGTATTCAACATGTTAAGCCTGAAACTACCGGTAGAATGCGTACGGAACGTGCAGTTATTGCAAGTTTCGAATTTTGAAATTCGACCACATTTGTAATCGAACATGGATTGCAGGCGAATGAGGCGACATATTGCAGCAAATTTAACGTTGATCTACTCATACTTACATAAATAACCCAAAAATCACAAAACATTTGGAATCGGTGACAATAAATTTTAGCCGTTCAAAATAAGTAAGGCTAACCATCAGGGATTTTCGCAAAAAATTGAAAACTTTTTATTGTTGAAATTCCGGTTCAAAATGATTATAGGTAATGTATACAATACAACATGTTTAGCCCGAAACTACCGGTAGGATGCGTACGGAACGTGCGGTTATTGCAAGTTTTGAATTTTGAAATTCGACCACATTTGTAATCGAACATGGATTGCAGGCGAATGAGGCGACATATTGCAGCAAATTTAACGTTGATCTACTCATACTTACATAAATAACCGAAAAATCACAAAACATTTGGAATCGGTGACAGTAAATTTTAGCCGTTCAAAATAAGTAAGGCTAACCATCAGGGATTTTCGCAAAAAATTGAAAACTTTTTATTGTTGAAATTCCGGTTCAAAATGATTATAGGTAATGTATACAACATGTTTAGCCCGAAACTACCGGTAGGATGCGTACGGAACGTGCGGTTATTGCAAGTTTTGAATTTTGAAATTCGACCACATTTGTAATCGAACATGGATTGCAGGCGAATGAGGCGACATATTGCAGCAAATTTAACGTTGATCTACTCATACTTACATAAATAACCGAAAAATCACAAAACATTTGGAATCGGTGACAGTAAATTTTAGCCGTTCAAAATAAGTAAGGCTAACATCAGGGATTTTCGCAAAAAATTGAAAACTTTTTATTGTTGAAATTCTGGTTCAAAATGATTATAGGTAATGTATACAACATGTTAAGCCTGAAACTACCGGTAGGATGCGTACGGAACGTGCGGTTATTGCAAGTTTCGAATTTTGAAATTCGACCACATTTGTAATCGAACATGGATTGCAGGCGAATGAGGCGACATATTGCAGCAAATTTAACGTTTATCTACTCATACTTACATAAATAACCGAAAAATCACAAAACATTTGGAATCGGTGACAGTAAATTTTAGCCGTTCAAAATAAGTAAGGCTAACCATCAGGGATTTTCGCAAACAATTGAAAACTTTTTATTGTTGAAATTCCGGTTCAAAATGATTATAGGTAATGTATACAACATGTTTAGCCCGAAACTACCGGTAGGATGCGTACGGAACGTGCGGTTATTGCAAGTTTCGAATTATGAAATTCGTCCACATTTGTAATCGAACATGGATTGCAGGCGAATCTACTCATACTTACATAAATAACCCAAAAATCACAAAACATTTGGAATCGGTGACAATAAATTTTAGCCGTTCAAAATAAGTAAGGCTAACCATCAGGGATTTTCGCAAACAATTGAAAACTTTTTATTGTTGAAATTCCGGTTCAAAATGATTATAGGTAATGTATACAACATGTTTAGCCCGAAACTACCGGTAGGATGCGTACGGAACGTGCGGTTATTGCAAGTTTCGAATTATGAAATTCGTCCACATTTGTAATCGAACATGGATTGCAGGCGAATGAGGCGACTTATTGCAGCAAATTTAACGTTGATCTACTCATACTTACATAAATAACCCAAAAATCACAAAACATTTGGAATCGGTGACAATAAATTTTAGCCGTTCAAAATAAGTAAGGCTAACCATCAGGGATTTTCGCAAACAATTGAAAACTTTTTATTGTTGAAATTCCGGTTCAAAATGATTATAGGTAATGTATACAACATGTTTAGCCCGAAACTACCGGTAGGATGCGTACGGAACGTGCGGTTATTGCAAGTTTCGAATTATGAAATTCGTCCACATTTGTAATCGAACATGGATTGCAGGCGAATCTACTCATACTTACATAAATAACCCAAAAATCACAAAACATTTGGAATCGGTGACAATAAATTTTAGCCGTTCAAAATAAGTAAGGCTAACCATCAGGGATTTTCGCAAACAATTGAAAACTTTTTATTGTTGAAATTCCGGTTCAAAATGATTATAGGTAATGTATACAACATGTTTAGCCCGAAACTACCGGTAGGATGCGTACGGAACGTGCGGTTATTGCAAGTTTCGAATTATGAAATTCGTCCACATTTGTAATCGAACATGGATTGCAGGCGAATCTACTCATACTTACATAAATAACCCAAAAATCACAAAACATTTGGAATCGGTGACAATAAATTTTAGCCGTTCAAAATAAGTAAGGCTAACCATCAGGGATTTTCGCAAAAAATTGAAAACTTTTTATTGTTGAAATTCCGGTTCAAAATGATTATAGGTAATGTATACAACATGTTTAGCCCGAAACTACCGGTAGGATGCGTACGGAACGTGCAGTTATTGCAAGTTTCGAATTTTGAAATTCGACCACATTTGTAATCGAACATGGATTGCAGGCGAATGAGGCGACATATTGCAGCAAATTTAACGTTGATCTACTCATACTTACATAAATAACCGAAAAATCACAAAACATTTGGAATCGGTGACAGTAAATTTTAGCCGTTCAAAATAAGTAAGGCTAACCATCAGGGATTTTCGCAAAAAATTGAAAACTTTTTATTGTTGAAATTCCGGTTCGAAATGATTATAGGTAATGTATACAATACAACATGTTTAGCCCGAAACTACCGGTAGGATGCGTACGGAACGTGCAGTTATTGCAAATTTCGAATTTTGAAATTCGACCACATTTGTAATCGAACATGGATTGCAGGCGAATGAGGCGACATATTGCAGCAAATTTAACGTTGATCTACTCATACTTACATAAATAACCGAAAAATCACAAAACATTTGGAATCGGTGACAGTAAATTTTAGCCGTTCAAAATAAGTAAGGCTAACCATCAGGGATTTTCGCAAAAGATTGAAAACTTTTTATTGTTGAAATTCCGGTTCAAAATGATTATAGGTAATGTATACAACATGTTAAGCCTGAAACTACCGGTAGGATGCGTACGGAACGTGCGGTTATTGCAAGTTTCGAATTTTGAAATTCGACCACATTTGTAATCGAACATGGATTGCAGGCGAATGAGGCGACATATTGCAGCAAATTTAACGTTGATCTACTCATACTTACATAAATAACCCAAAAATCACAAAACATTTGGAATCGGTGACAGTAAATTTTAGCCGTTCAAAATAAGTAAGGCTAACCATCAGGGATTTTCGCAAAAAATTGAAAACTTTTTATTGTTGAAATTCCGGTTCAAAATGATTATAGGTAATGTATACAACATGTTTAGCCTGAAACTACCGGTAGGATGCGTACGGAACGTGCGGTTATTGCAAGTTTTGAATTTTGAAATTCGACCACATTTGTAATCGAACATGGATTGCAGGCGAATGAAGCGACATATTGCAGCAAATTTAACGTTGATCTACTCATACTTACATAAATAACCGAAAAATCACAAAACATTTGGAATCGGTGACAGTAAATTTTAGCCGTTCAAAATAAGTAAGGCTAACCATCAGGGATTTTCGCAAAAAATTGAAAACTTTTTATTGTTGAAATTCCGGTTCAAAATGATTATAGGTAATGTATACAACATGTTTAGCCCGAAACTACCGGTAGGATGCGTACGGAACGTGCGGTTATTGCAAGTTTTGAATTTTGAAATTCGACCACATTTGTAATCGAACATGGATTGCAGGCGAATGAGGCGACATATTGCAGCAAATTTAACGTTGATCTACTCATACTTACATAAATAACCCAAAAATCACAAAACATTTGGAATCGGTGACAGTAAATTTTAGCCGTTCAAAATAAGTAAGGCTAACCATCAGGGATTTTCGCAAAAAATTGAAAACTTTTTATTGTTGAAATTCCGGTTCAAAATGATTATAGGTAATGTATACAACATGTTTAGCCTGAAACTACCGGTAGGATGCGTACGGAACGTGCGGTTATTGCAAGTTTTGAATTTTGAAATTCGACCACATTTGTAATCGAACATGGATTGCAGGCGAATGAAGCGACATATTGCAGCAAATTTAACGTTGATCTACTCATACTTACATAAATAACCGAAAAATCACAAAACATTTGGAATCGGTGACAGTAAATTTTAGCCGTTCAAAATAAGTAAGGCTAACCATCAGGGATTTTCGCAAAAAATTGAAAACTTTTTATTGTTGAAATTCTGGTTCAAAATGATTATAGGTAATGTATACAACATGTTTAGCCCGAAACTACCGGTAGAATGCGTACGGAACGTGCGGTTATTGCAAGTTTCGAATTTTGAAATTCGACAACATTTGTAATCGAACATGGATTGCAGGCGAATGAGGCGACATATTGCAGCAAATTTAACGTTGATCTACTCATACTTACATAAATAACCGAAAAATCACAAAACATTTGGAATCGGTGACAGTAAATTTTAGCCGTTCAAAATAAGTAAGGCTAACCATCAGGGATTTTCGCAAAAAATTGAAAACTTTTTATTGTTGAAATTCCGGTTCAAAATGATTATAGGTAATGTATACAACATGTTTAGCCCGAAACTACCGGTAGAATGCGTACGGAACGTGCGGTTATTGCAAGTTTCGAATTTTGAAATTCGACAACATTTGTAATCGAACATGGATTGCAGGCGAATGAGGCGACATATTGCAGCAAATTTAACGTTGATCTACTCATACTTACATAAATAACCGAAAAATCACAAAACATTTGGAATCGGTGACAGTAAATTTTAGCCGTTCAAAATAAGTAAGGCTAACCATCAGGGATTTTCGCAAAAAATTGAAAACTTTTTATTGTTGAAATTCTGGTTCAAAATGATTATAGGTAATGTATACAACATGTTTAGCCCGAAACTACCGGTAGAATGCGTACGGAACGTGCGGTTATTGCAAGTTTCGAATTTTGAAATTCGACCACATTTGTAATCGAACATGGATTGCAGGCGAATGAGGCGACATATTGCAGCAAATTTAACGTTGATCTACTCATACTTACATAAATAACCCAAAAATCACAAAACATTTGGAATCGGTGACAATAAATTTTAGCCGTTCAAAATAAGTAAGGCTAACCATCAGGGATTTTCGCAAAAAATTGAAAACTTTTTATTGTTGAAATTCTGGTTCAAAATGATTATAGGTAATGTATACAACATGTTTAGCCCGAAACTACCGGTAGAATGCGTACGGAACGTGCGGTTATTGCAAGTTTCGAATTTTGAAATTCGACAACATTTGTAATCGAACATGGATTGCAGGCGAATGAGGCGACATATTGCAGCAAATTTAACGTTGATCTACTCATACTTACATAAATAACCGAAAAATCACAAAACATTTGGAATCGGTGACAGTAAATTTTAGCCGTTCAAAATAAGTAAGGCTAACCATCAGGGATTTTCGCAAAAAATTGAAAACTTTTTATTGTTGAAATTCCGGTTCAAAATGATTATAGGTAATGTATACAACATGTTTAGCCCGAAACTACCGGTAGGATGCGTACGGAACGTGCGGTTATTGCAAGTTTCGAATTTTGAAATTCGACCACATTTGTAATCGAACATGGATTGCAGGCGAATGAGGCGACATATTGCAGCAAATTTAACGTTGATCTACTCATACTTACATAAATAACCGAAAAATCACAAAACATTTGGAATCGGTGACAGTAAATTTTAGCCGTTCAAAATAAGTAAGGCTAACCATCAGGGATTTTCGCAAAAAATTGAAAACTTTTTATTGTTGAAATTCCGGTTCGAAATGATTATAGGTAATGTATACAATACAACATGTTTAGCCCGAAACTACCGGTAGGATGCGTACGGAACGTGCAGTTATTGCAAATTTCGAATTTTGAAATTCGACCACATTTGTAATCGAACATGGATTGCAGGCGAATGAGGCGACATATTGCAGCAAATTTAACGTTGATCTACTCATACTTACATAAATAACCGAAAAATCACAAAACATTTGGAATCGGTGACAGTAAATTTTAGCCGTTCAAAATAAGTAAGGCTAACCATCAGGGATTTTCGCAAAAGATTGAAAACTTTTTATTGTTGAAATTCCGGTTCAAAATGATTATAGGTAATGTATACAACATGTTAAGCCTGAAACTACCGGTAGGATGCGTACGGAACGTGCGGTTATTGCAAGTTTCGAATTTTGAAATTCGACCACATTTGTAATCGAACATGGATTGCAGGCGAATGAGGCGACATATTGCAGCAAATTTAACGTTGATCTACTCATACTTACATAAATAACCCAAAAATCACAAAACATTTGGAATCGGTGACAGTAAATTTTAGCCGTTCAAAATAAGTAAGGCTAACCATCAGGGATTTTCGCAAAAAATTGAAAACTTTTTATTGTTGAAATTCCGGTTCAAAATGATTATAGGTAATGTATACAACATGTTTAGCCTGAAACTACCGGTAGGATGCGTACGGAACGTGCGGTTATTGCAAGTTTTGAATTTTGAAATTCGACCACATTTGTAATCGAACATGGATTGCAGGCGAATGAAGCGACATATTGCAGCAAATTTAACGTTGATCTACTCATACTTACATAAATAACCGAAAAATCACAAAACATTTGGAATCGGTGACAGTAAATTTTAGCCGTTCAAAATAAGTAAGGCTAACCATCAGGGATTTTCGCAAAAAATTGAAAACTTTTTATTGTTGAAATTCCGGTTCAAAATGATTATAGGTAATGTATACAACATGTTTAGCCCGAAACTACCGGTAGGATGCGTACGGAACGTGCGGTTATTGCAAGTTTTGAATTTTGAAATTCGACCACATTTGTAATCGAACATGGATTGCAGGCGAATGAGGCGACATATTGCAGCAAATTTAACGTTGATCTACTCATACTTACATAAATAACCCAAAAATCACAAAACATTTGGAATCGGTGACAGTAAATTTTAGCCGTTCAAAATAAGTAAGGCTAACCATCAGGGATTTTCGCAAAAAATTGAAAACTTTTTATTGTTGAAATTCCGGTTCAAAATGATTATAGGTAATGTATACAACATGTTTAGCCTGAAACTACCGGTAGGATGCGTACGGAACGTGCGGTTATTGCAAGTTTTGAATTTTGAAATTCGACCACATTTGTAATCGAACATGGATTGCAGGCGAATGAAGCGACATATTGCAGCAAATTTAACGTTGATCTACTCATACTTACATAAATAACCGAAAAATCACAAAACATTTGGAATCGGTGACAGTAAATTTTAGCCGTTCAAAATAAGTAAGGCTAACCATCAGGGATTTTCGCAAAAAATTGAAAACTTTTTATTGTTGAAATTCTGGTTCAAAATGATTATAGATAATGTATACAACATGTTTAGCCCGAAACTACCGGTAGAATGCGTACGGAACGTGCGGTTATTGCAAGTTTCGAATTTTGAAATTCGACAACATTTGTAATCGAACATGGATTGCAGGCGAATGAGGCGACATATTGCAGCAAATTTAACGTTGATCTACTCATACTTACATAAATAACCGAAAAATCACAAAACATTTGGAATCGGTGACAGTAAATTTTAGCCGTTCAAAATAAGTAAGGCTAACCATCAGGGATTTTCGCAAAAAATTGAAAACTTTTTATTGTTGAAATTCCGGTTCAAAATGATTATAGGTAATGTATACAACATGTTTAGCCCGAAACTACCGGTAGAATGCGTACGGAACGTGCGGTTATTGCAAGTTTCGAATTTTGAAATTCGACAACATTTGTAATCGAACATGGATTGCAGGCGAATGAGGCGACATATTGCAGCAAATTTAACGTTGATCTACTCATACTTACATAAATAACCGAAAAATCACAAAACATTTGGAATCGGTGACAGTAAATTTTAGCCGTTCAAAATAAGTAAGGCTAACCATCAGGGATTTTCGCAAAAAATTGAAAACTTTTTATTGTTGAAATTCTGGTTCAAAATGATTATAGGTAATGTATACAACATGTTTAGCCCGAAACTACCGGTAGAATGCGTACGGAACGTGCGGTTATTGCAAGTTTCGAATTTTGAAATTCGACCACATTTGTAATCGAACATGGATTGCAGGCGAATGAGGCGACATATTGCAGCAAATTTAACGTTGATCTACTCATACTTACATAAATAACCCAAAAATCACAAAACATTTGGAATCGGTGACAATAAATTTTAGCCGTTCAAAATAAGTAAGGCTAACCATCAGGGATTTTCGCAAAAAATTGAAAACTTTTTATTGTTGAAATTCTGGTTCAAAATGATTATAGGTAATGTATACAACATGTTTAGCCCGAAACTACCGGTAGAATGCGTACGGAACGTGCGGTTATTGCAAGTTTCGAATTTTGAAATTCGACAACATTTGTAATCGAACATGGATTGCAGGCGAATGAGGCGACATATTGCAGCAAATTTAACGTTGATCTACTCATACTTACATAAATAACCGAAAAATCACAAAACATTTGGAATCGGTGACAGTAAATTTTAGCCGTTCAAAATAAGTAAGGCTAACCATCAGGGATTTTCGCAAAAAATTGAAAACTTTTTATTGTTGAAATTCCGGTTCAAAATGATTATAGGTAATGTATACAACATGTTTAGCCCGAAACTACCGGTAGGATGCGTACGGAACGTGCGGTTATTGCAAGTTTTGAATTTTGAAATTCGACCACATTTGTAATCGAACATGGATTGCAGGCGAATGAGGCGACATATTGCAGCAAATTTAACGTTGATCTACTCATACTTACATAAATAACCCAAAAATCACAAAACATTTGGAATCGGTGACAATAAATTTTAGCCGTTCAAAATAAGTAAGGCTAACCATCAGGGATTTTCGCAAAAAATTGAAAACTTTTTATTGTTGAAATTCTGGTTCAAAATGATTATAGGTAATGTATACAACATGTTTAGCCCGAAACTACCGGTAGAATGCGTACGGAACGTGCGGTTATTGCAAGTTTCGAATTTTGAAATTCGACAACATTTGTAATCGAACATGGATTGCAGGCGAATGAGGCGACATATTGCAGCAAATTTAACGTTGATCTACTCATACTTACATAAATAACCGAAAAATCACAAAACATTTGGAATCGGTGACAGTAAATTTTAGCCGTTCAAAATAAGTAAGGCTAACCATCAGGGATTTTCGCAAAAAATTGAAAACTTTTTATTGTTGAAATTCCGGTTCAAAATGATTATAGGTAATGTATACAACATGTTTAGCCCGAAACTACCGGTAGAATGCGTACGGAACGTGCGGTTATTGCAAGTTTCGAATTTTGAAATTCGACAACATTTGTAATCGAACATGGATTGCAGGCGAATGAGGCGACATATTGCAGCAAATTTAACGTTGATCTACTCATACTTACATAAATAACCGAAAAATCACAAAACATTTGGAATCGGTGACAGTAAATTTTAGCCGTTCAAAATAAGTAAGGCTAACCATCAGGGATTTTCGCAAAAAATTGAAAACTTTTTATTGTTGAAATTCTGGTTCAAAATGATTATAGGTAATGTATACAACATGTTTAGCCCGAAACTACCGGTAGAATGCGTACGGAACGTGCGGTTATTGCAAGTTTCGAATTTTGAAATTCGACCACATTTGTAATCGAACATGGATTGCAGGCGAATGAGGCGACATATTGCAGCAAATTTAACGTTGATCTACTCATACTTACATAAATAACCCAAAAATCACAAAACATTTGGAATCGGTGACAATAAATTTTAGCCGTTCAAAATAAGTAAGGCTAACCATCAGGGATTTTCGCAAAAAATTGAAAACTTTTTATTGTTGAAATTCTGGTTCAAAATGATTATAGGTAATGTATACAACATGTTTAGCCCGAAACTACCGGTAGAATGCGTACGGAACGTGCGGTTATTGCAAGTTTCGAATTTTGAAATTCGACAACATTTGTAATCGAACATGGATTGCAGGCGAATGAGGCGACATATTGCAGCAAATTTAACGTTGATCTACTCATACTTACATAAATAACCGAAAAATCACAAAACATTTGGAATCGGTGACAGTAAATTTTAGCCGTTCAAAATAAGTAAGGCTAACCATCAGGGATTTTCGCAAAAAATTGAAAACTTTTTATTGTTGAAACTCCGGTTCAAAATGATTATAGGTAATGTATACAACATGTTTAGCCCGAAACTACCGGTAGGATGCGTACGGAACGTGCGGTTATTGCAAGTTTTGAATTTTGAAATTCGACCACATTTGTAATCGAACATGGATTGCAGGCGAATGAGGCGACATATTGCAGCAAATTTAACGTTGATCTACTCATACTTACATAAATAACCGAAAAATCACAAAACATTTGGAATCGGTGACAATAAATTTTAGCCGTTCAAAATAAGTAAGGCTAACCATCAGGGATTTTCGCAAAAAATTGAAAACTTTTTATTGTTGAAATTCCGGTTCAAAATGATTATAGGTAATGTATACAATACAACATGTTTAGCCCGAAACTACCGGTAGGATGCGTACGGAACGTGCGGTTATTGCAAGTTTTGAATTTTGAAATTCGACCACATTTGTAATCGAACATGGATTGCAGGCGAATGAGGCGACATATTGCAGCAAATTTAACGTTGATCTACTCATACTTACATAAATAACCGAAAAATCACAAAACATTTGGAATCGGTGACAGTAAATTTTAGCCGTTCAAAATAAGTAAGGCTAACCATCAGGGATTTTCGCAAAAAATTGAAAACTTTTTATTGTTGAAATTCCGGTTCAAAATGATTATAGGTAATGTATACAACATGTTTAGCCCGAAACTACCGGTAGGATGCGTACGGAACGTGCGGTTATTGCAAGTTTTGAATTTTGAAATTCGACCACATTTGTAATCGAACATGGATTGCAGGCGAATGAGGCGACATATTGCAGCAAATTTAACGTTGATCTACTCATACTTACATAAATAACCGAAAAATCACAAAACATTTGGAATCGGTGACAGTAAATTTTAGCCGTTCAAAATAAGTAAGGCTAACATCAGGGATTTTCGCAAAAAATTGAAAACTTTTTATTGTTGAAATTCTGGTTCAAAATGATTATAGGTAATGTATACAACATGTTAAGCCTGAAACTACCGGTAGGATGCGTACGGAACGTGCGGTTATTGCAAGTTTCGAATTTTGAAATTCGACCACATTTGTAATCGAACATGGATTGCAGGCGAATGAGGCGACATATTGCAGCAAATTTAACGTTTATCTACTCATACTTACATAAATAACCGAAAAATCACAAAACATTTGGAATCGGTGACAGTAAATTTTAGCCGTTCAAAATAAGTAAGGCTAACCATCAGGGATTTTCGCAAAAAATTGAAAACTTTTTATTGTTGAAATTCCGGTTCGAAATGATTATAGGTAATGTATACAATACAACATGTTTAGCCCGAAACTACCGGTAGGATGCGTACGGAACGTGCAGTTATTGCAAATTTCGAATTTTGAAATTCGACCACATTTGTAATCGAACATGGATTGCAGGCGAATGAGGCGACATATTGCAGCAAATTTAACGTTGATCTACTCATACTTACATAAATAACCGAAAAATCACAAAACATTTGGAATCGGTGACAGTAAATTTTAGCCGTTCAAAATAAGTAAGGCTAACCATCAGGGATTTTCGCAAAAGATTGAAAACTTTTTATTGTTGAAATTCCGGTTCAAAATGATTATAGGTAATGTATACAACATGTTAAGCCTGAAACTACCGGTAGGATGCGTACGGAACGTGCGGTTATTGCAAGTTTCGAATTTTGAAATTCGACCACATTTGTAATCGAACATGGATTGCAGGCGAATGAGGCGACATATTGCAGCAAATTTAACGTTGATCTACTCATACTTACATAAATAACCCAAAAATCACAAAACATTTGGAATCGGTGACAGTAAATTTTAGCCGTTCAAAATAAGTAAGGCTAACCATCAGGGATTTTCGCAAAAAATTGAAAACTTTTTATTGTTGAAATTCCGGTTCAAAATGATTATAGGTAATGTATACAACATGTTTAGCCTGAAACTACCGGTAGGATGCGTACGGAACGTGCGGTTATTGCAAGTTTTGAATTTTGAAATTCGACCACATTTGTAATCGAACATGGATTGCAGGCGAATGAAGCGACATATTGCAGCAAATTTAACGTTGATCTACTCATACTTACATAAATAACCGAAAAATCACAAAACATTTGGAATCGGTGACAGTAAATTTTAGCCGTTCAAAATAAGTAAGGCTAACCATCAGGGATTTTCGCAAAAAATTGAAAACTTTTTATTGTTGAAATTCCGGTTCAAAATGATTATAGGTAATGTATACAACATGTTTAGCCCGAAACTACCGGTAGGATGCGTACGGAACGTGCGGTTATTGCAAGTTTTGAATTTTGAAATTCGACCACATTTGTAATCGAACATGGATTGCAGGCGAATGAAGCGACATATTGCAGCAAATTTAACGTTGATCTACTCATACTTACATAAATAACCCAAAAATCACAAAACATTTGGAATCGGTGACAGTAAATTTTAGCCGTTCAAAATAAGTAAGGCTAACCATCAGGGATTTTCGCAAAAAATTGAAAACTTTTTATTGTTGAAATTCCGGTTCAAAATGATTATAGGTAATGTATACAACATGTTTAGCCCGAAACTACCGGTAGGATGCGTACGGAACGTGCAGTTATTACAAGTTTCGAATTTTGAAATTCGACAACATTTGTAATCGAACATGGATTGCAGGCGAATGAGGCGACATATTGCAGCAAATTTAACGTTGATCTACTCATACTTACATAAATAACCCAAAAATCACAAAACATTTGGAATCGGTGACAATAAATTTTAGCCGTTCAAAATAAGTAAGGCTAACCATCAGGGATTTTCGCAAAAAATTGAAAACTTTTTATTGTTGAAATTCTGGTTCAAAATGATTATAGGTAATGTACACAACATGTTTAGCCCGAAACTACCGGTAGAATGCGTACGGAACGTGCGGTTATTGCAAGTTTCGAATTTTGAAATTCGACAACATTTGTAATCGAACATGGATTGCAGGCGAATGAGGCGACATATTGCAGCAAATTTAACGTTGATCTACTCATACTTACATAAATAACCGAAAAATCACAAAACATTTGGAATCGGTGACAATAAATTTTAGCCGTTCAAAATAAGTAAGGCTAACCATCAGGGATTTTCGCAAAAAATTGAAAACTTTTTATTGTTGAAATTCTGGTTCAAAATGATTATAGGTAATGTATACAACATGTTTAGCCCGAAACTACCGGTAGAATGCGTACGGAACGTGCGGTTATTGCAAGTTTCGAATTTTGAAATTCGACAACATTTGTAATCGAACATGGATTGCAGGCGAATGAGGCGACATATTGCAGCAAATTTAACGTTGATCTACTCATACTTACATAAATAACCGAAAAATCACAAAACATTTGGAATCGGTGACAGTAAATTTTAGCCGTTCAAAATAAGTAAGGCTAACCATCAGGGATTTTCGCAAAAAATTGAAAACTTTTTATTGTTGAAATTCCGGTTCAAAATGATTATAGGTAATGTATACAACATGTTTAGCCCGAAACTACCGGTAGGATGCGTACGGAACGTGCGGTTATTGCAAGTTTTGAATTTTGAAATTCGACCACATTTGTAATCGAACATGGATTGCAGGCGAATGAGGCGACATATTGCAGCAAATTTAACGTTGATCTACTCATACTTACATAAATAACCCAAAAATCACAAAACATTTGGAATCGGTGACAATAAATTTTAGCCGTTCAAAATAAGTAAGGCTAACCATCAGGGATTTTCGCAAAAAATTGAAAACTTTTTATTGTTGAAATTCTGGTTCAAAATGATTATAGGTAATGTATACAACATGTTTAGCCCGAAACTACCGGTAGAATGCGTACGGAACGTGCGGTTATTGCAAGTTTCGAATTTTGAAATTCGACAACATTTGTAATCGAACATGGATTGCAGGCGAATGAGGCGACATATTGCAGCAAATTTAACGTTGATCTACTCATACTTACATAAATAACCCAAAAATCACAAAACATTTGGAATCGGTGACAATAAATTTTAGCCGTTCAAAATAAGTAAGGCTAACCATCAGGGATTTTCGCAAAAAATTGAAAACTTTTTATTGTTGAAATTCTGGTTCAAAATGATTATAGGTAATGTATACAACATGTTTAGCCCGAAACTACCGGTAGAATGCGTACGGAACGTGCGGTTATTGCAAGTTTCGAATTTTGAAATTCGACAACATTTGTAATCGAACATGGATTGCAGGCGAATGAGGCGACATATTGCAGCAAATTTAACGTTGATCTACTCATACTTACATAAATAACCGAAAAATCACAAAACATTTGGAATCGGTGACAGTAAATTTTAGCCGTTCAAAATAAGTAAGGCTAACCATCAGGGATTTTCGCAAAAAATTGAAAACTTTTTATTGTTGAAATTCCGGTTCAAAATGATTATAGGTAATGTATACAACATGTTTAGCCCGAAACTACCGGTAGAATGCGTACGGAACGTGCGGTTATTGCAAGTTTCGAATTTTGAAATTCGACAACATTTGTAATCGAACATGGATTGCAGGCGAATGAGGCGACATATTGCAGCAAATTTAACGTTGATCTACTCATACTTACATAAATAACCGAAAAATCACAAAACATTTGGAATCGGTGACAGTAAATTTTAGCCGTTCAAAATAAGTAAGGCTAACCATCAGGGATTTTCGCAAAAAATTGAAAACTTTTTATTGTTGAAATTCTGGTTCAAAATGATTATAGGTAATGTATACAACATGTTTAGCCCGAAACTACCGGTAGAATGCGTACGGAACGTGCGGTTATTGCAAGTTTCGAATTTTGAAATTCGACCACATTTGTAATCGAACATGGATTGTAGGCGAATGAGGCGACATATTGCAGCAAATTTAACGTTGATCTACTCATACTTACATAAATAACCCAAAAATCACAAAACATTTGGAATCGGTGACAGTAAATTTTAGCCGTTCAAAATAAGTAAGGCATCAGGGATTTTCGCAAAAAATTGAAAACTTTTTATTGTTGAAATTCCGGTTCAAAATGATTATAGGTAATGTATACAACATGTTAAGCCTGAAACTACCGGTAGAATGCGTACGGAACGTGCGGTTATTGCAAGTTTCGAATTTTGAAATTCGACCACATTTGTAATCGAACATGGATTGCAGGCGAATGAGGCGACATATTGCAGCAAATTTAACGTTGATCTACTCATACTTACATAAATAACCGAAAAATCACAAAACATTTGGAATCGGTGACAATAAATTTTAGCCGTTCAAAATAAGTAAGGCTAACCATCAGGGATTTTCGCAAAAAATTGAAAACTTTTTATTGTTGAAATTCTGGTTCAAAATGATTATAGGTAATGTATACAACATGTTTAGCCCGAAACTACCGGTAGAATGCGTACGGAACGTGCGGTTATTGCAAGTTTCGAATTTTGAAATTCGACCACATTTGTAATCGAACATGGATTGCAGGCGAATGAGGCGACATATTGCAGCAAATTTAACGTTGATCTACTCATACTTACATAAATAACCGAAAAATCACAAAACATTTGGAATCGGTGACAGTAAATTTTAGCCGTTCAAAATAAGTAAGGCTAACCATCAGGGATTTTCGCAAAAAATTGAAAACTTTTTATTGTTGAAATTCCGGTTCAAAATGATTATAGGTAATGTATACAACATGTTTAGCCCGAAACTACCGGTAGGATGCGTACGGAACGTGCGGTTATTGCAAAATGATTATAGGTAATGTATACAACATGTTTAGCCCGAAACTACCGGTAGGATGCGTACGGAACGTGCGGTTATTGCAAGTTTCGAATTTTGAAATTCGACAACATTTGTAATCGAACATGGATTGCAGGCGAATGAGGCGACTTATTGCAGCAAATTTAACGTTGATCTACTCATACTTACATAAATAACCCAAAAATCACAAAACATTTGGAATCGGTGACAATAAATTTTAGCCGTTCAAAATAAGTAAGGCTAACCATCAGGGATTTTCGCAAACAATTGAAAACTTTTTATTGTTGAAATTCCGGTTCAAAATGATTATAGGTAATGTATACAACATGTTTAGCCCGAAACTACCGGTAGGATGCGTACGGAACGTGCGGTTATTGCAAGTTTCGAATTATGAAATTCGTCCACATTTGTAATCGAACATGGATTGCAGGCGAATGAGGCGACATATTGCAGCAAATTTAACGTTGATCTACTCATACTTACATAAATAACCCAAAAATCACAAAACATTTGGAATCGGTGACAATAAATTTTAGCCGTTCAAAATAAGTAAGGCTAACCATCAGGGATTTTCGCAAAAAATTGAAAACTTTTTATTGTTGAAATTCCGGTTCAAAATGATTATAGGTAATGTATACAACATGTTTAGCCCGAAACTACCGGTAGGATGCGTACGGAACGTGCGGTTATTGCAAGTTTCGAATTATGAAATTCGTCCACATTTGTAATCGAACATGGATTGCAGGCGAATGAGGCGACATATTGCAGCAAATTTAACGTTGATCTACTCATACTTACATAAATAACCCAAAAATCACAAAACATTTGGAATCGGTGACAATAAATTTTAGCCGTTCAAAATAAGTAAGGTAACCATCAGGGATTTTCGCAAAAAATTGAAAACTTTTTATTGTTGAAATTCCGGTTCAAAATGATTATAGGTAATGTATACAACATGTTTAGCCCGAAACTACCGGTAGGATGCGTACGGAACGTGCGGTTATTGCAAGTTTCGAATTATGAAATTCGTCCACATTTGTAATCGAACATGGATTGCAGGCGAATGAGGCGACTTATTGCAGCAAATTTAACGTTGATCTACTCATACTTACATAAATAACCCAAAAATCACAAAACATTTGGAATCGGTGACAATAAATTTTAGCCGTTCAAAATAAGTAAGGCTAACCATCAGGGATTTTCGCAAAAAATTGAAAACTTTTTATTGTTGAAATTCCGGTTCAAAATGATTATAGGTAATGTATACAACATGTTTAGCCCGAAACTACCGGTAGGATGCGTACGGAACGTGCGGTTATTGCAAGTTTCGAATTATGAAATTCGTCCACATTTGTAATCGAACATGGATTGCAGGCGAATGAGGCGACTTATTGCAGCAAATTTAACGTTGATCTACTCATACTTACATAAATAACCCAAAAATCACAAAACATTTGGAATCGGTGACAATAAATTTTAGCCGTTCAAAATAAGTAAGGCTGACCATCAGGGATTTTCGCAAAAAATTGAAAACTTTTTATTGTTGAAATTCCGGTTCAAAATGATTATAGGTAATGTATACAACATGTTTAGCCCGAAACTACCGGTAGGATGCGTACGGAACGTGCGGTTATTGCAAGTTTCGAATTATGAAATTCGTCCACATTTGTAATCGAACATGGATTGCAGGCGAATGAGGCGACTTATTGCAGCAAATTTAACGTTGATCTACTCATACTTACATAAATAACCCAAAAATCACAAAACATTTGGAATCGGTGACAATAAATTTTAGCCGTTCAAAATAAGTAAGGCTAACCATCAGGGATTTTCGCAAACAATTGAAAACTTTTTATTGTTGAAATTCCGGTTCAAAATGATTATAGGTAATGTATACAACATGTTTAGCCCGAAACTACCGGTAGGATGCGTACGGAACGTGCGGTTATTGCAAGTTTCGAATTATGAAATTCGTCCACATTTGTAATCGAACATGGATTGCAGGCGAATCTACTCATACTTACATAAATAACCCAAAAATCACAAAACATTTGGAATCGGTGACAATAAATTTTAGCCGTTCAAAATAAGTAAGGCTAACCATCAGGGATTTTCGCAAAAAATTGAAAACTTTTTATTGTTGAAATTCCGGTTCAAAATGATTATAGGTAATGTATACAACATGTTTAGCCCGAAACTACCGGTAGAATGCGTACGGAACGTGCGGTTATTGCAAGTTTCGAATTTTGAAATTCGACCACATTTGTAATCGAACATGGATTGCAGGCGAATGAGGCGACATATTGCAGCAAATTTAACGTTGATCTACTCATACTTACATAAATAACCGAAAAATCACAAAACATTTGGAATCGGTGACAGTAAATTTTAGCCGTTCAAAATAAGTAAGGCTAACCATCAGGGATTTTCGCAAAAAATTGAAAACTTTTTATTGTTGAAATTCCGGTTCAAAATGATTATAGGTAATGTATACAACATGTTTAGCCCGAAACTACCGGTAGGATGCGTACGGAACGTGCGGTTATTGCAAGTTTCGAATTTTGAAATTCGACCACATTTGTAATCGAACATGGATTGCAGGCGAATGAGGCGACATATTGCAGCAAATTTAACGTTGATCTACTTATACTTACATAAATAACCGAAAAATCACAAAACATTTGGAATCGGTGACAGTAAATTTTAGCCGTTCAAAATAAGTAAGGCTAACCATCAGGGATTTTCGCAAAAAATTGAAAACTTTTTATTGTTGAAATTCCGGTTCAAAATGATTATAGGTAATGTATACAATACAACATGTTTAGCCCGAAACTACCGGTAGGATGCGTACGGAACGTGAAGTTGTTGCAAGTTTCGAATTTTGAAATTCGACCACATTTGTAATCGAACATGGATTGCAGGCGAATGAGGCGACATATTGCAGCAAATTTAACGTTGATCTACTCATACTTACATAAATAACCGAAAAATCACAAAACATTTGGAATCGGTGACAGTAAATTTTAGCCGTTCAAAATAAGTAAGGCTAATCATCAGGGATTTTCGCAAAAAATTGAAAACTTTTTATTGTTGAAATTCCGGTTCAAAATGATTATAGGTAATGTATACAACATGTTTAGCCCGAAACTACCGGTAGGATGCGTACGGAACGTGCAGTTATTGCAAGTTTCGAATTTTGAAATTCGACCACATTTGTAATCGAACATGGATTGCAGGCGAATGAGGCGACATATTGCAGCAAATTTAACGTTGATCTACTCATACTTACATAAATAACCCAAAAATCACAAAACATTTGGAATCGGTGACAATAAATTTTAGCCGTTCAAAATAAGTAAGGCTAACCATCAGGGATTTTCGCAAACAATTGAAAACTTTTTATTGTTGAAATTCCGGTTCAAAATGATTATAGGTAATGTATACAACATGTTTAGCCCGAAACTACCGGTAGGATGCGTACGGAACGTGCGGTTATTGCAAGTTTCGAATTATGAAATTCGTCCACATTTGTAATCGAACATGGATTGCAGGCGAATGAGGCGACATATTGCAGCAAATTTAACGTTGATCTACTCATACTTACATAAATAACCCAAAAATCACAAAACATTTGGAATCGGTGACAATAAATTTTAGCCGTTCAAAATAAGTAAGGCTAACCATCAGGGATTTTCGCAAAAAATTGAAAACTTTTTATTGTTGAAATTCCGGTTCAAAATGATTATAGGTAATGTATACAACATGTTTAGCCCGAAACTACCGGTAGGATGCGTACGGAACGTGCGGTTATTGCAAGTTTCGAATTATGAAATTCGTCCACATTTGTAATCGAACATGGATTGCAGGCGAATGAGGCGACTTATTGCAGCAAATTTAACGTTGATCTACTCATACTTACATAAATAACCCAAAAATCACAAAACATTTGGAATCGGTGACAATAAATTTTAGCCGTTCAAAATAAGTAAGGCTGACCATCAGGGATTTTCGCAAAAAATTGAAAACTTTTTATTGTTGAAATTCCGGTTCAAAATGATTATAGGTAATGTATACAACATGTTTAGCCCGAAACTACCGGTAGGATGCGTACGGAACGTGCGGTTATTGCAAGTTTCGAATTATGAAATTCGTCCACATTTGTAATCGAACATGGATTGCAGGCGAATGAGGCGACTTATTGCAGCAAATTTAACGTTGATCTACTCATACTTACATAAATAACCCAAAAATCACAAAACATTTGGAATCGGTGACAATAAATTTTAGCCGTTCAAAATAAGTAAGGTAACCATCAGGGATTTTCGCAAAAAATTGAAAACTTTTTATTGTTGAAATTCCGGTTCAAAATGATTATAGGTAATGTATACAACATGTTTAGCCCGAAACTACCGGTAGGATGCGTACGGAACGTGCGGTTATTGCAAGTTTCGAATTATGAAATTCGTCCACATTTGTAATCGAACATGGATTGCAGGCGAATGAGGCGACTTATTGCAGCAAATTTAACGTTGATCTACTCATACTTACATAAATAACCCAAAAATCACAAAACATTTGGAATCGGTGACAATAAATTTTAGCCGTTCAAAATAAGTAAGGCTAACCATCAGGGATTTTCGCAAAAAATTGAAAACTTTTTATTGTTGAAATTCCGGTTCAAAATGATTATAGGTAATGTATACAACATGTTTAGCCCGAAACAACCGGTAGGATGCGTACGGAACGTGCGGTTATTGCAAGTTTCGAATTATGAAATTCGTCCACATTTGTAATCGAACATGGATTGCAGGCGAATGAGGCGACTTATTGCAGCAAATTTAACGTTGATCTACTCATACTTACATAAATAACCCAAAAATCACAAAACATTTGGAATCGGTGACAATAAATTTTAGCCGTTCAAAATAAGTAAGGCTAACCATCAGGGATTTTCGCAAACAATTGAAAACTTTTTATTGTTGAAATTCCGGTTCAAAATGATTATAGGTAATGTATACAACATGTTTAGCCCGAAACTACCGGTAGGATGCGTACGGAACGTGCGGTTATTGCAAGTTTCGAATTATGAAATTCGTCCACATTTGTAATCGAACATGGATTGCAGGCGAATGAGGCGACTTATTGCAGCAAATTTAACGTTGATCTACTCATACTTACATAAATAACCCAAAAATCACAAAACATTTGGAATCGGTGACAATAAATTTTAGCCGTTCAAAATAAGTAAGGCTAACATCAGGGATTTTCGCAAAAAATTGAAAACTTTTTATTGTTGAAATTCCGGTTCAAAATGATTATAGGTAATGTATACAACATGTTTAGCCCGAAACTACCGGTAGGATGCGTACGGAACGTGCGGTTATTGCAAGTTTCGAATTATGAAATTCGTCCACATTTGTAATCGAACATGGATTGCAGGCGAATGAGGCGACTTATTGCAGCAAATTTAACGTTGATCTACTCATACTTACATAAATAACCCAAAAATCACAAAACATTTGGAATCGGTGACAATAAATTTTAGCCGTTCAAAATAAGTAAGGTAACCATCAGGGATTTTCGCAAAAAATTGAAAACTTTTTATTGTTGAAATTCCGGTTCAAAATGATTATAGATAATGTATACAACATGTTTAGCCCGAAACTACCGGTAGGATGCGTACGGAACGTGCGGTTATTGCAAGTTTCGAATTATGAAATTCGTCCACATTTGTAATCGAACATGGATTGCAGGCGAATGAGGCGACTTATTGCAGCAAATTTAACGTTGATCTACTCATACTTACATAAATAACCCAAAAATCACAAAACATTTGGAATCGGTTACAATAAATTTTAGCCGTTCAAAATAAGTAAGGCTATCAGGGATTTTCGCAAAAAATTGAAAACTTTTTATTGTTGAAATTCCGGTTCAAAATGATTATAGGTAATGTATACAACATGTTTAGCCCGAAACTACCGGTAGGATGCGTACGGAACGTGCGGTTATTGCAAGTTTCGAATTATGAAATTCGTCCACATTTGTAATCGAACATGGATTGCAGGCGAATGAGGCGACTTATTGCAGCAAATTTAACGTTGATCTACTCATACTTACATAAATAACCCAAAAATCACAAAACATTTGGAATCGGTGACAATAAATTTTAGCCGTTCAAAATAAGTAAGGCTAACCATCAGGGATTTTCGCAAACAATTGAAAACTTTTTATTGTTGAAATTCCGGTTCAAAATGATTATAGGTAATGTATACAACATGTTTAGCCCGAAACTACCGGTAGGATGCGTACGGAACGTGCGGTTATTGCAAGTTTCGAATTATGAAATTCGTCCACATTTGTAATCGAACATGGATTGCAGGCGAATGAGGCGACTTATTGCAGCAAATTTAACGTTGATCTACTCATACTTACATAAATAACCCAAAAATCACAAAACATTTGGAATCGGTGACACTAAATTTTAGCCGTTCAAAATAAGTAAGGCTAACCATCAGGGATTTTCGCAAAAAATTGAAAACTTTTTATTGTTGAAATTCCGGTTCAAAATGATTATAGGTAATGTATACAACATGTTTAGCCCGAAACTACCGGTAGGATGCGTACGGAACGTGCGGTTATTGCAAGTTTCGAATTATGAAATTCGTCCACATTTGTAATCGAACATGGATTGCAGGCGAATGAGGCGACTTATTGCAGCAAATTTAACGTTGATCTACTCATACTTACATAAATAACCCAAAAATCACAAAACATTTGGAATCGGTGACAATAAATTTTAGCCGTTCAAAATAAGTAAGGTAACCATCAGGGATTTTCGCAAAAAATTGAAAACTTTTTATTGTTGAAATTCCGGTTCAAAATGATTATAGGTAATGTATACAACATGTTTAGCCCGAAACTACCGGTAGGATGCGTACGGAACGTGCGGTTATTGCAAGTTTCGAATTATGAAATTCGTCCACATTTGTAATCGAACATGGATTGCAGGCGAATGAGGCGACTTATTGCAGCAAATTTAACGTTGATCTACTCATACTTACATAAATAACCCAAAAATCACAAAACATTTGGAATCGGTGACAATAAATTTTAGCCGTTCAAAATAAGTAAGGCTAACCATCAGGGATTTTCGCAAACAATTGAAAACTTTTTATTGTTGAAATTCCGGTTCAAAATGATTATAGGTAATGTATACAACATGTTTAGCCCGAAACTACCGGTAGGATGCGTACGGAACGTGCGGTTATTGCAAGTTTCGAATTATGAAATTCGTCCACATTTGTAATCGAACATGGATTGCAGGCGAATGAGGCGACTTATTGCAGCAAATTTAACGTTGATCTACTCATACTTACATAAATAACCCAAAAATCACAAAACATTTGGAATCGGTGACAATAAATTTTAGCCGTTCAAAATAAGTAAGGCTGACCATCAGGGATTTTCGCAAAAAATTGAAAACTTTTTATTGTTGAAATTCCGGTTCAAAATGATTATAGGTAATGTATACAACATGTTTAGCCCGAAACTACCGGTAGGATGCGTACGGAACGTGCGGTTATTGCAAGTTTCGAATTATGAAATTCGTCCACATTTGTAATCGAACATGGATTGCAGGCGAATGAGGCGACTTATTGCAGCAAATTTAACGTTGATCTACTCATACTTACATAAATAACCCAAAAATCACAAAACATTTGGAATCGGTGACACTAAATTTTAGCCGTTCAAAATAAGTAAGGCTAACCCATCAGGGATTTTCGCAAAAAATTGAAAACTTTTTATTGTTGAAATTCCGGTTCAAAATGATTATAGGTAATGTATACAACATGTTTAGCCCGAAACTACCGGTAGGATGCGTACGGAACGTGCGGTTATTGCAAGTTTCGAATTATGAAATTCGTCCACATTTGTAATCGAACATGGATTGCAGGCGAATGAGGCGACTTATTGCAGCAAATTTAACGTTGATCTACTCATACTTACATAAATAACCCAAAAATCACAAAACATTTGGAATCGGTTACAATAAATTTTAGCCGTTCAAAATAAGTAAGGCTATCAGGGATTTTCGCAAAAAATTGAAAACTTTTTATTGTTGAAATTCCGGTTCAAAATGATTATAGGTAATGTATACAACATGTTTAGCCCGAAACTACCGGTAGGATGCGTACGGAACGTGCGGTTATTGCAAGTTTCGAATTATGAAATTCGTCCACATTTGTAATCGAACATGGATTGCAGGCGAATGAGGCGACTTATTGCAGCAAATTTAACGTTGATCTACTCATACTTACATAAATAACCCAAAAATCACAAAACATTTGGAATCGGTGACAATAAATTTTAGCCGTTCAAAATAAGTAAGGCTAACCATCAGGGATTTTCGCAAACAATTGAAAACTTTTTATTGTTGAAATTCCGGTTCAAAATGATTATAGGTAATGTATACAACATGTTTAGCCCGAAACTACCGGTAGGATGCGTACGGAACGTGCGGTTATTGCAAGTTTCGAATTATGAAATTCGTCCACATTTGTAATCGAACATGGATTGCAGGCGAATGAGGCGACTTATTGCAGCAAATTTAACGTTGATCTACTCATACTTACATAAATAACCCAAAAATCACAAAACATTTGGAATCGGTGACACTAAATTTTAGCCGTTCAAAATAAGTAAGGCTAACCATCAGGGATTTTCGCAAAAAATTGAAAACTTTTTATTGTTGAAATTCCGGTTCAAAATGATTATAGGTAATGTATACAACATGTTTAGCCCGAAACTACCGGTAGGATGCGTACGGAACGTGCGGTTATTGCAAGTTTCGAATTATGAAATTCGTCCACATTTGTAATCGAACATGGATTGCAGGCGAATGAGGCGACTTATTGCAGCAAATTTAACGTTGATCTACTCATACTTACATAAATAACCCAAAAATCACAAAACATTTGGAATCGGTGACAATAAATTTTAGCCGTTCAAAATAAGTAAGGCTAACCATCAGGGATTTTCGCAAACAATTGAAAACTTTTTATTGTTGAAATTCCGGTTCAAAATGATTATAGGTAATGTATACAACATGTTTAGCCCGAAACTACCGGTAGGATGCGTACGGAACGTGCGGTTATTGCAAGTTTCGAATTATGAAATTCGTCCACATTTGTAATCGAACATGGATTGCAGGCGAATGAGGCGACTTATTGCAGCAAATTTAACGTTGATCTACTCATACTTACATAAATAACCCAAAAATCACAAAACATTTGGAATCGGTGACACTAAATTTTAGCCGTTCAAAATAAGTAAGGCTAACCATCAGGGATTTTCGCAAAAAATTGAAAACTTTTTATTGTTGAAATTCCGGTTCAAAATGATTATAGGTAATGTATACAACATGTTTAGCCCGAAACTACCGGTAGGATGCGTACGGAACGTGCGGTTATTGCAAGTTTCGAATTATGAAATTCGTCCACATTTGTAATCGAACATGGATTGCAGGCGAATCTACTCATACTTACATAAATAACCCAAAAATCACAAAACATTTGGAATCGGTGACAATAAATTTTAGCCGTTCAAAATAAGTAAGGCTAACCATCAGGGATTTTCGCAAAAAATTGAAAACTTTTTATTGTTGAAATTCCGGTTCAAAATGATTATAGGTAATGTATACAACATGTTTAGCCCGAAACTACCGGTAGGATGCGTACGGAACGTGCGGTTATTGCAAGTTTCGAATTTTGAAATTCGACCACATTTGTAATCGAACATGGATTGCAGGCGAATGAGGCGACATATTGCAGCAAATTTAACGTTGATCTACTCATACATTTTTTTTGTGCATTTGTCTGTTTAAAAATATCGATTATTCAATCGACGATTACACAAAAACTGAACGTTGTTTCGGTCCAATTTAAACGCAGTATTATTCAAAATTAAATGACCTTTCATAATTGGTGCGACACTCCATGGTTTGGAACAAAAAAAATTTTTTTGTGCATTTGTCCTGGTAAAAATATCGATTATTCAATCGACGATTACGCACAAAACATTTGGAATCGGTGACAATAAATTTTAGCCGTTCAAAATAAGTAAGGCTAACCATCAGGGATTTTCGCAAAAAATTGAAAACTTTTTATTGTTGAAATTCCGGTTCAAAATGATTATAGGTAATGTATACAACATGTTTAGCCCGAAACTACCGGTAGGATGCGTACGGAACGTGCGGTTATTGCAAGTTTCGAATTTTGAAATTCGACCACATTTGTAATCGAACATGGATTGCAGGCGAATGAGGCGACATATTGCAGCAAATTTAACGTTGATCTACTCATACTTACATAAATAACCCAAAAATCACAAAACATTTGGAATCGGTGACAAAAAATTTTAGCCGTTCAAAATAAGTAAGGCTAACCATCAGGGATTTTCGCAAAAAATTGGAAACTTTTTATTGTTGAAATTCCGGTTCAAAATGATTATAGGTAATGTATACAACATGTTTAGCCCGAAACTACCGGTAGGATGCGTACGGAACGTGCGGTTATTGCAAGTTTCGAATTATGAAATTCGTCCACATTTGTAATCGAACATGGATTGCAGGCGAATGAGGCGACTTATTGCAGCAAATTTAACGTTGATCTACTCATACTTACATAAATAACCCAAAAATCACAAAACATTTGGAATCGGTGACAATAAATTTTAGCCGTTCAAAATAAGTAAGGCTAATCATCAGGGATTTTCGCAAAAAATTGAAAACTTTTTATTGTTGAAATTCCGGTTCAAAATGATTATAGGTAATGTATACAACATGTTTAGCCCGAAACTACCGGTAGGATGCGTACGGAACGTGCGGTTATTGCAAGTTTCGAATTATGAAATTCGTCCACATTTGTAATCGAACATGGATTGCAGGCGAATGAGGCGACTTATTGCAGCAAATTTAACGTTGATCTACTCATACTTACATAAATAACCCAAAAATCACAAAACATTTGGAATCGGTGACAATAAATTTTAGCCGTTCAAAATAAGTAAGGCTAACCATCAGGGATTTTCGCAAAAAATTGAAAACTTTTTATTGTTGAAATTCCGGTTCAAAATGATTATAGGTAATGTATACAACATGTTTAGCCCGAAACTACCGGTAGGATGCGTACGGAACGTGCGGTTATTGCAAGTTTCGAATTATGAAATTCGTCCACATTTGTAATCGAACATGGATTGCAGGCGAATGAGGCGACTTATTGCAGCAAATTTAACGTTGATCTACTCATACTTACATAAATAACCCAAAAATCACAAAACATTTGGAATCGGTGACAATAAATTTTAGCCGTTCAAAATAAGTAAGGCTAACCATAAGGGATTTTCGCAAAAAATTGAAAACTTTTTATTGTTTAAATTCCGGTTCAAAATGATTATAGGTAATGTATACAACATGTTTAGCCCGAAACTACCGGTAGGATGCGTACGGAACGTGCGGTTATTGCAAGTTTCGAATTATGAAATTCGTCCACATTTGTAATCGAACATGGATTGCAGGCGAATGAGGCGACTTATTGCAGCAAATTTAACGTTGATCTACTCATACTTACATAAATAACCCAAAAATCACAAAACATTTGGAATCGGTGACAATAAATTTTAGCATCAGGGATTTTCGCAAAAAATTGAAAACTTTTTATTGTTGAAATTCCGGTTCAAAATGATTATAGGTAATGTATACAACATATGTTAAGCCCGAAACTACCGGTAGGATGCGTGCGGAACGTGCGGTTATTGCAAGTTTCGAATTTTGAAATTCGTTTACATTTGTAATCGAACATGGATTGCAGGCGAATGAGGCGACATATTGCAGCAAATTTAACGTTGATCTACTCATACATTTTTTTTGTGCATTTGTCCTGTTTAAAAATATCGATTATTCAATCGACGATTACACAAAAACTGGACGTTGTTTCGGTCCAATTTAAACGCAGTATTATTCAAAATTAAATGACCTTTCATAATTGGTGCGACATTCCATGATATGGAACAAAAAAATTTTTTTTGTGCATTTGTCCTGTTTAAAAATATCGATTATTCAATCGACGATTACGCAAAAACTGGACGTTGTTTCGATCCAACTTAAACGCAGTATTATTCAAAATTAAATGACCTTTCATAATTGGTGCGACACTCCATGGTTTGGAACAAAAAAAATTTTTTTGTGCATTTGTCCTGGTAAAAATATCGATTATTCAATCGACGATTACGCAAAAACTGGACGTTGTTTCGCTCCAATTTAAACGCAGTATTATTCAAAATTAAATGACCTTTCATAATTGGTGCGACACTCCATGATTTGGAACAAAAAAATTTTTTTTGTGCATTTGTCCTCGTAAAAAACAGCAGATCATTTTAAACCATTGCAGTTTTGCAGATGAATGGAACGTTATATTGCGACAACTAAACGCTGATCTTTTTATAAATACCTTAATAACGCAAAATAACCGAAACATCCCAAATTTGTGACAATAAATTTTATCCGTTCAAAATTAGTAAGGAACCATCAGGGATTTTGATTGTTGTGTATAGAACAGAAGGCAAACTGCTTTTTTCAATTTGTGCTTTAACGCTCGTTTATTTTTCTACAACGCTTACGGTTGTTCTCCAGCTCGGCCATACTGATATTAGGTTTCCGGTGAGTATTGTCCATCTCTGGACACGTCTTGCTGCAAGTTGCTTAACACTTTTAATTAGAATCACACTTTTCAGAAAATTTCACGAAAACTAAGTAATAATATAATATGTTGATGTGCCCAAGAAATGTAAGTAAAAATCTTAAATTTTAATGTAAGCGTTTAATTAAAATTTCGAGCACAAAAATATTATTAAACCAAGCGTAAAGCGGTAGCAACAACACTTCTGTGGATGTTATCTAATTTTATCGAAACATTGAAAAGAATATTACAAAAAAAACTATATTTATGTTCTTTAATTTATTTTTAATTTAAAATTGAAAAAACAAATATACGATACATTTAATATATTTCTTTTAATTAAAGATAAAAAAACATCTTTATGTATCTTGCACATGACCGGAATAAGGTATTGGCGCGAGCAATTAGAAAACTTGTATCCATAGTAACACATAAATCAGTGTGTAAAATAAACAATCAAACCTAATTTATTTCGTTCCAGTACTTGGCTCCATACAAACATTTTCGAAATATAGGGACCGAAATGCTGAGGCCTAGCTCTGATCTTGAAGAGTAGAATATTCATGAGTTAAGAACGGAGGAATTCAATTAAAACTGAAAAAATGTATTATGAACTCGAATATGCTTTACTAATCATCAAACACCAATCGAGTCTTAAAAATTTAATATTTTTGCACCTTTAAAACGTAATAATTTCATTTTATAAAAGCATTAAACCAAAAATGGATTAAAATTATTGTTTGATTGATGTTGAAATCTTCTAATATTTCTACCTTTTTCTGTACGTTCTATATACATATATATGTGAGTGTATTTGTAGACTTATACATTTTCGAGAACATAAAGAATATAAATCTTGTGCTTTTAGAAGAAAATTCTTCTTATTACCAAAAATCCTTAACTAATTCCTTAAAAAGCAAATTAATGAGAATTATTTATTTATTTATGCTCACAGGTATGTATTTGAAAAGCTGGAGAAACGTATATTACATAAATTATTTATGCCAGACTATTAAATCATTTTCTTAAATGCAAATTTAAGTGGTTTGTTAAAGGCACATAATCTAGCAAAAATATATAAATGTGCAAATTTGATTAAAATAGACGTCTTCATTTGTTTTAATACGTTTAAAGGCTTTTTCAACTTAACAAGAAGATTTAATTAATGATTTATAGTGTTGGTTTATGTAATATCTACAGACGCATCACAGATTTTATAAAAAATTCACGTATTTACAGAACTTGCTGTGTGTTGTGAACTTAACAAATTGCAAAGTCCCTTAACCCCAACATTTAATGCAACGATCGATTTCATATCCTTTGCAAATATTTACGTGTCCATATTATGTACTCGAGCATAAAAATGCACAACCATCAACATTGTAAAAAAAATAATTTAAAAACTAAAAAATGGTTACATATCCAATTAATTAAATTGAATTTTAGAATTAAATTATTAGTTTTTCAGTTATATAATTTCTAAATAAATATTATAAAATAGATAATGTTTAATTTTAGTTTAAAAGTTCCAAATTTAAGTTTTAATTTATGCAACATTGTGGCAGCCGAAACTTAACACATTCCCTAACACAGTACTTATCTGTGTTAGGGAACATGTTTCATTTTAATTTGTTTTTATAGCAGTACAATTTGTGCTGGAATCAAAGCTATAAATTAGGCTTTATTAAACCCTGTATGCAGACACTAGATAAACATTATTTGAGCAATCCAAGTATTATTGTTCAAGTAAAGGTGCTATTCCACTAGAAAAATTCCTAACATTTTACTGATAGTAAAAAAAGAGGAAAAGAGAAAAATGTCCGAAACTCTATGTAATAGACAAGGACAACATTTTTTTTTATAGCAAATTTTTAAGGAGAAACTTTGACAGCAATTGCAACTTAGCGTTCGTCAAGTCTATTGTGAAATTGTCATTTTCAATCATTATGTAATAAAAATTAAAGTGAAAATGGTTGATAACATTAACGTACAAATGTTGTTGGATCCAATGAATAATATCTTTAGTAGTAAAGACGAAAATAATGTACAAGTAACTACAAGCAAACAGAATAATCGCAAAAAAAGGAAATTTTGGGTTCGTCTATATTATTTCGAGCGAAACCGCTCTGGCGCTTTTGACAACTTTTTTAACGAACTTCGACAAGACCCAAAATTGTTTCAAAGTTATACTCGCATGAATACGGCTCGATTTGATGAATTGCTGTCGATGGTCGGGTCTTTATTCAGAAAGAAAGTGTGTTGAGAGAACCACTGAGCCCCGTTCTAAGATTGTTCGCGACGTTACGGTACGTGTTATTAGCAGTTATTTGTGAAAATAAGTTAAATAAATAATTTAAAAGTGTTGTTGTGTTGTTCTAAAGCTTTAGGCATCTTGCCACAGGTGAATCGCAAACCAGCAATGGTCTTGCTAATAAATGCTCTCAAACAAGTATTCAAGTGCATAACTTCTGTACTTCAATTAATGTATTCCCAAAATATCCGCGGCATATTTCAAAACCGTGGCATGTGACTTTGAGGAAAGATGAAATTTCCCTCACTGCATAGGAGCAATCGATGGAAAACACGTCCCAATTCAAATAAAACAAATAAAAATTTTAAAATTCAATTAGTTCTATATAATATTTTATATTGTGTTTTAGGACCCCAAAAAATTTGAATCCGAATTTTATAATTATAAGAAAACCTCATCCATTGTATTAATGGCAATAGGTGACCATAAGTATAATTTTATTCGGTGCGATATTGGAGCCGCAGGACGTCAAAGTGATGGAGGTATTTTTAGAGGGAGTATATAGTATATGGAAATATCGCAGAATAACACAGTTCTGCGATTTTGTCGGTTTTGATATTTTTTTTTTGATAATTTATTTTTTAAGATTACCAGAACCAAGCAATGCGTCAAACTTACCACTGTACCTTATGTTTTCATAGCTGACGATGCCTTTGCCATGACCAAAAACAGAATTTTCAATTATCAGTTTAGTCGGGCTCGCCTAATGATCGAAAATTGTTTCGGCATTGTCTAAGCCAAATGGAGAATATTTCGAGCGATGATAATAGCGGATGTCACATTGGTGGAGGACATCATACAGACATTGGTATGCTTACACAATTGGCTAAATGAAAGCAACGTAAATTTCATAACTCCAGATCTTATAGATCATGACCTAAGAGGGTGTATCATTCCATGTAAATATTTTAATTCAACTACAATAAGCGTACCATTTATTGAAAAACAATTCCATTGTACATATGTTTTAAGGCACATGGAAGAATATTACCAAGAAATTCATTCCACTTCAGCCAATGAACAGGAACTCGAAAGCAGTTTGCCGAATACTTTTCTGCCGAATACTTTTTCGGGTAATCTTTAACTTCCAGTCATATACGATTAGAATTAATTAGAAAGTTTTATTTATGCGGAGCTATGAGAAGTAAAAAGAAGCGGGGTAGCCTCGAGTAGATGGGATGTAACTACATATAAGTAACTACATATGTATATAAAAATATCAGTTGTTTTCCTGCAAAAAGAAATAAATAAATGCTAATAAATTTAAATTTAAATTTTGTATACCTGGATTTTCCAGAAGATGGAAAGGACATTCAATATACCTTGTTACGCCTGAAGCCGCAACAATGTGCGCAAATCTTTCAAGTAATGCTTCAACTGCGCCAGAAATCCATCGATCTCGGCATCTGTCGAATTGGTGGGTGTTGAGGATATAGCAGGCTGCTGGATTTTTCGACCGCTTCTACATAGCGCCACTTTATTTCAAGTGACTTCTTGTGGTAAGAGTCAAGTGGTGTGGCTGTTCCTGGTGGACAAAAAATATCAATAACTATGTATGCATAAGTACATGTACATAACATAAATATAGAGAAATTCGATACACAGTGCAAATAATTTTGGAGGTGAAAGAGGGCCCCAAACTAAAGGTATTCTATAACCGGCCACCACAAAGGACAGTGATGTGCCTGAAAATATTTCTAACACATTTTTGCTAATATTATTGTCCTCTATCATCTCCCAAATTATTTGCACTTACGGTTCTGAGTTATCCGTGTAACTATAAGTGTAAATAACACTTACTCTTTCTACTGCTGGGCCCAGGCATAGGATTCCCACTCGATGCTACACAAGCATTAGAGCTCTCTACAGTGGGATCAGAAATTCTACCTAGTTCTGTTGATCTAAAGACAAAAAAAAAATATCAATTAAAATACGGTTCGATAAATTTATAGTTTAAGCCTACCTTCTTGGCTCTGTTGTATCGTCTCTCTCTCTCTCTCTCTCTCTCTCTCTCACACACACACACACACACACACACACACACAAACACATTTTGCACAAAATAACATAATTAGGGTTATACCAAGATTAGGCTGTGAGTGAGATGCGCAGCATGAGAGAAAGTTGGAAACTGTCACACAGCTCTCACTATTCTCGTTCATTAAATCGACCTGAAAAATAAAATATTTTTTATTTTGGGATGAATATACCAGATTGTAATTGGCTTTAACTGAGATAAAGCTAACCCAGCATGTTTAATGCAGTCATCAATTGAAAATTTCTTCCAGATGTAAATGACAGTTAGTCCTTTGTCGCTCATCATTTTATTTAAAATGTGCCTAAAAGTTAATTTTACGTAGTAGGTTTTAAATGTTGCTATTATGCCTTGATCTATAGAGGTTGTATGAGCGAAGTCGTGTTAGGTAGCAAGAAGCAAAATTCAACATTTGGATGTTCTATTTGACAGTTCTGATGACCTGGTGTATTGTCTATAATTAATAGAACCTTAAACTCAAGACCTTTATCTCCCTGATAACGCCGCACTTCCGGCACAAAACATTTACGAAACCAATCTGTGACTATTTGAGTTGTCACCCATGCGTTTTTGTTGGTTTCAGCATGCGAACTGTACTTGCCAAAAATTCAAATTTTGTGGCCTTCTGAATTGATGGTCCAGGTTATTTTTCTTTAATTTACTGGTAAGTCCTTAATGCTGTCTGCTTAATGAAGTTTCCATCGACTGGCATCCTTTTTTGTGAGCCATCCCCTATCCGTATGGCTGGAGCGTTTTCCATTTTCTCTTTAATCGCATCTCTGACGTACGACGATGTATGCGCGCTTAATTTTGTTCCAGAAATAACCGATTTTATAATAGCTTCGCTATTCTTCTTTATAGTACTTACTGTAAATTCTCTTAAATCGAAGTGTTTACCTACAGAAGAGGCAGACACTTTCGCCTGGCGTCGCAGGCTTTCTAAAGAAATTGTTTTCCTTTTCGATTGCTTTGTGGTTGACATTGCATAAGAATGAGCTTGCCTATAAAATTTAGTTAAGTTTACGTACGAGGTTATTGTACAGTATAGTAAGAGCTGAAGTGCCGAAATCTAACATCATATTTGTGCGGTAAACCGCTAAATTTGATCAAGGCTAACAAGAATATAGGAGTGTTGCACCTGATACATGGTGGATATCAAACTGATTTTTCTATGATTGGTTGTACCCAGAACACATTTGTGCCACAATCCGAGATGAGCGTCATGCCACAACCGGTGTCCGACAAAGCAAAAACTAACAGAATTGAGCGATGTTCGTGTTGTCGGATGGCTGGTTCTGGATTGACATTACCTATCGAATGATGGAATAAATGTTTTCTGAATGGATTTTGCAACCAATGATAAAAAAAAACTAATTTGATAGTTGCCATTTGTTAGCGGGACGAAAAGAGAAGTCAATGTGAGGTAGAGTTTAGGATTGTTTTGATTGTTGCCTACATAGGTGTAGCATTTCTATATTTTATTTCGTGGTAAGTCGGATTTTGTTTCCCCAGTTCTGCTACTTTGACATATGTAATAAGAAAATGTGTCAAAATTAATCATTTACCGTTTAATTTTGTTAAATTTTGTTTAAACGAATGAAATTTATTATATTTTATTTTTTTTTTACTATTTTTGATAATTGCTCACTATTATAAACATCACTGATTAACGCACTATGTATTACAATAATTATTTAAGATAAAAAATAGGGAAATACCCTTTATAGTTGGTACATAACCGAAATTTTAATGATCGCGCAATAACAAATGAAACCGCTTAAAATCAGAATGATTTTTTTTTTCGATTCTCGTTTAAATAAATTCGCGTTAAAAAAGTTAGCGCAGAAACAGAATTGGGTGTTGGCGCCCAACGTGGGGCCCGATTTATTTTTTTGCTTAGAACGTGTTAAATTAATTCAGTTTAGTTTTTATTTAGTTTTTTTTTTATATAGATTATTTATATTATATTACATTTTGTGTGTGGTTAACTTCGTTAATTAATTAATTGTTGGTTATCTTTTTCTTAGAGTGAATTTTAAGAAACATTTAATAGGATGAACGCTGCACACTTAAGTGAAGACGAAATTTTCCATGAATTATCTTTAGGAGGATTATCCCTCGATGATGACTTGGAAAAGGCCAGAAGAACTTTAAGAGTAAGGTTGCGTGACGAGGCTAAAGAAATTGTATTGTTCCCCGAGCGTACAATGCCGATCCAACTGATGAATTTAGAAGATGTGAAGAGAAATATCGATATTTAACTTCAGTGTCGCTCGCCATGCGCACTGCTGAAGGTAAGAAATTTAATTCTAAATTCCTTCACTTGCTCGTTCGTTTAGCACGATTGAATAATGTTTTGCCGGTGACGTCAGAACTAAAATCTAAGGCTGCTGAGATTATTGTTTCTATTCGACCTTTTATCAATGCCGATATCATAGAATCTGTTAAAGAAGATTCATGTAATGCATCTAGTGCTAAGGAGGTCGATAATGATTTTGGCCCTTTACATAAGAGATTGGAAGAAGCTTTAAGTCTTGCTCGTAAGGCGTCTAAGAGTAGAAGTATTCAAACCTTAGATAACAGTAAAGGGGTAGGTAGTAATCAAAAACCAAGACAAGAGATCGTTAAATCGCACCGACGGTTTAAATACCGATATTGATGCTGCCACCACCGATATTGATGCTAATAATAGTCCAGTTCCTGAGAGGTCTTTACAAATTCCGCAAGGTCGTTCAACTGCATTTAATAATTATAAAGATAACAAATATCGTAAACATTCGCACCCCATTCACAAATGGAATGTTAGTTTCCGCGGAGATGGAGATAGTTTGAATGATTTCTTGTCAATTGTGCGAACCTATGCCATTAGTGAAAGAGCTTCAAACGAGGACTTATTCAAATCAGCATTTCATTTATTTGAAGGTTCGGCGAAAATTTGGTACCGTGCTTTCAATTCCAAATTTAGATCTTGGGGAGAATTAGTTAATGCCCTTCGCGAGCAATTTCTGCCTCATGGTTCCAAAGAGATTGATAGCTTTATGCAAGGTCCTAATGAATCATTTCAAATATATTTAGCTAATATGGAGTTAAAATATCAAAATTTGTTAGAACCCGTAAGAGAAAGGGATAAACTAAAGACTTTAATTCGGAATCTCCAACCATTTTATTTAGAAAAATTTCCCATTACACAGATTGACTCTATTGATCAGTTATCCGAATATTGTAAACGTATCCGAGGACTTACGGTATAATCTTAGTAAACGGCAAAATTCTACTCCAATACAAAAGTTTTCTCAAGTAAAGTATCAGATCCAAAGTGGAGTACTTCGAAAAAACTTCGTTTCAAGCCAGCCCACCTCGAGGCGAAGTAAAACCTTTATAAATGTGATTTAAAAGCGAATGAAGAGGAACTGGGAAGTGAAATCAGTGACCAAGAGGATGCATCTGTTACAGTAGATGAAAAGTTAGAGCTCCCTTTAAAGGCCTTATCACATCAAGCGACTAAATATTGAAATTGCAAAAAGGTTGGACACACATTTTAGGTATGTACTAGTCCTAAGTAACTTCTATATTCTGCTACAAATGTGGAAATGTAGGTTACGTTTCCTACAGATGCCCTAAATGTACCCAAGGCAGCTCGGAAAACTAAGTCTGGAAATTAAATCAAGGGGTCTATTTAATTTCAACGAAAAGCAGACTCCTAATTCATTGAACAATTCCGTTGTTTATAAGCCTGCAAGTTGTACTATTCTAGGGAAGGGCAGTGAAAACTTACTTCAATCTTTAAATTTATCTGTTTATGATATAGATTCTCGTATTGCTACTGCAGATAGAACTAATCATTTATCAAATGGTTATGTCAATGTACCTTACAACTATAATAACAAAACAGGTGTTATCCCAACTTTGGTTCTCCCATCAATCAATTCAACTCTCATTTTAGGAATCGATTTTTGGAATCGGTTTAATATTAAGCCGGTTATTAATCAAATGTCATCGATCGGATTATCCACCAAGGTTGCAGAATCACAGCACTCTCTGACTGCAGCTCAAATTGAAAATTTTAATTCAGTAATTTCTCTGTTTTTAATATCTGATGGCGAAACTATTGGTAAAACTACGGTTTTATCCCATTTTATAGATACAGGAGACGCCCGTTGCATAAAACATACGTTCAAGAAAAGGTAGATCTTGAATTAGATCGGATGTTGAAGATCCAGGTAATCGAAAAATCTAACAGTGCTTGGAGCAATCCGTTAGTTTGCGTTAAAAAACCAAATGGGAAAATAAGGCTTTGTTTAGATTCACGTAAACTTAATAGTGTTACGAAACCATATGCTTATCCGCTGCCACATATATCAAGAATTTTAGGGCGGTTTAGTACCACAAATTTCTTGTCGAGTGTGGACCTGTCCGACGCGTTTTGGCAGATTTCCTTAGAGGAATCGTCAAAAGAAAAGACTGCATTCTCAATTTGGTCTTCAGACTCGGGCTAGATTAATGGATCAGGTGCTGGGAGTAGATCTTGAACCATCTGTTTTTGTATATTTGGATGATATTATTATTTCTACTGAATCGTTTGAAAATCACATAAATCTACTGAAAATTGTTGCTGATTGTTTAACCAAGGCGGGATTAACTATTAATTTAGATAACTCAAAATTCTTGCAAAAAAGTATGAAGTACCTTGGTTACATAATTTCGCAGGAGGGATTAAAGACAGATCCCGAAAAGGTGGACGGCGTTTTAAATTATCCTATTCCAAACTCTCCTAAAGCTGTTCAACGTTTACTCGGTACACGGAAAAAAAAACTGGTTACAACGAAGAAAAAACTGAATGATTCAAGAAAAATGAGCACTTGATTTTCAGCTAAGATAACTATTTCATAATGCAAACTTTCAATTTCTTCATTTGATGTTTTTATTTAAATATTGAATTAATAATTTTTTTATTGTTGAAAGAAATTCAATTTCTTAAAGCAAGAAAATATTATTTTGTAGAGCAAATCGCTTTTCTAAGTTTTTAATATCTATTTCTTCATTAAAGATAACAAATTCTTGTTTTAAGGTGACCGTATCTCAAAATACAATAAATTGAGGCTTGTATTAAGAAATTTTACATATCATTGTATGATCTACATTTCTTTAGTTAAGAGTCATTTTCTTATAATTAAAATGCATTTTCTGTCAGAAAACATTTTTTTTTCGTGATAGAAGAACCCATTTATAAATTGTAGAGAAGGAATTGCTTAAATACTTCAAACGCCTTTCTTGGAAAAGCTTTTGAATTTCTAGATTGCGGAAAGTAACTTCTGAAAGCTGTAAAAGTATTTCTTGTTTCCAGCTATGTTTCCTGTTTATTGGATCAACATTAAATAAAATTTCCAAAATAATAACAATAGAATTTAATTATATATTTTTTATTTTAATTTATTATAAGAAATATAAAGATTCGATTTAATATTAATTAGCTATGTCATACAAATTACAATAATAAATACAATAATAAAATACAAATTTAATTAAACAGAAGACATAATTGACTTCAATATATTTACGCTATGATTTATCAAGAAAACTTTACAACTAGTTTTTACAATATCAACAATAATGAACAGTTTAATATTTTGATAGCTTAACTCACACATATTTTAACATGCAGCAACAAATAAACGTCGATAAGTTTTGAAAAAATTAACATTTAAATTAACATCTAAACATTAGTTTTTTGTTTACAGTCGTACCTGTAGTTTCTGCAGTAATGATTTTTTTGTTGATTTTTTTGCATTAAGATTACTATTTTTAAATTTATTTTTCAAATAGCCTATCTTCTGGAGCTTACATTAGTAATTTCTATGCTTGTTGTATAAAAAGCTTGCTGGCTTACACGCCTTATAATACAATTCCTGAAAATAAGACAATAAATAGCAAAGATTTTTATATATAACTCATTGTTAGTTACCTTCTTTTCTCCAGGAATAAATACCCGATATCACTAGCAATTGTTTTTAATAAATCAGCTGATACCGGGTTTTTGACCAATATATCACCAACTGTAGATACTAGTAGATTGCGGGTCCTTCCATCGAGTTGTGGTGGAGTTGCTGCATTAAAATGTTTAAGATTTTAAACCCTTTGGTTGAGTCGAGAAACTGGTCAAAGCTGCTGATGACATTTTTCCACTTGAAAAAGAAGAAGAGGCTGGTTAATGCTGTGTCCTGATCCAGTCATACATCGATGAATTTACAGAACCAGTTACTGTTACTATTTAAATTTAGTATTTTCGTCAGCAATTTCTCTGATTAAAAAAATTTAAATAAAACCCTAAATTCATTATGCACAAATTACTCACACAAAACACACAAAAGAGAGCGATCACTTGTTAATTTAAATTATAAATATATGTAATATATATGTATATATAACTTACATTTAATTACTTAGCTTCACCTTAATTATTTTTCAACACCACTAAAAAATATTTTATTTGACAATCACAAAATACACGTTGTTTCTATTAAACTGTTCAAGAGATAATAAATATTACTTATTTGAGTTATATTTCTCAAATTTTTCAACGTTTTCTTGATTTAAAAATTATAGAGTGTACATAAAAAAATCCTTTTGTATAATTAAAAGTATTCTCTCAGGATGAGACATACATATTAAACCAAGAAATATTATGTTAAAGTTTAAAAAATTACTTTTTTGTGATAAGAAAAACATTTCTCGAAGTAACATAGCAAATTGTATTGAAATTATTGAAATTTTTATCTTCATTAAAAAAACTTGGAATGAGTAAAGATTCATTATTTCTTCAATCAAGATAACTTTTTTGAAATTCTAGAATTCATTAGTTTATCAGAAAGAGAAATAATTTTTTTATTATCAAGAAACGTTTTCAATTTTAAAATGTTGTATTTTAATAAAATTTATGTTTTTGATTTAAGAAAATATTAAATTTCTCGTTTTAAGAAAATGAAAGATTAAATTAAAAGTATTTCTCTTCAAACTAAATTTTTTCTCTTATTATAAAGAATTTATTGCAATGATAAATACAAGAAAAATAATTCTCAAGATGGAATTTAATTTTAAAACTTCAGTCAAGAAATAATTCTCTTCGTAAGAAAACTATTTTTATAACTAGAAAAACTGGTATCGACATAGAAATTTGGTTTTTAAAGTAAGCAAAAATATTTTTTATTAAATAAAGAAAAATATTTCTTTAAGATAGTATGCTTATTTTTTTCCGTGTATGGCCAGTTGGTATAGACGATTCATTTAAGATGTTAGTTCTATTTCTTCACCTATTTCGGACACTTTAAAAAAGGGAAAAAAGTTTTCTTGGACAAAAGCAGCTAACGATGCATTTTTGCATTTGAAATCAATGCTAGTTTCCGCCCCGGTACTCGCAAATACCGATTTTGCAAAGCAATTTATTATACAAACCGATGCATCGGACATAGGAGTTGGTGCCGTATTAACACAGGGAGAGGGGCTGGATGCAAAAAGTTATATCGTTTTTCAGTCAAAAATTAACAACCCAACAACGGAAATATCATACGGCCGAGAAAGAACGTCTAGCAGTTATTCTAGCTATCGAGAGATTTCGGCCTAACATAGAGGGTAGTTACTTTCTTGTTATACGGATCATGCTTCATTGATCTGGCTGAATAATATAAAGGACCCTAGTGGACGATTAGCTAGATGGGCCTTAAAAATTCAGCAATATCACTTTGATCTTCGTCACCATAAAGGAAAATTTAATATTGTACCAGATGCGCTATCGAGGACTTATTTGTGTGACGAAATCACCAATTTAACTATTGATAATGATCTCTGGTATAACAAATTGTATAAAAATGTCTCTGAAAATCCAACTAAATTTCCTGATTACCGAATCGAAAAAAATAAGCTTTTTAAGAACTTTGGAAAATCGAATTGGAAATTGGTTGTACCGTTATCTGAACAGGAAAATATACTTAAATTATGTCACGACGACCGTATGTCGTCTCACTTGGGTGTCTCAAAAACTGTTTACCGTGTACCCCAACATTATTTCTGGCCAAGTCTTCATAAAACTGTCAAAGATTACATAAGCAAATGTGATACATGTAAAGCAGTCAAAGACAGCCCTATATTAATATCCCCAATGGGTTCTCCAAAAATACCGTCTTCTCCCTGGTCTGTGATATCTGTTGATTTTTTTGGGCCTCTGACCAGATCGAAGTTATAGGAAACAGTGTTATTTTGTTAGTTTTAGATGTAATGACAAAATTCGTATTGTTGTTTCCTTTGAGAAACTCTGAAACCAAAACTACTATTCGTGTATTGGAGCAGCAGGTGTTTCTGCTATTTGGTACACCTCGGACCTTAATTTCTGACAATAGACCTCAATTTTTGTCAAAATCATTTCAAGACTTTTTGCAACTAAGCGGAGTAGTGCATTTTAAAAACGCAAAATACCACCCTCAAAATAATCCCGTCGAACGAGTAAATCGAGTAGTACTTTTTTCTATACGAGCGTACTTGAAAGGCGATCATCGTGATTGGGACCGTGAAATACATAAGATAGCGTGTGCTTTACGAACAACGCAGCACGAATCAACCGGATATGCACCGTACTATTTAAATTTTGGTCGTGAGATAAGTCATTTTGCTTATTCAAAGCCGATAGCTAATAACAACAATAGTTCTGATATATCACCTATTCAATCAAGAGCAAGATATTTAAGGGAGGAATTCAGCAAAAATCAAGAAGTGCTGAAAGCAAATTTGCGTAAGTCTTTTGATAAATATTCCCACCACTATAACCTAAGATCCAAATTCATTCAGTTTAAGAAGGGTGACATTGTTTGGAAGGGGAATTTCCAACTTTCTGACGCTCAACGTCACTTCATGGCAAAGTTGGCACCTAAATGGATTAAGTGTCGCGTTAAACGTCAAATTGGGAGTAACGTTTATTTATTAGAAAATTTCTTTGGTAAAGAACTTGGAAATTTCCATACGAAAGCCAAAACTTTTTATTATTTTTATTAATTTTTTTTTTCTTTAAGTTTGGAGAATGTAAAGAGGGCCAAGTAATAGTGGTGATCTTCTCAAACTTGTTAATATAATTTATTCAGAGTCTCTGATCAAGGCTCGCTTAAAAGTTTTCGTTAACTACCATTAGCCTTTACTTAATTTACGTAAAGTGACGTCCAAAAGTGGTAGATTGTGTTATTATTATGTGGAACCAATTAATAGCGCCCGGGGGTAAATTGGGAACCCCAGAACAAATATTTTTTTTTTGGTAATTTATTATACAACTCAAAATTTTAAATCTGTTTAAGTCCGATTAGTTTCATCATTGATGAACAGCCCTACTTCAGAGAGAAAGTCAAACGTTTTGAATAAATACTTTTTTTTTGTATTTGGTTAGGTGTAAAGATTTTTTTTTTTGAAGTTATACTTCTTTGCGCCCGTTGGAGACTTTTGGGACGGGGTGCTGGTCGAGAAACCGCGTCACGCTAAAAAGTAAGACAATTCGTTTCATTTACTTTGATTTGTAGTTTTTGGTGGTTTTTAAAATATTTTTTCATGATTATTTATTGATCGTCTTTGAATGATTTGTTTTCTATATTGATTTGATAATCGTATTTTCATCAACGAATCTGTGCTACAATCAGGGGATTCTTGCTCCGCACGTGGTGTAACGTAAACAAAAAAAAACAATTCCATCCACAGTGTTCATCAAGCAAAATAGTGAGTACTCCTTCCCTTATAAAATGAAAGAGAAAATAGAAATTAATCAACAATCAGAAATGTATAATTGTGCGGTTATAATATTCAAGTTTTTGAACAATATTTGAACGTTCAATCACAGATTTTAAATTTTACTCAGGGCACTAAACTTTCTGATTGAGATTTGAGACTTCGGTAAAGTTCTGAACAATATTTTCTTCGATCACAGATTTGACTTTCATATTTTGCTCACCGTACTGAACTTTCTGATTGAGAAATGAGATTTCGCATAAGGTTTTGGGTGATATTTTGATGTTCGATCACAGATTTGACTTTCAAATTTTGCTCAGCGTACTGAAATTTCTGATTGAGAAATGAGACTACGCTAAGGTTTTGGGCAATATTTGGATGTTCGATCATAGATTTGACTTTCAAATTTTGCTCACCGTACTGAACTTTCTGATTGAGAAATAAGACTGCGCTAAGGTTTTGGACAATATTTGGATGTTCGATCACAGATTTGACTTTCACATTTTGCTCAGCGTACTGAACTTTCTGATTGAGAAATGAGACCGCGGTGACTAACAGTTGACATTGAAATCTCCGATCAAAGATTAAAACGCCCTTAAAATCTTTAGCACACTGTCATTTCTTGATGGAACTGGTCGAAAACGAAGACACCGGCCGATAACAGGGCCGTTTACCATTCTTTTTATATCCAGGGGTACTTATTGTTTTTTTTTTCTTTTTCATTCTTTTTTAGAAATCTCCAATAATGCATGAAAATACAGATAATGGTACAGATTCCGAGTTCGAGAACAATGACCGTAATGAAGAAACTCCACAAATGGCCATTGATGACAAAACTCTGGAGAGGAAAAGGAAGAAAGCAGAGACCAACAGAAAATATCGGGCGAAAAAAATGTTGTTGACCGAAAAGAAACAACAGTCACAGGATGACAGAAGTCATAAGAGAAAATTAGCCGCCATCCGCGCGAAAAACTACCGGGATAGAAGGACTGTATAGAAAATTGATCAAATTGCAGACAACGATTCGCAATCAACTGAATTTACAAGTAAAGATGTACCACGACCCAAAAAAAATATTCATTGCTCGCAAATAGCAGGGCCCTCACATAGACAGGTGCCATTTGTCCGAAAAAATCCAATCCATGATTCGCAGATAGCGGGTCCGTCTACAAAAGAAGTTCCAAGAATTACTACTGGAGAGTGTCACGAGAATAATAGAAATGAATCATCGGCCGTACCAATTTTTAATGCTGAAATTGAAAGGGTAGAAAATGAAAGGACAGATATGACTTCTAGAGAAAGTGATTATGAAGACCATGGTCAGGAAATTGATTGTGATAATCTTGACAATAGCGATAGTGAAGACGGAGAAAACGCCATAAACAATGTTCAGATCGAAGAGTATCAACAATCAATGCAGGGTAATGTTTATACATCGTACAATGACCATATTTATGCACATAAAGAGTCTTTAAATAAATTTATCGATAACCCATTGGGCTATCCTTGTCACGTGTGTGATCGCCTCTGGTTTAAGAAGGATTTGAAAACAGTGCTTAATCAAAATAATACACTAAATATTGCACTCATTAGGAGAATTATTACGGTTGAAAATAATGCAAAATAATGAAAAATTCGAAATATGTTCTACCTGCTTCAGAAGCATTCAAAAAAAATCATATTCCACAATTATCCGTTTATAATGGCTTCAAATATCCCGAATACCCGGATGATTTACGTAATCACCCATTGGATTTGGTAACTGTACGATTAATATCTCCTCGTATTCCGTTTATGCAAATAAGATGCCCTCGACATATCAATGGCCAGTATGGAATTTATGGACAAGTTATAAACGTTCCAGTAGACGTTGATAATATGGTTAAGAAGTTACCCTGTGATGTGGATGATGATTATTGTATTAATGTGCATATCAAATCGAGTTTCGTACAGGGATTAGTCAATAAGAGGGTGATAAAAATATGGCTAAGATATTTAATACAGACGCCGTTATATACCACGTACCAAATTACAATTGATGATAGTTTTTTAAACTGTGACGAAGATAATGACTGTTATAACGAACAATTTCTTCACTTTCACGATGATAATGAATTGGCGGAAAATATCCCTATAGAGGCGAGTTTGGTTGCACAACAACAATCATTGATTTGGAATGAGGATTTCTACCTTAGAATCGCGCCAGGAGAACATAACGTGCCAATAAGTCTATTGTTCGATGAGCATGCTGAAGAACTTTCTTTCCCTGGCATATACCTAGGGCACTTCAGGCAATTTAGAGAAGGAGTTAATGTCACGCCTTTTATGATGGCAACGAGCGAATTAAGAAGATCAGACAGACGTGGTGTAACTCCATATCACTTATTATATATGGCCATGAAAATAATGAGAATCAGAGTCAAAGACTCTCTCAGTATAGCCTTTAAACATGTTAGGAAGAATACCAACATCACTAAGGAACAGATACAATCGGAAGATTACATTCAAGGATGTATCGAAAGTAACCTAGCTTTTTTGAGATCTATACCGCATTCAGCTTGGTATTGGTCAGAGAAGAAGAAAGATTTATTTGCTATGATTCGTCAATTGGGGAAACCAACGCTATTCTTCACGATAAGCGCAAATGAGATTGGATGGCCAAATTTATTACAACTCATTTACAAATTACGGAAAAAGAAATTAATTTCAAAAAAGAAGCCGAAGAATTAGAATACATGCAGAAAAGTACTCTAATTAATGAAGACGCTGTTACATGTGCACTGTACTTCAACAAATTAGTAAATGTTATTATGAATATATTACAATCAAAAAGATCCAGCCCATTCAAGAAATACAGAATTCTACATTACTTTAAGAGAATTGAGTTTCAACATCGAGGAAGCCCGCATGCTCACATAATAGCTTGGTGTGATAATGCTCCCAATGATCCACTGGGCAAAGACTATCAACAGGCTATTGGTTTGATTGATGCACTCATTTCCGTATCAGCATCAGAAGCTTCAGGTAATATTAAATTGAATACTCACAAGCACACTTTCACCTGCTACAAGAAAATCACATCCAATCGTGCACAAGAATGCAGATTTGAAGCTCCGTTTATGCCATGCAAGAAAACCGCGATATAAATTCCTATGAAAGATACCGAAGAAAATTTTCCAATTTTGAAAAAAAAAGTATAAGGAAATAAGAAAAAATTTAGAACAAGACGACTACCCTAATTTTGATGAATTTTATACACAAAATAATATTGCTTCGGATGAGGAATATTTAAAAATATTACGAGCGGGAATAAAGCGTCCACGAGTGTTTGTGAAACACCAACCTTCAGAAAAGTGGCATAACCCCTTCAATCCCTTTATATTTAATGTGGTGAAGTCAAATACCGACATTCAATTTATTTCGGAAGAGTATTCTTGTGCAGCATATGTTATTGAGTATGTTAATAAAACAAATCGCGGCGTGAGTAATTTGCAGAGGAAAATTATAGAAACTATGAATGAGAATCCCGAATTTGATATAATAGATATCACTCCTCGCACTGGAAAAAAAAATGGTAAAAAAACGCTTTCTTAAAAAGTCGCTGCCACCATAGAAGCGGTATCCGCAGGAGCTCCGTGTCATGTCCCAAAAGCACAAAAATTGATACATCTTCGTTTCGCTATTAATGTTTAGTTATTTTTATTTTTTTTTTTTTTTTTTTGTAAAATCATTACTTATGTGAAAGCCAGTTTTGGAATTGGATATTTTGGTATTTTTTTTATTGATGTAGATTGATTATTGCCTTTTTTATTTTATAGTGTCACACGAAATCGCTGGCTCAATTGTCCACGCCCTAACGCTCATCCAATCATCATAGCCGGGAAAATATAAATTAACGCGTGTTTCGGTTTTGCCAAACGGCAAATGGCGCCCAAATAATTAACTACCTACCGAAAGGGACAGGATCTCGTGTGGTGGTCTACATTACTAATTAATTTTTTTTATCTAGTGATTTTTCTTATTACTTCATAGTTATTAATTTTGTTTTTTTTTTTGTTGTTTATTTAGATCTCCTTTGTTTTATTGTGGGTTTACCAGATCATCCCTTAATTTTCTTGGATTTCAGTTTCGCAGGATCAAGGGATTAATGGTTACATGAATAAATTTTCTGTCATCATTTGTATATGGTTTTCGTAAACCATTAATTGTTAATAAAATATGGATTATTATGATTTATAATGTTTGGAAAATAAGTGTTTATTATATTTTTTATTGCAATTTTTTTTGTCGTCAATTGTGAGCTAAGCACGCGTTACAGGGTATACTAGAATATTATTTAAAAGCGGAAAATTTGTTAAGTAAATATCTGAATATCCTCAAAACGCAAGATAACATTGAAAATGAAAAGGCCTGGTAAAAGGAATAAAAAGATTCCAAGTTTAACATTAGAAATACCAAGCATTGATATGAGTATATACATATCTCTAACAACCGGTCATTTTGTCCTGAACATCATTTGAAATAATACATTTATAATTTTGATTTATAGCGAATTCTTTTTAGGTTTTTGATGTAAATCAAATTTCCAATAGTAAAAAGAATACGAAAAAATTTGATGTGTTTTTATCGTAGTGTGCCTAAACCCGAAAGGGATGCCGAAAACAATAACAAACTATTTTGAAAAAATTTCAAATGAAGCGTTTGACGTATTTGTCAATATTTACGATTGGCATATTATCAGAGCCTCCTAAATACAAGAGCCGTAAGATTCCGCCATTTTTTTCCATGAGCTTTCCATAGAGGGGAAGCTTTTTGTTCTTTTTCATATACCAATCAGTGTATTTTAATATTTTTTTAGAAGCTTTTTTGTATATAAAAACATTAATGCTTGGTTTCAATTTTTAATTTGAATGGTTAGTTCAATATTCAGGAAAAGCATATTTTGAAATTGAGTCATATTATGTCGAATTAACGCAAAAATATTCAAATTAGTCTACCACAAAATTTTTTTGTTTATTGTAGAAATAAGAATTTGTTTATATGTGTATGTAAGAAATTACGAGTAGTATAGAGTGTTCCATCAAAAACTTCAGCATTTCTTTCCCAAAACAAACGTTCGTTAAAAAATGCTTTTTGAGTAGCTATGTAATATGGGGGTTATTGCGTTCTGGATTCTATTACAACATTGTTGATGAACAAACTTCAAAAACTGGGGGCCTACTATGAAAATCGAACGTCGACGTTTTTTGTTCGTTGTTTATATTCAGCAATAGTAATTACTATTGCTGAATATAAACAACGAACAAAAAACGTCGACGTTCGATTTCCATAAAAGGCCCCCTGTTTTTTCGTTATTTGTTAAAAATTTCATCGCAACAAATTCGCAGGCTATACTGTTTCATCCTGTAGTATAAACAAACCGGAGCTTCATAAAATAAAAACATTATATTATAGAACTTTTCGCAATTACTAAACCAATCAAAAGATGTGGCTAAGTATAAATTAATGCTAAATAATAAAACCTAAATGTTTGATAACTAAAATTTAACAATTTATTATGTATACTGCCTGTTTCAATAGATTATTGAGATCTCCTGGAACTGAAAATAACCGAATACGAGCGAATTGAAATAACAAAAGAAAAAATTTGGAAAAATATGACATTTTTCTATTATTGTTTTTCAGCACGCAGCAACTACGATGGTAAATATTTTGCGATGAAAAGCTTTATTTATGCCAACCGTATAATAAATAAAAATTATAATTGTTTTGAGTTTTATTAATTATGTTAAATTATTATATTAAAGATTTCGCGCTTAACTTACAATAATATTCGTAAATAGTTATTTAATTATTTTACGCTTTTCTGTAACTTCAAGTAAATTTATTACAGAGACATCTGTAAACGGATTTTCAAATTACAGAAAGCTCGGTTTTGCAATCGGATAAAATTGAAGTTTTTTACGTTTTTTTCTGTTTTGTAATAATATTTAATTAACAAAATCAGGACATCATTGATTTTGTAACGAGATTGTGCTGTTTACACAGCACGGGTGGGTATAAAGCACTATAATAGTGACCGAGGTCCACCACTCGTTAACAGAATTAATTATCCCACTAGAGGTTCTGGTACGGTCGATTACGCCGGCTAGGGCTCAGGAGCAGATGGGGTGGGGAATCCAGAACATAGTGAGATCTGTACTGACCGAAAAAGCAAGATGGGAACCAGCTGGGAACTACACTACTTACCCAACCTGCATACTTACCTCAGCAGCATCCTCATCTCAGCTACCACTTTATTTCATCTTTGTGGCTGTGCACAACACTAGCAAAACGACAAATGAGAATAACCAAAATACCGGCAATACGTATCAAGAAAAAAAAACAAAACACTATCAGGATAATTTTAAAATTTCACTTATATTAAGAAAACCAAAACAAAACGCAAAATAAATCGTTTACACGTTAACATTATCAAATATGCTCGGTTAGCTAACCCCAGATGTACAACAAAAAAATAGTAATTTCTTAAGATTAGGATTTTATATTTCTTTACTATATTTTCGAACTAAAAGAAAAAAATTATTAATTTAAAGAGGCATTAACTAGCTGATATAATATAATAAAGAAATATAACTTGTATATAATATAATATAAATATATATAATAAATAAAAATATTAAAAGTTGTACTTAAATAATGAAATAATGATGATGTTGATTACTCCAGCTGTATGTTGATTGATATCATTCATTATTAATGTTATGTACCGGAAATTTAGATTTAATTTTGTTCAGATTATTATTACTTTATTGTTTTATGATTATTCACTCTTATATACTTTTTTTTATTTTTTTTTATTTTTTATTTTATATTAAGGTGTAAAATTCCGAAAACCTTAATGTTAATATACACACATCGAAGGCACCTTTTATAAGCTTAGAATTATAACTCTATTATTAAAATTATATGACTGTTGTCACCTTTGTTTCATATTAGATCGGTGCATAGATAACTGTTGCACTTAAACTCACTTGCAGATTCTCAGTCAATATTTTTATTTTATTTTATTGTTTTATTATTATAAGTGGCATTATTAGAATTATTATTATTATGAGTATTATTACGTTGATATTATTAGCATAATAGGAGACTTTTTAAGTCCTTTGGGATTCTTATAGGAACACTTATTATAAAAAAAAATAACAGTTTCTAGTTCTTATTGTTTGAATGCCAAGGACAGATACTTAACTGCACTTTTTTTTTGATGCGTTTCTTTTATTAATTCTTTTTTTTTTTCTCTTTTGAATTTTTATTTATTCTTTTCTCTAATTAACTATTAGACTTACTTAACTATTAGACTTAGTTTAAATAATTCCATGCAAACTTATAATTACACAAAAATTGATTTTTTTTTTTTCACCATTTATTTTAGCGTGGGTAGTACGGGTTTTCTTTTATTACCCTCGAAATAAGATAGATTGCACAAAATGTTTTTGCATTGCTTTTTATTAGAGCAATAAAACGTTTTTTTTTATTTTTGGGTTTTATTTTATTTTTATTGTCTATGATAAATTGTTTATAATATACATACATTTACACTATAGCCGATAGATATATGCTTCGCAGCACCAGATAACAAAACTATCACCAAAACTAATCACTCTCGCGAACTTGTAACTTTATTCCGCGGACTTCCGATCATTCGATAATTTCAGCACTTAAATTCATACTCTAATTACTTTATATATTTTTTTTATTTTTTTTAATTTTTTTATTGGGTCTTATAAACAAAAGGATTGTCTCGTCCGAGACTAAAACTTGACTGCCTCGCCCTAACTTTTTTCTTGATCATCTCGATATTTTTTCTGCGTTCCCGCCGAAATATGCGCGTACAAAAAAAAACTATTGCCTGAAAGGTAATTATTGCCTGATCCAATGCAGCCTAACTTATTCAGCCATTTGAATATGTAAAACAAATTCAGCGTGTTAACGCTATGACAGCCAATTCCTTTTTTTTTGTTTTTTTTTTGTTTTTTTGTTTGAGAATCTCGCATTTTGGAATATAATTACTTGGGATGACCCGCGGTCGTAACAATTTTTTGTATACAAAAATAATTTTCGTAAATAGATTTTGATGTAAAAATTTTATTATATGAATAATATTATTGTTTCTACATGGTGATTAATAAAATTTCGTTTCAGCTCACGTTTTCTCTTTAATTTTGTTATAAATGAGGAATGTTTAGATTGCTATTAAGTGCATCGTTCATCTCAAAAATTTTGAGGTGCATGTAATCTAAACTAAATTTTAAATTGGATGTAAGAGGAATACGCGGCAACACCCTTTATTATCTTACTTTATAAGCCTACACAAACAACTAAACGGAAAGCTCATTTTTATAAAAAATTAACAAATTTATGCTCCGCTTTAGTTTAAATTTACCAAATAAATACTACATTATGATGGCCGATTTTCAAATATGTGTTCTTTGAATAGTTTATTAAAAATATAAAATTAAAATTTAGATGATTTGTATAATTTTTTATTCACAAATTCATATTCAAAAATTTTCCAATTACCACGGTTTCTTATAGTAATTCAATAAAAGCTTCCCCTTTACTGAAAGCTCTTTTTTTAATATTACGGCTCTTCAAAATCATAGATGGCTCTGATATTATATGTATATGAATATGTGTATGTGATAGTTAAAATGGAAGTAAAAATCTACATTTCCATTTTCTGATGTATGATATGATATGATGATATGATAGAGGCGTACAGGCCAACCATAACGGCGATCCTAGGTATGTTACCATAATCCTGAAATATCAACAATCATATAACAAATTATATCTGAATGCGAGTATTATTTCAGCATCATGCGGGCCCAGGCCCTGCCTGCATCCTTAACAAATAAGGTTATTTAGGAAAGGATGTTAGTCACAGAAACAACTAGGGCGATAACCGCAGCAAAGTCATTTTCTAACTTTTTTTTTTTTTTTTTTTTTTTCCTGTATCTCCACTTTAGGAGCATAGGGCGTCTACTAGACTTTTCCATCTGACTCTATTTGTGGCTACTGATTTTATTTCAGCCCATGATTTTCCAATGTTTTTGGCTTCCGCAATTACCGTTCGCTTCCACGTTACAGGTGGTCTTCCTACTTTCCTCTTTCCTTGTGGGTTCCACTCTAGTGCCGTTCGAGTTATATCGTCTTGTGATTTCCTTAATGTGTGTCCGATCCATCTCCATTTACGCCTTCGTATATCAGTCTCAATGCTCTTTTGATATGTTTGCCTATGCAGCTCGGTATTGGATATTTTGTTAGGCCAGAAGCACCTTAGTATTCGTCTGAGGCACTTGTTGACGAATACTTGTATCTTGTTTGTGATCTGCCGAGTTTGTCTCCACGTTTCGCAGCCGTATAGAAGCACTGATTTCACGCACGAGTTGAACATCCGTATTTTGGTGTTTCGAGAGAATACAGAAGTGTTCCAGACTTTGTGTAGCATGATGAAGGTTGCCCTGGCTTTATTTATTCGCTTGGTGATATCTTCTTCTGTCCCACCGGTTATTGATAGAGTACAACCGAGGTATACGAATTCTTTTACATCTTCGATTTGTAGTTGGTTGATGCTTATCGGTGTGGTTATTGCACTGTTGAGCCTCATTGTCTTGGTCTTATTGATGTTGATTTTTAGACCAACTTCGTTCGCTAAGTCCGATAGTTTCCGTATTTTCTGCTGCATATCGGAATATTTGTGAGTTAACAGGCATATATCGTCCGCGTAATCTAGGTCGTTGAGTTTGTTCGTTAGCCCCCATTGAATGCCATTGGGTGATTCCCCGTCCATTTTTTTCATGACACTATCTAATACTACTAGGAACAGTAGTGGTGAGAGTACACATCCTTGCCGTACTCCATGATTGTTGTAGTACGTTTCACTTTGCTTGCCTTTGTGTTGTACTCGGTTGCCTGCATCCCGATACATTTCTTGTATGAGTTGGATTATTTTGATCGGGATGCCCATTTCGCAGAGTGTCTTCCATATTGCATTCCTGTGTATAGTGTCGAAGGCGCGTTCGAAATCCACGAAGAGCAGGTATAGTGATGAGTTCCATTCATTTGATTGCTCTATGATGATGCGAACTGTATTTATATGGTCAGTGCAACTTCTCCCTGGTCTGAATCCGGCTTGTTCTTTTCTAAGTTTCATGTTTATTGTAGGCGATATTCTATCGAGGATGATCATTGATAACACCTTAATTATTGTGTTAAGCAGCGATTTTCTAACTACTTAAGTATATTAAATTGTTAGTCTCATTTAAATTCACACTCTAGATTAGATTTTGTTAGTTTATTAATTTGGGTTAGTTGTGGTTGAGGTAAGGGATACTAATATTCATCATATGTATTTGGCTTCAGTCATAATAGACTGGTTAGGTTATTTAATTCACATCTACGGGTCATCTCATCACATGCTGCTTGTAACCTTATTTTTGCCCTATCTTCCTACCCAACACCATCTAACCGAGGGACTTCACGTTCGTAATGACTCGACAGCATTATCATACATATGATGACCTAAATATTCCGTTGATATTGTAAAAATTAAATTTAAATTCGGTATTGTCATTTAGCTACCTATATTGAAATTCATCCAACTAAAAGCAGGGTTGATTTATATCTTGCATTCACAACTATCTAATACACACAACTACATTAAAACATAACCTGAATTCAACCAGAAAGATCTTCGGAAAACAACATTCCATAGCAAAAGATCTTTGGATCGATAACATATTTAATTTTATTGAGTTTATCTTCAAAGCGTAGGTTACTAAATAGACCCCCTGATCAAGAATGTTGCAATCACAATCTTCCCTTGACCTTCCGGTATGATCAAAAAAAAAATACAAATAATAATAAAAAAAAAATTAAAAATAAAATAAATTGAATTATATTTGCCGACAACTTTATTGTTTAAAGTCAGGACTTTCGATAAAATTTCAATTTATGGAATTGACTCAAGTAAGGAACAAATTTAATTTAGGAACATTTGTCTAATTTTAAATGGATAACAAAAATGAAATTCGAACATCGAATTTTTCTTAAAAAGAGACTTCGTTAAGCGAGGGATTAGTGTAATCAAACAGAAACAGAAATAAATATGTATGTACAATTTTTGAGAACGGATACAACAAGAATAATATTCCAAGATGAGAGAATATTATTTTAAACCAAACAAAAAAATTTAGAAATTAAAATAGCGAAACAAAATAGGATCAAATATGCACACCAAACACACACAACGAAACTTTATATAATCGAGCGTGTATATTCATGCTGCAACAACATTGTTGCTAGCTTTGCCAAATCGCAACTGTAATACATATATACTTGCTCATACAAAATTTGTTTATATATTACACAATAATGTGGAAACTCTTAGCAAATACCAATGCCTTCCAAACTACAGGCCTCTTACTACTCTCATTTTTTGCACATGACGTTAATTTATGTCTAAACCGAGACTGCGCAATAATAATATTAAGATATTTACATTAACAAAACAACTAGAGAAAGCAACAACGACGTAGACATAGCGTGTCGTCATCATTTGGTGTAAGCGGCCTGTAGTTTAGGAGGCATTGCAAATACGCATGTTATATGTATATAACAAACAAAAAAAAAAGAAAACAAAAAAAACTTCTCTTTTAAATAAATCCGAAAAACTGCACGTGCACATTTCTTTATTGTCATTGCACCCACATATGTACATGTTACACAGTGAGCTAAACATTACAATGTGCATGTACGCATTCATGCAATGTTTTCAGTATATATATGAAAATAATCTATATATTATATTACATATACATTCAACGCAATTGCATACGTGCATCCTATACACAAATTAATCCTCAACAGACTATGCACATTGCACACGTCACATCACTTTTACATACTATGTAATACATTATAACACATATTTATTATTAGTTTATTTGTTATTTTTACACAAAAACACAACAATTATTAAATTAAATTTTAATTTTTAATATTATTTTAAGGAGCGACACAAAACACGTCTACTCCGTTTGAAATCTAAACTCTCTCCTACATTTCCATTTTCTGATGTACATCAATTTTTTTTTGCTATTTTTTTCGCTAAAAGAACGCGAAAATGTGATTTACATCAAAAAATTTTGATGTACATCAAAATTTTTTGCCAGTTTTTTATAAAAAGAAAACGCCATTACTGAGTTCTTTTGAAGCGTGTAATTCAATGTTTACTTGTTATTTAATAAATTTAATTAATAGTAGCTTCATTTTTAACTTATTTAGCGCACAGTTGGGTTTTCACATTTCCCACAAGCATAGTTTTTGCAACAAACACAAATATTCGGCGTTTTATTTTCGTTACAGAATCCAATTTGACAGCATTTTCGCGGAGTATTTTCAATTTTATCTTTGGTTTCCTGAGTCGAATGAATCTTGATATCCAGTAAAAAATTCTTCTGCTAATTGAAATAGAAAGACTTTTCTGGTAATATTTGTTCCCGTGAGTTCTTTGTACAGAATCCATGCATTAATTCAAACTATGTCGGGGATATTAAAAAATAGATCCGCGAGATCCCGACTCAACAATGTATTTTTTAGCCATTTGGTCCATTATATCTATACGAAATTTGGTGTTGTTGTAAAATGAAATGTTTTCTGGAAGCTTATTTCGGTTTTGTTCTATTTTTGGGAACTAAGCTAAGGACTTAGCAGAAATCCTTTGTCAGTTGACTTAGCTTTGTATACCGTTAGTGTGTAATTATCAAATTTGTAAATTAAACTTGAGAATTTAGGCAATTTATCTTTTTTTTTGTTTGGCAAATTTTGGCAATTCCTTTTTATTTGAACGAATAGTTGTTCCAACTAAAGTTGTATTCATTTCTAAAAGTTTTGAAGGCAGTGATTAGTTGTAAAAAAATTATCAGTTTTCACATTCTTACCCGAACCCGTAAATGGCACAACTAGTTTTAGGACAACGAACTCACCCAAAGATTCTGGCTTATTTTCCTTTTTTCCTAAGTATGGAAACGTATTTATGACTTGATCAACTATTTGTTGACACCAAAATATAATTCATTTGCAAATCGATCTGCACATTTAGGCTTCTATTATAGTGATGTTTCGCCTAAGCCAAAAGCAAATTAAATTATTTTTCATCGTTTGTTTGTTCCACTGGATTTAATAAATTGTGCAGACTATATAACTTGCAATAAAATCGAAAAGTATTTTACACAAAATTTTTATTTACAGCATCCACCTGGGTTGTACTCGTATAGCACTAAATTATATACATATTCTTGTATAGTGCATAGGATTCAATACAAAAATATAAATGCAATAAAATACAAATAAAATTTATTATTTACAAATTAAAGATTTTTTGTGTATCATACTGACAGAAAGGCGTAAGCTGTAAAAAATGTACTTTTCAAGATTTTATTGAGAATATTTCGCTCTATAGTGATAACAAATTTCGATTATTTTAAGTTTACGACATTTGATTAACTTTACGATTTACCTACTGGAATAAGGTGTGAAATATTGCAGTAAAGTGCCTGTGACAAATATTTTATTATACGAGTATAACAAATTCAATATTATTGATTCAAAATGTCGAAGAAATATAAAAGCTGGTGTACTGTGTACACCCTTTACTTATTTGTACATCCCTGTATTTATTAATAATTATGTACATTATGATATGCTATAAACCAGATTTTACATATGTAGTAAAAACATATTTTACCAAAATTGTAATTAAAATAAGAAATTGAATTAATTACTGTACTTATAACCATCAAACGATAAACATATAAAATATTAGTTGGTCGTCAATATTTATATTGTAAATAAATATTAATAAAGATTGTTATAAAAATATAATAAATTATAATAAAAATTCTTATAAAATATAATCGATTAAAATAATAAAGTTTCTAATAAAAAATAATTATAAATAAAAATTCTTAAAACTATATCCAAATTTATTAAATCCTAAAAACGAACAACACTGACAATTGTTGTGTTGTGTTTATTCAGTTAGGCGAGCTTGGCACTCAATAAAAAAAATGGAAAGGTGAATAGGTTGTGGCCAGAATCTGGGTTTCTTTTATCACGAATGTATACAGAGGTCTCGAAAACACTATATATAGTATATAGTATACACAGGATTTTAAAGCGGTAAATTAAACTATACCCTATTAAATTTAATACTATACTGAAGTTAGCAGAAAATTAGCATTATCGACATTTTTGCATTATCGACATTTAAGCCAAAATTTTTACAGGTTAACTACTTTATCGACATATTGAAGGATTCATAATAACATGAAAACTGCATTATTGACACGTCAGTCGGAAAATTCAACAGAAAACTACTTTATCGACATATTGAAATGGTCGCAATTATAATATAAAAACTACATTATCGACATGTTGGGTGAAATTTCAAAACTGCATTACCGACAAATTTATAGAGGGAAACGAATACTAGAAGATTTTTTTACATAACTAAATTAAATATTTTAACAAATTTTAAAATCATATACAAATCGGTTCTGCGATATACGAGTATGTATTATGTATATTGGGTAAAGCTACCTAATAAATAATTTTAAGTATAATGGCAATTATAAATTTTGTATAATTAAAATTTATAACGTGTCTACGAGAATCCGCGAAGCTCACATAGTTCATTTGTCGTGTAAGCGAGATGTATTATTAGGCTCGGGCTTACAAATAGAATACCTGTGCAAAGTTTCAGGCCAAAGTTTATATGGGATCATAGTTAAATTTCCGAAAATCTTCCATCATGTCCGAAATCTCTTTTTCTCATGAAATGATCTACATTCAAAAATTTGTGTAGCACTATTCATTTGTCGTGTAAGCGGGATATATAATTAGGCTCGGGCCTACTAACAGAATATCAGTATAAAGTTTCAGGCCAAACTTTATTGCAATATTGAGAAAATTATATCTTCCCTTTTTTATCTTTGTCCGTGTTAATTTTCCGGGATCGTTCTGATGATTAATACGATAAATTTATCCGAGGCCTTTTTCTATAGGGTTTATAACTGGAAGGTTTTTATTAGAGTAAGTAGTTCACTTACCGCTTAACACATTTTTGCTGGTATGGGTGATGTACTGGCGACAGATATTATGGTATCCAGTCATACCTGAAAGAAGTTTATATTGCGAGCCACTTGCTACAAGGCAGGCGATCCCTGCCAATTGTTGCCGTGTCATGTAGTGTTCTTGACTATAATTAAAATTTCTTCTGCTTCGCCTAAACTTCATCGCCTGATTCATTTAGCGTAATGCAGAGAGCACCGTGAGGAGGTATGAATCTAGGACTTTACATTACTTTGTACACCCGCCTATATTTTTTAAATTCATTTCATTCCCAACTATTTCTTTTTTTATTTTTTTTTTAATTTTTGCTTTTTTATTTTTTTGTATGTTTTTTTTTATTTTAATGCAGTGTTTAAATTTCAAAGTATTATTTATTGTTTGGTTCATTCAAATCTTTACCCTCTCTATTATTTTTGTTCGCGTTTTTTTGAACATTCATTTTTGAAAAATGTTTCTTACCGTCGTTCTTCTTTTTATGATTCCATTGTTCTACGGGATCTACTTCCTCTCTGTTTTTTGGTTTGGACTTTACATTATTAAATCCTTTTTTAGGAAAATTATTTATAATTCCATATGTTTGATCTTCGATTCTATCCATCGAAAACACTAAAAATTGTCCAGCTTTAATTGGTCGTTTCCCAATTTCAACAGCCTTTTTGTCCAATTCAGATTGTATCGTGCCAAAGTAGCTTTCGATTGAAGGGTTTGTAAAACTTTTTGCAGAGAAATCCGTTGTTTCTACTATTGGAGTTCACAATGGCAAAATAGAGATAAAATGTTTAAGAATTTCAATTGCAAATTCCGGATTGTAAAAGTGATTTTGTGGCTTAAGTATTGTTTCACGCGATTTTATCATTTCTAATTGTGGTTGAATTTTTGATTTGAGATCGATGTAGAATTTAAATCTCTCGAATAATGCTGCTCGATCGCTGCTGATTGAAGTGTCTTTTATAGTAATAATGTTTCCGGTTGATCTGTAAACATTTCGGATGCGCATTCTATCTTTTCCAAATATTCTTTTTTCAATAAATTTGTCAATTGAACAATATCGGTACTTATGTCACTGTTAGAATCCGTACAACAAATTTTCCACAGCATTATGAATATTTTTTGGATTGTTTCGTAACACTTGTCGTGTGCAATTGAACCTAGGCAATTCAATATTTTGTAAAAAATGTGTTAGTTTCCTTCAAAATGTTTATAATGCTTTTTGATTATACGACTAAAATTTTTTTTCAAATGCGCGTAACATAATCTTAATTTGACATTTTTTTCCATTTGTTTTATTTTTTTATTTTCGACCCAGTCATGACATAGATTTATATAATCTACAAGTTCAATATTATTCCAAGACAAGGATATTGCATTTAACGATTCCTTACTATGATTGTCCGAAACTACGTGTGAAAATATCGGCCATGCAAATCCACAATACTTTCAAATTTGATTTTTTTTTTAAATCCAAGAAGATTTTAATACTTAAAGAACTTTGTAGAGTCATCAACATTCCACCAAATGGAACGTTTGAGCCAGTTTAACCCTCTATGTTTTTAACATTTATTACTACAGCATAATACATCACTTGTTTAGTTAGCTCTCGTGGAGCACGAGCAATCGTTCCGGCTGCATAAAAATGAGCACATAAATTTAAATTTAAATGCTTTAGCTTAGCAAGTAATCGAATCTGGCTTTTTGAAAACGAATAAATTGTAAACGGATTAGCTATTTCAGATTGAGAAGGTAGTCGAGCTTTTTAACTGTAACGTGTAAATCAAGAAAGTCATCTACGTGATCATCCATTGATAAAAGTGCCTCAAGACGAGCTTGATTAAGTACATCAATGCCTTTATAATGACCAAGATTTCCTTTTTCCTTCAGTTCTATATTCACATCTTGCATTAATTTTGCCTGAACTTCCGCGCTGTATGTATTTTTTAGCGTTTCTTTTAAAATTTCCGGTTTTTCCCACGAAGCTGACACGATAATTTCACACGACGATCGATTTCTCCATCGCTGTGTTTAATATAAAATACTTTGTGGACGTTTAGGTAGTATTTATAATGTCTGAAAGTATAATCTCTTGGGCAATCAATTTGTTTGCATTTTTTACTGTAAATTGTAATACAGGACTCGGTTATATATGTTTTTGCAGCCGAAATTACACATGGATAATGTTCTACAAATTTGTCTCGAATAGCATCCATATACGACTCAACTAGTTAGTAAGCAATTGTTCTCTTCGTCAAACGCCAATCAGCAGTGATCGAGTAGCATTATTCGAGAGATCTAAATTCTACATCGATCTCAAATCAAAAATTCAACCACAATTAGAAATGATAAAATCGCGTGAAACAATACCTAAGCCACAAAATCACTTTTACAATCCGGAATTTGCAATTGAAATTCTTAAACATTTTATCTCTATTTTGCCATTGTGGACTCCAATAGTAGAAACAACGGATTTCTCTGCAAAAAGTTTTACAAACCCTTCAATCGAAAGCTACTTTGGCACGATACAATCTGAATTGGACAAAAAGGCTGTTGAAATTGGGAAACGACCAATTAAAGCTGGACGATTTTTAGTGTTTTCGATGGATAGAATCGAAGATCAAACATATGGAATTATAAATAATTTTCCTAAAAAAGGATTTAATAATGTAAAGTCCAAACCAAAAAACAGAGAGGAAGTAGATCGCGTAGAACAATGGAATCATAAAAAGAAGAACGACGGTAAGAAACATTTTTCAAAAATGAATGTTCAAAAAAACGCGAACAAAAATAATAGAGAGGGTAAAAATTTGAATGAACCAAACAATAAATAATACTTTGAAATTTAAACACTGCATTAAAATAAAAAAAAACATACAAAAAAATAAAAAAGCAAAAATTAAAAAAAAAATAAAAAAAAGAAATAGTTGGGAATGAAATGAATTTAAAAAATAGAGGCGGGTGTACAAAGAAGGGTAAAGTCCTAGATTCATACCTCCTCACGGTGCTCTCTGGATTACGCTAAATGAATCAGGCGATGAAGTTTAGGCGAAGCAGAAGAAATTTTAATTATAGTCAAGGACACTACATGACACGGCAACAATTGGCAGGGATCGCCTGCCTTGTAGCAAGTGGCTCGCAATATAAACTTCTTTCAGGTATGACTGGATACCATAATATCTGTCGCCAGTACATCACCCATACCAGCAAAAATGTGTTTAGCGGTGAGTGAACTACTTACTCTAATAAAAACCTTCCAGTTATAAACCCTATAGAAAAAGGCCTCGGATAAATTTATCGTATTAATCATCAGAACGATCCCGGAAAATTAACACGGACAAAGATAAAAAAGGGAAGATATAATTTTCTCAATATTGCAATAAAGTTTGGCCTGAAACTTTATACTGATATTCTGTTAGTAGGCCCGAGCCTAATTATATATCCCGCTTACACGACAAATGAATAGTTGCGGGCTACATGAATTTTGCGGGCTACACGAACATAGATCATTTCATGAGGAAAAGAGATTTCAGACATGTTGGTGGATTTTCGGAAATTGTACTATGATCCCACATTAATTTTGAACTGAAAGTTTACATCGTTGCTTATTGCATACTACGGCCTGAACTTTTAAATTGTAGTACGCTTGCACGACAAAAGAATTACGTTAATTTCGCTAATTTTCATATACAATATTTTCATATATAATATATTTGAAATTTAATAGACATAATACCATAACCTTATGAATTTACTAGTACAATTTAATTTATAAGCACATTTAATTGAATTTATATAATTTTATCGATTCGGTTTATTTATTTATTTTTAAACATTTTGTTAAATAATTATTTTATTTTCCCTTAAAATTTGTCAATAATGCAGATTTCGGGTGAATTTTTTGCTAACTGCGGTTAGGTTTAAATTTAGCTGACTCCAGCCGAAAAATGTCGATAGCGCAGATTCAAACTAATCAAACGAAAAAGACACCAAATTTTTGTCGGTAGCATCCCAGCCGAAAAATTTCGATAATGCGGATACGAATTTTATGCCGGAATGTAAATACTTATATCACAAATTTTTATTTTGCTCCAACCAACTAAACAATTTAAAATAAAAAAATTTCATTCAAAACAATTAAAACTAATATACAAAACCAAATTTCTCTAAGTGATGAATTACATGTATGGAGTTAATAGTTAAATGTTTGGAGAGTTTTTAAAATGGCACGTCATCTTATAATTATCATTTAAAAACGTCAGGTCAATTTACATGTGGAGAGTACCGGAAAACTCGATTGAATATATCGCACACACAAAATTTGAAAATTTGTAAAAATTGACCGTTAAAAGTGTCATGGTTGGAAATAGATTCAAATGAAGCTTCCAACATGGAAATCGACCTGAAATTTTTTCCAGGTGTGAGCATCAATAAGACCTGTCATTTGAATCTATTTCAAGCGATGACACTTTAAACGGTCAATTTTTAAAAATTTCATACAAATTTTCATGGACTCTTTACATGAAAATTGGCCTGAAATTTTTGAAATTTTGCTTGATTTGTGCCATTGAGTTTTCTCAGTAATAAAAAAGTTTTATTTAGGATAATATACTTTAATGAACCGAAATAAACATTTTTGATTTAAAAAGAAATTACTGTTTAACAACAAAATTATGTATCTGCTCTATTGATATTTTTCGGCTGGCTATTTATACGAAACTGCCTTACCGACTTCAGAGTCGAATAATACAAGTTGTTTTAATCTGCATTATCGGCATTTTCGGTTGATACATTTTAGCTATTCCAACCGGATATGGATTATCGACATTTTCGCCTAATATTTTAGCTATTACAAGCTGCATTATCGGCATTTTTCGGCTGGAGCGAGTCAGCTAACCTTAACAGAATCAGTGCTCTGCTAAATTAAAAAAATAAAACCAACGACATGCATTGTTGGTTGAAAATTTAATCTTTAAATTTATTTAACCCATTTGTGGTTTTTTGTAAATGGTTGGTGATTAATTTGTCGTCTTGTTTAAGTTTAAGACTTAAGATCCATTTGTTTGTCGTTGATACTTCGGAATGTAGGGGCTAGGGGGTTTGTTAAGATGTTTTCTTCTATACATTTTGTATAGAACCGGTTTTGGTTTTTTGGGTTTTGAATTTATAGATTTGGGTTGTTTTTTGTTTAGAGGGTTTCCTATTCTATAGGTAGTTTGCTTTTGGTATTGTTTTGTTTGCTAGTTTGTAAAGGGTGGTTGAGCTGTATAATCGATTTTGTTCTATTTTTTGATTACGGTAAATTGTTTTGTAACTTTTTAGGATTTTATGAGGGTCTGGTCCCGTAGGATCGTTTGATAAGTGATTAATAAATGGGTTTATTTGTTTATTAACTAATTTTATTGAAGAATTTTCTGAACTAGTTGTTTGTTTAAATTGAAAATTCACTCAGGGCTGGTTTGCTTGTTAACTAAATTTGTCGAGAGAGTGTTTGGGCTCGTAAGATTAAACTTAAACTTGTCGTATTTGCAGTTTTATGGGCTGTGTTAGACTTGGGGACATACTATATGTGACAAGTTGTAACTAAGTACTTCTAAGGCACAGTTCCACGGTAGAGGAAATCACAGTTTTATGACCTCAAAATAAACTCAAATAACTTTATAAAACTTCAATTTTGCTAAATCAATAGATTTACAAAAATTACCAATAAAACAAAATTCCGTATTAAATTTTTTTGTATTAAATCACGTCAAAAATGATTTTTAATTTACAGATCATATTATTAAATTATTTTATCTATAATTGAATCTTTGATCATATAATACATCCAATCTCCGGTCAGTTGACTAAACATACGACGAAATTTATCTCATGTCCGTTCGGATAAAACAAATTCCATTTACTCCAAACTGTATTCTAGGAAACAAAAGGAAAATTCGAGATAAACGGAAAACTTTTAGTTTTCCACCAGATTTATTTTTCGTTGTATACAACCGTCCTAGATTTTACCGCTCCTTTGTTTTTATTTTATCAAGGATTATTATAAATTATGTTATAATATTTCATTTCTTACGGTACACACACACACACATTTTTGTTGCTGCTGAATTTTAATTTCTTTGTTGTTCTGTAAGGACGATAATATACACATCATAAATTAAATAGACGAAAATACGCTGCGCTTTATTTGGAGAACAAATGGAATGAAGAGAAAAAGCTACAAAAAAAGTTTCCCAAAACGGAAATACTTTGAGGGGCGAACACAACAAAGAACCATAAAAATCTGTAGCTTGCAACAATTTTATTGTTGTTTTTGTAAAGTTTGAAATTAATTAATGTAAAGTGGCACAGTTAAAACTATTACACAATGTTCATTAGTGTTAGTGCTTTTGGAAGATATCCAATACGTTTTCACATTTTACTCGAAAATCCTTAAAGGAAATTGATAATCAATTTTTCATCTTTGAACCACATATTATACAGATTAATTGAATGGAATGAATATGTAAATTAGTAAAAGCTCTCGATGTAAATCTAACTTTTAGCAATAATAATAATAAACAATTTTAACCACAAAAAACTTAACCAATGGCCATCACTATATTTTCTGGAACGAATTTCTTCATTAATACATCATCTGGGGTCATTTCTGGCGAAATATTTAAATCGCCTTAAACGTCGCCTCTTAATAAGTTATAGAGAGACGAGGTGTCGAATCTTGATGGAGTAACCGATCATTTGCCATTTTTCCAGGTTTATTGTTTTATGAACATTTCAGTACTTCTCTCTTTTCAACATGTGTACGACTCTCAATAAAATATAAATAGAGATGGGGTGTCGCATTTCTCAAAATACATCTCACACCACTTATAGGCTTCTTTATTCAACACGACTATTAGTTGCAGCCATTTATAAAACCGTGTCGCTTGTGTCACAAAATGTATTCTCATAAAGACTCTACGAGTATAATATAACGTTGACAAGAATGTTTGTAATCCGCACGAGTGCCTTTAAGGCGATTTATTTTGTCAAGTAGTTTTTATATAACCGCAAAACACAAACCACGGACGAAACGGAATCTAATAATTGTATTAATTTTTCCCGCGCATTTTCAAACGAGCAAACAAAAAAAAAGTTCATTGAATTTTGATTTCAATTAACAACGTTTTCATGCTTTTCCTTTATCGGTGTTGTGCGAGATACGGAAAAATTGAAAATATAGACGATAAATAACTTTGGCCCGGAGACATTTATATTTATTATCATATTATATGATGTTACAAAATCGGAAGAACAAGAATTGGATTTTTCTTTTACAAAAGTAGATTTAAAGATGCTGAAAGCATTTTCCTTTTAATTTTTGGTATCTTGCGTTTGTGATACTTCAAAGCAAATTGTATTATTGTGCATACATTTTAGGATTGTAGATTGTAAACTGTATCGTTTTCTGAGGCGATTTTTTTTATTGTTATTGCTTTTCGGGAAAACCGATGCGGGGAGGACGTAAACCGTTTGTGAAATTTTTTTGTCATTTTTAAAGCTTAATGTGCTTTTTGAACATTTTTATGCTTGATATTTTAAGAGGCTCTTCGGATAAAATGATTTTATATTGTACCATTAACAGAAATAACAATAATATTGTCTTGTCTGCGTTTTTTCTTAATGTTTCAGATATTTGTAAATTGAATTTTAGAAGAGGAATGTAATCCATTTCGTTTAACACATTTAGAAGTTCTTTACAAATTTTAATAAGAGGTCGACGTGCCATAATTGTTCAAACTGATATCTGAATGCAGTACAGTGTTTATTTATGATTGCTAGATCGTGCGTTGTAGGAAATTATGGAAAATACCTGAAAATAAAATAATAATAATTATAAGGGCATTTAAAAGCTAAAATTGTAGCTCAGTATTTAGTTCAATATCATTGAGATTTTCTTCGCTTGTAGTGTTGTTGCATGATATACCCCAGCAGTTTCCACACATTGCTAAGCACAGCATTCCTGACCGCTTATATTCGCATCTTGTTGTGCATTGCGTACGATAGTTGCAACATATCAACTTGAGCAGATGTTCTGGAGCCGATGGCAGGTCAGTTGGAATGCGCAGCAAACTATTTTTGCTTGAACTTGATGACATACCTGAAATGAATGCTGATCTGCAGTTGCTTTTGTTGATGGGGGACAAGCTAAATCGAATTTAAAATGTAACTGCAGATTACCAATTACTCTGTTATAAGCAAGATATCTTGCTTCTACTAGTGGAGTCTCTTTGGTGATGTTATATAGTCCACATTTTAAACGCAACAACATACCAATTTGGCAAATTATAGCCAAAAAAACTTTAAAATAAAATATAGGCGAATTGAAAAATAAAATAACGGGATTTCCGGGAAAACAATAGAGGTAAACATTTTCATAAGTTGTCATTATTACCAAAAAAATTGTTTTAAAATGCTAGAACTCTTTTTTTGAAATAAAATATTCTGTTTAAATATAAAAAAAAAAAAATTTAATTTAAAGAGCATTTTATAAATCTTTTTTTACAAAATATGTTGTTAAAATAAAACAGTTATTTATTAGTATGCAAAAATTTCATTTAATTTCAAAAAAAATGTATAACTTTTAGAAATTAAAAACTTTGTTTTTTTATTTTACAAACCGAAATTTTTCTCAGTGCATCAAACACTACCGTTGTGTTTCTGCCATAAAGTTTTAAAACATAATCACCATAAATTTGTAGAATCGTGCCATATGTCGCTGGCTTTGGCCATACTACCGAGTCAGATGGCCTCTATCTACAACATATTTGCATTTTGTTGGAAAATTGTCGCTAGCAATGTCCGTTCTTTTAAATATGATTTTGATGCTCGATTTTGTTCCCTTTCTTAGGAGACGGTCGTTGAAAAGGGAAGGTGGAGCTGAAGCCAATTTATATTTAAAATAAGACTGCAACTCTTTCGGACGACATTTGACGATACAAACAATTCGATGAAATAACTGCAGCGAGTTTATAACAAAAGTTCCGTTATTTGTTTTTATTCCCAAAACCTGAGCTGCATTCGGAATAACTTCGGCATTTGAACATCCGCAAACCTCTTACCCAATCTATTATGCAGTAGCATTTCACCTTGTTGGAATCAGCAACAAGTCCAGTTGACAAACTGACAAGATCGCCAGCACAATTCCGAAATAGGTTATGTTGTTGAAGCCATGAAATAAATTTGTTTTTGTCCAGATTGTCTCTTGCTTTCCTACTGCCTCGGAGTTCAACATGTTGTTTGGAACTGCTTGATGATTGTCCTGTAAAAGTTTACACCGCGGATATCACAAGTATGCTAACGGGCGTAGGAACAATCCATTTTAAAATGGTGTCATCGGTAATGAGTCGTCCTCGAGATAATCCTCCTATCGCCTTCAATGATCGCACAGGAGATTGTTCTATGCACATGTCCGTCCAAATACCGCTCCATTGAACTTTTTTTCCTTATCGGAAAGAATTTCTCTGGAAATTGTTTGTACTCTTCATCGGTCAGCTTGGCTAGCCACTCCCTCATTTCCTGTAAATATAAATGAGCAGATTTTGTATATAAGTTATGACCAGCAGAATGGAAATATGGCAACATTTTTCAAACAGATTCCATGTGTATCTGCCAGTTGCCAGTTTTCTCAGTTCGAATATACTGCAACACAGTCACAACTTGCTCAAAATATTATAGCCAAAGTTAGCATGTTCTGTTTGTTGTTCTAAGTCTGTTGATGTAACTTTTAAAGAAGCTGTCCAGGTCGCGTACTACTTCCGAATCATGACACATATTCGGTGACATGCTGTTTTCGATCTTTCCAATTACAATCTGACACGTTACAAAATTTACACTTTTTCTGACAACTTTACTTTTTGATATTCAAAATTACACTGAATAATATTGCCCTGAATAGTATACAACAATATTGTTCGGTTTATAATCGGTGCGGTATATCACGTAATTCGCATGAATCACCCCTTAAAATGATGCATAGCGCAGATTTAAACATCTGCTAGCACAAAGGTAACGAAAAATTTTCGTAAAATTCTGAAACCGGTTTTCTTTACTGAAAGTAACCCTTTAAAGATTTGAAAGCTTTTTGTTCAACCACACAAAGGAAAAACGCGGAATGAGGATACCTGCACATTCACTTTTTCTGAAATATCTCACTTCCAGCTGGTTTTTAAGGAGGTTGTTGTAATAACATATAATGAGGCCAATTCCGACAATTTGAAATTTTATATTTTTTTTTTTTAAATTATTTATATTTTTTAATTATATTATTTATATTTTAATATAAACCCTGTCGGTGTGCAAAACCCATGGGCCGACCCACCTCGCAATGTGCAGATGGTCTTAAATCGGTCCTATAGCCGTACGTCCTCGAACTAAGTAGGCGTAAAGTAAGGATGTAAAAAGCACAACCACGAAAGAGGAGGGAGAGACTTGAGTCCCAAAACAGATAGCATTGTAAATAAAGAAAAAAAGAAAAAAAAAATCAGACCAGTCTAAATGTGATAGGATGTAAAGAGATTGAAATCTAAGTTTTGTATTTATGAATTTAATAAATATTTATTTTGTTGTATAAAATTACATAATTTAGTTATTATTTCTATTGCTAAAATATTTATTCACATACAACTATCGTACTGGACTCCCGAATAAGTACTAAGAATAATTTCCCGATTCTGCTATATTTAAAGGATCAACATTTGACTCAATATTTTCAGCTTCAGCATCGTCAGTTTCAACGTCACTATCTGAATCATCATCTTCATGATAATTTTACATGCCATATTTGGTTGGTAATGAAGCATTCTGTATCTAAGCAAACAACGAAAACGGAATTTTAGAACTCCAAAACATTTTTCGGTGATATTTCTAGCTAGGATAAATTTTTCATTCAAGCGAAAATGATTCGTTGCATTTTCGGTGTTTGGATAAGATGTAAGAAGCCAAGGTTCTATTGGAAAACCAGTCACCTAACAAAAACTTAGCTTTGTTTAAACAGAATTAAAATTGTTTATACAATATGATCTTAATTTGGATATCATCCAACTAGCCGAATCATGCACTGATCCAAAAAATCGAGCATTCGCATATAAAACCTACATGTTGGCGTCACAACAATCTAAATCATTGATGCTGTGATACCTCTTACGATTTCGAAATAAATGTCTCTCTATCTCTCTCTCTCTCTCTATCTGGCACTATATCCCATCAATGAATTTAGCCGCCAAAATGAGGTTTCATAATCTTATTTTCGTTTCGGATAATGAGTGATTAATTCAGTGATCCTAAAGCAGCCTTGAAATTTTTTCTTGTCACCCCAGTGAATCGAACCAGAGAACTCCGTACGCTGGAGCAAGCATGCTGACCGCTTTCGAAATAAATTGCCTCTATAAAATTCATCATCCTCTGGTGGTGCAACTATTGAAATATAGGCAGCCAACTATAGCCCCAATAATTCCTTGCAAATTGAATTTTTGATTAAATCCATTTTGGATTTCGGCTGGGGCTAAAGTATTGTGCGGAAACTTAATAAATTCATCAAAAAGGTAGTCGAAGATAAGTTTCGTGACTTCGCTAACCACCTTAGTTATACTTGGTTGAGAAAGAGAAATAGCTTGACAGCTTTCAACCGATACCTGATAAGAGCCATGTCCGTAAAAAATGAAGCGCACATAAAAATCTGAGTTTAAATGGGATCTTTGTCTGGCGAGATTTTATTTTCAATTTTTCAATTACAAATTACACACAGGATTCATAGGGATTATACTCACATTTCGAAGGTGTCTCAATTCAACAGCCTGGTTTTGCCTGAAAAATAGTTAATTATTTGCTTGTTTATTATGTATCTTGTAATTAATTTAATGTAAACGGAATAAAGAAAAAAAATTAAATGAGATTTTTTAACACAAGAAATATTTTTTTATTTATTTTCCATACACAAAATGTGATAAACTGGTCAATTTTGATAATTTTATTTTTAACAGATATAACATAAAAAATAAAATAACATAAATTTTTATCAGAATCGCAATTCAATATTTTATTATTTAAAATAATTTATTACATAAAATGATAAAATGTGTATCCGAGAATCGGCCCCAATATTTAATATTTTATTATTAAATAACCACCAATTCTAAGAAATTACGCGTACAAAGCTGGTTCCTAAATCTTTTATATCCAAAGTTATAGCCATTTTAAGAATCTCAAACAAAAAAAATAATGAAATAATAAAACTAAAGTACAGTTATTTTTTTTTGTTTGCTCAACACATAGAGGTGGGAATTTTTCTGAAAAGTTGTGACCTTGTTAAAGTTAGCCGAAAGTTGTCAGCCGAAAGTGAAAAAATCGATAATGCAGATAGTGTCTCGACTACATCAGCCGAAAGTAAAAAAAAATTGTATTACATATAATGAAATATCCCAGCCGAAAGTAATAACATAAAAAATCAGCCGAAAACAAATGTTTCATAAGAAAAAACAAAATTTAAATACCAACAATAATTTATATGAATATACTAAAAAGTATATGAAACGTATATAAGAAAATTTCAAAAATTCGTAAAACCTTAACGTTTAAAGTGTTATGTCTGGAAAAGGTCTCGTTTGAATCGGTTTGCCGATGGTTATCGCTGGAAAATTTTCCAGGTCAAGTTTTATGTTGAGAGTCCTGGAAAATTGGGGGGAGTGAAATACACGTGCAAACTTCAAAAATTCGTAAAAACTTAACGTTTAAAGTGTTATGTCTGAAAAAGGTCTCGTTTGAATCGGTTTGTCGATGGTTATCGCTGGAAAATTTTCCAGGTCATATTTTATGTTGAGAGTCCGGGAAAATTGGAAGGAGTGAAATACACGTGCAAACTTCAAAAATTCGTTAAAACTTAACGTTTAAAGTGTTATGTCTGAAAAAGGTCTCGTTTGAATCGGTTTGTCGATGGTTATCGCTGGAAAATTTTTCAGGTCAAGTTTTATGTTGAGAGTCCTGGAAAATTGGGGGGAGTGAAATACACGTGCAAACTTCAAAAATTCGTAAAAACTTAACGTTTAAAGTGTTATGTCTGAAAAAGGTCTCGTTTGAATCGGTTTGTCGATGGTTATCGCTGGAAAATTTTCCAGGTCATATTTTATGTTGAGAGTCCGGTAAAATTGGGGGGAGTGAAATACACGTGCAAATTTCAAAAATTCGTAAAAACTTAACGTTTAAAGTGTTATGTCTGGAAAAAGTCTCGTTTGAATCGGTTTGTCGATGGTTATCGCTGGAAAATTTTCTTCCCAATTTTCCCGGACTCTCAACATAAAACTTAACCTGGAAAATTTTCCAGCGATAACCATCGACAAACCGATTCAAACGAGACCTTTTCCAGACATAACACTTTAAACGTTAAGCTTTTACGAATTTTTGAAGTTTGCACGTGTATTTCACTCCCCCCAATTTTCCCGGACTCTCAACATAAAATTTGACCTGGAAAATTTTCCAGCGATAACCATTGACAAACCAATTCAAACGAGACCTTTTTCAGACATAACACTTTAAACGTTAAGCTTTTACGAATTTTTGAAGTTTGCACGTGTATTTCACTCCCCCCAATTTTCCCGGACTCTCAACATAAAACTTGACCTGGAAAATTTTCCAGCGATAACCATCGACAAACCAATTCAAACGAGACCTTTTCCAGACATAACACTTTAAACGTTAAGTTTTTACGAATTTTTGAAATTTTCTTATATACGTTTCATATACTTTGTAGTATATTCATATAAATTATTGTCGGTATTTAAATTTTGTTTTTTCTTATGAAACAATAGTTTTCGGCTGATTTTTTAGGTTATTACTTTCGGCTGGGATATTTCATTATAAATACATGTTTTTTTAACTTTCGGCTGACGTAGTCGAGACACAATCTGCATTATCGATTTTTCTTCACTTTCGGCTGGCAACTTTCGGCTAACTTTAACAGTATTTATAAATACATGTTTTTTAACTTTCGGCTGACGTAGTCGAGACACATTCTGCATTATCGATTTTTCTTCACTTTCGGCTGGCAACTTTCGGCTAACTTTAACAGTATTTATAAATACATGTTTTTTTAACTTTCGGCTGACGTAGTCGAGACACAATCTGCATTATCGATTTTTCTTCACTTTCGGCTGGCAACTTTCGGCTAACTTTAACAGTATTAAGTTGTGCAGAAGTATAGGGTACAGCAATATATTAGTTAAGAGTTTATTAGAATTATTTACAAGTTTATATGTAGCTCTGTTTTTATTTCCTGGAGCCCTATTCTTGAGTTCCATATTCATTTGCCACATGTGGATAGAACTGTCAAAATTCCTTTATAAATTCCCTTACCATTTCCACATGTAATTCCACATGTACAAAAATTCTATATTCTTAAATCATTCATTACCGCTATTCTCAGTTTTGCCTGACTACTTGTTTCCTTAGCTTTCCTTGGCTTCTTTGATGTCAAATTTTTTTTCAATACCTTTAGTAATTACTTAGGCCGTGTTAAGCGTTCAGATCAGACGCTGTGTTGCAACATTTCGTTTACGTTCTACAATTATAAGAGTATTAATAACCACAAAGGAAAGTTATTTAAAACTGATTGTTTCTAGCTTTTGCCGGGAGGTTCAATAAAATCGGAGATGTGAGTCGTGGGCTGAGCTTGTGGTGGTATTTCAAAACTAGCTGATTGTTCAGATTCCACCAAATTGGCCTCAAATCCGTCTGTCAAATATTCAATTTGGGAATCGTAAATTTCAAACAAATCTGGATTTTCTTCGAACATATTGCTAATACATTCTTCGGGAGGTAATTCCTGAGAAAACAATCTCCTAAATTTATAAAGAAATGCGATTTAGGTAATACAATTACTAACCAGTTGCACTATGCTTTCTAGAACAGTCGTTTGTCCAAGAATGGAAGTATCCCCAATAATTTCGCTGATTCTCTCCTCGAAATTATTTAAAATAATTAGAGTGGAAACCCCGCCACCAGTCGCGGAAATCATTTTTTTATTTTTTGAAATTTTTGCTCTTACTTAATTTCTCATATCCTGCCAACGCAGTGGAGAATATTTAAGGCTGTATGGTACTCAGAAAAAAAATCCGTTTTGATGTCGATATTTAAATGCCCAACAACGTGCTCAAGATAAACATTTATTTTTTCCTTTTTCATCTAAACGTTATAATATTATATACATAAGTGTTTTTCTTTTATTTTGTTACTATGCTCTTTGGTGTATTGTATTGATTACTATGAAGCTCTGATAGTAGTAGTTTTACATACATAAATGGAACGAAATTTTATGATTAGAATTGAATATGAGAAATTGAAAGCAAAACAATTACAATAAAATAATTCAAATTTCGTTTAGTAGCAAATATTTTAAACAATATTTTAAGCAATTTTATATATATTTTTGATATTTTAAATCTCGATATGAAATTTTAATTTTTTTTTTTCAATTTTGTCAAACAGTCGCACAGTAAAGTTTACTGTTTATAATACTAGTAATATGATCTAACTCTGAAAATGTTCTTGATTATGATTTTACATTACTAATTTATTTTGAGCTATTTACAAACCAAATTAGTTGTTAATCCCTCTATGGTTGAATTTAAAAAAAGGCAAGTTTGAATGGGATGCTGTGAAATGGAATAAGCTTGACCTTTAAAAATAGAGCGAAGTTCCTGGGTTGCATTTATGACAGAAAGTTAAACTAGACACCTGTAAGTTATTAATAAGCTGGACTAGTAATAATAAATAATACCCATTTGTTCTAAGCACATCTCTTATATTAAAGACTGCTCCTCAAAACATGTTTTGATGATAGATTTGGAACTCATATTTGGCCCAATTACACTAGAGAGTTACACTAGAACAGACCGGAAAAAGTCACGGTAGCTTATTCTTATTTCAAATCGTATCATAAACTCTCTCGATAAATTTAGACAATATGATTGAAATATGAAAATAAAAATTAGCGCCCGGTTATTTGAATTTGACATATCAACCAATTTAACTTCAGAAGGTTTTATAATAAGATAATTATTCAAAAGCCAACCGTGTTGACAGAATATGCTAGCTACAGAGATTGTCGAAGATCGCTTTGCTCATTATTGTATTGCTCAGTAAGTTTTTGAAAGTACAACGAGTTACCGTCGTTAGTGATGAGATAAGATTAACTGCACTTACCACATTTTCCTCTTTGTCATGTGGCTTTTTAAATATTTTCTTTAAAAATAATTCGTGAATCATTGTATCAACTATATCTCTGTTAATAATATCGAAGAAGAGTTATAGATTTTTATTAAAGCAACACTCACTTCAGAACTACAAATCTTATTTCAAACGAGGAAAAGCGCATGGTTAAAAGTCCTTAAAATTTAAATTTTTTGGCAGACCTGGATTTACTTTGATTCTATTTACTCTATATGGTGCTGTGTTTGTTTAATTAAACACAGCAACCAATTCGGTGTAACGGAAACGGGTTGGCCGGTCCACCAAGTAGGCCCTACTAGAAGTGCGGCTTAAAAAAGTGCACATCGAATCAAAATTTATTAGCAACATACAGTCAGTAGCGAAAATGATCATACACACTGATTTTTGAGAAAATTTACAAAATATAAGGATTATAGAACTTAAAGGGTAGGAGAATAGTTCGTGGCTTTTTCCCGGTAGATGGCTTTACATTCATATATCTCAGTAACCATTGATCGTATCGGGCAATTCTTATCGGTGAAGTAAATAAAAAGGTACAACATTTTAAAAAGCAGATAAATAATGAAAAAATTCGATTTCTTTTGTAATTTTATTAAGACAAAGATAAATACGAGGCTCAGGCTTGCGAAAAAATTTGTGCTGTTTATGAAGAAGGTGCTCTATCAAAAACAGCAGCAAAGAAATGGTTTACGCGCTTTCGTTCTGTAAATATGGATGTCAAAGATACACCTCGCTCTGGTCGACCAACCACTGGAAAAGTCGATGAAATCATGCAGAAAATTGAAGAAAACCGGAATTTAAGCAGCCATGCAATTCAAATATTGATCACAAAACAGTTTTAAACCATTTGAAAATGGCTGGATATAAAAAATAGCTTGACGTTGAGCTACCACATGAATTAACAGTTAAAAATTTAATGGACCAGATTTCTATCTGCGAAACGCTGCTGAAATGGAACGGAATCGAGCCATTTTGAAATCGAATGATTACTGGTGATGAAGAGTGGATAAATTACGAAAACGTTGTTCGAAAAAGATCATGGATGAAACGAGGTGAAGCTGTCCAAACGGTATCAAAGCCAGGATTAATGCCAAGAAAGGTAATGCTGTGTGTTTGGTGGGATTGGAAAGGAATCGTGCCTTATGAAGGTGCTGCCACTGAGCCAAACGATTGATTCTAATCTTTACTGTCAGCAACTAACGCGTAAGACAAGCAATTCAGGTTAAACGTCCAGAATTATTCAGCAGGAAGGGCGTTGTGTTCCATCATAACAACGCTACACCATACACATCATTGATGACCCGACAGAAACTGAGAGAGCTTGGCTGGGAAATTTTGATGCACCCATCATATAGTACTGACCTTGCACCATCAGACTACCATATGTTCCGGTCCATGCAGAACCATATGTTAATTGTTTTACATTAAATTGAAAAGAGGCCTGCGAAAATGGGTTGTCTCGATTATTCATCCCATCTCTGTAGAACTTCTGTGGTTTGGAACATAAGTGGTTTGGAACATCTCTGTAGATGATTTCATGGCTCTACCACAAAAATAGCAAAAGGTCATCGATCAAATTGGCTAATAAAGTTCATTTGAAATAAGAAATTTTTTTATTTCAATGTCACACAAAAAAGGCCACGAAACTATTTCGCATACCTATTATTTTGCAGTTTTTATAAGATTAAATAATTTTACAAATTAACAAATACAAAGTAAAAAGTCATTTACCGTTTGTAATATTGCAATGAAAATTATCATGCACTTACAGTATTTTATATTTTAATATCGAGTTGGTCCTCCTTTATATTTATAACTTCTTTCAAATTGAATACAGACAGGCATATACAAACTAAAATATAACGATTGCGAGACGGTTAGAAAGGAAACTATCAACGAAGAACGCCAAATAGTAATTAATATGAAACGTACTGGAAAATCTATGTGCGAAATTGGAAAATTAGTTGGCCGAAATCATGCAACAGGAGCCCAACTAATATCCAGATTCAACATCACATAATCGGCTGAAAACGGGCAGCGAACAAGGCGAAAAGCAACATTTTCCAATCGGGACGAGCGAAAGATTTTGAATTTGGAGAGAGAAAATTCAAAAACAACTAATCCAAAACTAGCTTCAGAAATAAAGAAGGTACTTAATAAAGCTACCCATTCCCAAAATAATAGAATGATTTTGTGGAAACATGGATATCTGGCCATTAATTTAGATGGTTAATTCCAAAAAAAAAGAATTGAATTTGCAGAAATATTAAAAATAAAAGACTTCAACTTCTGGAAGACGTTTGTTTTTACGGATGAAAGTAAATTCAACATTTTCAGAGCCAATGGAAGAGGTAAAATTTGGAGAAAACCTGCTACAGCGCTGGAGCCAAAACACGTCATCCCAACTATTAAACATGATGGTGGTTCGGTTATGCTATGGGGTTCAATGTCGGCGAGTGAGGTAGGTAAACTTGTTTTTATAAATTAAAATTTGGATCTCTGGAAATACATGGTATTCTAGAGCATAGAAAAATATAGAATATAAAATAAAATTGTCGAAATCGTATTGAAAACTGAAATAAGAAAAATAAAGTTTCGTTTTTTACCAGGTGTGTAAATATGAAACAGGAATTTTTTAGTAATAAGCACACGTTCATCGTATGATAATGATTACGAGTATTTTATTAGAGTATGGCCCATTATTAGATATACATTTTTTCCATTTTTCTGTAGGAAGTGAAGTGCTCCTCAGCAAGCCCGTGCCCCCATCGAAGCAAATAAGTGATAACTGGACGGTGCCAAGTCTTTCAAGTAAGCTGTTTGTGAAAGTATTTCCTAATTAAGTGCTTTCAATGTTTCCATGACCGATTTTGGTTCGAGTGATGGTGGATTATCATGAAACAAAATCACTTTGTGTTGCCTTTTATAATACGTTGGTCGTTTTTCATGCAGAGCTCGATTCAAATTGATCATTTGTTGGTGATAACGTTCAGTAATTACGGTTTCACTAAATTTTTAGCTGCTCAACCAAATACAGAGCATTGTCTTCCGTCCGAAGCGATTTGGCCTTGCAGTCGATGTCGATGTTTGTCCTGGATCAACCCAAGATAAAGAGTGCTTTGGATTCTCAAATAATTTATTGATTGACACTTTTTCACTACAAATTAGTCCCAGATGTACCTGTAGATAAACAATGACGTAAGAAATTTATTCCATACATTATCGAGTGTTATTTTGACAAGAAAAGCAAACACGTATATTTTTGTTAAGATTTGTAACCTTCAGTTATCCCGTTAGGAAATTCGTCGGTTTTTACAATTTTTAATAACTTATATTGAACTGGTATATTTCCGGTTCTACTGAAGAAATGGTTAAAATTAGTATAGACCTTAGATGGTGGACCTTAGATGACGTTAATTAATTCAATAAACAATTTCACCAAAGTACCATTATTCTAAGAGGTTCTGTGAAATGAATGTAGCCAAATGTTTTTACGTATAGGAGGCGCAACTGCATTCTATAAAGAAGTGTGACCGATCGTTCGTAAGGTGAAGGTTGCACCTTTCTAGATTTTGACTTTGAATTTGTACAAGACCTAGTTTGGTCGGTACAGCTGTTTAATATATTGAAAGTATTTTAAAAATCAGGTATTCCAATTTAAAATAATGTACCGGCTAAACTCATGAATTAATTTTATATTTATTAGTAAAATTTTATAAATAAATTTACGTTAAATTTTAAAAAACGAAAATACATAAATTATTTTATTAAATAATGGCCTTCGAATGATTCAATTTTCGAGTTTTTATGATTCAAAACATAATTATATATTTTGTTATTTTTGATGTTAATGAAGTAAAAATAAATTTAAAAAAATATATTTTCCCATGTTTTCTTTAAGTATCTTGTTGTTCTTAATTACCAATTATGTTTAAAAATTGTACCACTCTTAATTTAAAGTCATTAAAGTAACATTTTCTTTTACACTTTTTGGCTGTTATAAGGTTTTTTTGTCAATTTGTCAGAAACTTCACACTGCCAAAAAATGATGAATAAAATTCTGATGATTTTTTGTTTTCACTGCTGCCGCGTTGTTGGAAAGAGAATGGAAAGAGACCCATATTGTAATATGAAACCATGACGTAGAGAACAACAACATTTATAAAAGCTCATAAATCATTCAATTTCCAAGTCAATTTTAAGGGTTCATTTTGAACAAATTAAAGTTTTCGAAATTTTCTCTATTTTTCTGTATAAAAGTAGAACAAAAGCGCTCATACGTACAAATAGACGTAAATTAAAAAATAAAATTGGCAGTTTTTCGTTATTTTCAATGAGAAATAAAAATTTGTATTCCCAGTATTTTAAGTTTAATGGCAAAAAGTTCGAATAGGGCGGCTCTTGTAAACTAGATGGCTCTGGTATCAACGTTTAAGAACTAAACTGACCTTTGGGTATATGGCCAGGTACCATCTAGCTACGGCACCCGCCTTGATTTTTGTAATAACAGTTTTTAGGTCTTAATAATTAATTTACATTGCAATTGTGTTCTGAATATTTTACAGCGTTTTAATATACGGTACACATGTATTACATTTTATAGTAATTTTATTGAAGTTTTCATGAATAATTTATTGTTTATAATGAACTGCTATGCATATAGTACATAATTTGTACTACTCCACACTAAATCCAGAAGCCAGCAACAACAAAATCATGACACTAATTATTTTATTAGAACTAAGATAAAATATAAAATCGAGACAGGAAATTATTATGCTACACAAAGTGCTTGGTGCTGTGTATGCATATAAATTTTAACATTCATGTACAGATACGTACTACGTACATGATTAATGTACATTATTTCGTTACGTCTCATGAGGAATTTTAATGCAAAAATGGTAATATCTTGTAAGTGGAAGCGCAGTATGTTCTTTAAACGTACTTCTATTTGTATTTTAAATCCGACTTGTTATAGAATTACTATTCATATACAATAATATGCATTTCAGACTGTGTTGCTTCTACAAATTTGCATGCAAATAGGAAGATACATAAAATTCCCCCTGGTTGTAAGCTTATTTAATATTTACTTTGTGGTAATGAATGTTAACTGAGATATTTAACTTATTTTCACGATCATAATGTTCTCGTATGTTGTATATGCACTCAGGTATCTTGTCTGCTATGTACATTTATAAGGTTATTATGTCTTATGATTCTTGTATAGGTAATGTGTCTTCTCATTCTGTACATAGATGATGATAGTTTTATAAATTGTATTTTCCAGAAAACTGTTTCAACATTAAAATAGTATTCTATTCAACTATCTATTGGCAATTTTTGTTGCGTTCTGATGCAAGAAGTTTTAATTAGGTTTTTTTTAGGAAGAAACGTTCTCAGTAATTCCCAACTATATTTTGGTTGTTGGTAAAAAAAACTTGTTCATTAGCTGCGATTACATAGAAAAAAAGTCCGTATAACATCAACGCAATTATAATTTTCTAATTTTTTAAAACTGCGATCAATCAATGTGAATAATCTCAAACAGGTGAGTGTTATCGATATTTCTACAGTATTTTCCTTGTGATTTAGAATGCCGCATCGATTTATGTCAAAATCATGGCATGTCACAATTAAAAATCAGTCAGATATCATCGTTTATGCTGACATAACATATTCAATTAACCTTTTATCGTATTTTAAGGCATTTTAAGCCATGACAACTCCGAAGAAATCAACTAAACCAGCTTCAATTAATTTTGATGCGCTTCTTGTCATTAAGGATTGCTTAGTCAAAAGAGACACATGTACGTTGGCTGCACGAGCCTATGGAATTGTGCGGACTAGTTTGCAACGCAACCTATATAAAACGGAAGAGGTGTGTTTGGGAACTTGTCATCTGTGGAAGAAGCTGTATTGTTGGATTTCGTTCGCGAATGCAACCAACGAACTCCATCAAAAATGGTGAGTTTATGTTTACTCTTCCTTTTCTTCTTTGAAAACCACTTTGTGCTCAATTGGAATGTTGTTTAAAGTTTTTTAAACCGATCCACAAAAGGAACTGTTATGTATTTTATTTATAATGTTATTTATTTTGTACAGATCAATTACAATGTTGTTTATTAGATGATATTATAAAGACTGTGCCCATCTATTATTTTAGGTTATATATATATGATAATGACAAGAGTTGACTTATATGTGTGTGTGTATACAAAATGGTTTTGTTGCCAAATCAGTTGATATTGCACGTATATAGATGTGTACCATCATTACATTCCTCCTCGCCAAAATGGACTACTATGGTGAGAATCTAACTGTAGGTTTCCGGATACGAGATGATCGTCGAGGTACGAAGCAGTTTTCAGTCTCCGACATTGTACGACGCAAGATTGATCTCGGTTGTCTTGGTACCTCTACTTCGCTGTTAGAGTTCAAACTTCGTTTTAGAATATCTGCTACCTCAAAATGGTCCATTTCTGCTTGTCTTGCTCTGACTTGATTTTGATGTCTCTTCATCAGTCCTCTTTCTGTGTTGACCATGTATAACATTCGACCTATCACTTTCTCAATTGTACCTGCCAACCATTTCGGACCTCTTGAATAATTTTTAATATAAACTGGTTGCTCAACCCGAAACTTTGTAGTTGTTTTCAATTTATGATTTCTTGAACTGGGGACCATAAGAGTGAGTTGTGTTTTGGGTTGCCTACCGTGTAAAAGTTCGCTTGGTGATTTGTCACATGCTCCTGGAGATGCACGATACGTACTCAAAAATGTCAGCAGTGCATGGCTTATTGATTTACCATCTTTTAATACTTTGGTTAGAGCGGTCTTAAAAGTTCTTACGAACCTTTCGGCTTCACCATTTGACGCTGGATGAAAAGGTGCAGTAGTCAGATGTTCGATACCATTAAACTCGCAAAATTCAGCAAACTGTTGTGATGTAAAGGCAGGACCATTGTCACTAACTATTGCATCAGGTAAGCCCTCTGATGCAAAAACTCCTGTCAACACTTGAATAGTTGACGCCGCAGTAATATCTCCTACCTTAACGACAAAAGGATATTTTGAATAACTATCCACACAAATTAACCACATACAATTACGAAAAGGTCCAGCAAAATCAATGTGGATACGTTCCCATGGCTTTGTTGCACTAGGCCAGTTTTGGTATTGTTTTGGTGGGTTGAAAAACTTTTCTTGACACGTCTTACAAGACTTGACTACAAGCTCAATGTCTTTATCAATATTCGGCCACCAACAATAGCGACGTGCAAGTTGTTTCATTCTTACTATGCCCCAATGTCCCACATGGAGCAACTTTAATACATCGGCACGCAGACTTCTTGGAATAACCACTCTCGTGTATTCAGTCTGCAATAACAAAATATTGTAAAAACATGTAAATGCATTTTTTCTTACCGCGAACAGCTGCAAGTCGCGGTCCACATTCTCTGGCCATCCATTCTTTGTAAACTCCAAAACTTGAGACAATTGTTTGTCTGTTTCCGTTGCTTCACTGATTTTCTGGCTGTCAATCGGAAAATGTGACACTTCCTCTTCATACATGTCATCAACTTCAAACGCACTTTCCTCCTCTTGATCGAATTGCTTGTCTGGTTCCATTGGTAAGCGCGAAAGAGCATCGGCATTTCCATGTTTTTCTGTTGGCTTATATTGTATCGTATATGTGTAACCCATTAGAAAAATTGCCCACCTGTGGAATCTATTCGCAGTCATCACTGGTAAGCCTTTTTCTGGGTGGAATAGTGAAACGAGAGGCTTATGATCTGTTACCAGCACAAACTTACGGCCATACAGGTATTGATGGAATTTACGGCATCCAAAGACAATAGATAGCGCTTCCTTCTCGATCTGACTATACCTACGTTGATGTTCATCAAGAGTCTTTGATGAAAATGCTATTGGACGCTCGGAACCATCTGGATAAATATGCGATAAAACTGCTCCTATTCCATGACTAGATGCATCTGTTGCCAGAACCAACGGGTAATCTGGGTGATAATGTACCAACATTGTCGCATCTAACAAACACTTCTTTATTGCTTCAAATGCCTTTTCTTGTATGTCTGTCCACTTGAAAACGGTATTCTTCTTCCTCAACTCATTTAAGGGTGATGCAATTTGAGAAAAGTTGTTGATAAACCTGTTGTAATAATTTACTTTCCCCAAAAATGCAGCTAGCTCTTTAATATCCTTTGGCCTAGGCATATTTCTAATAGCCGTAATACGAGAATCAGCTGGTCGAATACCATTTTCATCCAAAATATATCCGAGATACTGAACTTCACGCTGAAAAAATTTACACTTCGCTCGATTGCATCGAAGGTTGGCCTCAGCCAATCGTTTTAAAACTACTTCCAAGTTAGCCATATGTTCTTCTTTGGTTCTGCCCGTAACTATAATGTCATCTTGATATGTTGTTACATGATTAAGACCTGCAATTAACTGTTCAATAAAACGTTGATATATAGCAGGAGCCCTGGCGATACCAAAAGGTAATCTCTGGTACTGGAACAAACCAAACTGTGTTATTATTACTGCAAGCTTCTTCGACGCTTCATCGAGTTCCAATTGGAGATAGGCATCTCTCAAGTCAATTTTCGAAAATCGTTGACCACCTTGTAGACGCTGAAACAGGTCCTCCACTGTAGGAATCGGATATTGCTCAATATTGAGATGAGGATTTACTGTGACTTTGAAGTCACCACACAATCTGATTTTATTCTGAGGTTTGCTAACTACAACAATGGGCGTTGCCCACTCACTAAATGTAACTGATTTAAGTACACCAATTGACATGAGCCTAGTAATTTCTTCTTTAACTTTAGATTGTTGTTCGAACGGTATTGGTCGAGATTTGAACGCTCGAGGTCGACTATTTTCTTTTAGTGATAAATGCGCCTTAAAATTCGTACAGTGTCCCAGGGTGCTCTCGTAAATGATGCTATACTTGGAACACAAGGCGCCGAATTGTGCATTACACTCATCCGATATGTTGAATAATTGTTCAGAATTGACTTTATCATTCGTAATTCGAAATCCAAAAATATTAAACCAATTCATTCCCAATATGTTTGCTCCATCTGTAGCTGTGACAAGCAATGGTAAATTCGCGCACTTGTTATCACATTTGACGTTAACGTTTAACCTTCCACGTATTGGCACTACAATATCACCATACGCCTTCAAGGTTGTTGTAATTGAACTTAACTTTGGTTGGCCAAGTTCGAAATATCCCGCGTTTCCAACTAATGATATGGTAGCTCCCGTATCGACTAAAAATTTTAAAATTCGGCCATTAATCTCCAACGTGACAAAAATTTTCTTACCGACGTGTTCTAACGATTCATTCAATGTTTCAACACAATTAAATGAAGACCATAAACCCACACTTGAAACTTCTAATGCAGTACTCCTACATTCGCCTATCTGTCCATTAACCATTAATTCAACTGTAGGTTGCTCTTTTGAAAATCCTACATCATTCGAACTTGACAATTCGTGGTTATCCATTAAATTAACGTTGGTGGCTTCATCCAACGTTGGGCTTCGATGACGACTACGTGACTTCCTCGGAAAATGGCGGTTTACCGTTTTCCGTTGACTTTGGAATGAATTGTTGCTTCTGCAAACTGAGGCAATGTTTCCCGTTTTCCCACAATTATGACAATTTGCGGTTAAAAACTTGCATTTCTCTCGTTCATGGTAGCTGAAACACCCAGGACAGGATCGCAGTTTTGGACGTGATGATGTCCGATTCCGTCTGAACTGTGTACGACTCCGGCTCCTTGCACCATAATGCATCATATTAGCATTTACTTCATGAAGAGTTTTGTAACTGTTGTCACTCTTCAATACATCGATTGCGGCTTGTGTGCTCTCATGGGCTTGCACCAGCTTAATAATATCATCTAACTTTGGATTTCCCAGTTGTAAAATCGCTGTTCTTACGGGATCGTGAACTGTGTGTAACACTATCATGTCTCGAATAGCTGTATCTGTGTACGACTTTTTACACTCGCATTTAAATTCACATTTTACAGCAGCGTCGCGCAAATTTGCAATCCACGACGCGTATGAATCGCCTGGCTTCATTTTTAATTGCCAAAACTTAAAAAGCGCTGACAAGATATGTACAGATTTTGAATAAAATTCACTTAGCTTCTTAACAATGGCGTCGAAACTTTCGCCATAAAATGAGTTTTCACCATAAACTTTCCTTATTGTGTGATATGCATCCACACCTACCCACGCCAAGAAACACGATTTCTGTCTCACTGCATCCGTTATATTATTTGCAATAAAGTACTGTTTTAATTGCGCTACATACTCGTCAAAATTTTCTTTCTCCTGATCGAATGCCCGAAAAGCTGTTATTGCTGTTGTTGCCGTTACATTTACGTTTTTGTTTGTAGCTAATTGTGCCACTATTTTCAACTGGTTCTCCGCTAGTTGTTCTAGGACCTTCTTAAGGCTTTCTTCCATTCTTTTGGGAATTATTACACACGGTTCACAGAATGCTTTCAACACAAAACATAATTCAAAAAATTACACGGCACTGTATATTTAGCACGAACGTACGAAAAAAACCAAATGTTTATCTTCGTCGCCAATAATGTTATGTATTTTATTTATAATGTTATTTATTTTGTACAGATCAATTACAATGTTGTTTATTAGATGATATTATAAAGACTGTGCCCATCTATTATTTTAGGTTATATATATATGATAATGACAAGAGTTGACTTATATGTGTGTGTGTATACAAAATGGTTTTGTTGCCAAATCAGTTGATATTGCACGTATATAGGTGTGTACCATCATTACAGGAACCTTGACAATATATTTTGAAGTGCATCAACCATTATAACGACCCCAGCTCCAACGAGTTGCATATATTTACGTATCAATTCGCTAAGAATCTCGAAGTTTAACAACCGCCGAATTGGAATGACGACAAGAAAGTGGGAAATTAGATACCAATGTTACAATTGTATGCCTGAGCTCGTTTTAGGCACCCCGAAACAAACATCCATGCAACGCGTGAAAGGCTTTTGTAAATTAAATCAGTGGCAACAACCAAAAACCACTTAAGTTGACTTACGTGAGAAATGATATTATTTTAAATTTGAATTCCTTTTCATATACTGCCAAAATTTCAGAAGTCTAGCACTATGAATAAATTAAATATGACAAAAACAATAACCACTTAAGCATGATATGATGCCGCGTAAATTTTGTAAACTAATTTTGTAATAATATACATAAGTGATTTTTTCGAAATTACAACTAATAAAAGTTTAAAAGTAAGTTGAGTTAAGTGCTTTTTAAAAAAACATCTTTAAATTTATTGTTGGTTTAAGTGTTTTTGTTTTAAATTAAATTTTTTAACCTATCTTCAACGCTACTGTTTTTGATATCAGCATGTCTCATCGTACAAAATTAATGTTGGCCATGGCCAAAAAGGATCGTATAAATCAACAAACATGTCAGCGATCCCCACCAAAACTTAAAACATTTCAAATTGGCACCATGATAAACGCTATGAATGGAGCGAACGTTAACGAGACCACCGAGCCAGATTCTTCGTTTCAGAAATTTGCTTTGGAATCGCCCGAGAAACAATCGGATAAATGTGAGTATTATTTTTGTTAAATGATGGTAAATATAACATACGATTCGTTTTTATTAAACTTTATGATTCTTTCAGCGAATCCTACGAAATTTTCTGAAAATTCTAAAATATTTTCACCGCCTGTTCTCAATGAAACTGCATCGTCATTTGTCAATGGACTTTTTTTTGATCCGTCGAAATATACCGAATATCTTGCAAAGTCCGTAAACAATACGAATGATACTAATCAAATGTTAAATGCCAGCGATGACGAAGTTTTTGACGATAGTGACGCGGAGTCAGAGGATTTAATTCTAATGGGTGCGCAATTGGAAAAAAACTTAGAGGCGAAAATCGCACAAAATTCTTCGTTCAAACATCTAACTAAATCACAAATAAAGCATAGGCAAATTCAGCAAAATACAGGCAAGGAATATAAAACTCGCACTGATAGAATTGTTAAAGAAAGACTATGCGTGCCTTTAGGCAAATGCCGAAAGAATTGCTCGCTGCGTTTAACGTTTGAAAATCAAAACAAAAATATTTGAAACATATTGGAATTTAGGCTCGTACAATTCGAGAATAATATTTCTCTCAGGTTTAATTAGTATTGAGGAACCGAAAACTCGAAGAGAAATTATTATTCGTCCTAAAACACGAAAGCATATCTGTGTTTATTATCTCAAAATCGGGCTTGAAAATACAAATGTTTGTCAAAAATGTTTCAGAAAAACATTTGACGAGACAGATAATGTGTTGAAAACTGTAATTAAGAAAAAAAAAATGTCGATGGGGGACACAAAGTCTTTATGCGATTTACGAGGCAGTGGATCGCTTAGTTCTAAAATACCCGAACCAAAAATTAACGAAGTGAAAGTTCATGTTAATAATTTTCCCAGTTATGACAACCAACATTCAAGACGTCATACTGAAAAAAGATATTTGAATTCCGATTTAAGCATCGCAAAGATGTATAACGTGTATCGACAAAAATATAGTAATCCAATATCATTGACGAAGTACTCTGAAATATTTATGGAAATTTAGCAAGCAATATAATATGTATAAATGATTTTATCAATTTGTTTGTCTACTTTTTTCTGAAGGTATGAATATCAAGTTTAAGTGACCAAAATGTACATCGATTTTTTCTATAAATGTGTTAAACGAAATGAGTGTGACTGGAATGTATAGTAGTAGCATATGTGTTTGTGTTGGTTTCATGCATATGATTGTTTTTCTGCATATGCAAGTCACGTGTCATTCTTTTTTTGTTTATTCATATTAACTCTTTGAGTGCAAACATAATTTTAGCTAGTGTATTGAGAAACACGATTGCGCTTTTTGGCACTCAAATGGTTAACCACTGTAAACGGTATGATATCAAAGGGCCGAATGTTGGAGGTCCGAATGTCGAAGGGCCGAATTTCAAAGGGCCGAATGTGTCGAAGGGCCGAATGTCGAAGGGCCGAATATCGAAGGGCCGAATGTGTCGAAGGGCCGAATGTGTCGAAGGGCCGAATGTGTCGAAGGGTAGAATGTCGAAGGGCCGAATGTCGAAGGGCCAAATGTGTCGAAGGGCCGAATTTGTCGAAGGGCCGAATGGGTCGAAGGGCCGAATTTTTTTTGATGTTTTTTTGTTTTTAGAAATATATTTTATTTTTTTTTTTATTTAATTAAATAATTTTTTTATTTTTTGTACCATATACCTATTATCAGAAGGCTGACAAATAGGGCCTAATGTCTCTGGTGGCGCATGATAAAATTTTCCTTCACCAAAATGTATCGCTGACCGGATACGTGGAATTTCATAAATACTCAAAGATGAAAAATATTAAAATACATAAATTCATAAGAAATTCATTTGTTTAATAAAAAAAAAAAAAATTACAAAAGATTCTATAAAAAAAATATGAAAAATTAAAAAATATAAAAATACTCTAATATGTATTCTTAAAATACTTTATTTTGTTATAAAACAACAAATTTAAAAAATTATATTTCTAAAAACAAAAAAAATTCGGCCCTTCGACCCATTCGGCCCTTCGACACATTCGGCCCTTCGACCCATTCGGCCCTTCGACATTCGGCCCTTCGACACATCCGGCCCTTCGACACATTCGGCCCTTCAACATTCGGCCCTTCGACATTCGGCCCTTCGACACATTCGGCCCTTCGACCCATTCGGCCCTTCGACCCATTCGGCCCTTCGACATTCGGCAATTCGTACCTATTCCTTGTAAACGCCATATTTTTGTGTTGTTTATGTATTTTCGATTTTTTTATAATTAATATTTTATTTTTAAAATTTATGAAATTTAAAATAAATTTACTTATAAAGTTTTATTAATAGATGTAAAATTAATTTATGATAATAGAAAATATAAAATATATTGGCATGTTAAATAATGACACTCCACAGCTCGAGAGCAGACGTAATGTGCTGAGAAAAGGAAATAAGCACCATAAAAATTAAACCGATTCGCTCGGATCGCGTTATTTTGGTACTGTTCATCATACAAATGACACAAATACGAACAAAAGAAAAATAGAAATACAAAGACATAATTGTGTATTATACACTGTGTACGTATTCGATTTTTATTGCTTCACTCATTTGAAATGAGTAACTCACGAGACAAAATCGATATACTGATGTATGCAGCGTGTGTGAAAAATTCAAAATTCAGATTCAAAAATGCATTAAAAAATGAGATTACTCAAAAACAGACATTGCATCACGAACAAGCTGATTTTGCCTACCTATGCAAAAGAACTGATAAAACCATCGCACAGTCCGATTTGTCAACAAAAGTTTTTACGTTCGATTTGCAACAGTGTTTGCCGACTCCATACTTAGAAAATTCACTGTCATTTTATAAACGTGAACTTTATGTGGAGCGAAATTGACGGCCACCGAGGAGGAAATGAGATGGCATCCTGCTTATTTGAACATTTGAATTCCCTAGATGCGAATACGGAGCATGTTGTTTTGTACAGCGACAACTGCGCTGGGCAGAATAAAAATTCAATTGTCTCGCGATTGGTTTCAGTTTATACGAACAGTGGGCACTAAACATAACTTTTTGGTAAATGAAATGAATAAGGATAAATTTTACGACTTCACTAGGATCCTTCAGACCAAATTTATGTGGCGAAAAGTGGATCAAGAAAAAATAAATTCGTTCGGCGAAATATTCAATGGCTTCGGTACAAAAAAGACTTTGGAACTATTTACTACAAAAATTCATTAAGTGAAGAAGAGCCATTTAAAATTCTTAACATTCGTCGCCAGGGTGTTAATAACATAACTACAACGGATACACCTAAATGTTACACCGGTCCCCTAAAAATTAGCAAAGAAAAAAAGCGCGATCTTTTGGATTTACTACAATTTATTGACTTCATCATTTTTATTTGAATTTGGTCGACGATAATGTGGATAACATGGGCCCATCAACAGATACAGAGAGCAGAACTGATGGCGATGAGGATTAATATGATTTTGTTATAATTTTATTTCATTCATTTTTTTTTGCTTATGTGTGCTGACAATTTGTACCTTAAACCTCGGTCTTCACTCGCATAATTTTGTCAGGACGCTAAAATGCCATGACAAAATATAGTTGTATTGAGTCTGATCATGCGCATTACTCCATGACAATGAGAAAATTTATTAAAATTGATGTTTTTGTCATGACACTGTGACAAAATGAGTAGAAAATTTTTATTTGACTCTCAATTAAACAAAACAGAGAACATAAAATGATTTTACATACATTTTAGTGTTAGTAACTGTACACTCACAAATACAATTCTGTCATGACATGCTATCGTCATGACAAAATTTAGCGAGTGAAGGCCAAGCTTAAGTTAACGTTATGTATGAAATTTACTTCAGAAAATAAACTTAATTTGAATTAAGATTGATAAATTGAAATGTTTTATTTTGAAAAAAAAACACTTATGATGACTAACGTAACTTTTTATATTTCTTTCCAGTTTCGAAGAACCACCTAAGTTAAATAAATGAAAATTACTAAGAAGATTGAAAATATTTTTAAAGTTTGGAAAATTCAATAAATGTCGCTTAAAAATGCCTACATTTTTATATAATAAACGTTTGTTAAACTATAATAAATTTTTTCAAAATCAAAAATTAATAATGTTTTTACTCTTCTGAAAAGTTGACAATTCTGACTTAAGTGGTTCTTAGTTGTTGCCACTGCAATGTTGAGAAGTATTTTCAAGATGGTAAGGTGGTTGCCATAAAGGGTATGCGATGTGTTGGAAAACTTAAAGCTGCTAAAAGAGGAACGATGATGACAATGGCCTTAACCGTAAGCGCTGCTGGCAACAGTCTACCACCATTCTTTATTTTCCCGAAAAAAAATGCAAACCATCTACTTCGACAGCGTTTCTGATGTGATCGCCGATTATGCTAATGGTTATGGCGGGATGTACCAGCAAGAGCTTGTGCGTTATATGCACCATTTTTTAGATTTCACGAAACCATCGTTAGCTTGCCCTGTGTTGTGATTATCGACAACCATGCTTCGAATCTATCAATTGAAGCCATCGTCAATGGAGTGCTTATATTGTTTCTTTTCCACCACACTGTAGTCACAAACTACAGCCACCTGAGATGTTTATTTTCGGACCGATATAAAGAACTATTACAAATCACAGTGTTCTGCATGACAAAAAAATAATAATAAAGGACTTTGGATCATTGAACCTTGCTCTCTCGATTTCCTAGTTTTAGATAATGGTGATTCGTCATATTGTTGGCCTTGTCTGTGACACCCTTGATCTGGCATTGACACCCAAAGTCATTAAATCCAGCTTCAGAGCATCCTAAATTTATCCGTACGACTCAGACATCTACTCTGACGTTGATTTTATTGATGCGCCCAAGCGGAATGTGAAAGAAGCTGGCTCCGATGATCGCATTGATAAAGAGGAACAGCATCGATTCATTTTTCTTGGGACAGATGGTGCTCGTGAAGTGGAAGTTGTCACTACACCAAAACCTTCCACATCTACAGCGTCTTTAGTGAGCCACTTATAAGTGTTGGACGAAATAGGTCCCATGCACGCAGCTGCATCAAAAAAGCTTTCAAATCGGCTGCTTTAAATAACACGCATACTACGCCGATAAGCGTGAAAGATTTAGAATGGCGGAATTAAATGGATTGAGAAAGCCACGGGCAAATTAACACTCATTCTCAATACCTTAAAAATTTCGAGTGAGTTATCGGTCGAAGAATAAAAGGCGAAGCTGGCCTGCGTGGAGAAATTAATGGACGAATTTACTTGAATAGAGAATCAAATCTTTCAATTGAATAGAGAATCAAATCTTTCAATTGAATGAGACACTCGAAATAGATGCCGATTATGAAACTAATTATTACAGCGCCATAGCTCAACTTAATTCGATAATCCGCAAACTAACTGGGCAAAACAATACCACAAACTCGAGCCAATATTCGCAATTAAACGCAAGAAGGAGTGAACATTAGGCTGCTCAAACTACACATACCGACGTTTTTCTTGCGTTTTGCCACGGAGTGGCAACCGTTCTACGACTTTTACCTAACATCTAAACACCGGTACACAATTCTATCACCTTATCTGAAAGCCGCGAATCTTCTGCGTCATTTGAGCATCGCAGAGGCCAACTATATATCAAGCTCTTCAAAAATTACGATCGGTGTAGCCAATAACAGCAACATTAACAAGTTACTAGACACATCCGACGAAAAATTGCATTTACTAAATTTCATGGAAACACAATACGAACAACGAGATCTATGTCTCTTATACATCTCCTATACGTGTAACAAATTAGACAATGAATCAAAGAGCTTATGGACCCAAGAGACAGCGCAAAAGATGTTTGATTTTTTGCTAAGACATGTAGATGTAATTAATTCTCTACAAAATCCAATGAAGAGTAACTGCCCACCACTGAAATCATGTGATGGTGTCCAGATCTGAATGCCCGCAGTGTGCCAAGCCGACGAACATTGGATTCACCAGTGTAAAATAGTCAAAAGTCAACCTTCACCAACGATGCGAATTGGTGAAGCGTGAATGGAAAGCAACACACACTCGTTCATGTAAAAATAGCCGACACTTCTAAACTCACATTAAACTCCTCAAATGCAGTGGTATCCTATCCGAAGGAGACAAATTAAATGCAGTACATTTTATCAACCTATTTAACCGATGTTGTCGAATCAGTAAGGAATACGATACGCTGGCGGACACTGTTAGATTCCGCCTCCCAGGTAAATTTTATTACCGAGTCATTCTTTCAACGTTTGCGGTTACCAAGACAAAATGGAAGAATAGTGGTAAATGGAGCGGGAAGAGGCGATGCACGCAGTTAGGCAGGTGGGGTCAATTGCCATTGATCAACCCAGAGTTTTACAAAACAAGCGACGATGACCCACGAAGATGGGATTCAACAGGAGCGAATCACGGTTATGTTTCACAAGCACCACGATCATGAATTTAACATTTCAAAACCAAGCATTTCGACGTTTTTGGGAAATCGAATCAATTGGCAAAGATGTTCCGCCATTGCTCCTGCAAAGACTACTTCAACAAAAGGTTCACACGATGTCCCGATGAGAAAATTTAAGTCCGACTACCATTTAAAGCCAGTATTTCGAAGTTAGATGCTTCACTAAATATGGTTATTCAGAGAAAGAGAAATATGGGATATATAAACGGTTTATGACTGACTATTTTCAGCGTGGTTATAAGCAGATAATTTCTTCACAAATTATCAATGACGGTGGGTATTTTCTTCGACATCACGGTGTCGTCAAAGTGGATAACAACATCACCAAATAATACAAGTGGTATTCGACGTGCAGTCTACGCTTCACGTCATAATACTCCGATTCCGCGAGCATCGAAAAAACGTACCGGCAAATCCACCTCCAAGGATGATGACACGAAGTATCAGAGGATTGTCTGGCGGGATAAACCATCGCAGCCATTCAGATATTTTACCTTACGCACTGTAACCTATGGGCCCTCATGAATATCATATTGGGCAACTCGTTCGATTAAAAAGGTAGATGATGACATAAGAGCGGCAGATCCCGTTGTAGCGAACATTATTGAAAATTTTGTATACGTCTACGATCTCATGACTGGTGGGGACGAAGTCGAAAAAGTAAAACAATTTAAGAGATCACTCACACTTTCTAGTATGGCTTTCATTTGAGGAAATAGGTGTCGAACTCAAATGACATCCTAGAAGATATTCCAGTCTCGGACCGAAAGCAACAAATCAGCCCCATCAACGATCAAATACCTGATCAGTCTATTTCGATTTCAAACTTGCAATATGACCTAGCTTACGATGCATTTAAATTTTTCGTCTGTCTTCCCACATCTGCTAAATTCACGAAGAGAATGATACTATCCGAGGGTGCGATCCAACCAGTTAATATAAAAATTAAAAAAAAAAATTTCAATAATAATGGTTGCTAAATTGTGGTTGGGATGATTCATTGCCACTCAAGTAAATTCAAGAATGGAAATCAATAACAGCAAGTTTTCCCACCATCGAAGAAATATCCATTCCATGGTTTATATATATGACAAAACAATCCAAGGTGGAACTAGACGGGTTCTGTGACGTACTCTTGCATTCATGGTGATGGTTTATTACAAGGTAACAACAGAAAATGGAGATACCTATATAATATCAATCTCATTTCAGCCAAAACCAAGGTGACTCCAACCAAGCAACAAAGCATCTCCCGCCTTGAGTTTTGTGGAGCATTATTATTGACGAAATTCATGAACATCGTAAAGAGAGACACCACGACCAACGTAAACCACATTTATTTATGGACTGACTCAACAATTGTCCTTGATTGACTCTCCTCTCATTGACGACGATGGCCCACCTTCATAGCCTATCGAACACCACGTACCACCCCAGCAAAACACTGCTGACTGTGCCTGATGAGGTGCATTTCCAAACGAACTGAAACAACGCGAAAGACAATCCGCAACTGTGTTCCATGCCCTCGGCATTCAACTAAAAGTGAAATCCAACTGATGGGAAATATCCCGGAGTACAGAGTGAAGTTGATTCGTCCGTTTTTAAAAGTCAGAGTAGACTACGCTGGTCCAGTATTTATCTATAGTTAACAAAAAGACGACGGAAACTCAAATATACGACATACATATGTTTACTTATATGCCTCAGTACAAAAGCCAAACACATGGCAAGTTATTTGAGCAGTGAAGCATTTCTGGCCGCTCTAAAAAGATTTGTAGCCCGATGAGCTTGCTGCAAAGATATATACAACGACAGTAAATCGAATTTTATCGGCGGCAACAATCATCTCCAAAAAATCATAAAAATAAAAAATTGTATACAGGATTCTAATGAAATCTCTCATTTTACTACTAGTAAAGCCATTAATTGGCACTTCATACCTGCAAATGCAATGCATTTTGATGGAATATGGGCGATAAAATCCACCAACCAAACAACATTTGCGGGCGCGAGCGCAATAGGCTTCTGGCCACCGCGTGAAAAGATCAACGCAAGTTAAAATGTACGAGTATCCATTAGATGGCGGAAGTGGTCCAACAATATTTACATGGCTTTTGTGATTGCTGCGATATCGTAACGAGTTGCGGAGGCAAGCTCGTCGTCAGAAGTCCGAAAAAGTGTAAAGCGGGATAGTGTATCGGCGACCACATTGTCTTTGCCTTGAATGTGTTGTAAGTCTGTCGTAAATTCAGAGACATCGTGAAAATAGTGAATTCCCGACCTTCGGCAAAATAGCGTAAGTGTTTGATTGCTTGGTAGGTGCAAACAATTCTTTTTGTTAAGTTGTTGTAAGACCACGCCTAGTGCTGTATTGGATGCATCAGTAGTGATGCTGTATTTGGGTGCATTTAGCATGCACTAAAAGGGAAATATTTTCTAAGCTGTTATTGAGCTGAAAGAATGCGTTTTGACATTCTTCAGGCCAAGAAAAATGTTGAGGTGTTAGTTTGTCCTTCGGGCGTCAGAACGCCATTAATTGTAATCTTGTGACTGAGGAAGTCAAGGTTGCTTGTCCCAAACACACATTCTGCGGTGTTGATGTTGACACAATTTGCCACGTTTTGAAAGAGTTGGTCCAAATATTGTATGTGTTATTTCTAGAAAAACGAAATCTAAATTTCTCACGGTTTCGTTGATGAAACGCTTAAATATTTGTGCAGCATTTCTGAGTCCAAATGGCATTCGGGTGAATTAGAATAGGAAAATGGTGTGGTATTACCAGTTTTATGAATGTCGTCAGCAGCAATTGGAATGACCTGGTATGCTCTGACGAGATCATGTGATTGCATGGGGAAGTTTTGGATGTGGAAGATAAGGTAAGCTCAGGAATTGACTGCGCTTTAAGCCTTCTGTAGTCCCCACTTGGTCTCCAGTCGTTGTCCTTCTTCTTTACCATGCGTAATGGACATGATACTGCTAAAGAAGAAGGTCGCCAGATTCCTAGTTCCACCATGTGTTGGAATTCTAGGAAAGCTGCTTTGTAGCGAATTGGATCAAGCCATCTTGTTCTCGACAATGGTAAATGGCCTGTAGTCACGATGTGGTGTACTGCATGGTATCTTACCAGAGAGTTACCCTTCCAGTCATTGTTAATTGTGTAATGCACTGAGAGTTTAGTGGATGGATCAATCAATTTGTGATTTTTCGGATCCACTACGAGACCAAATTTCATTATAGACAATCCGCGCCGCGAGGATGAGGTGGTTGACATTAGCGAGGACGAGGCGTGTTTGAATGACCGGTCTTAATCCGATGTCAACGTCGAGTAGTTTAGTACCTAAAGTGTTTATTGTGGTACCATTCGGAGCTGTCAGAACTAAATCGGGATTGCGATTTGTTCCGTGGCGATAGTATATTTATGGTAGGGGATTGCGCTTAGATCGGCGATGGTATCATTCAAAAATGTGATTTGATTTACTGAATCCCGTGGAAATAGGTGGTTATGGTGAGCTTATCTTAGGTCGGCCGGTGCTACTTTAAGGCCTACTGGTTTTGTGAACCAGTACTTGTGGATCCATTTGGTTGACTTGCGAAAGTGCAAGATTTACTGCATTTTGATGCAGCGTTGCCAAATTGTTGGTGATACCACCACCAGTTGCATGATAATTGGTATCTTGACGTTGGTTGTTTGTTTTTATAAATTGATCTTCCCTGTGGAAATGGTGATCGGAAAGTTCTCGAAGGAGAAGGTGTTCTTCTCCGGTGTGATTTTGAACGAGAATGTTGTCGTTGTGTGCGTGAAATATTTTCTAGCTTAGCTAGCCTATCGCAAATTTGCTTTATCAAGGTTTCAAGTTGGCTATTGCAAGTGCTTGTCGCATGTATGTTGTTGTTGCTGGTTCGCATGTCGCGATTAATAGAACCCAAATTTTGAGTTAGATTGCCAACCATGTTGTGCAATTTATCGGCAATACCAGCGAGATCCTCTTCAGGTTTGTCTTGTTGCGGAATTAACGCTGTTTGTATGTAATCAGGGAGCTGCCTGATCCATAGTTTTGTAATTACGTTGACTGTGAAATTTTTGCCGGCCAACGATTTAATTTGTTGCAACATGTCCGATGGATTCTGGTCACCTAATTCTATTGTGCCAAGTATATTTTCTAACTTACGCTCCTCGGATGTGGAGTAGCGACCAATTAGAAATCTTTTGATTGTCTTGTATTTATCGTTGGCTGGAGGATCTTGCAAGATGTAATTGGTCTTCTCCGCCTGTGTTACCAAGAACCAACTTTTGGAGCTGGTTTCCGAAAATGATGATAGCCGCATCAAAAGTTTTGACGTTACTTCCCCCGTAGGGGGCGAGTCAGTTGATTCTGGTAAGGCTACTTTATTGAGTTTTTGCTGAGTAAGAGCACTTTCAAGATTAATTCCTTAATCTTCATTTCGGATTCGATGAGTAGTGGCGACAGTTTATGGATTGATCTTTTTATGAAGACTCCTCCCGGGTCTCGAAGTAATACCACTCGATCTTTTTGGTTTATAACTGGATGTACTTCCGTCAAGCGTCCATTCATCCATTTTAATGGACGGGCGGTTGTCATCCTTTATTAACACAAAATCACCTATACTTTTAAAATCTTGTTAGATTTGTTCTACCATTCTCCATCTGATATGCTGCGAATGTTTGTATCAGACATAGGACCTTGTGGGGTTGATCGTAATGGTGCACCAATTAGGAAGTGTTCAGAAGTTATAAAGGTGACATCTGTGGAATCGCTTGTTATTGGTGCCAAAGGTTTTGACCTAAAACAAGCCTCTACTTGTGAGGTAACCGTTGATAGTTCTTCGAAAGTCAATATTGTTTCTCCAATGACCATAAATAATTGTTTTTCACCGATTTTATTGCCGCTACTAAGAGTCATCTAGGCATTGGTTCAACTTGGTTTTTGGCGGCTTCCAAAATCATAATTCATCTTACCTCATTTAGTTATATCTAGAATGTCAGAAGAATTAGAATCTAGGGTCTTTTTCTAAAGGATTTTGGAGATCATACAAAGTTGATAAATCAGCCTAGAATCAGGAGTTTTGGTCTTACAGGGATTCGACCGTCCTATTATCCTGGTTTAATCAGAATTTTTAACAATATTTTGTTTGGTTTTAATAAAATGCAACGGACAGACAAAACTTCCTATTATGTGTGATTGTGAAGGAAGATATTATATAGTATATTTTAAAATTTCAATATTTAAAATAAAAAATTGGATTCAAAGGTTGTACCCAAAATACACCACCGCTGGTGTTTAAAAATTTACTAGCTATGGTACTCAAAATTGATTACGTGTGCTCAGATGTGCGAAAGAGGCGATTATTCAAAACATTATTTTGTTTGAACGTTCCATAATACTCCTGTATAAGTTAAATGACCTACGCATATTTAACGTGCCTTCACCTTTAATACCATAAAGCGCATTCACCCTTGAATAAAATGTTTAAAAGTCTCTTGAAAATGTGTTTTCCTTTTGTTTCTCATGTTCGTGCAGAGAGACAGAGCACAAGTCAATCAATATAAATAAATTCCAGATGGATACGTTTTTGTTCATGTTTTTTAATCTTAACAGACGCAAAAAAGAAAAAATTCTAAAAATATTTTCATTTAACACCACACCAGAAAATAAGGAAAATTAATTTACAATAATTACGGTTTTCCTTTCTTTTAAAACAAAAGAAAATTTGCAGCCGAGTTAAATGTACACACATATATAAAACCCATTGGTCCCACACATATTACTTACCAAAAAAAAAAAAAAGGAAAACAATTTCTACGTCATTAAATAATTTTTATGGTTATTTTTATGGCATCATTAATGAGTTGACCCTTATTAAATATATATGTACAAAAAAAAAAAAAAAGCTCTAAGAATTTGTGTATACAAGCTTTAAGGATATAATATAAAATCACAAACAACAACAATGAAAATCTTCTCATTTCTGGATACAAAAACAAAATAAAAATAATGGAAATGTGGTACAGACATTAAAGCAATGTACATACAAGCAACCAAATAATTATTTAGGTCAATTAGATTTTCAATTTTTTTGTTCGCCTATAAAAATCGATCGTAATTAAATCTTCTGCATTTTTCTGCTTGGGATAATTGAATGTGGAGCAAATTAAATTTGATCATGTGAAGGAAATTGTACACGTTAATATCTGATTTACTGAATGAAATTTAATTGGCCGTTTTATATATAGGGATGGAACGAATTACTTAAACTTACAAATTGCTTCACATATGTTACTCTTGGTTTTATTGCTTTATTTATTATTTACATAACAATATATGAAAAACACATACTCGTATACATGGATTTATTAAGAAGGTAATTTTAATAATGTCTTGAAAATATTAGGAATAGTTTAATCATACCCCACCACTAGTAACCCACTCTAATGAAATCGCGACTGATATACTTCGCAAATTTGTGACACAGTTGGAAAATTGGTTATACTTTCCGAGAAACGTTAAAGATAATGCAAAATTATAAAAAAAAAAATTTAATTACCACCCCAGAATTCATGAGAAAATCCTACCCCACTGTTACGGATAGCTCTCAGCCAACCCGCAGTTTTCAACTAAGCACGCAGAGGCTTCACTCACGGTGATATTTTACCGGCTAGATCTTAGGGTAATGGCATGGGTCGCGGGGGAATTAGAGGCTTGCGTGCTCCTGGCCTACACCGTGGAACAGAAAAAATCAAAATCAAAGCAAAAAATAGAACTGAAATTAAATTAAGTCGACCAAAGTTGGTCAAACAAAACTTGATGAACGTTAGATAGATTTAATAATAACTGGGTGTGCCCATTCAGAGACGACCGGATCAATCTCCCCGAATGACAAGTTCCCAGTCTGCTGAAGAGACCGAATGACCCATTGACCCCGAAAAGCCGATGCCCAGTCACACACTCCGATAGCTCGAAACTACTGGAGTGCCACGTGGAGACCGAGTGGATTTTAACGTCGTTCCCGAACGGACAACACATACGCTGGACTCACCACTCTGACCCTGTGGATGTCCTGCAAAGGGGATGAAGAGGAGTGGCCAGTTCAGCCTGTACATATGGAACCGACACAGAATGGAGTCTCCTCTCCCACCATCCCAACCCGAAAATTTTAGTACTTAATTTTATTGTTGTAATAGTACAAAAAATAATAAAAAATTAATAATAAAATAAAACCAAATGGGCGAAACGAAAATGAGGCCGAATGCCAAGAATCACTGTGCAAATTTTATTTCAACAAATGCTAAAAAAATCTGGAGAAAACAAAATGCCGGATAACAACGCAAAAAGAAATTTCACAACACCCAAAATATTACCGCAGAAAGTGAATGAAAGCGTGCATGATCACCATATTTTGGTGCTCGATTACAAAAGAAAATTTTAAAAATTTGAAAAAATTAGGAAAAAAACAGTTGAATCATAAAAAAACGAATTTAAATTAAAACTAAAAATAAAAGAAAAATCGTACCTTTGACCTTCAATAAGGTCACCCTGTAGGGCGGTTGCGGCGGCGTTTTTGTGTACCGAATGGATTGTAGTGCCTCTCACCGATAAACAAATAATTCCAATGGCCGTGTGACCTCCAGTTAGTTGCGGTGCCTCTCACCGATAACCAAAAATGTACACATCGCCGGTTGGCCACCTGTAAGGTGCTACGCATTTCACCGATACCAAGTACAGATGTACAAACGGCCGGCTGGCCACCTGTATCGTTGGGCGTCCTTCGCCTTAACCGTAATCAACACGTTGGGCGTTGGCTCGCCCTAGGGAGTGCATTACCGTTTACCGATTTACCGATTTACCGTATTTACTGTATAAAATATATTTACAATTTATCGGTAAATTTTTACAAACTTACCGATTTTTTCGGTAAAAATATATTTATAATTATAACAAGGCGCATTTCATTGAAAAAAATGGAGGGCATATTTTAAATTTAATCAAACAAAGGATTTATAAAATACTAGGCAGATCGCGCTGTTAAGATTTTATGTCGAGAAAACTCAACACATTTCGAACATTGTCGACAACCGGCGGTGCGTTACCGATTGTCGAAGTCGCGCGCTTAGATTACTGAAGCAAGTACATCACACAGCTCCTTTTAATGTAAATATTACATTTTACAATATAGGTTTGTCTCAATAGATTGCCTTTTCATCTCATTCATTTTATCTTCCTCTTTCATTTAGAGAAAGCGCGATTGCGTTGTTTGGGATTCTTCGACAGTGTTTTTTCAATACCCCCTGGGACTCAAACGGTTAAATAACCCAAAATCGCGCATTTAAATGGTTACTTTTGTGTTGGTAGTCGTAGAGGCACGAAATAACTTTTATTGTACTCTACAATGTAATGATTTTATTCTAAATAAATCATTATTTAATACAATTGGTTTTAGAAAAATGACTTATGGGCTTCTAAATCCAAAAAAATGTGTATAGTATTATGAAAAACGTCACAATCTAAATTAATTAAAAAAACTTATGGTTATTTCGAAATTAATTTTGCTGTAAAAATTCTCTAGTTTATGCCCTGACATGTGATAGAAAACCCTCAAAGGCAGGATTCTTTCCAAACGAAATTCAGCGTTATTGTTTGGGGTGGTCTTATTGGTCGAAATCTTATCGGTCCATATTATACGACAGAACGCGAAAATATTTATCTCGAATTTGTTCAAAATGAGCTGTTTTACCAGTTTTGTAAGATGTGCTGATTGGTAGGGGTTTTCCTATTTATTGGCCCACGCGGTCCCGAGACCACACACCCTTGCATCTCTGGGGACGTGCTAAGGAATTTGTGTCCGCAATAGAGGTACCCACAAGAGAAAGGTACCCACAAGAATAAGCGCCGCATTTGAAAAAAAAATGAAATGCAACTTCGCACAACAACCGTGGAGATTAAAAAACATGCCGTGCATGCATATACGAAATGAGGAGGTCATTTTGAAATAAATCTAATAAATGAAGCTTGATTTCAAATTTATTAATATCTTAAAAGGTATTTTCTTAACCCTGATATTTCGTATTTTACCACGAAATGAGTGATTTCTATGACATGTTAGTATACATTGGAAAGGGCATAAACTAGAGATTTTTTTTTTTAAAAAAAAGCTAATTTAAAAATAACCATTAGTTTTTTTTTTAATGAATTTAGATGGTGACACTTTTCATACTTCTACATATTTTTTAGGATTTGGGAGCCCATAAGTCATTTTTCTTAAACCATACTTAATAAACACATATTTATTAATCACTTGTTTTTTGAGTGATTTTTTAAACTTTTTGAAAATATTCAAAATAATTTTGCGAAACAAAAAACAAGTGATTAATAAAAATGTGTTTATTAAGTATAAGTGTGTTTCGCCAAGAGCCTACGGCAAATAGCGTAAAAAGTATTTCTTAAACCAATTGTATTACATAATGATTTATTTAAAATAAAATCATATTGCAGAATACAATAAAAACTATATCGGACCTCTTCGACTGCAAACACAAAAGTGACCATTTAAAGGCGAGATTTTGTGTTATTTAAAACAAACTTAAAATATTATATTTCATTTACCGGGCTACTTAGAACATCAATTCCATGAGATGAAAGCTTCCAAATGACCGCCCCTCCCCCTCTCCAATCTGCCATAAAATGTTGTCGGTCCACGCGCCAAACACAGCGTATATAAGCAATTATTTTGTGATATGAATTTCATTTTATGTAATGAATTTATTTATTGTTTTATTTTATAACGTACATTAATTTGTTTCAAGCACTGGTTTATTAATTTTCACTAGTTTAATAGCTAAGACATAGTACCAAATTATTATTTAAATTCAATTTACCGGTAAATTTTCGATAAATTACCGACCTTACACAAAATTTACCGTTTACCGGTAAATTGGAAAATCGGTAAATTTGGACTCCCTAGCTCGCCCTAACCATTGGAAAATGTAGTGGCCTCAACTGGCCTCCCGTAAACAAAAATTGCGGGTGTTTGTTTGCTTTAATATATATTTTTTTATATAAGCTATCGAAAATTCACTTTTTTTTCAGTTTCTTCAGAGCGAATCGCGTCCCGTTAAACAATCTCAGATGGTTCAGGTTGCGCAGCATGATTATCACAGATCCGACCTTAAACATCAAGTTATGCGGTGGTATTCCCGGCTAATCAAGCGCATTCATTCAAAAACTCAGTCGGATAGTTGGTTGTCTCCTCTTGATTGGTCAAACAGCCAGCGGATTTGTGACAAAGCATTTCACCAGCGATTTGATTTTGAATGAGTAATTCAGACTCTCTATATCCTTGTTCTTCGCTGCCAAAATCAATTGTTCGCTGAGCCAATCGTGATTCATATACTTTTGGCCGGACATCCGCCCACACTTTCGTGATAAGCTCTCTCTTCGATGTCGTAAACATGCAAAAATTCGAGGGAAGCAAAATCAATCCAGTCGAAATATGAATAGGAATTTGACCATACCCAAGCGCCAACAGTTGTTTGAAAAAATCAGCAGTGGTCAACTGCAACTGTCTCACATAGCCCCACAATCTCTTCGATTTCAGACATGCGTTGAGTTCATCTGCAGCTGTTGATCTCGGAATGACAGGTAGCATTTGATGAAAGTCGCCGTCTTCACTCCACCAAAACATCTTGGTGCACTCGTTCCAGTTGATGATTTTGTATTCTTACAATCACGCGATTCCACATTTTCGCCAACAATCATAATTGCGACTTCGTCGATAGTGGGAGCATTCTCCTGACTGTTGGTCTTTTGTCTGCTCTAATGATTATTTTGTGATCATCAGAAGACATCGTCTCCAAAGCAGTTGTAAACAAACGAACCAGCGCATTGTGTTCATGTAAACGACATTGAAGTTATCAGATTATCTCTCGTTTTTACGCATTGAAAACCGCAAAACCACAACTTTATTCAAATTCAGAATCTTAACGAAGTAAATTTGAAGGAACTTGGGTTCTTCATTCGCTGGTGATATCAACGCTCCGGTTCGATGACAAGTTTTCCCTTGAATCTATAAAAGAGAGAGCAATTTTGAATATTTTATTACAATCGTTCAACATTATCGAAATGATGAACACGCGGTGACGTCATTACCTTATAGGTGTGAGTGTCGCCGGCTTGACGAACAACAACATTGGTTCCAAATGACGTCATGTTAAAGCATTGATTGTACTGGAGTGTGTGTGCCAGGAAAAGGTCTGGATAGCGTTGTATCTCCATAGAGATAAGTACGCAAAAATGGCAATTTGATTTTGCCATCGGCATAGCATAGCATGGTATTTCTGCTTGGAACTTCAATGCTTGGCAATGTTAGCACACGGCAGACAATGCGCCAATAACAAGTCAGTGAAGATCTTTGTAGAGCATCGCGAAGAATTAAACAGTTCATTTAATTCTTTGCGTTGCCCTTGCATTTCATTCTAACGGACATCGTGTATTCTCTTTGTGAATTACGGTTTCTTCGTTCTAGGTTCGATCGTCTGATAGCCAACATTTTAATCAAAAATCCTAAATATTACAATGATTCATTTGACTCATTTACTTTGAAATCATTAATCCAAAAAATAAACTTACAGATCGAATCAATCTCAATCCCGCAATCCAATTTGATAATCGCACTTGTCACGCACTAAAAAATGTCTGGAAGAAACTATCGAAATCGTAAAAATCACACCCAACTTCATATGATTATAATAATGGAACCGTTTAGTTAAACGTTAAAACGTTAACCGTTAAAATTTCATAGTCAACATTATTTTTCGATTTTCCGAATTTTCCGACTTTTCCGGTTGATTTTCCCAAAATTTTCTATCATAAGAATCATCTCCTGGCAATTTTGATCACAACAAAAAGATTGAACCAAATCGGTTCACCAGTTCTAAACTGAAAATCATCATTTTTCGATTTTCCAAATTTTCCGACTTTTCCGACTTTTCCGATTTTTTTTTTCGGTAGACCTTCCCAAAATTTTCTTTCATAAGAACTATCTCCTTGCAATTGCGAACACAACAAAAAAAGATTGAGCTTAATCATTTCACGTTCTCAACCGAACAACATCATTTTCGATTTTGCGAATTATCCAATTTTTTGAGTGGATTTTCCCAAAATTTTCTTTCGCATGAACGATTGAAATTTTGATCTCCGGGCAATTGTGATTTTTCGAATTTTTCCACTATTCCAGTGGAGTTTAGATAGAGAAAATAAATAGATTAAATAAATTGATTGGATAAAAAACAAAATACTAATTTTAATGCCGCCTGCGGTGGGATTCGAATCCAGTACCTCCCAGCCCAAGCGCTGAAGCTTTAACCACTAAACCACCTGTCTCATAACATTTGTACATACAAAATTCATATAAAAAAAGCTTTCTTTTCGATTTTCGGGTTTTCCGACTATTCCGATGGATTTTTCCAAAATTTCCTTTCGTAAAAACCATCTACTGGCAATTGCGAACACAATAAAATTTTATATAGATAGCTTATATTGTCCAAAAGAACTACAGACTTTATTTTAACACAATGATCGCTTTGTCAGTCACCGGTGACTGACACTGAGTACATACTTTTACTTGTTAAAGCGCGTTGTTTAGCGCTGTTGGTAACCAGTTAGCCCTTCTGCACATTACTATAACTTGGCCACAGATTTCTCATTCTGGGATCACAGGTGGTAGATAGTGGACGGCCTATCAATAGGTAGGTTAGCGGTGAAATAAATAAGCCGCCCCGACCACAGTCGTACTGGAAGGAGAGTCTCGGGGAACTGGGGAGAGGTTAACCTCAGTTCACTAAATTCTGAGTGTCTATGATACCCAGCATGGAAGTGCGAACAATGGCGCAATAAAACCATCGACTACCAACCACGGCGAAATGAGCGTTACGTCTTCCTGCGTTCCCGAGTCTCCAAAGAGTGAGTTGGGAACCCCTATAAACGGGTCACCCCTTGAATGGAGTGGGACACATTGGTTTGAAATATCCTCATGAAAGGCTGAATGGATTGGTAAATGTTAGAGGGGGACGGGGCGGGAATGCTCAGGGAGCCAAGGGGCTTGATTAAGGTGTTATGCGACCCGTGCTTTTTTAACAAAGCCCAGTCGTGAACTAAGCCCTCAAGAAAACGACCTCCAGTTGTATCTAGTCTTCCTCGTGTATATGGATTCTGCACGGGGTGACCATCATTTTCTCCCATATTCGTGGGAACACAATATGGAACTGAAAAATAAAAAAACAAAAGAAGTGGCAAATACTTCTCAAATGCTAGTGGGAACGGTGGAAGGGAGGGGGACGGGTGGTCTGCAACTCCAGCTGTCAGTGGGGCTAACACTGGTTCCGAGGCTCTCAAGCCAGGAACTAGTGGCAGCGATAAAAAGGAGAAGGGCATTGCTACTACGGTTTGGAGGTATAGAATTAGGCGTTCGGCCTTCCGTACCTTAGATAGACTGGCCAAAGTCCCGGAGGAGCAATGGACTGAGGAACAGAGGCAAAAGGCTGAGTGAGCGAAGAGCTGCATTGCCGATGCTAGTAAAGCTCGGAAGGAGGATGTTGGATCGAAAAGACAGAGGTCTGGCGAGGAGGAGTTGGATTCCGAAACGAACCGGGCCAAGTTTCAAGTGGAACAGTCGGGGAAGGAGCCAAAGCTCTTCAGCGATGTGGTGAAGGAAGGTGAGGTGGTGTTAACCATCGTGGACGAGAGCTACGAAGATGGGAGCATCATCTGGGAAAAATGGAGGTCGTTCTTCAATGCACTGAACCTTTCCTCAGGGTCCTTGGACAACATCCGGGACCACCACCAATATGCAGCGACGCGGGTTGGTATCTGCGACGGCTGAAGCTGACCGCGTGCGCTGATCAACGATCTGTCTTCTTGTACAGGAAGGTAATCGAAGAGGTAGGCGAGGTATGGCCGGGAGCTAAGCTCAAGGCAATTCCCAAAGAGGAAATACCCAGCAGACCGAGGGTGATGAGATGGCTCCCCACGGAGCCGGCTAACCTGGATGAATCCCTGAGGATTATCCAGGTTTGCAATTCGGATCTCCCGACAGGAAACTGGAAAATTGTCAAACAGGAGTAGCCTAAGGGCAATTTCAGATCATCAATTATGGTGATCAATAAGGAATCCCATGCTCTCTTGTCAAAAACCAAAGGGGCCATCAACTTTGGCTTTGGCTCCATGACACTGAAGGTGTTCAGGACGGACAAGGTCGGAGCGAAATGGATTACTGCGCAGTCTGAGAAGGAGGAGGTAGAAGTCCAGCCCGCTGTGGGAAGCGCGGAAGTAGTATCTTTCCAGGGAGACACTGCAGCTAGTGGCGAAGCCGAGTGAGGGATTGACTAGCGACCTTAGGGACCGACTATCCCTTGACAGAAGGGATACATCGGATTCCGAGGGGAGAGAAGCAAACCTCCTTATCTTCAGGGACTGCGGTGGAAGTGGGACGGAGTATACCGTCAACTCCGTCGAGTCCAATTAAGCGAAGTAGCACTGCTGTTGCAATTAAGGTAAGTGAAGGCTGTTATCAATGATTAGGTTTGTGCAGATAAACTTACATCATACCAAGGCTACTGTGGCGGCGCTACTACTCAGACTGACTAAGTCAGACGAGGCAATAGTTCTGATCCAAAAGCTTTGGATCAACAATAACAAGATCTGCGGTCTGCGAGCGAAGGGTTACACCCTTTTTCACGCTTGTGGGACTGAAAAGAGTACATCTTGTATATTAGTGGGAAATAACATAAACGTTTTTCTACTTCCACAGTATAGCAATGGGGACATTACTGTGGTCTGTATAGAAACGGAGAAGACAAGATTCTGGCTAGTAGCCGCATACATGGACCGGGACGTGCCAGTGCCGCCACTTATACTGGGGGCACTGGTTTTTGACACAGAAAGAAGGAAGGTGGAACTTGTGCTGGGGTGCGACGCCAACGCACACCATACCATCTGGGGTAGCTCGGATATAAATGACAGGGGTGAGTTACTTTTTGAATTTCTCTTAAGAACTAACCTCATTATTAATAATATAGGCCAGGAACCCACTTTTATTATTAGTAATAGACAGGAGGTTCTGGATATTACTCTGGTCTCCAAATGTATTTCACCGATGATCAGGGAAAGGTGGGTGGCGAAGGAGCATTCCTTCTCCGACCATCATTACACAACGTTTAAACTTAATCTCAATATTACAAAACAGTACATGTTCAGAAATCCCAGGAGGACAGTATGGCATGTATATAGGAAGGTATTGGGGGGCATTATTCCATCTAGAGTTCCAGGACTCCCGGCATGCGCACGGGTAGTGAACTGGATTCATATGTGGACACTCTGACTAAGGCTTGCAATACCTCTAGAAGGGTAGCCTGTCATTTAACAAAGCTGATGGGGAAAACCTGCTTGGTGAAACCCGGCACTTGCGGAGCACCGGAAAGTCTGTGGGGGCGAAAAGATCTAGAGATAGTCAGGACTGGGGCTTCTATAAGTAATGCCTCAGAGTATAAAAAAGGGAGTTAAGGAAGGCGCAGAGGAATTCGTGGAGGCGCTTCTGTGATAGAATGGAAGGAGTCTCGGAAACCTCGCGCTTAAGGAAAATTCTCTCTACGAATCAAGCTGTTCCAGGCTATTTGTTAAAAACGGATTGCGAATGGACGATTTCTAGTGAAGATACTCTTGATCTATTGATAGAAACTCACTTCCCGGGTAGTGAGGACGTGTCGACTGCGAAGCCTTTGGATGGTTGTAGGTCTAGGGATAACTGCGGGGTTCAACTGTTGTGTGCAGAGGCTATTCTGAGCCCATGGAGGATAAAATGGGCTATTAAAGGGTTCAAGCCTTTTAAGTCAGATGGTCCGGATGGGATAGTACCAGCGGAAATTCAGAAGAACCTGGAAGTCTTGCTTCCCTGGCTGGTTATCTTCATAGGGTGTCTGAAGCTGGGATACATCCTCGAGAGATGGAGGGAGGCTAGGGTGATCTTCATCCCGAAGGCGGGAAGAAGCTTGCACAGCAACCCTAAAGATATTAAACTAAAATCTTTGTCATATTTTCTGCTGAAAACCATGGAAAGGATGCTGGATGTCTATATTCGCTAAAAAATTGTACCCAGAAACTGGGCTCAGTCTCAACATGCGTACCATAAAGATAAGTCCGTAGATACAGCATTACATACTCTGGTTCGTGGAATTGAGAAGTCACTGGATTTTCAGGAATTCTCATTGGTGGCGTTTCTCGATATCTAGGGTGCGTTCAATAAAGTAAAGGTGGAAGCAATTATGAAAGGATTGCTACTTTTTGATATCGAAAACCCAGTAATCAAGCTAATTATTCATTTGTTAGGTAGCAGAAGGGTTATAGCGGGGATGGAGGAAGCCTCCGTCAGAAGACGGGTTGCTCGGGAACTCCCCAAAGGGGGGGGGGGGGGTCCTCTCTCCCCTCCTCTGGAATGTAATCAATAGACTACTATTGGAACTGGAGAGGGAAGGTGTGGTTGCTTTTGCCGATGACGTGGCGATAGCTGTCTCGACTCGGGTAAGCACCTGGGTACAATCAGGGATATGATGCAAAATGCGTTATAAAAACTGCGTAGTGGGCCAGCAGATGTGGATTGGGGATTAACTCATCTACAACAGAACTGGTCCTCTTCACTAGGAGGTATTTCGGCAATGGTTTTACCAAGCCTGGATAGTACTATGCTGGTACTTACTGATAAGGCGAGATTCCTAGGGATTCTCTGGACAGTAAGCTCAGCTGAAAACGAACCACGATTGAAACAGTACGGAAAGCCACTGTGGCGCTCTACTCTTATAAAAATGCTATTGGAAGGAAATTGGGCTTGAAGCCGGAGCTGGTGCACTGGCTTTTCAGGGCAGTTGTAAGGCCCATACTGCGAAATTTTTTGAAAACAAAATTAAATTGGGAAATATTTTCCCTACCAATTTAGATATGAAAAAATTATTCCCAATTTTTTAATATTTACATCAAACTTTTCTTCTCAGTAGGCCAAAAAAAATATTTGCAAAAATTATATATAAATTTTTTCCCCAGTTCCCTATTCCGCACGAAGAATTACCAAAATAGTGCCACAGATATCTACAAATACTTTGTAATAAAATAAAATAAAAAAAAATTGAAATCCAAGGATCCAAACAGGCTAAGTTATCCCGTCAGAAGAAGGTAGAAATAATGTTGGGTTATGATGATTCTCATAATGGAGTCGCATTTATTTTGGTTTGTATATCCGTCGATGTACACCTGTGGAGTAGTCAGTTGGCGCTGCTTTGATGAAACATGATTTGAGGCGATTTATCGATACCGTTGATCATGGGAGTGAAATATTTTTTGTTTCGTCTAATCACCGGAAAAGGTGCCTCGTATACGAAGGTTGCAGCGAACGTCCAGAATCATTCGTTGTGATGAAAACAAATATTTTGTTCTTTGATATATGAAGAAGTTGTTGAATATCATTCAACAGGTTTCGTAATTGCGTAACGAATTTAGATTAACAAATCTGCTTACTTGGTACCATGAAATCTGTGGGCAGTCATAAATTCTGTCCATACACAAGTTCGGCTGTCGTACTTTGAAAATCATAAACGAATATATCGTTTAATTAATCGTGGTTTGTGTATGTTGAAATCCAAGTACCTTGAAAAGTTCATCAAAAAAAGGAGGCTCAAATTAAGTGTCTCTGTCGGTCATGATGTTTGAAGGTAAGCCAAACCGACTTACCCAAGTTTTAATTAAAGCATTAGCCATAATTCTTATCCTAATGTTCGTAATTGGATATTGGTCCAGGCTAGCGTTTATATCGGTCGATCATCGTTAAACGTTAAGGCCTTATAATGTTTTTGTGAAATTTATCAAACCGTTACTTAGTTTTGCTTCTAAAATACTTTATCACTTTGTATTTTTAGCAAGATATGCAATTTTTTGACCAAGAACGTATTTCTTGGTTCATTGATAACCAAACATATAGTTTCCAATTTGTTTTGCGGAAGTTTTAATTTTCGGGATGGGAAATGGTATAATATTAGTCCAAAATTTGTCAAAATCAATTACGCTCCAGATGTCGACTTGCTCGATAGGTGAAAGTGTATCAGCTACAATGTTAAAGCTTTGGCGTAATGAAAAAGTGGCTTTCGAATAGGATCGGAGAACAAAATAAATTCTCCTCCTACAATAATCGGTGTCGTGTAATTTCAGCGAATGAAAAAACAGAGGTTGCAAACCTTTTTCCGTTAATTGATGTAATCCAGCTGTCATGGCTGTGTTTGATGCGTCAACATAGATTGCAAATTTAGCGTTCGAGATCGGATACGTTAGTTGTACAGAATTCACTAATTTAACTTTGCACGAGTCGAATGTTTAAATTGTCCCATAATTCCATGGAATTAATGACTCGTCTTTCTTTTTTCGACCTTTTGAAAATTCATACAATGATATTTGAGCATGTGCTGCATTTGGTAGAAAAATCCGATAATAATTTATCATTCCGAAAAATCGATTAAGTTCTTCAATGGTTGCTGGCCGTCAGAAATTTTTAAGGATTTCAATTTTTTTATCCGGCGACATGCCATGTGCAAAGATTTGAAAACCAGGAAATGATATTTCATCTTTTGCAAAATTATATTTGTTAAGATTTATTAAAAGACCTGCGATAATCTTTATGGAATATTTGAGACGCGTTTCGTGACCCGAACGTAATTTGAGGAACTTAAACAAACCAAACAGTGTTACTATTGATAGTTTTTTCAATATCTTGCTGTACGACTGGAACTTCGTGATAAGAACGAATTATCCACCTCTCTTAAGAGTTGCGATGGTTTTTTATCATTAAGTTGTAAACAAAATACAAGTCGACCGAGTTAGATTTTTGCTGACTATCACAAACGCTCGATAACCACCTTTTTCATGTATCCAATTTTTGATTTCAATTTGACTTCTTCGTATTCACTGTAACGCGATTGCTTATTATTTACCATTTTATTGTTATCAATGTGGCATTTTGAATTTACAAACTAACATTTCTGTATGATTCGATGACATTCTTATCAAACATGTTCAAAAAATAAATTGAACTTTACGAACTTTGGTGTCTCATAACACAGATATCACATAGACGAAAATGTTTTTACTGTTTGTAAAGTAGACATCTGTTTGCGCAAAGATGAGTGTACCGAATATTTTAAAATTGTTGTCCGCGTTTCTAATGCTGGACAATTATGTCAATACACAACGGGTTAGTGACCTGTGTAAGTTAATTTATTATGACTTCTAATCCGATAAACTCGTAAATATATAATTTCATTTTTCGTGTTTTAGATTGCAATGACTACTCTTTGGCACGCACCGATCCAGAATCTATTCATCCACATTTAGTGGAAATTAGGCAAACCTGGACCGATGGATTTTCTCATAGGTATTGCCCTGGAATATTGATTAGCAAAGATTTTGTTTTGACAAGTTGTCTTTCCGGATACCCTGAGCAAGAAGTTGTGGCAAATTATAAAATGCGGAAGGCTTCGGTCATTGGAGACCAACAGCCAAACCGGCAATTCTACAGCATTGCTCAATACATTCCGTTTAATATGTCGTCAAAGAAGTATCCATTAACTAGCATCGGGTTGGTGCGACTGAATGAATCAATTTCATTTCAAAACAGTTTATCAATTTTCCGACCAGCATGTCTATGGGCAGATGCTGTCCTACCATCAACCGATAGCTACCTTACCTATAAAAATAAAGGAGCTGATTTAAAAACCATCCGTGGTAGTATAATTCTAGAAAATACGTGCGTTAGTATTCCTGCTTCAGATGATGCTCTTAGACAATCGCATATGTGTTTGAATTTGAGTGGAGATACGGATGACCTTTCTCTTCCAAACGTAAGTAAAATTTAATTTCAGTTAAACTCAAACGGATTATAAAAGTTTTGTTTATATAGGCAATTGGAAGTTCAGTGGAGATTAATGTGCAAAACCGGAATTATGTTGCTGGAATCGTGATCAACCGCAGTGATAATGATTTTGGAATTAAAATTAGCAGCATCGTTTCATGGATTGAATCTGTTACATGGCCAGTGAGTTCGAATGCGTACTTTAAAATATTCTGATTACTAAACTTATCGATTTTTATTTCAGGACGGATATGAACAGTTATCTGAATGTGGCCAGCGCAAAGTTATTCATAAACCACTCATGACATTTAGTCTACCGACTTATCACGGTGAATATCCTTGGCACGTAGCCTTATATCGACTGGAAGGTGGTAGAACCAATTTCCAGAAATACGTGTGTGGAGGCACAATAATCAATAAGCGAACAGTAGTGACCGCTGCCCATTGCGTTCAGAATGAACTGGGTGTACTTCCTGCTAGCCGTTTAATAGTCGTAGCTGGTATTCATAACCTAAATGAATATACAGGTGATACCGTTAACTATGTTGTACAAAATATAATTGTACACGATGATTACAATCGCAATTATCTCGAGAGTGACATAGCTCTCTTAAAATTGGGCAGCCCAATAACCTTCTCAAACTATATTCAACCAATATGTTGGAATAAAAATTCGGATTTTAACACCACGGTCGGAACAGTGGTTGGGTGGGGACATAATGAACTACATCAACCGTCCGATATATTACTGCAAGCCAACCTGCCGATCCGAACAAACAAAGAGTGTCGCGCAAGTAATCGCGAATTTTTTAACGCGTATTTAAACGATTTTAATTATTGTGCCGGATACCAAAATGGCACAAATGTTTGTTCGGGGGACTCGGGTGGCGGTATGATTTTAGAACATGGATCACAATTTTATATTAAAGGCATTGTTTCCGTTGGTGTGGCACTACCGCAATCGAACAAATGCGATATAACTCAAATGGTCCTATTTACGGACGTAACGAAATTCTACGATTGGATTAAGAGTAATACGGATAACGATTAATAAATTTTATAAAATACAGGGAAATATAAAATATTGTAAATCTAATTATAAATGTTGAAATAAATTTTTAATGTTAAAAAATTGTCTCATCTGTTACTTCGCGTTTAAACTCTGCAAGACATCGTCTAACAGTATAAATCAAAATCTAATTTGATCTGAAAAGTCAAATCAATTAAAATTAGAACAAATGTGAAATCTTACGTGAATATTTTATTAAGGCGTTAATGGTATCGATACCAAAAGTAGACGGGCAACAAAATTACATTAAAAATTTCATACCATCAGAGTATGTTTAAAATTTAACCAATCGAGGTTCAGCTAACTAAACAATGTAACTTGGAACCTTGGAACTTCCTTTTGTACTACTGATAATAATTACGAATTTAATAGTGAAAAAAATCGATCGAATGATTTTTTAAACTTTTTGAACAAATTTTTTAAATAAAATATTTAAAAATCTAATTTTTTGCGAAATATAAAAACAAGTGTTTAATAAAATGTGTTTATTAAGTGTGTGTTTCGCCAAGTGCTTATGGCAAATGATGTAAACAAGAATGAGAGTTAATAAGAGTTTCTGCACTTGGTGCTTTTAGCAGTGTGAAAATTTTAAACGTTACGGAACTTTAAAATTACAATGGTAACAGTTGAAGCACCTGAAAGCGCACAATGTTATTAAAGTACAATTGACGAGTTGCCCGACTTTTTGCGAAGAAACAAATGCAAGATCATTCTAAAATGTTGTGCAAAACGCAAACAATTACCTCACAACACACAGAAAAATCGTCACGTAATAAATTAGAATTAAATGTACGTGATTTCCCTACGGTTTTCATTCAAAAGGCACTACAAGTTAAAATTATGTGAAAAGTCATGTTAATTATAGAGAGAATTATTTAAAACGTTATCCAGTAAATTTAAGGTGAAAACTAGTAAATAGTTTAACGTGGGTTCACATTATTTTAAAAGGAGAAAAATTTAATTTATTAGTTTTCGACGTTAAAATACATAAGAAATATTTTTAGTTTTACGTGAAATAACCTGAGAAATCAATAAAATGTCACTTAACTTCAAAGGGAATATTATTAAAAAAAATATTTAAATTTTAAATAATTGTTTATTTGATTTTTAATACGTTTATTACGAAATCAATTAATTATGAAATCAATTCATTAATAAAAATTTTATTTCAGACACATAAGTTTCTATTGATTATTTGAATAAGATAATATAAATTCAGTTGCTATTGTTATATAATTCATAAATAAAATTTAGTTATTAAAATATTTTTTTAAACAAATAACTTTTAGGCCATCTACTAATTTATAATTATAGTTATTAGGCTTTTAATAAATTAGGCCTACAATAAAACACACTTCTGCTACGGAACCGACGTTTCTATCGTTTATTTACGATTATCTTCAGGGTTATACACAACTATGAATGTAATAAAATTTACTAAAAAATCAATTCAAAGATTATTTACGAAAAACTTACAATAATTATAAAATCACAATATTTACAAAAGGTTAAAAAAATAAATATAAACTTAAAATATTTCGTATACGTTATTGTAAACAAGGAAAAAATTGTAAATGAAGTATTGTTTTAAATTTAGAAAAGGCATGTTGATACACTAAGGCTAAAGTAAGTAGAAACATCTAACAAAAATTAAAAACGCTAGATATTAAAAGTAATAAAATGATAACAAAAATAATATTTAGATAAGGATTAAGAAAGACAGTTTTAAATACAAAATGGAACTACTTCCAACTGTTTTATAAAATTAAAATACGAGTCCAAAATAAATCCGTTAAAAGCATAAATATTAATTATTTCTAATCAAATGATTGTACAAATTTTGTAAATAAGCAGAATAAGTTTGTTTATTCATACTTTCTGGATTCTTTTTAATGTGAATCATTTCTAACACACGTCTAATTGAAAGATTTTTTTCTTGCTCTAATATTTTAACATTATCCAAAAATACGTCATGCTTAGAATTATACAAATGTGTCGATAATGCACTTGCAACTTCAACATTAAGTTTACCTCTAGCTATGTTATGAGCGTCTCTTTTATGTTGGCAAATTCTTGTAGATAACAATTGTTTTGTTTGTTCAATATATATTTTATTACAAGTACATTGAGCTTGATATACAACATTAGCTTTTTTACCTAGCACAGTATGATCTTTAAGATTCGAATAAAGTGTTTTGCCAAAATTTATATGTTCTTTTCCAACTAATTTTAGATTAAATTTATTCATACAAAAACTTAATTTCTCATGTAATGATTTAACATAAGGGACCGAAACATATTATTGATTGATTATTGATTGATGAAACATGTGGAATAATTTCATCTACTAGTGGTCCGATTGGGTTTTTATTTAAAAGAAATTTTAATATTTTGTTTACAAACGAATTTGGATAACCATTCCTAGAAAGTGTAAATTTAAGAAGTTTAAAATTTTCTTGATGAAAAATAGGATCCGATAAAAGAATTATTTTATTCGCTAACAATTTAACTGTATTACCTTTATATGCCAAAGGTATGTGAGAATCAAAATTTAAATATCTGCCAGACCATGTTGCTTTATGGAACCAATCAGTTAATAATTCCCCATTACTATTACGAATTACAATTACATCCAAAAAGGCTAACCTTTGATTTCGCTCTAATTCCATAGTAAATTTAATGTTATCATTAAACGAGTTAAACGATTGAAAAAAGTCGTTAACTTTTTCGCGTGGGATGGCTGTAACGACAACATATCTGAAATAAAAAATTGGTTTAAAATCCAACGAATTTAATACCGTAGATTCAACATACTCCATAACAAGATCTGCAACTGCAGGGCTAATAGGCGAACCCATAGGTGATCCAAAACGTTGTGCATAAATTTGGTTATTAAAAGAGAACTCACAATTTTCAAAAATTAGCTTCATTACACTAATAAATTCTGATTTATTTAATTTAAATCCGGAATTTGTTTTAATTTCAATCCATTTATCACTTAAAAGTTTTAAAGCCAACTTACTATCTATATTAGTAAATAAGGATAAAACATCAAGTGACAAAATGACATGATCATTCGGCACTAAAATATTCTTAATTTTTTCTTTAAATTCAACAGAATTTTTTATAGCACTGAAAGATTTTCTTTACATTTATTAAAAATATGTTCTCCTCCGATGTTAAAATACTAATATGACGGTTACGATTTTTAAAATTTGTTAAAATATTAACCACTTCACTTCTTAAAACGTGTTTATCTAAATTTGCATACATACTATCAATTAATGCGCCTTCAATATTCGCAATTATATGATCATATGGAATCGATTTATCGGATATTTGTGAGCAAAATTTCTCACCTAATTTTAAAATATCGATTATTTCTAAAGGAATTTCAATATTAGATAAATTTACCAACCATTTGTCATCAATATTTACATTGGACGGAACTGTACATTCATTAACTATATTTGTATCGTCTGGTAGAATATTAGGTAATTGAACATTGTCATTTATATTAAAATTATTGTTATCATTAACTACATCAACATTCAATATATTATTAAATTTTCTAATATTTATACCCTTAATGTATTCATGGTGTCTGAAACCGGGTCAATTTACATAATTATTAATTCACCTTTCCTGTTACTCCATCTTGTTATATGTACAAGAGCGTGTGGTTGGGTCCGGCGTCAAGCGGGAATCTTACTTAGATTTGGTCACATATTCCAATCAGTTAATCAATCAGTTGAAATGAAACGGAATTGGTTGAAAATCCAGCTAACACTCCGGATATTTTAATTGGCCTTAGAATTCTTAATATATTTGGTCAGAATTCTATAAATTGTCATACAGAAAATTGTTATACAGAATTCTATAAATATTCCTCACCTCTTGATGGGAAGCGCTGATTAGTTTTTCTAGCTGACATGGTTCTCAACAAATTCACCAAATTTTCTTTAAATCCCCCATTTTTCTCAGAATTGAATTATGTCCACTGAGGTTATCTCATTTGATTTCAATAATTCAACCTAATTAAGGTTTCACCCTTTTCAAAATTTATAAACCGGCACCGAGGTAAAAGTAATAAAAGCGTCGTTTCCCTTAATTATTATTATTTTTATTTTTTATTATTATTTAATCTTTGCAATCCGTTCTGGGGCCGAAACTCTCTCGCAGTTCGCTTTTCACGTCACGAGAATGTACTGCTAATAGGTTTTCGTAACCATGCACATTGCATAGCTCCATGCCACCCTATAGTACTGGCATGTAATATGGTTCGGCCCATCAGTTCTGCACTTTGACAGGGGCTCATAATTGTATTAATTTTCTTCACAGATTGTAATCTGGTGGTAGCCTGAAATCTGAGTCCTCGTGTGGATTCACCCAATGTAATTTAAGTTCATGTGTGAGATAGAGATATATAATGTGTACATATATTTATAGGCGTTATTATTATTTATTATTATAATGTTTATAATTGGTTTATAATTTATGTAATTAAAATCGAACTCTAGAACTTCTTTTAAATCTGTTTCGGGATTTTGACGTATTTTTTTGGTGGGATTCTGCAGTTTGACCATTCTGATTGGACCTTGGCCGTTTCCCTGTTACGGCTATTGCCTGGTCACGTATGCGGAACTTGGTGGAGATTTAACTAAGTTCTACGTGCGTGATTTGGCGGTGGCTGGGGTGGGGGTGTGGCCGGGTTCGGTTCGGAGTTGTCGGGCTGTGGGGCTTCATCGGAGGGACGCGTTGCGGTACCATCATTTGTTGAGAGATGGCCTAGTTTAATTGAGCATTATGCTGGAGTGGCAATCCAATTCTGCAGACCATATTTCATGGTGATTGGTTGAGGAATGGTAAAGTTCCTTTGAGTATGGGATAAATATGTCCTATGTAGACTTGGTAATTAATCGAATATTCTTTGGTAACCAAATTAGTAACGCATTTGAAATTTTTACGAAATCAGCTAAATTTATTTGAAATATAAACATTAGTAGTTTTCTAGGAAGCATTACATTCGGGATGCTTCACTTATTCGTTGCATCTTTTTGGTTTTTTGTTTTTTTACTATTTCGTGGTTGCTCAATTCAAGGGTTAAATACTAATGGATTTTAGAGTAATTGTAAATACATATATTGTAGTTCAAATAACTACATATATGGTTTACAAAAATTCTATTGTAAATTGAGGAGTTAAATTAATAAATGTTTATATTATTTAGGAAGCCGAAAAATTGTAATTTGGAATTAAATTTCAGGAAATCTACAGATGCTTGTGAAATAATAATATTTTTTTGAAATATTAATTGCTGATTTTGTAGACTAGAACTGTGTTGTGATTGTAGGTGTCTGTAAACAGAACAGGCCGATTCAATCAATCAATTTTTAAGCCGTAAAATATTAATGTAGAATAATATTTCAGGAAATTCCACATGCACGTGAAATAATAATATTTTTTTCTCAAGTTGCTGCACCTATTAAGCCTTTATCCTTCCTCTAGTAGAATAGAAGTAGATTAGAATTGTGTTGTGCCGTACGATCGCTAGGTGTCTCAAACCGGGTCGTTCCGTCTCAAAAAAAAAAAAAAAAAACCTTTCCTATCCTTCCTATTGTTATTTGAGTGAAATGATTAATAATTTAATATTAATTAATTATTAATATAATTCAATTCATTATTAATATAATTCAAATAACTATGGTTTCAGGAAATTATATTATAAGTTGTGGAGTTGTAGAGGATTAAATTAATAAATATTTATATTATTTAGGAAACCGGTAGATTAATTAAGAATCTATTTCAGGAATCTTTAGATGTTATGAAATAATATTTCTTTGAAATATTAATTGCTGGTTGTGTAGATTAGAATTGTGTTGTCACTAGTTCATGAACTATTGGCTTTACCTAGGTATTTGTAACCGGGCTGATCTAATTAATCAATTTTGTTTAGGTAGCTGAAAAGTATTAATGTAGAATTATATTACAGGAAATTTCCAGATGCACGTGAAATAATAAATTTGTTTCCTCAGGTTGCTGATTTAGAGAAACAATTGTTGAAGACCAATACCATCGAAATCCATTTAACCTATTAAGCCTTTATCCTTCCTCTAGTAGATTAGAAGTAGATTAGAATTGTGTTGTACGATCACTAGGTGTCTGCAAACGGATCGTTCCGTCCCAAAAAAAAAAAAAATACATTTCCTATCTTTCCTATTGTTATGTGTAAACAGGCTGTAGGAATAGGCCCGGCGTTATCCGGGACTCTTGGCTAGCACTTGGTTCTACAGTCCAATCAATCAATCAATTTATAGCCTTAATGTATTCATACCTGATTTGTATACTATTATTTAATTTGGTTATGAAGTTTCTAAAATAATATGGAGAGATCACGTCCTTTATTTGTTGAATTTGGTATGCAATTAATTTATTAAGATGGTTCATTTTTGAAAAATTTTCAGCAATTTCTTGATTAATTATACTAAAGATGAATCGGCTTTCCAATCGGCGAAAAACAACTGGATTTATGTTGCTTATGTTATTTAGTTTCCGCCTATTTGGAAAAACCCGTTCTTTACGACATCTTAATAGAAAAAATTTTCGATTTTCAGCTTTTGCCAATTTTATTTTAATTTTGAAAAGATATTTCATAGTTGTTACTAAAATTTTCCATATTTAATACGCATGGTTTCGAAAAATTTCTTTCTTGCCATTTCGAAGATTATCTTCCTACTTTACCCAATTTTTTACCAGTATGGGTAGAATTATTATAATTATGGTTATTCGGCTTTTAAAAATTTTTTTTTTTAATATTTTAGCTGGAACTAAAGCCTACAATAAAACACACTTCTGCTACGGAACCGACGTTTCTATCGTTTATTTACGATTATCTTCAGGGTTATACACAACTATGAATGTAATAAAATTTACTAAAAAATAAATTCAAAGATTATTTACGCAAAACTTACAATAATTATAAAATCACAATATTTACAAAAAGTTAAAAAAATAAATATAAACTTAAAAAAATTAATATAAATTAAAATATTCCGTATACGTTATTGTAGACAAGGAAACAATTGTAAATGAAGTATTGTTTTAAATTTAGAAAAGGCATGTTGATACACTAAATTCATAAAGATAATGTTCCGTATCGCCCTATAGTTAGCTCAATTGGTACCCCTTTATATAATTTGGCTTCGTTTTTATGTAAAATTTTGAATCAGACTACTGGTAAATCTTTCAGTGCTATAAAAAATTCTGTTGAATTTAAAGAAAAAATTAAGAATATTTTAGTGCCGAATGATCATGTCATTTTGTCACTTGATGTTTTATCCATATTTACTAATTTAGATATTAAGTTGGCTTTAAAACTTTTAAGTGATAAATGGATTGAAATTAAAACAAATTCCGGAATTAAATTAAATAAATCAGAATTTATTAGTGCAATGAAGCTAATTTTTGAAAATTGTGAGTTCTCTTTTAATAACCAAATTTATGCACAACGTTTTGGATCACCTATGGGTTCGCCTATTTGCCCTGCAGTTGCAGATCTTGTTATGGAGTATGTTAAGTCTACGGTATTAAATTCGTTGGATTTTAAACCAATTTTTTATTTCAGATATGTTGTCGTTACAGCCATCCCACGCGATAAAGTTAACGACTTTTTCAATCGTTTAACTCGTTTAATGATAACATTAAATTTACTATGGAATTAGAGCGAAATCAAAGGTTAGCCTTTTTGGATGTAATTGTAATTCGTAATAGTAATGGGGAATTATTAACTGATTGGTTCCATAAAGCAACATGGTCTAGCAGATATTTAAATTTTAATTCTCACTTACCTTTGGCATATAAACGTAATACAGTTAAATTGTTAGCGAATAAAATAATTCTTTTATCGGATCCTATTTTTCATCAAGAAAATTTTAAACTTCTTAAATTTACACTTTCTAGGAATGGTTATCCAAATTCGTTTGTAAACAAAATATTAAAATTTCTTTTAAATAAAAACTTAATCGGACCACTAGTAGATGAAATTGTTCCACATGTTTCATCAATCAATAATCAAATTAAATATGTTTCGGTCCCTTATGTTAAATCATTACATGAGAAATTAAGTTTTTGTATGAATAAATTTAATCTAAAATTAGTTGGAAAAGAACATATAAATTTTGGCAAAACACTTTATTCGAATCTTAAAGATCATACTGTGCTAGGTAAAAAAGCTAATGTTGTATATCAAGCTCAATGTACTTGTAATAAAATATATATTGGACAAACAAAACAATTGTTATCTACAAGAATTTGCCAACATAAAAGAGACGCTCATACCATAGCTAGAGGTAAACTTAATGTTGAAGTTGCAAGTGCATTATCGACACATTTGTATAATTCTAAGCATGACGTATTTTTGGATGATGTTAAAATATTAGAGCAAGAAAAAAATCTTTCAATTAGACGTGTGTTAGAAATGATTCACATTAAAAAGAATCCAGAAAGTATGAATAAAAAAACTGATTGATCTTATTTACAAAATTTGTACAATCATTTGATTAGAAATAATTAATATTTATGCTTTTAACGGATTTATTTTGGACTCATATTTTAATTTTATAAAACAGTTGGAAGTAGCTCCATTTTGTATTTAAAACTGTCTTTCTTAATCCTTATCTAAATATTATTTTTGTTATCATTTTATTACATTTAATATCTAGCGTTTTTATTTTTTTTTTAGATGTTTCTACTTACTTTAGCCTTAGTGTATCAACATGCCTTTTCTAAATTTAAAACAATACTTCATTTACAATTTTTTCCTTGTTTACAATAACGTATACGAAATATTTTAATTTATATTAATTTTTTTAAGTTTATATTTATTTTTTTAACTTTTTGTATATATTGTGATTTTATAATTATTGTAAGTTTTTCGTAAATAATCTTTGAATTGATTTTTTAGTAAATTTTATTACATTCATAGTTGAGTATAACCCTGAAGATAATCGTAAATAAACGATAGAAACGTCGGTTCCGTAGCAGAAGTGTGTTTTATTGTAGGCTTTAGCTCCAGCTAAAATATTAAAATAAAAAAATTTACTAATTTATAAAAATGTATTGGAGGGCCATCAAATTCAATTATATCGTACATATAAAAATGTTCTGGAATGTTTTGTTCTATAATGAAAGATTGAAAATGCTCTGAAAATCTTAAAACTCTCCAGGATTTGCCGACAACATAACATCTTTGATCTTTGAAAAAAATATCTATGATTTCAAAAACTTCCGGTATTTTAATCTTTTCTGAACTGATAGTAAGAATGTATTCTTTTTTGTAATCTACCCGTCTAAACGTAATAATATCTGTACATTCAAAAGAAATATCTTCGACTTCGGCCATTATAACTAATGATGAAAAATAATCTCTAAATCTAACATCGATTATAATGAACGATTTATTTTTAGGTAATATTATTTGCTGTTGAAAAAATGACTTAGTAGAAAGATTATAAGAAAATTTTAGAGCTGCTTTAATTGCTAAGGTCAAAGGAACATGAACTCTTGAGTTAATAGATGAACGATATTTTTTATGTAGGTAGTTGGTTCTCGGATTCCAATCGGAAGCACCATAAATATTTCACGGGACCAAGTTTCCTAATGACTGTTGAATAATGTAGACAAATATGGAATTTCAGTTTTAATTTATCATTAAATAGTTCGATGTAAGTTTGATGGTGGCTTTCTATTAGTTGTCTTAGTTCTATTAAAAGTTTGTCATTGTATGCTGGTAATAAGAGCAAAATCTAAAATTTTAGTCAAATTTATTAAATATTTATAAACATAATCGTTTGGGATAACTAAATCTCCAATCATCGAAAGTATGAAATGAAACAAACATATCATTTGTCGAGCATTAATTTTAAAATTTGAGTTATCAATATGGGATTTCTCTATTGTCATACTAATATTTCCTATTTCCGTTTCTCCATATAAGAACATTTGTTTTCGGTAATTAAATGTTTCAAGTGAAAAATATTTTTTTTCATATATGAAATAATTCAAAACTTTTGATAACACATATCTACATATCCCGAGGTACCAATCGTGCATTAGGTCACAAGCTATATTTGATGTAACGTGGAAATCTTGTAATTGGTTAAATATTGAATTTTCTCTTATTCCAGTTCTTTTTGGATTCCCGGTTGACAAATCTAATTTTTTTATTAGTACATAACAAACAAATTCGCAGGCCAAATTTTTGTATTTATTCTAACAAAAATAACAATTGGAGAATACGATAAATATCAGATAGGTTGGGTAAATTGGGTAAATGTCAATACTAGACCACGCATCTGGATTTCATCAGATCGAAGTCAATTCCAAAATAGAGAAAATAAACCAATCTCAGTGGAGTTTGGACATTACGAATGTATTCGAATGCTATTTGGTCTAAAGAACGCGCCCAGTATTTTTCAAAGAGTAATGGACAACGTGTTAGGTGAACATCAGGGATCTACATGTTATGTTATATGGACGATATTATTGTCTATTCCGTCTCTCCTCAAGAACAAAAGTATTATCTAAGTTACAAAAAGCAAACCTTAAATTCCAACTCGATATATCCGAAGAGTTTAATTTTAGTATTTTGTATAAAAAAGGCACACTAAACTCCAATGCAGATGCACGCATTTTCACGTATATAGAAATAAATAATTCAGTTTCTTCATGGTCATCCGAAAACACTGTGGCAATGTTACCAACCCAAGAAAATCTAAACCCTACAACAAAAATTCATTTTATATATTTCGGAAAGTTACAAGTTACTCTTAAATTACCTAAAAATGGCAAGAACAAAACGCTAGTCACCAAAACATTAAAAGCGAACTAATGGAAACAAACAACGATTAACCTGCATTTTTACCATTGCTGATATGTTAAGAGAAGTCTTAAATATATAAAACAAAATGGTATAAAATGGTATGTAAAACAAAATACCTGAAAATAAAATTAAAACACAATTAGTTTAAGTAATTTAAAAATATTAAATTTAACTTATCATAAACTTGTATGTTAGACTTCTTGTTAATTAGTAGTTTACACATTGTAATCTGAAAGTAAAATTGTTATTTGATTGATTGATTGATTGATTGGAATGTGCGACCAAACCTAAGTAAGATTCCCGGTTGACGCCGGGCCCATCCGCACACTCTTTTACATATAACAAGATGGAAGGATAGGAAAGGTTAGTTAATTATTATGGAAATTGACCCGGTTTCAGACACCTAAGTAGTCAATAGTTAGTAAATTGTTAGTTGAAATGTAAATTAAGACGGTTAGCACGAGACAACACAATTATTTTTGATTATTTTGGATATATTCAGCAATCAGCATCCTAAAAAAATTTATTATTATAATTAAAATTTATAATTAATTAAGTTGCAGTAAATTTCCTGAAATAAAATGTCATTATTATGAGTTAAATTATACATAAATGTCATGTTATGTTTCAACTGAATTAACTTGGTTCTCTTAAAACAAAATAAATCAAAATGAATTAAAATAAATCAAATCCAGAAATCACCAAATATTGTAGTACTCGTATCAAAGCAGGACAGGAACGCACGACCTATTTATCTTCAACGTATAGAATCTTTGTAAATCTGTTGATTTAATGGATTGATTGATTAGAATGAAGGCCAAGACTAAGCAAAGATCCCGGATACGCCGGGCCAACCGTACACCCCTTTTACATATAACAAGATGGAGGGATAGGAAAGGTTGTTAGGTATGATAGACTTGGCCCGGTTACAGACACCTAAGTAGTCAATAGTTAGTAAAGCACAAGACGGCACAATTATTTTTGTTCTTCGGGATATAAATAATCAGCAATCAACATCCTAAAAAGTAATTGATTAATTAGTAAATGTCCTGAAATAAAATTTCATTATTATGAGTGATGAAATTTTATTTAATACCATTTCCTTATATCAATTTACAATAATGCGACGCCAGGCCCTCCACACACCTTTATTAAAGCATTTTAAAAAAATTGATAATCAATAATGTTTGCATCTTAATGGTACGAGTAAGTTTCCTGAAATAAAATGTCATTATTATGCGTTAGAGAATCATTATTTTGTACGATACACCTAAATTATTCTTGAATAGAATAAATGTAATGCAATGTAATGATTATTATAACTAAATTAATTATAACTCGATTGTCGTAAAACAAATAAAATAAAATAAATCAAATCCAAATATTGTAGTATCAAACGGATGGATCCCCTCTTCAACGGATAACCTTACAATCCCTAATAAACCAAAATGTTTATTAATAAAAATAAAAATGAAACAAAGACATCTGGTTTCAAAAATAGCTAATCTGGAATCTATAAGGTTATATATCAATAATGAATATGTATAATTAACCCATTACAATTTATTCCCAATCAGAATTAAATAAAACTATTAAGCTAATCAGGAATCTGTAAGATGACAGAATTAGTAATAAGTAGCTATTAGAAAATAATCTAATTAAAGAAGTGCCATTGATCCCAAAAATACAAAAAACATCTACATATGTATATCAATATTTATCTGATTATACATTTTATTGTATAGCCTCCAAGCCAAAAATAAGTCAACCCATAAAGTTTCCCTTCACCGACACTTCAATGTTACATATAGCCATAGTCATTTGATCTATTAAAATAAAATCAATTGTCGTGAGACAAATTAAATCTTAAATATACAATTAAATTAAATTAAAATAAGAAATAAAATTTCATTAGTATTAACAATGCTTAAATATTATTCTAAACCAAGGTAAATAGCCTTATTTGTTATGAGGCTTAAAAGACTCAGTTTCCACTTCCATCTATATCTAGACCTCCAGATTCTTTTATTATATAAAATTATAGTTAATGAGTTAAATAATAGATGACTCTTTTTAATTAGTGGAAATTTTTCTTCAATTTACCGTAATTATCTTACTCTAAAAGCAATGTTACACAACAATAATTCCCTTTAGCTAAATGGAAAAATGTCAATAATAGCAAAAAATCATATATATTAGCAATGAATAATATAGTATTAATATTAATAATATAGTATATAGTATTAATAATAAACACCTGATAAAGGGGTACCGAACTAAAAAATCCGAATCAAGAAAGTTCTCAAAAAATGAAGCAAAAAAGTTGATTTTTGTATGAACACCAGCGACATATTTTAATTCATATTTTTAACTTAAAATTATGAATTAAAAAAGCGATTTAGAAAAAGGAGAAAACTCAGAAATGAATTAACAAAGGCTTATACTATTTCATTTTTAAAACACGTACCCTAACTCACCTTCAAAATGAATTAAAAAAGGCACATTCTATTTAAAATTTAAATTTAAATTCCAAAAAAATTTTATTAATGAAAATAATAGGATTTACATTGATTATGTTATAAAATATAAATATAAATAAAAAAGGCTTATATTATTTCATTCTATAAACATTTATAATTCATTTTAAAAATGAATCAAGAAATGCCCCGCCCAAATTCACCTTATCGTACTCTTTCATTTCTTCTTCAACTCCGATTTTAATTCATCCCCAAAGCGAATCAAAAACACTTATTTTAATTCAGAATAAAACCCTTCAATTCAGACCCCTTTAATTCATGCAGCCCCTGATAACTCTAAATTGTTCATCATATAAAACATAATAAATATAACAATTTAATACTCAAACGGTGAATAATTGGAGTTAGGAATTAGTAAAATTAGTTGATTTCTGAAATCAAAATGTGGAAAGAATCATTTTCATAAATAATCTTAGTAAAATGTACTAAGAAAAATATTTAATGTAGATCCATGAGTGCTCGCTACCCGCTTCTCTAGAATAAAAAAACCAACACACTGCAACCCATAAAGTTATTTCCCAATCCCAATAGATGAAAACTCAGCGATCGCCCGTTAACATCAATATAAAAGAAATTTTATCGCAATACACATCCACCGTATCCTGGCCGCCCCTGTGTAAATTGATCACACAAAATGAAATGAAAAAGCAAAAAACCAATGATTGAATCGTTTTTCTTTCATATAGAAAAACATTTACACTACCAAGCACAAAAAGTAAAAATATAATAATTATGTAATGACATAAATAAAACAAAATGAAAACAAAAGTCCCCTGATCTTGCATATTTTTCGTTCGTAATCAATACATACACATCAATACATATACAAAGCACAGTCGAAAGCATATAACAAGCTTTGTATATACATTGCAAAACCACATTTTCGGTGGTATTGAAATGTACATTATATCCCGCTATACACCTCCAATACTAATTTCCATACAAAATATAATATACGTCGTACGAGTAAATAAATATAAAAAACAAAAGTAAGAATTCAAAAGTACCAACGAAAAACAATCGTCGCAAAAAGAACAACAAAAATTGTTATCGAGTGTAACAAAACAGAATAACAGAATTGAAAAACACTTTCTGGCACAAACAATACTCAAACAATGAGAATACTAGTACTACCACCATGAGAATACTAGTACTCTACACCTTTATGAGTTATAGAATACAGTAATCATTTTATTATATACTTAAAATTTATTTGGAAAACTATATGTTTATAATTAATATGTATTAAAACGTGTTAAAACAATGGAAAAAATGAGAAAACACTTATCTTATTCATCCTCTGGAATCATAAAAGTCGTATACATATTGAAAAATTACATACATACATACAATGCGTATGATGCATTCAAACAACGGTATCAAAATACATATAAACGAAATTGTAATATACATATTCTACGCCATTGCAAGCGCATCACACACAAATTAATATAATATAACTATTCAATATGTATCTTATTACGGCTTCAAAATTCTTTAAATCACACAATATATTATTTATGTCTATGAACACTTAGATATATATTATTTAATTAATTAGTTAATTAAAACACATTTAAACTATTTATTTTTAATTATTTAGAGGAGAGACAAAAAAACACGTCTTTCCTCTACGACGTTCAATCACCGACCAATCTGAAAGTAAAATTGTTATTGTTAATTAATTAGTATGTATTTGTTAATGTTATTATAATACAAACGTACCTTATTATTATGTAATTTCGGAATCACCCAACTTGTTTACTATTCATTTAATGACAGATAAATATTAATGTCAAATTCTAGTACATCACAAATTACAATTAAATTTAGGGTGCGTTTCATAATTTCCAATCTATTACTAAATATTAAGTTAATTTTATGTTAATCTAGTACAAATTAAAAACCAATGATTGTCATTTTTTAAATAAATAAAACTCTCTTCTCAAAAAACCATCAAGCTAATAGAAATTAACAAATAAAATAAATTGTAAACTATTTACCGTATCGTAATTACCTTCCTGAGTACCATCAGCATACATCGACTTCACTTTTTGTTCGTGGCATCGAATTTTGGTGTATTCACCAATTAAAAGTAGCCCTAAAGTGGATTTAGTATACTCCAAGACATTCTTAATCGACGTAGAAGAACTTGATGAACAACAAAGACTCATTAAACAAATAAACGAGTTCAACGAACATCGTGGCATCAGTAAAAACTACGAAACAATAAAAGGTAAATTTAAAGTAAAAATTTCAAAAAAAATATTAGGTGAGCAAGTACCAATCTCACTGGTTAGGTTGGTAGCTTCTGCAATAACCAGTCTTTAAAGCAATGAGTGTACAACAAAACAGAATTTTTACCACAGATGGTACGCCAACTGCATAGTTGACCAGTCTACCCTCACACCAACCAATGGGACAGCCGACCATTGCAAAACCTATGCATACCAAGCTCAAGAGTTTGAAGATCACAACCTAGACAAATGCATCCCGGTACTCAGCAGGAGAACGAAAACGATGTACGCAAAGGGAACGTGAATCGAGAAAACGCTGATTTAAAGAAATCGTTAGAAAATTGCACGAAAATCAACCAATACATAAAGAGATACCACCTTCACCACATATGGTATAGTGAATACGAAACAATTAAAAAAATAGTGAAGCTAATTCCAAACGATTTACATAACTGCACTGAATAATAACGTTTAAAAAGTGAATGCACTTGACCCAGAAACCTACAGAATGTTATAGCAATCATCGCTTAAGACATTGAATAGCTCACCTATGAAAACAAAACTGAGCAACCAAATAAAATCATGGCCAGAGGACTACATGTCCAAACGAAGAAATAATTGAGGAACTTAGCCAGAAAGGATTCAAAATTGTAAGTTTGTTTCTCCCTTTATTCTCGCTAACATTTTTTGACAATGGTGAGAGCATAGGGTATATGGAATCAAAGCAATCCTTAATATGAAAGTTAAGATTGCGACAGTAAAAAAGAACACTAGTAGAATGCCACAATGCTACAACTGTCAAGTGTATAACCACACACACAAATACTGTAACAGAGAGCCCAGATTCATAAGTGGGCTGGAAAATATTCATCAAAATGCTGTGACAAAAGTAAGAACGAACCAGTGAAATGCATACACTTTGGCAATCATCATCCAGCAAATTAAAGATGCTACGAGATAGCGAAAGAGCTGCAAAGAATAAGAGATAATAAGATAAATTAAAAAAGTAAGAGTTCTCAACCTAGGATGCAATCCTAATCAAAATAAATCCCTCTAAATAGCGCATACAGCACCGAATTAAGAAAACCTTGCTTTGCAAGAAATATTTCAGAAGCTAACCGTCATCAATACATAGCTAGCGGTGCAGAACCAAAAACTAGAACCTATTGTAACGAAATTGTAAGGGATGTATAGTATTTCCCATCAATTATATGATGATGGGCACGTAGAACATCAGTTCGCCATCAGAAATCAACTTACGAATGCATTGCCCTTGAGCGGTCGTTTTAAGCGCGGCTACTGCTCAGGAGTATGGGGTGGGGTTTTCAAGGGATACATAAGTCTTGCGAGCCCGCTTCTGTAGAAAAGGAAATCGAGATAAGTAAAACCTTTATGAGGTAAAATTAAAGAACAGATTTTGACATAATTAGATAATTATGATGCTGAATGAGAAAGTACAAAAAAAAATATTTAAAGGAGTTTAACGTTGAATTGTAAATCTGACCCGGACGCTAACGATATTTACAGAATTAACAATTAATAACAACACTCTCATTACCACTAGAGTGGGGGACTTCATTTCGGATGGATTGTCTCAAGTAGAAGGTTGCATTTCAACAAACATAATCGGATTGCGTAATGACTGAACAATACAATCGACGAAAAGGAAATGGGGAACATTATACCTGCCATTGTTGGTTGTTACTTACCCAAGCCTCAATTTATTATTTTACAAATTCATTTGATGGTGATTCACAATAATAATAATAATAATAGGTGAACGCATTAGAATTTCCGTAATTTTAACATTGACAATTTATTCAAAATAATTATAGAAAAATGGATCATATAATAAAAATCCTACGAGAAAAAAGAATTTAATTGATTGACATTATCAATTTATAAGTTACGGAAAAAACAAAAAAAAACTATTCGCAAAAGAAAATTCAAGGTTGACAAACCACTATAATTAAATAATACCTATACCTGATCTAATCCTAGCCTACTCTTATCCTATAGATATAATATATTCAAATAATATTAATACAACTCGATATCGTTCGTATAATTAGATATTAATGTCAAATTGGAAATTTTAAATGAAAAAAAATATATAATTTACAACTAAAAAAATGAATTTATAAAAAAGAATTTACCGACGGATAAGTTGAAGATGATGAACTGATGGATGTTGAATGACGTTGACCAATAAAAGTTGATCGTTGAGATTGAACGGCGAATTCATTATTATTTTCCTTATAATTACTGCTTTGTAGCATCAGGGATCCGTAGAATAATAATGTCGCTACTTATGTTCACAACAACCGCACATTCACCATTATCTTATGACGTAATGTATTATTATTCGCTTAGTATTATTACAAGGCGTTATGAATTACATTAGTTAACGCAATATTAGTTTCTATTTAAATAATATTAATATTATATTATGATATTTAGAATATTAAGAACGGATTGCGGTATTGCATACAGTTCGTTTTTTTTTATGCACCGATATAATTCTCGAACTTGGGTGGTAGCCACGACATTCACAGTGTTAAATGAAACGCTACTCGCTGATTATGTATGTAGAGTACACATTTTAACAGAAAAAACTGCACTTTAAGTTCACTGTGCTTATATAACTTATGTATATCACTAAGTTTATTGACTTATTGTGGCTTACAAAGCCATTACACAATTTTTAACACTAAACATAGTCTTAATATTGTCCTTGAATACGCATGTTTCACCATTTAATAAATCGTTTTTTTTTCGATTATATGTATTACCAATTTGACTTAATCGGATAATTACAATATTATAAGTATTTTATCTTATAAACTAACATAGGTATTCGTAAACTTATCGTTTTTTTTTAAATTTTATTTTGCGTACACCAATAACACTATAGCGGTGTAACGTATTCCCCGCACGAGATACCGATAAAATATCAGATTAAAACTTATGAACAACCGAAATTTCATGCGTTGGATTTTATAATGATCACCACATTGTTCATTTGGTATGTTATAAAAATTAGGGTTCATACACAATTTATATTTTTTTTCTTTATTAATTATTTAGAATGACCACAATTTAATAATAATTTTTTTCAAGCCTTTTGTAATTTTTTCATTATCTGGCTACTTACAACGCACATCACTGACTGACTTTTCTCTCCCAAACCCAAAACTTTACATCCCAAAATTTGCAAACCGAACCGGTAAATCGTTTTCTATGGTATAGCTGAGTCGACTGTGTATTAGTGTTCAATCCAACAACCTCAGGGTGGAACAACAATTCGTATGGAACACAGTGGTGGACAGTGCTCTGTTACACTATAATCGACCTACTGAAACAATAAGAAAATAGACTAGGAACACTGGAAAATGCAATGATTAGCCAAGATAAAAATAAACGGATGCGACAAGTAAAACTAGAGAAGTCATTGACTACCCTAATTCAAGTCCATACAAACACGAAAAAATAATGACACACTATTTAAGAATTGCTACCTGGAATGTAATCGGTCTTGCGTAACTCATTTCAGAATTAGAAGTATTTTAAAACACAAAAAAATTTGATTTGCTGAACACCGGTGCTATCAAGCTCTACATCTAGCAGAAAGAGGTAGAGGCGGGACAGTAACCATTATTAAGGATAAACTATTAAATGCCTCGAAAAATTAAAAATAGAGCAAGCTATGCAAGTAGTTACTGTATCTATTGAAACCAAAAATAACAAGAGCTATAGTATATCAGCAACCTGCTGTCCACCCAGATATACTCCAATAAAAAAAGAAGACTATACATCAACTTTTTTAGATGTAGTTGGAGATCGAATAGAACTACTCCCAACAGAAGACAGCTATTTGAAGCAAGCAGGACATTAAAATGTGAGTTTTACTTTAGTAGAAAGCCAACCTACTGGCCAACGAACCCAAACAAAATTCCTGTTTTTCTGGATTTCTATATATCAAGAGGTATCTCCGAAAATGAAGAAGGGCTATCGTCAGACCATTCTCCAGTTTTAATGTAAATTATTGTAAATTAATATGTATGTTAATTGACTCTCATAGATTAACATTGACTGTTTAACTTTTTTTTTTTTTTTTTAATGGTATATAAAATTTAATCACTCATAATAATGAAATTTTATTTCAGGACATTTATACTAATTAATCAATTAATTTTTGGGATGTTGATTGCTGATTATTTATATCCCGAAAAACAAAAATACTTTAATTCGATTCTCTAATACAGTTAGAAGTTTAGAGTTAATTTTTAATAAAACTCTTACTAAGGGTGGTCATTTCGTTAAGGTTAGTAAAACGGTTTTTGGAATGCTTAGTTGTTTGTATAAAGTTGTAGGGTTTGCTGATAGTAATTTTAAAAAGCGTATGTTCGATAATCCCACCAAGCAAAACTATAAAGGATGTAACTAGCGTCATTAAAAAATAATTGGCTATTTTCAAATTGGAGGGTAATCGAGGAAAGAATTTGGAAACAAAAATCCGGTCATCACTAAACGATGAAACTTTAGACATTTTTTGTGTTCTTTAAGATCTCATTTTAAAATGGAAGCCGCATCAGCGAAAACATAGGAAGTTAACAGAAAAAATATATAGAAAAGCCCATATATTGATTTTTATTTGTTTAATATTGAATTTTTCTTTTCTATTTTCATTAATTTTAATTAGTAAATAAAAAAATGGAATTTATTACCAATTTCTAACTTGTAGTTCCTTATTTTATATTTACTTTTTCAAATCCCGGTTTCAAAAAAATGTCTCGATACTGAATGCTATAGTACGGAGGATTGTCCGTTTTGAAAAAATAGTGTGGTGTTTCTTGTCGTAGAAGAAAGTCGTGAAATCCAATCACTCAGCTATTGAATCTGCACGAGCAAAATTGCCAATTCAACATTGTTTCTTCAGTAACTTGAGATGTAGCTACTATACATCAGTTAATTCACTATAATCAAATACGTCCAGGTACCGGTTCTGATTACTACTTATAGACATTAGTTTTAAATTTAATACTATTTTCAATTCGTTATCTGTGTAAAAACAACCACCAATCACATAAGGATTACTGTTAAATGTGTACATCGTCAAAACAAATTATGTGCAATAAAAATTAAATTGCAATTTGCCAACAATAACATAAAACAAGTTTTAGAGTAGAAGAGCCCCACAGTACAGCAATAAAGCCAAATCTATGAATAGCGTACGTACTTACTGTACACATATACGGTAATATACATAAAAATAACATAATTAAAATTAATTTTCATATTACATGTTGTTGTTGCTATAGTCCTATATAGTTTATGGTGTATAGTAATGGGGAACACATACGAGTATTTACGTTGGTGCTTTGTATACTTGGCTTGAATATGTACACAAGAAATTAACGTTTTTTTTTTTTGCACAAACTACAGAAATTTCATTATGTCGAAGTGAATAAACGAAACGAATAGCGTGTTAAATTACCATAAAATTTATTAGACTTGATTAGAATATTAAAATTGACGTAGACATATAAATATGTAAATTATTATGGGCAATATGGGAAATCGTGAATTGTTTCAGCCGATTTAATGTGGTGTTGTGGGGAGGTTATCGCCTTACCCTTAGTTTAAGCGTTTGCCTTATTTTCACTTTGGTCATTAAACTTTATGGGTCGCCAAGCTTGTTGAAAAGAATAAAATTGTATTTATAAAAGAAATAAATTTCAGAAGCCCGGAACAGAAGGCTGTATCGATTTTTAATCACATTGATACGATCAATCATGTTAACCGTGTGCTATGATCAAATTGTTGAGCTTTTCAAAATTCGGATAAGGTAGTAAAAAAACCTATGTTCAAGTGGAAAAGGTCAAATGCAGTATGCATTTCAAGTATATTTTCGATTTCTATCTATTTGTTTGTATTAAGTACGAAAAAAGTACAAAAAAGTTTAAACAAATAATGAAACGAAATCCTCCAGATTTTTGGCTTAAGAATGTTTCCAAAGATGTGAAGCTCCTCTAAACGGATGTTTGTTAAGCTCCCTAGTACGAAAATCCACCACAAAGAGTACTCTCTCAATTTTTGTGTGCTTCTTTGCAAACTATCATTGTAGCCCAAACAATAAAAGAAAATCCAAGGCATTTTTATGTTTAAAAGTTATGTCCCTCAGTCAAATAAACAATACATTTAATTTGTAATTTTGGTAACATGATGAGAGAACAGTCCATCCATCTCATGGCCATTCATCAATCAGTGCTCGTGACTCACTTTAATTGCTGCTAGACTGGGATACCTCGAGTAGTCCCTGGTGCAGATACCTGGCGCCCCCTAGTTTTAACTTATTGCAAGGATATCATTGGCATTTCCTGGGAATAGGGAATTTGGAAAAATATTTTTTTGTCATTTTTGCCTAAATTGTATTTTTCTGGCCTGTTGGAATTAAATGAGTGTAAACATTTTTGAAACAAAGATATATTGGGAATTAATTTTCTCTATAAAAATTTTGTGAACCCAAAGTTTCCCAAGCAACTTTGTTTCGAAAATGTTTACATCAAACTAACATTGGCCACTCTGGTTATGGCACGGTTGAGTTCTTCTTCAAACGACAATTGTTTAGGAATTTCGGTAACAGCGTCATTATCTCACTCCGAATCAGATGACTGAAAATCGTTTATCTTGGGTTGATTTGAAGGCCAATGAGCATGCTTGCAATAGTTATCTTTGCTAGACGTTCAAAGTGTAAAACAGAGTCTGGTTCCAACTCTGCATGATGTTGATTACCTTTATGTAAATACTGCAGCAAACTCGACACTTTAGTTCGTCGTTCATTTGTTCGAAAATAAATCGAGTCCTTTATTATTTTCAGAGCAAATTCATTGCCTCCAAGTTGTTTATAACAAACGAAAGCTGTAACTAATGTCGCACCTCTGTGGCATAGAGCTTCTGCAGCTAACACCTAAGCCTAGTGTTGTAACTAAAACATCAATCATTTTCCACTCTTCCTATTCGAAATAAATAATTAAATTGAAATCAATTATAGATTTTAGAATGCTGTTTTTTGATTTTCGAAATCGTTCGTGCATAATATGAAAACTATTCCATCTTGCCTTCACATCAATCAGCAATTGCATTTCTTTTCCAAATTCTTCTTTGGTGTATTTTTGAAGAATATTATCGTTCTTAGTTCGAGATTTCCAAAACAGCTTGATCAAAGTTCTTACTTTCCGGATAAGGGTATTTAGATTATCTGCCAGTTCTCTGGTTCATTCTCCTTCAATTCAAGTTGGAACCCTTTGTCTTGATCATCATACCCTCTGAATCAGAGTCATCGTCGTCATTATAAGGTGCTTGCTCAGGGGATTTAGGTTTTTGATAGAGGACATCTAACTCTGCTAAAGGAATTTCGTGAGCGAAGCAGAGTGGTTGGTAACAAGACACGATTTTCCGACTATTTTTTCTTTAAACGCATTCTTGTAACCGTTTTTATCTCATTTTTTTAAAATAAATAGTAAAAGGATTGATTTTAGAAAGATGAATAAAACTTCCTACCTCAAGATAAAAAACACATTAACGAACCAAACAACTAAATAATATTCGACACAGGGGCTAATAAAAATATTTTGAAACCCCGAATAATACCAAGTCACCTGCTAGTGCCAGAACGAGCATCAGTAAAAAACATATTAGGAACACAAATTGTATCAAATAAAGGAAAAATTATTTTTTTCGGAAACAATTTGCCAGCTCAACCATATTATGAACTCAATTTTCATGAATATTTCCCAGTCTAAGACCAATATGAATGCCATTATTGATTATAAATCGAATACAATTTCTCTTAACAATAAAGTTCTAAAATTTCTTAAATATTAGGTTAGGTTAGGTTTCAGTGGTTGGTACTTTTGTCTATTATGGGCAAACGATATAGAATTCGAAATGAACGTCGAGATTAGGTTAGGCCCCAGCCTTATGGTCATACACCCATATCAAAAACAATTATTAAAGATCTAATTAGCATGGATCACTTATTCCGAGAAAACCGCTGTGTTAAATGCAATCTATGACCAACAAAAACTTTTATTGAAAACAAACGAGAAGCTTTCGGCGACAACAGTAATCAAGCATAAAATACGGACCAAAGTCGAAACTCAGGTTTATACCAAAACATACAGGTACTGTCTAAAAAAAATAAGATTCAATTCCAATTCCAATTCAAATTCAAATTCCAACTCCAATTCATAAATTCCAATTCAAATTCAATATCAAGTTCAAGTTCAAGTTCAAGTTCAAGTTCAAGTTCAAGTTCAAATTCAAGTTCAAGTTAGCATGTTCAAACTCAAATTTAAATTCAAATTCAAATTCAAATTCCAATTCAATTTTTTTTTTTTCAATAATAATAATCCGCCGAAAAATGAATCAACCACAGAGGAGACAGAAGAAAAAGAAGAAGAAGAGGATCAGGAGGGTGGATCAGATTCATAAAATAGTAACTATTTAGATGATCTGAGCGCTCACCAATCAAATTTTATTATTTTTCGTTTGAAATGAAGTATAGAGGCTGAATTAATAGGTAAATAATTAAAGAAAGAAATGGATTGTATACAGAATTCACGAGGGAACAAAGTAATGCTAGAAGTGACAAAATAGGGCCGTCTAAGAAAATTTATATTACTTTGTGGTATATGGCCAACACAGAAACTTACAGGCGGATTTCTGACAGATTTAATATTACCAAAAGCTCAGTATTTCGTGCTTTACATATATAGTAGTTGTGGAATGGATTGTGTCCATTAGTAACCAATACATCATCAAATGGCCAAGGCATGCGAGCAATCAAACAAAACAAAGAAACATTCTACAACCGAAAAAAATTTCACTGCATCCTGTTACAAGGCATAAAAAATTTATCGACATTCATTGCGGCGAGCCGGGATCAATGCATGATGCTAGAATGTATCGGCGTTCACATTTTTTCAATACAGTTAACTCTAATCGTAGTTTGATGGCACATGACGATATTCTGTTTGGGGATTCAGCTTACTCGAACAGTGACTATTTAGTTACTTTATTTAACTATTTGCATTCAGCCACTAGAATCGTAGTAGAAAATGCATTTGGTCTTTTAAAAAGTTGCTTTAGACGATTACGATTTTATGAAAGCCCCAATAAACCATTTATTACACATTCACACAGAAAAATAGTTCACGTTATTTTAAGAAAAATGGTCACATAATTCAACATACCGTGACTTCACGTTAATTTGTTGCGAGTAACGTGAAAGGTCTTTAATTCTCAATAAGAAAGTTACCAAATTCAACGTGTCAAATCACTTTAAAATTGCTTCTCTAAAAAGAGAGTTGAATTACAAATTACTCAGCAAAAAAAGGAAATTACGATAAACGATCGTAAATTTAACGTGATAATTAGTAAACGTATAGATTTAACTGTTTCATAAGAAAAATACAAAAATAGTTATGTGAATAGCGGAATCCTTTAATGTCGATCGACTGATAACCACATTTTTAAGTATCAATCCGTAGTGAGTGGTGTTTTTGTTCCTTAAATAAAAAAAATTATTAATTAGTTATAATAATTTATTTAATTAAAATGGAAAATAGTGAAAATAGTGTTAGTGATACTGATGATACTGAGATAACAATTAAGTTATCTGATGTCGATAAATACGCTTAGTGTTTAGTGCATAACAGTGTAGTGGAAATAGTTGATGGACATTTTTGTTTGAATGGTATGGCTTCTGTACTGCTTGAAACCAATAAAATTAATGAGGCGTAGACCATTTTTAAATCGTGGGGACTAAAAGATATAGCTTGTAATGTTTTAAAAGAATACGGATTTAATTCAATTGAAACTATTAAATCAATGTCCAATGAAGATGTTGTTGAAATTTTTGGTAAAATGGATCACAGTTTTTTTGGGCAACGGTCTATAATAAAAAGAAAATTGGAAGAATGGAAAAATGAAATAGTAAGTAAAATATATTCTAAGACTGTGTCCGAATTGAGTGATAAATATTTTCTAGCAAAAATATTTGACACTAACGTGAAAATTTTATCCTTTTGTGAAATTTTTGTCGTTGTGCTGCCCGAATTGTGTGAAAAATTTTTTTGATTAAAATTCCGGTCATTTAATTTAATTTTCATTTAAAAATTATGATTGTTTTGGTTTATAAATTTAAGATAACTCTATAAATAAAAAAAAGATTTAAATAATAAACACAATGTTATTTATTTCATTTTAACTATGTATTAAATTAATTTTATAAAGCAAAATACAATATTGTTGTTTAGTATTACATCCTTGAGTCCAGATCATTCACTTTAATCAGTTTCTAATCATAATAATCTGTTGAAAAGTGCTTACGACAATTTTTCTCCAATTAAATTACCACGCAATTGTCAAAAATTATTATACCTAACGACTGTGATAATTCGGGTGCGTTCGGTATTTTCACAAATTTAGTACTAAAAAATATTTATCACACAATTCGGACACAGTCTTAAATAGAATGGTTAACAAAAGTGATTTTATTTTCTAGAATGTTCCGGTAACAAATTGTTCAGACGTTTTAAACGCATCAGTGGAAAATTTTTAGAACGTCTGGAAGAAATAAGTAACGCAATTGCAGGAGAACGTTCTCGTATTCCGTTATTAACAGATATAGGCCACGTAATATCTTTACCATTAAAGGAACCAACTAGTAATGATGTCCGAAATATTCTAAGAAGTAGCATAAACGGGGAAAACGTAATGGTTTACTACAAGCGCTACAAAAAGTTGTTTCATAAAAATCAAAAAATTTTAAGGAACTGTTCAGTAGACTTCTACCAAACAAATAATAAAAAGATGGGTACATCGGAAATGCACCAATGGACTGTAGCAATAGAAAACTGTTTTCCAAATGAAAAATCGGTAAGGATTTTATTGTCTAACATTTTATGTGACGAAGCCGCTTACTATTTATTACTTTTTTAATGTTAGTTGGGTGCACGATGAATTTTTTCGACTGCCCTAATCGCTTCTGATTGTCAGAACTCCTGCGTCCATCGCATGATTCTTCAAGTAAAGATTGATAGCTGCTTTTAATTACACTTGTAATCTAATGAACTTTCAAAGTCATTTAGTTATTTCCTGTACTATGCCGCATTTCAACACAATCGGAAATTCTTGAAATCGGTGGTAATTTGCTCACTTGGAATATAGTTTGTAAATTTGTAAATTAAAAGGTATTAAGAATTTTGTAAATTAAATCAAATTTTTCGTCGGTTAATTTAACCATTTTTAAATTCTCTCGTCAAACTTTCTAATATTTATTTGAAAAATTCCGACTGGATAATTCATATTAGAAGGGACATACATATTAGAAGAACCATGCGCCCAGCGTGGCATTGAGTGCCAAACCGGCTTGGGTTTAAAAATATATTTTTTTTTTACAAAATCCTAAAGCGACTTAAAATTTGGTTGAAGAAATTTCAAGAATAAGCGCTCAGGGGGCTACTTGCGAGTTTGATTCGAAAACAAGTGTGAAAGATTTGTGTTTAATTTGAATGTGATTTGATCGATTCTTATTTAAAATCAAAATGAAACTAAACAAATTAAATTAATCAACTAAATTTAATAAATTAATTAAGGATAAATAAAACAAATAAAATAGATGAAATTAATTTGCAGATTAAATTTATTAAATTAATAAAACTAATTAAATTATTTAAATTAATTAAATTTTTTAAATTAATCAAATTTATTGAACTAATTATATTAATTAAATCAACTACATTATTTAAATTGATCAAATGTATTAAGTAAATTAAATAAATTATTTAAACTGACCAAATAAACTAATTTAACCAAATTAATTAACTAAAATTGATAAATTAAATTAATTAATATTAAATTAATACATACAAACGTAAATTTATTAAATGAATTAAACAAATTTAAAAAAATCTAATTATTTAAATTATATAAATTAAATTAAAAATAAATAAATTAATCAGATTAATTAATTAAAAAAATTAAATTAAATAAATCAAAATACACTTAAATAAATTAAATTCATTAAATTTACTAAATAAAATAAATTAATCAAATTGATTAAACTAACTAAATTGATAAAACTATTAAATATTTTATTTAAATAAATTAATAAAATTAAATGATATAATTAATTAAATTATTTAAATTAGTTAAGCCATTTAAATTAATTAAATTAACGAAATTAATTAATTAATTATTAAATTTAAATATACTAAACCAATTAAATTAATTAATTATTTAATTCAATTTATTAAATTTATATAAATTAAACAATATAATTAAATTATGTTATTTATCCCGTCATATACTGATAATTTTTTTATCATTAAATTTTATTAGACAACATACTTTTTACCGAGGCAGCCAGGCGAAAAGAATCCAACGAGGAAGTTGCCGTCTAAGTGGAGCAATATTTGTGGAATGCAGTTACGTGGAAACATGGAATGCGGTGAATCTAGTTCCTCAGGCTTTATAGCAACATTTCTCCCTGGGAAACAATTTGTGAAAATTGGAAAAAAACAGTCCCACTCAGAATGGCAGCATTCCAAAATACTCAGAATTTGCTAAGTTTTCAAGAACTTTTACTAGCTTGGCCAAGGCTTAATGACGAAACAGGATACCAATTAGTAAAACCACTACATTTCATATATCATGCTAATCCAAAAATATTTATTAAAATTTTTCGAATGCGTGTGTTGAAATGGACTTTGAGTATTTATTTCCGAATAAATGCAATATACTTTTGACGAATTTTGATACTTTTACAAAGCAAATTCATCCCTTTTTGTAAAACAGGTTAAAGACAAAGCCTCCCTAAATTTGTTGAAGTTGATAACTGAGGAAACTGATCAGAGTAAGAAACTTATTGCAATAATATTTAATAAAATTTATGCAATGAATTAATGAATGTTAATTCAATATTTTTTCAGATTCAAAAGATTGCATTATGCAGGAGATGAACGAGAAAAACAAAGAACTTAAAAATAAACTTCAGCCAAAAATTGTAGTAATTGGGGAAAGCATAGACAAATTGCAGCATTTTTATGTTTATGCCGATGAACTAAAATATAAAATGGGTTCGTTTAGGAAATGCGTGGATGTTGTAATCAAAATGGTGTACGTATTCCAATTAGAATATTCGAGTTTAAGCAAGCTAGGTTGGGCATTTTTGGGAAATTATTTTTTTAATTTAGAATCAGAAAAATTTTCTGAAGTGTTTAATTTGATAAACTTGTTAAGAAACTAAATTATACACTATTAAATTCATATAAATCCAAAAATGACCCCACCTAGCTTAAGGTGTTTCCTATGCGAGTCTGAATTTACAACAGTTAACGAAATTATTTTTCATTAGAAAAAAAAACGGTACACCTCAAATATTTAAATTTAAATGTAAGCAAAACAGTTGTAAGCAAATTTTTTCAAATATTTATGCATTTCGAAAACATTTGCAAACCCACTTGGTAAAATATACTAGCAGTGACGTAAATTTGGAATTGAATTGCATAAACTTAAATGCATATCTTAAATTATCAAAGTCTAACGATTGCAAGGAATTCAGGATTGATATGTTCTTCAAGCCATTGTTAGATATTATAAGCGAGTTGGAATCTTTTATTTTTAGATTTTATTATTATTTCTGATTTCGAATTTCTCGCGATGGATGTTTAAGTAGATGACATTCGTCTTATATTTTAGGAAAGATGTGTGTACTATGAATTCAATATACATTATTTTTTTTTTTTTAATATTTGCAACTACTCCCAGCTCTTTCGCTTTTCACGTCCTTACCTTTAGCAGTCGCCAAGTCTAGGACGTTCGACTATAGGTCCGATTTTATCACCATCTGCACTTTGCATAGCTCCATGCCAGCCTGAAGTTTTACACTCCGACAGGGGGTCATACTTGTATTCCATTACATCACAGATCCTAATCTAAGATTCGAACCCGATATACATTAAATTTATTTTAACCCTTTACTGCACGATATCTCATTCTACTGAACAAAAATTATTTTGATATGTATTTTTAATCACTGATAATTACAATCACCTTTAAAAAATGTCCATGGAAATTTATTTTTCTATGGAATAACGAATTTATCAAAAAATAACTTATTGGGGTAGATACTCGATTGGTCAGCACGCAAGCAATCCGCCAGCCGAAATCCTGACCACTCAATCAATTCCACCAAGGAAATTTAAACCTCAAACTGCACCTTCAATAAGGTTTTTGTTTCTTCCTGCGATTGCACAGTAGAACATTAAGAAGAAAAAAGAAGAGGTAAACATCCAATATAGGAAATGTACTGGTTCATGGGTAGAAATTCTGAGCTCTCAATACACAACAAATTGCTTCTATACAGGCAAATGCTAAAACCTGTATGGACCTATGATATTCAAATTTGGGGTTGATGCTACAATGCTTCCAAAATAAAGTGCTACGAAACTTGAAGACGGAATACGTCACCGATGAAATAAAGAACCAAGCAATAGGAAACACGTACAGCGCTTATGTCTACACGAAAATACAGATATCCGTCGTATATTTGACACCACTAACGGAGTGCGGAGACTCCAAAGGCGAAGACCGCTGGAGCTGGGCAGTTCTAATTAGAATAAGAAAGTATTGTAAAATGAGTAACCAATAGGTTACTCATCTTTAACCGAAAAGCTAATTAAAGACAGATAAATATTACTAGATGATCCCTGAAACAGGTGTAATATTCTATAAATAATTTTATTAAATTAAAAAGAAAAATTAAAACTCTTCTGGAGTAATCATAAAAATTGGTCAACCCCTGAGACAGTATCAACAGTTTGTAAAGATCAGCTGACCGATGAATACTTTGTAGTTTTTGATATTCATGTAATTAATTTTCCGGTATGAGCACCGTAATAAGAGCTACAGAATTTTGTATCGTTGAAACCGTTCATAAATTTTGTGAAAACGAAATCGAGTAAAATGATGGAGACGATGTTTTGAAAGCTGTAATCATTTAATTAATTTTTCATGTTTTCCATCTAAAATATATTCCCAGAAAACGTTACAATGAACATATATGTACTCTCGTAAATTCAATCCTCGTGTGACTTTGCATAAAGATGTCTGTACGTATATGCATAGGTATTTGTAAAAAACTTATAATGTATTATTAAAGTAATCTTATATAACAAGAATAATTGAATAAATTAAGTATTTAGATTTATCATTATGTTGGAAATAGGAAATTTTAAGACGTTGAGTGACTCGTCTATTAAACTTCTCTACATGGTAGATACTAAAGTTATAAAAATTAATTTTACCATCTTACCTTCCGCCGAAATACTTCTTTACTAAGTGTTTGATATGTTTTTGGTATTTCCAGATCCACTGCGGTAAACAAACAAAATTCTTAAAAGCCATTATGCCAGAACTAAAAGTATCAAAATATATTGGTTGTTTTCCTGCGTACATAACAAAAATAATGATGATATATAATAGCGATTCGTCATAATAATGGATAATAGTTATGGCAACGACCTACTCGTACAAGTCATACATTTTTAACATCTTAATTCTTTGTTTCGTAACAACGGAATAGAGAAGATTTCCCTTCCAGTTTGTACTGTGCGGATTGTGTATACGTCAACAGTCAAAATGATTGGTTTTTCTTAAACTTTTATCGTGGTTTTTCTTTTATGTTTATGATCATTGTACCGACCGTAATTAGGCGAATAACCCAAATTTTTCATAATTATTTATCATGAAAAATTTAGAAGTTTATGATTTGCTGGAAATCATGAAAATTTGATGTGCGAAGCAGCGGACTACATTGAAAATTGTAAACGTTATATGTATTTGAAAATTTTTAATATTTTTAAAAGGTGTTGTTGGATGGGGATGGTAATTAAAAACTGCTTTTAAATGCATGAATTTATTAAATTACAGGTGGTTAGATTCTATGATTTTTTACAGGCAGGAATGAGTTTAAAGGTTTTGTTCTGATTGAATTCACATGGACGAGTAACGTTTTTTATAGTTTTAAGGGGCTCAGTGAATAAAGTTTAACAAATGCTTTTTCTAGCAATTCAAGCAAAAATCGGATGAATGAATTTGATGAACACACCATTTTCTTTTACCGTAAAAATAGGCTTACTGGCCTTTTGGTAAAACTGTCTTGTATAATCAAGAAACAATGACCTGGTCAAATTTCCGAAAACTAACAAACTCCACCCTTATTATTTGAAAATTTAATCTTTAAATTTTTTGTCGTTGTTTGTAAATGTTAAACAATTTAATAACATTGTAAGAAATTGAAGAAGCTCTCATTGATGCTGGCACTTTCGATGCATAGATTTCCTCCAAATTTCGCAAGGTTTGACAAATGCTTTATAAGCACTTTAGAAAACATTTGCAAACAACTAAAAGCCAGTGAACCGAATTAGGCCAAATATCACTTGAATCTCCCAATTTACGGTAATAGCTTAAATACGAAGTTTCATCTCAATCAATCAATCCATATGGGCTGTGCAGCGTCCGAATTTTAATTAAAAAAGGGTTTAAAGTGTTTTAATTTAGAATTGTATAGTTCTTAATAATTTTGCTTGTAAATAATATACTTTTCAAGGTATCCGACCATATCATCGTAAACCACATTATTGTATCGACGATTTTGTTGGTTCTCAAACGATTTTCTTATGGAGATGTTACGGCCATCGAAATAAATTTATATCGATATTTATTGAATCAAATTCGGGAACTTAGAGTGCAAGTGATTCGATCCAAGTACCCAAATACATGAATATACACGAACATTATTGGCAAAAAATATATGATTAAGGAATCACCGCATGTAAAATTACAAAATCTAAAAACAACTGTAATTATTTGTACGAACAAAATTTAACAAAAATAAAACTACAGAACAATTAAAAGCAACATTTCGAGAAAATTGGCGGTCGTCGTTGAGAACTTTCCCTGCTGTGAATTATCTTCGATTCTTATTTTCACTTCGTGAGAACCTCTTGAGCGGGAAAGCGCGACATACAATTACCCATGGAAAACATTGCCGTTTGAAGATGAATTCCCACGTTACTAAAAGACTGGGGCCTGGCGCCTTGTTTATCGTCATTGCTTATGCCGGAATTATTGGAAACTGTCGTCGTCGCAAAATAAATGGTAGATTAGTTTAAACAATCATGCGCCAGTGCTAAAGGCAATTGAATCAAAAACAACGTCGATAAAACCTAACCCAAAAGTAACATCTATGTACTATAGGTAAGGATTCAAAAAGGTCGTATGTGAAACATCGGCAAAAGGAATCCAGCCAAGTGTTCGCAACCGCTACAACACAAAACAATATGCATTGTAAGATGTGTAACTCAAAAGCACGTTACTCGTCACAATGTCCGGAATTCATTCAACTCAGTGTTTCAAATCGCCTTAAAAAGGTCGAACAGCTAAGTTTATGTATCAATTCGGATCCGGACATTCAGTAGATACCTGTCGTGCGCGAATGTGCAATATTTGTCAAAAACGGCAAAAAAGGCATTCATCACAATCGCGAACGCAAAAATTTTGACTAATAATTCATCTATACCAAGTTCAACTAAATCTTCGGATCAACCAGCAATTAATGTGCATATAACGGAAGAAGTTGTTAACAGAGACGTTTACGTTGCATCAACAGCGACACCACCAAAAACGTATAATTGGTTGTCAACTGCAATAGTGAATATTCAAGATTCCTTTGGAAATGAGCATCAGTGCTTTGTTAGATGCCGCTGCACAGTCTTATTTTCTGACCGAAGAAATGTCCAGGAAGCTAAAATTACCACGTCATACGAGCTCCACTAACGTGGAGCAGTGGAATGAATACACGACATCAGTGGAATGACAACGGCGGTGGAAGCAGTAGTCTTCACTAAAATAATTTCTCGATGTACATCATATTCAAAATATCTTCAATTTATGGTCGTGCCTAGTATCACGTGTAAGATACCACATAAATTTACCAAGGTTGACAATTGGATAATTCCATCGCATCTGTAAATGGCGGATCCTAAATTTTACGTGCCGCAACGCTTCAACAAGAATTAAAACAACTGTGGCAACTCGAATCGGTGACAGATAGTGACAATTTTACACCTGAAGAAAAAGAATGCGAGAACAAGTTTATCGAAACTCATAGTAGAGAAGTGTCAATAGGTCGTTACACAGTAGAATTACCTTTCAGCGAGAACGTATCGAAGTTGGAAGAATCCAAGTAAGCCGCATTAAAACGATTTATATACTATACTTCGAAAAACGACTCGAACGTAACGAGGAACTAAAATCTCAATACGTTCCATTTAAGAACGAGTACATCAGATTGGCTCATATGGAATCAATTTCTGAAGATGATGTGTTACAGGCTGGCTACTGCCAACCTGCAGATATTCACTAAGCTCCTGCAGAGGCCTCCACGGTGATGTTTTGCCGGCTACGTTCTCAGCGAGAAGTGCGAGGGTCGTGGGGTTTGAGGCATGCAGGGCTCCTGGCCTACACCGTGATTAACAGATAATTATAAATTGGATAAACGCAAATAATAATAATAATACCCGGGTTCCGCCGAAATTCGTCGGCCGGAACCTGAGGAACGAACAACTCAAAAATTATAAATGGGAGAGAGGTGCCTTGGTGCGCGCATCCATTCGAATTCAAACAGGGCCAAAGCCCTGGTTACGAAATTGGATGCGGGCACCAAGGGACCGCACTACACACACCGACACAGAGGGAGCCTCCGCTCCCATCACACACAACCGAAAATTTTAGTGATTCATTTTATTTGTAGGGAAAACAACAAAAGGAAACCACTTCCCGAAAGAAGAAAAAAGAAAGAGAGAGAAGCGAGAGAGAGAAGCGAGAGAGAACAACACGCATCGAGCGCGCACCCGCTGTGCGGCGCTCGATTACAAAATATATAAAAATTTAAATTTAATAAAAAAAAATTTAAGAAAATAATCAGAAAAATTAAAAATAAAAATAAAAAAAAATTGTACCTTAATTATAACAGTTAATGTTGCGGCCTTGCGCCGTTCTTGTTGCGGGGCCTCTCCCCGACAAAATTGGGTTGCGGCCTTGCGCGGCCGTCATGCCACAGGGTCGCCGCCCCGGACCGTTGCGGCTTTGGTGCCGTTTAGTATTTTGGCCTTGGCTGGCCGCCAAAATAAATTAGGCGATGCGGGGCCTTTCCCCGATAAAATAAAACGAATGGCCTCAACTGGCCACCCGAAACTCGTTAGGCGTTGGCTCGCCTTACCGCATGCACCCCCAATGTCACCTGGATCGGACACCAAAGCGGTGAAACGGTGTCTGGCCAAAACCGTAATTATCACAAAAAACTTTTGGGCGTTGGCTCGCCTTCAAAAATCCAGAAAAATATTTGAGTGGCCTCACCTGGCCACCCGTTATATTGTACGGCACCCGTAAATAATGCGGCACACGTAAGTAGTGTGGCACCCGTTGAAAAAGGTGGCACCCGTTGATAAATGGGGCACCAGTAAATAATGCGGCGCCCTTTGGAAAATGTGGCACCCGTTGATAAATGTGGCACCCGTTGATAATGCGGCGCCTGCTGACAATGTACCACCCGTGATATTGTACGGCACCCGTAAATAATGCGGCACCCGTAAGTAATGCGGCACCCGTTGGAAAATGTGGTAACCAATAAATTGTACACGAGCCTCTATTAGCCTTTCGTAAAAATAAAAAAAATGTAGCGCCGTCGTACCAACCAGAACTCACTTATAAATCACCGCAAATTTGGTAACTATTAAATGTTCAACTGCCGTTTAACTCAAAACACCAAAATCGAGAACGTAACCACCTAAATTACACTCTTTGCACAAGAAAAAATTAGGTGTAATAAATTCCACTTGAGCGTTGATTTGCTAACAATCCATAAAAAAACTAATGTTGGGGCGATTTTCTATTGACTGACCCTCCGATACCAACTTAAACTCAACTTCACAAATAAATTTTTATTATCTTTATAATGTTTAATATTTTATTTTTATTATAATTTTTATATTCACAATCCACACGAGATTTTTTATCATTCAAAAAAAACAACTTGAATTTATAAAAGAATTGAAACTCGAAAAATCACAAACTAACTGAATGAAAATCACTACTCGAATGACAAACCAAAAAAAATATTCGAGCGTCGCACAGCTCGTAAAACGTTCTAGAAGAAATTAATCTCTCTTCTCTGTCTCTCCCTTATATCAAATTTTCGTTGATATAAGGGAGATAGACATATAAGAAAAACATTTCTTCCAAAACGTTTTACTTTGCACACACTCGATGCGCATTGTTATCTCTCTCTCTCCTATTTTTGTTCCGTTGCCAACATAACCGAAGAAAACACACAAGAATCCATCCACCAAGACGCCACGTTCACACATTGAAAAACTCGGACGCAAGAAACCATGGAGAATGGAAACAAATTTACAAAAAAAATGTCTTGTTAAGACAATACAGTCGTAACAAACGTGGGAACGTCCCACACCCTGAGATGTCTCATAAGCCGGGCCTAAAACAAACAACACGAAAATAAAGATAGAGAGAGAAACGATTAAACACGGATGTCTTTGACATGATAAGTACCCAAGGATTTGCCATTCAAATCTTCGACGGTGTACGCTACCCGCCCGACTTTGCTGGTAATTATGGCGGGTTTGAATTTGCTTGCCAATTTGGCGGAGAATTTATTCGACGCATCGCTCAAAGCAAACGATCGTATAAACACGGGTTGTCCAATTCGAAAAGAACGCGTACTACTGCGTAAGTTATAATGTTGGGCCCCCTTTTCGTGTGCCACACGTAAATAATGTGTTATACGATCCTTTAAAAAGTTTACTCGATCTGGCTTAGCCCATACCTGGACTTCGCTGGGATCATGTTCATCGAGTAACCGTCGCAGTGAGTAATCCGAACCGTGCATCGACATATGTTGACCGAACACGACATAATGAGGGGAATAATGTATCGAATCGTGTATGGCATTACGTAAAGCAGCCGCAATTTCCTGCAAATTTTTGTCCCACAAATTATGGTCGTGATCGCTGAAATATGAACGAATACTGGCAATTAATGTTCTATTAACACGCTCGGAAGCGTTACTTTGGGGCGAGTACACCGGCGTACGTAAATGGGTTACACCGTATTTAGCTAACAGGTCTTTAAATAGATTCGAGGTGAACTGCTTCCCATTATCGGAGGTAACAATTTCGGGTACGGAGAATAAAAGGAATACCTCATTTTCCAAAAATCGACACAATAAAGAGGCAGACGCTTCGCGTAAGGGTTTGACAACTACAAATTTCGAATAATGATCCAGAACGATAACGATACAGGTATTTCCGAGTTTCGAACGTGGATACGGACCCAAAAAATCGACATATAGTTTTTGAAACGGGCGAGTTGACGTAACCTGCGCTCCCATGGCTGGTTGTGTAGAGAAATTAACAGCTTTGTTCATTTTACATTTAGTGCAGCTAGCAACGTATTGTTTAACTTGTTTTGCCATTTGAGGCCAGTAAAATTGACGCTGAAGGCGTTCGAGAGTTTTGCTGCCGCCTAAATGTGCTGAAGTGGGAGGTACGTGAGCCTGTTCAATAAGCGTTGAAGCTAAGGAATTAGGAATAACAAGTTTCCAATTCGAAAGGTCGGTATCCGTATATTTAAAACCGAAGGAAGGGGATATTAATAGTTTATCATCCTGGATCTTATAGTTGTGCGAACAATCTTTTAAGGAACGAATTTTCGCGATCTGATCGACGTAATCTGGATCTTGAAACGCCACCGAATTTTGATCAACGTGCAGAATTGGGACTGAAGAAGGTATTAACGCATTCACGGAAGGGTCGATGTTTTTACTCGACAAGGCTGGATCTCCAAATTGAACACCAGGATCAGGCGTGCTCTTACTTTCGGAATCATCCTCACAAGGAGCGGATTCATCCGGAAAAGCTCGAGACAACGCATCAGGTACAACGTTAACTGAACCTTTTCGGTATCCAATCTGAAAATCCAGCGCTTGGAGTTTCAGACTCCATCTCGCCAAACGTCCGGAGAGGTCTTTTTGACTCATTAACCAGCGCAAACTGGAATGGTCAGTATAAATGACGAATGGATAACCTTCCACGTAGGGACGGAATTTTCGCACGCTGAGGACGGCAGCGTAGCATTCCAGCTCGGTCACCGAGTAGTTTCGCTGCGCCGCATTGAGCTTATGGGAATAAAACTCAATGGGCCGCTCCACCCCCTCGGCGTCCACCTGAAATAAGACACTACCGACCCCAACGGCACTGGCATCACACTGAATAAAAAAGGGTTTAGTGTAATCAGGATGCGTCAATACTGGGGCAGTTGACAAGGCGGTTTTGAGGGCGTTAAAGGAAGAATCAGCAGCTGCAGACCAACATACTTTAGTGTTTTTACCAGTAAGATCGGTGAGAGAAGAAGCTAAGGAGGCGAAATTTGGAATGAAGCGACGGTACCATCCGCACATTCCCAGAAAACGTCTAATCTGTTTCGTCGTTTTCGGAATAGGGTACTCCAGAATAGCTTTACATTTATCTGGGTTTGTACGGAGGCAACCATCACCCACAATATAACCTAAATAGTCTACTTCTTTCAACACAAACTTACTTTTGGTCAAATTGATTGTTAAACCGGCGTCCTTCAGATATCCAGCAACCTGTTGTAGTAAATCGAAATGTTCAGCCAGAGTGGAGGATGTGACCAGAAGGTCATCGAGGTACACAAAGACCTTATCGTGCAGTTGGTACGGGATCACGCGGTGCATCAAGCGACAAAGCGTCTGTGGTGCGTTGCATAAGCCAAACGGCATCACCTTGAACTGATACAAGGGCCGTCCAGGAACCGTAAACGCTGTTTTATCGCGGGATGCTGGGTCGAGTGGGATCTGCCAAAAGGCATCCTTCAAATCAATCGCCGAAATGAATCGGGTGTGTCCCAAACGACCCAACAATCCGTTGATTATGGGCAGCGGATACGCATCCTTGACGGTTGCCTTGTTCAGTTCTCTAGCATCCAAGCACAGACGAACTTTCCCATTGGCCTTACGCACCAACGTGACCGGTGAACACCAGGAACTTTGTGACTCCTCGATAACCCCCAAAGACAACATCCTATCCAACTCGGCATACATGAGTTTCTGGATAGCTGGGGACACGGAATAAAAACGTTGTTTGACTGGTTTTGCGGAACCGACATCGATCATATGAGTGATGAGGGATGTGCGGCCCAAACCTAAGATATCGCTGCTCGGAAAATATTCGCGAATGAGATCCAATTTACGACGATCATCAGATGTTAAAATATGAAATTTGGGTGTGTTGGTAGTTTCACCTAATTCGTCCGAATTATTCAACGCGGAGATTTTTGGGGAAATTCCAAAACGATTCCAAAAATCGATACCCAAATAAAGCGGTTGTTCCAAGGAAGGGACAACGTGAAAATTCATAAATTTAGTGACTCCGTTGAATTCGACGTTAGCTCTTATATAACCAAAGACTCGTTGGACTTGGCCACTCGCGGTAGTTATAGTGGAAGGAAAGTTATGGAATTCAACAAAAGGATTTGACAGAAGTTTCTCCGATCCACTCCCGAGAACACTGACACTCGCCCCGCTGTCGAGAAGACCCTTAAAAGGTATCTTATTTATAAAGACCTGGGCGTAAGGCCGAGTGTCACTACCCTCGGAGAATAAAACGGAGGAAATCACATCATTTCTCATTGCGACTCGACGGTTCCAATATTTTTTTGAACGCTTTAAACGATCTAACTTTGCCAATGATGGGGCATTATAGAAAAATTTAAGAGCGACAGGAAGGGAGGAAGGATTGGATGGGGAAGAAGGATCGGGAAAGGAATCATTACTGGCAGACGAGCTTACCTCTTCGTCGGATTCGAATAGGAGCGGATTTCCGCGTCCGTATTGCTCGCTGCATCCTCCAGAATCGGTTTGAGTGGATTTGTCCGTGGTAACATCAGTCTGGGTTGCGGTTGTGGTTGTGGTGATTCTCGTGGCCCAGTCCTCCAAGAACCACTGTTCTGGTTTTCCGACAATCTTGATTGAGCGTTTCGTTCTTCGGCACAACGTCGACAACGCGCAGATATCGTCCCTCGTAGCCCACATCGATAGCAAAACAATCCAACGGGAGCCAATTGACAATCCATGAACGTGTGACCCATATCCGAACAATTAAAGCAGACGATATTTTTACTATGATTGGCATGTTGTTTGTAAACCAATCCCGAACTGCCTGCTGGGACTTGTCCACCCGAACGTCTCGCCGCTGCCGACTGATACCTGCTCTCCGTTTGAATGGCGGATACTGAGTTATCGGGCAGAACATCAGTTAATGGATAATTCTCATAAGAGTCATATGCTCCAACATCATCATACGGACTGCCCGATAACTCATTGATCACGCGTCGTGGATGGATTGCAGGATCCGCCGGAGCTTTGAGCCGCCGGAAAGACTCCTCCCAAGCAGAACAGCTTTTGATTAGTTCGTTGATGCTGCTGAACCGACGATCTGTAAGGTGGTATTGTAGCGTAGGCTTCATGTTGTTCAGCAAAATTTGAATGAGCTCTTCGTCTGAGTACGGCGTTCGACATTGTAAGGTAAGGGTCCAGACGTGGTTGTAGAAATCCAGGAAGCTTTCGTTCGGTTGTTGTTTACGTGCCTCGACCATTCTGCGGATTTCGTAGTTAGTACGACGATCTTGAAAGCGCTCGATAATTCCGCTTCGTAGTTCTGACCATGTCGCGTGCGGGTTGTGTTTACGAAATGTCCAGTACCACTGCAACGCGAGGTCCTTTAGAATGGTGTGGAGCTCTAACAATAAAATTTGCTCGGATAATCCCCGGGATGAAGCGATGGTATAAACTTGAAACAGGAACATATCGATGTTGATTCCTGATGGAGATCCCGTGAAACTTAGTCCACTACCGGACAACAAACGTCGATCGACAAATTTTGGCGATACTGGCGAACTAGTGGACGTCGGAGGCGCTCGATCGTGTACGGTTGGAATCGGGATGTCTTGTGAGAACAGATTATTTCCAACGATTTGAGTCTGGAGGTTGTTTTGCCGTTGATCCAACTTTACCAGCTGTTGTGATACCATTTCGAACTTTTGCAGCATGGATTCCAAGAGTGTGGTCTGTGCATTTGATTGTTGAACCGCCGCGTGATTCGTTTGGATCTGGCCAAGAAGATCCTCCAAAGTGCATCTTCGCTCCTGCGGCTGTGGGTTGTCAGAATCATCCTCGCTACCGAGGTTTTGAACTTGAATCTCGTCATTTTGTTCCTCATGGAGAGGTATTTCCACCGTGAGATGTACGCCCTTTGCGCTTTCTATGGAAACGTTCAATTTTTCCTGGTCATCCAGGTACATCTGCAGACTGGTCAATAGTGCCGAACATGCCTGATGTGCCTTACGCGCGGACTGCTCGTATGTCGGTGATTTAAATGCGCGGCTAAGCCGACCTGCCAAATGTAATAAACGAGAGTGGTACCGTTGCACCAATAGCAAGAGATCTTCTGTCGCCGGATCCAACACTGTGATCGCTCCCCGAATCTCCGCCAATTTCTTGAGACACGTTGAGATCTCAATATCCGGTCTTTTCGATGCGCTTGTATGCATTTTTCCGGGCGCTGGTTTAGTCTCGGCCTGCTCACTTCGGACCGCTTCCTCGAGTTGATGAATTGCATCTGATGTGTCGAAGCGTATGTCACGAAGGAGACATTCCACCTCCACTTCGTCTCGTTGCAGTAGATTTACGTCCATTTTAGAATTCAGGTAAGGTTAGGGAATAAGTTTGGTTAGTTCGAAAAAACGTAGTCTTTATTGATTTATAAAAATACAAAAATTTTAATTCAAAATAACTCTAACTCAAACGGAAGGTTTTAAATTAGAGGAAATTACAACTAAAGATATTCCACACCCACTATAACTAGATAATAAAAAAAAACACGAAATATTTTTATAAATAACACGAAAAGGAATGGATACCTTGTAAGAGTTTGTGGGTCCAGTATTCCCACGATTAGTTTAACGACGGATAGGACGAGATACCCCCGAAAGTGGCGCTGTTCGATGAGAACCTAATTTGGGGGGGCTCGTTAAAATAATTACAACAACAAAAATTCAACCAATGAATATCAAATCGCGATAAACAACCAGAAAGTTACCCCGTGCGTTGGATAATACTCAATTCGATTGTGAATTTGGTTAACTTCCACCCGATCCCACGGATGGTTACGTTGGATACGTGGTTCTACGTCCGAGTTATCCCACACTGTACGTCTTTGAGGCCTTTCTGGCGTATCCCACGGATTTGAATTCATACAAAATAATAATAATAAACAAAATTTAATAATAATAATAACGTAGCTAATGAAACTACCAACACACCCAGATAAGGAGGCAAAGTAGCAAGAAAAAAAAAAAAAAAACAAATAAGATAATAATAAAAGAAGGAAGGAATGGTTACCTTGTGGTGGTTTGTGGGTCCAGTATTCCCACGGTTAGTTTAACGACGGAAGACGAGATACCCCCCAAAGTGGCGCTTTTCGATGAGAACCTAATTTGGAGGGGCTCGTTGAAATTTGAAACGATACGAAAAAAAACAATTCAAGCAACTACCAACACACCCAACGGTATGCAGGCAGGAGGCTGATACTCAAGAGATACAAAGGAAAAAGGAAAATAAAATCAAAATGAAATACTAATAAACCCGAGGGTTCCAATACAACCCATAGATCTATAAACCAAAATCAAAAACAATATCAAAATATCAAATAAAGCAAATAAAGTTTATAGAAAAAATTTTTAATTAATACCATGATACGGATGGTATGATGAGAGTGGAAACCCCACTCCGTGTCAGCTAAATAATAAAATAATAAAGAAATATAATAATAATAATAAAAATTGTTGTTCCTCAAATTTCGGTCGAGAAATTTCGGGGCAGGGAAAATGAAGCTAAGCTAAACCCCAGACAAATGACATCCGAGCTCCACCACAATCGGACACAACATAGTGGAAATGGGAAAGAGCTCGGAAGTCGGATGTCCAAAGAATAGGGGATGACACCCCCATCTACGCGCAATCAAACAGCCCGTGCTGGTTGCGATCGTAGATGGAGAATGTCAACCGGGAGACTGGCTTTGGTGTGCGCGTCCATGCGAATTCAAACAATGTGAAACACCGGTTTCGACACTGGACGCGCACGCCAAAGGGAGTGCAGCTACAAATCAAAAAAAAATAAAAATTATCAAAATTAAAATTCGCGAAATTGATTGGGCGCCACTGTTACAGGCTGGCTACTGCCAACCTGCAGATATTCACTAAGCTCCTGCAGAGGCCTCCACGGTGATGTTTTGCCGGCTACGTTCTCAGCGAGAAGTGCGAGGGTCGTGGGGTTTGAGGCATGCAGGGCTCCTGGCCTACACCGTGATTAACAGATAATTATAAATTGGATAAACGCAAATAATAATAATAATACCCGGGTTCCGCCGAAATTCGTCGGCCGGAACCTGAGGAACGAACAACTCAAAAATTATAAATGGGAGAGAGGTGCCTTGGTGCGCGCATCCATTCGAATTCAAACAGGGCCAAAGCCCTGGTTACGAAATTGGATGCGGGCACCAAGGGACCGCACTACACACACCGACACAGAGGGAGCCTCCGCTCCCATCACACACAACCGAAAATTTTAGTGATTCATTTTATTTGTAGGGAAAACAACAAAAGGAAACCACTTCCCGAAAGAAGAAAAAAGAAAGAGAGAGAAGCGAGAGAGAGAAGCGAGAGAGAACAACACGCATCGAGCGCGCACCCGCTGTGCGGCGCTCGATTACAAAATATATAAAAATTTAAATTTAATAAAAAAAAATTTAAGAAAATAATCAGAAAAATTAAAAATAAAAATAAAAAAAAATTGTACCTTAATTATAACAGTTAATGTTGCGGCCTTGCGCCGTTCTTGTTGCGGGGCCTCTCCCCGACAAAATTGGGTTGCGGCCTTGCGCGGCCGTCATGCCACAGGGTCGCCGCCCCGGACCGTTGCGGCTTTGGTGCCGTTTAGTATTTTGGCCTTGACTGGCCGCCAAAATAAATTAGGCGATGCGGGGCCTTTCCCCGATAAAATAAAACGAATGGCCTCAACTGGCCACCCGAAACTCGTTGGGCGTTGGCTCGCCTTACCGCATGCACCCCCAATGTCACCTGGATCGGACACCAAAGTGAAACGGTGTCTGGCCAAAACCGTAATTATCACAAAAAACTTTTGGGCGTTGGCTCGCCTTCAAAAATCCAGAAAAATATTTGAGTGGCCTCACCTGGCCACCCGTTATATTGTACGGCACCCGTAAATAATGCGGCACCCGTAAGTAGTGTGGCACCCGTTGAAAAAGGTGGCACCCGTTGATAAATGGGGCACCAGTAAATAATGCGGCGCCCTTTGGAAAATGTGGCACCCGTTGATAAATGTGGCACCCGTTGATAATGCGGCGCCTGCTGACAATGTACCACCCGTGATATTGTACGGCACCCGTAAATAATGCGGCACCCGTAAGTAATGCGGCACCCGTTGGAAAATGTGGTAACCAATAAATTGTACACGAGCCTCTATTAGCCTTTCGTAAAAATAAAAAAAATGTAGCGCCGTCGTACCAACCAGAACTCACTTATAAATCACCGCAAATTTGGTAACTATTAAATGTTCAACTGCCGTTTAACTCAAAACACCAAAATCGAGAACGTAACCACCTAAATTACACTCTTTGCACAAGAAAAAATTAGGTGTAATAAATTCCACTTGAGCGTTGATTTGCTAACAATCCATAAAAAAACTAATGTTGGGGCGATTTTCTATTGACCGACCCTCCGATACCAACTTAAACTCAACTTCACAAATAAATTTTTATTATCTTTATAATGTTTAATATTTTATTTTTATTATAATTTTTATATTCACAATCCACACGAGATTTTTTATCATTCAAAAAAAACAACTTGAATTTATAAAAGAATTGAAACTCGAAAAATCACAAACTAACTGAATGAAAATCACTACTCGAATGACAAACCAAAAAAAATATTCGAGCGTCGCACAGCTCGTAAAACGTTCTAGAAGAAATTAATCTCTCTTCTCTGTCTCTCCCTTATATCAAATTTTCGTTGATATAAGGGAGATAGACATATAAGAAAAACATTTCTTCCAAAACGTTTTACTTTGCACACACTCGATGCGCATTGTTATCTCTCTCTCTCTCCTATTTTTGTTCCGTTGCCAACATAACCGAAGAAAACACACAAGAATCCATCCACCAAGACGCCACGTTCACACATTGAAAAACTCGGACGCAAGAAACCATGGAGAATGGAAACAAATTTACAAAAAAAATGTCTTGTTAAGACAATACAGTCGTAACAGATGATAATAAAACAAATACATTTTATTTACCGCACCATGCCATAATAAAACCGAGTAGTTTAACAACTCAGTATCGTGTGGTTTTCGATGCTCAGCTAAAAGCACATCGGGCTTATCGTTAAATGACGTGTTGCTCGTCGGTCCAACTATACAAAACGAGTCATTTTTAATAGTTTTACGATTTCCTAAACACAAAATTGTGTTCACGGCGGACATCGAAAAAATGTACCGCCAGGTTTGGATCAAAAAGGAACATCGCAAATACCAGCGAATATTATGGCGAGACGAGGCAACAAAGCCAATTCAAACTTATGAGTTAAAAACAATAACGTATGGTACCTCAGCAGCAGAATCGAATAATTATCAATTATCAACCAACAACATGGATGATTTTTATATGGATGATATTCTGACGGGAGCATCTACGGAACCGGAAGCTATCCGAATAGCGCAACAGTTGTCAAACATAATAAGCAAAGGAGGAATGAACCTTAGAAAGTTCTCGTCAAATTCTAAAGCAATGCTTCAGCAAATTAAAATAGAAGATCGAGAACAACGAGTGATTCTGGAAAACATGCAGGCTAATCAAACAATAAAAACCCTCGGAATAAAATGGAATCCAACGGCAGATGCTTTCACGTTCAGCGTAGATTATTTGGAAGTAAATCGAGAGGTAACCAAACGAATAGTATTATCCGAGATCGCCAAGATTTTCGATGCACTGGGTTTTTTTTGGGACCAGTGATAGTAACCGCAAAGATATTTTTACAGCGTCTTTGGCAATTTCAAATTACATGGGATGATCCTTTGCCGCATCCGGATTCGGTGTTTTGGAAGGATTTTCGTGGCGAAATACCGAACATCGACGCCGCTAAACTTCCGCGTTACATTAATAGTGACAACAATGTATATAGAGCTGCACGGTTTTGCTGATGCCAGTAAATCAGCTTACGGGGCCTGCATCTATGCGAAATGTATGAATGATGACGGAAAAATTAATGTCATGTTATAATGTAGTAATAGTCGAGTCGCGCCTATCAAAAGCATTACTATTCCGCCAGAATTGATTTCCACTGAACTCTCATTACATATCAATTCCACCCCGGTGGACAATTTTAACTTTTGTGAACAATATTTTGTCATATGTTAAATTGCTAAGAGTTGCATCATTTTGTCTTAGATTTATTGACAACACGCGTAAGTCACATGAACAAAGATCGCTGCAGCCTGTTTTGTCCGTACAAGAACTTTTACGTGGTCGAAATTGCATCATATATGGTACAACAGGTATGCTTACCAAACGAATTTAAAAGCTTGCAGAAAAATGGAGAATTAATTTCGAAGAGTTTGCTTAAATCATGCACTCCATTCATTGGAGTCAAACGGAATCATTCGCAATGAAGGGAGACTCCAGAAAATCAATTTACCATATGACCGAAAACATCAAATACTTATACCAGACAAACATCATTTCTCAACACTGGTAATTCGTCACAAACACGAAACATATTTCCACTGTGGTCCTCAACTTTTGTTGGCGAAGGTACGAGACACATTTTGGCCCATCCATGGAAAAACGCAAGCAAAACGAATTGTTAATAAATGCATCCGATGTTTTAGACAAAAACTCAAACCAATGGCGCAGCTGATGGCCGAATTACCTGCAGACCGTATCACACCGAATCGAGCATTTAGTATAATCGGGCTAGATTATTGCAGACCTTTTATGACTCGCAATCAAAATCCTCGCAGTTCAGCTCAATACAAATCATATATTGCAGTCTTTGTTTGTTTTTGTACAAAGGCGTTGCATCTCAAAGTAGTTAGCGACCTTACCAGCAAATGTTTCCTGGCAGCTTTAAAACGATTTATAGCCAGACGTGGAAAACCTGCTATCATATATAGCGATAATGGCACCAATTTTGTGGGAGCAAACAATATTCTCCAAGAGTTCAACACCTTTATCAAGGCTAACACTAACGAAATAATGAGATCCTGCACAAATGAGGGTATTGTCTGGGCTCTCCTCATCTCGGCGGTTTATGGGAAGCCGGAGTAAAATCGATAAAATTCCATATGAAACGAGTAACAGCGCAACAAATATTAAATTTTGAAGAGTTGACAACCCTTATCATCGAAATTGAAGGCTGTCTCAATGCGCGACCGTTAACACCATTATCCGAGGACCACCATGATCTCACACCGCTCACTCCAAGTCATTTCCCGACTGGAACAAATGAAGTGGATCTCCCTGAAGCTGGGAGTCTATTATGAAATTTTTCCGTCTCGGATTTTTCCGTTTGCTATTATGAATCTAAAAAGCAAAATCGAATCGGATTTTTCCGAGTACACTAGAAAAAATCCGACTGCTATTTAGTTGACGTATTTTGTATTCGATTGAACTTATTTTGAAGTTTCATCAAAATATAGTGAAAAGTGATTAATATTTTATTAATATTAATAAAATAAATTAATTAATAATATTTTTAGTAATTCTAAATATGTAATTAAAACCCAGATCTATCCAGCACTTCGATCGGTAGACTACCACGATGGAACCAAATTCAAGCTATGGTTCATTCATTTTGGAAGAAATGGTCTAAGGAGTACCTACATATCTTACAGCAACGCACCAAATGGATTACTAATAAAAGAAATATTTCTATCGGCGAATTGGTACTCGTATGTGACGAACGATTACCACCTGCTTTTTGGTTACTAGGTCGCATTGTGGAAATTCATCCTGGAAGCGATCATAGAACCAGAGTTGTCTCTGTTAAAATCAAATCCGGTGTAATACGACGAGCTATCACCAAATTGTGCCCACTACCCATCAACACATCCAAGGAAGATTTCAGTGATACGAACCAGCGTTTTCTGTTGAAAACTATAATGTTTCAACGCGCGGCGGAATGTTAATGCTTATAAAGCCATTTGAATATCAACCCGCAACCAGAGGCGACATCAGTTGGATATTAAGCAATTAACAATGAAGTCATTCATTTCATTTGTACGTGCTTCACGCTATTCATTTTATACTTCTTTTTGTTTTCGCATTGTTCATCCGCATCAGTCATGTGTAGTTTCTTTGTGTGTGTGCTTCACGCCATTTTTAAAACTTGTATAAATTTTGTGAAATAAATAATAAAAAGAAATAAATTACAGTCCACTCCCGAATTAAAGTAAGAAAACCAGAATACCAACTGGGTATTCAGCAATATTTCGATTTACAACACAACATGAAGCTTATCGATTTCATCGATAACAATAAGAGCAGCCTCACGCAAAACTGCAGCTTCCGGTGATGTCATTCGCATTGATGAGATTGAATTATAAAGAAGTGGCACTGGAAGCTTAAATCCACTATGAATCGTGCGTCCTTCCTCAAACAAAGTGCCAGCCAATCCGGTTGTTGCAAATAGCAGCACAATTTTTCCTTCACCTCGAAAGTTTGCCATTAAAAATGTATAAGAAGGTCTTACCAGAGCCACCGGGCCAGCTTTCCAATTTGTTCGACTGCCAATCGTGCTTCTTCTTCTTGATTATAAATTTGATCTTGTTCGGGTGGGTTACCGCTTGGAACAGGCAAACTAACTGAACCGCATGACATTCCGTGCTGTGTGAGAACAAAATTGATATCATGAAGAGCCGAGTTGTCAAGTATAAAATCTCCTAGATGATCGTGCCATAATTTGAGGGGTTGAGCGGGTTAGCAAAAAATACAAATGTAAGCGAACATCTGTCGCAATTACTTAGGCATCAAGTATGTTCCACCGTCTGTCAAGCATCGATCCCATTCTTCATCCAAATTTCCATCTACCTTTGTTGCACCAGGAACACGTAGTAGCAGTAATCGAAGATATATGCGTTTTTTATCCTTAATTCTCACCACTTACATTCGTGCTAATGTCCTTTCGCCTCCTGTATGTCGCTCTTGCCATTGACCTCGCTTATATAAACAAAATGGTAAAGGATATCGGTGTAAAGGTGAACTCGTGCAGTTGCGTCATTTGTGTAAGGCAGAAACCAAGATTCAAGCTTGGTCTTTCCAGTACGCACAGTCAAAAGTGCTTCTTCTTCATGACCTACTTCAAATACAACTCACTGCTAATTTGGAAGGTGAACTGGCAGTCTCATAACAGAGTGCGATCTATCAGGCATTGCGGACTCTGGCAGGTGCAACATTGCTTCGCAGGAGCACTCACATATTGGCAATCGATGACGTTTGTAATCTCATTATGTCGCAGCTCAGGTTGACCATTTGTTGTGATGGCGACAGTGGAACATATCCCTTGAATATGTATTTGTAAGTATATTTTACGAATCTATATTTACAAGTTAGAAACGGATTATGCAGCACGCCAATACGACTATCCATTAAAACTCCTCGCACGCTTAATTGCTCACCACTTCGTCTTCGATACAAAGGATATCCATTTACGTTGAGTTGAGTTTGCTTATTAAAATCCTTAGGAAATTGTTTCGAACATTTTCCGTCCTTCATGCATGGTGTATTTGGGTGTCCAATGCCGTAAGGGCTATGAAGCATGCATTTAAGTACAATCAGCTGACGGTGGAATTTCGGCGCAGATAAATTGATCAATCCTTTGAGCAGTTGTAAATTTATCTTGACTTTGCAATGTCACTAATATGTGTGCATGCGGAAGATCTCTCTTTTGAAACTCGATTGTGTAAACATAAGCAATTAATTTTCCAAAACTTCCAACTCTGACTAAATCATTAATGAGATCATGTAACTTGATCTTGTAAACTCGAGCCACTAAATCGGGACGATCGGAAGCATTTTCTCCTGATCTCAAATCTACGGTGATTTCCTTCCAACTTGGATTTGCAGTAAATGTAATGACAAGGTCAGGTGGTCCCCATTTTACGAAAATGCTCATTGCATCACAGCACCGCTCTCGCATGCTGCAAGGTGGACCTTCAAAAGTTGGTGGCAGAATTAAAAAAATGTCGGTTGCAATGTGTTCATTTTGCGTTTAATTTGCGACGTGATCAGCGAGACCTTGATACTGTTCAGACCGAAATCGTTTCTAATTTTGACGAATGTAGTTGAGATTATTTCCTTCTACCTGCAGATGTGAGTCAACCAGCCATTGCTGTGTTAGTTTTCCTACGTTCATGATTAGATTAAAGTCACCTCGTATTACTGTCAATGCAGCCTTATATTGAAGCATATACTGATATTCTTACGAACTGGATTTAATTTTGCACCACGGTAACTGTCACACTGCTAATTGGGATGCCAGCCTGGCTCTCCATATGGAAAAAGTATTGAATAAGTCAACGGATCCAAGTTTGGACTGAGAATATCGATGTTAACTGCTTATTGGGATTTTCAGGATTAATCGGGTAAATATGGATATCACGATTTAATGACTGCTCTTCCTGGCAGCTCTCGAATTTTACCCATGAGCCAGTACATTTTCCTATATTTAATGTTTAACTCTTTTTTTTCTTCTTAATGTGTTCTTTCCATCTTAGCTTAGCATCGAGGGTCATGCCAAGGTTTAGCTACATTAGCATATGGAATTTGGTTTAAGTTGAGAACCACGGGAATGCAGTTTACATTTTGATTTGTAAAGTTGACGTGTACTGATTTGGTTTCGTTTAATGAAATGGGCCATTTTTTAGTCCAGTTGCTCACCGTATTGACTGCATTTTGAAGTTTGCTTGTTGCTTTCAATATATCACCTTGTGGTATACTTGCTGATATTCTTTTTATTTCAGAGTACTGATTTTCAAATTTCAGTCTAAAGTGTCGATCAGCTATGTAGGCTTTAACAATTTGATAAAATTGCTTAGGCAGGTCTCGAAGCAGTTTAAATTCAAACCCTTGGTGCCATACTTTGTCAAAAGCTTGAGCTACGTCTAAGAAAATACTGGAGCATATTTTCTTATTCTCAAGTGCATCCTCAATTACATCCGTTATTCTGTGAACTTGTTCAACTGTAGAGTGATTTTCTCTAAACCGAAATTGGTGTGGTGGAATTAAACATCGCTCTTCTATTATAGGTTTGAGTCTGTTAAGCAACAGTTTTTCAAACATTTTTATATGATTGGAAGTAGTGGTATCGGTCTATCTGATTTTTTATCGTTTCCTGGTTTAGGAATCATTATTACTTCGGCCACCTTTCATTGCCGTCGAACATATTTCAATCTGAAGGCAGCATTAATTACACTGTGCTAGTTGAAAAAAGTGACAAGCTGGGCACCCTGGGGTAAACCTAATTCGAGTACGCCGAATTCAATGGAGCTAGTCCTATCGAAAAGTTAGTTCCCATTTTTGAGATATCACTTTCGACATGTTTTGACTCTGAGTCAAAAATTTGACAAAATATACACTAATTTTCACGTTGACAGCCATTAAGATTTTGTTTTTGCTTTTTTCAGCGAAGTTTTTACGCAAGCCAAGTCAAACAACTTTTCCGAACATGTCTTGGCGCGAAAAACCACAACTACATTCACATTTTTGAATTAATTTTTTTTTCTTTTCATTTCAACGCAAAACACTTTTTTATCATTTTTTGTCCATTAAATGAATTTAAATCAATTGAAATCGATCGAATAAACATTGCATCGACAAATACAGATACAATAGAGAGAAAATTAATTCGATTCAGTTGATTTTATGGTGATTTTTCTTAATTTTTTCCTAAAAAATTAACATCTTTCTCAACTTTTTTAACTTTAATTTTCTGATTCGTTCGTGTCGTCTTCGGGATCTTCCTGCTCTAGCAAATTCAAAATAATATAATATTTACTTATTACATACAATTTGTTATATATTTAAAATCATTTTAAATTAATATTGTAAATAAAAAATTATATAGTGCTGCCACCTTTTGTCCATAATTAATCCTATAATTGTCTATGCTGAATTTGCTGAATTCTACGCTGAATAAATTAAATGTTACTTCACTTAATATAATATTGTAATAATATCAAATAGATGGCAGTACCTTCCCTACCGTTACAAATATATTTAATTTCTTGAATTATGTAAATAAAGTAAATAAAAATATAATATTGAGTATTTACCACACAAATGGTTTATATTTAAATTCATTTTAAATATTTGAAATAAAAAATTATAAAGCGCTGTTACCTTTTTTCCTAAATGCTGAGCTGCTGAGCTCGACGCTGAATGAATTAAATGTTACTTCACTTAATGTAATATTGCAATAATGTCAAATAGATGGCAGGACCTCCTCTCCCTTTTCAAATAAATTCAATTTCATTAATTTATCTTAAATTACATTTTGATTTTATTTAAATATGTTTACTAATACAGTAGTTTTGTGTTTAAAAATATACTAAATATTGAATTATTTTATAAAAATATTTATATATATTGTTCGGTAAAATAAAATAAAGTCGAGTTTTGAGTCGAATAAGCGTCATTTGCGGGAACTTTTGATTTACTTCTTTAATTCGAAGAAATCTGCAGCTGAGGCGCATCGATTGCTTGTAGAAGCATATGGTAAGACTGCCTTAGGTGAGAGAAGTTATCGAGCGTGGTTTCAAAAATTTAAGAACGGTAAATTTGATGTCAAAGTCAAAGAACGTAGCGGACGGCGGAAACAACAATCAATTTCAGATCGTTTAAAACCATTGGAAATGATTCACAAGTTGGGTTAAAAAAAATTAAAAGATTGAATTGTATAAATATAGATCACAAATTTTCTTTTTAATATTAAAAATAATTTATTTTTTCAATAAAAACTAAAAGATCGGAATAAACTATTTCCATAATTTTATAACACCGTCCCGACTGCTCGACACCAAGTACATTTGGTTTTTCGTCTTACACATCACCAAATCTGTGATTACATCGTGATGACCAGTAGGGGGTAGTTCCGGGCCGGACCTTGGCGGTTCGTCTATATTACGACTTGATGTACCTCCACCCGATGGTGTTTGCTGCGTACCAGGATTAACGATTTCTTGTACTACCTCTGTCCCATCGATTAATCGATGTTCATATGAGATATCGGTTTGAGCCAACGATTCTCGTGGCGCCGGAACAACCATCGAACAATTTTTGGGTGATTTTAAATCCCAATACCGAATCTTTTGATCATTTCCGGCGGTAAACACAAATTCGGAATTATCTACCATACCTGGAAGGAGAGCACAAACGGAATGTTTTGAGACCTGAAAAAATGAAATGGCACAAATTAAAACCGCCCCTGCAAAAATATATGCTAGAAAACAGACATTAGCATTTGACAAGGCTGGTGCTGAACTGGCCCATAAAGCAGCTTTCCGATGACCTGTTTCGATGTTCCATACAAATACTTGATTATTTCCTTGTGCCGCAGAAAATACTAAAGAGGGTTCACCCGGATAGCAAGCGATTCGTCTTATGCGGGCATCATTAGGATGCCGGATTTCAGCTGTAATTGAACTGTATAGTAACGAAAAATTTATCTAAATTCTCAAAGTACTTACAAATTGGTAACCGAAACCTTAGATCCCAAAATATATGTTTCCCACTACTCGTGCCAATAGCCAACCATGAACTCGACGGATCTACACAAAATGTCGTAATAACACCGTTTCGTAAATCACTTTCGAATTTCCACGCATAATCGGGCATACGCGTATCCCAACCTACGATTGACCCGTAAAGGGTAGCAAATATTATAACACTCTGGGAAGCCTGATCGAGCGGTTGCATATCTACTACAGCCCCTTCATCACTATCGTTCATACCACGTGATGATGAATCTAGATGGCGTGCATGCTGTAAAGCCATTTTTGTTGAATTGGGGTCGATTCGTAACAACATTAGAGTACCGTCTTTACCGGACACAGCTAATGATTGCCCCGAATCACATGCAGCAATAGAAAATAGTGGCGTATTTGCCGAATATGCTTGTCGTGATCGGTTTATACTCTGATGGCCATCCAGTCGGCTACAATCCCATAATCGCACCGTACCATCATATGACACACTCGCGAATAATGAACTAAACGGTTTTAGTGCGGTCATTTTGGTTACAGCACCGCGATGTTCATGCAGATGGGCTACTAGCGTACCATTAGGTTTCCAATTTGACGGGATGGCCGAGTAATGTGAAATAGGATCATAATTTCGGTTTGCTGATAGAATTGTGTAACGTGTTTTTGTCTTCTTTGTGAATTGTTCGAACTCTTTGCGACAATCTGAGTAGCGTTCCTGTAGAAAATTTCGTTCAGGCATACTGTATTCGACTAATGACGATGATGGAGTTGGTTGAATTTGTATACTAACCGATGGTGGGCTACTAGTTGATGTGCCAGAATCATTCGATGGGGATGATGGTGTAATCGGGGTGTCAGCGAACATGTGTTGCCATTCCGAATTCATTGTAATTTCCGTTTCGCTTTTACGTTGCTTCCGTGAATTTCCTATCTCTGTTTTGTTCACTGGATCGGCCAGGGACACATCATGGCAGATCATTTTGTTTAAATTGATTCGTCCGTCCTGACGAACGCGTGGCATTAATTTATATTTATTCAGCTTAATCAAGTGTTGTTTCATTAGTAGAAGTTGTGTTTCAGCTAATTCTGTGATGCCTTCGGAAGAAAGACGTCGAAATAACTAAAAAAAAAATGAATAGAAATGTTTAAAGTCCATGGATAAGTCTGATTCGCTCACTTACATTGCAAAGAGAAGTACCCATTTCCTCGTACTGCGGTAAGATTCCATCGGCCACTTTCTCTCGTGCTCGCTTACGATCCTCCAGCGCCTTAATAAATTGTCCAATTTCTGGAAAACGAATTACACTATCGAATATCGTTCGTGGCACAGGCGTTTTCAGACAATCCATAAAAATCTCAGTTTTTTCCACTTGCATTAACGGTGTTTTCAAATGATTCGTAATCGCGGGCATAATTTTACATTGGACATCGACCGCCGATAGGGTTTTAGCAGCCGTCGATATTAATCCACAAACCTCGTGTCGAATCCATATATTAGGATGCACTAAATAGCATGCAGACTCTGATATAAATTCAATAAGCCCGTGTTTTTGGATTAACCCCAATTCAGTTAGTGATGTTGTGGCCCGAATTGATTTTGCGATTACAAATTCCTCTGTATCGGTGAGTCCCTGTTGCAACAATGGAATTAAAATACTAGAACAGTGCCATCCGACGTACGAGGCTACACCAACGATGCAATCAAAAAATGAGCCACGCAAATTTTTATCTTCTTTGTCGTTCAAAAACGTAATCATGTGCGACAAAATAATATCGTTGGCTTTTTGCCGTCCAAAAAATACACACAGTTTTGTGATACCCGATTCCATAAGCGTTTGCTTGACAATCGATTGTTGGTCGGTTAGTAAATTAGAAATCGTTTGTTGCAGCATCTCATGCAATGTGCTTAATTCGAGTTCGTACCTTTGCGGTGGCATATCGGATGGATTTTTGATTTGCGACTGTTCTAAAAACCGTACGGCAGTTTCAGCCAGTGTTGCAATATTTTTAGCATATGCTACTTTTACAATTGTTGAAGCGTCCGTTGCAAGGGGCGCTATTGCAGGTAAAACATATTCAGGGAAAACATTAACATCGCTGCGTGGCAATTCATCTACCATGCATAGACAGGCGGTTAATGTGTCGAGTGCACATACTCGTACACGTGGTACTTCATCTTTGGCTAACAATAACTAGAAAAACAAAAATAAAACTAATAAATTGCTAGACTTACATTTAATCAAAGGCACTTACAATGTACGGAAGGATTCGATCTAGAATTGTATCGGCAGTTGTGAATTCAGCCAACTGCAATAAAATTTCTAAGCTCGATAACTTTGAGCTACAGAGATGCAATCCTCGAATACATGAAGTGACGACCGTCGTAATAATAATCAAGCCATCGTTTTCATTTGACAAGCCAACCTTTCCCGTTTTACGAGTTTCTTCCGTTAAAATATCAATAATTTGGCTAATGTCGGAATAAAGTCGCATGATTTTATCGTCATTCGGTAATAATGGAGATGAAGAAAATATTTGTAGGTACGACTGTAAAAATGAATAAAAATATTCTGGAAAAAGACGACCTCGCTCCTGATCCAAATAGATTTCGGCAGAACGTCGTTCTTTGGGATTTCGATGTAACATTGATGATATTAAATTCCTTAAGTGTTCATTCTCAATCCCTTGTAAATGCTTTGAGACAAGGTCTTGATCACCGCTTCGATAAGAGAGCAACTGAGAAAATTCAAATGGGGCGGTACCTTCCGTCCATAGTTCCAATAAAGCACAACCCACAGAAAAAATATCCATCTCGGGCAGTAGACATTCTGTATTATATGGCCCGTCGCGCACTAGAGGACCATCCCGGAATTGCATTGGATCTGACGTAAGAGATTTAACAAAACGTTCGGGTGCTATGTAGCATGTTCGCCGACGGCTTGTGTCAAAGAAATATGTGTAATCGGCCGGATTATCTTCGGGCAGATATGTTGGTTTGAACGACGCAAAATCGGACAATAAAATCCAATTCCAAGATGTAATCAGTATATTCTCAAGTTTAATGTCACCATGGCATATTTTCTGTTTGTGGCATTGGTGTAGTGCGTATAAAATCTGAAATGTAATCCATTTCTTCTCTACTGTAGTTAGAAATGGACGCGTAGACACACGATCGTATAAACTATGTTTGACATATTCCCGCATTATAAGTCCAGCTTTTTCGGTTAATATGACTCGTTGGAATGGTAAACAATTTACTGCGTTCGATAAATTTTTCTTTATGTGTTCTAACTGTTCCGCATGTTTCTCGAGTGGTAAACTGGGATCATGTTTTACAAAAACTTTCACAACAACGGGGCCCTCGTCCGAAATGGCGCGAGCCACTTTAAAGAATCGTGTACTGCCCATACTGGAAAAAATACAAGAGAAACATACATAATAGAATTAGGGAGACGAATGACGAGTGCTTACCTTTTCTCAAATTGCAAATCATATTCAAACGATCCCGTAAAATAGTGTTCCACTGGAAATATTTGTGACGGTGCTATGCCGACTAATTGGTTACCCATGCTTTTATTCTTAAATTATATTTTGAATCTTTTAAATTTTCTTCTGAGTAAAAATTTTAATTTTCTTTTGTGATTTACATCGATTTGTTTTGACAGAATGATGAAAACTTTGCAATCAGCTGTTTGACGTTTAATGAAGCACTGAACTTTATTTCGCAAATGTTATTGTTTTTGTGATGTGAAGCTGAGTACGATTGAAATTGTTTTATTGAGAGTGTTCCTATTTCTTGAAAACACAACATTTTTGCTAAGCATACAAAGAATTTGAATTAAATATAGAATGAATGATAGCAGCGGTCAAGTGAGTCAAATTCGGAGGGTAAAAGAGAAAGCATCTAAATAAACGGAATTACAAAAAAACAACATAAGAACCCCACGCCTACAACCAAAACTGTTTTCTTAATTTTTTCTGATTTATAATCAGTTATATAAATTAATCACTAGCTTCTTAACATAATTTACATTTTATTTTATATCCCTTTTTCAACCAAAAAAATGGCACAATTTGGCTCAACCACACAAATGTGTGAATAAAAAACCATAGTATGTAATGGCGTTTTTATAAAATTTCGCTTGATTTGAAGTACAACCATCACAATTCTGTGTAGAGTTAGTGTTTTATAAGGTTGAAAGGAATGCACAAATGTGTAAGTTGGTTCAAAAAACACACAAAAATAAATATTTGACATGGTGTTTTTGCCATAGCCACACAATTGTGTTACCGGGCAGCAAAAGGGATATGAACACGTATAGTTATAGATGGTAAGAAATTCTTTTTCGAATTTTTTGATGCACATTTAGCAACATTTCAAAAGACACTTCATTTTACTTAAAAGTTTATAATTATTATTATCAAATGGTGCATTACTACATAAACCACTAACTAACTTATAATGTTTTTATTATTTTAATGTATTTTAATTAATAATGTTAAAAGCACAAAATTAAGACGTCACCTTGTCATTGCGCACATAATATAATAAACAGCTGATTTGGGGTTTTTATAAGAAAGATATGAGTAAGCCATATGCTTTTTCTATATAACCATCCTGCTCTGACGTGTCTCAAATGAAAAAGCAAATCATATAACGGAAAAAACGTTATTTCACCTCTTCAGGATATAAACTCTATTATAAAGACAAGTATATTGCAGGTTGAATCCAGGTCGAGTCAACTTGTAGTTATCTTTAGGTTAACCTTGAAGTTAACTTCTAGTGTTTATATTGGAGAGTTATCTTGAGGCTGAGTCGAAACCAGGTTATAAATGTCAAAATCATTCAAATTTTTTTCTTTCAAAAAATCATTCTAACTTTTTCTTTCGAACTTTCAAAAAATAAAAAATCACAAAAATATGCTGCCTAATTTAGACACAGACGCGCTCGTACAAGAAAAATATGAAAAATCGCCATTATGATTTTTTTATTTTACTGATTATTTTTTGTTGTTGTTTTTCGGCTCGACTCTAGGTGTTTATATTAACCAGAGTTAGCTCGACCTAAGAAATTTTGTGGATTGAGTCGAGTTAACTCCAAGTTAACTTTTGGTATTTATGTTGAAGGTTCAACCCAGGTTGAACCTAGGTTCAACCTCCGATATAAACAGTATAAATATAAACAGTATATGTACTTTATTTATTTGGAACTAAATTTTACATGAGAACTTACACAGAGTTTCCAACCCACACAAATGTGTGTGTAAAATATGACAGTTTGTAATGTCTTCCGGATTTTAACGGATCTTAGTTAAATTGGAATTATTTTTGAGCAAAAAATTATAATTTGATAACAAATAAATTTTATAACATATTAATTATTTTACTATTATGTGTTATAGTTATAGTGTTATTTTTCGGTCGAAAACGAGTTAAGTAGAATGCACAAATGTGTATGTTGGTTCAAATACAAAAATAAATTGATTCATGATTCTTTTGCGTTACCCACGCAATTGTGATGGCAGGTAGGAAAAAGGATACTGAAGAAAAAATTTGTCTGGCCGGAAAAGGGATATACGATACGATAATATACGTGAGCGCAATGTTTTCTCCATACAGACCAAATGGCACAGTGGTTAAAGCGTTGGCACTTGGATCGAGAGGTACCGGGTTTGAATCCCGATAGAGGCAGGATCCAAAGGGATGTTTCATCATCTGATAACGATCGGTGATGGAAATGAACACAACTATGACCGCCTGTCGGAGTGCACAACTCATGGGCCAACTCATTTTCCATGTTAGTACTATCGACCAGAAGCTATGCAATGTGCAGATGGTTCTACGTAAATCGGACCTAAAGCCGTACGTCCCCGATTTGGCAAGCAATGCTTAAGGTAGGACATCTAAGTGAACCGAAAAGAGTTGGGAGTGCTTAGGCTCCAGAACAGATTGCATAGAATAAAAACATAACATAACATAACAAATGTTTTCTCCATAAACATCTTTTTGAAATAATATTGAAAGGTAGTGGGGATGGCTTTTTTCCTTTTGGTTTCCATAAAAAATACTAAAATTGATATTTTTATGAAAAAGTATGGTAACACAACAACAATTTGCTCAGCAAACATAGGATGCGCCCTTCCCTCAAACAGTCGATCTATATTTTTGTCTCGTTTTAGTTTTGCTGAAATAATATTTTTTCCCCATGGAATAGGAACATCAGATGACATCAAAGATCTTTTCTTTGACCAGCTGAAGGAAGTCATTAATAACATACCGCACCACGATAAAAAAAAATCGGTAGAAGTTCAGAAAATACATCGCACGTCGGTCCTAACAGCCTGCACCTAACTAGTAATAACAACGCGCCACCGACCTGGCAATAACGTAAAACATAGTTGTATACTGTACGTTTTTCCCACATAAGATAATCCCCAAAGTAACGTCATGGTGTCTAAGAGACACTCCACCAGGAGGTGCAGATATGGAGAGCGATCATATGCTTGTCATATTTAAGTATAAGTGCAAACTGTCTTCTACGTTTAACAGACAAACATAAAAGACCGTTCGATGGAATATCGATGCTCTAAAAGACCAAGCGTCACTGCAGAGTTACGAAACAGCTGTCACCAATTATTTAGACCGGCCCATAACAACGAAGAGGTTCTCCTAACATCCAGAAGCAGTGGCACGCTATATAGTCAGCCATAACCACCGCGGCACAAAATACCATCTGCAGAAAACCTCCGAGGCATCGCAATGGTTGGTTCGATGATCAATACCGATGGGTCATCGAAAATAAACGAACACTTCGTGAAAAATTGTTGGCTCGCAACACCAGAAGCACTCTAGCAGAATATCTCCGCGCTAGGAAATCCACGACTAAATTCCTTCGACAAAAGAAGCGCGAACATATGAGATTATGCATCGAAAACATCAGCTTCCAAGCGGAACTAGGAAACTCAAGGGACTGTTTTGCTAACGCCAGGAATCTCACTAAAGACTTCCACCCAAGAAGAATAGCCATCAAAGACGGGAATGGAGAGCTGAGAACAAACGTGGCTGACGCTCACTCAGTATGGCAAACCTACTTTCAAAACCTAAATCGGAATGACGAAGTGACCCCCATTAGAGCAATAGCTCCGCCAGGTGAAGCGGTCTTTGTCAAATATCCCACAGTGGAGAAAGAAGACGCAGCTATTAGTCGGAAAATTGGAAGACCGCACTCATATGTCCGTTGCATGAACACCGCTTACAAAGTGTTGGTCTAATGTTGTACTTGCCAGACTCATCCCTTTCGCCAAAAACATCATTGGCAACTATCAATGTGGTTTTCGTCCCATCGATCGACCACGGACCAGTGTTTTACCATGAGGATGATCTTCGAAAAATAATGGGAGTACAACAACGATATATTGACCATACATCAACTATATATTGACTTTCGACAGGCGTATGACAGTATAAACCGCGACAACCTATGTGCCGCGCTCAAATGCCTAGGAATACCAGAGAAACTCGTTTCTCTGTGTAAATTAACAACGTCTGGGCCTGTATGTAGAATCGTAATTGAAGGAACTGTGTCCGACTCCTTTGAAATAACATCTGGTTTTCGATAGGGTGATGCACTCGCGTCTTTGCTATTCAATTTGGCGCTTCAATTTCGAATACCTAGGACAAAGTCTATGGCAAATCTCGGAATTGGTGACCACAATTTTGATGGCGTTGAAAACTTTAAATACCTCGGGTCAGTTATAACATCGTCGAATGATATATGCAGGCTCGCTGCCAAACAATCGAGTTTTCTACGCCCAATCAAGATTATTGCGATCGAAACATCTATCGCAGTTGTGCAAGCTCACAGTTTATTAAGCACTCATAAGACCTATGCTGACTTTCGGAAGCGAGAGCTGGACCATGACCTCTAACGATTGTAGATTATTACCTACCTTGCGAACAACGAATGTCGGATTCATATGAATCACGATATGAAGCAACTCCTCGGAGGCGGCGATATTATCGGTTTCATCAAATCCAATCGAGTGAGATGGCTCGCCCACGTTACAAGGTCCCCACAACAATGGATGATAAATAAAGTGTTCCACCAACAACCAGCCGGAGTGCGTCGTAGAAGAAGACCCCGACTACGCTGACGTGATGACATCAAACAACATTAGGATGTCGAAACTGGAGGACGAGAGGGATGTGAAAGCCAGAGAGAGAGAGAGAGAGAGAGAGAGAGAGAGAGAGAGAGAGAGCGAGAGAGAGAGAGAGAGAGGAAAATAGGAGCATTAAATGACACGTCATTAAATAGCGTATGATCTAACAATCTATATAAGTTTGAACTTCATGGTGCTTTCACGGAACGGGATAATCTTTTATCCAACACTTTAGTCAATCAAATCTTTATATTCAACTAAGACCCGCCCAATTTGATCCGGTTTAGTTGAAATATTTCCATCTTTTAAGCAAATAATCTTGGTCGTACCAACATAGTAACAGAAATAACCGGTACGAGAAAAAATTTTACTCAAATATTTGTTGTTGTTGTTTATTTTTTGAATGAATTTATTAGTTTATTGGCTTAAATAATTTAATTTAAATCATTGTATATATGTACAGTGAGTCGCACTCGTATTCGTAATTGCAGTTTTAAAAACGATAAATGAATAAAAAACACTTACGTGCATCAAAAATTTAATTTTTTCATTTTTAAATCAGAAACACTATAGTTAACTTCATTTTAATATAAAAATGTGTGAGGTATGTGTTACATATTTTAAGAAAATTATAATAAATTGAACTTAGTCTAAAATTCATATCGCTTTCGTATTCGTAATTCATCACAGAAGGTTACTAAACTAGCCGATTAAATAAAAAAGAGCTAAGTCTTTTTAATAATTAATATTTAGTTGAATTTCCCTTAATTTTGATGACCTCTGACAAACGAATTGGCATTGACCGCACCAACGTTTCCGTTATTTTCGTATCAATATTATTCCACTCCGTCCTCAATCGATATATTAAATCGTTTTTATTAGATATCGAATATTTTCGAATTCTATTGTCCAATTCTTGCCACAGATTCTCAATGGGATTGATATCGGGCGATTGCGGTGGAGTTTCCATGACTTTTGGGCAATTATATAATAACCACATTGTCGTGTATCTTTAGCTTTATGTTTTGGATCATTGTTCAATTTCATCACACTTTCAGGTAAATTGGCCTTTAAAATTTCGATGTACTTTGTTTTATTCATTATTCCTACTCCACATGCCGAGAAACAACTCCATACCATCGCAGATCCTCCGCCGTATTTTACTCTAGGTCGTAAATTCTCTATATTCATTTCGGTATTTGGTTTTCTCCATACAATTTGTCACCCGTCAGACCCAAACATACAAAATTTGCTTTCGTCTGTAAACAAAACCCATTTCCAAAACTCGAAAGTCTTATTTACATGACACTTTAAAAAATTTAATCTTATTTTCCGATTCTTCTTACTGATCCATGGGTTTTTTCTGGCTACTGTACCGTTATATCCAGCTCTCTTTAGCACGCGCCGAATAGTTTCTGGGTGTACATTTTTATCGCGCACAATATACCGTTCCTCTGCAACAGTAAACCTTTTGCGGTTCGTGTTTCGCGGTAAATTTTCTACTCGATTTTCAATTTTGTCTCGTTTTACGATGTATTGCACTGTAGAAATACTTCTTTGCACTATTTGGCTGATTTCTTTAAATGTTTTCCCTGCTTCCCGATGTAAAATTACTAAGTTTCGTAATTCAATTGACGTTTCACCTAGCTTAGAGCCCATTTTATTAAAATTTTAATTAAATTACGGTAATTTCCAGTCAATTCGAAACTAAATGCTGTACTGATATTGAGTGCAAAGCGAAACCACAAAAACAAAAAAGGATAATGATAAATAACGGTAAAATTCAAACACAAATGGAATTTTAAGAATATGAATGCGACGCTTATTTTTCTTCATGTACAAATTTTAATTTTTTTTTCTCTGAATTGCACCGTTATCGAAACCTGTTATTCATACTATAATGAAGATCAAGAATATACTTAAGAATTATACAAATGGTTAAAGGATAATATCATTTGTATATTTTTTTGATGGAGTTTTTTTGGAAATAATTTGATTTACGAATACGAGTGCGATCCACTGTATATAAAATAAGTGGAATAAACATGTGAGATGCATTTAAGTAAAACAATTCGGGTGAAAACCAAAATTTTTTTTGCTACACAGCTGTTGGGCTCTAAATTATTTGATAATTTATAAATTGTGTTGTACTACTGTCGGCAAAAAACGTAAGACTTTGTTCATAATTTTAAAATTCTTTATTTATTTCTCCAAATCTATTTTGTCCCCCGCAAAGTAATCCCCCCGGCCTCAATACACTTGTGCCAACGTTTTTTCCAATCCTCGAAACAGTTGGTTAAGTCAATTCCCGAAATAGCCTCCAATGCGTGTCGCCATTCACGTTTAATGTCTTCAATTGATTCGAAACGGTTTCCCCGGAGCGGTCGTTTGAGTTTGCTAAACAGCCAGAAGTCCCACAAAGCTAAATCAGGCTAATACGGTGGTTGCGGAACAATATGGGTGGAATTTTTGGCGAAAAAATCACGTAAAACCAATGCAGTATGAGAAGGTGCATTATCGTGGTGCAAAAACCAAGAGTTGTCGACCCATAATTCCGGCCTCTTTTTACGAATAGCTTCGCGCAAACGACGCATAACACTCAAATAGTATTCCTTGACAGTTTGGCCGGTCGTAAGGAATTCGGAGTGCACCACACCTCGATAATCGAAGAAAACTGTCAACATCACCTTGATTTTTGACTTGCTTTGACGTGGTTTGATACCAATCAAAAACACTTGCTCGCGACATACAATTATCATCGAAGGCCATTTACAACATTCTGAATGAACCACAAAATTGATTCCGCACACAAAATTTAATGGAACTTCTTTGTTGAATAATTTCACTCATTGTAAAAATCGCCGAATGCACTTTTTGTACTTCAGAAAGACAAGCGTATACTAAACACTAATAATTATTTTGATGTGACATTTGGCACAGATGTCACTGACAGTCATACCAACATAGAAAACAAAATATTTCGAAGAATGGTTTTCCGCGCGAAATTTAAATTTAAAAGTCTTACGTTTTTTTTGCCCACAGGTACCCCGATCTCGTAACCCGATTTCTACAATCCCGAAAACCTCAAAAACTGGAACAGAACGCCAGACGTCATATTGAAGCTGGAACCCAAATCGACCAACTTTCAATAACTTAAAAATTCGAAAACCATTGTATTAGAACCAATGCATAGCAATGCACTTCAGAGGCAGGCCCAGAGCATATTTGGCTGTTTATTTATTTTATTTTACTGGCGCCATTCCATGAAGGAGTTTGCCAGTCTCATTATCGAGGTTACATAATCAAACCAAAATTATGGCCTAATTCACAAACTGTATGTAAGCTCTGCAACAGTAAAATTTCCGATATGTACTAAAATCGTATTCATAAAATGTAACTCGGCTCTATAAACGGAAGTTACCTTTGTAACTTTGCAGCACCAAATTTAGTGACGTAAATTTACATAATATCACGAATTCAATAGCGAATAACTCGAAAAAATTGTCCTTTTATGGAAAGCTTCTGGCATAAATATGTTGTTACTTATAGCACCTCTATACCACCAAAATCTGAAGCTTATGCCAATTGTAGTTCTTGAGCTTTTAGATAAAATTTATTTGTTAAAAATTTATTACTTTTCTTGAATACCCCTAAATGTTGATAATGCAATACAAACACGTACAGTCGTAACAAATAGTTTGTCTGCGACGTACATAGAAAAAATAGTGTTCCTAAGGGGTACAAATGAATAACGCCAACTGTACTAATACGTTTTTGACAACACTGTACAATACATTCTTATTTTAATTCATTTCTTAATTAATTTACATAAAATTCAATATTTTTATGATAAAAAAACAATGAAAATTGTATTTATAACGCGAGTTTATGACGTCCCTTAAGCTAGCAGAACCCATACAGCAGAACATTACAAGATAGTATGGATAGGCTAATTAAATGCCGCACTAAAAAATTTTGGGCTCCACCCCTTCCAACTAAAAGACGGGTTCTGCTAGCTTTAGAAAAAGTTAGCAGAACCCATATCAAAAACTGATTTAAAAACAATTGGTAAATTAAAGGTTAATTTTAGGCTAGTTAAATGCTCTATTTAAATTTTTTTATTCTGCTCGATCTAGAAAATGCATAAGGCTTTATCATTTCAAAGCTAGCAGAACACAAACCCAAATCGAAAATCGAACCAAAATCGAAATTAGAACGCAAAACAAGATCTATTGATAAGCAAATTATTTTAGGCTCACTATTTGCTAATCAAATGCCGCATTGAAAAATTTTGGGATCCACCCGTTTTTGACCAGACTTCAGGTCATTTAATCTAAAGCCAGCAGAACCCAAATCGAAAATCGTACCAAAACTGAAATTAGAACGCAAAACAAGATCTATTGATAAGCAAATAATTTTAGGCTCACTATGGGCTAATCAAATGCCTCATTAACAAATTTGGGACTCCACTAAAAATTTTGGGCGTTCTAATTTCAGTTTTGGTCTGATTTTCGATTTGGGTTCTGCTGGCTTTAAATTAAATGACCTGAAGTCTGGTCAAAAACGGGTGGAGCCTAAAATTTTTCAATGGGGCATTTGGTTAGCCCATAGTGAACCTAAAATTATTTGTTTATCAATAGATCTTGTTTTGCGTTCTAGTTTCGGTTTTGGTCCGATTTTCGATTTGGGTTCTGTTAGCTTTGTAATGATAAAGCCTTTTGCATTTTCTAGATCGAGCAGAATAAAAAAAATTTAATGGGGCATTTAACTAGCCTAAAATTAACCTTTAATTTTCCAATTGTTTTTAAATCAGTTTTTGATATGGGTTCTGCTAACTTTTTCTAAAGCTAGCAGAACCCGCGTTTTAGTTGGAAGGGGTGGAGTCCAAAATTTTTTAGTGGGGCATTTAATTAGCTTATAATTATCCATACTATCTTATAATGTTCTGCTGTATGGGTTCTGCTAGCTTCAGGGACGTAGCCTATGTCCATATTCGAGTGCCGCTATCGAATTTGATAGACTTCTACCTTAACAACCGCTCTCTCCTCCCCCCCCCCTCACCGCCCTCTCCCCCCAAACATATAGATGCTTGATATATTCAGTATTCGGTAAAATATTTGTCGAATTACAAATATTGAGAATTGTATATTGCGAGAAACCTTGAAATATAAACGAGGGCTGAGCCAGTCAGTTCGAGAGAGCTTACGTTACACTCTAGTTGAACCATATTTGCATTATAGTTCATGACGAACGAAACTTTAGAGTTTCATCGTTGGCGGTGTTGACAAGAAATCAACTTTCACTAGCTAAAAATCCTAACGGAAAAAGGTCCAAAGAGTTTACAACTTAAGCTTCTATGGACTTACTGATTTTACTTTTAAAATCGTTTTATTAAATTCTTTTTGCAGAACGACGGACGCTTGTAAAAACCAAGTAAAACTTATGTGTCATATAATTTACAAGAGAAACATGTTATGAATACACGTAATATGTGCATCGTAGAGTCGTACATATGTATATATAGTTAATTATAATAAAAGGCGTGTTAAACCAATATGAAATTATAATAAATTTATCGATTTTAAATTCAAATTATTGCAATAAAAATTTCGTTGACTCAGTCACGTGTAATTTTAGTTATTTCATGGACACTTTGTGTAAAACATTGAACTTATAATAAAATCTTGATAGTACTGTCTATCTCACACCTAGGAATCAAATATTGAATTTGCGGTGAACTAATGAAGGTTAAAATACTGAGGGTGATTTATTAAGAAATTTAAAAAATTGTAGAGTAAGCATTTTACTTTCAGATGAATCATGAAAATATTTCTTTACGTCTCCATATAAATTTTAATAAATTAAATAATCGTTTTTGCTTGTTATTTTGTGTGCTTTTTCTTCAATACATTGACCTTTCTGTGCCATTTTATTACTCGTATATTGGTTTTGTTTTTATCTTGTTTTTGGTATTCCGGAAGTAGAAATTTAAAAAATTCAGCATCACTGTTGACATTGAAATTGTAGCTGCTTGCAACTTTGAGTATACAGTTTATGCTATATAATTAACATAACTTTAGCGCGAATGTGAGGTTCCCTTTACCCCATGATAAAATGTCTAATAAATTTCAGTATTTAATGGTCTCATTTTAAATAATAAGAACCCTAACAATATATAGGAAATTCTCGGAATGTTTGTTTATTATTGTTCTCGACTTAACTGAAAGTGGTTTTCGAAATTCTTATCACGAACACCATTCATCATTGTTTGATATCTGTGCGGTGTAATATTTTTTGTCAGTTTAGTTAATTCGATATGCAAAAATCATTTTAAGTTTAACATCTTTTCATTTCATTCAATTACACGCCATTACACCAAAAGGCAATAGAATGCGAGACTAATACGTATTAGGTGCTTCTGAATTAATTGTATTTTTCTGTATTAAAATGAAAGTACATTATTCTTGATCGAGAGACGGTATATTTAAATTCAGTTTTGTTTACATGCATATGACAAATTTTCACTGATCTCTGTTAATTATTTTTAGTAGGTATTATTTGCATATCGTATTGAAATACGTCAAAAATTGCATTGCTTTTTACTATGCATTAGCAATATCAATGTCACACCAATTGATTTTAATTAAATAAATTAAACATGTTTATAAGAAAATAGCTGTTTCGGGAGTGGCTAAGCCGCCCGTCAAAATTAAAGTACTCTTGGAAAAAATAATAATAGTGAACATTGGAGGGTAGACGTTGAAAACAGATTTTTGGTATGTGGAAATAAAAACACGGCTGTCTCTTGTTATGAGTAAACCGGAAGTGGTGACATATTTTTTTATTCATTTTTAATATAATGTTGCCTATATAACCCAATTTATTATAATTCCCAACTAACAAAACATTAATTTACCCTATAAGCCAACACTCCCACTTGAATTTACACTAATTTGAGTCCCATTTCTCCTCGATGTTGTTGATGTTTGGACTTGGGAAGTCCCTTTGTTAATGCATCAGCAATCATCTGATCTGTCCCAATTGGATTTATTGTGATAACAGATGCTTTTACTTTCTCTTTCACAAAATGATGCCTGACATCGATATGTTTCGTACGAGGATAGTATGCGTCTGTCTTCGAGAGATTAATTGCGTTCCGACTGTCACAAAAAATCGGAATCACAGTCGGTCTGCAGAGTTCCACGTCCAATTTTCGAAGCCATAATGCTTCTTGACTTTGAGACCACCTTTGAGAAAAAAATAACCAGTGGTGGATTTTCTTTCATCAAGATCACTCGCCCAATCTGCATCACTGAAATCAGTAGTGTTTTCTAATTCCGATCTTTGATATTCCAGTTTCGCACCTACTGTGCCTTTCAAGTAACGGAAGATCCATTTCACTTCACCCAATGCTGCTTTCCGGGATTATTTGAAAAATTACTCACCAAATTTACTGCGTAGGCAATATCAGGTCGCGTACCCTATGCTGTTGATCCAGCAATAAAAAACCTTTTTCTCGATCCCTTATAATTCGGAATCCCAAAATGCTTTGAGCTTCTCCTATGTCTGCCATTTGAAAACCTTTGGACAATTCGTCTTTCAAACCCGTGCTGTGTGCTTTGTTGATACTTAAAATCAAAAAATCATCAACGTATACCGCAACAAACAACTTGGAATTTCCGTCGATTTTATAATAGATACACCTATCAGCTTTAGATCGTGTCATGCCGATCCCTACCACCGCCTTGTCCAACTTTTGGTTCCAGGCACGGTCGGTTTGTTTTAATCCATAAAGTGCCTTGTATATTTTACAAACTTTTCCTGTTATATCAGCGAATTATTCTGGTTGCAACATATATACAGTTTCCCTCAATTCACCTCAATTCATATCGTATTGAACAGCTAGTGCCAACAGATATCGAATTGAGCTATACTTCACTACTGGTGCATATGTTTCCTCATAATCCAGACCTTCACGCTGGGAACAACCCTTTACAATGAGCCATGCTTTGTATTGAACTGAAATATCTAATTTTAATTTGGTTTTAAACCCCCCATTTTGACTTGATCGCTTTGCTGTTACTCGGTAGATTACAGAGAATCCATGTTTTGTTTGCCATAATCGCTTCATAATCATCTTCCACAGATTGTCGCCACAAATTACTATCACTGAAGCTCAATGCTTCTTCAACGCTAAGCGGATCATTCGTCGATAACTCAATTGACGAATAAACGAAATCATTTTTTCGGTGTTTAAATATATATATTTCGGTGTCCTTTTTAAACGACGACTTCCACTATCATTAATTTCTGCAATATTTGTAAAATAATCGCTATCAGAACCATTGTCTAGTACATCAATAGCCGTTTCGTCACTGAAACATTCATCTTCATCGCGTGGCCTGTCATTATCTCCCACTTCATTTGACAATGGTAAAGAAATCCAGGCGCAACCGGAGTGACATCCCTAACCACTGATTGTTCGCAATTTGACATTTGGAAGAATTGGACATCAACGTCGTTGTTTAAATATTCGCAGGACTCATCAAAAATACAATCACGGGCTGAGAAAACTTTGTCATTTGTTGGATTGTACATACGATACTCTTTTTGATGTTCACAATAGCCAACTATTCTGCATTGTTGTGCTGTTGGATCGAGCTTTTTTCGATTTTGTTTTGGCACATATACCCTCAAGTTAACAAATCCGATTGTCTTCCAGTCCAAACCGTCTCTGGTGTCCGTCTTGATAACACCTTTGTCGGTGATCAGTTGATTAAATATACAGCCGTATTCACCGCTTCGGCCCAAAAACGTTTCGATAACCCAGAATCAATCAGAAGACACCTCGTTTTTTCGACAATTGTTCGATTCAATGGGTTCACATAATCCGTTCTGCTGTGGGTTATATGGAATTGTCGTCTGATGCTGAATCCCCGAACTCTGAAGAAAACTCAGGAGTTCTTTGTTATAAAACGCTCCACCGTTGTCTGACCGCAACAATTTTAGTTTTTCTCCACACTGGTTTTCGACAAAAGCTTTAAATTTTGATTTCTTGATTTAAGCCGCTTTCTATTTCTTTTTGAAAAAAACGCTGTATTCACCGAACTTTTGGTATCACCGTACTCACTATTGAGTAATTTTGACTTTACATACTGCCCCGTAATCTTCGTGTCAGAGCTTTTCAATACCATAATCATTGCTTGAAATTTTTCTGGCAAGCCCGCAAGCAAAAAAGTGCTAATCCATTCTGACTACAAAGCCAATGTCGTTTAACTTTTGTGAAGCACAGATGATTGTCGTTATATACCGCTCCATTGACGGACAATTTTCAAGTTTTGTGTTAATCATTTTTCGCATCAAGGCGATTTTATTCGACAGTCCGTCATGCTGGAATACTTTTCTTAATTTTTCTCACACTTCTTTTGAAGTTTCTAAACTCCGAATATGAACATAAATATTGAAATGCACGCACATCATGATTGTTGATTTTGCTTGTATTTCCCGCTTGGCCTTCTTTATTTCACCTGCTGTCTGGTCTTGGAAAAATTCCCATTCATTATAATTCTCACGTCCCATTAATTTTTCTACTGGAACACTATTCGACGCCATGACTTGTTTTAATTTTTGAATTTGTTACTGACAAGCTTTTTACTTTAAATACTTTATCACTCAACTAACAAGGATTTTTTTTACTTGATTCACTAGATGATGTCAGCTTGCGTTCCTCACAACAACTGCAAATGTCTGTCGAAAGTCTCCACCAACAACGAAAACCTTTCCAATGAAAGGTATTTCGCAACCCATTATTTCACGCAACAGCTTGTCAGTGCAGTGGAGTCCATGCTTTGTCAGCATTGAAATCTCATCGACAAAAATAAGTCAAGCTTCTCGCAAAATGTTTGCTTCGGGTGATGTCAATTGCATCGCTGAGGCAGATGTGTCAATCAGCGGTACTGGTAATTTAAATCCACTGTGAGCTGTTCGACCACCCATCACCAAAGTAGCTGCGATTCCCGTTGTTGCAAATAGAAGCACAGTTTTTCCTTTTTCTGGATGAAGGCCATTAGTGTTGCGTATAGGAACGTTTTGCCAGTTCCTCCTGGTCCATCAAGATAGAAACTTCGGCTGAAGACATTTTCATTAACCACTGCAGCAGTTATTTTATGAAATACATCCAACTGCTTTTCGTTTAGCAGTTGAATTCGTAATTCAGCTTCTTTGGCTTCTCGAACTGGATCGAAGACTTGCACTTCTACGGGACTTCCCGATGGAGTTGGTAAGCCGATCATAGTGCAAGAAAGTCCGTGCTGTATAAGAATTATGTTGATATCGTGGAGAGCCAAATTGTTTGCTACATTTTCAATATGGTGTCGGCTGTATTCGAGAGTCATGTCATCTGCATACTTCATCCAAAGATGAAGAGGCTTTGAAGGTTGACAAAAGCAACAAATATAAGCGAAGGTCTCTCGAAGCTGTCTTGGCATTTGGAGGACTTCTGTTTCTGTTAAACAGTGATCCCATTCATCATCGTTTACCATAAGGCCCCGTGCAGCTGCACCTTCTTTGAAGATTTTGTAAATAAAACCATTGAATGTTCGAACAAATTCAAAGCTGGTGGAACCTCGAATATGTGCAAAAGCAGCCGCTGGAAGAAACGCTTCTCATCTCTCAAGCTTACTGTATGCATTCGTGCAACAACCTTCTCTCCACCTCTTTGACGAAAGTGCCATTTACCGCGTACGTAAACGTAATGGTGGGGAATGTCAGTATATAGGAAATGACTTGTGTTTTGATTATTAAAGTTGAGCTGAAACCATGACTCAAGCTTCGTTGGGCCAGTTTGTGCTGCAAGCAACGCTTCATCTTCATTACCTGATTCGAATGTAATTATTTGTTGATTCGGTAGGTGCACAGAAAGACGCATCACGGCATAAGATCGATCATACATTTTCGACTCGATAAAAAATAATTTGATATCGCGAATTTCAAGAAAGTAGCTGACATCTGGTGAACAAAATATAATTCATACTTTGCTATAAAACAAGGGGGATTAAAACTGTCATAACAATGAATTTGACAATTCTCGTCCCCCTTGTAGACGTAGAAACCAAAGCTATCTACATTCGATGAAAATCGCCAATAACAAATTCAGGGTAGTAGTGGGCGCATTTTTCCTTGAGCGCTCGGCTCAATCTCATCAATTGTGGGTAGAGCCCCAGTAATGGTTTCGTTCAGATTTAGCAACTCATAAAACACGACACCAAGATCCCACCAAATACACAGCTTGCGTTTTTTGCATGATTATTCGTTTTGGTTGCCAACGTTGAAGCATGGCCAGGTGGTCTCCATATTTTTTTCTTTTTTAGGCTATCGTAGTGGATTTTTTTTTGATCACCAGTGACTATATGAGTCACTCTTAATGTAAGTATAAGTTCTTCTTGCGTTTGGCACGAATCTTCATCCAATAATGTTTCTAATTCCACGTCCTCGTACACTTTCGGCCTTCCGCTACATTTTTTGTCTTCGATATCAAATTAACCGTTCTTAAACTTTTAAAACCACTCTCGACAATTTAAGGCAGCTTTATCATATGCTTCTACAAGCAATCGTCTCAGCTGCAGATTTCTTCAAAATTAAGAAGTAAATCAAAAGTGCTGACATAAAATCGCTAACATGTTGAAGTTATGCTGTTGACAGATATTTAAACTACTATAGAATATGACGTTTTACATCGGACAATTTTTGCCATAATTTACTGGTAGCACCATCTTTTGTCGAGCGGCGGTGACTTATTTGTATACTCAATATTTGTGATTAATTTTAATAATCTAATTTGACTGCTCATATTTAATGAATGTCCTTTTGAATCGAATCTGAATAAAATACATTTTGTTTGATTAATTTATGGTTTTACAAAATAATCTGTAACAATTAAATTGAGACTTTGACTTATTTGGTTTGGTCCATCGTAAAATTTACTTAGCACTTGTTGGTGTTAAATTCTAGTAGTTTTCTTAGAACAAATTGTTCATATTGCCGTAATCGTCGACGATTTGCAGTAGTGAGATGATGAGTAGATGATCATTGGCACAATATAGTTGTGCTTAAATAGTGCTTAATTTTAACGGTTGTAAAACTTACTCCAGTTAAACAAATACTAGTTGGGGGATTAGCTGCTGGGTTGAGTCCTTGAATAAGAACCGCACATTTTTGATAATTGGTTACCATACCGCGAAGCTAAGCACTTCTCCTGAAGCTCCTGAAAAACTGGTTCTAATGAGTTGGCATCACGGGAAATATCTGGTATCCAGCAGCGAGTGGGGCGTTCACTTTGAAGTAAGAATAGTTTCGCTTGAAATGTATTTTCCATCAAAAGCAGTGTCCCATCACCGTTACTAAAACAACTGTAACTTTTAAATCGGACTGCCATAAAATTTTGATACATATCTGTTATGAATTTAGTAATTGTATTGTCAGTCCTTAATTTATTGTAACAATTAACCACTAACACTAAGTTAAATAAAGCGTGACATTTGGTCACTTGTTAATGCGTGACATTTGGTCACTAGTTGATAGAATGTCAAATCGAATAGACTTGCTCTTTCCATCCATGTTGTGTGTTATAAGTATTATTTCAAAGGACAGTTTTCAACAGGTTATGGGGGCATGGGACGCCAAAGTGATTGAAATAATTATTAACAAGTTGTAATTAATCAAGCTCGTGTTTGTCGCAATAAATTCGATTAAAAAAAAATTTACGGTGTATATCAACGTGCGTCGTTAGAGAACAGTTATAATTTTTAAGTCGATTTTCAATAATCGTGTGTCGATTAAATACATACCACGAACTAATTTGATTAAAAGTAACAAAAATGACAAACGATATTGCGTGGAACGACATAGAAAAATTACCTGGTAGTGAAAATTATAATATGTATACTGAAAATTGGCAGGTGAAACATGGATGAAATTGAAGGACTTATATGATTATCATAGTCTTTCGCGTCGTATCAGTTTATTATGCAAGTTGGTGGCAATACATTTGCAAAGCTGTGATTTCATGAACGATTACATTTCACAAGCAATTGAAACTGCGAATAAATTTAACCGAATCGATTTTTCTGTACCAGATGAGTGGCTTGGTAGCATTTTGTTGGCTGGTTTATCGAATGATTTTGCGCCTATGATAATGGGACTTGAAAGTAGTGGCGGCAGATTCAATCAAATCAAAATTATTAGATTGCGGTTATGGTCCGAAATCGAATGGTCAAGGATCAGCGTTCCATGGAAACAGTGGTAGCAACAATAAATCAAGGTCATCGTCAAAAATCAAAGTGAAGTGTTTTAATTGTGGTAAACGAGGGCATATGGCTAAACATTGCTTTTCGCCGAACCGAAACGTCAGAATAAGTCACAGCAACAATATAATAAAAGTAATAAAAGGCAAGGCCCACAAGCAAAAGCTGTATTTTTATCAAAGGTTCAAGATTCGGTCCAAATTACAAGCGCAGCATATTTTTCATGAATGGTTGATATGTTCACAGAAATAAAATTATCCGAAATTACAGAAATTACTTCGGCAAATTCAAGTAAAGTTACAGTGAAAAGTGTTGGTAAAATACAAATGCGTGTAAACGAATTCGAGATAGATTTTAGTAATGTTTTGTGCTTTCTTGGTTTATCTGCGTATTAGTATTTGGTAAGTAAGTATTTGGTAGTCCGGTGATGGTGCACATCCCAAAGCAAAAAAGGAAGATATGGGATAAAAAATCAAAAAAATTGGCCTTCGTGGGATTTTCTGAAGGTACAAAAGGTTACCGTTGTGTTGATCCAATGAGCAAGAAGCTTGATATCAGTCGAGATGTTTTGTTCATAAACGAAAGTGGTTCTCATCAAGTAGATGTAACAGAAGATTTAGCAGATTTAGAGTTTAAGGAAGTACCAAATGAAATGAGGATGTCGAACAAAGTGTTCCCACAAAAAATAATGAATTCGTAACCGCAATACTCCTGCAAAATCATCTAGTGAGCCCATCGAAAATGAATTAGAAAAAACATTGGTTTCATCCGATAGTTCTATTGAAACGATATATGAAGACACAAATAACCTATGAACAAAAAAGTAGTAGTATTACACCACAACAAACAGTTCGAAAAACCAGTCGTACTCCAAAGCCAAGAAAATTTGATGAATATGTTTCATATGGTGGCTATGGTTTACTTGCTCATAACATATAATAATGAAAACTGTGAAAATTGGAAATCAGCCATGCAAGAAGAAGTTAACTCGTTAGTCCAAAATGGAACTTGGCAGGTGGTCGATTTGCTCAAAAACGCAAAACGATAAAATGAAAATGGATTTATAAACTTTTGCGTGACGAATCTGGAACGTCGAAAATCGATTATGAAGAAGTTTATTCTCCAATGGTCCGTTTATTCTCCGTGGTCATCGATTCATTTTATCATCGCATTTCCTGTCAAATATTGTTTAAAAATTCATCAGATGGATGCAGTCACAGATGCAGTCAGATATTCCTGGATTGAGTCGCACACTTTCGTCTACAGCAGCAATATTCTCAGTTTTACGCACTGTAAGAGCACGAAATGTTGCTTAAATAAAACAAATAAGTTTTCAATATTGCTCAAAGGTTGACCAAGCATAAATTTGTTGTTAATTTTTCGAGCGGGAACCACTTGCCCGTGTCAAAATAAGATTAGATTTAAAAGGAAACCGAAGGTCCACTCTTTAATTTATTTATTTTGAGTTTAAGATTTGAAAGCCAATCGTATGGAGTTATATGTATTTAGTTATCGTCACACACCAAATCAAAATAATTAATAAAAGCAATAATAGCAACCGCAGTGACAAAAATAGATAAACTGTCATAAGAAATGCCATATCCAAAGCACTAAAACAAAAAGGAGATTTAAAAATATTTTTTTTTTTTGCTGTTTACAAAACAGGAAGTAAATTTTCTATTTCTTTCTTTTAATTCCACCGCGCAGATTATAAATTATCAAAAGATCACATTTGGTCAAAAGTAATCGATTTAATCTCTAAGCGTGGGTGGTTGAAATTAAATATTGTTTTATTTTGCTAATATATGAATTGAATTTTTTTGTCTATAGCTATAAACAAACTCGGCTGACTAGCAACTTCAGTTTTATCTTTCATCCGATTTGTACCAAAAGACCATTACGGATCCTAAAATATTAGTGTGCAAAATATTTCATTTTAATCTGAAAATATTTGTGAAGATGAAAACCTCAGGAAGGACAGGATATCAAAATTTTAGTATTTTGGGATCGTTTGGAATTTTGGATCCTACAAATTTTTTCTTGATTCTTATCTAACTTCATTAAATTATTTGCTTACAATTATTTCATAAAGCTGCAGAAAGAGAAAAACTATTGCCGTTTTCTTGGCCTATATCAACATTTTTGCTGTATTATTTTAAATCTTATTTTTGATAAAATGAATGTCATTATAGTTTAAATTATTACAAATTTCAAGGATAGTGTAATAAATTACATTTTTAATTCATTTGATGCTACTGCCTAGCGATTAGCGTACTATACAAACAAGAAATATTTTTGAATTACTTAGACACTTAATGAAAAAATAAAATAAATTCTGTGTTAACAAATCTACAAAGCTTCCAGGGATATCGAAGCGGCAGTTGCATTTGCGGTCGATAACAAAGCTTATGTTACTGGCGCTTTACTCAACAAACAGGAAGCATGTGAAGTTATCCCAGTTTTTCATCCCAGGAATTTTTATAATTATTATTTAAACGAAACTGGGTTGGGCTCGTTTGCCCGAATTTCAAAAGCCCGAAATCAAAATCCCAAATCACAAAATCCCGGCGCTCAAAATCCTGATTTTCAAAATCCCGATTTTTAAAAGCCCGATTTAAAAAACATGAATTCGGGCGCCCGCGGGCAAAACAATAGAAGAAGCAAAATGAATATCTCATTGGTCAAAACGAACAAAAATAAAGACAAGCTTACCATCTCGAAAAACTTATCGCAAAGCTTATTACAACACTAAAAGAAGGAAAACATGAACTATAAAAGAAACCATAATCACGCCATAATCACACCAATCACGCTCCGGAGGCTTCCGAAAAAGATGATTTTAAGGCAAATGAAACAGTAAAAAAGTTGGCAGAAGTACCAGGGTTGCGACCTTCTCAAATAATAAGAGAAAGTATTGTGAAATGCGACCCCGATTGCAGATTATATTTACCTTCAAACAGAACACACAAACTAAAAATTGTGAAAACCACAACACTGAAAGAGCCGGAAAGTTTAAATGAAATTTCCATTCCGGAAACATTAAAGTTTATTGACGAAGAGCTCTTCGTATTGTCGGAGAAAGATTTTGGAGGAAATAAAAATATTTTATTATGAACAAAAACATTTTTAAAGTTGCTAGCAGAGGCTGAATGCTGGCTTATTGGCGGTACATTCGAGGTTGTACCATCTATAATGAGAAAGTTTTTTAGATCCATGGTAAAATTGGCGACCAGATAATACCATTATTATTTTGTATAATGAGCTCAAAATCAACAAAAGCTTACTCGGAGATGTTCTATGAGATTTAGATTTGTAAAATTGCTTGTGATTGGAACATCTCGTTAAATCCAAAGAGAATTGTGTCAGATTTTGAAAAAGCAAGCGTAGCTGCAGCTAAAATATATTTTCCGTTGGCTGAATACAAATGATGTCTTTTCCATTTCGGGCAAATATTATGGAGAAAATTACAATCTGAACACCTTCAGATTAAATATGGAAACGATAAATCTTTTATCATGCAAATTCTAATGTTGAAAAGCTTAGCCTTCGTACCTCCTGGATCCAAACAAGTTATATAATTTGGGTTGATGGAAACCAAGAAAGGCCCCAATACAGTCCAAAGTTCTGAACTATTTCCCAGAACCATGGCCAATAATTTTCCTAGTACACAAAATAGAGTAGAGGCTTGGTACATCCTAAAAATAGTAATCGGAAGACCTCATGTTGAGGTCTATAAGTGAATCGAAGAAGTGGCAAAGGAGATGATGATATGCAAAACACGCATTGGTAAAATGGAACGCTGGTGAACGAGTCCACCTAAAAAAACATGTGGAAAAAACAGCAGAATTTTAAATGTTATTGAAACAATACAAGGTTAACTATTTAAAAAATGCTCATTCTATTGGTTCCATTAATAGCGCTTAATTTTATTTATTTTATCATTAAATATTTCATCAAAAACCCAAACGTTTTTTTCAGAACGACCAAAAATATATTTTATTAAAATTATTATTAAAATTAATACAGTAAATTAAATTTTACAAATATTGGTTGTGGAATAGCCAAGTTCAATTGAACAGGCTAAATTCCAAAAATTCTAGAATAATTTATATTAAAATGCAAATTATATCCGATAATCGAAATTTAACCAAAAACGGCCAAAAAGCGACCGGGTTCTTAATAAAAATGAAGATAAAAAACAAAATTTAATATTTTATTTTTTTTTTTAAATCCCGACTTTTGTCGGGAAAATCGGGATTTTGAAAGTCGGGATCTTAAAAGTCGGGATTTTGAAAGTTGAGATTTTGAAAGTCGAGATTTTTTTTTGGTCGGGATTTTGATAATTCGGGATTTTGTGATTCGGGATTTTAAAAGGATCCCCACGAAACTATTCTATTCCATCCCAGGTTTTCCATTTTATACCTCTATAAGACAATTTAAATTGTAAAATGTTGTTCATGTAAAACAAATACTTGGAAATAATGGGCCCGATTCTCGTGGCGTAAAATTGCTATTATGTTATTTTATTTCCCCGCTTCCTATTGAAATTTGTATTGAAAAATCAAAAATAACATAACATAAAATTTTAGATCCCGGAATCGACCCCAATGTATTGTGTTTTGGCAATAGTAATTCTTTATATTTTAAGTTCGAAATAATAATACGCCGTATGTTAGGATTGACATAATCCAGCCAGCTTCGAAATAGACGCATATGAATTTGTGTGAAAATCTTCTATAACTTCCAAAACCTTCCTGGGCCGGAAATAGCAAATGTTGTTTTGAGAAGGTACGTAATTTAGTAATTGCTGACCAAGTGGCCAGCACCAGCCGTATGTTCAAATTTGAGGTAATGGCCAAGTTCCAGAATCTTAGGTTAAGTTAAATAAAAGTTGAGTCCAATTGACTTCAAACATAAAGAACCAATTCCGGCCTTGAAATTTTTTAAGACATACAAATTTTTATTTAACTTAACCTACGATTTTGGAAGTTGGTCATTTCCTCAATTTGAACAAACAGCTGGTGCCGGCCACTTGGTCAGAAATTGCTTAATTACGTACCATCTCAAAACATCATTTGCTATTTCCGGTCCAGGAATGTTTTGGAAGTTATAGACGATTTTCATATAAATTTATATGGGGCCAAATCAAAGCTGGAGGATTGTGCCAATTCTACCCTTATTATTTTAAACTTATTATATGGCGTATTATTATTTCGAACTTAAAATATACAGAATTACTATTGCCAAAACACAATACATTATTTCCAACTATTTGTTTTACATGAACAACAAATAAACGAAAAAAACTGGGATGTGCTATTTTGTTGTTCTGTTTACACACAGATAAACCTCGTTTAACGACTTTCCTCGCCTTCCTCGATTTAACGAACATCGTAAACTGATAAAAAACCTCGATTTACAAGCAAAAACCTTGAATTAATGATAAATTATTTTTATCCAATAATTTGTTTTGACTGTTATTTTGTTAATTGTTTGTTTTCCCAAATAAAATAGTAAAAAAAATCCTCACTTAACGAAAAACCTCGGTTTTACGAATGTACACATTGAGATCGTTAAACGAGGTTTTAGTGTAATTTAAATCGTCTTATAGAGGTACACAATGGAAAAACTGGGATGGAATAGAATATTTTCGTGTAAATAATAGCTGTATTTCATTGGGAAATAAAGTAATCGAGGCCAGTTTTGAATTTAGCTGGGTTTGTTTATAGAATTCCCATAGCAAAAAATAATTATTCAGTAGTAACCAAAATCGCGTTTATTTAATTTAATTTAAATAAATCGAATTCAAGTTACAATTACTACCAGAGAAAACGGCCAGCTATGATGAATAATTTTGTTTTGGTACGATAAATTCATAAGCAAGCAAACCTAAATTCAAAACTGGCCTAGATTATTTTATGTCACAATGTAATACAACAACAAATAAAAAAAATCGTGGAATGAAAAACTGGGATAACTTCACATGCTTTCAAACAGGTATACATATTTAAATTTTAAATTGATTTTAGAATTTTTAATAATCTAATAATTTTCAAGTCGTTCTAAAATGAAAAACACAATTGAAAATTTCATCACTGGTTTGAATATGTATATGTTACATAAATCTCAACAAAATTATCACACTCCAAAATAAATAAAACACATACATAAAAAAAAATATTTTTAAAACGTTCCTTTTATTATTTTAGATTAATTTTTTTTTGAATTAAAATAATAAACTTAATGCTAAATTTTATCACAATCGTCGTTAATCTTAGTGAACTATATGTAAGTTTCATAACAAACAAAAACAATAACAAAATATCTGCCTTTATATTAAATTTTTTTAATATGGGCAGAATGGTTGGGCTGGGAACGGAATTGCCCGCGGATTAGCATACGAATCAGCATGAATAGTTCGGCACACTTGTTTGTAACTGCGAGCACCATCACTTCGACTGCTTGATGGTCGCGGCCTTGGTGCTGGTGCACTAAAACCTCTATATCCATTTCCATATCCAGCCCCACCATATCCACCGCCTTGGTAACCACCATATCCACCATATGAATTATAACCAAATAATTTGGCAAATATTGGATCGGCCGATGTGTACTGAGCGTAACATAATAATGCTACTATAACTGTGATGGCTATTGTGAATCGCATTGTTGCTATAATATTTCGGACACAAACTGCAACTTTTTCACTTTAAACGATTCTTACAATTTAATTTTCTTTTCAAATTCGTTCAAATGTTCACTGATTTGGAATTAAGTATTTTATATGTTGCACCAAAAACTAGTTTTTTATTTTATTTATAGATTTTCTTTTTTTAAACTATTATTTAACTTGTCTCGACTTATTTCGTTATATGATTTTACTTTTCAAAACACTTTATATGTTTTTATGTCTTTCGTCTTCACAGATAAGATTTGCAATGGTAGCATTTATGAAAACAATTTTGCTTTTATATAAATTATATATAAAAAAAACACCGCCGTACATAAGAATATACGTACAGACAACAAATATTTTCTTCTTAATTTTATTTTACGTGCGCGCGATTTGATTGTGACCTTCGCGATTATTTATTCGAATATAGTATTAACATATGATTACTTATTATATTTCGTGGTATTCAATGTTCTTGAACTTGCATTGATAGTTTTTTCACTTTATAGTTTTAATACTAGACGGAGTATAGAGGAAGAATATTAAATGATAAAATTGGATTAGTCACAGAGTTAAGCGGTGTGATTTGAATTTCTAATTTAAAACAGATCCCTTAAATAATATATAAATTAATAAATAGGGGGATTTATCACAGATAAAAATCACCAGCGGTTAAAATATGTTGTGTGTAAGTGATAAAAAATTCACAATATTTACGAGTATCGCTAAGCTCAACGCGCGATTATAATCCTACGGTTAGTGTTGCCTATTCCATGCTCACTTGAAAACTATTCATGTAGAAATAAGAAAAATGAACAAGTCGTTAATAAAATTTAAAATAAAGAAAAATGAAAAGAAATTTAATTAATAATTCTTTGTATTTATTGTGGTTTGTACTCGCGTCTCGCAATCACCATTAAATCTAAAAATAAACCTATTATTTATGGTGTTATGAATTAACCACCGTCTTTTCCGGAATTATTGTCTAAAATCATAATCCGCCATACAGCATACACAAGACTATTCCTTCCCACCATGCATTACAATTTACAACACGAGTTTAAGCGATTCAAAACAACATTATAAAAACGTATACTTATGCTGCTGTCACTATCTATTAAATCGTTATTATATGCCAGTGTTATGTCTATATGCAACATATTGACACATACGCGACTACGATAAGCATAATTTATTTCTGGTACACAAAATAAGGTCATTAATGTATGTATTTATGTAAAAGTTACTTTTTATAATAAAAAATCTCGTCTAATTTCAGTAAAATGAAAAGTAATTTTTCATTCATCAAGCACGTGGCCATCAGGTTTATGTAGTACGGTAAACATTTGTTTTTGAACGAAAACAGTTCTGAAATTGCATTGCAACCGGCAGCTCAATCGAGATTTGTATGCCAGCCACAATACGTTGATTATTAATTATTTGTCTATTTATAAATGATGCCTACAGTGAGTACGATCAGCACAACAAAACAATTAGTATAAAGTTACGGCACGTAAGATTATATAAAGCTTTCTTGAATGAATCTCTCGACAAGTGATGATCAAAAGCTTCATAGACCTTGTTAAACACCCGAGCTACGTTTCTTTTCATTGAAACGTAAAAAAAAGAAAATGATTAAAATGATCAAACTTTTACGTTTTTATTGTTTAGTTTTTGTTATTTAATTTTAGTAAGACAATTGTATTGATATTCCAAAGTTAAAACCGAATCTGATTTTAGTTTGACAAATAATATGTATTTAACAAATTACAATTAACATGTAAGGAAATGCTTATTATGCGATTCTCACGAATTTCAAAATGTTATTTAAGGTATTTATATTGATTGCTGTGTGTTCTTAAAGATCATCATTCTGGTGATGTAACTCCCGCAATACCGTCGGAATTGGATGAGAAAGGCCGTACGTAGTTCTTTGCCGCTAGGTCCATGAATAAAGCTTCATCGCGTTGACGCATTCGACGTTCGGGAGCATAAAAGTTGATACATCCTAGTATAATTCGAAACAATCGACACGGGAATTTATGATATCACGCATGGATGGTAAATGACGTAGCACGAATAAAAAAAAAACTGTTTCTGGATACTCTCAATCCTCTCAGAATGACAGTGGTAGGAGGGTGGCCAAACAGGAGATGCATATACCAAAATTAACCGAACGAAGCAGACGTATTATGATGTCAAAGCTAATGGGTCAACAAGGTCCTTGCAGTTTCGTTTAATGAAACCAAGCGTAATGCACGACTTTGAAATAATGGCGTTAATATGCTTGGTAAATGAGACCATGACTCACGAAAGTCGGATTTATTATTGATAACCCACGGAACGTGTCTCTCGATGCCACTCCCGAAAAGCTCATGGAATCTGTGCATCGTCTAATTCAAATCCGCGCCGCGCCTCGTTATTATATGAGTTAAAACTATTAACTAAATTAATTTTGTTCTTTTACAACAAATTAAATCAAAATACAATAAATTGCATCCAGAGACCACCAAATATTGTAGTATCAAAGCAGGAAAGGAACACACAACTTTTTTATTTTCAACGGATAGAATCTTTGTGAATCTGTTGATTTGTTAATTGTCCTTGCCATCGCTAATCTAGAAAAAATAGTTTTATTTATAAAATTTAAAAAATGATCAAACGAAATCTAAAAACAGCTTATCTGGAATCTGTAAGGTAAAATATCAATAATGGATGTTTGGTATAATTTTAGAATTTCCAATACCTAAACAAATTAAACCAGAATTAAATAAAACTATTGAAGTATCAGGAATCTATAAGATGATACAATTAATAATAAACAGTTAGCACAACTGTAGGGTCCTTATCCTCATAGCCGAATAGCCCAATCGATTTTTCAACGCTTGGTTTATAAAATAAATGATTAAGTAAATATGAAACTAAGGCATTCGAAAATACACTATGGTCGTCAACTATTATATCAATAAATTTACAACAGTATTAAATAAATTATAAATCATAAAATGAACAAGCAACATAATTATGTATCCAACCTATAACAAGCTAACAAAAACCTTTACCAATTTACAGCCTACCCCCCCCCCCCCCCCCCCCCCCCCGAACAATAATCCATGATCCCCAAAAAACTATCTAAGCAATACACAGCAATATTTAACTGCATTTAAAATTTACCCTGCAGCCTGAAATATCAAATTCATTAGTAAACACTTAATACTTAATAAAGACATTTTTATTAATCACTTGTTTTTTGTTTCGCAGTTATTTTGAATAATTTTCAAAAAGTTTAAAAAATCACTCGATCGATTTCGACTTGTTAGGTCATCACCAGGAGTATCTACTGATTTGTGTTAGTAAAAAATTTTGTTATATAGTAGAAAAAAGCAAAATATAAATAAAAGAAGGAGGGCAAAAAAAAAAAAAAAAAAAAAAAAATAAAAAATAAGCAATAAAAATTAATCTACGGATCGCGCAGGTGTGCGATGAGTCATAGACTGAGTAACAAAATTCAAGGTATATTATTGCGTACGTGAGTATAGAAAAGGGCGGGATCTGTAATTGGTGAGAACCGGATTTCTCTCTGTTCGTTAAGGATATTTTGGTTAAGAAATATTGATTTTCTAATTTCGTAAGATTCTAAGGTATCTAAACGTCTGCCTTTGGGTTGTATATGTAATATATCTAAATTGTTCAAGCTAGCTGTATGATTTTCTGACGTTAAATGATTATGGAAAGTTGATTGGTTGCAACCAGATAAATGTTCCTTAGCTCTAACTCCAAAATTGCGCCCAGTCTGACCAATATAGGAGAAACTACAATCATTGCAATTGATCCTATAGACACCAGATTTGGAAAGGCGATCAACTCTAGGTTTATTGTTAAAAATCTCCTCCTTCTTTTATTTATATTTTGCTTTTTTCTACTATATAACAAAATTTTTACTAACACAAATCAGTAGATACTCCTGATGATGACCTAACAAGTCGAAATCGATCGAGTGATTTTTTAAACTTTTTGAAAATTATTCAAAATAACTGCGAAACAAAAAACAAGTGATTAATAAAAATGTCTTTATTAAGTATTAGTGTGTTTCGCCAAGTGCCTACGGCCAATAGCGTAAAAAGCATTAGTAAACAGAAAAGCCATTATGATTCCTATGTTTCTATTTTTAATTAGAGAGTACTACAAGTTCAAAGATTTTCTGTAATCAAAAGTTTTCATTAGAACTGAATAAACTAGCTTAATTAATAATATATATGTATATAAACCTCGATAATTCTAAATTGCTGATCAAATAAAAATATAATAAATATAATAATTTATTACTCAAACGATCTTGGATGAAGGAATATTTCTTAAAATTAGCCAATCTCCGAAATCAAACTGTGGAAAGAATCATTTTTATGAATAATCACAGTAACAAAACGTACCAAAAAAAATGTGGTCAGGACTAGCTGATTATTATAAAATCAAAATAATTGCCAAGTATGCTTAAGCGGAAATCCCTGGTTTTAAAACGGATACTGGAGGCATTGTGATAGTAGATAGAAGTGAAGGCGTTGATAAATTAAACTGATTGGTTAAAGCAGTAGTTACTTTGGCTGTAGAAACGTCACCATAGTCCGGTTTTTTGATGTGCGTGAATAATTTGTAAATAGGCGGATTATAGCACCAGCAGGCCAAACATCAGAATTGTTAAGCAGGTCAAAATTAGCCTCTTTCAAACCAATTTTTTTTACCAGCAACTCAATTATTAGCAAAATAATTGATTCTACAAGTTTCGACGAATACGAGAACGATAATACGCGATATACAACCGTGCGTCATACCATTAATTCAATAATTAATAACTATTAACTTCCATAATCGACCGCGCACGAGCGCACGACACTCAACTGGCCACATACACACGCAACGTATACAATGTTGATAATATAAAAAAACAAAAGAAAATAAAAAGAAAACTAATGCACCATACATACCTGCGGATTCGATTGCAGCAAAATTGTACAGTTTTGAGGCGAAGTTAGTCATTGATCAAAATATTAGTCTATTTGGTACGTCATTTTGCTTGTCAAATTTTTCATTTGTAATTTTTGCTTGTACGATAAACACGCCATATAAATATTTCTCAGTAGAATTCTAATTACGCTTTTTTTGTAAAGTAATTGGCGTACATTTTTAAGCATTTTCGTTAAAAAAAATGCTATATGGTTTCGGTTTACCATCTGTCCGTCTGTGACGATGATGGGATTGAGCCCTATTGATTTGGACGTTTCTATGTTCAGGGTGTTCGGAGATATGTAGGTTTTTGTTAACTCCCCTCCTTAAAATTGATAGATTTTTTTTTATTTTCTATACTATTTTGGTTTCTAGAGCATGTGAATGTTGAATAAAAATATATCTCGTGTGGATGTGGGTGTGCGTGGATGGTGTGGTTATGGGGGTGGTAGGAGTGGTATTATGGGAGGTGGAGGGGGCGGATGGGATGAGGTGTTTTGGGTTTGGTGTGGGAATTAGGATTTGATGGATAAGGGTTTGTGTGGATGGTGTATGTGATGTGTGTGTGGGGTGGGTATAAAGGTGGTGTTGATATGGGTAGTGTGGTATAGGGTGGTGCGGGTGAGATGGGTTTAGGGGTGTGAATTGGATAGTGGTTGGGGGTGTTAATAATTTTTAGGTGTGGTGGTGTGCGGTTGATTGAGGTCGGTTGAGTTATGGTGGATTGAGGTCGGTTGGGCTGGGTGTAGATGGGGTTAGGTGGGTGTGGGTGGATATGGGTGGGTGTAGGTGGAGGTGGGTGGGTGTGATATTTGAAATACGCAAATCACACTTCACATCTTTATAGGCAACATAAATGCTTATGGATTTCGGTTCCGAACCTTTCCCGTCTTTTTTGTATTAGTTTGACGTTTCAATTTTCGAGGTGAGAATTTTGTCTGTGTAACATGTTTAAATTTTTTTTATTATAGTTCCTCAAAATAGAAATACTCTATATTTTATAATAACATAGCTTTAGTGTTATTGATAGGAAAATTTAAGTAATTTAAATAGTGCGAGAAATGACTTAACATATTACTTACATTATTGACGTGCACAGCTAAAAAAATAAAATTCATAGAATAGAATCCATCTAAAGTAACACCATAAACATTCAAAAGGAGAACTATGTATTCGGTTTTAAAAATGATGAATGCCTCTGATTTGTCCGAGCTGGAAGATATCTATGAAGTTGAGTTCGCCGATCAACTCATAATGATAATCATATCGGAATGGAGAAAGTTAAAAGTGATTATGGCGAATATTGTTACAAGTAATTTTACTAAAAAATACGCTGAATTCTTTATTTAATTTGCTATATATAAATATTTAACCTTAAACCGAAGTCAATCAAAGACGATAAAACTACTCCAACCCAATCACAATTATCCTGCATGTTTTATCATTTAGAAATCGCTAATGAGTGTCCAAAACTCTATGCAACAATTAATTTGGAAATGGAATCTATTGGTATTTTGAATCGTGATGAACATTGCTGACATAAAACGTAGAAAAAATGGTGTTCTAGAGTTAAATTAAAAAAACAATTGGTTGACGATTGGGATGCTCACCAGTTTATAGTTAAGGCGTGATTACGTATTGACTTTCTAGCAACTCAACGTGAAATGAGCTGGCTAATTAATGGCATGACTGAGGTACAGCAAACACAAATTGACATTTATCGAATGGTTGTTCAATTTCAATCGTTTTTCAGTTTCAGCAGTTTTTTTTTCCAAAACATGGAACTGCTTATCGTTATAAGTTAATGAACGAGCAGCCCGATCACGAAGTAAATGTTGCCAGGAATCACGCACTCGCTCAATTGCGGTTTTCGATTTTTCCTCTGCTCGGATTCAGCACGGACATCGAATATTTCCGGTAGCATTTTGTTATTCTCGCGTTAGCATTTCTAGTCACAGTCTAGACTCACAACCTTATCAAAATTCACTTTTAATTTTACCAGCTCTTTTAAAAGTAATTTAGATTTATTGTAATATTCATCCTGTTTTACAGACAAATATATCACACTGTTTGACATAATACTAATAATATTAATAAATAATAATATTATTAAAGTCTTTGATTTTACATCACAAATATATAATTATCAAATACATCTATATTTTCTGTCAAATATATAGAAAAAATAAAAATGGCGGCTTACAATGATCAAAAAAATTAGTTCCATTTGTAGTTTTTAGTAGGCAAGCTTGAGGAAATCATTGCTCAAAAAAAAATATTTCAATTCGATTGCGGCAAGAGTAGGCATAAAGTATTTCACTCAATTTGATTGGTTTAAACTGTGGGAACGATTGTGACAATTCTTCTATCCCCAAGTATGTATTCAGCATAAAATCACTCTCTCAGTACGGCTGTCATCCGAAGTGAACAACAACACGCGCTACGTAAAAATCTTTTAGAAGTCTTTAAAAAGTTAATTAATAATAAATAAATAAATAATTATTGTAAACAACAAAACTAAAAGTGGAAAATTAAAACGAACTGTATAAAACATAAAATGAGTTGTGCTACAAATTGAACACACATAATTTACATATTCGAGAAACTACTCCTCAAGAGCCTTAAGCCAATAATAAAAGAAAGAAATCTTATTCCTCCACATCCATTTGACTTTAGAAAAATCATTCAACAATAGAACAAATACATCGAATTACAAACATAATTGAAGATGTATTTGAAAATAAGAAAGTATATGTCCAAGTATCTTCTGGGACGTAGCACAAGCCTTTGACACAGTATGACATAAGGACTTGGAATTTTTCCGAACACTTCGACACTTTCGAGTTAAATTAGATGGCGAGCGGTGATAGCATTCTGGGAGCAACTTTATTTATTCTATATACCTCGGATCCGCCAACGATAGAGCAGACAAACATAGCAATGTTTGCGGGTGATACGGCCATCTTAGCAGTCGCTGGACACTACATGATGTACTACATGATGTGTCATGTATAGCAGTCACTTTATCTTTCGCACTTCTAGCCCATTTATCATCGTTTGTTTTGATTGGGGGGACCTGCGCTTTTGGTCGTTTTAACCCTTTTGTTGCTTTCCCGAGAGAATAGTCGATATCTTTAGTTGGAGCTGGGGAACAAAGGTATTTTCCAATTGTTTCATTTTTCACTTTTCTTATGAGTGCCTTAAGTTTGATGCACGAGTTTTTTAAGGTGGTTTTATCTTGCGGCACACGCGTAGTCTGCCATTTCTTTCGGGCTTTTCATTTTCCCTGCACTAGTTCTCTTCTATTGGATAAATAACGGAGTTTTCTTTCCTGGATGATAATTTGGGGGTTGCATTTCCAAGCCAACCATTGACATCAAGGAGCTTGTCTAGTTCTTCTTCTATTTCATTTTCACTTTTGATTGGCACTTGAAGTTCTATTTTTTCCTCTACCAACTGCTTAAACAGTTCCCAATTTGTTTTGTTGGTTGTGAACTGTGGTGAATTTGTTTTTTCTATTACATTTTCACTAACCGTCATAATAACAGGAGAATGATCAGATGTTAGACTTTCATCATTTTCTAAGAAGATGTAGCGTTCCGATATGCCTTTAGTGATGTAGAAATCTATTAGATCTGGGATTTTGTTAGGATCAATTGGCCAGTACGTTGGTTTCCCTCCTGAGTAAAATTCACAGTTTGAGTATTGGCCAGCTGCAAGTAACTCTTTGCCTTTTGGAGAGGTTAATCTTGAACCCCAGAAGGTATTTTTTGCATTAAAGTCACCTCCAATAATGAAGTTACTTCCTAATTTCTGGAACAAGTTAATGTAATCTTCTCTCTTTAGGCTATACCGTGAGGGCAATATATCGCAGATATATTATAGGTGTTGTGATAACCAAATTTAACCGTCACGGTGGTTACTTGCATGGATTCTTTTTCTATTTTTAATTCTTCATGATGTTTGATATTATTCCTAATAAATATAGCTGACCCTCCTCTTGCTCGTTCTGCAGGATGAGTGGTATGGTAACAAGTATATCTCCCGATTGATACATAGGAGCTGCTGGTAAAATGTGTTTCTGATATTAGGCATATATCAATTTTCTCGGTTTTTAAAACTAGTTCTAATTCTTTTAGGTGTTGTGTTAATCCGTTTACATTTCATATGGCTATTCTTAATGAGTAGTTTTGATGTCTGGTTTCTGCTCCAGAATTATGAATTGAACTATGTATTGCATACATAATTTATGTTTAACTATTTTGGAATTGGTATTTCCAGCACATTAAGTCGATCCAGAATTAACTTATTTAGTATATTCTGTTCCTCGAGGATCTTTAATCCTCGTTCGTCTTATTTTCTTTCGAATTTGAAGCGGCCTGAGCATATGAGTAATTCTCCCTACGCATAGATGCTTCATTTCTTGCTCGATCTTTGTTTGGATGACTTAGAGGGGGTTTGCGTGCCTGATCCCTCATTTTCTGTAGCTGCTTGGCAACCTCACATCTCCGGTAACTGGCTGGATGCTGCCTATAATAATTTATACATTTTGCTGGTTCTTCTTTAGATGGTTTGCAAGTTTGTGTTGGGTGCTTTTCAGCACATTTCACACATCAAGGATCGCGCGCGCAATATCGTTGCGTATGATTATAGCCTTGGCATTTTTTACATTGTACTATTCTTGTACTGCCTCTTTTAACAGCTTCAATCTTTACTCGCATATTGAGTATGCCAGTTATATTGTAAATTTTTCTATTTGCTCGGATTTATCAAACGTTAGCATGAACAGCGAAAGCCCTCTTTTTGAAACGGGTTCTAGTCGGTTCTCCCCGCTACGTCTCTCTTTTTTAGTAATGTTCACGGCATCAAGAATTGAAAATCCTTTATTTTCTAGATCCTCCATTATTGAATTAATTTCACAGGTTGGATGTAGGCCTCTTGCCATGACCTTGATGGGACGATCGTTTTTATTTTTGTACGTGTACCACTGATATTTTTCCTTATTCAGCTTCATTGACAAGTTTCTGTATGCGTTTGGATTTGAAGTGTTAATCTTCCATACATTATTGTTCAGAGCAGTAATTTTATACTCGTGTTCCGTAACATTACTCATTACTTTGGCTGTGCTTCATTTTGTTGAGCTGGTTGCCGTTCGAGTGATTTTTCTACTTCTAGTGTGGACTCAGCGACGTTTATTTGTGGAGGTGATTTCTCTTTTGGTTTAGCTGCTTGTTGTTGTTCTAGAGCTAGTTGTTTATTGATGATTAATTGTTTTCTAGAAACCTCTTTTGAAGTTGATGGTAAAGTTTCTGCCATTTCTGGTGAGTGTTGAGCTTTCCTTTTCTTATTTGGTCTTTTACTCCGTTTCATCATCCAATTTGTTTCTCTTTCTAATTCTTCTTCATCCGTATGGAATGGATTAATGTCATCATCGGTTGTAGGGCTGGGTGTCGTCCCAACACGTGTTTCAACTGCTATTTTGAGTTCTTCATTCTCTTTCTTTAAAATTGTGAATTCTTCTTTAAATTTAGTTGTAAATTCCTTTATTTCTCTTAGTTGTTCACGGAGTTCGGCATTTTCCTTCTCGTACTGAAATATATTTTCAGTTGAAGATCTTGGTGATCTTGATAATTTGAAACTTCGTTCAAATGGGTTAAACAATGATTAGCCCACTCCAGAAACTATTGGACCTGCCTCCAAAGAGCGTGGATTTGTCAGCATATCTGCTGCTGTACCACCTGGGGTATTACTTTCCGTATTTGTTGTACTCATTGTTTGTTTTAGCCAATTTATACCACTGGCATTTGGTTCCCGGTAGCACTTTGCTACTGCCGAAGCAGTCCCCCCAGTAGTTGTACACAGAGACAACCGAAGCCCTCTGAATACTCTAGGCTGGGGGGTACATAATAACATAAAACAATTTCTAACAACTCAACCAACTTTGACCGGTGCACCAGGGACTTATTACTTAAATGATGTCTTAAATGGTTTTATTTAAAGCTGAAGAAAACTGGAGCAAATAGATATATTACAAAATGTTCACCACTCTATTATACTAAGAGACAAGTACCAAGCCAAGGCTCGGTTGATGCATAATCGTTTTGATATGCAACTCCATTATGCAATTAAGTGATGCTAAAGGCACAACAAAATCCATTTTCCATATCAAATTTTTGTTGTGTGAATTTTCAAAGGAAATGTACATAATACACTATGTGATCATAGACATATTGCAGATATACAATATACCGAATACAATTATGTCTTTTATGTTTCTCGAAACTGAACATAAATTAAATGCCATTTACCATTTATTACATTGTCTTATAATAACATTAAAACAAACTTAACCCGTAAGTTAACCTCCACCGATCACAAATATCACATATTTCATTTTTCTATTTACAATAGCAAAGTGCATAAAAATTTATATGTTGCAAGTTGTAAAACATATTTATATGTTATAATGTAATATATACCGATTTAGGTTTTACAATACAGAGCCGCACCATAATAAAAGTGCACAATATCCACGCTACTGAAACGTCTGCCAACGTTCACCTAATAGACAGGATAATTAATAAATCATAGAGCATATTAATCTGTGTTCGATATGTAAGCAATTATGATTGAAAACTAGAAATCTATGGATATAAAAACTTGTTGAACATAAATAAATATTTTAATTATAGATCTGAATTACCTAATTCGTAACGTATTATGGATATAGCTAGGTAGTTAGAAAACATGTTGATCAACAAATGTTGTAAAACTTTATATCATACCAGTTTATGCCTCTAATTGATTTTTAACTCTTTTTTACACTTAAATAAACCGTTTTAAGGCAATACACATTATTCTAATGTATAGTTTTGAGAAATTTAACGATTATAAATTATAGGCCTTTTGATGGGGTTTTGGTATATTGTGAATGATTAGCACGTCTTTTAAAAGATTTAGCATATTTTTCATGGCCGCATGCTAAGAATTTATAAGAATAGTAGCGAATCGTGATCAGAAATTAATTAAACCTTTTACGACTCTAGACATAACGATGCAATCCTTTGTTCTGGAGTGGAGTAGTGACTACATACTATGCAACAAACTAGATGACGATAACAAATTTAATTGACGCAATTTTATAAAGTAATTTTATGTTAAAAGATGAATCACATCTTAAAATTTGGTTTTTCGCTACGATTTTCAATGCCGCACTTTTACATATGTATGCCTGAAACAGAGTAATAATGCGGAACCTATTTATCGGTTTGGAGTGGAACGTGGTTTGCATAACCAAATAATCGACCAACAATAAGATATAAATTATCTTCCAAATTAATTAATTTAAAAGAATGGAATAATAAAATAACCAAAAGTTAAATAAATTGTGCAAAATCAAACAAAATCGTTATCTAATAATAAATGTATTTTAGAAAACACACGCGATTTATATTCAACTTATAATCTACTCCGTTCCAGTACATGAGAACATGATTATAGTAAATAAATATAAGTGATTTATTTTAATATTTTAATTAGAGCGTCTTACGAGCAAAAATAATATTATTATCTCAGTATTTTTGGCGAGAGATCAGGGCCTAACGAGAATAGTTCATCGCCAGTCCTTCGAAACAAAAAAAAATCAGTTTTCTAAGGATTTTAAATGATTATTCAAGTAAAATTACAACATTAACAATACCAATATAGTATTTATGTAGTAATTTGCGATGCCGAGTCATTTCATTTTAAGTTCAACTTTTAATTTTCTTTTAAACTATAAAAATTATTTAAACAAATGTTTACATAAATTTGAGGTCAATATCAGACTTCGTAATCGCGTCTTATTACAAAATTCAAAAATACAAGTAATCATATTGAAATGAGACATGTTGCGTATTTTAACGTCGTACACACGATATTTCTAATTGATAAAAAAAATTCAATACATACGTTAAAACAGTAATTGTTGTAATTTGTGTCTCTATATTAAAATATGACTTATTCTCAAAACGTATGGTGTGTGTAGATGGCAGGCAGTGTGAATTATTATGTCTGAATTAAAATTAATTTATTTTACATTTATAAATTATAAATCATGTAGACTGAATAATTAATTTTAAATAAAAAATTTTCACTGTCAATGTTAATATGCCGTGCGTTTTTTTTCTGTATGATTGACTATATATTGATTAATATTTTCTTTAACTTCCAATTTTTTAATGTTAAATACTTAAGTTGTACGATATGTAAATTCTACTGCAAGTCTGTAACCGTATCAAGTACGTAGTAAGTCCAATTAGATAACGTAGTAGCAATTAAATCTTGGTTTAAACTACGCACTGCAAAACTTCTACTTTCTACTATTTTTGTACTTTCTTACCGGGTGTTACAAAAAAAAAACGTTTTTTGGCGTGAATCAAAACCCCCTGAGAGGTTTACTAAAAACTTGCAGCGATTAGAATATTGCAACCAAATATTCTAATCACAAGATCGCAAATGAAACATCTCTAACGGCACAAATCGATATCGCCACCCTGTTATTTTAACATACCAAACAAATCACTTAGTTGTGAGTTAAGAACTGCTTGTTTATCATTAACAAATTCGATTTTTGGTTTTTAAATTGTTTAATTAGGAGAAAGCTTGGTGAGCCAATGTGCTGGACTAAGGTACTATGCGACCCATGCTGAAGATCGACTAGGCTGGGGCCCATTTAACAAAGCCCAATCGTGAACGGAGCCAGGCTACCTCCGTTGTATTTAGCCTTACCTGCGTATACGGATCTCTGCGCAGGTCCACCTCCGACACTCGTGGGAAAAACGGAGAAAATTGAAATGAAAAAAAAAAAATTGCCGGTTCCCTTCAAAAACCGGAAGGTATTAAAGGAGCGACTAACTCTAACCATAAAGATGGGGCTTCCTCATCAGGGGCAAGGGTAATGGGCCAACTATAGATGGAATAAAAAAAATAACGGAAATAACGTAGGAAACGAAGACAAACAATTATTATTCAAATTTGACTTTTCTACTATAGATTACTTAAAATATTAAGTTCCATTCATATATTTCATGTAATATTTTTTTGATGTATTTCCTAAAATCTTGAGTGAAACTACAATAGTTTTTAGTATGAACGTATTACATATCAACAAATATATGTGTTTAAAATTATAGAAATTATTTATATGCGCTTTAAATTACCGCAATTTGATAAATTATTTTTTTTAGGTTAGGTTTAAAAAAATACAATTCTACAGTGTAGTGAAAATTATTTGTGATTTTATAATCATATTAGTATATATGTACATGAATATTTTATAAATAGAAAAGATAAAATACACGAACAATTCCAAATTCCCATATATAAAATAATAACAATGCATATTATATACAACGTACTAAAATTTGTTTTAGTTTTGTTGTTGTATTTGTTAAGTTTCTTATTCCGACGAAAACTTTCACTCGGCTATTCTTTTTAAGTGACAACAAAATTAAAACACCATTTCTGTTATAGTTTTTATTTTTCTTATTCTGAGTATGGTCGAATACATATAAATCCTATATCCCTCGCTCTTTTACGTTATTCTTTTTATTTTTTTTATTCCATCTATAGTTCCCACTTAAGCGACATCGAAGCCAGGAGGAAGCGGAACCACCAAACAAATTAGAGGGGATTGAGTGAGAGGTGAAGGGACGATACAGGGAGAGACGGTCGGCGTTCAAAATTTTAGAGAAACTGGCTGCGACCTCTGAGAGGCAGCTCACAACAAAAAGAATCTGTGGCATGCGCTAAAAAACTGTCAGCTGCGATAGCTCGGAAAGGGTCCTTGTGTCTAAAAGACTGAAGTCCTAGGATGAGCTTGAAGCGAGCGACAGCAAGCGAGCCAAGGTACAAACAGACAGGACGTCGGGTGCTCCTAGGTATGAAAAACTGAAGCTATTCATTGCGATCCTAAAGGAGCACGTGTTGGTGCTACCTAGCCGTCATTGACAGAAGTCAGGAAGATGGGAGCATCACGACGGAGAAATGGAGGGTTGTGCACTAAACTCCATATTTTTGAGGGTCCTGAGAGAAAATGACTGGTTTAGGATCAATGAATTAATCACTCATTATCCGAAATGAAAATATGATTATGAAACCTCATTTGAGGCTGCCAAATCTCTTGATGGGATATAGTGCTAGAGAGAGAGAGAGAAAATCCGGGATCTCCCTCGTCCTGTAGAGATGCAGGATGGTACCAGGGGTGCGTGAAGTTAACTGCGTGCTCAGACCAGAAATCGGTCGACCTTTATAAAAGGGCAGTGGCCGAACTAGGAGAGGTGTGGCAGGGCGTGAGGCACTCTGCAGAAAAAAAATCTCGAGCAGAGCGAGGGCACGCGTCTGGCTACTAACCGAGCCGGATAAACCAGAGGAGATCATCGAGATCATTCGAGCCAGTAATCCCGATGTTGCAACGGAAAACTCGAGGACTGTAAAGCAAGAAAAGGCTAAGGGGGCTTTAGATTGGCAATAATGCTGATCAATAAAGAATCCCAGGTTTCCCTTGCAAAATCAAAGGGAGTGATCATCTTCGGGCTCGGGTTGATCACCCTTAAAACATATAAAAAAGAACGAGGCCGATGTGTGTGCGGAAGACCAACCGGGGGCCACGGCGAACGGACCCAGAGGAAAACGGTCAAGCGGACCAGGAGATTGATGCTTCGGACGTGAGGAGTATTAGTGAGGAGTGATAGCCTGCTCTCTCTGGAATTTGATGGGGACATCCTGTCGGACTCTCGACGGAAGGAGGATCGCGGCCGAAGCCACGAGCCAGATGGCACTATCCCGATGCAGGGAGTGCAGAAAGAGGTAAGTAAGGTACACTAAGATGAAAAGTTCAGCTCTTGTTCTTAGACTGACTAAGTCCAAAAACCTTGGCTTAACAATAACAGGATCTGTTGTCTCAGAACGAAAGAGTATAAAGTATTATACTCAAGCAACTCTGAGACTATCATATCGTGTATTTTAGAGAAAAATAATTTGAATATTTTTCTTCTTCCTCAGTTTAGTAGCGGAGATATTACAGCGGTGAGCGTTGAGGTTGGCTGTGAAAAATTATGGCTAGCCTCAGCCTATATGGATCGCGAGAAGGAGGTTCCACGGGATAACCTGGGGGAACAGATCCGGGAAGCAGATAAAAGAAGGGTAGGGATTATACTCGGATGTAATGCAAACGCGTATCACACAATCTGGGGAAACACAGACATCAACGAGAGGGGTGAGTTATTTTTTGATTACTTCTTAAATACTAACCTTTTATTAGTTTGCAATATTGGGCGAGAACTGACATTCATTCTTAAAAATCGACAGAAGGTTTTAGATGTGACCTTTGCTTCAGAAACAATCTTTCGTATGATCTTTCATACGATGAAGCCAGCAAATGTGGATTAGGGATCAACCCTTGCAAGACAGAGCTGGTACTATTTACTAAGAAATATAAAACTCCGCTAGTTAGCCATCCTACCATGAATGGCATTAAACTGCGGTTTTTGCTGACAGAGCGAGATTTCTGTTCATAATCTTGGGCGATAAGCTCAGCTGGAAGCCTAACATCGTGGAAAGCGTGAAAAAGGCTAATGAAGCCATTTACTCGTAAGAGATGGGTTTTAAAACCAGAGCTGGCACACTGGCTCTATACGGCAGTGGTAAGACCTATGCTGATGTACGGGGTGGGCGTGTGTTGACTAGCTCTGGAGAAGGTAACATATATGCTATACGTTCCACCTTATTTCAATCGAATTTTTTGGTAAGCAGATGGCAGCCAATGTGACTACGAGACTCTTGGCTGTCTCTCAGTGGAAGTGTCTTCATGTGGGACACTCGACGATAGTTAGATCGCTAAGGGAAGAACTGGCGAATGTAGATTGTACTAAACCAACATTGTGCTTCGATAAAGGTTTCCGGACCATCTGTCATTCGAGAGAATCCTGGAGGAATGGATCAATACTGGAAAACGAGTCAGTGTAATTTTTCACGGACGGTTCTAAGCTAGACGGCAAGGTAGGACCTGGAGTCTTCTGTGAGAAGCTTAATGTTAATGACTACTGCAGTCTGTACCATAGGCTGAAGTGGTGGCGATAGGCGAAGTCATGACATGGTTGAAGCATAATGTGGTATCCGCGAGGGATATCGCAATCTATATGGGCAGTCTGGCGGTCAGGTCTCTAGAGCCGGTTTGTCTTAAGTCACGGGTGGCGCTGGATTGCCGATCATCTCTTAATGAGATGAGCGAGTATTTCAGCATCCAGATAATTTGGCTCCCTGGTCACTCGGACGTCACGGTAAGCTGCAGGGCAGACGAACTAAGTGCGAACACTAGGTGCGGTACGACTTGCCAGTTGTAGTCGGAAAGGGCAGGTCTGGTGAGACGCTCACTTGCAGGGTCGTAGCGAAACAGGTTTGGCCAAAACTAGACTTGCGGCGCTCCAAAACACTAGTATCCCTGAGAAAACGAGTGGTAGGATTGGTCGTAGGGATACTGACAGGACACTGCCTTTTTGGGGAACATGCGAGAAGGCTGGGTCTACAGACGAATGACTTTTGTAAAAGTTGGATGGACGAAGAAGAGGAAGAGACTTAAGATCACTTCCTATGTTCGCGTCCGGCACTATCATACAGAAGGCATAAATACTTAGGTGTGTACGGTATGGACAGTCTTTCGGAACTCGCGTACTGTGGAGTGCGAGATATTTTACGCTACATAAGTAGCTCTGGATGGTTTCTGCGGGAGTAAAGAGGAGATAGGATCCTGTGGTATCATACAATGAGCCACTATTGGTCTAGGTGTGCGATAGCAGCCACTCTAACCTAACCTAACCTAACCCTATATTGTATAAAAATTACAATTAGTAATACATTTAATAACAATGCAAGCAGCGTTTGATAAATTTGATAGAAATATATATTCCTGGGATCGATGGATCCTACGCCTGGAAGAGGCATTTGAAGTGTTCGAAACAATAGAAGGGCACAAGTTGCATGTATTGTGCATTTTATCGGACAAGATCATATGCCTATCTTTGTATGCAATAAACTGGCTCCGGATTCGCCATATAAAAAATACGATGAAATTAGTAACGTGTTACGGAAATATCCCGGCTCCATTAGAAATTATGGAGAACTTCAAATTCCAATTGCGGAAACTGAAGGAAGGCCAATCTGTACAGGAGTATCGTGGCAGCGTTACGGAAGGCAATTTGTATTTGGCTTACAAAGTCAAGCTATTCAAAACCGTTGACGTTAAAAAAAGTAACCGAAGTCGCGTAAAGAAATGTAAACCAAATAGAATCGGGTGTCAAAGATCACAACAAAGTGGATGAGCTACTGTTAGCAAATATTGATCACTTTCAAAATGTGCATTGCCCAAAACTATTATTTTCAATTGTGGTGAACAGTAATTCAGTATAGAGTTTGAAATTGATACTGAATGTCCGGTTACAATTTGTAGTATGAGGCATAAAGAATTATGTTTTCAAAATTGCGAAGTTTTCGACACAGATTTAAAGTTAATTACATTCTGTAATACGAATATAAAGATTAAGGGTTACATTAAGGTAACAGTTACATATGGTGAAAGAAATTGGTTGCTTCCATTGTATATCGTTGACACTGCGATCGACCTGCTTAAAAGTAGATTGGAGTAGAATATTGAATGTAAACAGTATGTCGGAGACTTTAGAAGTTCAAGATAATAGATTAAAAGTTTTATTAGAGGTTATACCCCTCTATAGTTATGGAGGATACAATGTGAAAAATTACAGGAATGCAAGCAACATTAAATTTAAAAGCCGATGCTCAGCCCATTTTTTGCAAAACTCGTTCAATTTCATTTGCAATAAAGTCTAAAGTGGGAGACGAATTAAGGTTGACCATAGCGGATGGGCCACCTCATTGGTGTCCATTGTACGCTTGTATGCTGACAACACGATCAACAAACATTTGATCGTTGATGATCACCCTCTGCCTACGGTTGAGGAACTATTTGCACCACTAGCGGGAGGTGATAAATTTACCAAATTAGATTTGACAAAGGCCAATTTGCAACTTGAGGTCCATTCGGAGGACAGATATTTATTGATGGTTAATACCGATAAGGGGTTGTTTCAATCTACAAGGCTAATGTACGGAGTGGCATCAGCACCTATGCAGCGGTACCTGGAGATGTTATTACAAGACATCGAGGAAGTAGCAGTATTCTTTGATGACATTCGTATACCGACTTTATATACCCAATAAACAATTTGCTTAAAAAGAATGTCGATTGCAGGTGGGATGCTAGTTGGGAAAAAGCATTTATACAAGAAAAAAAAAGAAATACAATCGGACTCTTTCTTGATTCACTTTACAACCCAAAATTACCTCTGGTATTGGCTACTCACGCGAATAGTTATAGGGTTGGAGTAGTTTTGAGCCATATCTTGGAAGATGGATCAGAAAGGCCTATCCAATACGCATCACAAACGTTGTCAAGTACACAACAAAAGTAAACCCAAATAGACAAAGAAGCTTACGCTATAATATTTGGTATTCAGTTATAGGCCACTAATTCAAATCTTATCGCCATATAAGGGACTGCCAACATTTTCTACATTGCGAATGCAACATTATGAATTATTTTTACGCAAATATACATTCAGTATTAGATATCGCCGATACCAATTCAGTATCAATATATAAAATCTAGATATTGTTGAAATAAATTTGAGTGAGGCTTCGTTGAAAAATAAAACGATTAGTAATTTATTGTTAGGATTACGAACGGGTATGGAAGTAGAACCGAATGAGTTTTCGTCAGAAAGAAACTGTCTGTTGAGAGGATCTAGAGCCTATATACCCGGGTTGCTTCGGGGGGAAAGTAATGACCTAATTGCATTCTGACCATTTCGGCGTATCAAGAATGAAGCAGCTAACGCGAAACTACTGTTGGTGGGAAGGGAGGGTGATATTGAGGAAATAGTAAAGAATTGCGCAAAATGTCAATCACACAACCGAACCCACCTAAAGACGTTCCACTACTGGCAAACGCCAACAAATCTTTTTGACAGGGTCCTTGTGGATTTTGCGGGTACACATTCAGCAAGTGGCCTCCACATACTACAGAACATAACTACATATAAGAAAATTGAGATTTGTCGGAGAATTTTCGCCACGCATGGTATACCGTGCGTTTTAGTGAGCAACCACAGCTCTCAATTTACTTCGAAAGATTTTCAGGATTTCTTAAGGATGAATGAAATTATTCACAAAATGGGTGCTCCATATCACCCGGTGATAAATGGGCAAACGGAGCGGTATGTACGTACCATCAAAAAAAAGTTAAAAAATTGGATTGTCCAAGAGAGGACATAAAAAACAGCTGCAAAATATTTTACTGCCATAACGAAAGATGGTCCCCAAGTACCGGGAAATCGCTAGCCATGGGCATGTTCAATCGAGGTTGGATGTGTAGATTCCGTCCAAAAGTATACATGTAAAAATATGTATTCATGTGAAACAGGGAATTTAAGGAAGGTGATATAGGGTTTCCATTAGGGAATATTTACGATTACGAAAAAAATGAAATTTCGATACAATAATAGATCGGACAAATTCGGTATAGAGTGAAATTAGTAGACTAGTCGGCAATAACATCGTTGATTATAATCGCCTTGGATACACGCTTTGTCAAAGCAACAACACTACGAAACACGAATTTGTAGTTGGTTTTCTATTAAACAACCGATACCGTCAATTCGTGCTTATCATACCCTTCAATAATTGGATATATTTACGATAGAAGGATACCCCCAAACAAACAAAAAAGATGCTTTCTACGACCGTCTTGAAAGTATTCAGTACTAGCAAAATACATCGTCGCACCATCGTCCGCTACTCCTTACATCATATTTCAAACAATAACGGAATGTACCACGCTGCCAGAACCAATTATAACAATACTCTAATAGGAATTCTTGAAAACCACCCGCTGAAGAAAATCAGTGGAATATCATTAAAACTGCGGTAACGAAGCATCATCATCAACATTTCGCCAAACTTCACCGAGGACTAGAAATGACTGCAGCTTTGCAGACGTAAAAAATTAGAATGTCCCAATCAACGTGTGTTTAACATTGAAAAATTAAAAATAAATTCGGATCTTAAAGATAAATATCGCAACATAAAAGAGATATAGCTACAGACTTCCAACCTCGCAGCAGCACTATTCGCAACGAAAGTTACAAATGAAAAATTAGTAATTTACCCCAACAACGCCCTTCAAGGATGGCGGAATTAATTTACCATTCTTTTAAATCGACCAATACCACCATTTGCTGGCGAATAATTATCTCCCTTACACCAGTCTGGCTTCAATACTGAAATGACTCGTAATGTGATGTTTTTAAATTTAAAGCAACAAGCCTCCTGATGGAAATGGAATTGCATACGATATGCTAAAAAACGGCAGCGATTAAATGTCCCAACGGATGTACGAACTTGTATTAGCTATATGGTTTACTGAGGGAATCCCAGAAGAGGGCTCAGATTTGCCCACTACATAAAAAAGAAGATCGATTAAACGTCAGAATACGTATTCCGTTAGAACAGCACAGCTGGCTACAAGGCGCTGATTAGACCAATATGGGGTTACCTTTGATTGTGAGTCATGGATGCTAACAACGAGAGACATGCAGAAACTTACTGTAAAACTTCTAACGTAAAATATTATAATAATAAAATATATAATAGTATTCATGAAATCATCTATACTGAAGTTACTAGGACATGTTCTACAAACACAAAACCGGACATATAAGCCGGTGAAAAAGGATCTGCACATACTGCTCGGTCATCATGTCTAGCGTCTCGTTGTTGCAATGCAAGCCGCCATCTGTAGAAATGTCGTATTGGCGCCTAAAACTCAGCATGAGATGTAAGTATCGCCAGTAGTAAGTTAGTAAGTAAGATATCTTTATTAATGTTGAAGTGAAACAAAAATCAGCATTTCACTAACAATTAACGTATCAATAGCAAAAATTAACAAAACAGAAAATTAAAAATAAAATTCAATAACATGTAACGGGTGGGACAAAAGTCCCGCTACCATTTTGATTGCGCGCCATCTTGGTGGCGTTCAGCTCATTTTCGCTTTAACCAGTGTTGTGTAGACGCCCAAATTTTATAATGGATAAATATACGCCATAAGAACGAGCAGAAATAGTGACAATATTTATTGAAAATAATCGTTCCATTATTGCCACTCAGCGGAAATTTCGTCAAAAATATCCTAATCGTCCAGTGCCTCACAAAACCACAATTTATCGTTTACATGCGAATTGCTACCGAGAGATCATGATCAACGAGTTGAGTACAGTAATGCAATCCTAAGGCTGTCTGGTGAAATTGAAGATTTTTCGTCTAAATTGATAATGAGCGATGAAGCCCATTTTCTTCTCAGTGGCCACGTCAATAAACAGAACAGTCGGTTTTGGGGAACACACAATCCTCAATTAATTCATGAAACAACTGTATGGTGTGGTATTCATACTGGAAACATTATTGGTCCCTATTTTTTTGAAAATGACCGAGGTGTTGAAGTTACTGTTACTTCTGAACGGTACCAAGACATGATTTGAAATTTTCTTGTGCCTGAAATGGAACAGCAAGGACTAGAGGACATGTGGTTTGAGCAAGATGGGGCCACAGCACACACAGCCCGTTCAACAATTCAATTATTGAATGACGTTTTTCCACGAAGACTAATTTCGCGAAATGGCGATTTAGCATGGCCAGACAGATCTCCGGATTTAACAGCACCAGACTTTTTTATGTGAAAGTTTATGTGAATAAGGCCCAAACGATTCAACATCTTAAAGACAATATTCGTCACGAAATTGAAGAAATTCAGCCTGAGATGTTGCAGGATGTCCTGAAAAATGCCTTAAAAAGAGCTGAAAGTTGCATAGCGAATCGCGGTCACCATTTAGCCGATATAATTTTCCAATCATAACGAAAAAAAAATGAAAAGACCAAATAAACTTTTTATGAAAACCAAACTTACTTATCTTTTCTTTGAACAAAGTTATATGCAATCAAAATGGTAGCCGGACTTTTACCCCACCCGTTATTTCCGCATCGACTTGCATTTACTGCATCACAACGTCGATGTAAACTAGTGATTAGGTTTCTTAATGAATCTTGGTCCAGTTTGTTCCAATTACAGTAATTATTTAATGGAGATTGTCCAAAGAAACCGGTGGTGGTTGCAGGTTTTGCAGCTGTCTGCTAATAATATCCCATATATACTCACTAGCAATGGTATGGTTTGAAGTCTTACGTCGTGATGCATTGGTGAGAAATTATTACGGTATGCCGAAAAAAAAGATGTTCGGGATTAAAGTACCTCCTATTTGTCAAAGAACCATAAAGTACCGGTACGCGATTACTCCTCGCCTCTAGACAAATCTCTGTGCAAAATATTAAAGAACCACCATTAAACATCACTGTTTGGACGACACTGCACGTAATGCTCATTCGGTTTTCTTATAACCCTAACTGGGTTGATAGGTCGGACTCCAAAATTAAAAACACCCATCAATTTCCTCAGTATTCCCAGGCATTTGCATAAAGCCTGAGTTTATCTGAATTTATTAAACTGCAATCTTTCGACGCTATAACGGAGCATCTATTGTACTGCGAGACGAATTCAGTTAAACTCGGTGGATCTGTTTTTCTATAAAAACCAGAACTTTTAATTATATATGGTTAACTTAATTTATTAAATGCTGAAATCATTGGTTTGTCGGCACATACTCGGTGGTTTTGATGATCCATCCGATCGGATGATGATCCATCCGAAAGCCAGAATGTGACGAGAATAACAATCAAGAGTATCGAGTTCTACCCAAAACTAGTTTTAAGAAACCCAAAACTATTTTGTCATGAAGCGATCGTGAAAAGCACCTCAGTAAAAGCTCACAGTATATAACTACATAATACTTGAGTATGAGGAATGAGTTTGAAATTTTTTCGCGTTCCCTGCATTTCAGTGTTAATTTAGTACAATATTATTTAGAACAACAGTGTCTTGGCTGAACATTTAAAATTCGTATCTGCTAAAAATATTTTCTAAACAATTACATATATGTATCTAAAAACAAATAGCCCATCACTGAAGCCAATCTAATCATTGATATTTAAATAAAACACAAAAAAAAATAATAATACACAAAAATATGTAAACAAAAAAAGGCAATTTAAGACGCAAACCTTCCGGGCATTTCTAAAACAAATTATAGTTCTAAAAAATTATAGCAAACCCTTAACGATTTTTATTTTAACTTTTTGCTTTATTAACAAATAAATTAATTTATTTTACATAGTTTATTTGTAGATTGTAATTATTCAAGGAATGATAAAATCGTTTGAAGTAAAGCTCGGCATTTCTATGAGAAGTACGGTTAAAAATTGTAAGGTAGCAGTTCATAAAAGTTATGTAATTAATTGCTGTTTATTAAAAATGAAATGTATTTACAAAAACAAAATCAAAAATTATTTATTTTCTCATAGTCTTGGGAGCAACAAAAACTCTATTTTCTGGCCATGGAACTTCCATTAAAACAACCGTTTTTGTACAATATAAAACACACAAGCTAAAAAAAATGCAAATGTCAAAAATAGCAGTATTTTATCAGTACATTCACGCCGATCGTATTTCTTATTTAATTTCCTTGATTGTGATATTGTTCCGGCGGTATTTTGCAACTCATCCTTTGTATCCTTAACACTAACCGACGAAGAGACTAACGTGTCTAGTGTCGCTGCACTTTTTTGTGTCGTCTCCGATAAGTGTCGTGATATTGATAACATTTTATCGGTAACACTTTCATGTTGCGCAATTAAACTACTACGGTTTGATCGTGTACTACCACCACCAGCACCCCGTTGCCTCAGTTCAGGTTCATCACCCATCGAAAACAGTTCTTGTTTATCAGCCTTTTCGATTTCAAGCATTGTTGAAATGTTTGCCTTTCGAAATGCTTGTAGCGTACGGGAAAATTGTTGCCTATGTGTGTCTACTTCTTTTTCTAGTACCGGGTCTCCTTCATCTTTGGCCCAGTCATCTAATTTTTCTATAGATTTACGAAATGCGGATAATTTTGTGCGACCGGCTTCATTTAGACTTTCTAATTCGGATAGGGGTCCACGAAATGCTAAAATATCCTGAAATATACATAAAATCAAATCGAATTCCAAAATATTCCAAATTTCAGAAACAAAAACGCATAAATAGCAACAAAAACTACCGCATCAACAAAATTTACAAAAAAAAAAAAAATTGCTCAATGTATACTATAAAATTTTGACAGCTCATCCATTAGTGTACAAAAATTAGCATTTAGAACAGTTCGGAAAAAAATCGACTGTCAAATAAAATAAATTAATAAAAACAAAATTTTATTTACCTGTATTATTGCCTTAACATGTAAATTATGATCGATTATATCTTGTCGCAATGAAGATAGTGTATATTTACGTGTATCCATATTAGTTGTTTTATTTACGATTTTATATTGTCGTACAAAATTTATTTTGTAGTTAAAACAATAACATTCCGTGTTTTATCGTGATACACCATAATTTTTTCTGTTCTACATCAAACTGTTATATGCTTATTGTGCTGGATTCAAATAAGAGACATCTTTGGTGCGGGATTTTAAACGTTTTCTTTTGATTTATTGAATTTTTTAAACGATAACATTTTGTATTCCATTTCGTATTTTTTTTTTATTAATCTCCTTTTAAACGATAACATTTTTCGAATAAAATAATCAGTTCAGTCGTCGAAAGCTAAAGCAAAGACGTATATTTTAACAATAATTCATTTAGTACAATTTAACAGTGAATACATTTTTTTGAAATGAGTGAAACGTGCAAATTCGTTGGTGGTGCATGCGGGTAAGTTTGTTTTTAATTATATTGCCTAATAAAAATTAGTGTTTTTTTATGAGCAGTTTTATCTAAACTTTGATACGATCATATAATTCAATAAATACGATTAAATGTCATAAATATATGAAAGGTATGTAATTGGATTTTAATTCTAAGGCGCATATTTCAATATCAAATTTAGGTGTTATCATTTTATTCCAAAGATATTTTTTCAGAAATAATGCATATTGATATTAAATTCATATATAAATGCAATAATATTATCTATCTTATAGATTACCTATCTTATAGCTATACTCAATAAGACGTGCTTCTGTAAAAAAGTACCTAAATATAGCCGGTCAATTAAATGTGTATATGTTGTGCTTAGCTTGAAGCATACACATACGTAATATAATTAGATTTTCATAGGTTGATGTACATATTATATTTGATTGCCTATATACTGATTTTCGGGAAATCCCCTTCATAGATTTAATAATTCGTACTGCACTACTCTCTAGATAACAGCTCTCAAGATTGTGCAATAAATGTTTATTGATAGTTCGTCGTGCCTACATATGAAATAATTTTGACGTTTCTATTAAATATTGGTATACACTGTCAATGTCAATCTTTAGTTATTCAATTAATAATTTTTTTGTATCTATAAACGGAAGCAGTTAATGAACTTCATATTTTACTAGCTCTCATTAAACGACTCACCTTAATCGCTTTGGCTAAATCGTTGATTTATTGAACAAAGATTAGGTTCAACTTTAAAAACGCTATGTATTGTTTAGTATCCTGCTGATCCTCACTTGTGCGAATATTTCAAGTTTGTAACCTAGGACTCCGGCTAACTAGCTAGAAGCCTCAAATTTGTACCCAACTATCGGTTTGTTGCATTTTGCTATTTTCAGCTCCCCCTTTTTGTGTACATATTATTATTACCTATTAAATAATATTAACCAAAAACGTTTAAATTAAATGACTTGTTTCGCGACTAAAAGCAAGAAATAGTTAGATCTTACCTTCGATTTCATTGCCTTGTTTTTGACATATTTTAGATTCTCGGATTTTTGTGTTTCCTTCCACTAATACTTCCACATGGAAATTAAACCAAACATGTAAACTGAATCAATAAATTTATAATAATTACGATGCAATATTTACCGTTTGTAGTATGTGAAACTCTACAAAAAAACAGAAGAAATTAGGAAACCCGCATTTTTCCAGAATTCTTACATTCGCAAAATAGTTTTGCAATAATGTTAATTAAACCAATAATTACCATATTACTCGTATATGCATTATTCAACATTTTTTTTGTAAATTTTACTTTTTTGCATGAGTTATATGTATGTACGTGAGAAAAAATTTGAGATAGATAAAACTGTCAAGCCCAACGGCTCCCTATTACAAAAAAAAACATCAGGGCCAAGCCTTTGAGCCAGGTGAATTAAATTGTGTGCGTTAAAGCCGCAGCCACACGAATGAAAATATCGACCAACGTTGGTGTATTTTATGTTTGGCAAATATTGGTAAAATATAACAATTGACAAACTGTACTGTCTACACGATTTGTAGTATTTGATTTTACCTTTGATCTTTTTTGAAAAACCGCCTATTTGGCGAATGTGCGCCAATGTTGGGCAAATGTAACCTTGAATTGAATTTGCCATTTGTTTTGTGGCTACACGATTTGTTATTTGGACAAATACGCCAATGTTGGTATGTATTTGCATTCGCGTGGCTGCGGCTTAAGCCCCATTTTCATTTACATATTCGGACGAAAGGTGAATAATGCAAATCATTCTGTTCGCAAACGACTCCTTACGGTTATCATTGAATTTTCATTTATTTATTTGTCTTAAACTTATATCACTAATCATAAAAGTGTAAATGACTACTAGTGGATTTAATGTCCTTTAAAAGTTCGTCATTCATATACTTATACACTCCCGAGCATTTGATTATAACCACTTTAAATGTTGCCCGAATTCTTTATGTGGTTGTTGTATTATTATAATTTTTTTTTAATGTCCTTTTCTCTTGTTGTATACTAGCTGATGAGGAGATGTTAAAATAAAACAAAGGAACGCGGTTAATTCAAATTTTATATTTTGCGAATATTTAAACATGAGCACTTGATTATAACCATTAATTGGTTTATAGATTGTAGACGATTGATTTTAATTTTTTTTTATTGTTAATAATGTGTAGATCCCCCATTCTTGAGTACAACTTCAAAAACTCTATCTGATAAGGAATTAAACAGGCTCTGTACATAATTTAATGGTATTTGCTCGAAAGCATCTTCAATTGCAGCAATCAGCCCATCCCTATTTTGAAATTGCCTTCGTTCTGCATACATTTTGCGCGATAACTATCCCCACAAATTCTCGATTATGTTGAGATCGGGAGATACAGCTGGCCAGTCCAGAACTTCCACGTTATTGTGTGCAAACCATTGTTTAACACGTCCTGCTGTACGAATGGGCGCGTTATCTTGTTGAAAAATCCATCGTTGGCCATTGACCATTTCTTGGAAATTAATTTTCTGTATTTCTAAAAGTTCAATGTAATTCGCTGAATTACATTGAATGTGATTCAACATTCCCTACCTTCCAAAACAACCAAATCGATGGCGCCATGAAATGAAATTGCAGCCCATACCATGACGGTACCAACAGCGGAGCGGTATGACGACAAGACAGAAACTGCTCAGATTTCCTCATCATGGAAGTAATACTGAAACCCATCAGGTCCATCCAAATTAAATTTCTTTTCATCAGAAAATATCACCTGATGCCATTCTTCCTTCCAATTAAAATGTGTCCGGCAGTACTCTAATCTAGCATCTTTATGACGCTGAAGTAATTGTGGTCTTTTCATAAGTTTTTTTCGTTTAAGATGCATACACTGTTTAATTACTCTACGTACTGTCCAGATACTAGCTGAAGTTCCAACTTTATCTTTTATTTTGCGAGCGGTGGCAGCAGAATTCGACGCAGCGCGTAAAATTAACCTACGCTACTTTCTGTTGTTGCTCTTGATGTGCGCCCTTTACGGTTTTTATCATAATTTTCTTGATTATTTAGATAATTATTGAATGTCACATGATTTCGACCAATTTTAATCGCTATTTGTCGATTAGAATAATTTTCTTGCTTAAATGCAACAATTTTACCAATTTCTTCCTTTGTCAACGTTTTACCTCGAGCCATTGTTATAAAAATGGAAATTTTTTATTAATAATGACGGGAAATAAATCGCAGCAATAGAAAAAAAACAATTGAAATAATTTTCAAGCATTTCAGTCTTTCAAAGTTTAAAAACAATTAATGGTTATAATCAAGTGCTCATGTTTAAATATTGGCAAAATATAAAATTTGAATTGACCGTGTTCCTTTGATTTATTTTAACTTCTCTCTCATCAGCTAGTACACAACAAGAGAAAAGATATTAAAAAAAAATTATAGCAAAACAACAACCACATGAAGAATTAGGGCAAAATTTAAAGTGGTTATAATCAAATGCTCGAGAGTGTATGTATAAAACCTATACAGCATATAGTGTCATAGTGACTAAAACTATTAGGTTGTAGGAAAAGTTCGTAGAAAAAAAAATTCCATAACTTTTTATTAATTTTTTTAAAATTTAATTTAAACTTTAATTTTCAATATAATCACCATCAGTACGTATTACAGTGCTCCACCTGTTAGGGAGGTCGTTGATACTTTTAGCCCAATAGCTTGGAGGTTTAGTATTAAAAAAAATGTGGTCAGTTCTAATTTTAAACTATCGAAATTTAAATATTTGTTTACTTATATAAAACTTTAAATCCTTAAACACGTGGTAGTCTGAAGGTGCTAAGTCTAAAGAATAAGGAGGGTGTGGTACGATTTCCCAAACAAGTTCCTGTAATTTTTATTGAGTTATCTTGGCAACGTGTGATCGAGCATTGTCCTGAAGGAGATGAACTGTGGCTCGTCTACGCCTCTTTTCTTTAATAGATTCAGCTAATTTTTGTAGTTGATCTATGTAAGTAGAAGCATCAATGGTCCTTCTTTGTGGTAGTAACTCCATTAATAGCAGTCCTTTGGAATCCCAAAAGATCGACAGTAATATTTTCGATGGATGGGGATCTGTTTTAGGCTGAATTGGCGGCTCTTCTCCGTAAGGCAGCCAAACTGCACGGCATATATCGTTATCGTATAAAACCCAAGATTCATATCCAGTTACCAAATCTTCCAGAAACTCTTTTCTCTCTTAGGCCTTAGAAGAAGCGATTGGCAAATAGACAAGCAGCTCATGCGATTAGCCTCGGTCAGTCGGTTTTGACTTTTTATTTTCCGATATTCTAATTGATTAAGATGATCGGCAACGGTAGTAAAATACCAGCCAAGGATCTTTGCTAAATCACGTACATTAGCCTCCGGATTTTCTTTAACAATGCGCTCGAGCTCGTCATTATTTGTACTGGAAGGTCGTCCAGTACTAGGCTCGTCATCAAATGTAATATCTCCAGACTTAAATAAAGCAAAAAATTGTGCACTGTGGAAACGTGAACACTCGACTCCCGAAATGTGCTGTTGATATTTGTTGTGGCTGTACTCGCGTTAGAGCCGCGCAGCCATTCGTAATAAAAAATTACTCGCAAATCACGTTTCGTTAATTTCTCCATAACTGCCCTAAAAGGGCTGGTATGAAAGAGCTAAGAACGTTCTAGAATATTCCTGTATATTTTCGATTTTCAAGAACATTCTAGAAAAGTAAATTTGGTTAAAATTTTTTTTCGACGAACTTTTCCTACAACCTAATACATTACGCATAATAAACAATAAAATTCAAATACATAACAATATAATTAAATTTAATTAATTAATAATGAGTGGTATTATAAATCACAAATAATCTTTAACTGATGATAGCAGATGAGATTTTACCATTCGTTTAAACAAAAAAATATGTACAGTAATACAGGGTTATCCAATTCGAGGTTGATAAAGTAGAAATCTGTATACCGACATCTGTCAAAGATAAACGTCAAGTACGCTGTCATTTATTTAGTTGACATTCTGCCATTTAAGAATATGGAGCATTTAACAATCGACCAACGCGTTAAAATTATTAAATCTGCTGATGCTGATTTTTCGAACAAAATTTTCTTCAGTGATGAAGCTCATTTTTCGCTTGGTGGATACGTTAATAAGCAAAACTGTAGAATTTGGGGCTCAGAAAATCCACAATTGATTGTAGAGAAGCCATTACACCCGGAAAAAGTCACTGTTTGGTGCGCATTGTGGTCTGGTGGTGTGATTGGGCCGTATTTTTTTGAGAACAACCATGGACGAACCGTTACCGTCAATTCTGAGCGCTATGGCCGCATGTTAACCGATTATTTTTTTACGAAAATCGAAGATTATGATCTTGACGATATGTGGTTCCAGCAGGATGGAGCAACCAGTCACGTAACACGAGCAAATCGAGATCTTTTGCAAGAGAAATTTCCTGGACGTTTGATTTCGCGATTGGCTGATGTCAATTGGCCTCCAAGATCCTGTGATTTAACGCCTTTGGATTTCTTTTTGTGGGGCTACGCGAAAGATCGTGTTTACGCAAACAATCCTCAAACTCTTGACCAATTGAAAACTAATATTCGTAAGGTAATGGCCGAGATACCGCCCGAAATGTGCCGAAAAGTCATTGAAAATTACCTCAAAAGAATCAAGGCCTGTAAGAAGTCCCGTGGAGGACATTTGAATGATATCTTGTTTAACTAAAAATGGCAAAGATCAATCTGTAAAATGAAATAAAAATTACAATACATTCCGAATATTTTGTGTGTTTTTTTTAAGTTTACTTTATCAAGCTTGAATTGGATAACCCTTTATATTCAGATAATTTAATATAAATATATGGCCCAATAAATTTTCTGCCAAATTCCGTATAATTTGAGGGTACTTCAACTGACTAGAACCGCTGGTTGAATAGCCATGACCAAGAAATTCGAATTGTATAGTCGTCGTTTAATTCATTGTCAAATCGTTGTAGGGTACACAACGTAAATTAAAATCTAACAAAATAATATAGAAAAATATGGTTTCCAATACCAGTTTAGTTGCTCATAAAAAGAAATAAAAATTTGGTGTAGTTTATTGAACTAAGTTCCTAAATAATCATAATGGATTAAATAATTAAAATTATGTATTTCAGTCTTAAGTTCATAATTTCTACATATTTATTAAAACAGAAAATAAAAAGTATTAAAATCTGACAATTCTGTTATATCATATAGTGAATATCTGTAGTTATCAATAATAAAAATTATATAAAACCCTGTTGTATAAGTGTATTTGCATCGAATATAGTGGTAAATTTTAACATCTTCTAAGAAATTTTAGATGTACACTGCGAAGATTTAATAATCGATTTTAATTTTTTGAAAACTACTAGCGCTATCTATTATCTACCATTTAAACATGTTTACCACTCCTATTTTGATTAAAAAAATCAAATATTCGAGTCGAAAGAAATTCATATAAAAATAGAGTTACAATACGCGCTCGGTTCTTGCAACATTTGATAAATGCATATTTTATCATATATGGTATGCATGAAATGCAAATCATATATGATGAAATGCTTTGCCGCCCCGTGGCAAAGTGGTCAGCATGACTGCGCCAGCAACCGGAGGTCCCGGTTTCGATTCCCGGTGGTGACAAGGAAAAATTTCACGGCTGATTTAGGATCAATGAATTAATCAATCATTATCCGAAATGAAAGTATGATTATGAAACCTCATTTGAGGCGGCCAAATCCCTTGATGGGATGTATAGTGCCAGAGAGAGAGAGATATGCATGAAAAACATCGATTTTCCCGGAAAATATTTATTTTTCTTGACGTTCAACTTCAGTTTCTCCTTCATGATTACTCCTTCAAGATTACTCCTTCAAGATTAATTTATGGGGTATTATGGAATATGTCGTATGACGATGAATTTTTGATTTTTGGCAAGATAAACAAGACTTTGCCCAAAGGGTAACATCTTGATTCATCTTGGGCCAAAAATATTTTGCTGACACGAGCTTGCGTGTAGCTCGAACACTTGGATGTGAAACATTGTGGAGAGTGTCGAAGATGGTTCGACGTAATGTCTCCGGAATGTACGGACGATTACGGCCTGTAGATGATGTTTCACAGTAAACTGTTAAGTGGTTAAGTGGCAATCCTTCCAATTTCCACTTAGCTGTACGACGAGTGGAAGAACTTGAGAGTATGTCTGTAAGCTCTGTATCACGAGCTTGTTGCTCCGCGATAGTAAGGATTGTGTAAGGCTTTTTAGCCGAGGCAAGTTCGTCATCACTTGTCCTAGATAAGGTATCAGCGACGACGTTATCTTTGCCGTGAATGTGCTGTATGTCAGTTGTGAACTGTGCGATGTAATCTAAGTGGCGTGTTTGCCTTGAATTACGTTTCGTTTTAGAGGAGATTGCTCTAGCAAGTGGTTTTTGGTCGGTGTAAAGGGTTAATTCACGACCTTCCACAAAGTAACGGAAATGCTTGATTGCTTGATGAATTGCAAGTAACTCACGATCGAATGCAGCATATTTCCTTTCCGCATCTGTGAGTTTCTTGGAGAAAAACCCAAGAGGTTCTCAGGTCTTGCCGTTAAGTTGCTGCAAGACCGCACCTGTTGCTGTACCAGACGCGTCCGTAGTAATGCTATATTTTGCATTAGCTAACGGATGCACTAGTAGTGTTATGTCCTGAAACTTATTCTTGAGCTGAAAGAATGCCGCTTTACATTCTTCAGTCCAAGAACAATGCTGAGGGGTTTTAGGTTTTTTAAGGAGCTCTGTCAAATGCGTGTGGATTGGGGCAAGTGTCTCCGCTAGCTTTGGAATAAATCGATGGTACTAGTTAATCATGCCGATAAATTATTGAATTTGCTTGATTGTTTGCGGTGCTGGGAAATCGCTAATGATATTAATACAGTCTTGAGACGGCAGAATGCCATTAGCGGTAATCTTATGACTGAGGAAGTCAAGACTACTGGTTCCGAAAACACATTTTGCGATGTTAAAATTGATGTCAAAATTTGAAAACTTTTGAAAAAGTTGTTCCAAATGCTCAAAGTGCTGTTTTTCGTCTTGTGACGCGACGAGAATGTTGTATATGTACACAAAGACGATCGTTTACTATCTCGTTGATAAAACGCTGGAATGTTTGTGCAGCGTTGCGAACTCCAAATGGCATTCGAGTGAATTCGAATAAACCAAATGGAGTAGTAATTGCTGTTTTGTAAATGTCATCGGGAGCAACTGAAATGAGATGATATGCTCTGACGAGATCGATTTTACTTCCATGTAGTTGCATGGAAAAGTTTTGAATGTGGGGAATGGGATAGCGGTCAGGAATTGTTACCGACTTGAGCCGTCTATAGTCCACACATGGTCTCCAATCGTTGTTCTTCTTCTTTACCATGTGTAGCGGACATGATACAGAAAAAGAGGGCTTGCAGATTCCTAGGTTTACCATGTGTTGGAATTCTAGGAAAGCTGATTTATGCAGAATTGAGTCGAGTCGACGAGGTCGAGAAAAGTGTCCGTTCGTCACAATGTGATAAACGATGTTATGTCTTACCGGTAAATTGTAATTCGGTGGAACTGTTAAAGAAGGATACTTCTTTAAGAGAGCTCCGTAACCGTTGCTGATTATAAAATTAAGTGGAGTAGGTGTGTCAGTATTAGAATTAGTATGTGCAATTCCGCCATGTGGAGCTTTGAATCCACATGGTTTAGAGCATTTCGTTGCTCTAGGCCAAACCTGTTGTGATACCAACACAAGTTTTGTGATTGTCAGTATGATGTATTTGCTTGTTGCGTTGTTGCTGCTTGCGGCTGGTAGTAGTTAGTGCTTTGATTGCTTGTTGTCGGGCGATAATGTTGTTGTCTACCTGGAGAAAATGTTTTTCTTCTAGGAGACTTGCTGTGTGTATTTTGCGTGTTATGAAATTGTGTACTATGTTCCAGTTGGTCCAGCCAGTCGATTACTTTACTAAGAGTCTGTTCCAAATTTGTGTTATTGGAACAATAATTGTCTATTGGTTGCTGAAAAGAATTTTGCTGTAATGCATTTACACGATTTTGTTTACTGCAAACTAATTCGTGTAATTTATCTGCTATGCAAGCAAGAGCTTCCTCTTGCTTATCTTGCTGTGGAACTAGTGCTGCTTGTATGAAATCAGGTAATTGCCTGATCCATACCTGTTTAATGATTTTGGGCGAAAATTGCCGGTCTGCCAGTGATTGAATTTGATGCAGGAAATCGGAAGGACGATGGTCACCAATCTCCACTTTGCTGAGGATAGTTTCCAATTTACGCTCCTCAAATATGACGTATATTAGGACTCGTTCCCCAAAAATGCTGGTAGTTTGGTGTTGTTGCTGCTACTTGTCCTTGCGCCGTAGTCTTGCTTGAATGTTGAGGTTGCTGCGTGGTGCCGCTGGAACCGGGTTCAAACTCGTTGTCCGACATATTTTGCTTTTATTTATTGTCTTATACGAGGACACAAATATTATTGTATTTGCAAATGCTCAAACGCTTTAAAAATGACAAAACGCAAATATGAAACGCCTGAAAAAATAATTCACAGCGCGTTTTTGACTGGTGCAGACTGGCCGCTGTTGGGGGAAATTTATATGTACTAATAATTACATATGATACGGGGAAAACTGAAATGCAACGCTGCCTTTTTATATTGCGGCCCTAAACAAACTAATTTAGCTTTTTATTTAATAAAAATGGTAAAAACTTACGATTTAAATGTCCTGATTCCTAAAAAAGAACGTCGGGGTCACCAATATGAGGTATTATGGCAGATGTCGTGCTTGGCAATTTGATGAACAATCCACTTATAACCCCCAATAGTTTGGGTATAATTAAAAACAATAATTCAATTTATTACTATATTATTGTTTATTAGTTCCATTATATACAACACACGTTTACTTCGGAGAAATTCTGGATCCGTGTCCGTTGCTGTGTGTTTCTTAGTTCTGCGGTTTAGATGTTACTTGTTGAAGTTTTATTTTCGTTCCGATGTAAAGAAAAAAAAACAATTATTTATTTTGAAAATATTGTTTCAAGCGAATTGCTGTGATCTGCGTGTTACTGGCAATTCGTTTGTGGAACGCATTGCAAGGTATTTTCCTAAAAGAAGAAAATACTCTACAATGCTATGCGCGGTGTTACTGAGTTTGCACGAACTGACCGTTGCAAATTCAAAAATAATTTTAATTTTCGAAAAATTCAGGCCATGCAACAAAGGGTTAAAATCATTTCCACCACTGTATAAAAGTATTATCTTTTACTAAAGATATTTATGACAGTGTACGTAAAAAATATCCCTTTTACTGCCAGACGAAATTATTTTTTGGCTTCAATGTGAGTGTAAAAAATGACAGGTCTTAATGTCTTCCGGATTTTAACGGATCATAGTTAAATCGGAATTATTTTTGAAAAAAACATTATATTTTGATAACATATAAATTATTTTATTATTATTATAGTTATAGCGTTATTTTTGGACGAAAACTATTTAAATGGAATGCACAAATACCAAACTACATACAAAAATAAATTTTTGACCTGATTCGTCACCCACACAATTGTGGAAAAAAGATATGGTTTGCATGAAAAACATCGATTTTCCCGGCAAATATTTATTTTTCTTGACGTTCAACTTCAAGTTCTCCTTCAAGATTACAAAACAAATTCAAAAATAATTTTAATTTTCGCAAAAAACAAAAAATGGGTCATGATGCATCAAAGGGTTAAGATCATTTCCACCACTGTATAAAAGAATTATCTTTTCCTAAAGATATTCTTGACAGTGTACGTACAAAATAAAGCACGAACAATGTTAGATTTTTGTTATGAATTAATTTTGATTATGATTATAAACACAATCTTATAGTAAAATATATTTGTGTAAGTAGAGCTTGTATGTACTCGTAGGTACAATACATTTTCATTCAGTTGTGTGTGATTGTGTAGTTTTATTCATAAGCACATACAGACACTATATGTTAGTATAAGCAGCACAATTCAAAATATGTAAAACACTATTCCAAAATATACACGTAAATGTAAACATTTCATTTCTATTCTTACAATTTTGTGCAAAACAAAAAAGAAACGTAAACTCGATGATTTTGAACATGGTTATTTAATTCAGTTGCTTATCGAGCCGCAGTAGTTTAAGACGTCGTGAATTAAAATTTACGGAAATTAATTATAAAAACAAACTTATAGTTGGTTCATGTGTAACTAATAAAATTTTTTTGCAGAGTGTGCATTTTAATTTATTTAATTTAATAATTATTAGTGCGCGCGCGTTAGTTAAGTTTGTTCTGTTTTAGTTCTAGTATATTATTATTTATTTTAGAAAGTTTGTGTTTTAAAAATTATAATTGTACAAAAAAAATTAATTTAAAAAAATGCCAAAATTTGTTGGAGGTGTTGAAGGGTAAGAAATTCTCTTATGTGCGGTGCGGATTTGCAAAAAAAAAAACAGTTTGATGTTTTCTTGCTTGCAATGGCATTTAAACATTTTTGTGTTAAGTGTTATAAATATTTGCATACCAAATATATTTTTTGTGTAATGTTTTTACTGTTGACAGGGTATATTTGTACATTATATTTTAATTCTTCATTGAATTTTTCTTCGCATATTATTAATGTGCTACATATAATTTGTTTATGTTAAGTATATTTTAATTAGAAAATAAATAAAAGTTAACTCTTTTATAATGATTTTTCTAGTTTTATCAATTATGAGAAGAAATTATTTGGACGGTATCTTAGAGGTACTAAACACCTTATTTCATTCCATTAAGCGTTATATCAATGTACGTCGGTACAGTGTTTTGAATCTGAAGCACACTTTGTATCAATAAAATGTGTTTACATCCAATTTCAAATGAAAATCTTTCGATCGATTGTTTATAAAGGGAGTTCAATCTGTTAGTTTTTTTTAACCTGGAAAAACATATTTTGGCAACCCGAAAATTGTTTGACAAGTGAAAAGTCAAAACGATGCAAATTTAGTCTTGTGTCAGTTTACAACATAACTATACGTTTTGGTTTTCCGAACTTAATACGAAAATTGTCGTTCTGTAAAAAAAAATGTTTCGTAAATTACGTGATGATTTTGGTCAACATGGACGTCCTACTGTGAATAGTGAGCGCTATCGTTGCATGTTTACTGAATTTTTGTGCCACATGCCATACAAATGGCGAAACACTCGACTTATTGGCAACCAAGTTCGATGATCGCATAATTTCAAGAACTTCTAATGTCAATTGGTCACTAGGATCATGCGATTTGACCGTTAGATTATCGTCTTTGGAGTTTTTTGAAAAGGAAAGTCTATAACAATGATCCAAATATTCTTAAGAACATCATTCGAACCGTGGTGGTCACAAGAACGATGTTGTACCCAACTTCCATTTTCAATGAAAAATTTTGAATTTCCAACATGCATTATGTGTTTGTTTTGTTATATTTATAAAAAAACAACAGATGGAACACCCTTTATATGTTTTTCTTTTTTACTATCGTTTTAGATTTATTATCATATTATTATTATTTTCTTAAGACAATCTGTTAAAATAGACAGTTACTCGTTTATCTAATTAAACTTAGTTTGTATTATTCGTTAGTAAGTGTCGTTTGAATTTGTTAAAGTTTTTTACACTTTATACTTGCACTTAACTCACGATTATAGACACAGTTTAGTATAATTTTTCGTTTATTTGAATATTTAAATATTTTTTTTTTAGATATTTATACGTTTAAGCTGGTTTATTATAGTTTGTCTGTTAAATGCTGTATCATTGGGAAATTAAATGTCATTACCATTGTTTATCGTTTTTGGATATTTAAATCGTCTTAGATTATAAGTCATGGTTATTTAAGCTTTTTGTATTTGCGAGAGTCAAACATATCGATAAAGTAACTTAAGCGTAAAATTGGAAGGCTTTTCAGGTTAAGAGAATATATATGTATGTTAAATTTTTATTTTGGGTTTTAAAATTACAGTAAAACAATGTGTTGCTGCGGGTCGATTATGATTACGAGAACATCTTACAACTTTTGAATCCAACTGATTTTGACAAATTTTCTAAGAAAACCAGAAACCTTTTTTGACATCATTAGTCGTTAGTTGAAACTCGTAATGAAACTACGATAATCAGCCCCCCAGCATTCTACCACTTAAATTCAACTGTATCTTTTTTTGCTTCTGTTCTAGTTAAATTATTCTTAACCTAAAAAATGTTTTTTCAATATCCGCACTTCTAGAAGCAAATTATTTTGATCTTTTACAGATAGCTTAAATTGTACGTATAAGCTTAATCTGTTGTAAGATCACATTAGTGAACATTTAAGGTTGTTTTTTAAATCACATTGAAAATTTAGATAAACGCACTTGTGAGAATACAAAACATAATCCGAAAAATTAAGAAAAAAATCGTTTATTAATCTGTTTAAAATTTGGCGTGACCCTCACCGTTTTGACTACGTTCAAAATTCGATTTCCTAACTTTCGGACCAATTTTGGCCCAACATTCGCGGCTGGCATTATTTTAATTCAATTACTGAATCATATTGTCGTCCAATTTCCATTCACTTTTCCAGTCAGGACCCCCAAAGATTTTCGATGGGATTGTTCTATGTTTGGTCTCCATTGAAACATGAATCGAAGCATTGTCTTGTTGAAAAGTATAATTTTCATCTGCAATATTGTTGAATTTACTCGGATGAATTCAGATAAAAAACCAGTCAAAAACTCCACTTAAAAGAAAAAAACGCGTCTTCTTGTTTGTTAGCCAGTACACTCACTGAACTATATTTTATTTGACATTTCATTATTTTATACAGTTTGACAGCTGATCGAAATATACTCAACACTCCCACTTTTTGATATAGTTGCCTATTTTACGTTACAATATTTTTGTTTTATTATTTTTTTTTGAGTCTTTCAACCTTTTTTATTGCAATCATATTGCAAATATTCTCGAAGCGATCTTTGTTCAATCCTTTGGTAAAGATGTCTGCCAATTGCTCGTCCGTTGGCACATAATTGAGATCAAACAACCCCTTTTGATAGCTTTCACGTATGAAATGATATCTCACGTCAATATGTTTGGTCCTTTTGTGAAACTGGATTTTTCACCAACCGTATGGCGCTTTGGTTGTTCATGTTAAGCACTGGCCTATCTCTCATGCCCACCAGTTCAGTAATTAACCCGTAAAGCTAGATCAGTTCTTTCACAGCCGTTGCTGCCGCCATGTACTCTGATTCCGTTGTTGATAATGCAACAGACTTTTGTATTGTTGATTCCCAGCTTATCGGCCCACCATTCAACATAAAGATAACTCCAGAAGTTGATCGTGTTGTTGCAGTGTTTCCTGCATAATCTGCGTCACTGTAACCAACCAAATCACACTGTCCGCACCTCCTTCAAAATAGATTCCATAATCAGCTGTTCCCTTTATATACTTGAAAATTCTTTTCACTGCATTTACATGTGCATTCGTCGGCTTTTTAAGATTACGGCTTGCAACTCCCACTGCATATTGTATGTCAGGTCTCCTTGCAACGCATAGATATATTAAGCTTCCAATCCAACAGCCTTCCTGTATTTAAAATCTTTATTTAGTTCAGAGTTTTCGAACTTACTTGCTGTTTGGTTTATATCGACTGGAGTCGATACGCTTTTGCATTCTTCCATGCCAAATTTAACCAAGATTTTTCGTGTATATACCGCTTGACTTAAATAAATGTCACCATTTACCATTTTGCTTATTTCCATTCCAAGGAATGTATTCACGTCAAGCGTTATTATATCGAATCTTGCTTTTAGATGTGCAATCATCCGAATGATATCGTCTTCATCATTTGCCACAATCAATCCGTCGTCTACATAGATTGCCAAGAAAATTTTCTTGTCGTTCTGCTTTCGTGTGAACAGGCATGGATCAGCCTTTGATGCGCTGAAACCAAATTTTTCAATAAATGCCGTGAAACATTTATTCCAGCATCTCGATGCCTGTTTCAAGCCGTACAAACTTTTCACAAGCTGGCACACCCTTCCACTTCCATCGTCGTACACAACTGGCTGATTCATGTATACTTTCTCACTCAGCTCACCAAATAAAAATGCCGTATTCACATCGAATTGACAAAGTTTCATCTTATCCGCCGCTGCAAGTTATAATATAGCACGACTTGAAGTGTATCTTACTACTGCACTGAACGTCTCTTGGTAGTCAATTCCATATTCCTGAGTGAACCCTCTAACAACCAGCCTGGCCTTGTAACACGCTTTCATTTTTGATTAACGAGTCGTGCTCTTCGTCCATCGCCGCACTCCAGTTGTCTTTTTCTTTCGATCCAACTGCTTCATTGTAAGTCAATGGTTCACTTTCCATTGACAGCATTGCCGATGCCATTTCCGCTATGTTGCAATTTTTCTCCACGCAGCAGTCACAATTTCGTTTCTTCGTTTTTTCCCGATCACGTAAGCGTTCAGCGACGAGGTTCCCCTGATTTAGCGAACACCATCCACTCTTGATCTTTGACGATGATGCGTTGTTTTCATCCACTGCATCCTCGAAATTACTGACTTCTTCGACGTCATCTTCATCGCATTTGTCTTTGTTGATTTTGTGTCCTTTTCCACTATCTACTTTCGCCTCGTGTTTGATCGGAAATTCAACATTGTCTGCCTCTACAAATTTTACATCTCTAGCCAATTCAATTTTCTTTGACTCAGGATTCCAAATGCGATAGCCCTTAATGTTTTCATCATATCCAACAAAAATGTATTTTTTTGCCTTTGGATAAAGTTTTTGTCTTTGTTGCTTCGGAATGTGTGCATACACTTCCGAACCAAAGACCTCCCAATGATTAAAAACGGTTGGCTTGCTGTACCACAATTCAAATGGTATGTTTCCAGTAATACTGCTCGTGCCCATTCTGTTTAATACAAAAACCACCGTGTTAACCGCCTCCGCCCAGAATTTTTTATCCATCTGCTTCGCATGCATCATCGATCGTACAGCCTCAACCACCGTTCTATTTTCTCTCTCTGCTGATCTATTTTGTTCCGGCGTGTATAGTACCGTCCACTGATGCTTGATACCATTTGCTTCAAAAACAACTCTTTACATCAGAGTTTACAAATTCGGTGATGTTGTCAGTTCTGATGATCTTCAAACTCTGACCATGTTGCTTCTCCGCAGACTTCACAAAGTTTTTTATTTTCTCAAAAACTTGTGACTTATTTTTCATACAATAAATAAATCGGAAATGTGAGTAATTGTCCTTAATTAAAAGAAAATACCTGGAGCCACTGAGTGATTCTGTTTGGAAAGGTACACACACATCCGCGTGAACAATTTAGCCACATTTGTTCGATTTCGTCTGACTGCTTTTGAAGCTCTCACGATGCTGCTCTCCATCAGACATCCGTCACAGAGAAATTGTTCGTCGATGTATTCAATGTCGTTTTTCTTTAGAAACTTTCGCAGATAGTTCACGTTCTGATGTCCCAATCTTTCATGCCAGCTTCTTAATCCATTCTGCTTTATCGCCACATTTGCCATGCCGTCTGTTGCCAATGCCTTGAACTGCATTCTAAATAGATTTCCATCACGAACTCCCACTGCCACGACATCTCCATTTCGTTTTAATTTATATCTATCTTTGTTCGATTCCAATGTGAATCCTTTATCCATTGCGTGCGTACCAGAAAACAAATTGCTAAGCAATTTCGGAACGTACAAAACATCTGATAACTGTTTCTTGTTCAATACAAGATTACAATCATGCCACAGTCCGGTGCTTCGAGTTTTCCACCGTCTGCAATTTTGATTATTCGTTCTGGTTTAAGTTCCCGAAAAGTTTTGAACCAAGCCCTGTTGTGACACATGTGATCACTCGCACCTGTATCCAAAAGCCAACTATCTGATCGTATGCCCTCTGACGTACACACAGAAGCTTCATCTTCTTTGTCTAAAGTATTTGCTGAAGAGAAAAAACTTTTATTTCCTTTCTCGGGACAAAATCGACGAAAATGTCCAATTTTGTGGCACTTAAAACATTTCAATGTTTTCGCTTTGTCAGTTACCTGCTTATTCTTTTCTTTACTTTTGCCCTGTTTGTGCTTTTTAGTTCCGTGCTTTACTTTTTGTTTTGCAAACAAAGCCTCACTCGATTCTGTCACACCTTTTGCTATCATGCGATTTTCTTCCATGACTAAGCGTGCACGCAATGTATCTAATGTTCGATCCGCTTTGCTTGTCGATTCCCAAGTGCTGCTAAAAGAATTGTATTCATCCGGTAATACCATGATAATACGCGCAATTATCATTTCATCAGAAATATTTTGACCCAAATCGTTCAATTGTTGCACCATGTCTTCCTTCTTGTAATTGAGAAAAATTTCTGATTAAGCATTAACATACTTGTTTCATTCTTTTTCTGAATTTAATTTGTCCCACATTGCCTTCGCACTTGTACAATTTCTGATGTGTGTAACAATGTTACTCGCCACGGTTGTTTCGATCATTCGCTGTGCACGTGCATCCTTTTTCAACCATGCACTCAACGAATCGCCTGCATCACTTGTCCCATCCACAACATCATAAATTTCCGAAGCAAATAAACCAAGTTTCACTTGAAATTTCTATGTCAAAAATTGCTTCGCCTTCTGCAATTTTTCAATTTTAATTGTGTCTGTTTCCATTGTGATTTGTGTTCAAGGTTTTTCCACAATATACGAGGGCAAATCAAAAAGTCTTGCAATATCATATGAAAAAAAAGAGTGAGTGAGACAGCAATATTTTTATTTTTCGACATAATCTCCTTTAAGGTTTATACATTTGTCACATCGATCAATTAACTTGCCTAAACCCTCTAAAAAAAAAGATTTCTTTTGCTCCATAAAATATTCATTTACAACAGACTGTACTTCATAGTCACTGGAAAATTTCCGGCCCCTTAGTGTTTTTTTCAAATTGGGAAACAGAAAGTAGTCACTGGGTGCCAAGTCTGGATTTTACGGTGGATGCGGAATTTCCACGAAGCCGCAGTCCTTTAATGCAGCTTGAGCAATATTAGCCTTGTGCACGGGTGCATTGTCGTGAAGAAGCAAGATTTTTTCCTAACTTTCCTTGGCCGTTTTTTCCGGATCGCTTTTTTGAATTTTCGCAAAATCTCTGCGTAATATATGCCTGTGATTGTGGTTTTCGTTGGCATATAATCGATTACCAAAATTCCTTCAGCATCCCAAAAAATTGTTGCCAAAACCTTACCAGCAGACGGTTGAGTTTTGAATTTCTTTGGTGGTGGTTCACTACGTTTAATCCATTGCATCGATTCTTGTTTGGATTCCGGATCCCAGTGATGAAGCCATGTTTCATCGCCTGTTATTATGTTATCCAAGAAATTTTCTGGATCTTCTTTGTACATATCTAAAATCGCCTTTGAAGTTTGAACGCGCATTTTTTTTGTTCTGCATTCAACAAACGGGGAACCCATCGCGCACTTACTTTCGACATGTGAAGGTGGTCATGTAATATAGTATATGTGGTACCGTATGAAAGAGAAAGTCTCCACGCTAACTGCGGAACAGAAATACGCCGGTCCTCCAATACAATAGATTCGGCCAAAATTACGTTTTCATGGCTAATGGCATCTGCTGGCTGACCCGAGCGGTTGTCGTCTTCTAATGACTCCCGACCACTTTTGAATAATTTTACCCACCTTGTTACTGTGGCATATGATGGTGCAGATTCGCCGTAAACTTTTGATATATAGTTGAATATATAAATTGCATTTCGTCCGTCTTTACAGAAAAATTTAATAACGGCGCGATATTCAATTTCATTCATTTTAAGAAAAATTCAAAACACATGTTACTAAATTGACAAAAACAAACGAACTGTAAAATTTACATCGAAATGTTCTTCTAGAAGTTTCATCGCGATAAAAAATGGTTTTGAAAAATATATTGTTGTCTCACTCACTTTGTTTTTTCATATGATATTGCAAGACTTTTTGATATACCCTCGTAACGCACAAAAGTAAATTCGACGCACACCGAAAATTTGTTTTTTTTATACAAATTGTCTATTCCAAAATGCACCAATAAAATTCGAAATTATTTATCTTTCCACTAATTTGTGTGCATGCGCAAGATTCTATCTTTTTCATGCCAAGATATCCTTCCTATAAATTGTCTGATCCAATTCACACTTTTTGTATTCACTTCATCAATCGATTCTAATCACCGATAATGAATTATATTTCAATATATTTGTCTTTATTATTTATTTTTCACTTTCAATATGTCCATGTGATATCTTTTCTATCACCACAATGCATGTAATTTTTCAAAAAAAATGTTTTAATTTTTTAAATTTTTTTTTTTTTTTTTTACAAAATAACACCACTATTGTGTCCTGCAATTTTTGGTTGACAATTTAGCTATGGTCTGGGCCCATAACCTGTTTAATTTACTCGGATGAATTCAGATAAAAAACCAGACAAAAACTCCATTTAAAAGAAAAAAACGCTTCTTCTTGTTTGTTAGCCAGTACTGAACTATATTTTATTTGACATTTCATTGTTTTATACAGTTTTACAACTGATCGAAATACACAACTGATCGAAATATACTCAACAATTATGATCCAGATAATTTAATAAAGCGTCTTCCAAGAATTCAATGTACATACTGGAGTTCATTTGAGTTGTAATATAAACAGATGGAAAGCTTCCCTCGATACGAAAATGCCCCACATACCATAACATATCTGCCACCGAAATTTCACTTCATCTAACGACGTGGTGTTCCTTTAAATTATGCCAGTAGAAACTGTAACAGTCGGGACCATCTAGATTAAAAAAAATCGTCTGAGAAAATCACTCTGCCAATCTGTTTTGTCCACGACATGTAATTACTAGCAAATTTAAGACGATTACTCGTATGCACGGCGGTTAGACGTGGTTTGTTTTGTTTAAAATGCAAGCGATGTGTCAATTCGCCATGGAAAGATAAACAATTCCCTTTATTTGCCTGCAGGAGAGTCCATTTCGTGTAGCTTTTTCACAAATTTGGCCTTCCTGGTCAGCTGAGATTTTTCTTAAGACTTCTGTATAAAAATCGATATAATTTTTTGCAATTGCCTAGAAATACGCGTATTCAATTGTTCTTAAGATAAAACAGAACCAGTTATAAACAGAACCAGAGATACAGCGACAAGATACAACGCCTGTCAAATTAATATAACACAAAAACCGTCGGTGGAAACTACGCGTCGTTTTTTATTTTGCTGCAGTAGAATCAAATTTTTTACACCTGTTTTTAAAAGAATTTTAACCAAATCTGAATGCTGCATATCTCTTTTTCTGGCTACCCACACAACTTACCAACCAACTTACACATTTGTGCATTCCTCTCAAACTTATTTTCGTCCGAAACAAACACTTACTGTACACACAATTGTGTTGGTTGTACTTCAAAGCAAGTGAAATTTTTTATCAAAAACGCCATTACATACTATGTTTTGCTTACTCACACATTTGTGTGGTTTGGACTTAAATCAAGCCAAAATTTTGTTTTTTTTTTGGTAGAAAAAGGGATACAGATTATTTTATGTCAAAAAATTTAAATAGAGTCGATAAAAAGATAAATGAACCATTTTATGGTAGTGTTTGTTATTATTATTGTTGTTTCGTCACTTCAACGCTAACGCGCTTGTTGTGTTTACCAAAGTGACATAGCCGGCAAACAAATGTATTTTGTCGATGTATCTTGTCGCTGTATCTCTGGTTCTGTTTATGGTTTTATTTTTTCAATCAAAGCAAACGTATGTGCAACTTTTATTCGTTTTATTATATTTACAAGCCAATTGACATTTCTCATTGATTTTTATTTTGTGTTAATTTGTGGCCGTTTGTCAATGAACAAATATTTTTATTTTAAAGATGATCAAAAATCAATAAATATAGCCATAATTATACAAGGTGCTTGGCGTGTGGGCCGACAAATTGTTTGGCAAATTGGGGGGGTCATTTGTAAGCTCTCATCCCATAGAAATGTTGTCCTGAGTGCCACGGTAACTGAGGTGTGATATTTTTACGTTTTTTTTTAATTCACCATTAAAATCTCGCCCTTAAATGGTCATAGCTTTTTTATTTGTAGTCATTAAGGCACGAATAACTTTTATTGTATTCTACAATGTGATTTTATTCTAAATGAATTATTATTTAATACAATTGGTTTAAGAAAAATGGGTTATGGGCTTAACTTAAAAAGTATTTTCTAAACCCTGACCCCTGCAAAATAATATTTCTTATTTTGACCACAAATTGAGTAATTTGTATGGCATGTTGTATACCATTAGAAAGGGCAGAAACTAGAGAATTTTTTTAAAAAGAAACCTAATTTCAAAATAACTTTTAGTTTTTTTAAATGAATTTAGGTGAAATTTTCATACTTTTACAGGTTTTTTAGGATTTGGAAGTCCACAAGTCATTTTTCTTAAACCAATTGTATTAAAAAATGATTTATTTAGATTAAAATCACATTGCAGAATACAATAAAAGTTATTTCGTATACCTTTACGGTTACAATCAAAATAATTATGACCATTTAAAGGCGAGATTTTGGGTAATTAAAAAAAAACTTAAAATATCACACCTCAGTTACCATAGCACTTAGGACAACAGTTATATGGGATGAAAGCTTCCAAGTGACCCGTTCATTTTAGTTTTTATGTTGGTTGCATGCACAAAATTTGTATAGCTGTTTTGGCTGCAATCATACATTTTTATTTAAACGAAAAAAATTGTATCGAATTTTTTGTCCGCTAAAATTTTCGCTTGGTTCCTATACTGTGGTAGCGTTGGTGCCACATTTTTTACCCTTTTTAATCAAATTACGAATATCTATTCGAATATTGCTCCTGCTTATAAATTTTTATAGACAGCTGTTCCTATTCAGATAATATTTTGCCCTTAGGCATTGCTGTTAAAAAGCCGCTTAAATTTAAGCATGTTTTTTATTTTATAACTAATTAGAAATTAGAAATGCTTAAGTGAATTGAATAAAATCAATACAAAAATAATTTTTTGGGTTTACCGCAATGCTTGCTTGTAAACCACATTTTTGATTTTCCTCCCGTAGCTAAAACATACACATTTTTGAAGTCCCTACTCTTGAGCATGTCACATACAACTGGCCATGAGAGAAGTAAGGACTTTCCAAATTCACGCCTGCAAACTTAAGGAATCTTCTTTGAGCTTTGTTGATGGTTATCGAAAATGAAAGAACACTAATACTCCTCCCAGCAGTTCACTACTCCTTTTTAGGTCTTGAAATGTACGATTAAGAGCTTCCAATGATTTTCTGTGTGCCATCGTGCACTCGTCCCGTACGATGATTTTGCTCAATTTTAACACTTGAGCTTGACCAGAACTCTTGCTTATATTTGATTCTTGATTTATAAGGAATATTTTGCCTGTACTGCCAGGTTTATTTAAGAAAAATAGGCCGCCGCTTGATGTTATGGCTTGTTCGTTTGAACATGGTGCTCCAGCTCTTCGACGTTGTAATTGCGCTCCTTCATGACTTCGCTGTGAAGAATTTCGGAGCCACTTCTCTCTGGAGCTTGCATTCCGAGCTATATCAGTATCTTACCGTTCATCGATATGTATTTCTCTTCTAAAAGAATTAATGCCTCATTAAATATTTGTGGTAAAATGTTCAAGTTCGGATCAACGTGATTCCTACGGGCATCAAGAAGTTCTTAGCTCATGCTCTCCTTATATTTTCCCCATAGGCTGTGAGGATTTGATAGGTTGCATATTGTTAACATAATGACGAAGACGTTTCTAATTTGCACTGGTAAACACGTTAAAGATGTTTCACAAAGTGTCACTTCCCAGTGTCGGTCATTATCGAATAAACCCAGCTTTTGGCATGCTTCTCTGAATGTTTCGCATACTACGCCATCAACAGTTCTCAAAGCCAGGAAAGATGTTGGCCCTCAAATAGTATGAAGCAACATTCTCAAAAAATAACACTCGCTTGCTACAGCATCTTGCACAGCAACTGGCATTATAACTTCTGGATACTGGTCAACTACCTCGCAAAGGGATTTTGTTGGCAGAGCTGAAAAAACTCCGTTAATGTTGTGTTCGGTAGTGTGGCGGCAACTCGTTGGGCATTTTCCAAGTGTACACTTAGGTGCACAACAGTCGGGTGGCGTTCATGGATGTGGCAGTTTAAAATACGCCAAACCGCATTTGATAGCTTGTGAACTCGTCAAGTCTGTTTCCATTTGTCAGCCCAAATACAGCCATATTGCTGCTCTCGTTCATATATTTGCAAATGTATTTAATGGATTTGACCAAATTACAGTACTCAACGTTGATGCTTAGTCGATATAAAGTACAACAAATATCGATACATATAAAATATTTGTGAACACCCCCACGGTTTTTCTCGGCTGCCAAAATGTATTCGTGCTAAATTTGTAAGCAATCGCTATAGAGGATTAAAAGTTTGCATATATAGTGTAAATTTCTCCTTACAGGTGTGAGTATGAGGAAGGGGTAACATTTTTTGATCAGTAAACCCTTTATGTTTTTTGTTTTTTCTCTGCTGCTAAAAAGTATTCGTGCAAAATTTGTAAGCAATCACTCGGATCAAAAGTTTTTGTGGAACTTATATAGTTACATACATACTTTTCTTCTTTATGTATATATGTATAGATACTGTCAAATTTAACAATTTTATGACAAAAATATTTGATTTACGTAAACAGAATTAAATATCACGATCAAACTGCATTGCCCCCAGCTCTCCACCATGCAAAATTGCTGATACGAATTTTATTTTTGTATGTGATAATTTTTAATGTGTCAGTAATTTTTTATATGAGAAATATCAGCCCGAAAATGCTCAAAAACGAAACTACCATTTTGCTTTTAAAAGTCTTTACTCTAACAAAAAAAAAATTAATGACGCAACAAACGTGAAAATTAAATGTTTATAAAAATATCATGATTAAAATAACAGCCGGATAATTTGCTACTAGTACAAAAATGTATAATACGCTCACTAATTCATTGACAAAATTACTAGCAAGATAGTAAATATCAGCAATTTTGCATAGTGGAAACCCCCTTTAGTTGCATTAATATTTTATATTTAACGCAATTATGTATTTGTTACATATACAATTAAATGTAATAAAACACAAAAGTTGCTTTATCAAAAGTGGTTGATAAATAAAAAGTTTTATATTGAAAAAAGACTTATACGAATGTCGTGACCACTGTATTATTCTTTAGTTTCATATTCATTGCATATTCTGCTTAATCATGTAAGTATCTGCTGATTCAAACATTCCGTCAATTAATTCTTTATTACAATATAACGTATCAACACGTGCGTATATACACGGCCAAGTTGAAGGCAAATAAAAAATACGGTTTGTATGTATGCAGGTACAGAAAACGTAAACACGAAAAAAACTTTCATACATACGCTATGGAAATTATTTTTTGTTAACTTTTTTTTTGGACTTTGTAAATTTGAACCTCGTTAATGCGGCAGACCAAGGCCAGTGATACTACAGGCCTGATTATACACAAATAAAATATCATCGAGCTTTCAATAACGGTACCCAAACGAGTGTTTTCGATGCAAAAAAGGGCATTTTGATCACAAAATTATAGCATAGTGGGTGTGTAAATAGAAACTCGGCTCTGAAGTTGGTTGCATTAAAATATACTTGAGCGTAGTTTTATGACATAAGTTTCAGTCATTTACAACGTGTCGTTCCGCGTGCCTCAATTTTAAGAGATGGATGTCGGTAAGCAACATTTACGTCCGTGCATTCTATTTTGTTTCCAAATGAAAAAAAATGCTGCTCATGCTATAGAATTGATTAGTTCGACTTCGAGCGAACATTCTGCGAGTCATTCAACAGTACAAAGTGGTTTGTAATATTTCGTGATGGCAATTTTAACCTTGAGGTCGATCCACGTCCAGATGCAGTAAAACAATTTGAAGACGAAGAACTTGTTTTTCTGGATGAAAATCCGTGTCAAACTCAAAAAGAACTCGCATGGAATGTGAAAAGTACGGAAGGAAGGAAAATGAGTTCCTCATAAACTGATCGAAGAAAACAAAAACCGAAGTTTTTTGTTCTCTCCTAATGAAAATTTAATTTTGTAGGATAATCCTAAACGCAATGGTTGAGCCAGGCCAAACATCAACTAGAGTTGCAAAAATGAATATTTATGCCAAGAAAGTGTTACTGTGTGTCTGGTGGGATTGGGAAGGAGTCATTTACTATGAGCTAAACTGTTACACCTTAAAGTTACAAGGCCCAATTGATCAAATTAAGTAATGAACTGGAGGAAAAAGACCATTTACGGGCCAAGGAACGCGGAAGGTGATATTGCTGCATAGCAACGCACGCACATACAGCAAAATCGACCCAGGAACTCATCTTCTCCTTAGGCTGAGAAGTTTTACAGTATGCTGCGTATTCTCCAGAGTTGGCTCCCTCTGATTACAACTTATTCAGAATTTGAAAGACTAGCGGTTCACGAAAGTTGAGGATGTGCAAAAATGACTCGATGACTATTTTGCTTCGAAACCACCAACTTTATATCGCGAAGGCATTCATGATCCACCTGGTAAGTGGATATGCCATATATAGTAATGGCGAATATTTTGAAATTTAATCGTAGTAACAATTGTATTTGCAATAAAGTTGAATTTGACCAAAAAAGGCAGAGTTTCTACTTGTACACCTAAGAATTACATCGTCTAAAGCAGCACGTTTTTATGACTTTATTTTCCTTTTTTTCCAAAATATAATAATGATAAAAAATTAGAGCTGTTGGTGCAAACAGCGACGTGACTTGAAAAAAAATTTCGCTCAATCGGAACTACTAAACTAAAGCAACCAGTGGCACTATTCCGGCTTTCCCTGGGAGTTGGAAATTCGGAAAAATATTTTCATAGCATTTTTGTCTAAATTATATTTTTCTGGCCTACTGTTGGAATTAGTTGGGTGTAAATATTTTTGAAACAAAGATTTATTAGGAATTATTTTTCCCTATAAAAATTTTGTGGAACAAAAGTTTCCCAATCAACTTTGTTTCTAAAATATTTACACCCAACTAATTCCAACAGTAGGCCAGAAAAATATAATTTAGACAAAAATGCTATGAAAATATTTTTCACAATTCCCAATTCCTAGGGAAAGCTAGAATAGTGCCACAGATGCGGGACCGAGTGGAAATGATATAAAGTGAAGGAATAATTAGTAAAACTGTTTAGTTACTATTGGGTGTATAACTTAGTTTTTTGGATTTTCTAAGAGATGGCGCAACTTTAGTACTAAATATTCTTTTACAATAACACCTTTGGCATTTTAAAGTGTTGACATTCCACATTAAAATTTAGTTTGCCATTATTCGTGAAAGCGTAAACAACATATTTTTAATCCCGTTTAAACATGTCGAATTTCGTACCAACAAAACAACATTTGCGGGAAGTATTACTTTTTTGCTTTAATGAAAAGAAAAAAGCTGCTGAAAGTTTTCGTTTGCTTCAAGAAACTTATGATGGACATGCACCAACTCAACAAACTTGTGAAAACTGGATTAAACGATTCAAAAGTGGTGATTTTGATGTCAGTGACAAAGAACGTTCTGTTCAACCAAAAAAAAAAATCGAAGATGAAGAATTGGAAGCATTATTGAAGGAAAACTCAGCTAAAACAAAAAATAACTTGCAGAAAACAGTTAAATATCACTCAAGCAACCATAAATAAACGTTTACATGCCATGAAAATGATTCAAAAAAATGGAAAATGGGTACCACATGAACTGGCTGAAGAAGCCAACATTGAAAATCGTTTAATGGTTTGCAATTCTTTGCTTACAAGACAATGAAGAGGGCAATTTTTGTCTCAAATAGTGACTGGCGATAAAAAATGGATTGACTACAATAAACCTAAACTCAAAAAATCATGGGTTCTTCCATTCGAACCATCCACATCAACAGCAAAACGAAACATTCATGGAAGTAAGGTTATGTTGTGCATTTGATGGGATCAGAAAGGAGTGATGTACTATGAGCTGCTAAAACCGAACGAAACTATTACTGGTAAACGTTACCGACAAGGCGACAACAATTGATAGATTTGAACCATGCATTGAATGAAAACCGTCCAGCCAACAAACAGCGTAAAGTGATTTTGCTGCACGACAATGCTCGATCACATGTCGCAAAACAAGTAAAAAATATGCTGGAAGTACTTAAATGGGAAATTCTACCGCATGATCCCTATTCACCAGGTTGTACCCCATCAGATTATTATTTGTTCCAATGCACAGCGATCTTCAGAGCCAGCACTTCAGAAATCACGAAGAAATCAAAATATGATTCGACGAATAGATCACATCAAAAAAACAATTTGCAAGTCTTGGAACACAACAGAAGCTCAAAAATGTCATGAAAATAATTGCAAAGCTTGGCGAAGGGTACTTTTATTTTATTATTTTACAAAATTTCTCATTATTTTAGTTTAGTGAAGTTAAAATCAAATGGACCGAAACATATTTGCAGTATTTTTCTGGCCTACTGAAGGTATAAGTTTAGTGCAAAAATTGTCAAATAAAGTTAATTGATAAACTTTTGTTCCACAAAATTTTTATTGGGAAAATATTTTCCCATTTAGCTCTGTTTTAAAAATCTCCACACCAAACTTATCCCCCCAGTAGGCTAGAAAAATACAATTAAGACAAAAATGCTATGAAAATAATTTCTCAATTCCCTATTTCCTGAGAAAGCCAGAATAGCGTAATTAATTGCGGCTTTCTTTTACCACGAATATGTGTATAGGGTGTCCCGAAAGTGGCTCACACGAATGGTATCGTTAGATTCCTTGATCAAAACAAATGTAAGGTTACTTGTATCACTTCGCACGTTAAAGCCCCCTATCAAATTATAGACGTTTAAAGATCATCATCCATATGATAATATGCAATCGTTAATTTTTATTTGTTGTATAGTTTCGTCGGCTGGATTGTTGTAGATTCATCGGATACTGAAATTATTATTTATTCGCCATACGTTTCGGCATTTCTTTATACCATTATCAATGGGGCCAGTCATAATTTCAGTCATAAAAAATTAAAAAGATTTTACTGCATTTAATTAAAAAAATTTCAATGTAAAAATTTGTGAAAAAAGTACACAACAACACTGAATTACATGTTTACGGTAACAGCAGCAGAAGTACATTGAAAAATGCTATATTATTTTATCTAAAAAAACTAAAAGTTCACAACAAAAATTTTGTATTTCCTTGTATTTTGTAAATAATATTTTTTAATGCTAATACATATCGGCAGCAACATTTCTTTCTATCAAAGAAAATTCCAAATTTGTATTGTAAACTTTTAATTTTTTAGATAACATAATATAGCAAATATGACAAATAGTTACCTTTTCTGAAAGTATTACTATATTTCCGTCAAAAAATATTTACTGAATAGTCATAATTATTATACCTTATTTAAAAGAAAATTTTACCAGTTTTTAATGAAATTAGTATAGTACTTGAAAATAAAAATGTTTATTTCTCAAGATATTGAAGTTTCTTTAATACAAGGTGCTATGTTGAAAGGCTCCTCTTTAAACATTTATAAATTGATAGGGGGGCTTTAACATGCGAAGTGATGTAACTAACCTCACATTCGATTTGATCAAGGAATCCAACGGTACCATTCATGTGAACCACTTTCGGGACACCCTGTATATACATTCGTGGCAATATAAAACCTGAATTAGTTGCACTGTTCTTGCTTTCCCAGGAAATAGTGAATTGGAAAAATATTTTCATAGTATTTTTGTCTAAATTCGGAACTTTGAGCAATTTTAAACGGAAATGTTGTACCGGTAGAAATTCAATGTCGAACATTTTCGAAAATCGAAATTGCTTTTATATGTCACGCCACATCCCCTCAGGCAAATTTTAATAAATTTAATCGAGTTTGTTTGAAAATATTTTTCAATTCGTTAAAATTTTTCAGTCGTAATTCATGATCCCACCCTCTGGAAGCTGTCACTTCCAGTCGACCGATTTCGACCAAAATCACTGAGATCTCCCAATTTGTGAAAAAAGCTTAAATGTGAAGTTTCACCCGATCAATCAATCCATCTGGGCTCGAAATTTTGTTGAAAAACAGATATTGCCAAAAATTATCATTTCAGCTTAAATTTTGGAAAACTGACCTGGACCGGAATTTTTGCAAATTTACTTTGAAATCTTTTAGCTCTTAGTCATTTTTCTCGCAAATGGGGTGGGGTGGGTTATTGATTGCACTTAAAACTCGTCGTTTTATTCCCCAATTCATATCGATGAGATAAACATTCATTTATAAAACGGAAGTGTTTAATTGTTTAAAGAATTTGCGGAAAATCAATTTACGTACCCTTTACTAGTATGGCTCTCTTTAATTTATTTTCATTAATTAATTATTAAATAATAATGGCTGATTTTCATATATGGGTTTTTTGAATATGTTGTTAATCGTATAAAATAAAAAGTTTAATTACTGAATTACATTTTCTTTTGCGAATACATACTAATTCAAAAATTGGTTATTTTACATTGTTTCTTGTGGTAACATAGAAAAAGTTCACAATTAAAAAATGTTCTTTTGGTCTATATTTGTGAATGCAATTTTTTGCCAACTGAAAGTTTGAGGCCTGTCTATACCAACTGTTCAGACCGGAGCCCCAGACATAAACTTTTTCCATCAATTTGGTTTACCATAGGAGCTTTTTTATTTTTGCAAATAATTTGGAATTTCCGTAAAACAATTAAAAAGATTTAAATTTAATAGTCCACAAATTTTATTACTAAGATAAGTGAATTTGCTTGAATAAAATTTTTATCAAAAATCATTTATTTCGCTAAAATTTTAGAAACCCAACACGTAATAAAATATGTGGATTATTTAATTTTGAATCTCTTTGTTCCTGATTATTTTTCAGAAATTCGAAAATATTTGCAAAAATAAAAAAGCTATTATGGAAGCTTCCATTTTGGTGAACCGATTTCGACCAAAAACGAAAATAATGGAAAAAGTTTTTGGGGTTTGGTCAGTCGCGGCATTCGCTCATATAGACCAAAATGACACTTTTGAAAACTACTTTATAGAAAGCCTTAGTTTTTACTAGTTACACAAAGATTAATTTAAAATTTACACAATAGCTGGGCTTCTTGGTGCTTCATCTGATCTCGTTCATGATTTATGAAACATAGCTTGTCAAAAAATCCGGACACTTTAATTTTTATTGCATCACAACGCATTATTTGGATGAGGTTGAATGAATGAATTGTTTGGCCCGTTTGCACGCAGCCCTGACCTTAATCCCATTGAGCACATATGAAATATGCTAGGGCGACGTTTAAGGCAAAGGAAACACGTTCCAGTAAACGTAGATCATTTTCAATCAGCTCTGTAGGAAGAATGGGAAATGATACATTGCAAACGAGGTGTACAGTATGCCAAAAAGTGTGCAAGATGTGATCAGGGCTCGTAGAGGAAATACGCGATATTAGAGTACCGACCTCAAAGATTGATTGTTGATTTTTATTTAAATAAAGATGAAAATATATTATCCGCTTTTCGGTGATTTTGTTATTTCATTTGTTTTGATCGTGTGGTTACTTTTATTAAACCAAATAGTGCCTCGATAACTCGAATAATGGGAATAGTTAACACCGTTAACACAAATTTTTACTGAAAAAATGTAACGTTCGGAATTTTTTAAGAGGCAGTGTAGATTTCAAAACACAATTTGTGACCTGAAAAATATTTTGAACATGTTTCCCATATAAAGTTTGAACCGGATCAAAGGGTGTTATAATAACGCATTTTCGAATAAGGAAGGGCTTTATATTGATTTTAAATTTTTCGGGGTTAGATTACATTAAATGGACCAAACTGCGATCAGTAATATTTATACTGACGGTACAATTCATATATAATTCTTCATGATCTTATATTAGCTGTGTTTTTTGATGGCTTGATCTGATCCGATTCAGTTTATGTTTCAAGATACTATACGCAAAGCCGCTTACTAGATTTCAAATCATAATTTTTGATCTAAAACAAGTTTGGATCAGGTTTTTCATATAAAATTTGAACTAAACCGGATCAATGGGTTTAATTAAACACGACAATTATACGTCGTTACATTTTGCTTAGCTTCTACTTACATTTTCTCTGTCGTTTTTGCACTAACCGTATACCAAACCAAATCGAAACCAAGTAAATATCAAAACCACAATAATGCGACTATACTTTCGGAAATCGGTAAATGTCCGAATAAAAATTGGAAAAAAACTGTTTTATTGCTTTGAAATCTATAGTGAGTAGTGAGTCCTATATTGTCGAAATGGTTCATCCTTCACTTAAAGGAGTATTAGTTATGGTATTACTCTCACGGGCTCGCGGGAGCTAATTGTTCCGCTCATGACGCTTAGCCAGGAAAAAATGAAACTATGGCGAGGATGTAGGGGGGAAGGTCAACAAACATTTCATAACCATCGGACCTCTGCAGACTACTGGTTTTAAATCGTGTAAACAAAAAAAATAAAATTTTGGACATTTACCGATTTCGGACCGTTACGGTTTAAATACACTTTAAATTTAAAAATTTTGTTAGATGCTGTACACTTCTTAAGACGTTGCGAATTAAGATTTTAAAAAATTATAAATTTTATACAGTATATTTTATTTTTAATTCATTTTATTTTATAATGATTAGTGTATGTTTGTTAATTGAGTTAAAGTAGTTCTATTATAATTAATTATTGTAGAAAGTTTGTGTCTGTTTTGCAAGAATGACTCAATATTTTGGTTTCGTGTTGAAGTGTAAGAAATTCTGTTATGCCCGTAATTACAAAAATAGTTTGTTGTTTTCTTGCTTGCAATGGCATTAAACAAAATGTGTTTTATGTTTGCATAACAATTACTTTGAATTTTTTTTGCTTCGTATTGAAATAATGTTTACTACAAGTTTTTCATTATTCAGCAATTTTTAATTTATAATTGTAACAAAGAAGTCACTTAAAGCTAAATCAATTATGATAAGAAAGTGCTCCAAGATATTTCAAAAAGTAAAAATATATTAAAATTATGTTTTAGTGGGGCTGAAGTTGATAACAGCTTATTATAATGCTGACCTACATGAATTTAATTTTGGCCAAGTAATTAAATTTTTGTGTCTATTATTTACATTTTATAACTGAGCTCATTCCGTCACAATTCATATATTCACTTTCATTATGAGGTCATACAGTTCTGATATATGAATTAAATTTTTTTTTTTTTACAAAATTTAAAATTTTTCGATCGATCGGTCGGTCGATAACCTTTTTCTGTTTTACTTTCGTTTTAGAATTATTTCCGTTGGTAATATATTTTATTAAGACAATTTGTTAAAATAGACATTCATTCGTTTATCTAATTAAGCTTAGACTGTATTTTTCGTTATTAACTGTTGTTTGACTTTATTTAAAAATTATTCCACTTTATATTTTTTCTCACAAGTTTTTAAGTAGCCAGTTAGAGAATTAACTCAATACATTTGGTTTACTACAGCTTATTTTTATTTTATACAGATATTTTTAGATACATTGAAGCAGGTTCATTTAGTTTTAAATCATGTTCATATTATTGGAAAAATAAATGTCATTACCATTCTTTATTGTTTTTAATATTTAATTCGTTTTAGATTAAATCATGGTTTCTTAAACTTTTTGTATTTGCGGGACAGAAAATTTTTCGCACGTTTTCGCAGAATGTTTACTTTTCAGAGTTTTCAGGTTAGGAAAATATTCTCATTCATTTTGTTCTGGTAAAAAATTTGGAATGCTCAAAATCCCGTTTTTCAAAAATTCGTTTTACAAAATCCCGTATTTCAAAATTTCATATTTTATAATCCCGTATTTTAAATTCATCATTCACCCCACAGACTACTTTTTATGATATTGGTAATAATTAATTAATTTGATTTAATCAAATTTTAATAAGCTAATTCATTTTATTTTAATTTAATTAAAATTCCCACTTAAAGACGTTTTACAATCCGTTTCCAACAGTGCGATATTTTATCGTTTAAGAGTATGATGATGAGTATGATCATTCTAAATAGCAAGCAAGCAATGTGCTACCCGAAATTCTGAGTTCTTAATCAATTCTACCAAGTTGAGTTTGCGATTGCGCAATGCCACAGCCAGATCCGCAGAAAGTTTTATCAAAAATGAATGCATGTTAACCAAAAATATAAGTTTTTTCCCCAATTGAAATAAAAATTATAAATTTATCTTTCCAAATCGTTTCGCAGTATGTAAGATCTCTCAAAATATATAGAAGTAACGAAAAGATGCTGATTGTTTCTGGACTAATGAATAAACGCATTAAAAATTTTGGTTATCATTAAATTGCTGTGGTGTATAATTCAATCGCCCTGATTAGATTATATACAGATAAGCAAAACGTCTTACACTCTCTGGTCGATTGATTAAGGCATAGACCACAAAGTGTTATCAACCCAAAAAGCGCGAGTTCGAGTCAGAGTCCAAAATTTTATTAAGGCGATTATTAATCATTAACATCATGATGTTGTCGAATCAAGTATTCCTCCAATACTGATTGGGAATTGGATTTCAGATGCTGTGTTACTTATTTAAATCTGCAGATCGCGCAGATTTTGGAATCTAAAATCAGATTGCTCTAATCGATTTAAAATATAATAAGTAACAGATTTCAGATTATAGTTAGATCAAATAAGGTCAACTGTCATCTAGCATCGAAATTTCACACGATGATTACTTAGCAATTTTATTTTTATTTTTTTCTTCTGACAATGGGATCACGTCACAGAAGTCAATATACATATTTAATAATATAATTAATATTATATCACTTTGGACGGCAGTCCAAACGAGTGACGAAAGCATCTACTGTGATGGAAGTCGAACTCGTATATATACAGCTAGTTTCGAAATTGTTCCCTTTCAGGCCGCCAGGATCATGTTATATACCATTGGAAAGGTCTTGAAAAGTAGATCCAAATAATGTATAAAAGCTGGAATTTCTACCAACATTGAGTGGAGATATGACCTTCCGAAATTGCCCCAAAAAATTTGTTTTTCAGGTATAAGTGCCCCAATTATCAACTAGCAAATTATGATTGAAGACGTCAATACCAACTCAACGACACCTCAAACGTCCAAAACGGACGATTTTGACCAAAGTTATGACATTTGGAAATTTTTCTATGACGTCGCCATATAATCTTGCTTTGGTATATATGATTGTTTGTTTGTCCGTACTTCTTTCATTTGATCTCATATTTTCAGGGTTTGTAGTACTTAAAAAACTAAGCAACTTTTGTTCTACAACTTTTTGATTTGGCCGCCATGTTGGCTGAGGCCGGCCTCTGACATTTTGACCACGCCCACAGCGCTGAACCTATTTGACATTCCCCGGACATATGCATATCGTTAGAAAGGTATTGACGCCAGCTATCAAATAGTATATAAAAAAATTTCAGTTGAGGGTCATTTTGGCCAAAAAACTGAAAATGCCAAATATGCTGGCCACATTCGGCCAAATTGCTAAAAAATTAGCCCAAAACTTTTGGTTCATATTTTCAGGATTATTAGCTGCAAACCTCACCTACAATATGACATCAAACGTTTGTCCTAGAAAACAATGCACCCTAATATCGGTCCGTTGCGGTTCAGAATGATAGTGGATCAATATATTACAATGAAACAAATATAAATACATCATATTATTATCATTGCCAAGAGAATGTTTACCAGTGACCCTTTTTTCATAACAAAAAAAAAAATGAAAAAACTGACAAATTGATGTGATCGAAAAAATCACCAAAAACATTGAACATTTGACAGTCTCCTTGCATAAAATCGATATTTTTTTAATCTTTATGATGATTTCTTTAAAAAAATAGATCTTATCTCCCATACCATCGCATGAAGATGGAATATCAGCGAGAGGGTAGCTACCATTAATTATTGTTTCCAACTACACACTAAAATATGTATGTTTTATTGTATTGTTTAAGGAATCAAAAATGAATGGTAGCCACATGCGGTTAGTGACTAAACAGCAAGAAACATGCCAAAAAAATTGTTGAATTACTCAATCGAATTTCTACCAAAAACACATGCATCTGATCTAAATTTTTACTACTCTGTAACATGTACTAAAAACTAAACTACAAATGTTCAGCCGATAGCCTACGAGAACCGGGTGTGTAATAAGATCACACCCGGTATGTGGTAAAGGTTTCTGAAATAAAATACAGTTCACACACACTCGATAGCACACAAGTGGCCGCTACGTGTTATTGTGCTTCAAGTCGTGGCAGTGCCAAAATCATTAATATCAAATAAAAAACCTCTTAACGAGGTAAATGTTCGAGTGACGAAAGACGAATTCAATTCACAAAATTTCTGATATCAAATTTGTGCCGAAAAAAATAATTGCATTCGATTTGTCAACAATTTTTCGGAATGTTAGTGCATTCGGCGCGTTTGTTTACATTTTTCTTTCTAGCTGTGAAAAACAACAACTTGTCAACGATTTTTCGGAATGTTCAACAACAACGCGCTGAATGCACTAACATTCCAAAAAATCGTTGACAAATCGAATGCAATTGTTTTTTTCGGCACAAATTTGATTTTAATTTTGAAATTTTTTGAATTGAATTCGTGTTTCGTCACTCGAACATTTACCTCGTTAAGAGGTTTTTTATTTGTAAATAAATTTTACATTTGTTTTTAATACACATAAAAATGCATGCGAAATTTAATGTTTTTAAAAAAATGTTTTCTTGTATTTCTTACAGTTTTTTTGTTGTATTGTAGAGAAAGATAAAAACACGCATTTCATAAATTCCATTTGTGAATTATTATTTGTGTATTAAGTGTGAATTAAAATATGCATTTTTTAATTCATTTTGAAATTTGGAATTATTTTTGCATATTTTCATTCGAAAGCATTAGTTGATAATTTTGAATGGCTTTACTTCTCATATTACAGTGAAAGCCCGATTATCCGGCATCCAATTAACCGAAACACTCAGTTAAGCGGAATTTTAATTTTAAGGATTTTTTTTGCAAGGGAGAATTTTCTTTCACAAGCGAAATTATTTTTTTAACATTCGGGGATTCACACAAAATATACTTTAGTAAAAGCCCTGTTATCCGGAATGCTTGGGGATGAGAGCATTCCGGATAATCGAAAATTCCGGATCGGATAAATAATTGAATATTAAACAGAAAAGAAGTATATTTTCGGAAAGTATATTTTCTGTGAATCCCCAAATAATAAAAAAATTATTTCCCTTGTGAAAGAGAAAAAAGCAGAAAATAATCCGAAAATTAAAATTCTGATTAACTGAGTGTTCCGGTTAATTGGATGCCGGATAATCGGGCTTTTTACTGTAATATGAAAATTAAATCCATTTAAAATTTTCAACTAATACTTTCATTAATGAAAAGGTGCAAAAAACAATTGCAAATTTCAAAATGAATTAAAAAATGAATATGAAAGAGTAAAGAAAGAGAAAAAAGCAAAAAAATTCCTAAAAATTAAAATTTCGGTTAACTGAGTGTTCCAGTAATTGGATGCCGCATAATCGGGCTTTTACTGTAGCATATTTTTACGTTTTACTTCGATTTTAAAACGTTTTATTTCATTTTAAAATGACTTAAAAATACACATTTTATATCATTTATAAACACACTTCTTAAATCATTTTCAAAAAGACTTACGATATATAATAAAGTCAGCCTTTTTTATTTCATTTTCATTACAGATTTTAAGTCACTTTTAAAATGAAATAAAAACGTTGGTTTTAAGTCAGAGAAAACACCAATTTTATTTCAACTTTTTTCAATTCAGGGAGCCAAATTTAACAACATGTTTTCCCATGCGTTTTTTGTGACTTTGGGTTTCATATAAACTTTTCCAAAATCAAATTTTATTGTTATCAAAATTTTTTGGCACCAATGTGATGAACATGCTGATAACTGCACTTGATTTTTTTTTTTTTTTTTTTAACAATTTTCTTTATTTATTGAATCTTTCACACATGAAAATAACAATAAGTTTTCAAATCTTAATAACTAAGGTAATTATGTAAATCTGCGGGGCAGAATCTACTTCTTTTCAATAAATAAACTTAATAATATTATAATTTATGCTATTGCAGCCATCGTTTTCTTCTTTAATCGTGAAGACTTAGGTATATCTTGTAGGTTTCGCGAAAAGCAAATTCGGATGAGATACCAGTTTCCCTGCATAGCTGATCCGCTTCTTTTTCAATTCTTCTTTGACAGTTAGGATGCTAAGGTCCTTATGTATATTTTTATTTTTTACGAACCAGGGTGCTCCTGTAATCATTCTCAGAATTTTTAATTGTGTTCGTTGGACAATGTCGATATTCGAAGTTGAGGTTGATTGCCATAATTGACATCCACACGACCAAATTGGTTTGATCATTGTATTATACAGAAGAAGTTTGTATTCAAGGTCAATAGTTGAATATTTCCCCATCAACCAATGCATTTTATCAATTTTTAATTTGATATGGTCTCGTTTCATTTCAATATGTTTTCGCCAAGTTAACCGTCGATCTAGAGGGATTGGTATTCCGTTCATTGTGACAGGTGGACAAGTACGCTTATTTAAAGTGAATGTTACGTGGGTCGATTTCTCTTCATTGACCTGTATCTTCAATTTCTTTAGCCATATTTCGATGTTATAAATATATGTTGTTGCAGAATTTCGGACGCCGTTTGTGAATTCTTATGGCTACATACGATTGCCGATCATCTGCGAAAGTAGACGTCAGAATTTACGAAGACGTTGCTAGATCTGAAGTGAAAATTAAATATAACGTTGGGCCAAGCACACTACCTTGAGGTACTCCAGCCAGAATGTTTTTCTCGTTCGATTTAGAGGTGTTGTATTGGACATAATATCTGCGATTTGACAAATACGACTTCATAAGTTGGTAAATTTCTGACAATTTAAGATTTATTTTATGAAGCAGACCCTCGCGCCAAACTTTATCGAATGCTTGGGCAACATCCAAGAATACGGCGGAGCAGTATTTTTTATCTTCTTATGCTGACCTTATTTCTGTAGCTACTCGGTGAACTTGCTCAATGATTCCATGCTCGGCTCTGAAACCAAATTGATGACTAGGGATGATATTTCGTAGTTCCGGTTTAATATTTTTGATAATAGTTTTTTCGAATATTTTCGAGACGATTGGTAGTAGGCTTATTGGTCTATATGACGAGACTTTGGTAGGATCCTTATTAGGCTTCGGGATCATTTTTATAGTTGATAATTTCCAGTACTCAGGTATATATCCTGTTTCGTAAATTGGATTGAATATTTGAGCCAGTCGTCCAAAGGCACACTCAGGCAGTTGTTTAAGCATTTCACCTGTAATTCGATCATACCCAGGGGCTTTCTTTAATTGAATTTGATGTGCAATAATAAACTTTAACAGTGGTTTATTTATCTTAAATTTCCAGTTCTGATTGCTATATTTTCTGTATGAACCACCAATAATCCAAGGTTTGAAGTGAATACACTTTCAAGATGATCAGCAAAGGCTTTAGCTTTTTCTTCATCACTTCTAACCCATTCACCGTTTGAAAGACGAATTGGCGGATTTGGTTGTTGAGGCCGTTTAAGGTATCTGGTGGCCTTCCATAATGAATAGTTTGTGTCCGAATGAGGAGGTAATTCTTTAAGATAATTTTGCATATAATCCATCTTGTTTTTTTGTAGTAGTCATTGTAGTTTTTTTTTGCCTGATTAAACTTATGTTTGCATCTGGTGATGGATTAATTTGCCAGAAACGTCTTAAGCGACGTTTCTCTGTTAATATTTTTATATTTCAGCGGATGTTATGGTGTGTCTTGCATGTTTGCTCTTTGGTTTAGGCGAGGCCGAAATAGCTGTGTTTACTAGTAGATCATTAAAGTTTTCCATAGCAATGTTTATATCGTTCGTCGTCTGCAGTGTAGACGTTAGGTCGATATGTGAACTGATGTACATCTTGAATTTCAACCAGTTAGTGAAGGTGTTCGTTAGATAGTTATTTGTAGAACATGGCTTTTGGTGAGCCCAATAATAGCCGTAGTAAGACCGAAGAGTGGTCAGAAGATAATTCTAAAAGTGGATTAGCTTGGATTATTTCTCGGTTTATTTTACTTGTGACTGCAAAATCTAGGACGTCAGGGATTTTTCGACGATCAGTAGGCCAATAAGTTGGATGGCCACACGACGCAACATCGTAGTGGTTTTCTTGGATAACATTCATTAATTGACGTCCCCTTGGAGTAGTCAACCTTGAACCCCAGTAGGTATGTTTGGCATTAAAGTCGCCGGCGACCATAAAACGTTGACCCAGGGTTTCTTTGTCGAGGTCAACACACACAGAGGTTGCTTGAATTTCCTCAGTGCTATATTCATTTAGAACATAATGGTAAATCCGCTTTTTTTAATTATAGCAGTTTCTACTCGACTTCTGTCCAAGGGATGTTTTGTATCATAAACATCGTAACCATTAATTCTGAAATTGTGTTTATCGGTTAAGTGGGTTTCAGAAACTAACATAAGATCAATTTCGTGTTTAGCTAGGAAATGTTCTAATTCAAGTTTGTGTTGGCTTATACCGTTTGCGTTCCAGTGGCATATCTTCAGATAGTTTATCGGAAACATTCTAGTTTCTGGATCATAGTGGTTTGATTTTGTAGCATTGCTTGTAGCATATTTTGCTTTATTGCCATTAATCGCATCATCATTTCCATGCAGTTATTCAGGGTAGGTTCAACATTTGAGGATTCACCTTGAAGAACGCTTGCGTATGTTGGTTTGCTGGTTGGTGTTCTGTGCGAACGAGAGTCATTTGGCGTATGCGGAGGTATATTATTCTGCGCATCTGCTGTAGTTTTATACTGCCTCCTGGGACGTGACAATTGACTAATATTTATGTAGACTGGGCATCCTCGGTAGTGTGCAGTGTGGTTTCCACCGCAATTGCTGCATTTCCTTTCAGTTGAAGAGTTCTTTGGTTTCGGACAACTTTTGGTTTGGTGTAGTTCCCCGCATACGACGCATACTGATATCAACTTGCAATATGTCCTTGAGTGACCATGTTCTTGACAGTTTAAACACTGTATTGGTCCGGACCTTTTCTTTGGTTCTTCAACAGTTATGCGTCTGTGTATGAGGTACTTTAGTTTATGTATTGGATGAACTTCTCCTTTTTTCAAAATGCTTTCGGATGGATCCAGTTCAACTTTGACCATTGTTTGTGGTTGCTTCAAGCGGTTCATGATTCTATAATCATTCTGTATCTGAAATCCATCTTCAACAAGTGCAGCCTGGATTTCGGTTGTTTCAACTTGGACATTGATGCCTTTAATAACAACTGGAAGACCCTTTGAAGACTTCAATCGGTATGTATAATAATTTCTGTTGTAAGCATCGTAAAAATTAATGACATCGCTATAGTCGTTGACCTCATGTGTTTGAATTTTTACTTCGTGTATATTGCCTCGAAGTAAATTTGTTACGTGAAATGTTTTTCCATTTGTTAGCACGCTTGATTTGAGTTCTTGCACCACCTTGTGCGTATCGATTTCACGTAAGTAGATTGGAGGTGGCTTGTAGTTTCGATTTGCCTGTTCTTGAGTATTTGCATTTACAATTTGCCTCTCTTCCGCATCCTTTTCGATGAACGCTTCAAATTGGTTGTTTAGCGGTAGTTTGAATTTTCCGACGTACGATTTTTTACTTATCAGTAGTTTTCTGCTTTTGGACTATCCCTTTTCCGTTTTACTGTAATATAGCGATCGATGAAAATTTATGTCAATTGAACATTGCGTTTAGTGCTCTCTTTAAGGCTTGAGTCGCTACTGTGTATTTCTGGGAGTTGAAGTTGAAAATGATAGTTTAACAGAACTTACGGTAGACGGTTTTATAGGTGATCTTGTCATCATACCTTTTTTTAAGAAAGAATTGTTCAATTCCATAAAGGTCCTTTTACTTCCGTCAGCCGTACTTTATGAACCACCCATCAGACTGACAACTTCAGTGGTATTGCTTGTAGCTGTATATGGTGTAGTAGCCAAGATTTGAATCACTACATCATTGCGGTCACTATATCTCGACGACTGGGAGCCCGCTTCCTCACTCCCGAGAGTCGCCGGTACTGGGCATCCGATTCCCTGCACCGTATCTTTGTTTTGGTTGGTTGACTCCATTGAATATATAGATTCTGGGTTCCTTCCCTTAGCATTTTATACCTACTGCCAGATTTTTTACAGCCGCCCCTAAGATGGAGAACAGACACTGGAAAAAGCCGCCCCTAACATGGAGAACAGACGTTTCAGGATTTGCCATAGGTATTTCCCCCTCAAGGCAAGTAGCTTGGGTTTTACCGCGCATGTACCCGCGGGGTTATACTTTTAGCGTTACCCAGGGTGCAGCGCGAGGAGCTTGTATAACCAGCGCACTCCTTGAGCGCACTGAACTTGATGCAAAATTAATTGTTAATTACCTTTTTTATATTTGTTCTTCCCTTTTTTTAATTGCGCCAATCGTGAACTTTGTTTTACGCTATTTTTAAATAAGATTGTTTTATGTATATTTTCCATATTTACAATTTAAATCGAATAATTTAAAAAAAAAATAATTTTCATTAAACGCGTTACTCATAACAAAACAATTTCAAGCAATAAATGATCTGTCAAAAAAATAGTTCAGCATGTCTACTAGAGGCGTTATGGTAGATTTACTACGATCCACACCCAGGTGAACACATACTACGGCCGGATTTACAAATCCAGTCCGCTCCACTGATATACAACATCCCGCCCCAGCTAAGAGTATACTCATAGAAAACAACAACCAGACAGTCTACGTCGCAGGTAAACATCAAGCCTACGCTGCGATGCGGCGACATTGAACAAATTATACAATATTGAAATTGAAGGAAAATTTGACGAAGGCTGATGACAGAGAGAGTGAGAGTGAGCGATGCCGAATTGTATAGTGAACAAACCCAAACACACTTTTAATCTGTTATATTGGCAAATAATAAATGTTGCCGATCATATCATAAAGATAACGATTATAATCAATAATAATTACTTTTGATTGACTATCAATTAAGTGTAGATCCCGACATGTTAGACTAGAAATAAATATTTGGCTAATTTATTATCTCCATAAAAGTAATTCGATTAAATTAAATTATAAATTAATAAACACGATCATAAATTACGTACGTAGTATAAAGCAAGAAAATCTAAGACCTTTCTGCACTAAACATGATATTATGTATGTACACACCCCCAATCCCAAACTGATGTACCGTCTCGATAGTTTGTTAACCTCGGCAACTTCGGCGATACTACCTCCCGACAAAACGAGGCCATTTCAATTAAATTCGCTATTTGTTATTTATTTGTTTAAATTAATTTTGATATTTTTTTTATCATGTATTTTATTTTTAATTTAGTTCAACCAAATATAAATTTTCCGGTTATGTCTCTCTGTTATCAATTAATGGCTTCAATTAAATTTAGATGAACTTGCGTCACCCAATAATTTAGGACAAAATATAAGGATTACATATTTTTATTGTATTATACAAAAAAATTATAGGCCACGACGAACCGTAAAAGTTCGTTGTCTGTGCAAAGTCAAATTACGTTACACTTTCAGTTTCGTTTCGGCGTTTTACCTTTCTGCTCTTTGGATTAAATTTTAGTTTTTAAACATTTTTGTTCATTTGTGATTATTTAAAAGTGGTGTGAAAGTTGTTTCACTTGAAGGTGACCGAAAAATAATGAAAAAAAAAATTATGTAAGATTTTTTTGGGGGATTGTATGTTTATATTTACGAGTATGTGCATACACCGGCGTTGTATTACCGAATCGTATTAACGATGTAACAATATCATTCATATTGCATTTAGTTCAACGATCTTAAAATGTATATTTATTTGGTCCAGATCTTTTTAATTGTAATTTCACTTGAAACAAACGCTTGTTTGGCATTTTAAATAGAATTGCGCGTAAGAAGCTCACGCGTTCTACATTTTAATATTTTCTTAAGATTATAGAGCAAGTTCCATTGTTAAGGTCATTTTCGATAAGAAATATTATATACATAACATAAAGCGATACGTTTTTAGTTCATCGTAATCTATACGCCAATTTCTATAAAGGTTTAATTAAATATAATCGCATTATAAATAATCTAACATTTTCTTAGGTAAACAATTAATAAAATTATTACAATCACTTTTCTTGTTTAATTATATTTTATGCTAATAAAATTGGAACATTTTAAATAGTAATTTCCTTTACTTTTTTCTTGGATACAGCCAAGCCAAGCCCACGAAATTTAAAATTAATAAAATAATATTAAATATTTACGAGCATACCTTCGTTACATAGGTTGTGTATTGATACCAGTTTGTTACCTTGACTTGTTGGATTAAACGTTTTGTATTTTGTAGTTTTATAAAATTGAGAAAGGGTTTTGAAATGTTTAAGACACTGTTTACTTGTAACTGAGATTCCATTTACATCGAATTTACATAATCTGGCACTCGATGGATTTGAGAGAGAGAGTAGTTTTTCGTTGCTTTTTGATAAAGATCGAATATAATAAGCGACAATTCAGATTAAGGGGATCTAGACTTCTTATAACATCGGTAACATTTGATAGTAAGGACACAATACGACGAAATTTATCATATTATGTAAATTATTTGACACTGTGCCTCGAAAACGGTTTGTTTTTCTGATGAATTCTAATATTTCCGGTATGTTAAGTGAGGTTAGAATGACAGAAACATAAGAAGTGTTCAACCGTGTGCTCTCCACTCCACCACCTTGGTCGCAAATTGCATTCATACCGAACCCGCATTCTAAACAACTGCTTGTTTAGATTACAGTATTCGGCGATGCTTGGTCTTCACTAGCAAAATTGTGTCATGACGATATAGAATGTCATGAGTATGACAAAAATGTATTTTTATACTCACAACTATTAAAACTAAAATTGATTGATTAGATTGATTGGTGCTGAATGCACGACCAAGTTCTTACACAGGATCTCCCGTGTGACGCCGGGCCTATCATATATACTCTTTTTGAACCGAAGGTTCTGTTATAAGTAAAAAAGACTACTGACACCTAGATATAACCGATAGTTATAGTAACACAATGATAACACAGTAGTAATCTATCTATAGTAGTTTATCTTAAGAACTCGTTATAATTCATATTAATTGTATCATCTATGACGTGACGTTCTACACCCTTGTTATACCAATTTTCTAATTAATAACACTGTGCTAGTTGAAAAATGTGACAAGCTGGGCACCCAGGGGGTAAACCTAATTCGAGCACGCTGAGTTCAATGGTGCTAGTCCCCATTTTTGAGATATCGCATTCGACATGTTTTGGCTCTGAGTCAAAATATACCCTCATTTTCACGTTGATAGCTCTTGAACCATTAAGATTTTCGTTATACTTTCTTCAGCAAAGTTGTTGCGCAGGTCAAGACCAACAACTTTGCCGAACATATCAAGACCGAAAAACCACATCTAATTTTTTTTTGCTTTTCATTTCGACGAAAAACACTGTTTTTATCATTTTTAATCATTTTGTTGAATTTAAATCGAGTAGAATCGATCGAATAAACATCGCATCGACAAAAATAGATACAATAGAAACTATTTAAAAGAAAGCTAAATCGATTCAGTTGATTTTATGGTGATTTTTCCTAAAAAAAAAAATCCTAAAAAATTAACATTTTCCTTCTCTTTGACAAAACAATGGCGTGCCGTTGCGATAGTGGATAAAAATCCTGGATTTTTCCATCCCATCGTTTTAACCAATTACATCACGTAAATTATCACTTTGGGCGGCAGTCCAAACGAGTGACGTAAGCACCTACTGTGCTGGAAGTCGAACTCGTATATATACAGTACTGGGAAAAAAAATTGGGCAAACGTATTTTATTGCAAATTGGAGTCTTTTTTGCTAAACTTGCAAAACTTTTGAACGCAATTTGCTTATTATTTCATTTTAAATACATGTATGACGTAACTTGTTGAAAAAAAATATACCTGCAATTTAGGAGAAAAACCCCGAAAAATGCCAAAATATTCAAAATAGGGTGATTCGATTTAAAGTAATGGAATAAATTAAACACTTATTTTTTAATTTTTTTTTTTGTTTTTTATTGATTTATAGAAGTTCTATCTTTAATATTAATATTTTGGTGGACTGCCTTTTGTTTTTATTACACCGGTACAACCCCGCAACTGATGTGCAAAAAAATTGGTCAAGCAATTATTTTATTTTAAGCCGATCGTTCTTGGCCGACATTAGCGTGCAGATGTTTTATTGCCTGTAATTTATTTTTTGAGCATAAATAGTGCATATTTTGTAAGATTAACTTATTCTGTAAGTGATCCTAATCAAATAAAGAATAAAGTGCAATTTTAGTTAAAAAAAATGGGAAAAGTTAGTGAGCAGTGTAAAAGCAGTATGTTGGTTTGGGCGCGTGAAAATTTAACCACGCGTAAAATAGCAAAAAGATTAAATATTCCTAAAAATACTGTCGCGTGGAATATTAAAAAATTGCGAGAGATGGGCAGGACACAAAGAAAGAAAGGCTCTGGAAGGCCCAGAAAGACAACGCCAGTGGAAGATCCTTTCATAATATTACAATGTCGTCGGAACCGTTTTAAAACTTCATCGGATATACGACGGGATGTTGAGCGAGCAACAGGAAAAGAAATTTCAGCCAGCTTAGTGAGAAAAAGACTTGTTAAAGCTGGTTCGAGAGCACTTAAACCAGTCCAGAAGTCTGAGTTCACATTACTAGTGAAAAAAACAACATTTGCTTTGGGCCCAGGAGCATGTTTCTTGGGCTTCAGAGATGTGGAATGATGTAATTTTCCCCGATGAATCAAAATTCAAGCTGTATGTTGGAAATTGAAAAATTCTCGTACGAAAAAAACCGAGCGAGAGGCTTGGCAACGAATGCCTTTTAAGAGTTTCACCAAAAAATGAAGGAGTTATGGTCTGGAGATGATTTTGTGGAAATGAAACCGGTCGATTGTGCTTCCTTAGTTCCAACATTACAGCAGCTGTTCATCTGCAGGTCCTACACAACGAATTTGAGCCTTCTGTGTTAAAGCTTTTTGGCAAGACTTGCAAATTTATTTTTCAACAGGACAAATTTACGTGCCATACCGCCAAAGTTTTGCGTTATTAAATTTGAACTGTAGATAGAAAAATTGGCTTTCAGATAAACATAAATAATTTGTTAAAAAATTGTTTTTTTTCTTATCTTTTCATTTAAAGGTAAAAAAGTACTTCGAAGAAAGAAGTATCGATGTGTTGAGCTGGCCCCCGTATAGTCCAGACTTAGATCCCATTGAAAATATTTGGTTTATAATGAAGCTAGAAGTAGCAAGAATGCGCCCAGAATCGATTCAATCTTTAAAAGGTTTGTTGATGACGATTTGGGAATCCATACCTTCTACGACTTTGAAAAATTTATCAAACTCAATGAATTGGAGGTGTATCGCTGTAATAAGAGCAAATGGCGGTGCACCAAAATATTAATATTAAAGATAGAACTTCTATAAATCAATAATAAACAAAAAAAAAATTAAAAAATAAGTGTTTAATTTATTCCATTACTTTAACTCCAATCACCGTATTTTGAATATTTTGGCATTTTTCAGGGTTTTTCACCTAAATTGCAGGTACATTTTTTTTCAACAAATTTCGTCATACATGTATTTAAAATGAAATAATAAGCCAATTGCGTTCAAAAGTTTTGTAATTTTAGCAAAAAGGACTCCAATTTGCAATAAAATACGTTTGCCCAATTTTTTTTTCCAGTACTGTATATATATACGAGTTCGACTTCCAGCACAGTAGGTGCTTACGTCACTCGTTTGGACTGCCGCCCAAAGTGATAATATACGTGATGTAATTGGTTAAAACGATGGGATGGAAAAATCCAGGATTTTTATCCACTATCGCAACGGCACGCCATTGTTTTGTCAAAGAGAAGGAAAATGTTAATTTTTTAGGAATTTTTTTTTTAGAAAAAATCACCATAAAATCAACTGAATCGATTTAGCTTTCTTTTAAATAGTTTCTATTGTATCTATGTTTGTCGATGCGATGTTTATTCGATCGATTCTACTCGATTTAAATTCAACAAAATGATTAAAAATGATAAAAACAGTGTTTTTCGTTGAAATGAAAAGCAAAAAAAAATTAGATGTGGTTTTTGGTCTTGATATGTTCGGCAAAGTTATTGGTCTTGACCTGCGCAACAACTTTGCTGAAGAAAGTATAACGAAAATCTTAATGGTTCAGGAACTATCAACGTGAAAATGAGGGTATATTTTGACGCAGAGCCAAAACATGTTGAATGCGATATCTCAAAAATGGGGACTAACTTTAAAATGGGACTAGCACCGTTGAATTCAGCATACTCGAATTAGGTTTACCCCCCGGGTGCCCCGCTTGTCACGAAAAAAAAGTTTGCAATTTAAAAAAAGTTTCCAAAAGCACAGTGTAATTAGCTTGTGCAATAATGCGATTTATTCTGTGATAACTTAAATTTAGTCTGTGTTAAGTTATTTGTGCTTTTTGGTGTTTTTTTTGCATGATTTGCGTCTGATAAATTTTATTTGCGTTCAATACCATAGTGAATCGTAATAAGTTGTACGTGTTTGTATGTGGCTTAACTTAAGTGCTCATTATTTAATTTTACTGTTATTATCGCATCTCAATGAATAATAAATGTGTTAAAAAATTAAAATAACGGTTATTTAGCTCTTTTAATATTTTATTTATTACTACTTAAGCTTTCGGAACCATTTCGGTTCCATTCTCAACAATTTAATAACTGTGTTCGTGGCTTGTAACTCATTATTCAAGTACTATACGTTCTAGTCACGGTTAAATTTACGGTTTTATTTTGTAATAATTTATTAGTGCCATGCCTCTAATCTACTTAATTTAGGCATTACCGAGCGCTGTTACATATTTATTTTTAGTTCTACATATATACAATTTTAAGTTTTTATTTCCTTCATTATGAATACAATAATTGTGTGCTGTTATTGCGGCTCCGTGTTTGATCACTCATCGGAGAGAGTACCACATTTGCGCGCGGATTCTGCCTTTCTGAAGAAATTTTCCTTCGTCTGTATTGAATGCAAAGATAAAAACAATATGTGCGCAACAACTCCGTGTTTGAGTGAATCCATTACTGCAATTGCAAATCGCTTGGAGGACTTTAAAACAGACTTTGACATAAATTGCAACCGCCTTTTCAATATGGAAAAGAGACCAAATTTATTGTACGCTAGTGTTGACGACATGTCGAGTTCGCTTGATCGCATTGATGACAATATTGCAAGTAATACTAAATCGATCGCACTTAACAACTTTAGCCATGATAAATACTTTGGAAAATTTTTAAAATTTATTGATAATTTCGATGTCATTATGAATGAGATGTTTTGCAACAAATTTGATATAATTTCTTCGGACGCCCTTCAAACATAGCGCAAGGTAAACGTACGATTTACGAAGACTTCACTATACTAAAGTTTTCGCAAGCGCACAGCATTTCCGAACTGAAAAAGTTTTAAATGTAAACGGTTTGTCCAAAGAAAAGTGAAACAATTTGGTGAAGACTTATGTATGTATTAGTAACATAAATATGTTTTCGATTTTTCCTCGATTTGGATTGATGTTAACAAACGGTTAACGCGAATTGAATTTGTATACTTTTTCACATTGATTTCTTTTCGGTTCTACGTAAATTTTGCGAACAGTTTCAGTTTTCTAACTAAACCAATTTATTTTTGGTTTAAATTAAAAGACCTAGAGAAATGCATTTTTTTAAATATTTATTTTTTATTTTATTTTATAGATACTGCAACAATCACAGAGATAATTCAGATATATATACATATTTATTGTAATATAAATATCTTATAATAAAGCTTCTAATTCACATATTAATTAAGCATTATTAAATGTTGGTATAGAAATTCATTTTAAATTAGAGACCAAAATATAGAATAATTCATAATATTAAAATAAGTATGAATTCATAAATAAAAATCAAACATAAAAATTCATTTATAGAAATAAAAATTAAATTGTAAATAAAAAAAAATTTAAAAATACTTATTTATCACGATTGTTTTTGCGATACCGATCTCTGGCGTACTGAAATCATTTCTTGATTTCGTTTTCAATATCTGACGGTCGTGCAGTTTCATATTTTTGCATAGCTTCTTCTAAAATAAGAAATAATCTTTCAGGTAATACGCACTAAGAATACTTTGTCAGTTAATAACCATTACCTTTTATAAGTTCCATTACGTAATATTTCTTTACCGCAATATTTCCATGTAAGCCATGCCAAGAGAATTCGCGTGCTGCTTCATCTGTAATAATTGCCTTAAACATCCTCTTGTGTATTTTGGTAAAGATTAGGGTGGTCCAAATTTTCGAAAGTTCCAATTTCTAACGGGACACCCCCTAGAAATGTGAGGTTATGCTAAAAACTTAAACAGAAAAAATATTGGGTCGATCGAAGGTCGTTTAGAGGTCGCGACTTGAGCGCGAAGTTCGATAAAAACGGTATTTTTTCGATTTTTCATTTTCAAACGAACAGAAAAATTATTTAAAAAATATTCTCAGACTAAATAAAAATTGCGGTCAATAGAGGAGATAATTACCTTTCCAAAACATCAAAGATATCGAAAATCGGTTAACAAATAGCGAGATTATTGCCAAATTTCCAAAATATAAAAACAAGTCAAATTATTACTATATTTTTTTTTATTATTAATGCATAATGTTTCTTCTATACAATGATATTATAAATTAATTTTTAGTATTAAAATAATCAATCTAAGTTGATATTCTACCCATTAAGGCTGTTTTGGTGTATGTTGGAAACTTCTGTGTGTAGTCCTTTACGACTTGTAGTAAATATTGCATGTCATCTTCATTTCTTGTCAATTTCTTATTATAATCTTGTATTAATTTAACACCACGTTCTGCGATATCATTTACGACTTTTATTTGACTGATAATCTTCATTCCGTTCTTGAAATTATCATCCCGAGGCCACATATCCGGATCTTTGTTCAAGAAATCTGTAGAAATATTGAACCTTTTAAAAAGATCGCCAGTGTTTGGTGTAACAAAATCTGCTAGTTGTTTCGTAATAAATGTTTTTACATCATCAATTTTCAACTCGACGCGCTTAATTGACTCGGCCTCTACATCCCTCTTCATATCCAACTGTTGCACCATTCTTCTTTTCTCCGCACTAGAGACGTTTTCGTCGAAAAAAGAGAATGCGATGCTTTCGTCGGATAAATACCACAATTGGCCATATATTTTATTCAGTACAGCCATCGCCAACTTTTCGTCATGTGTTTTGTACAAATAAATATCTCGTAAATAGTTGAAATCCAGCTGTGGTGCTTTAGCAGCTTTTGTGCAATGGAACCAAATTTTCACATAAAATCTTACGACAAAAATGCAAATGTCCCGTAAATTCTTCTGTTCTTGTGCTGTTAACTTAAATTCCTCCCGAAAGATAAATACTTTCAATACATAAATGGCTTTGGACATCCAGCGAGCATGATGCATAGGCCCCGGCAGGCGGAAATGGACATTTTCAGTTGGTATCATGCCCAAAAAAATTAGCCAATTTCCAATAATTCTTTGTAGTCATCACGAGCATGTTCTTTTGCCAATTCGTTGTTACAAAAACCCGGTAATTCCGCTTTCACATCATTTAATTGTATATGAACGTTGGGATCATCTATGCCTGCTTTAAAATTATTCTTATTCAAGGAATTCCAGTCATTCTTGAATCTCACAAATAATGGAACATTTACTCCTGATGTATTGCCCATTTTCGATTCAAATGCAGCGCGTAATGTAATTTCACATATGTGATGTCGACAAGGAAGATATAATAAACTTCGTTCCAGTTTCTGCTCTAAAATAATAGCTGCTCCATTTAGTCTTCCAGTATTTGAATATGTTGTATCGAAGCAAGCAACCACGACATTGTCAGCTATTCTCCAATCAATTAAGCTTTGGAAAACAGCCTCTGCCATTTCCAAACCAGTTGCTCTTGATATTTTGGGAACGCCCAATAATTGTTCTCCATCTATATGGGAAATAATCACCGGCAAACGATCCACGGTCTCCGTTCCAGATAACTCCGGAAGTAATTTTCCATCCCAATGTACTACGCCTGTCGTAAACTTGAAAGTCGATTTAATTGATTCTGCTATTTCTACTCTATTTGTTTCACGAAGACGCTTCAGTGTTGTTCGACTCAAAACGAGGTCATCAATAGAATGTCCAAGACTTTCGGCAACGGCACTGATTAAATGCATTGCTGCACGATCTGTAATCTTCCACTTATCCAAAGCTGACAATATTCTAGGAGTAATGAAACATTTGCTTCCTATAGAGGCTCCTTCTGCGCTTAGCACGGGCAAATCAATATTTTCGAAGCTCATGTCGTTATCAGAATTGGCTGTGACTCTCCGATGATGAAAATAATGTTTGTGAGTCTATTGGAATTGATTTACGTTTTTCTTCAAGATGTTTTCGTTTACGATTTTTTTCTGCCATCAGACGTTCCGATTTCCGCTTTTCTTTTTCGATTTCATATTGCCTGACTCCAGCCAAATATCCGGGGCGCCCTTTCTCATGCTGTGACAAGAGGAATCGCTTGTCGTCTTCACTAGTCATCATCGATAAGGCATTAGTATGGGCGATATCAAAAATATCATCCAGTTTACTAGTAAAGGCAATTTCTCTTTCGCGGTAAACTTTTAAAGGTTTATTTTTACTCTTTAGTAGATTTTTCCACTCATCATGCAATTGTTCCAATTTTTCAATAGAATGTTGTTCCTTTTTCACTGGAATTCGTGCTTTTGCCCAAAAAATAGACACTTCCTGGATTGTCAAAGCTGCACTTTCACGAATTGTTAATTTTACAGTACGGTGATTGTAAAAAAAAGACACAACACTTGCTTTTTTGATGGTAACTTAGCACCAATAATTTGACAGTACTCATGCCCAAGAAGATAAATTTCTGTGGTGGACCGTAAATTAGCTGTCATTTTATCAACTGTAATAGCACTTTCTTAAAAATATTAATAAAACTGTTAAAATGACTAGATTTAATTTCTACAAATTTGTGTCCTTTTCTCGAGAGATTTGGATTTAAACTGAAATTAATTTGCATTTATTTTGTTTATATAGTATATGATACAATGAAATATATTGGCCATATCAGATCATAATTAGTGCAGTAGGCGGATTTAAATTTTAAATACAATAACTAATGAGTCAAATGAGTCATAAGGACTTAACATAGTTGGGTTTTATGATAATGGCATCATAAATCACAACTATGGTAACTTCTCATGACTCATACGGTTTTTTATGACATCATAAAACATTCCTTTGTTTATTCTGTATACCTCCTTTTTATTTATTTATTTATTTTTTTTTGTAGTTTTGAAGATAATTTCCAGGATTTAAAAAAAATCGTTTATTGTTTAAGTTTTTAATAGTTTCGAAAATTGGCAATAATCTTGCTATTTGTTAACCGATTTTCGACATCTTTGATGTTTTGGAAAGGTAATTATCTCCTCTATTGACCGCAATTTTTATTTAGTCTAAGAAAAAATTTTAAATAATTTTTCTGTTCGTTTGAACGTGAAAAATCGAAAAAAACACCGTTTTTATCGAACTTCGAGCTCAAGTCGCGACCTCTAAACGACCTTCGATCGACCCAATATTTTTTCTGGTTAAGTTTTTAGTATAACCTCACATTTCTAGGGGGTGTCCCGTTAAATATCTCAACACTATTTTTCCCATATAAACGTGGGCCACCCTAGTAAAGATATATTATTTATACCTCTAAAGCAGCGGGCCTGTAATTTGAATTCAATTAAGTAACATAAATTTCTAAAAGGAACCAAGGGAATTTTATTTTTTCTTACCTTCTCAGAATCATGCATTATGTCACTTTCAAGCATGATAAACTCGTCTGTTGCAGTTACAGGTAGTTTTAAGACATTCTTGTCATGTAGTATATTATGTCTGTTGTTTTGGCAGGTGTAATTATTTTTGTGCTCATTAAACTCTCTTCGCAATCCTCGCGTAAATTTGATCCTTCATCATATAGCATATAGATCTGCATTGGATATTTCTGTTGGTATATTTTCATTTTTCGCAGGAGTTAATTCAATTATATTTTTGTCAGACACAATTACTGGAGAAGTAGTTGTTTCTGACATTGATGGAGCTGATATTACAACTGATTCTGTATTGAGTGGTAAGTTATTTTTAAACGGCAATTTATAGTTGAATTTTGGTTTACTATACGTTGTAACTGTTGATAAATTAGTTGATGATACTTTTGTATATGTAATAGTTGGTGGAAATGATAAGCCTAAACTGCAACTTGTTGGGTTCCTCATTTTTGGTCTCGAGCATATTACGGTTGATTGTGAGTTTTTATATGTTAAAACTCCTTTTGATTTAAGAGTCGATGCAGCTAGAGTGGTTTCATTCATTAAAGATGATGTGGTTAAATTTAAATTGATGTCGGTGGATGATTTTCTATATGGTTTAGTCGCTATACTGGAAGTCTGTTTCAAGATGATTGGAATATCAGACCATATTTTTTCACAGGAACCTTTTTGTGTGGATGTGAATGGATGCATATTTGAATCAATTTTTAAAAAATTCCTAAAATTACTTTCAGTGTTTGAATCAAATTTTGAATTTCGAATTTTGTCCATCATTTTGAAATGCCGCCATTTCTGAAAATATGTATATATTTTATTAGACATGTTGCATAGGAATATATATAGACACAAATCACATGTTGTTAATTATAATATTTTATTGGATATATCCGACATGATAAATTGAAAGTTTCCCGAGTCAACTCCTCTGTTTTCGTAGAGTAAATTCCCAAATTTTTGGATGATTAAGGATATTCGAAGAAATTGTTTAAATTAGTAACTGATTTGCAAGTTACAGTATTATTATCATAATTTATTATTTTGAAAATTTTATTGTTTTTGCAACAATAATTATTTGGAAAACATGAATCTAATGTAAAAATAGGCCGAAAAGAGTATTTTTCAAAACTTTTTTGAATATGTTCTTGTTCACTTAGTCTATTATTTATTTGTTGAAGAGGCTGTGCTGCTTTTTTATCCAATTTTTTTATCTGTTGCATGTAGTTTTCAAATTTGAAAGCACTGTAATAGGACATATTTTGATTTCCATATAAAATACCAAACATTTCATTAAACGCCTCTGCGGCACACTTATTATTTACAATACAGTCCTTCGGGTGTCCTAATATTCTCGTAGCACATACTAAAAGCAAAAAATATTCATAGTACTTTTCTGCCAAAATATTTTTCAATGCAACCATGCCAGTGTAGCAGAGCAACGTTCGAAATTCAGAAGCTTTCCAGTACTCGATTTCATTAAATGTGCGTTGTTTTCGTTGAAATTCCCTTGGTAAGCACTTTCGAAGACTTATTAAATTTTCATTTATCCTTTCGATTGCGTTCTTTTTCATTGAGAATACCTGTTTTCTCACTTTAAATAATAGATTTATCATTTGTCTCACAACTCCTAGTAACATGCATTGCATATAGTCGATCGGAAATTGAGTCACACAACCAACAGACAAAACGTCCAGTCCTATATTACAGTTAATATGATGGTCCAAATCAACTTTTTTACGAAAATCATCGTCTCTTCCTAGTCTTAATAAATTTTTATCACCATCGGGAAAGTAAATTTTATGTGCCATATAAACACCTTTTGCAGTGCATTTATTGCAGCTAGAATATCCCGAATGTGATTTTACTCCTGAAAATATAAAATTATTATATATATATATATATATATATATATATATATATATATATATATATATATATATATATATATATATATATATATATATATATAAGTAAGAAAATATTAAAAATTGTTTACCTAATAGAAAGGCCCCCCTGGCTGGCGCATCGCATATAAAAGCCCTTATTTTAATTATTATAAGCCTATTATGGTATGTTAATCCGTTTTCCAACAATTTCTGTGTCTCATCAATAAATGTTTTCATAAACACATCAGCACAATAAGGTTTCTTGTACCCGTAGTATATTCCAATAAGAAACACAGCTCTATGCGAAACTACATTTGCAAGAATATGCCAAAGTTGGTTGGTGGAACTTTTGGTTAGAGGAATACCGTCTATACCAATGTCGATTTCTATTGTGTTTCTCTCGAATTCAGTACTATTCAGGAATAACTTCAGTTGCTTTTCGAATCCAATATGAGAGTATGATCCGCTGCCCATTGCTACTATATTTTTGTTTGTAGTAGGTGTTTTTTGAAAGTTCTAACATCTTTAGGTAGATGAGGATGATACTTTTTTAGAACCTTGAGTAGTGCATTCGTACTGTGGTTTGAAATATTTTCTGTAACACTCCACTCTAAAATATCGTATTCAATACTTTCCGTTTGTAGTGTTTCATGTTTATCATAATTTTCAATTTCAACACTATCAAATTCGCTATCAAATTCGCTCATAAAAGATTCACTATCATCCGAAACTATTTCTACAGAGGCTTGATTAAAATCAGACTTGTACGTCACATCACTGCTATAAGCTACCTCGCAGCTATTAGCCACATTACTAATGCAAGCTATATTATTATTACAAACCACTTTATTATTACAAGCCACATCACTTTCTGGAGGAAGGTTAAAATGTAATTTCGGACTATCGCAAACCAATTTTATTTCATTTCGTACTGTCCTGTATAACTTTTGTTTGGCCATTATGGAAAAATTATTTACCTATCCCTGTTCCTAATAAACTTAAATTTATTTACCTATAACAAATTTATATATATATTTATACATATATGTACAACACTTAAAACTATTAGATTTACAATTATTTTAATAAAAATATTTAAAAGAACACTACCTATTTCACTATTAAAATTAGTTTTATCAAATAATTACAAAATGGCGTATAACGTACGACTACTACGAATTTATAACTGACATAAAAAGAAATCAAAAATAATTGCCAGTGTGTTGGTATATTCGATAAAAAAGACCGTTCGCAAAGTTTACGTTTCCGTAAAGAATTGGGTGTATACATTTTTTTGTTTGAAGGGCGTGAGCACGAATATGTCAAAAATTAAACAACTCAACAATCAACTTACATGAGAATTTAGGAATCATAGCCAGCTCATTAATGAATATTTATTATCACACTCGAAAGTTACAGCAGAACTTTCCCGTAAAGTAGATGATTTTAGCTTCGCTCTCAGTGATGGTTTTAAGAAAAACACTATCAACATCTCCGAACATTTACACTCATCTATCCCCTGCTTTGAGAATGGACTTAAAACCATGAAGGACATCTGTAACGAGCGGATGAATTGCGTGGTAACCAACCAACCTATGGCAACAGAAGCTCCTCCAAATACCATCTCTCTTCAACATGAACGTCTATCAACAAATACTCAGTCAATCAGCAGCCTTCCTACACCTACAACGTCAGCAATTCCTGTCTCTCACGCTAATTCTATCAGTAATGTTACACCTCCAATACAAATGATCCCTATATCCGATAATTACTCCGCTAACCCTGAATATATCAGTAACATTACACCTCCCTGCCGACTCAGAGTAGCTCCAAAGCATAAGAATATATTCGTCTCAAGGCTTAATATCTCGACGACAAACGCAGATATTCTTGCACACATTAACTCCATTTTGAATCTGCCTGATATTAGAGTTGACTCGAACCAAGTACAATGTAAAAATATATCTCGCTATAATGGTCATGTCTCCTCCTTCAAAGTCACGGTCCCGGATTCTATGTTCGACTTACTAATGTCCCCAGCATCATGGCCTGAATCAACGTACCTGCAAGAATTTGTCGATCTCTGTGCTAATAACAACTATACCAATGCAAACCAAAAAACTGAATTATTGGTCCCTTTATTACCAGAATGTAAGGGGACTATGAACAACCCGTGAAGTATTTTTGCAAACTCAAGCCCTTATGACATTTTTGCACTCACTGAAACAAATTTAACTAATGACTTTAACAGTAACGAATACTTCACGTCATATTATAATGTTTTCCGCAAGGATGTTTCGGTTTCTGATTGATTGGGTTGCCAACCCAATTGTTGATTCAAGCTTAATTTTTGTATTCCGTGTTTATCACTTCACTGAGCACAAAATGTTTGTTTTGGATAAAATTTCGAAAATATCCACCAACTAACCGCAGGTCACAACACAACACAATGAAAATACGCTACTCCTTTTAACGTTATAATTTATTATATTTATCAACTGCGGCTTGTTACCAAATTTCTGCTTGTTACATGATGACAAGTGCATTTATATCAACGAAATTACCCCCACCATATTCTTAAGTACTATGTATATACATATTAAAGTGTGAAACATAAACAATACTACTTAATTCTATCCTCCACTAGATGGCAAAGTGTACAGCAAATTACCAATATTTAATTTTATAGCAGTGGAGGCTTATAATAATCTTAGATAATATTAATCGACATTATTGGTTTGTGCCCATGGTTTATGGCATGTAAGGCTAGGCTAATTATCATAAAAATGGTAATTTTAAGAATTAATATTAAATTCATTTTTCTAAGCTATGTACAGTGGACTGTATAATTAATTTTGTTTCTTAAATTTAGTATAGGTAAGTATTACCATGACACAGCGGCCAATAAATTTGAATAGCTATCCGAACACTGATGGTGTACTGAATGGTAGAGGCGTTCTTATTGCGGTGCATGTTAAGTTTGATTGCTCAGTGGTTATAATCCCAAATACCGACAATATTGAGCTGATTTGTGTTAAAATCAACACGGGTTATACGAATAAACACATTTTTATCCTGTGTTGCTATATACGCCCTAATAGCCACGCGGACATCTACCAGATTCTCGTTGATGTTTTCCTTTTTGATAACACTGCTATTTCAGATGTCGTTGGTGATTTCAACCTCCCTGACCTTATTATGGACACAATCCGAGGACAACACCCATTACGTGACTGAGAATGCACGATCTGCAAATGAGATTTTGATTACTGATAATTTTTATAATTCCGGCTTGATGCAGATCAGTAACGTCAAGAACAATCTTAACAGGCAACTTGACTTAGTATTCTCTTCCGGCACAAATAATTGCAGCGTCTTAGAAACAAATCTGGTTCTCAGTACAATTGATTTGTATCATCCGCCTCTTTTAATTTCATTTTCCAGCGAACTATGTACAGCTAACATTAATTACGAAACTTTACCCAGTTTTAATTTCCGTAAGGCCGATTTTAAGAAGCTTAATGAATTATTAGTTAACATCGATTTTAACTTCATTCTCGATAATAATTGCAACCTGGAAGCCAAAACTCTCAATTTTTCTGCCGCGGTGGTTGAATGCTTTCAAGAGTCCATTCCCTATACTGTACGAAGACACAAACTAGTAGTTCCACCCTAATACAACAGAGAATTGCGATCACTGCGCAATCAAAGAAACAAAAATTGGTAAAAATTCATAAAGACTGGATTGGACTCGGATTACTCAAATTATGTGAACGTTTACAATGCATTTTCGATCATGTCTCATGAACTCTATGATGATTACATCACTAGTATGCAGTCAGAAATAATCGCTGACCCAAAGCGCTTTTGGCAATTCATTAATTATAAGAAGAAATCAGATGGATATCCTTCCACGATGAAGTTCGGCGATCATTGTTCTGGTGACCCCAAGACCATTGCTGGCTTTTTCGCAAATTTTTTTTAATAGCGCCCACTCCAATAATGATATTGAGCCTGATGCGACCTACTTCAGTTACATGAATAACAGCACTCTAGCGTCTCCGGTCTCCATTCAAATCGATCTTGAAACTGTGGTAAGGAGCATTAACAAGCTAAAAGATGATTTTTCCGCTGGCCCCGATGCATTGCCTTCTATTATTTTAAAACTGTGTTGGTAACTTAGCGCAGTCACTTGCAATGCTGTTCCATAAGTCGATCTCCTACGGAATATTTCCATCAATATGGAAAGACTTTTTTATAACTCCAACCCATAAGAAGCGATGTAAATCTGACGTCTCTAACTATAGGCCAATTGCGAAATTATCCTGTATCCCCAAGTTATTCGAGAGTATTGTGTACGATTTTTTTTACTTTCAGTGTAAAATATTGTTTGCAATGAATCAGCATGGCTTCCTCAGAGGACGATCTACTGCAACCAATCTAACCGAATTTGTTTCTAATACTTTGAACATTATGGAATGTGGAAAAGAAGTTGATGTTATTACTACGGATTTCAGCAAGGCGTTTGACAGCGTTTCCCATAAGATAATTTTATTTAAACTCCGGGCGTTTGGTTTTGGATCTCAATTCTTACTATGGATGGACTCTTATCTTAGGGAACGTAGGTATCAGGTGAGTTTCAGGTCATCCATATCTGCTCCTTTTATAGCTAGTTCCGGGGTACCACAAGGCAGTCATCTTGGGCCTATTTTTTTCATCTTGTCCATCAATGATGTCGATTTCATAATCAAAAACTCGTCAATTTCTATTTATGCAGACGATATGAAAATTTACAGACAAATCTCATGTTCCACCGATGTTAACCTATTGCAGAATGATCTCAATAACTTTATGACTTTCTCTCTCTCTCTAGCTTCATATCTCATGAAGGTATCTTGCCGCCCGCACTATGGTCCTCCAGCCATCTCGGTCCATCGCTCTCGTCCTCCAGTTTCGACATCCTAATGCATGTAGATCTTGTTCGACGTCGTCACGCCAGCGCAGTCCTCTACGACGCACACCGGCTGGTTGTTGATGGAACACTTTTGTCGTGTTTTAATATTGGAGCACTATCCGGAGCCAAATGGCAATTTTCTATTGAAACTGCAGCTATTATTCACTGGTGTCGCTGTACTATAAAAATTAAAACTAAATTCATCAATAAAACAAACATTTATCACCTGAAATATATTAATTGACATTTATTTTGACATGACGTTATTAACAAAAATTCATTTTGCTGCGTTTTAATTTTTTATTGTAAGATTTAGTTTCTAATGGCTTCAGGGGTTTACAAAATTAAAAGCCTTTTCAAATTTCCCATTGAAATGGATAGCGCTCCCGATAGCGGCTCCCGATAAATAAGTGAGCCGAGATATTTTTTTATCGATTTTTAATTAAAAAGTTGAATGAACAATCTTAGTTTAGATTTAAATAAATTAATTAAATGCAATAATAGCGCGCTAAATATAAGTTTTCACATAGAAAATAGGCTGCTCCGGATACAGCTATCGGGCGCTAATAAAAAAACACAGCATTTATTGGTCATCCGTTGTTGTGGGGACCTTGTAACGTGGCCGAGCCATCTAACTCGATTGGATTTGATGAATCCGATAATATCGCAACCTCCAAGAATTTGCTTTATCTTGTGGTTCATGCGAATCCGATATTCATTATTCGCGACTTTAATTGGACCAAAGATTGAACGAATGACCTTCCTTTCGAAAGTTGATAACAATCTACGATCGTTAGTGGTCATGGTCCAGCTCTCGCTTCCGAAAGCCAGCACAGGTCTTATGAGTGCTTTATAAAGTGCGAGCTTGCACGACTGCGATAGATGTCTAGAACGCAATAATTTTGATTGGGCGTAGAAAACTCGATGTGCGGCAGCTATTCGGGCTTTTATATCTGCCTGCATGTCATTTGATGATGTTATAACTGACCCGAGGTATTTGAAGTTTTCAACGCGATCAAAGTTATGGTCGCCAATTCCGAGATTTGCCATGGAGATGTTCCTGGGTGTTGATACAAATTTGGTTTTGCTACTGTTCACCTTCAAACCAAGTCTTCGAGCGGCGAAGCGATCGAGCGGCACGAAACTGTCTTTGATATCGCTAGTTCTTCGGCCAAGAAGCACGATATCATCTGCATATCCAAGAATTTTGCCTGATTTATTAAATATACAGCGCGAAATTTCGATGTGGCTTTTCCTCACTACGTACTCAAGCGCCAAATTGAACAGGACAGGCGCGAGTGCATCTCCCTGTCGAACACCAAATGTTATTTCAAAGGAGTCGGTTGGGACGAAAACCACACTGATAGTCACCAATGATGTTTTCAGCGAAAGGGATGAGTCTGGCAAGTACAACATTAGCCAACACTTTGTAAGCAGTGTTCAATAGAGCTATGCCACGATAGTGAGCGCGGTCTTCCAATTCTCCGGCAACTCTTCTTGGTCCCAAATACAAACCACGAGATCGTATAGACTTGTTGCAAGAGTAGCGCCTCCGAGTTTAATTAATTCTGCGGGGATTCCATCGAGACCGGGTGCCTTGCCGTTTTTCAATCGACTAATAGCTGCGTCTACTTCCTCTGCTGCGAGATATTCGTCGAAGACCTCTTCACCTGGAGGAGCTATTGCTCTAATGGGGGTCACGTCGTCATTCCGATTTAGTAGATTTTGAAAGTAGGTTTGCCATACTGAGAGAACATCAGCCACGTTTGTTCTCAATTCTCCATTCCCGTCTTTGATGACTGTACTTCTTGGGTGGAAGTCTTTAGTGAGATTCCTGGCATTAGCAAAACAGTCCCTTGAATTTCCTACTTCCGCTTTCCTACTTCAGACGACATTGATCATCGAACCAATCATTGCGGGGTCTCGGAGGTCTTCTTTCGATAGTGTTTTGCGCCGCGGTGGTAATGGCTGACTGTATTGTGTGCCACTGCTCCTGGATGTTAGAAGGAGCTTCTTCGTTGTTGCTGGGCCGCTCTAGATAGTTAGTGACAGCTAATTGGTAACTCTGCAGTGATGTTTGGTCTTTTAGAGCATCAATATTCCATCGAACGGTATTTTGTGCTTGTCTATGACAGTTTGCACTTATATTTAAATGCGACAAGCATATGGTCGCTGTCTATGTCTGCACATATACTGGTCGAGTGTCTCTTAGACACCATGACGTGATCAATTTGGTTTTCCGTTCTTCCATCATTCGATCTCCACGTTACTTTGTGGATTCTCTTATGTGGGAAAAACGTACATAGATGCAGGCTGTTGGGACCGATGTGTGATGTATTTTCTGCACTCCTACCGATTTTTGCATTAAAGTCGCCACGATGATTTTAATGTCGTGGTGCGGTATGTTATTGGTGACTTCCTCCAGCTCGACAAAGAATAAATCTTTGATGTCATCCGATTTATCTTCGGTGGGTGCATGCACATTAACGATCGTGATGTTATATTTCTTAGTGCGAAGTCTGACCGTGCACATCTGCATATTTATCGGGCGGAAATCGATGATATGATGCTTCACGCGCCGATGGATTAGGAAACCAACTCCAAATTCTCCTCCGTTCTGATGGCCGCTGTAATGAAGAGTGTAACCATTGGTGGTGTCATGGATCCCACTCCCAGACCATCTAAGCTCTTGTAGTGCAAGTACGTCTAATGAGTAACTCTTTGCTAGGTTCGAAAGGTTCTGGATATCTCCAAGTCTTAAGAGGCTAAGCACGTTCCATGTTTCCATTTTTAAAGTGTTGTCCGTGTACAATTTCCGAGGTCGATTTTGTAATGAATCCGATATGGTAATCCGAGGCCTTTGGTTAGGGTTCATAACTTAATTGTTTTTATGAGGGAAGGTTGTTGGCCTGCCGCTCAACCCGCTTATTACGTGTGTGGGTCACATACTGGTGAGAATCTTAAGGCATCCAGTCCTACCTTGAAACACATTTATATAGCGAGCTGCTTGATACAAGACAGACGCCCGCTTCAGCCGCTCCTAACCTGGATGACAGACGCTGGTTTGGTATTGGTTTTAGGGCGCCAATAACCCGCCCTGACATGTAGTGTCCATGACTATAAACAGGATTTAGTCTGCTCATCTCCACTACACCGCCTGATTCATTTAGCGTTACCCAGGGAGCACCGACAAGGAGGTATGAATCTCGGACTTCGCCCCTCAAATTTATGACTTGGTGTACTAAAAATAATCTTGATCTGAATGTGAGTAAATGCCAATGTATAACATACTCAAAAAAACGCACAAATTCCATTAGTCGTGAGTATACCATCAACAGTGCTGTTGTCGTAAAAGTTTTAACCATACGGGACCTAGGGGTAATTTGTGACCGCGAACTTAATTTTAGAGATCACATCGATTTTATTGTCAACAGAGCAAACTCTTCGCTTGGATTTGTGAAACGCTGGTCTAAGGAATTTTTGAACCCTTATGTTACGAGGGCTCTCTATATGACATTTGTTCGGTCCCTGCTCGAGTATGCTGGTCAGGTTTGGCCCCCATACCATGAAGTGCACACACGAAGAATTGAAGCGGTACAACGTAGATTCTTGCCCTTTGCTCTGCGTGGATTGCCATGGGTGGACGTCTACAATTTGCCTCCTTATCTTGACCGCTTGGAGCTTGTTAACTTAAAGCCACTAAGCAAGCGACGATCTGTTGCAGACATCGTCATCATTCATCAAGTTTTATCTGGCGGTGTAGATTCTGCAGCTCTACTCGAAAAGGTAAATCTTAACGTAAATGCTCGTGGTTTGAGAACGATACCAGCTTACAGAATTGCTCCTCACAGAACGACCTACGGCCAGAACGAGCCTGTTACAAGAATGCTGCGCGAGACTAATAAATATTTCGAACGATTCGACTACCACATCAGCAAATTCGCCTATAAGAAGTTTATTATTCGCTGCCAGTTGACAAACCAATAAACTTAAGTTTTTATTTTATTTTTATATCAACTTTTTTCTTATCGATTTGACTTAAATACTCTATCGAGTATTTATCATTTTTAACATTTTTTTCTCCCCATTTGTGCTTCAGTTAATTTTTCTTAACTTATCTTTATTTTTTATTATTTATTTTCTCTTTCTTTTTATTTTTATTTTTTTCTGTCATTCAAATCTGCTTGCTTTAAGTAGACCAACGGGCGTTCTCTCCTTCTTGCGGTGGGGTATCATTCTCATAAATTTAGTACATATAGCTTCAGCCTCTTTATTTTGATAATCATAGATCTTTTAAAACATTTTTTATTTCGATTAACATTAATTTTATTTTTGCCATTGTAATCTTTAAATCTTTAATTTAGTAGAATGATATCCTTGTTTATAATTCCCTGTATTATATTCCAAAAATAATAATAATGTTGTTGGTGACTCCCCGCGTGCGGTCAGGGAAGGGTGATTGGTCGTTGGGTATTATTATTATTATTATTATTATCTAGAGCAGTGGTTCGTAACCTTTTTTTACTCGCGGCCTACCAAATAATTCATATTTTTTTTTGTGGCCCCCATTTTTTTAATAATAATAATTTGCGATAATATATTTAGTACAAATCCCGGCATGCATTGCAATGCCACGCAAAGAAAGAAAGTGTTTGTTTATAATTCTTTTTATTGAACTCCTTTTGGATACAAAATATTTTTTGTTTTTCCATCAGGTATGTACAACAAATAAATCAGATGGTTTTGCGACACGTGAGCATGCCACATACAGCTATCCATGTGAGAAGAATGGATTTTCCAAATTTAGTTTACACATTTGTAGCGATTGTGCTTGTGCTTTATTGATGGTTGCAAATCCGAGTCGGACCGGCAACTGCAAACGTTTTAATTCTAATGGCATATCTCTCCGAATCATTGGGATTCGTGGCACCAGTATTTCTTCTGGCTTAAATCTTCCACTTAAAATTGTAGCTTTGACGATATTGTTCGTCATTTTTTTCACTAAAAACCTGGTACGGTAGCAGAGTCGTGGTAGATAGATGTTTAAGAGAAGAGTGATAGGCACGCCAATTTTCAGGCTGCTAACTTAGCATGTGCACTGAGTAAAACATGATTTTCGAAACAATTCGTTTGTGGTTGCTATGAGTGTACAGAAGTTTGTTAGCAATGTGATACATTGGGCGCTTTCAGGTCCCCTATCATGATTAGTAAAATCATCGCCAATATGATTTGAAAAATTCATAGTACTAAACATTTTCATAGCGTTGGCTGTGATTTTACTCAACATGTTCCCAACTGTTGGGTGCCCTGAAATCGCCCATGGTATCGATTCGTAAATTGCTATTTTATCATTTCCAATATATAACAATTGTTTTGCGAAACGTTGTGGATGTATTATGATTTGACACATGCATTAAGTTTATCAGCGGCTGTTGAACGTGTTATAACTGGTAAAGTTTGTCGAAAATCATCAGATAGTAAAATTGATAATTTCCTTTCAAATGTTTTAGTGTTCCATGAAGAGCTTCCAAAGCTTTTTTGTGTGATGATGGCAGTTTCAGCGCTAAATGTGCTATTCGGCCACCATTCAAAAAAGTAAATTCTAGATTATGCGATTGAGAGTGCAATATCTTTTCGTGATTGTATAGTTGCCAAGATAAACGAAATGAGAAAAGTACTGCTTGTGACTCCGGGCGCATCTAGGAAATTCAATCCGTCACTTTGGCTTGTAATAACATGCACAATTTCAAAAATCAAGTACTGTAGATTAGTTTAAACAAATTTACCCAAATCTTTAACATGAAAATATCTTTCTTATTGCTAATCACAATCGAAAATGTCGTTTGCAGATCCACTCGGTCCAGTCATTCTGAATTGAATCAGTGCTTTGATAGTGATTGCATCATTTTACACGTTTGACACGATTGGGTGGGAATCGTATTTGCTGTGGTTGAGAAGTGCCTTCCCGATAAGTGGCACATGCTTGACCGTTAAGAGTTCTCAATTCTTGGAATGGTGTCAGTTCACGTGCGTTTATTACAGTGTGAGTAATGTTTGCGACGTTAAAACATTTGCGCTGATGCATTCCATGTGTTTACTACACTTGGTACTTTAGAGTAAAAAAGCGTCTTTGCAAACATATCAAGTGATTTCTCGTCTCTAACTACAGATTTGTAGTCATCAGCTGGCATTTGTTCAAAAGGCAGTTCTAACCAATCGAATTAATTCTTTGTGTTGATCGAATAAAGTTTGTAAAGTACGACAATTTCTAGGTTGAAATAGATTTGAACAGATTTGTAATTTTCGTTCGGCAGTGGTAGCAGTGATAAATTTACCATTGCAAATTCCTTGAATGTTGGCATGTAATTCTTGCGCTTGATATTTGTTGCATTGAACAATGAAATTTGGAAACACGAATTGTAGTTTCTTATATTTACTAACAAATGTTTCGATTGGACTATACCACCTGATACCAAACGTTGATAATGGTTCGGGTAGTGAATGTAATTCTGTAATTCATAAATTATCCATTGTCAAGCTTCCCGTTGCTTGTCTGTTCCTGACAGCGAGTTTATACGACGGATAAAATCTCGGATTTTTCTATCCCATCGTTTCAACCAATTATATCACGTAAATTATACAACAGACATGCCTCTTTCAATACAAAAAAGGTGAAAAAAAATTGAAAAAATATGGGATAGAAAAATCCGATATTTTTGTTCGTCGTATGAACTGGCACTGAAGTTCGTGATGCCGTTTGGCTAACATAATTGATTTGATAGCCACAGCAATACTTTGGTTGACTTCGAGCCCATCAATACTTTAATTCCCATCAATACTTTTTCAATAAAATAAGATTTTCATTTTTTGGATGACTGCGGTTGGTGATTGAGCTGTCGCTCTCCATATTTCCAAAATAGAATAGGATATTGTTTTGATTTTTTGTATTGTTGGTAAACAAAATTCTGATAAACAAATCTGTAATTACATATTTGTATAACAAAATCCAGAATTAATTAATTTTCTGTTTTAGCAAACATAATAATACATTTTTAAAATTAATCAAAATAAGATAGGGTGAGCCCCCTTTCGGAACAAACAGACATTTTTGGGAAAACATTTTCTGGAGCACTTAGGCCCAGAGGGCCAACCCCTCTAAAAATATTAGGAAAACCTGTTCAATTGTATACAAAATACCTATGCTATATTAGAATTCGATTGGATGAATGGCATAGAGACTTATAAGAAAGAACCGCTTGATCCATGGGATGGACCCCTTAAATTCAAGCATTCCACTAATTTTATATAAACCCTTTTTTAAACTTACTCCCGTGAAAAAAAATTAACATACAACTGATCTACAACACAATCAATTGATTTGTATGCCGGAAATGACATCCATATTCACATTATAGGCGCAATTAGTATAATTAGGTATCAAAATCCACCATCTCGACTTGCGAAAAATAAAAGTCAGCTATGCAATTAGTACCCTGAAAATGACATCCATGTCAGCATTATTGGCGTAGATAGTAGGTAGGTACCAAAATTAATACTGCCGCCTCCACCACACTTTGTGAAAAACCAAAGGTGAGTAATGTAATCAGTACCTTCGAAATTGACACCCACATTGGCATTGATAGTATAGGTGAGCACCAAAAAGGATACCGCTTCTCATCTCAAATTCAGAAACACAAAAGTCGGTAACTTAATCAGTACCGCGAAAACCCCGAAAATGACACTCATATCGGCATAGGTACCAAAATAACACGGTCGTCCCTTCCCTTCATCACGATTTGCAAAAAAACAAGTCAGTAACGTAAGCAGTACCCCGGAAACCCTGAAAATGAGACCCATGTCAGGATTATAGGCGTAGATATTAGTGGAAGGCACTAAAAATGACACCGCCCCCATCTCTTCTCGCACAAAACAAAATTTCTCCATCTCGGATCTTAAAACGGATCCCATATTCCTAATTAGCACTCTCGAAAATCACGAAAAAGGCATATATTCTGAAGGAAATTTTACAAACTTTGGCGGCCCCCGGCAAACTTCTTACGGATTCCTAGGGGGCCACAGCCCCCCTGTTAAGAATCACTGATCTAGAGGAAGGATAAACGTTTAATAGACATAACTTAAATGATCAATAATGTATTATTATTATCCCGGGCTCGATTGACCAAATTTTCTGATTCTGTGGCATTCTGATATTTTAGGTTATTTTTTATTTTTACACCACCTAATTTTTTAATATTAAACAAAAAAACTAAAATATACAGTTATAAAAGAAAATAAGTAAAAAATCAGAATAAGAGAAGAGAAACCCTATGATCCACAAATATGGAATTCTTTTATCGAACCCAAAACATTCTTCCCCCTGTGATTGACTCTGGCTAGTTGAATTACTCTCGTTATGAACATCCATTTTGACCAATTTTGTTACTGGTCTTTTGAATACGCCTGTCCCTGTTGTCTACAACTCTAACCCGTCCATCTTACGGGGTACACTTGAACGATAATTCCCTTGGACGAACAATTTCGAGGATTTCCAGGATCCATCACGATGACAAAGTCTCCGATATCAATGTTTGGTGACTCAGGTATCCATCTCATCCAGAATTGTTCCAACAAATTGTTGAGTGGTCTTCCAGCGGATTAAGAAGATCAAGTGTCTGTCATCTGCTTTTGCAAACCGTAAACTGGTATGAGATGGCCCAATCAAAACATGATTTGGAGTCAGCGGTTCCGCATCGGCTGAGTCCAATGGTACGTTTGTTAATGGCCGGCTGTTTAAGATATTTTCGATCTCATTATAGAATAGTGTTCGAAGAACATATTCATGAGGATGTATTTCCTTCGACATTTCGAATAGATGTTGTTTGACTGTTCTTATGAGACGCTCCTAAGCGCCTCCCATGTGACGTGCGGCTTGTGGATTGAAATATACCATCTGCAGTTTTTCACTTTTTCGGTGTTTCTGAAGTTTGTCCCGTTGTCTGATACATCTCTTCAGGAAACCCACGTCGACTGCCAAATTGTCGAAGCACGAAAATTACACCGTAACATTTCACTTTGCTTCATGCAATAGTAACTTCAAAGGGTCCAAAATAATCAACATCGCATTTGATGAACGACCTGTGGTTGGTTCCAATCGACATAATGGCAGTTGTCCAATGGATGGAACTTGTGTCATTATCTTTTTGTTTTTGCAGTGCTGACACTCACGGGAGATTTTCGTGTCGGTTTCTATGTCGGTTGCTAAGACAAAAAACTGAAAATATGATACCACAATATGACACCCATTCATTCAAATCACCAGCCCCCAGACTCGGTAAATGGATGTAAGATTATACCAGCATATGAACTCCCTGGTAAACCCAACGCGTACAATTTCTAATAATCTCTCTGAAACATTGATACACATGTTGTGATTGTTCAGTCGATGCGGCTGTCTTATATTTAAGATGTTCAAAGAGTTCAAAGACCGTTGAATTTGTATGGTATAACCAACAGGTAATATAACATTCGTTTTACAAACACTGATTGTTTGTTAATATAATATTATTATTTTCTGTATATTCGTTTATTATCAACGACAACTTCCGTAAATTAGAATTTGAAAATAACCTTTCTTAATCAAATCTGTACATTACGCAAAAAAATAAGCAATAAGTTTCTCTCTCATCCATCTAATCTATTTTATTTTTTGTCTCCCATTTCAGAGGGGCAACACAGTCCGAGTTGGTGATATGTAATGAAAACGGTGAAATCATAGCTTCAGTTCAAGGTCCAGGCACCAATCACCATCTAATTGGAATGCCACAATGCGCTGAGCGCATATCAGAAATGGTTAATAATGCTAAAGCAGTTGCGGGTATACCCATTTCAACGAAATTAAGTACGCTAGGTTTAAGTTTGAGCGGATGTGAACAGGTGAGCCTGCGTTTTCGATTGGGAGTACCTAATTACAAATTTATAAGGTACATTATACATACCTTATCTTTTTTAGCAAGCTTCAAATCAAAAACTGGAACAAGAACTAAAGCAATCGTATCCAAATTTGGCCGAACACTATGTCGTATGCAGTGATACAATTGGAAGTATTGCCACAGCTTCAGCCCTCGGTGGTATGGTATTAATTTCCGGTACCGGGTCAAACGCATTTTTACGTAATCCAGATGGATCGACCAAAAGTTGTGGTGGCTGGGGACATATACTGGGCGACGAGGGCAGTGCTTGGTGGATCGCACATCGAGCGATCAAAACAGTATTTGACGATGAGGATAATCTAATTAAATCACAGTACCCAACAAATGTAGTATGGAACTTAATCAAAACGTATTTTAAAGTGGAAACTCGACTTGATCTATTGGATGCTTGCTATGCCAACTTCAATAAATCCTTTTTTGCCGGACTTTGCAAACTGATGGCCCAAGCGGCTGTGGAAGGGGATCAATTATGTATAAATGTGTTCCGAGACGCTGGACGTATTATAGCTCGCTTTATTATTGCACTCATACCTAGCATTCATACTGACTTAATAAATACAGGCGCACTCAGTGTAGTTTGTGTTGGCTCGGTGTGGAAAAGTTGGGATTTACTAAAAGATGGATTTCTCAAAGAACTTGATAATTGTAATATTCCATTTGGTTTGAATATGTTGCGGCTAACACAAAAAATGGCATTGGGAGCGGTCTATTTAGGTGCCGATTCAGTACATTTCGATTTACCACGCGACTATACCAAAAATTATGAGATTTTCCATTACTATGAATCTAACAGAAATGCTGCTTCCAATTTCAATCGTTAACGACGAGAAGACCACAACAGACCCTTTACCTTCTATAAAATATACCAAAAACCTGCTTATTTCGTTTTTAATTTTTTTTTATAAAATTGTAAGATGCATCAAATGCTATAAATGTTTAAAATTAAAAATAAATAAATTTATTTTACGGATAAAAACAGTACGTAATACATTTTTTATTATGAGCTTTATCGAATTGAAGTGTTAAGGATCTTCGGGTTTCACGACAACCCGAAGTTGTTGCAGCCCCCGATATAAAACAATATCTAAATCTTGGCCTTTTTCTAATGCTTCGTGTATATCGGATGAATTGCGTATTTCCTTTCCATTCATATGTGTTATAATATCACCGGGACTTAGGCCGCCGCTAGGAGAATAGTTATGCATACATAGTTTAAATATTCGACAGTACATTTTAAAAAATACTTACGCATGAGCCGGTGACCCAATTATCACTTTCCAAACGAGCACGCCATATTTCACATTATCGGGGATCGCATTACTTCGTTGTCTAAGTTCAGTAAGTATTTCATCAGTAAGAGTTAACATAGTGATACCCATATAACGACGAATCGGGCGTTGATCAACAAAATTAGAACTTTTCTTCCGTTCTTTACTTCGTTTTAAAAACGCCTTGGCATAATCAATTGGAATCGCAAAACTAATGCCAGCCGTTACTTTCATACTATTAATTCCGATGGCCTCTCCGTCCAAATTAACGAGGGGTCCACCAGAATTTCCAAAGGTAATAGCTGCATCTGTTTGAATATAGTTTATATTTCGTCCGTGGAGACCCAGTTCTTCGGAGGGCCGTTGCGTTGAACTAACTACACCTGCTGTAACCGTATTACTCAAGGCCAACGGACTTCCTAAGGCCACAACCCATTCCCCTGATCTTAACGCAGACGATTCACCCAATTTCATAGTTTTTAAATCTTTACACTGGATTCGGACGGTGGCTAAATCCGATGATTGATCCACATCTTCAACAAGGCCCGGAAATGTGCGCCCATCGAGTAGCTTGACCAATACAACGGTATGAGGTTTATTAATCACAACATGAGCATTTGTTAATATTAGGCCATCGGAATCTACTATAAATCCGGAACCATTTGACGCCGTAACCGGTTTCCCCGAAAAATAATCAAATCGGCGAGTATCTTTAATCTCGATGTAAACGACAGACGATGCACTTACCTCAACCACATCAGCAATAAAATTGAATTGTTGCCGTCGTCCGCTTAAACTTTTTGCCGTATTAGTTGTAACCGTAGCTGCATGCAGTGTCGGTATCAAAGACCACTTCCATTTAGCAGAACCGTCTCGTCTCGAATTCTGATTTAAAACATGATTTTGATATAGAATCCCCAGTAATGATCCGATGGCAACACCACAGCCAGCAACTATTTCACTTAAACGTAACGTATATTTGCTATCCGTATTGTAATACCGCCGGTGCCTATCGTTGGGTATTGTGCTTACGCAGTAAAAATTTCGGTTTCGATGCAAAAAATTAAATTTACGTGAAAAATTAGATAACCATCGTATTGTTGTCATTATATTATTGTATGTGGATAGTTAAGCTCGATAACGCTCAAGTCGTTTCCAGTTATTTAATCAAAAATCATTTATTGCATATTAACTAACAAATAAATAATATTTAATTTACGTTATCTTTTCTTAAATAAATTAAAATAAAGAAAACAAAAAATGGATAACGAAAATAATTATATTTTGACACTTGAAATTTATAAAATGTCAAAAAACGGAAATGTTCAAATGATGAATTTTTGGGGAGCGTTGTTAACCGCCATGAAGTTTTTTTTGGTGAATTTTTAGTACACAAGTTGAATTCAATTATTTCTAATTATTTTTAACGGGTAAATTTTTGACTCCGATACGGTCAAAATGCGGAATCGATAAAATTCTGAAACTCCCAACATCCGGGAAATATAAGCTGTGTTTCTTATTGCCGATCTAATCGATCTGATCGATTCAGCTCAGATCGATCTGGATCAATTTTCTTGCTGTTTCTTTGCTTCAGATTGGTTAGATCGATTTTTTTTTTTATTTGTAAAAATATTCCGATTTTTCAGATTAGTTTTATATCATTTTCTGTGACAGCAAAATATTGATCCCGGTGACGTCATTTTTGATCCAACATGGCTTCTTGTTTATATATTTTGTCTTTTTATTTTTTGATCCTGGATCAATTAAAAAATCTAAAAAATTTGTTGGATTTTTTTGACGTTTACTCACACATTTTGTGATATTGCGTCAAAAAAATCCAACAAATTTTTTGGATTTTTTAATTGATCCGGGATATATAATAAAAAACAAAAAATATAAACAAAGAAGCCATGTTGGATCAAAAATGACATCATATTATTGATCCGAGTTCAATATTTTGCTGCCACAGAAATTTTTTTGTTTTTGCAAACGTTATTAAAGGGAAAACAGAAAGAAATTGTAATTATTATTTTATATTGATTTTATTAAATAATGAAATAATTTTTTTATACAGCTATATTTTTTTATAGAGTATTTGCAGGAAGTGGTCCAATTTTACATTCGTGATACAATTTCCTGAGAGCAAATAATAAGTAATAACAATTTATTTGTTTAATCGTGTATTTTGCTGACAGTTCGATGGCAGTTATATTTTTAGATCTACTATATTTTTTGATCTGAAACGTGTTTCTTATTTCAGATCGACCAGATCGATCTAATTTCAGATTTCGAAATCTGCTCGATCTACCGATTTAAATAAGACACACAGCTATAATGCTCTCAAAGTGGCTGCTACTGAACGATTATGCGATTTAGCCAAGATTAAGCTCGACTGCCTATTATTCGGTTTTCAACTCGGCAATAAAAGACATCCCAGCTTCTATGTAAAATGGAATCATTGTCCGCGAATCAAATCACGGAATCGGAGCTTAGGGACTTGTGGTTACAATGGCTACCAACAAAAAAATACGTTTTCTCTAGCCCCTTTCTAAGCCCTCTATTTGGAGCGGTTACAAGTTTTCCAATGCCAACTACGTCCAAAGTTCTAAGCGTTTTTTTAGACATGTTGAATTGCTGCAGAACTTTTCTTTCCGAATTTGAAAAATTTCCAATATTCGGGACTGAGAAACAAATAATATGCAATTCTTCGATCGCAACAACACGCCTTTCATCCCTAAAAAAATTCGAACAAATGAATTCGCAACTAAGTTCGTTTGGCCATCGATGAACAAGGCAAGGCCAAATGTTGTCTGTGGTGTCAGAAATGATTAATCAATTCACGCGTTTGTCGCCTATTCTAAATATGAAGGCGAAAACAATCGTGGACGCACTAATAAAAACGTGGTTTAGTAAATTCGGAATTCCATCGGTCATCGTCATCGGATACAGGCGGGGCAGTACCCGTTTGTTCTTTATGAGGAGCTATCAAAAGCACTGGGAATGGAGCATAAGTGAACCATAGCGTACAATACAGCCTGATAAAGTCTCTCTCTTTGATACTCCTCGGTTTTAGGATATTATTTTGGAAAGATTTTAAAAGGTCGTCTGCAGCGTTGGTCTCTGGCAAATATAAAGGACTCCCGTGAGATTCTAGTCAGATAAAAACGATCCATCCCAATCTAAGTTCGTGATACAGTTCCGAAAATAGTATGGAGCTTTATCACAGAATATATATTATCCAGAAGCGCCAGCGCCATTGAGTAGACCAAGAAAAAATTACTTATTTTATTTCTCCGCTTCCTATTGGAATTTGAATTGGAAAAACAAAAATAACATAACATAACATACAATTTTAGATCCCGGAATCGACCCTAATATTCCAATTAAAGAACAAAAGCAGGTCACGTTTGCCACTGATCTACTTAAAGGTGAATTAACCACCTATTCATTTCCAATAGTTCTTTGTATTGTTCTCGATGTTCAATTGCTGTGTGGGATGGTGTGGTGTCATCACTTATCACATACCAGCACTTTAAAATCGTTAAGGCATTAAACCAGACATATGATATATGGAACCATACAACCAGCCACGATATACAGAAAAAGGAACATGTAAGACTACAAATGTAGTACACGGCAACTAAGAAAATGCAAGACAAAAATCAAAATTTGAATTTTGACAGCAACTGCATATCTTATGAGCTACCTAGTTCGCGTTTCAAACAACCGCGAGGTGCTTTGAAAACAGCGCAGCGCACCTGGTACACTTGTGCAGCTTAGGTTATTCTCAACGAGTTCGAAATAATCAGTTAAAGCGAACGGACACAAAGAAAATAAATTTATTCTTTAGAAACGTCATAATAAAACACATGTATTTTTATATTATTTTAACCAAATAATTATTATAATTAAAAACTTATAATAATTAGTTGGTACATGTGTATGTACAATGCATGAAAAGTTTAATTTGATATACATATAAAAATTCGTGAACATATAAATATTGTGTTCTGTGGTTAGCATTTTAATAAATTGAACAAATTTTAATGCGTGTACCTGCAGTAACACGAAACACTGAGAATTTGACTAAATTATTATTCGAAAATTATTTAACAAAAACAGTCCCTCACCAAGAGATTTATGTACTTGTTTGTGTATTTTTCGCACAAATTTTTGAAGCCAACCATTTCCCTGTTTACACCAGAGGTAGGTGATTGTAACATCACTTATTTCGATACTATCGAAATTTACATCTCTCACTCTCATCACGAATAAAATTTAATATTTTTTAATTTTTCTATTACGTTGTTTCAATTGCGATCTATACCTATTCGAAGAAAACATTATAGCTGTGTTTCTTATTTAAATCCATAGATCGAGCAGTTTTTGAAATCTGAAATTAGATCGATCTGGTCAAATCTAAACATCTGAAATAAGAAATAGGTTTCAGATTTGGTAGATCAAATAAATTATCAACTGTCATCGAACTGTCAACAAAATACACGATTAAAACAAATAAATTGTTATTACTTATTATTTGCTCTGAGGAAATTGTACCACGAACGTAAAATTGTACCACTTCATGCAAATACTCTATAAAAAATATAGCTGTTTAAAAAATTATTTCATAATAAAATCAATATAAAATAATAATTAAATTTTTTTCGCTTTCCATTTTAATAACGTTTGCAAAAAAAAAACAAAACTGATGAGGATGACAATCTAGATTTGAATTTGAATTACGTGAAGCTAGGTAAACTAAAACTAATCTGAGAAATCGGAACATTTTTACAAATCAAAAAAATCGATCTAATCAATGAGCTAGTTTACATCGCTAAAAAATTTAGTGGACTGACCTAAATAGCGACCCATTTTAGTCCCGTTTACATCACAAAAATGATAGGTCACATTTGGGTCACATAACGAGATTTATGTACACCATCTATTGAATAATACTAAAAGTATTGCTTATATTCTCATCGCAATTCATAATTTTCTCATAAATAATTCCTGTAACATTTTCGAAATTAAATTCTTTCATTTAATTGTTTTAAATTTGACTCATTTAATAACTGTAATACTAAATTTTATGCTGATATGTTTAATTAACATCAATGCCACAACCAACATCTATTTCATGATACGAAAAACCTTTAGGTCGGTATCGTTTACATCACATTTTTGATCGACCTAATTTAGGTCAGTCCACACAAAAAAGTTACCCAACCTAATTTGGGTAACTAGCGTTTACATCATGTGTTTAGGTCAGATATAGTGTATAGTCCTGGACCAAATATGTCGATGTAAACTTACTCAATCTGAAGGAAAATAAGAAACTGCAGCAACAAAATTGATCAGATCGATCTGAGTTGAAATAAGAAACAACTTTTTAGTACTCAGATCGATCAGATCGATTAGATCGGAAATAAGAAACACAGCTTATGTCTTACGAGTGATACTTTATCGAAAAACAAAAAAGAGATAAATAAACAATTTATTCTAAATTAGCGTGCGATCGCAATATAAAAAGCAAAATTGAAAAGCGAAATACCAAGCACTATTATTTTAGGAAAAAGAGATACATATATCCCTTTTTCAACCAAGAAAACAAAAAAATTGGCTCAATTTTAGGCCAACCCCAAGTATTACAAGACGAAACTCAAAATTAAGCTATCGTATTTGCCTTCGAAATATTAAAAAAAAGTCGAAGAATCAATACTTTAGTATTGGTGCGTATATGTATACTGTCCCAAGTATAACAAGATGAAACAAAATAGAGCTACGTATCGTATTTATTTTACATGTTCACAACATGAGTTTGGTAATTTTATAAAAGTGATTTTCTTAAAAAAATTTAAAGATAGTTGCGTTAGTTTAAATAAAATTACACCAAAATTTATTTTTATATCTATTCGAATTTTTTTTGTATAAATTAATTAATTTATAGTTCAGTTTTAAATTATTAAGTGGAAAACAAATGCGAAATAATAACCTTGATATGAGCTATATGGAAAATATTTAAACTTTTAATATTACAATCAAGGAATAATATCAAATCATTGTTTAAAAAAAAAAAAATAAAAAATAATTAAACAATTAATTATAATACAGTTTAGATGTGTATATACATATGTATATATATTTTTTTTTTTTATACAATAAAATATTCATTGTTTTAAACCTAAATTTTGTTTTGCTTTACATTTGGACGCCATCTTTTCATATGTATTTTCAATTATAGCCTTTTAGATAATATGTCGTTGCACAAGATCGTTCCCGTCATATTGTTTTTTGTCTTCAGTTCCCACATACATGTATACAATTCTATTTATTGAGTTTCGTCCAGTTTCGAATAATCGTGACACTTTTCATACAGGATCTTATTCTAAGTCGAAAGCAAAACTATGTTAAAGTCGAAACTAAATATAAGTTTTTACTTCGAAAAATGACGAAAAAGTCGAATTTTGTTATACTTGGGACCCACACAAATGTTTGAGTAAAAAACCATTAGTAGTGTTGCTTTCGCAAATCCGCTTAGCTTAGCTAAGAAATGTGAAAGCAACAACTTTTGGATTTAATCTTTTAATGCGTTTTAATTTTTCTGTGTTGGTTCATTTTCTTAATATGTATTTATTTTATTTTTTTATTTTAAGAAATAGAATAAATTAAATTCGGTATTTTGCTATCAAATAACAAATGCTAAATTATTATTCTAGATAAATTTTTCTAGAAAAATAGAAAAAATAACGCCTTGCGGTAAACACCATAACCATAAAATGATTTTATTTCCCCTAATCCTAAAATTTTTGTTTTTAGCATTCTAAAACAATCGGCTTGAATACAATGCAATTGTTGTTGTAATCTTTTGAAAGCAACACAGCTATAGTATGTAATGGCATTGTTGATAAAAATTTCGCTTGATTTGAATTAAAACCAACACAATTGTGTGTATAGATAAAGCTTTTTTTTCGGACGAAAATAAGTTAAAAAGGAATTCACAAATGTGTAAGTTGGTTGAAAACACGTACAAAAATAAATTTTTGACATGATAGTTTTGCCCTACCCGCACAATTGTTTTAGTAAAACACAAAAGGGATATAATATTTGATAAATATCGGAAAAAGTGATGTTACAAAATCCCACCCCAGTTAACATGATTTCTTTGTCTCTTTCATTGGTGTAGAAACATATTTTGGGTGTATAGTTTTTTTTAGTTCCAACTTTACACGGGAAACGAATTGCCCAGTAGTACGTGACCCACAAACAAATAAAAAATAATAAAATTTGACTTCTTTTCGTTCGTATCCCTGTTTAAAGAATAGACTGTACTAAAAAAAAGTACACAATACACTGCTCCAACACAAGAACGCAACTTCTTCGATTTGCAGTGTCAATAAAAAAAATAATTCAGTGAAAATGTATTGACTAGAATTTTTTGAAAAATCATAAATACAATCTAGAAGAATATGTCTTTAATCATTAATTAAACAACGAAACAATTTGGCAAAGTTCTTAGAGCAAATTAATAGTTATTTTATATTTTTATTACATAATAATCTTCAGTGGACTGAATAAAATTTGGACACGGAAATAATGGAAAGTGGTGCAAATGATTCGCCCTCATACAAATCCAAATGGATAACATTAAACGTTGGTGGAAAACTTTTCACAACAACTTTGAGCACCTTGATCGAGAAAGCACCAACCAGTATGCTAGCTCGTATGTTCTCCCCTGATTCTAGTATCCCACCGAGCAATGTCGATAATCAAGGAGCGTATTTGATTGATCGGAGTCCACGGTATTTCGAGCCCATACTCAATTACTTGAGACATGGACAATTAGTTTATGATACGAATATAAATCCTGAGGGGATACTGGAGGAGGCTAAATTTTTTGGCGTTGAAGCATTAATCGCCAAATTGGAAGGTATCGTAAACATAAAACAACATGATTCCGACGAGCCGCTGAGCCGGAGTATAGTAATTCGGGCATTGATTCAAACAACACATTTATCTGAGTTACGATTCCAGGGAATCAATTTAGCTGGCTGTGATTTACGAAAATTAGATTTAAGACATATTAATTTTAAGGTAACATGTCAGTCTGGAAGTAAGTATGTAATTGCTTTTAAATCATTTTTTTTTTTAAATTTTAGTATGCTTGCATGCAAAGATGTAATCTGGCTTCGGCGAATTTAAATTATTGCTGCTTGGAGCGAGCCGATTTATCATATGCAAATTTAGAAGGTGCTCAACTAGCGTCGATCAAAGGGCTGTGTGCCAATATGGAATGTGCTAACCTACAGCAATGTAATTTTGAAGATCCGTCAGGAACACGTACCACCGTGCTAGAAGGCGTCAATTTAAAGGGTGCTTGCTTGGAAGGAAGTAATATGGCAGGGGTTAACCTTCGGGTAGCCTGTCTTAAAGATGCAAATCTAAAAAATTGTAATTTGAGAGCAGCGATTTTAGCTGGTGCCGATTTGGAACGTTGCAACCTGTCTGGTAGTGATTTACAGGAGGCAAATTTGCGCGGAGCTAATTTTAAAGATGCTGAATTAGAATTAATGTTAACACCACTTCATATGTCACAGGCGATTCGTTAATAATAATAACCTTATGAATTTTATATATAGTTTAATATATTATTTAAAATTTGATTGTTTTTGTATTTTATGGATGGCCTAACCTATAATTTACAAGCATATAGGGTTTGATTTTAACCGGTTTGTTCATTTGCTCAATATTTATTTTTAAAAAGTGCTCGTAACTGTCATTATAAATTCATTATTTGATATGAAAATTTCATAGTACCAAACATTTTCATAATGTTGGCTTTAAGCGTATTGCATTGGTAAAAGTGGATTTGGATTTATGTATAATTTTCCAAATCAACAGCCATTTATGGATTTAGTTTTTGGTTTCAAAGGTTGTAATTGTAAGTAAAAACGTTTTTTCCTAAGTATATTTGCATATTTCGTGATTTTTTTAATATTTTAATTTTATTTTAAAAACAATAATATTTATGTCGATTTTGTAGTTTGAAATTAGGTACCATATTTTGTTATAAAACGTGTTAAAACAACACCTTTCGCCTTTTTATACACTAATATTTTGAAAGAGTATTTAAACTGATTTGAGCCACATTTGATTAAGAACTATTTGCAGTTTTCAACAAAGTGTTTAGTTGGTATCTAGTTCGAACGGAAAAGTATAATAGTTTTTATAACTAAAGTAAAAACGAAAAAAATATCCAACAGATTGTACGAGTAGCTTGTGATCTTACTTACCAATCAGTAGAATAGAGTTTTTCGTAATTTTAATCATTTAACTATTATTCACAAAATAAATATTAAATTGTAGCATCACAGATTGACCGTCACTACGATTGACGTTACTACACTATTAGTTTTAAGGATGTTTAACGGTTTATAACGGCTTAACGGTAAGTAATTTCAAAAATCCTTACTCAGAATTTTATGGTGTTTCACCACAGAATATATAGACGGTTCTGGGGTTTCACTCCATCATTATAATACCACTAACACGCACCACACTATTTCGTTATTTGGCCTTCATTTGAAAGGGATGGAGTATTGAAAGTAGCAACCCTTTACTCTTTTCGGATTTTGCTGCCAGCTTGGTAGACCATCCCGATGTCTTAATTTGAATATTTCCAGGTCTAAAAAGGTTAATTCGAGGCCTTTCTATAGGGGTAATAACTTTTATTTGTTTTGTGAGAGATGGTTGTTAGTCTGTCGTTCATAACACGCTTTTACGTGTGTGGGATATATGTCCTGGTGAAGAATCTTAAGGCACTAGTCCTATCTGGAAGAAAGCAGCAACATCAAATTTTAAATATTGGTATTCTTAAAAATTCTGTATTCACCTCTACTTGTATACGTAGATACTATTTATGTACCCAATATGTGTATAACTTTAGTGGGTTTTATAACCCCACTGATATAACACAAGATAATGGTTCTTTTCGATTTGCTTTATTATAATTCCAAGAAATCCAAAATTTTCTTCTGATATGGGTTGTTCAACAAAAATTTGCTTTGCATCTCTGGTTCGGTATGTCATATGTGTTCAAATTTCGGTCATATAAAACATACTGGTACATTATTTTAGTCTTTGGATCTGACCTAATACGAAATACGATTAAATTATGTATAAATCTACAGTACAATAGTAATAGTGGTGAATCTTTCCCCTTGTTCGCTCTACCATTCTGCTCCAATTTTACACTCTTGCAAACTCGTATTCTAATTGCATTCTAAAAACAATAGCTTATTTATAGGTATCCCTCTATCATATTTAGACACAATTTAGTCGTTTTGGAATTTATGAATCCAAGGAATGTGTTAGAGAGCACGGATAGGTAAGAGAGTTATCCTACATTTTAATTTAGGCCACAAACGTACTTCATGGTGAGAGAGCACGACATCCTTCAACCGAGATCTGTTTCAGGTTCTACGGAAAGTTAGCGAAATTACTAGTGGTGTAAGTTTGTTCAATTTTAAATTTTATTCGTTCGAAATAAATAAAAATTTATTGTTTTAACATTTCACACAAATAATAAGTAAGCAATATCAATTGGAATGGTTTTGAGTACTTATAACAACTTAAGTCGAAATCTTTTTATAAATAAAATTGATAGATGAAAAAATTCAGTGCGATACATTCGGATGAAACATTATGTAAATTTATTGCATTGGCAGTTATTTTTTTTTTGATCTGGGAGCATAATTTTGTTTGAAAAGAATTCGACATTAGATAAGGGCAGGGAAGTTAAAAGTATGTAATTAAATAGTATCGGTTCCGGAAAGGGCCAAAGAGCTAATTAGATTTATTTAAAATACTACTTTGTTTAGAATACGTTATCATTCTAGTTTTTCAGAGGTTACTCATTTTTGCGGTAAACAAATGCGGGTAATTTTTATAGTGGTCCTTTTGTCTAGAAAAATATTATTTAGTATTTTATTTGAATTCGGATATAAAATTACATATAAAACATGTTTATAACGAAATATAAATTGAACCGGTTCAAAACTAGATTCATATTGAGCTACAACAAAATACGTAAAATCCAATCGGGCCACACTTAAAAATGCCGGCATTTTACTACAACCGGTTGTAAAAAATTATATGCGGTAATCGCACATACTACAAAACTCAACACATTTTAATTCTATTTTTATACCTGACGCGAGATTTCCATACATATCTGAGCCGTAGGTTTTATAAAAGAAATAAAATATAAATATTTTTCATTAAAACTAAATAAATATTTTCAAAGTGTTTCCGAGTCATTTTTGTGCAAAACTAATATAATTTTCGTGCATTCATAACTATAATCTAGTTAAACGGTAAAGTTATTTTTCGCATTATTTTTTGAGTAGGACGAAAACATTTTTTTCGGGTGATACACACAAAATGGAGAATAATGAAAATAATGAAAATAGTACAACTACTATTAAAACCGAGGAGAATGAAGTGACGGATGTTGATTCAACTACCCAAAAACGTGAGTGAAATATTTTCTCGATTATTCATTTCGTATTTTTGATACCAATGCTTCATAATCCTAATAATTCAATGTAAAATAAACAGTAAAAGATGTATGTGCAAAGTTTCTACTGGCCAAGTCTCAATAACATTAGAAAAAATAAATTCTAGACCTTAGTATACATTGTCCGATCACATTTTCGTTTTGTTTTTTTCTTCATCGTCGCCTTACATTTGTTTCATTGCACTTAAAATAATCTTCGGAAACTTGTGCCAAAAACGCGTTATAAAACGATAAAAATATAAAATCACGAGAAAGCTTTTGTTATAAATCATGGTCTCTAATATAATTCCAGCCGAGGAAGTCACCAAGCGATCGCTTCGCGTCCAAACATGGAAGAAAATTTTGAATGGCAACTCTCCATATCCACGTTATGTGTTCAATCGTATTTCATATTTTACTGGTTCCGACGAGGCTGTAAAATTACTCGAAGAGACCGAAGAGTTTAAGGATGCTGGTAAGACATGTTTTAAACATGTTGTTTTTATACATATTTTATCGAATTATTTTTTATTCTAGTTAATATCAAAGTGAATAGTGATCGCCCACAAAGTGGCGTAAAACTAGCCGTTCTTAAGCATAAGAAGAATTTATATGTACGTGCTGGAAGAAATTCATCAGCTGTTTTTGTACATATTAAAGTACCGGAAGATGCTGACGAAAAAATTCAACAGCGCGCTGTATACGTTAATTCATCTGTTAAAGAGTATGGTACTGAAGTTGGTAAGTGATCAAATTAAACTATAATTATTTTGATTATGTGCGAGAGAGATATTACATCATTTTGAATCTATAAATTTCGTAATTTGTTGAAAGTTTTGTTTGTGTTGCTGAATCGACCGCTGTCAAAGAATACAATGATTTTTAGGCTCGCTTAATCTCTAGTCAAATTTTATCAGTAACTTGTGTTGATCTCAAAGTTCGGTTTTTTTTCAAGAAAATTTCTTTGAAAGTGGTTTTATAAATAAATTTATATGACATAAATAAATAGAGTAGGTTGTATTAGTTTTTTTTCGTAGCGTGAAAAGATGCATTCAGGGCGTGTCATTGAAAATATATCTTATTAATTACCGAATAATTGCCGAAAATTAAGGAGTGTTGGACTGATTTTCGCCTTGCAACACACCAGGTTTCCTGTAGAAAATGCACGACCTTGGAAAATAGTTGTATACTCGTTCCGCAAAACTGATTTCCTTTATCATGAATATTAATATAACATTTGTTTACTTGAAACGGGTCGCATTTTTTTGCTTACATTTTAGTGATAAGGAAAAAATTGCGAAATTTTCTTAACGCTTTTCGTGACTAGTCTAGAATATTAATACAATTAATAGTTACCCAGCACCAGGTGGAATATCGTCAATCCGATTAGATAAACGTTGAATTAATAAAAAAATTAAGCGATTGTTAATTTCATTTTAATTGTCTAGATAAGGCATTCAAACCCTCATTAGCTTAGATTAAGGAATTCATCAAAATTTAATATGTACCATAAAACTGGTTAAATTCAAATCCAATTTAACTGAGTGTAATAAGCATAGAGCATTTTAGACGTTTTGTAGGAAGAACTAACTTTTAATTTTTCCCTATGTATGGCCGTGGAATTATAAAAAATTCATAAATTTCTAGAGAATATTTCAATTCATACGGCTAAGCTAAAAAATTTAAAATTATCCGTGAACGTAGATAAATTAACAATTTTAAATTAATGATGGCCGATGTTCTCGATGATAAATGTGACGAAAAAATTCGACCAATATGTAAATATAAAAATTTCTCTGGAAATTTCTATTCTTTAAATACAAACGGTATATTTGTTGTAGAATGAAAATACACATTTCCAGCGAGATATTATTTCATCTATTTGGGCATGCTTTTTCGTGGATTATCCATAAAATTACACTAATCTACTGGTTTAGATATTACAGTGACTCACAGCTTATTTGATCCAGTCGCATTTTATGAACAAAATTGTAAATATCTCGCGATGTCTTAATTTGTTTGGAAAAAACTAAATGTAATATGAAAGCTATATTTACTTTTATTACAAAACAGCTTTCATATTACATTCAGTTTTTTTCAAACAAAATAAGACATCGCGAGATATTTACAATTTTGTTCATAAAATGCGACTGGATCAAATAAGCTGTGAGTCACTGTACTTCTAATAATGAAATTTGAAACGTCTAAGGTAATTTTACTAGAATTTTTTGTAAGTACAATTCGTAAATTGTTGGTATTAAGGTAACATCAAGATTATTATCTACGGTAATATCAAGATAATAAATAATTAATAGTTTCTTTGTTAGGCACATCTTAATTTATTTGGGCTGATAGTATCCATAACTTATGTTCATAATGCATAAATCGGTTTTATTTTTCGATGGAATTGGTGGATCGTTTCAATAATTAACACATTCAGATTCCGCTAGTCCTGTTGGTGGTCGTTTCAAGTGATTCAGTTTACAATATCTAAATTTTTACTATCGAATTCACTTCAAAAGACAGAGTATTTTCAGGCCAATTCCCATAGTCGTGTCACTTTATGTGAAGTGACAATAGTGAGAAGTCACGTCACATGAACATTGATATTCTTGAAACCGATTCAAGTGATGAGGGCTATCTAGTTTTAAAACCCAAATTACAACCAGCCACGATTTTATTCAAGTGTTATTTAATTTTGATGGGTTCAATAAAAAATATTCTTTTCACGAAATAATTGGGTTACAAAACGTCACTTGAAGTAACTATAGTCGTAAGATACGTGATGTGATTATGGGAATGGGGGTGTTCAAAATGATTCTTTAATTTGCATAGGAACTGGTTTTTTTATGGAAATTGCAGTTTTTTATAGTCACTTGGAACAACATTCGACTAGCGGAATCTGGGTATAAATTATGTAATATGATATTAACAATTTGTTATGTTTTTAGGTTCATACACTAAGCTGATGCCTAATCCAAATTCTAGTTGGTCTCGGTGGAAATGATTCGTTTTATTGGTCAATTGTGTCACAGATAGAATGAAATTACTATAATCTCGATTTTCGTTCGTTTTCCGAACTGAATAATTCCATTCCACTAATTTGAATTCTTGTTTGTTTTATGAGATATTCGTTTAAAAATGTCAAAATTGAAGTATTTTCCCGATAGTTTAAGATAGTTTAAGATCCTTAGTTTAGATCCTTATATTCGTATTTATTAAACTTTATGATACATATCATCATCCATACAATTTATCGCATTGAATAAAGCTATAATCAGCGAGTTTGTAAGAAATTTAAGTAACAAAGCGACATCTGTAAAATGTATGTTTATTGACATTACTGACCAGCGAAACTCAAAATATTTTTCGTTCAGTTTCGTTAAATTTGAATTGTCATTTAGCAATCTGTAACAAGAGCGAAAATTATCGCCCAAACTGAAGGAAACGTCAAAATTGTATATTTTAAATGGCGGTATGTTGGTATGTTTATATAGAACTGTTTAAACAGAAACTTGAATATTGCTAAACGAGATTAAATGAAATTTGCTATGACCTGCGGAAATTGAATTCTAAAATTAACTTTTTTGAAATTGTGGCATTGGAACTAACTAACTAACCATTTCTAAACCGATTCTAACGACACAAGATCAAAGACAAAATATTAAATTTGTATCGAATTCAACGTTCAATATCGTTTTTTGTATTACGAGTTAAAGTGATTATTGAATCGATTTATATTAATTAATGTTAATTTTGATTGAACGGAAAATGCTACACTGAGGGTAAAAATGGTACTCCAACAACTGTCAAAATGTTCGATTGAAAAAAAATATCACGAGTAATATTTTTGGGTGGAGACCCAGGGTAATTTTCTCTACTTCAGGTTTTTTGGTCGAGTAAACCATTTTTTGTTGTTGTCATACGCCATTTTTTTCTATACATACTTGTCAAAACATACACTACCACTCAAAAGTGTTTAGGCACTGTCAAGAACAGCATAAAGCATATAAAAACTCAGTAAAAATATGAAAATATGTATTTTTAGGTACATACACACATTTATAATGGCAATATACTAAATAAATGTCAAAATTAAAATACTCAATTTAAATGTTACTTTCATTTATGTGACCTCCCGTTGATTGAACAATCGTAGCGCACAGTCGAGGCATTCTCGCAATAAGTTTTGCCAGAGTTTCTGGCGTTATTGAGTTCCACATTGATTGAAGTTTGTTCCACGTAACAGTAGGTGATGTTGGAGCTGATTGCTGTCTTCCCAGTCCAATTCTTCTTATAGTAACTCAATAGGGTTCAAGTCAATGCTCTGGGGAGGCCATTACATAATTTTAATTGTTCCTTCATCCTCTAAATGGTGAAGATAGCCTTTATATAATTTACAAGAATGTTTTGGATGAACATTATCTTGATGAAAGATAAAATTTTGACTCAAAAGTCGAATTCCTTAAGTAAGGTATTGTGTGGTTCTCCAAAATTCGTCGGTATCCTTCTTTTCTTAGTATTTCGTCAATTTTTAACACATCGCCAACACTAGTACCAGCAAAATAGTCCCAATTCATCACTGAAAAACCTCCATGCTTTACGGTAGCGGCAATACACTCTTTACTGGCACGTTCACCCACAGATCTTCTCACGAATATTCGTATTCGGGTACCAAAAATTCAAATTTGGACTCATCCGTCCATAAAACCTGTTGCAATCTTCTATCGTCAAATGTTGGTGTTCATGGGCTCATTTAAGTAGCTTTTGCTTACTAGTAATGGTTTTTTTAATAGTAACACGGCTATGGAGTCCGGATTCCTGTAGAGGACGATTAATCGTAGACACAATAACTAGTTTTGGGCGAACAACATTTAATTCTGCGGTTATTTTCGGGGCTGTTTTTTGTCTATTCGTGTTGCTTGTAATCACTATTCTATGATCATCTACATATGTTGTCGCTCTTGGTCTTCCACTACGTCTTTTGTTAAAAAAACTCACTTTCTCGATATTTTTTAACATTACAATCGACCGTAGCGTGGTCTAATTCAATTTTTTTTGGCAATCTGTCAATTATGCCAGCTGTATGGTAAGCTATTATAAGCGCACGTGTTTCAGAACTTGCTTCTTTTCTTGGAGGCATTTTAAATAATTGTCACTCAATATTTCGCTTACGATGTTAACAGTGTAAATATAAGACTGCAACTAATCCTATTTGACTCATTTCACTGAAATCTTTTCAAAAAATCAATTTAAACATCATTAGACTAAGCCAGACTCATAAATTTTTCTGGAAATTCCTACAGACTTATTGTAATTGTACCGTAATAAACAGTCAAAGAAGATAAAAGTACAGAATAAGCCTAAGCAACTGTCAAGTGTCACAAATTCGGAGGGTAAAAGAGAAAGCATCTAAATCAACGGGATTACAACAACAACAAAAAACTATAAGTACCCCACGCCAACAACCAAAATTGTTTTCTTAATTTTTTCTGATTTATAAATTAAATTAAGGATAAATTTACCACAAATCACTAGCTTCTTAACATAATTTACATTTTATTTTATTTAAACACTTGGTAAACTTACTGATGGTAAGATATTCCTTCTTGTATTTTTTAGGCGTATTTTGGCATTTTTTCACGATACACTTCATTTTGCACAATAGTCTGTAATTTTTGTTATCAAATTGTGCACCACTACATAAACAAATAACTATTTGATACAGTTTTTATGTATTATAATTAATAATTTTAAAAATTTATAATTTATAATTTTGAAGCGCAAAATTAAAACGTCATTTCATACAACAACAAAAACTGGTTTGACGGGTTCTTATAGCGAGATATGAGTAAACCATATGGATTTTTTATATAATCATCCTATTCTGTTTTGTGACACATGAAATAGCAAATTTTATATGGGTAAAATATTGCCACCTATTCTCCAGTATTTTAACTTCTTTGTAAACAGTTTACGACAATCCAACCAAGCGCAGGTAGCGGGTAGTAAAATTAACGGGTAGTATTATTAATATCATTGGTGGTTATATCCCTTTTTCAACCAAGAAAAGAAAAAAATCGGCTCAATTTTAGTCCAACCCACACAAATGTGTGAGTATACAACCATAGTATATAATGGCGTTGTTGATAAAAAATTTCGCTTGATTTGAAGTAAAACCAACACAATTGTGTGTATAGATAGTGTTTTTTTCGGTCGAAAATAAGTTGAAAAGGAATTTACAAATGTGTAAGTTGGTTCAAAACACATAAAAAAGCACGTTCTTTCGAAGTAAAAAAATTGATTTTTTTTTTTATCGCAATCAACTTATGATCGCAATGTGCTTATAGTATTCCAAAATAAAAAGTAATTATGAAAATAAAAGCACGTAGTAATATGTACATACTACGTATATATTATTACTACGTGCTTTTATGTAGTAATAAGAAAAATGCGACACTGGTAATATAACATATGTTTACAAAAAGAAAACACCTCACGCCAACAACCAAAATTGTTTTCTTAATTTTTTCTGATTTGTAACTTAAATTAAAGATAATTTTACATCAAATCACTTTCTTAACATAATTTACAATTTATTTCATAAAAACACTTGGTAAACTTACTGATCGTAAGAAATGGAATTTTTTAGGTGTTTTGGCAGCTTTTCCCAATACACTTTATTTTAATAAGAAGTTTTATTTTTAATTACTAAATGATGCACTACTACAGTATGTACTACTGTGGGCAAAAAGTAATAAGACTTTTTAATTTAAATTTCGCGCGGAAAACCATTCGTCGAATTTTTTTTTTCTATGTTGGTATGACTGTCAGTGACATCTGTGCGAAATGTCACATCGAAATAATCATTGTGTTTAGTATACGCTTGTCTTTCTGAAGTACAAAATGTACATTCGGCGATTTTTACAATGAGTGAAATTATTCAACAAAGAAGTTTCATTAAATTTTGGGTGCGGAATTATTTTTGTGGTGCCGAAACGTTCAGAATGTTGCAAAAGGCCTTCGGTGATAATTGTATGTCCCGAGCAAGTGTTTTTGATTGGTACAAATTGTTCAAAAAAACCATGTCAAAGCAAGTCAAAAATCAAGGTGATGTTGATAGTTTTCTTCGATTATCGAGGTGTGGTGCACTCCGAATTCTTTCCGACCGGCCAAACTGTCAACAAGGAATACTATTTGAGTGTTATGCGTCGTTTGCGCGAAGCTATTCGTAAAAAGAGGTCGGAATTATGGGTCAACAACTCTTGGTTTTTGCACCACGATAATGCACCTTCTCATACTGCATTGGTTTTACGTGATTTTTTCGCCAAAAATTCCACCCATATCTTTCCGCAACCACCGTATTCGCCTGATTTAGCTCCGTGTGACTTCTGGCTGTTCAGCAAACTCAAACGACCGCTCCGGGGAAACCGTTTTGAGTCAATTGAAGACATCACACGTGAATCGCTACGCGCATTGGAGGCTATTCCGGAAATTGACTTTAACAACTGTTTCGAGGATTCGAAAAAATGTTGGAACAAGTGTATTTAGTTCGGAGGGATTACTTTGAGGGGGACAAAATAGATTGGGAGAAATAAATAAAGAATTTTAAAATTATGAAGAAAGTCTTACTATTTTTTGCCCACAATATTACTAACCGTTTTATTAACATATTTAATCATTTTAATTAATAATTTCAAGATTTTTTAAGAGAGCAAAATTAAATCATCACTTAGTACAACAACAAAAAGTAGTTTGGTTGAGGTGTTTTCTATGACATATGAGACCTCCATATGCGTTTTTTATATAACCATCCTACTCTGGCTTGTGACACATCAAATAGCAAATGTTATATGGGAAAAAACTTTACATTCATTCTACAGTATATAGTTCTATGATTGATACAAAATGAGGGTATAAAATGAGGGTACTGTTTTTAGAGTAGGAAAATATCAATCGAAATCAACATTAGCATTAAAGTTGTCTGCGCTCTCAAAAATACTTCGTGTTTTTTTTTTGTTCAACCTTTGGAATTTTACTCTGGACGATTTGTTTCTATTTGCGAACTATGCTTACTCGGTGTAGTGCATGCACGGTGTATTATACTCGGTTATTAACATTTTATCAGTGTACGAAAAGTGTAAAATGAACTCAGTGTACGAAGAGTGCAAAATAAACAACGATTTAATACTCTACGCACACCGGAATTTTTACCTTTACTCGTTGTACAAAGCTCGGGATATGTCTGCTTGTTCGGATTAAATTAAAAAATAGACCCATTATTTTGGATTCACTTCCGTAGCATCGTAAACATTTGATCGTAGACCACATCATCGTAAGTGTTTAACCATATGTTCACATCATCGTAAAAACACTTAATTGTGAGATCAGTTAATCATACGACCAGTTAATCATAAGACCAGTCGCTCGTAATACCGTTCAAAAACTGACGATTAACTAATAGAGTTAGCTAATCTTGCAGATCCTGTTACAAAACATGAATACGATAAGGCGTGGTTATTTGGTATATTAACCCTTTACACTAGCTGAAAATGCCAAGGATCGCTCTTTTGCCCCCGCACGAACTAATAATGATCTCTATTTCTTACTTACTATATGCACAATTTTTTATTTTTTTTTTATTTTTTTTTATTTCGTTCATACACAGATTCATGTATACATAATACATCAAATTTTAATAACAATAATAAAACTATAAATTACATACAATTTACTATTTAATGAGCTTCAGTTCCCCAGTGGATTTAATGCCTTTCAAGGAGTTACCGAAACTCAAGACTTTTTTTATGTGCAATATAACAAATATACAATAATTTCAAATAATATACACATTTTTAAAGTTTAACTAATTATTTCCATACTTTTTACGATTTTAAATTTATAATAATAAATCGTTTATATTAAAATAATAGAGTTTAAAGGTTTAAACAAGAACTAAGATATAAAAAATTCCATTTTTTTTCAAGTTATTTCTATATAATGAAGCGCGAAATATTTTACCAATCAAATAATAATATGCTTTCACACTCGATTTAAACTTATGAATATCTCGTATTATCTTGACCGAATCAGGCAACATATTATATTTAAATGGACCAATATAAGATATCATTTTCTTGCCGTATTCATTATTGAAACTTGCTGTACATAGATTATGAGAATAACGAGTTTGGTATGTGTGGATGGGAGTTTTAAATTCCCGATTATGTATGGGTATATGTATGAGATTATGTATGGGGCTGAATTTGATTCATATTTTTACTACACACTCGAAAAATAAAATAAAATTCTTTTTAAAATACTTTTCCTCTATAGCAGCGTGACACTTTTAGCTAATTCTGGAATAATTATGTTGGCCCTCGAAGGATTAATAATGGAAAGAAGAAATAAGAAATTATGAAAAACACATTTTGCATGAAGGTGACCTCCCTAACTCCCTACTAATCTCATTTTTAAGAAATTAAAAAACTAACTACTATTATTAACTATTGTTAACTATTATTAAGTTATTTAAATATTGAGAGATTTGTGCACTCAACCTGTCTAGTTATTAAACCCGAAATAAAATGCGTAGCTAATCTCAAACAGGACACTTAAGAGATAAATTTGTAAAAAATATTAAATGCGTTTAGCTAATCGTTCGTCTGTCAAGTGTATTGACCAATTAGTAAAGCCACTCAATCATAAGTACGAGCAATCCTTTTAACCATTTATGCCAAACCCAAATTTAATTTTTAATTTTTTCGGCATTTAATCATTTGATATTCCAATGTTTTTGCAAATGGCCGAAACGTCCATAATATTGTTGATAACTGATTCTACGATTACCTGTTCATTATTCGATGAAGTGCTTCTTTAAATGTTCATACAATGATGTGCTTTACGATTAATTGCCTACAATTAACTGGCGTAAGGTCAGTTTGAATATTCATACAATTAACCGGTCTTACAATTATCCATTCTTACGATTAACTGGATTTATGATTAACTGTTCTTACGGTTAATGGGTCTTATGGTTAATTACTTATACAATGAGTGATGTGGTCACACGGTTAAGTATTTACGATTAAATATTTACGATCATATCGTCGGATACCATTATTTTTTCTAATTTGAGTTTTTGTCACCATAGGTGAACCTTAATGATGTGCTTACGGATCTACCATTTGCTATTAATATCAAGTTATACCATTAATTTTTGATCAATTGCAAATAGAGACGAACTATTAATGATTTTCAAGATGTGTTGTAACTTTAAAGTTTCAAATGAATTTGAGGGGTTCAATTCCCCACCCGGTGGTTACAAAAATGCTTCGACTGGAGATTCTAAATATCTCAAGATAGTTATCGTCTTGTATCTAAATATATTTTCTTGGAAGTTATTTGGAAATTAAAGTATATACATTCATTCCCGAAAAATGGCAATTATTTTTTGCCGAACAATTTACAAAAGTAATGGAAACTGAGAGTGAAATTATTACTGTAAATATCGATATGACCACCACAGGATAACATCTATCTTTTAGTGGCAATGACAAGCAACTTTTGATGTTTTTCAGTTACTAGGTAGTTTGTGTTTTTTGGAGAAAATTATTGGTACAAGAAGTATTCCGATTGAGAAACCCAAGTGTTGTGCGTATTACATTAACCAATTTACTTAGGTCCAATTCGATAGACGCACCTACAACTTTTATTTCCAATTTCATATTTTTCGAAATTGATGTTCGAATAATTTATTTTTAAACCACAATTCATCACCGAATTTATTCACAATTCTAGTACAATTTTCAAAGAAAAATTGTATCTAAATATATTTTTACTGCTAAAACTATCAATAGGCATAATATTTAATAATTAAATTTAATAAAATGCAAATTGAAATTTATATAGCGATACCTGCTGATGCAGATCAAACAAATCTTTATGTGACAGAATAGTTTAAAATTTTACCCCTGGGATATGTATATATTCAATGCGACTGACGTAATCGAAAATAAAAATATATGAATAATCGAGTCTTCACTACACTATGAAACAAGGTTTTTAATATTCGTTTCAGTTATTTCGAATATTTTTCAAGGATTAGATTTTTAGTTGACTTAGCTCTTTCATCAGACTTACCGCAAAAAATTATTAATATTTTTTTGTTCCTGACCACAATACAGTTTTACAATTTTATCACACATATATCATTAGTTTATCTGATAAAAATTAGATGAATAACTGAAAACACATTACGTTAAATTTTACTGAACAAACATTTAGTTGGCTTTTGTATGATAGTATTTGGGTTTGGTAGTAGGTATCGAGTTTAATGATCCGAACATCAAAATTTAGCATCACACAATTGATGAGCAATATTTGGCTTTCGTCCAAAATATTTCAGTTTTGAAATTTTCTAATAAAATTATGTACACACGGACTCGCGTGGGATCAGTCATAAATAATTTAACAATGTCATTGTAGTAATCAATTTTTGATGATTTAGGTTAATACTTGACCTGTGCACTTTAAAAATGCTTGGGAATCTGTATCTCATCGGGAACACACTGTAGTGTGTATAATCCATTTTGACTCGACAATACATAAATGTGGTAAATCAAATAAATTTTTTAAAGAACAAGATCCTTTGACGTCCTGTAGCATTTTTAGCATTATTCATTTCGATAGTGATGTTTATCATATTGTGTAATCTAATTTTGTTAGTATGTATTTTGTGTCAACAAATTCTAATTATCAACAAACAAATTCTTATTATTATGATCAAAAAAGCTGCTAGATACGATGGCAAATGAAAAAACTTCTTTTTTATTTTTTTTTTTTGTCAATCAAGCCGATTATTCGAGTGAATATTATTGTGTGAATTTTTTGATCCATATATTTGACTACTCCTGTATGACGGTACTTCTGCACTGTAAATTTGTGACTTTCATTAAACAAAAATAATTGTTGATTTCAGACATTCTGCAGGAAGAATAGAATAGCGGTCACGTGACTTTAGAATATTCTGCGGCAAATGTAATAAAAGAACACAAGATAATAAATGGAATACTTTTTTGACGGTACCTTTGGGTTTTTGAGTTTTGACAGAACAATAAACGTATCGTTGAGCATTTTATGAAAAGATAGCCATCCAAATATTATTGAATTGGTCAACTAATTAAAAAAACTAAAAATATTTGCAATCACAATTTTAACGCACACGAAAAAAACACGCAATTGAGTTTGACGTTTGAAACAATATTTGAATATTCTGTTTATTCTACGTTTTGGTATAGCACAAATTGAATGCGTTCGGAATGTTCTATAAAAATAAAATAAAAGAGAACCTTTGCCTCGGAATTTTCGGAATGAATAAAGGAAACACGGTACATGTTCCGATGAGTTATTTTCGAGGGTATCCGAAAAACAGGGAAGCTAAATTTGTGATATTGCAGATTGGTTAAATTCTATTGAACTCCATATAGGATTGAATGAATGAATTTATGACATAAAATAATCTAAAAATCAACACGTTTTTAATTTATCTATACACTGGTTGGTTTGTTTCAATTTCGTTGTATAATATAGAAGATTTATTTACTCAATTCCATATTTCCACATGAGACTTCATGTTTTCGTCATAAATAAAGTTCATTAGTTTTTACCGATGAACTTCATTTCTGATTTCATATTCATGCGAATTTAGAAAACAATAACTGCTTTTGGAGCTACTAATCGAGAGTTAGTTTATGATGGTTGGTTAATAAATTTCTGACAGAAAAGGTGCCGGTAATCAAATAACAGAACAATCAGTTGTTTCTATATATATTTCTATATATTCTACATATTCGTCCGTTATCAAGTCTTATGGAATAGCATCCCGATTACGCTAGTCGAGTCGATTGTCGTTTCAAGTGACACTAAAAATTTGCTATTTGTATGAAAAATTAGCCAGTTACTATGACAATAAGTGGCTTGAGACGAAAAAAACAATTAAAAACTGTCATTTCGAGTCGTGTGAAATTTTGAAGAGACTAGAAAAAACATAAAATACGCCGATTGTCGTTTGAAGTGACTACGATAATAAACATATTAGATATGTTGGCAAGGCAGGCGACTATGGCTTCATATTAAAAGAGTCACTTGAAACGACAAACGACACGACTAGCGTAATCGGGGTGTTAATATCACGTTAGGAATTTTTCAAGGAGGAATTAGTGCAAGAATAGGTAAGATTTCAGTGGTTAACACTTAGGCCATTTTTGGCCCATTGTGATACCACGCATTCACGCTACATCATTAACCCATTCACCTATTCACCTACTCACACAACTACAGTATTACCACCTGCACATTGCAAGCTCCATGTCAACCTGTACATTGACATGGACGGTGGGTCGGCGCTGAATTCTGCACTACATCAGAGGGTCTTTGTTGTGTTTATTAACATCACCGATTGTAATCGATGATGACAATTCGATTTGCATCTAGCCTCTGATGGGGTTCGAACCCATTACCTCCCGGTCCAAGTGCCAAAGCTTTAACCACTGCACCACTTGTCCGGTTAGTGCAAGAATAAGGAATTATGCATTTTGTTTCAAAAACATTTGTTAACAAAGCCATTTTTCGATATATGTACTTACTCTTGTACTTGCTCTTTTGATTTGGTAAAGTTTGTTTAGCCTTGAAAAATAAAATATTAGGGGCAAATGTTGGTTTCAGCGGAAAATAATTGTTCATCATACATAGTTGCCGTATTTATCAGTAGTAATTAAAGTAGAGTTGGCTTTAAATAAAACTAAAAAAACAAATAAGATTTAAAAAAAAAAATTCAAATTACAATTACTACTGTTATAAAAGCCAACTATGATGAACAATTAGTTTCCGTTACTGGAAATTCACAAGCAATTATTGCTGTAATTGGCTTCTAATATTTTATTTTTCAAAGCTAAGCGGACTTAGCCAAAGCAAAACAGCTTTAGATAAGTACGCACGTTAAATCATTTGCTTGGATTAGGCTTCTTTGAATGTTTACCGAGAAGTAGATAGAAATGAATTTGATTGAATTAAGGTCAATTTAAAGAATAATTACAACTTCTACTATGGCGGCCAATAGTAGCTTATTGCTGTAGCACGAGTGTATTTTCTTTTATAAACTTGAATCAAAAGTTAAACATCCAAAAATGTTATAGTCATTCTTGTTATCGAGATACTGGCGGTAAAAAACCGATAAATAATAGGGAAAATTTTTCTACGATAAATTACTTAAATATTATCGATTTTAGTTTCGAAAGGTGTAGCTCTTCTACTATTTTGTGAACGAATCATATAACCTTGAGTTCAGTATCGCCTAATATGGTTTGGTTTTCGTGACATAAATTTTAATTTTCTTATTGTATTGAATGTGTTTTATTGTCAAGCATACAAAAGTCTTATATATTTGGTACATAATTGCGGTACATAATTTTGAACGTGTATTCCAAACGAAACGTTTTTAACTGGCTAAAATATCGTTTGATACACACTCTTAGTTATGACGTTCTTGGGCTAAAATATCACGTTTTATAATTGTATTGTTTTTTCCCATTTTACAGATATTAACACTGACATTAAATTGGACATTCTTGTAATTGGATCATGTGCAGTGTCTCGAAAAGGACATCGCATTGGACGTGGAAATGGTTATGTTGATTTGGATTTTGCGATACTCAAAGATTTAGGTATTATAACACCGAAAACTTTGATTGTAACAACAGTACATGATTGCCAAGTTTATGATGAGTTGCCACTTGATTTATTCCAAAATTACGATATACCTGTCGACGTAATTGTAACGCCAACCGAGGTTATACGTGTTGAAAATAAATTACCTCGGCCTGATGGGATTATATGGCATTTACTTTCGGAGCGGCGCTTTGGAGTTGTACCTGTACTTAAGGATATCAAAGAAAAATTCGAAAAGTATTTTAAGAACTAAAATTTACAAGTTGATTTAATTATTTACCAATTTAATAAATTGTTTTGCAGAGACGGAAAAATAATTACACTAAAATCAGAAGATACTGATGTAGAAAGTAATAGACGTCCAGTTAGACCACGTAGAGGTCGACGAACCTTCCAACGAAGAAGACGCTTCCGTTCAGATACAAAAGAAAATGGAACTGCCGACACTGATAATGAAAATAACGTAAGAATAACCTACTTTGCTAGTTCAATGGCCAACAGTTTACATTATTTTCTTCTCTCTTACAGCAGGATAATAAAGAAAACCGTCCTCGTAGATTTAATCGCAGACGTCGCTTCCAAAAAGATAAGGTAAGTTTATATTGTATGCAAAAGGGATAACTTTTGTTAGGTTTTCGAGATCCACTAATGACAAAACATCTAGTTGATCCTGGGGGGCTATTTGGGAATTCGATTCGATAACGAGAGTACTAGATTCGTATTGGAATTTAAATAAGAATCGTTCGAATCACATTCAAATCAAATATGAATCTTGTACTCTCGTTATCGAATCGAATTCCCAAATAGCACCCCTGTTCTTTTCTTTACTAATTTTAATTGGTCCATGATAGGCTTTGTTTATATTTTCAATGTTAATTGTATTTACCCCCCTCATAAACATTGACGATACATTTGTATTCTTGTTCCGCCCAAGGCCATGAATCGACCATACAGAACCCACATGCTTTATATTATCTCCATCTGCTGTTTTTTTTTTTAAATACATCAAGCTATTTCATTGTCGCGTTCGTCAATGGCTTCATGCTACTTGACGCAAAACGGTTGGTTGGAATGGCAATCGTGAATGGTCAAGTTATACGTTCAAAAAGATCTCTTATACAAATAAATATTTGTGAAGGGGGTCGGTAAATATTGCTGTAAGTCGAAGCTATACAATTTCATTGACTTATCAGTTATAGTTTTTTTTTGTCGGTTTGCTTGCTTTTTTGTATCGCTCTTTAACACGACGCTCTTAAGTACGAATAACTTAGAAATTCTAAAGAGCATAACTCGAGATATTCCATTTTAATACTTTACCACAGAAATAAATACATATTACTCGATTATTTTAAAGCCAATAAGTATTTTTGATACTTTGTAATTTTCTGGTTGATTAGATAAAATTCTTTAGTTAATTCATAATTATAGGTTAAATTAAATTAGATAACCAAATTTTGTTAATTGTGTTTCCAAGATAAGTATTTATTTTTGTCTACGGTTTAATATCATAATAAATTCCATTATGGGAATATGGTATCCAAGAGTTTGATAGCTAAACTTGCATCAACGATAAACCAAAGAAACAATAAAGATTACAGATATCGCTAAATAAAACCGGACGTTCGCTTGAGCATTAGACATGAGGTTCTGACGTGCAATCCCTATTGATAAACATGAAAGAGTATTTGCAAAATTAGAAATATATTAAGAAACTCGCTGACATAAAATTACAGATCATTGGCAGTATTTTGCAACGTTCCGTTTAAGATATTATTTTGAAATTTCGTTTTTAAGCATACAATTGAATGTTTTGATTTTTCCATATTATTGTTTTTATTGTGGTCTTAGTTAAACAACGAAAAACATCAACGAAAAAAACTGTCAATTTTATTCCGGGAAAGAGATACATTTTCTCTCAATAAATTATCGTCGTGTGACACTATTCTGGCTTTCTCTGGGAATAGGGAATTGGGAAAAATATTTTCATAGCACTTTTGTCCAAATTGTATTTTTTGGCCTACTGAAGCAATAAGTTTAGTGTAAATTTTTTTAAAATAAAGTGAATTGGGAAACTTTTGTTCCACAAAATTTTTGTAGGGAAAAATATTTTCCCATTTAACTTTGTTTCGAAAATATTTACACCAAACTTATTCCCTCAGTAGCTAGGCCTAAAAAATACAATGTAGACAAAAATGCTATGAAAATATTTTCCCAATTCCCTATTTCCAGGAAAAGCCAGAATAGTGCCACTGGGAGCAAAATTTGAGGTTTTCTTTGTAAGCCTCGTTTTTTTTTGTTTTTAAGAGTTGTTCATTATTGTATCATGGAGGATATTTGTTCGGTTTGCTCTCATAGACACAACACACATGAATAAATAAATGTCTAAATAGTTGTGTGTAAAATTTATCCACGTGTACGTGTGCATCTATCTCATTGCTGTCAACTACTTCCAATTTATTTATTCAAAATATTGTGTTCAGTTATTTGAATTGGGTGTTTTTAAGTTGTAATAAGGTCTTCGGCTTTGGTAATTTTGGAACTATATTACATAATTTACATTGGTTTCCACATTGGTTACATATCATTAACGAGTGCCAACTTGATTTTTAGAGAACTAATTAAAAGTGCCACGCTTCTAACGTATTAGTTCGCGATCGCGCTCTTGGAATTTTCGACTGGTGTATTGAGGAGCGCGATCGCGTTCACTCAAAGGGTTTTATCTCGCAGTTTTGACTCAAATATGGTGTCGATGAACTGGTACTCGTCATCTGAATTCACGTTTACAGGCATAATCTCGCTCGTTTCTTCATCATAATTCGAACTAATATTTGAGGGATTGAAATCCGCAGTTATTAAAATTATGTCTGATTGATCGGCCGTATTGGTAATTTTCATAATTTTATCACAGTACTCAGTATATGATATGGAGGCGTATCAGGTGGAATATACGCTACGTAAATTCGTATTGACTTATTATTGATGGCTATTTTAACACACAATTGCTCAATCGATGGATTCGATAAATCTACCAATTCATTTGGCGGATGTTTTTTATTTCTTGTTTGAGATGACCGATCAGTTCTAAAAATCACATATTGGCTAGGGAAGAATTACAAGCTTAAGGTTTTATCGTTGAATGATGTTTTATATATAAACCGGAATGAGTGTTTTTAAAACAAAATTATAAAATTGACTTGCCTAGAAGACATTTTATTTACATTTTGAAAGTAAAATGTCGTTTCATAGTCTTTTGTGAATGTGACAATGGGGTCATAATTGTGAATTTCCGGTTCCGGATTTATGACAGAATTTATCCAAGCTTTTATATTAACATGGCGGAGATTTTTTTTCGTAAGCAGTTAGTGCTGTGCGAATCAAAGAATGCAGTTGTCTCCAATCAGTGAATAGTAGATACACTTATGAGTATGCCCGGTTAAAACCATTATCGCGTATGGAAGACTCAAATTACACTTGCTGCATCATTTTTTTTGATGTTAAGACTTGCGCCTCGTCAAAATTTTACTCGAACCAGGTAAGGTAAATTTACTTAATTGTTTTTTGCCCGATTTTGTGTAGGTTAAATATAGTCATGGAATAGTATTACTTGAGACTTCTATTAGTGTTTATAGTGGGGAATAGTTGATATGATGACTGTAACGCATGTACTAGATCAGCAGGACATCTGAAGTTATATTTAAATATTTAGAATATGAGGTGTATTTATTAGCATCAAAATACTGCATGTTGACGTAGTAAGTCTATCAATGTTGATTTTGAACTCCCACAATAACCATTTTTCGACAGTCACTTATCAAAGCAACGAGCTGTGTTTATATTTCAGCGAGCCATTTAGTAGATAAGATGCAATGGTGTAGTAATTGGTTTTGGTGTTTTCATATGAAAACTTTTGTGATCGTTCAAATACAAAAAATTTAGCTAACTCGCGGAATATGGTAGACTGCCAATAGATTTGGTGTAAATCCTCGAAAGATGACCTATCGTATATGAATTGGCGAATTTCATAAACTGTAAAATCTCCTTTATTGAATTTCGAAAATAATAATCGTCGGCTTATACAGAATAGTAGATGGGAATTATGCATATCGGCGCGGTTTCCGAAATCATCACATTTGCTACAGATAAGTCAACAATTCATCTTGGTGATAAAGCTCGTTTGAATTTATCTACACCATGAAATGGGGGGATGGGGCAAAATTCCAGAAAAAAATTCCATTTCCATTCCAAAAATTTTATTAAATTTTTTTCAGTTTTCCACTACAAAATTCCCAAATTTTCCATAAAATTAAAATTACCTTAAAATACATCTGACTCCTTTGAAATGCGAGTGCTGAATTTATGGACCAATCCGTCTTGCATGTCAGTAGTATAAGATGTCCTGGTGCTGAGTAATTAATGTAGTTGATATAAGTAAATTGGACTTCGAACCTTATTTTTTAGTTAGTTAATCCTAGTTTTGGAATTTTCTTCCAAATTAGCTGGCCAAAATGAAAAAAGCATCGCTTAAATTTTGTATCCTGAAAAACCCCAAAGCAGAACGATGTTTGGTTATCTCGAAATTTGTTATAATGATTTGTGGACTTATGTTTATATTAAATTCGATTGCTAAACAATGTATGTAATTCATAAAATAATTCGTTATAACATATTTTATTTTTTTGGTCATTAAACAAAAAAGTAAAGGAAAGATTTGTCCGTCAATGAATGCTGAATAATTGTCTAAAGATTATTGGCACGACGTAAAAAGTTTCATCCATAATCCAGATTGAAGCTTGTGCTTAACTAAACATTTAAAGCTGGTTCTTGTTACTAAAATAATGATTTTATCGCCATTGAATGTTTTCTCGCTTTAAACAAAAAGCTCGTCATGCAAATATCTTAATTCATCCGGTAAGGATATCGTTATTAGGTTATTTCTTTCATTATATTTTGAACGCTAGACGGTACTCGATAAATTTTCTTCTATTGTGGAATTCTAAATTTAATACATTTACTATCTTTTCTAATAAAATTTATATAATAGTGAAACAAAATAAAACAAAGAAAACTATGCTTATGATAATTACATTTCATTCTATTTTCTGTTTATGTATTTATGCAGAGAACACATCAACGTAGTGCACATCTTCAGTTCGTTTAAGAAATCCACAGGCCTTCCAGAATAATCTGGACGTCTCCTGCTTTGTTGGCCGGGATCGATAATGGAATTAATTTTATAGCTAATATAATTCCTTCAAACGTCAAATGGATATTTAATTCCAGGCATAAAATTCAAACCCAAAAATCCAAAATCCTTTTCCAAATTTCAAATATAAAACTCTCTCTCTGGCACTATATTCCATCAAGGGAGGCCGCCTCAAATGAGGTTTCATAATCATATTTTCATTTCGGATAATGAGTATTAATTCATTGATCCTAAACCAGCCGTGAAATTTTTTCCTTGTCACCACCGGGAATCAAACTCGGGACCTCCGGTCGCTGGAGCAAGCATGCTGACCATTTTGCCACCGGGGCGGCAAAATATAAAACTCCAAATCCAAAATTCCAAAAACCAAAATTTCCAATTCCAAAATTCCATTCCAATCTATTTTCCTCAGAATAGAGAAAATAATCGTGCGATTTTTTCTCTATTCTGTTGAAAATAAATTGTAATGGAATTTTGGATTTGGAATTTTTGTTTTTGGAATTTTGGATTTGGAGTTTTGGATTTGGGATTTTGGATTTTAAGGTTTGGAATTTTATGCCGGAATATTGGGTTCTAGAAATACAACCCAACCCTTAAATGGGGCATTTAATATCCATTTGACGTTCGAATGTGTTATATTAGCTATACAATTAATTACATTATCAAGCCCGGCCAACAAAGCAGGAGACGTCCAGATAATTCTGGAATGCCTGTGGTTTTCTTAAACGAAATGAAAATGTGCACTACGTCGATGAGTTCTCTGCACATCGAATCCCTTTGATTATTGATTAATGGTGTTCAAATATCTTTGTTCCCGGATCCGCTCGAAACGCGATATTTCAAAACGCGATATTTCGAAACGCGATTTTTCGAAACGAGATGTGGTACAAAACGCAATATTTCAAAATGCGATATTTCCAAACGCGATATGGTACAAAACGCGATATGGTACACAACGCGATATTTCAAAACGCATTATGGTTCAAAATGTGCATTGCGAAGTGACCCGATTTATACCGATCCTATATACTCTCGCTCCTATCGATTTTTAAATGCCTATAAGCTGAAATTAAATTTCCCCTTCACCCGGCTGATATAACCCGATCCTAAATTCCCGTTTTGTACCATATCGCGTTTTGTACCATATCGTGTTTTGAAATACAGGTTAACCTCGCTTAACGAAACCTCGGATCTACGAATATCAATTTTTGATACAAAACCTCACTTAACGAATACATACCTCGGAATAACGAATAAAAAATTAATAAAAAAATAAAAAAACCGTCTCTTTTACTTCTGTTTTGTGGTAATGGCAACGCAAGCCGGTATTGAAGGAGTGGACGAAGAAGGCATTCCCGATTTGTTAAATGTCGAACCCGCAGAATCACGTTCTGAATCATCAACAGAATTTAAGCCGCCACACTTAGAATGAATTTTTTTCAAAAATGGATAAAACATATGAGATTATCAGAAATAATCATCCATATGAAAACAGAAGTAGCATTTGATTCCCGCAATCCAAAAGAATATGTTGTGTTATATACAAATGATAGACGAGTTCGAGAAAAAAAACAACAGCTTACAATTGATAATTTTTTTTAAAATAATTTAAGCATTAGCCCATACACGACACAAGCATGTGTGCACAATCGTGTGATTGCACAATCATGATTTTTCCACTCACGAGTCACTCACTAAACATGCATTTACATTTATCAGTTTTAAAATATGTATGAAGAAGCTTGCGTTGCGATTTCAATTGGACTCGCAATACGAAAAAAAAAAGAAAAAAGAAATAGACAACTTTGAATGAAAGAATGGTATGAAAAACGTAGTGGATATGGACATTCGAAATTCTAGCAACTGGAAAAACGTCCGAGTATCTTAAATTCTTTATTATTTAATAACTTTGCCATATTTACTGTAATACGACACACACACGAGTTAAAACAGTGTCCTAGTAACCTTATTGTGGTTGGATGAGAGAACAATGATTACAAATGGAATAAAGGTCTGCTGTTTTGTTTTTTCGATTTTACTGAATCAAGCATTAACCAGCGAGTCTTTAAGAAATTTAAGTAACAAAGCGACATCTGAAAAATGTATGTTTACTGACATTACTGACTAGCGAAGCTTAAAGAACTTCGTTTAGTTTCGTTAAATTTGAATTGTCACTTAGCAATCTGTAAAGCCTCAACCAGTCAGGAATAATAACTTGTGACAGCTCAACAGCTGTTCGTTTATAAGCAGCTGTTTTGGTTGTGAAATGGTTTTTTAGAGGAATTTCATATTTATTTTCAGTAATTTCACTTAATTTTTAAACAAATCCAAATAAAACAACCAGTTTTTATTGATAAATGATACAATAATAAATTGATATTACTAATGAAAATGTACACATACAAGAAATGTTTTTACATGACACTGGAAAAAGGATTATAGTATTAAAATAGCGTTCATACCACCACTATAATACCATACGTTTTTAAAAGCTATTATACTTTAATATCAAATAAGTAGGAGATAAAGTATTCTACTTCGGGTATACACCAGCATACTTTTTGCTACCTACTTTTATTCTACTAATGTAAACGTGGTAATACATAATTAAAACATAAAATTTATTGAAAACAACGATTCGCAAAACACCACCCCATAATTGTGGATTTAATTAGGGTAAAATTTTTATTATTTGGTTGGAGCCAACCTACAAAAATGGACCGCGAGCAAAACATTGAATTTTACAACAATATTAGCAAGCATACGAGCAGATGGCTGGTATTGTAAAATGAGTCATCAGGTTATGCCCCTATTCTAAATTACTCATAATCATAAAATGAATTTTCAGGTGCACTTAATTGCTGTCAAAAATTATATATAAACAAGATATTTTAAAATGTTAGAATTCAGTTACAGTTAGTTGTTCATAATAAACACAATTGATATTTAAGTGATTAAGTATTTTCTAAATAGAGATAAAAGTTTTAATTCAAATTAGTTTCAAGTGCACAACATGAACCAGGAAAGGCAATTATCCCAACTTGATCAATTAAGTCAATTACTAATTCAAATGAAAAGATTGAAGGAGCTAAAAGAAAGAATGAGAAAGAGATTTTGTAAGAGGCGCAAAATCAATAAAACCAGAGAAATGCACGGTTGTTTTCAGGTAACATTTTTAAAAATTGTAGTAGCAGATCCTGGCCAGTTTTTTTATTCATACAACACATTTTTACCTTTGTTGTCTCGGCTCGAGAGTCGAGCAAATTTCATTCGGCCGCCTTCAATAATATTATGAGTATTGACGTGCCACCGATACATTTCTACCATTTAAATAATGGTCAAAAAGTAATTCGTCACAAACTATATTTTTCTTAATTATACTCTTAATTATACTACATATATCAATATTTTTTATTAATTTTTTGGATTACGAATATTTAAATTACTCAATTAAGTATATCACTTGTGAATTAAAGATAATTACATGAAATTATAGTATTAACTAATGTGACAAATTAGTTTTGTATGTAAATTTTCATAAGATTTTTCTTTCTCTGTGTATCCATATTAATCCAAATACTTTCGATTGAAAAATTGTCATAAACCAAAAAAACTGTTTATATAAAAAACAATAATCTTTAGCTAAAAGGTATATAGGTTTTTCATTTAAATTAATATTAAATAAAAATTTGTTTGGTCTGGCACTTGGATTACATGAACTTTAACTAAATTAATTTCTTACAAAATACACTTTAAACACTGTTTTTACCTTATTACACATCACTAACACATCACACAATCTGAAAATGATTTTAATTAATAAATTTGGTAGTAAACAAAAAAATTTAATAAAAGTTAATATGGCTACCTACCGCATCAAAATTTATCTTCAACTGCTGTATATAAAACACAAAAATAAATCATATTTGGGATGGGTCCTAATACGCTACCCCTGCTATGGCTGGCTAAAAGTTGGAGTATGTTTCTCCATATGATACTCTAAATATTCGTTTGGAGAGATACGACTCGAGCAATTGGCAGTAATTTTTTGGCACTAATTTACTTATCTTGTAGATAAGACCCTCATGCCACACTCTATCGAAAGCCTGTGATACATCTAGAAATACGGCAGGGCAATATTTCTTCTCTTCAAGTGCTTGTTCTATCTTTGCAGTCACGCGATGAACTTGATCAATTGTCGAATGTTTATTCCTGAATCCAAACTGGAAGTCAGGTATAAGATTGTATGTCGTGTGGTTGAAATACTGATGCCAAATGTTGTGCAAACAGTTCTGCTTTCTCATCGTTACGTCGCACCCATTCTCCATTTATGTTACTTATAGGTGGCACTTGGATTATTGGCCTCTTGAATTTTTTAGTAGCTTTCCAAAGAGAATAATTTTTGTCAGCTTCTGGACCCAGTCCTTCAAATAATATTCAGTACAAGCTTGTTTATGTTCTTTAATTAATCGGTTAACTTTATTACTTACCCGATTAAATTATCTTTTGTCAATAATGTTTCTGGTTCTATGCCATATGCGTCTTTTCCTACGCCTTTCTTTTATCAGTTCTCGAATCGCCGGGGGGTAATTGATCTTTTGTACGACTTTCTCACCTAATACGGGTGTAGCCTCTTTAGCTGCTTCACGCATGGAGTTAATAAAATATTTAGTTTGTGTAATTCAAGTTCTTGTTAAGTTTTAAGACTAACTTTTAACTCAGAGTGTCCAGTTTCTCTCTAAATAATTCCCAATCAGTATATTTATTAGTAAGGTTAAGTTTGGTTTTCTTTCTTATGACTATTGTACTCAGGGTCATTAAGAGCGGTGTGTGATCGGAAGTAAGGTCGTCAATGCCTTCAACTTCAATGTAATTTGAGGCTATTCCTTTCGAGATATAAAAGTCAATCAAATCATTTAACTTTGTTTATGTCTGTAGGCCAATAGAGTCGATTATGAGTCGAGATCCCCACGCAGTATATTTGACGTTGTAGTCACCTCCTATAATAAACCTTGGTCCAAGTTTATTAAAAATGTTGACATATTGATTTCTTATGATATTATGTCTTGGTGGGCAGTAGATTGCCCCTAAACTTAGTTCAGCACCACCATGGTTAATCGTTATTACGGTAGCTTGCATAAATGGTTCCATAATTTCTTCTTGTTGGTAATGTAGGATATTTTGTTTGATTAAGATTGCTGTCCCTCGAGCACACGACCACTAGGATGCAATGTCCAATAGGCCTATATCCTGTAATTTTGATAAAATTTTTCTTCGTAAAGTGCGTCTCTGATATTAAAGCTGCATGTGTGTTACTAGTTCTTAGAAATACTTCTAGTTCTGGAGCTCTTGCATTAAGCTCGTTAGCATTCCAAGCAATTATACGTAGGAACGTTACAGTCATTTACTTTTTATGTTTTAGCGGTTTGTTTGGTGGCTTGGAATTATCTTCCAGTTTATCCACCTTGTTAGTAAGCTGGCTGAAATGTTGTTTCATTTCTGCCTGAAATTCGGTGAGCATTTTCATTATATTACTAATGGTTGGCTCGTTAAGCACAGGCTTCTGCCTGCTTTCTTGATTCAGATTGTTATTTGAGGTTTTGGTCACCTGGGCGTAGGAAACCCCACTCTAATGGTATCATATTGTTGGTTTGGCTTTTGCTGTAGGCGCTCTGCTACTGTTATTTTTCTCGGTAGTTGAGCGTTTAGTTTTTTCTGATACACCAGGCACCCTTTATAGCTAGCCGGATGACCTTTTTCTCCGCACAGTGCACAAGTTGGTATAACATTTCGCGGCATTTGACATTGTTTTGTTTGATGATTCTCTGCACATTGGACACATTTGACTTGCCTATAACCTTTTTAGGTTATTCAATAGACACCTTGCAATATAGCAGGTTCTTAATTTAGTATATGTCCTTATTGTTTTCCCCCTGCAACAGATCTACGTAAAACAATGGGAAGTGTCTAATAATTTTCTCATTATTAATTGTCGATTTTTTATAAACGTTAATAATGTTGGTTACTTTATGACCATGGTCCTCGATTGCCGCTTTGATCTCTTCGCGATTTGGGGATGACGGTAAACCTCGTATTACGACTCTATACCATGTTTCACCTTTGAGCTGATAAGTATGGTATTCCATCTTATAAAGTGTACTATTCTTGTTATTGGATTCAGTTTCTTTTATATCGCTAAGTAGTTTTTTAATTTTACGGTAGTCATTTTCAGACTACGTTGTTATTTTGATGTCGTTATTGGATATTGCTTTAAACTGAGCAGGGTTCTCTGTCACTGTCAATACTTGAGCTCTGAGTATATTAAAATCTCTAACGTTGCTGCCATTGGTTGGTGGTGGTAAGGGTTCCTTTTTGTGTGCATGTTGTGGTTGTTTTGGTATTTCGTTATCTTGCGGTAGAGATATTCTTGGTGATGGCGTTTTGGAGGGTCTCGTCTTTTTATTTAAATTTAGTTGGGTTTCTTTCTCAAGTTTCTCTTCATTCGTAAAGTAGTCATTGGTCAGACTTTGTAGGCTATAACTTCTACCATTAGTAGACGTAGAAGATTTTTTTGCTTCTCTGGTGTTTCGATTCTGTTTTGTAAGTTTACCAAAATATCTTGGTATTTATTACATTGTAACTTATATTGCTGGAATTTTGTCCTTAGTGCATTATTCCGGCGCTCAAGCGAGGCTAATTTTGATGTCATTTCATTACCGTCTTGAGGCATACGGTGTCTTTTCGTTAATGTTGGAGAATGCATGAGTTCTAATGGAGATACGGGGCTTATAATTCTATCTGCTCTAGTAGCTAAGCTTGCCACTACTAAAGCATTGCAGTCGCTGGATATCGAGGACTGGAAGCCCGGTCGCTCACTTTCCGAAGTCGCAGGTACTGGGCATCCTAATCCCTGCACCGTAGCATTATTCTTCTTCTGATCTGCCATGGTTGGTTTATTGTTCGGGTTCCTTCCCCTAACCAGTTTTGGTCCGCGGATTGTATTTTATTTCCCACCTACCCTCCGGCAAGCCGGTTAAAGAGCATTCCCCTATCCGCCACCTGGGGACGCGCCACATTTGGCATCTCGACACCGGAGAACGGGGAACTATGATGAACAATTATTTTCCGTTACTGAATGGAAATGCACAAACAAATATTGCTGAAAACAAAATTGGCATCTAATATTAAAGCTAAGCGGACTTTGCGAAAGGAAAACAGCTTATATAAATTGCTTTTGAGTAATTTCTATAATAAATTATCGTTTCATCTCTGGCCTACAATCGACTCTCGTTTCCTTATACAGGTACATGAAATTTGAAAAAGATCGATTTTGAAGTTTTTAATGTCGTTGTATTTTATATGTAAACCTTTACTTTTCTGAGCAGTCAAACATCGACTTGACCAAGATTTAAGTGCAAGAGGAATGATCTTGAACTCTCGCTTTATCAATCTTTTTAGTTGTACAATATTGTCAACTTTAGATTTTGCCAATTGTGTCTTTAAGTAGCCCCACGCACAGTTAGTATGTAGCAAATCGGGTGAAGAGGGGTCCATAAATTATGATATTTATCTTAGCGCGTGGTTCAATGAAAATGAGAATGTTCTGTTGTGGCAAAATTGGTTATTCCTAAGAATACCATGAAGTCTTTCGGATGAGACGTTTTTGTGCAGAAAAGTAATTCTGTTTTAGTTTGGTCGCGACTCAAATATTGAAAACTTCTTTGGCCATCGTCATTTGTTAAATAAAACCAAGCTTCGTCGACTGAAATATATTTCTTCCATTTATCATCTTTTAGTTGTCGGTAAAGGCAAGGCCCAGTGAGCGCTGGTGTCTTTTGGTGATTGTTAGCGCAGACATATTGTAAGCTTCGGCTTCCTCACAAATCTTGCTTCCAATTTCTGTTTTAGAGTATGTATATTGTATGACTGCAACCTTTGTTTTAAAATGTTTTACCAGATGTTTCTGTGTCGGGGATCGGGTTTGGTTAACATTTTTTACAAATTTGACGTTTTGACAAGGATGATAATACGTCCAGTATTTTTAATTGGTTTCACTGAAAACTTTCAAATTACAATCTAATTTACATCATAATCAATTCGATACATATTTAGAATTGTAGAGGTAAAAACTTAGGATAAATGTCTGTTGCGTAGTTCAAAAAAATGGAATTTCGTCATCGTCCTTGCATAAATTAAACTTAAAAACTAAGTAGTAGGTATGTATTGCAAAAAAATAAATAAAAAATAAATAAATAAATAAAAACAGATCATCAAAAGTATTTTGGTTTACATAAAAATGATAAATGGACTTAGTTCAATGATTAGGGGACGGCTAACCGTCTAACGGTGGTCCAAGGTAGACCATCGACACTTCGATATTTCCATAAACAGCTGTGACCGTAGGATACAACCTCTTGTCGGGCAGACCACGAAAAGCAACGCCAAGGAACTCGTAATCTTTTTCGAACGAAAGTGTTTTATCATCACAATCCAGTATGACCCGTATCCTTTCGCTGATATGATACTTTGGAGCGTTATTCAGTAATGGGTAACCGCCGTGCGCAACGCCATTGTGTAGCAAATGATTATTAACTAAATTCCATCCCCAACTTTTATCGTCCGCTCCTAATAATGCAACGTAACCGTGACACTGTAGTAACGCTTCTTTTGTTGATATTCCCATCACCGCAACAGTACCTAACGGACCTTCCCAAACCACCTCCCAAGCATGACGACCTTCACGAAATCCTCGTTTACCGCGACTTCCATCCGTACTCTGGGCCACCGGATGTCTATGCAATGTAAATCCATTCGATCGTATATATTCAGTTTTTTTTTAAGAAATTTAAAAAGAGGAGCTGCTGTTCCTTGTCAACACCATGATGGAAATTGACATTTAAAATAAAATTGCATTTGAATATATAATGCATGTTTCTCTCATATACTCTATCTCTCTCTAAAATAACGGGAGTCTGGGTTATTTGAATCAGAAATCGTTCACATTCATTTTTGATGTACTCTGTAGTGGCGTTTTGGTGTAACGATTTGTTGAGTTATTTACTTCTAAGTATTGTCAATTGTGTTTTTTAACTAAAAATAATAAATAAGACCAAATTTTAATACGATCGACAAGTATGTTACTTCAAATGTTAATTCAAATTTTGTCACGTGTTTTTGAAAAATTCGCGTTTGATTTTATTTTTTTAGCTTATTTAGCTTATTGGTTTTTTTGATCATAAATCTGCCACATTAATTAATTATTTTTTTTTTTTATTTTCTTTACAGCAAGCTGAGGGCGACAATAAGGACAATAATACTGACAACAAAGAAAATAATAAATCAAGTACCAGAAATAGTTCAAGACGGCGAAGGGATAACCGAGTATTCTGTATTAAAGTTTCAAATCTCGATCGCAATAGTCGCATTAAAGATTTGAAAGCTGAATTAAGAAAACGTGGCTGCAATCCTATGTTCATCTCATGGAGAGGAGGTAATGAAGGAATGCGCATATATTCCTATTTTAAAATAAGTAGTTGCTTATTAATTTATTTTTGTTTTTTTCATTTCGAACCCAATAGGTGCCAGCAGAAAATGTTATTTACATTTTGATAAACGTGGCCAAGATCAAGAACAATTGATCAACAGTATGTTAGATAGTTTGGCTAATTTAACATTAACTGTGCAAAATGGTGAACAAACTCGTGACGTCCCCTTAAAAGTGGAATTAATAAAGCGACAAACTGCAGCGGAAGCAGATGATGGAACATCATCTCCTCCGCCTGCCCCGCAAGCAAATCGAATTGAAACTACAGACGTAACAGCCGTCTAAACATTTTTCAATAACGTCATTATTATTATTTTCACTTTAATTAATTAATTTATAAAAGAAAATTGCTCTTATTCTTTTCTTATAAAAAAAATAACTTTCTTTTCTTTGTAAGTTGGCAAATTTATTTAGAAACATATGTAACGCCATGTTACATAAATACAAATAATTTTTCCGCGCGTTCATTAATTTCTATTGAATTCATTTTAATATATTTATATTAATTAATTAATGAGTAAACCGTGCATGGTGTAATTTTCTTTTTAAAAAAGAAATTTAATTTTTTTTTTGTTTATTTCTATTTTATTAAAAAATAGAATTCAGTTAATATTAATTATTAAAATTAAAATATATAATTTTTTTTATATTATTTTTAATTTAATAAATAAATAAATTATATAAAAATTATAAAAAAAATCTCGAATTGTATAATTGTATTCTATAAATAGTTACGGATTTTTTTTCTTCGATTTATAATTAATGAAAGTAAATTAATATTAATTATATTTAAAAAAATGCATGATGATTTTTTTTATTAGAGAAGATTTATATTATATCCTTATATTATTGAATGTCAAGAAAAATGTATATGGATTAATAAAGAACTGAGCCATTGAGTGGGTTTAATATAAAAAAATTGAATTAATAAATTGGGAAAGGTGAATTAAAAAAAATATAATAATAAGATAATTTGCGGGCTGCTTTATTGATCCATAAAAATGCATATTACATTTAAAATATTCACAAAAAAAATATAATAATTTTATATTATATAAATTATATTATAGATATTTATTATGTTTATATACACAAATACATTTTTTTTATTATATTTATATTTACATATTTCTTTTTGGTTGATATTTATAAAATAGTCGCTAACAAAAAAATACAGAAAGATTACAGCTCTAATTAATTTATATATATTACAACAAAAAGAAATAAAAATGAAAATAATTGCTTATTTTTAGTACAAAATAATACTTTATAATAAACTAAATATACCTATATTATATTCATAATAATTTATATACATAACAAATTTGATATATAAAAAAACATTTTTGTTTTTTTTTTGTTTTTTATTAATAAAAATATTTTTTTATGTTTTTAATTTTTTTTTTATTTTTACAATCACTACCTATATATTAAAATAATATAATATATATTTAATTTAGACGAAACAAAAATTCACAAAAAAATAAAAATAAATTATTAAAAATATTAAAAAAAAATATATTTATATATATTTAACAAAGACTGTTGGTTTTTTCTGTATATTAATATAAAAATAAATAAAAATATAAAAAAATAAAAATCCAAAAAAAATTTAATAAAATAAAACTAAAAAATAATATATAAAATATATTTTTCCAAAAAAAACAAGATTAAATTATAAAAATAATTTTTTTTATTAAATGTTTTTACACAATTAAATTAATAATGAGAACAAAAAATAATTATTAACATAAATTTGTAATTTGCTAATATATTTATGTAAACGAGTAATTATAAAAAAAAACAAAAAAAAATATTAATAAAAAGAAAAAAAATTGTGGTAACTATTTTATAGATGAAAGTGGTTTCTATTTATTTATTTTTTCATTAGTGGATCCATCCTTATCGATATCCGAAAGTGGGTATTAATGTCATTATTTGGGTTTTAATCGAGAAATTGAATGTAACAGTGTCGTCTAAAGCAGACGGTTTGCGAATATTATATAAGTTTTCCAAAATCACATAAAAGAAATCGTTTCTTGTGCGTGCCGTTTCATTGGCACTATGCATATGATCAAGTTATGTAGCTTCAATGACGAAAAGTTGTTTATGCAGCGTGTTTGTCAGGAAACGTGTTTTTACGTTGTTGTGCCTTTCATGTGGCAAATATATTAACCTCTTGTGCTTGAAAGCGTTTTACGCAGCCAAAATTGAATAATTTTACATTTCGCTAAACGATTTGTGCAACTAATACTAGTCTACATAATCGAATTGGGCGAGGATTTGCTCAACAATTACAACGATTTTTATATAATCGCGTGTGTCTGGCAGTTATGCTTTCAGAGTACCTGGTTTAGTGATCAAAATATATCGCACGATTTAATCAGAAAGCAGGAAGTGTTGCGTGGCGTGAATTCGATGAAAATTAATTTAATATGCTACTCATTTTTTTGTACGAGTATAATGTTGAGCCGGTGCATTGTTTTATTGAGTTGCTGCTACAATATAATATGAATGATGAATGCCAGGAAGTTTTAGGTATACTTTTGAATACCAATGTAAGTTTATTGGGTTTTATTTTCCAGCACACAACCATAAAATATCTCTTCGAAAGTTTTCAGCAACGTATGAAGCTCTAATGCTTAAACAAGGTCTAGAGTCTATACTGTTGTTAAATAGGGTGTATAGAGACAAGAAGTACTCAGATAACATTGTCTTCGAAGGTGTTTAACCAGCAAGGTTTTTAAGAAATTCGACTAATCTTGTAGAATCATTACGAGTAATCGCAGTTTGCTTGCATCGTTCCAATCGGCATAGAGTATACATTATTTTAGACATTCCAGGTTATTATTCGTGAGCCACGTAAATGTTTCCACTTTTCATTCGTTACAAAGTTTTAAATGATTATCCGTTATGATGATAATTTGTATTAGGTATAAAATGAGGGAAATCTGAAAGCGAAAGGCAAAAAAAAGGGACAATGACGTAAATTGCCTGATAATCCTTGACTATAACGATCAACGTTGGCAATAACTATCAAAAACAAACCGAAGAGCGTATAAAAATAAAATCAAGTTCATTGCTTGGCTTGGGATTGATTCAAAAGCTCATTCTATCTATCGATACTTTATAAGATCATGACTACTCCTAGATAAGTTGATGCTCAAAAATTTCGTTTATAACACGTTAATGATGCGAGAAACTGAACTAAATTAATATGCAATAAAATATGCAGTTTTCATTTCTTTAATGTCATGGGGATTTGCAACAGTTCACTTTCTATGAATTTTAGCAAACAAATGCTACAGTTCTTAAGAACGAGTAGCTTTAAGATTGCTGCAAACAATTCCTGGAACATGTCTGATTTTATTTCGCTCTCCAGCTAATAATCTATGGTATTAGTTCCAAAAGGCTCTCGAGAGAGTTAAACGGAACCGACTTCTGAGGCTATTCGCGTAGCGCTACAGTTCCACTCAAATTTGGGGATTAAATTTGGTCATAAAAATAATTTGCATTGTAGGCTTGCGCAGATTGAAAGAAAATATCGATAGACCAGTAAGAGCCACAATAGGGCTAATCAATGCTATAACTGTTTATGTTATAATAAAGTAAAATTATACAAAAATCAGTTAACAGGTTTTGGGGTTTAGGCAAATAGTAGGAGTCAGACTAGTGTGCCGTAAATTTGGAACTATTAGTCAAAATGTTGGGCTCAAGCAGATAGACGTACTGTTTACACATGAAATCTGAAATGTCACTTTAGCTGAGAAAACATATTGTAGTTGCAGCTATAAAGTTGGTTGGCTTATATTTTGTTTTTTTTTGTATTGAGTGTCTGATATGCCATCTACTGTAGTCTCTAGGAAGTGGAATACATCATTGTATCTTATGTTTCTGCTATGGTGTATAGATCCGTTTTTGTTTTCGACTTTTGAAAGGTGTGGTGCTGGTTTTGGTCGAAGCAGTGTGAAAAAAACGTATTAGTTGAATCGAAGTGCCTTCTTCACTAAGGAACCACTATATTATGAAGATGAAATGGCAAATACATATGTAATTCCAGCCTTTATTTTGATGATTTAGATGGTGATTGCAGTAGTCAAATTAATAAAGTTTCTTCATACAGATTTTGCTGTAAAGGAATCAGACTATTTAATTATTATCTCATTCATATATTCATTTCTATAGAAATATAAATTAATAATTTATTAATTTAAATTTTGGGTTTTAGTATAAAATTAAAATTCTTAAATTTCTTATTATTTTTATTTTAAACGTGTTAATAATAACTTAACAAGTTTTAGAACTCAGGTTTAGGACATGTGTAGGCAGTGATCGATTTGGAATTATTAATTTTACTTTAAAATTATAAATTTTCGGAAGTATTTAGTCAAGAATTACAAATGTTATTTTAGAAAGCAGCTCTAATTTTGTTTTAATTGACTATCGTAGATTAATTTTTAATGTCTTGTATTAATATTTTCTGCTTGATCTATTTATTTTAGAATTAAAGGTTTGAACAATCGATTGGGTTAATCCAATCTAATGGCCTGTACAGACTGGTGATGGGTTGGGCTGGTTTGGCAAAGTTCGGTCAAGCACCCTATGGAAAACTGGAATTTGTTAGAGCGTGTTTCAAAGTTTAAAAGTTAAAAAGTTAAAAATTGTGGTGAATAAAAATGTCAAACTTTTTATCCGCTTCAAGAGCTGATAAAATTTTTATATAGAAAACATTTGGCTGACAAAAATATTTGTTTGTAAACAAAAATTTTCCATGTAACAATTTTGAGAAAAATTGCAATGATATATGTGTAAACTGACCATAATTGACTAATATATATTTAAAAAGTATTTATTTTACATGTTTTCATATTTAAATTTGCTATATATGTTCGCAATTACACATAAAATAAGCAACCATGTTATTGTCAAAATTTTTAACCAGTTGAAACAGATAAAAAGTTAAAAAATTAAAAAAAAATTACCACAAATAAATTTTTAACTTTTTAACTTTTTATGCGGTATTTAATCCAATTGAAACACGACCTTAGTAGATTTTTGAATTTTTCGTAGTATGTCGACTGAATTTATTTTTATTTCTTAGAATGCTTGACCGAGTTTTGCCAGACCAGTTTAACTAGTTCTCGATCTGTACAGGCTATTTCCTTCCTGACCCCTGATTACGTTAATAGTTTTATTTAATTCTGGCTTAATTTGTTTAGGTATTGGGAATTATAAAAGTGTGCCAAACATTTAATATTGATAAATTACCTTACAGATTCCAGATTAGCTGTTTTGGAACCAGATTTCGTTTGGTCATTTTCTATTTTATTTTTATAAATAAATATATTTGTATTAGATTAGGGATGTCAAGGACAATTGGCTTTCACATTATGTAGATTGTTAGTTAACTATTTTTTATAAATAAATTGATCAAATCAACAGACTTACAAGGATACTATCCATTGAAGATAGAACGGTCGTAGCCGTTTCTGTTTTGATACTGCAATATTTGGATTCGATTTATTTTATTTGTTTTGAGAGAACCAAATTAATTTAGTTAATACTAATCATTATATTACATTTATTTTATTCAAGTATTTAATTATATCGTACATTGTCCAAAATTATGAATCTTTAACTTATAATAATGACGTTTTATTTCAGAAAATTTACCATTAAGATGTCAACTTAATTATTTAACATTTTTTCTTAGGATGTTTGCTGAATATTTACATCAAAAGAAAAATTCAAAAATAATTGTGCTGTCTTGTGCTAACCGTCTTACATTATATTTTCAACTAACAATTAACTAACTATTGACTACTTAGGTGTCTGTAACAGGGTCAATTCGGTCATATTTAACATACCTATCCTTTCCTTCCATCTTGTTAAATGTAATAAAGGTGTATGGTGGGCCCGGCGTCATCCGGGAGTCTCGCTAAATTGCCTGGTCATACATTGCAATCAATTCCGCTTGACGATTTGTGTAACTATAAAAATCTGCTATCTCTTAAAAATTAGCTAGTTTCTATGATTAGAGGCGAAAGGAACAATTTCGAACTCATTTTGAGTCGTGAAATTTTGTGGTGACAAGATCTATCACCAATTCGTGATCCACACACGAAAAATGGGTTGATCGGCAGGCTAACTACATACTCTCACAAAAACCATCAAGTTATGATCCATATACAAAGGCCTTCGCTTTAATTTGTCGGATTCATCGCAACAACGACCTCAGACAACGCAAACGCTGTAAAAATGGAAACATTGAACGTGCTAATTCTTCTAAAACTTGGAGATATCCAAAACCTTTCAAACAGAAATTTACTCTCTAGTCGTGCTTGCACCAGCTCAGTAACAAGAACGGCCAACACGCTGCCGAAATTACCATAAAGGACAATCTAGTCGTTTCGTGTTTGATTTTTAAACATAAGAAAATTCGCAACGTTACGTAGCGGCCAATTAATAGCCTTATTCGGAAGTTTAGTAGTTTGTCGTTTCATGTGACTATTGACAACTACAAGTGGATCTGACGGCAAAAAATTAAACTTATTGGGTATATTTTTGTATGCTAAATTTATTTTCATAAAGTATGCCTTGCTAAAATTTTATGGAAAAAAGACTAACACCCCGATTACACTAGTCGAGTCGATTGTCGTTTCAAGTGACACTAAAAATTGCTATTTGTATGAAAAATTAGGCAGTTGCTATGACAATAAGTGGCTTGAGACGAAAAAAACAATTAAAAACTGTCATTTAGAGTCGAGTGAAATTTTGAAGAGACTAGAAAAAACATAAAATACGCCGATTGTCGTTTGGAGTGACTACGATAATAAACATATTAGATATGTTGGCAAGGCAGGCGACTATGGTTTCATATTAAAAGAGTCACTTGAAACGACAAACGACACGACTAGCGTAATCGGGGTGTAAATTAGCTTATTGCTTATTATAAATTAAGTAATTGCGGGTTTTTTCCATGAAATTTTAGCATAGCATACTTTATGAAAATAAAAATTACACTTACAAAAATATCCGCAACAAGCTTAATTTTTGTGCCGTCAGGTCCATTTATAGTTGTCTCTTATTGGTTATTTTGAGTCGAGTGAAGTTGCCGTTTGTCGTTTGAAGTGGCTATTCGCGATTTTCAACACAGTAGCTGACATCTGGTGAACAATATATAAATCATAGTCTGAATAGAAACCAACTCTATCTACATTCGATGAAAATCGCGAATATACATATTCGATATTTTTTCAAGACAGCCGACTTCTCTTTGATACTTTGATAGTAAATGAGTCACTTGAAACGGCAATCGAGTCAACTAGCGGCATAAGGCTGTTACAGCCTTAATTAATAACGTCATGATTTGAAACAGATTTTCCACAAGTATAACTGACGCTAAATCATATATTGCGCTGATATTGACAGTGATCATATTGTTACAAATTTCGGGCGTTCGATACGGATTCGTACTCGATTTTGCAAATAGCAGCAAAAATCAGCTTTCTATAGAGATAAACTTGTACAAGTCACAGGAGTTAAGCTAAATGCCGCTGAGTCGTGTGCTTTCGGCCTAGTTAAATATGAAAAAGCTATATCCCTTTTTCAACCAACAAAACAAAAAAATTAGCTTAATTTTAGTCCAACCCACACAAATGTGTGACTAAAATACCATAGTGTGTAATGGCGTTGTTGATAAAAAAATTCGATTGATTTCAAGTACAACCAATACAATTATGCGTATAGATATAGTGTTTTTTTCGGACGAAAATAAGTTAAAAAGGAATTCACAAATGTGTAAGTTGGTTGAAAACACATAGCAAAATAAATTTTTGACATAGTACTTTTGCCCTACCCGCACAATTGTGTTAGCAAATCACTAAAGGGATATTGTCAAAGCTGCAAAACGTTAGATAGGAGGAGGAACCTCGAGCATACAGAGGTGCATTCGGAGAGCGATCGTATCACTACCATCGGCTTCAGAACCATCAGGAATGAAGCATGTTGAACCAAAAGATCAAAATTTCTACCCTATCGAAAGCCAGTTAAAAAGTGTGGAAATCCATTCAAAGCGTGGAAGGAACTATTTTTGTGCAATTGCTGACTGCAGGCGGAGAGAATACACGATAAAGTAGACAAGCTAAGTTCCTAATTTGAACAGCATGATGATCAGTTTTCCAGGCTGGATAAAAACAGAAAAACAGGTCGAGAAACTCCATTAACTTAAACGGGTCCAAGAGAATGAAATAGAGAACTGAAAGCTGTGATTGAGTCTTTTGCTTCGAAATACAAGAAGTTGAAAACCGATGGGACGACCGAATTAATTATGTCGATGCGAGCTTTGGGAGGCATGTAACCCAGTTGAAACTGTTCAAGGTTGAAAATGCAGTACAGACGACACTCTCTCAAAAGAGACATATCACGATGAAATGGCGACAGAATTGAGGCTGAGAAACGCGATGTTTCAGATGCGGGAAGTTAGGTCACTACATACAGGGGCGTACTCAAGGATGAAATGATCGTGGAATGGTCTTGTGCGGCAGCCTGATTCCCGAGAAAAGCAATATAAAAACTGGCGAGTGGAAGAAACACCGGGAATAGAGAAAACCAAAAAGAGTTCCAGAAACGACCAAGACCAGAGCACTTAATCAGTCCAATTTAAAAAATTGGAAGGCTAAGAGAAGAGGGTTGACGACTAGAGTCCGGTTTGTTCCAGCATGATTGTTGAGGGTGAGTCCGACGGTGGAATTGATTGCTAAAGAGAGAGCGATCCAGAAGGCTACGACGGAGTGTCGTGCAAACGTGGCACGTATTGAATTTTATAAGGAGGGGTTCTGGAACATGACGAGGCGGATAAAGGGACATGATGATTTAATAGCGAAAAGCGTCCAGAAATCCGAGAAACGACCAATTGTCTGAAGCAGTAAGAGGCCGGAAAAATATGCTTGTAATTTTCAACTATAAGTGCTAACATACTTTGTGGTATATCAAAACCCAATAAATTCGAGCACTGCACCCCTTGCCCGGTAAGCATCAAACCCTACATTGAATCAAAAGTTATGTACCTCCTGTTGCTTGCCTGTAAAACTAAGCGTTGTACACCGGACAAATTAATAATTGTAACGAGAAAATTTGAAACTAATGGTTCTTGGTAAGTAACTGTGCATGGTCAAGCCCTTTGCATTTGATTTGATTATCAAGAAAAACTGGGATTGGAGACCATGTGGAGGTTACCGTAGTTTAAAACGCGTCACTATATCGAAATTTACTCGTGAAACACTCTTTTTTGATGGGGTCAAATACCGTCCAGGCCAAACAATGGCTTGATAAGTGTTATAACGACACTTTGGTAAGTTGAGTTTAAATGTGGCCACACCAATTATTCTGAACGCTCTGGTCACCTGAATTCGGCAGTTATGCCAGAAAACATACAAAAATGAACCAAATAGTTTTAGAAAACCGTAACGTGAGGTTGCTTGAGACAGCTTGCGCACAATGGACCAAAAACAGTAAAGCGTCAATAATTTCGAGCGCTGTTTGGAACTGTTTAACCGTAATAAACAGTATGTAATTAAATGAAAATCGATCCACTACTATACTCCGGAATCAAATCGTAAGTCTGCGCTGTGTGGATAGCACTCGGTGAAAGTAGTCTGAAGCAAGCAAAATCGCAAATGACGATCGGAAAGGTTTTGGCCTCCGCATTTTGGGATACACAATTAGTCGTCTACTATCTTGAGAAAGGAAACACCATCAACAGCGAATATTACATATTATTAGTGCGTTTGAAGGAAAAAATTCACTAAGGCAATGCACCGTGACAAAATTAGTTGGCTATAATGACAAAATTGATCACACTGAAATTCAAATTGCTTACTCATTCTCCGGATCTCCGTATTCTCCGGATCTGTCTCCTAACGACTACTACCTGTTCGCACATCTAAAAAAAATGCTCCAGGCAAAGAGGATTTTACGAAGCAAACGCCTTTTTTAAGGCCAAAGATAAATCGTTCTATAAAAACGGGATCGAAAGTTTAGAGAAGCGTTGGAATTAATGTATCACACTTCAAGGATACCCTGTTGATGAATAAAATCGATGAATAAAATATAGCTAGGCTCGGAACTTATTGCATGACGTGTTTTAGTAAGGACATTTCATCATGGTCGTTGTCATACAGATTGACGCAAATGGAAGAATTTCCTACGGTTGTGTAATTAATTCGAGAGTGCTGAAATAGACCAATATACGGAACAATCACAATACACCATTACAATTGATAAAAACCAAAGTAAAATATAAAAAATTCGTGAATTCGAAAAGTTAATTGTTAAAATAGAATATAGATGGAAATGTGAAAGAATCAAAAATTTCGTACGCTACGCAGTAATTCGCTAGTAGTACAACTACATGGTATGGTCTATATATATAGAAAATATTTCAATGTAATAAACAACATCAGTCGTCGCGACCTGATGAGAAGACTGATTTTTTCAAATCATTAATCTCGTCTGTTCGAAACTGATTGTTGTGATTCTTACACATTAGCCATCTATAAGTCAAAAAATTCAAAAGTATAGATTTTTTTATATGAAAAAGCAAAAACAACTTTATCGGATTTTTCTATCGTTTCCATGTTTTAAACATCATTACAAATTCGTTCTATTACTTTAAAGGTTTAACCTGTTCGTAAAACCTTAAGTTGTATCTCAATTTTTTTCATTTGCATCATATGTAGTTAGTGGTCATCGAAACTTCAAGATCAATTCACTGAGTGTGATATTAGGATATAGCATTTTTCGAAGTTCAGAAATTCTTACGGAAATGGTTCAAACTACGTGCATTTGGAACTTCTAAGTATGTACTGGTTCACCTTAAAGCTAACGAAAGAGTTTGAATTTTTATGGCTGCCTATTCGTATTTTGTTGTAAAACAATGGAAAAACATGAATATTTGTTGTCGTTGCAATATTCATGATCTAACACAAAGGGCTTTGCGGTCCATTCGGCAATTTCTATTTATATCCGTTTGAATTCGATTCTAAAGAATAACGTGCGTCGTTTAGATAGAAGACCGAAATTTGGTCAGTATACCATTGGCAATGGAAGTGTGAGTAGTAGTGATCGATGTAAAAATTCAAAATCAGACCTGGTGGCACCAAATTTTAGAGGCTGGTACCAAATGAATGACGAAAAAGAAATATACTAAGGAACAAATCAATGTACTTTGGAAAATTTAGAAAATATGTACGTATATCATAAATTCGACTATAAAAATAAGTACTATGCATCTGCATATCAAATATGTACGTACGACAATTCTAACTATTCCTGATCGTTATCCAATACTACCCCTTCTAGATTTTTCTTACAACTTGAAGGATGTTCGATTTTCACAAGATTGGATTTTGTTCAAACATGCTACCAAATTACGATTGAATCATCTCATATTCCAAATACCGTCATTTTCAACTCCCTTTGGTTTATCCGAATTTACTAATATAACCTTTGGCCTGGACTAAAGAATAAACATAAACTATCAAGAGATTTATGCATTCAGTTCTTTTGGGAGTCAATCTAACTGTCGCATATTTAGACATCTAAATCTTATGAGGAATATCGAGAAAATTTAGAACAGTTCTTCAAAATTTATGAGAAAACTGTCCAATCATTAATCCTAGTAAATGGGTATTCGCTTCTTACGTAATCAAATTTTTTGTACACACACCGTTAATTCACAAATAAATTTATCTGACACCGATAGAATTGAAACGATTAAAAATATTGAACGCCCTTCAGCAGCCAATCACCTACAACTTTATAATTTTGATAGACGTTTTACCTCAAACGCAAGATCACACCAAATCTTAACGATTTTTTGAAAGCGTACCGACATTAAAATCATTGACATTGCGTAACATTAATTGGTCGGGCCACGAAAGGGCTGGGGCACTTCCTGTACAAGATATTAGCGCAGCCACGGTTGCATTCGCTGTCTACTCCACACAGATTTTACGCCAAACGTTATAGTTACAGATCTGAGTACACAATTCGAATAAAATTTATTTAGTTAATTACCATCTTAGTTGGATTTAAATGATCAGGACAAAACATCCTACAATCCGAAGTCAAACGGCACGATTGAGAAATCGCATCGCAAGTATATAAGGATACGAGTTCTCTGAAGAACTGATGCTATAAGGAACTATCTTCAAGCTCCTTATATTGGACTACATAAAGTTGTTAAATGCAATCATAAGTCTTTCACTATAGAGCTCAACGAAAAAACAAACACAATATCCATTGAATGGAGTTCATTGAGAACGATGATAATTTGGAAGTGATTCCAACTCTTTCAGTGCGTTATTACAATAACAAATTTTTTAATTTTAACGCGGATTCTTATCAAACATACATTCAATAGGGTCGCAATTTTTTCACAGCTTAGCTTTGCGGCACCGATGAATCCCTCAGAATGGTGGTACGAAGTGCCAATTTATCGGCCGTAACATTTTATTAACTCCTTTATGCTTCTCCTCCTTCAGACAGGTCGAATACTACCTCGAAGTGGATAGCTTTGGTGAATAGGCAAATAAAAGAAACATGAACCCTATGTGTGTTTTGGATCCGCAACCTTTACACATTCCTATATTGATAGGTCCTGCATAGTCAACTCCAAAGACGATATGATGAAATCCGACCGGAAAATTGTTCTTCAATTGCCGTGTTTCTTGATGCTTGATCTGATCCGGTTTAGTTCATGTTTCATGAAACATCGCTTAGGCGATGGTGTATATAAGATACCGGATATTTAACAGCGGAAAATAAAAGATTACGCTACTCGCCGCAAGTGGCAACACTATCACAAAAGAGAATTTATTTTGTTATGTAATTACCAGCGGAAATTTTTTATTCATTATGTATCACTTTTTCACTAAATAAAACATCTAAGCGGAATAAAATATTAAAAGTGATCATTAAAATGATAAATTGATTGATCAGAAGTAAAGGAACTCGGTGAAATCTTGAAATTTTACAATTTTCCGTCTTTCCGCCATTTTTTAACGAATTACGATAAAATTTGGTTAGTAGTATTGATCAGGGATTTTAAAGTAAGTTTTGGACAAAATTCTAGGATCTGTTCGTGCTGGACTAAACTGGCCATTTCATAACCAGTCCTTATGAAAAATGGTATCTGTACATTTTACACGATATAAATAAATTTTAAGCTGGAGGGAATTCGGCTATTTTTGGATTAAATTTTTTAAAATTTGCATTGCATACAGGGACAATTCGAAAAAAATTATGAGTTACAATTTTCACTATAATTTTTTGATTTTCTGCGGCCATAAAGTTAATTTCAGTTTTTGGCCAATATCTCAAAAACTTCCACTAGAAACTGAAAATAACTTATAAGGCCGCAGAAAATCAAAAATTTGTAGTGAAAATTCTAATCCATAAATTTTTTCCGAATTGTGAAATTAATTTATATCATGTAAAATGTACAGATACCATTTTTCATACGGACTGGTTATGAAATGGCCAACTTTAGTCCAGCACGAACAGATCCTAGAATTTTGTCCAAAACTTACTTTAAAATCCCTGATCAATACTACTATACAAATTTCATTGTAATTCATTAAGAAATGGCGGAAAGACGGAATATTGTTAAATTTCAAAATTTCATATACCGAATTTTACTTGGAGGATCAATAAATTTGTCATTTTAAGGATCACTTTTAATATTTTATTCCGCTTAGATGTTTTATTTAGTGAAAAAGTGATACATAATGAATAAAAAATTTCCGCTGGTAATTACATAACAAAATAAATTCTCTTTTGTGATAATGTTGCCACTTGCGGCGAGTAGCGTAATCTCTTATTCCACTGTCAAATTTCCGCTATCTTATACAGCATGGAAAGGCGCTTACTAGATTTCAATTCAAAATTTGTGATCTAAAACAAAATTTGAATCAAGTTTTCCATATAAATTTTGAACTAAACCGGATCAATGGGTGTCTTGATACACGTCAAATAATATTTCAATAAACAAACACAAAAATGATCGAGAAATGGTCAAAGTTGGCTTACGAGTAGATTTTTTGTGTTCTTTCCGATGATCCAATGCGTTTCTTCCGTGTAATGTGTCTCGAGAGACTCATTCCAAAATCAGTTTAGTGAATTGCCACTTATAAGGAAGAACCATTAGATGTAGTTCTTCGAAGAGTCTGCGTATTGTTTAATCGCACTTATTAAAACGGTGTTTGACCTTTCGAGTGCACATTCCACGGCTAAACATCTGTGAAGCACACTGAAGTCTTCTATGAACAAAAAGCAATCGTCAAAATATTTGATTTTTTGTGGAGGCGTTCATCGACATTCATGACTTCCGAGGAGCTTATTACAACATATCTCGACCATTGGCTCTCATTAGAGAAACGCATGTAAACTACCCGCAACTTTAGCTTCGATTTTGTGTGTAGATTACCGATTAGTCCTGCAAATCCGTTTATCATCCGTTCAGACATATCAATATTTGTGATGAGTATCGTCACGATAAGTAAAAACGAGGTAATGGCAAAACATACACCAATTCTTAAATCTTAAGCACATAATCAAACTGAAATTTACACTGCAAAATTTTAATTTTATTTAATTTTATATTTCATACATAATTAACTCAATCTAAAAATAAAATACTGTTGTCGTAATGTTATGTCCATAGAAGTAGATATTGGGACCACAACTGAAATGGCACGAAATACAATTTTGAATTTTTTTAAATTATAATTTTTATAAACAAATATTCATACCTCGCCTTGGTTGTAAACTACTTGTCTTCTATTGGGCTTTAAAGTACCTTTTGCTGGTAAAATTGGCCGAACTGTTGATGGTGGCGATGTACGTACTGTTTCGATTTTACGTCTTCTCAGGCGTTTCATTTGCCTCCGGTGGTCCCTAGAGGCTTTATCATAAACTTGATGATGAACACCTTGATCACTACAATTTTTGGTGGGGTTCGCCCGAACCAACGGCGTATTCGTCTTAGTACTGCGTTTAATAATTCTTTCATGATTCGTCACTCCCTTGTGATTCCCGACGATTGATGCAGTATCTTCACATATTAATAAAAAATTTGTTAATTAAAATTAAATATTTAAAACAAAATTATGAAAATGTACCGTTGGTAAGGCAAGCTTCGGTTCTAAGATTAAAATTAAGAGATTCACTGATTATCCTAACAATTAACACTACTAAGATTTTTGAGATCCACTTCATATCGTAGCTTGGTTCCAAGTGTTATGCATTTCATCATACGTATTTCGACTCGCTTATATTTTTTCCACCCAGAAATTTCTCAAGCAAAGTGTTATTTTCTTATCTTTGTTTACAATCTTAGTTAATTAATTTGTGACCAAAACATTTCCAACAGTTGCATTGGTTTATTGCTTGTTATGTTGGTGACTTATAATTGCGCATATAAATTTTTTATACTACCTAGTTGTTTGTCTTATAATAAGTGTGCCACCTATGACGTAACAAAATACATTTAAATTGGACAGAAATTTGATTCGCAAAAATCAATATATTTATTACGCTTTCACTCAAGAGCATTAGCATGCTTTAGGAAAATTATCCAAAGCACACTCAATAGATGCTAATCGTTTTTCAAGTGTTTGTGTTCATGTGAGAGCATTGCACTTTAGGTAATATACAAATACAGTAACAACTCGATAAAATGACAACAATCTAAACTAATTTTGTATGAGAAGTGTGTATTACAGACGATTCTTGATCACATTTAAAAATTTCAATAGGGAAGCTTCAAGATAATTGGAAAATTTTTTAGAATTTATTTTAGCAGAATTAATGGAAATATCCAACAACCACGCTCTCCATATGCAGAAAACCGGTTATTTCTAGTTGAATATGCTAATAGGATTAACTATAACAAATTTGAGCTGAAATTTCAACAAAAAAAAGTTACCAATTTTTTGCGAAAAAACGTGTGGTTAGCCTTACCGTTTTTGAACGGATACAATTTGTAGTCACGGATTTCGAATGTTTCATGGATTTTGGATTATTAATGAATTTATGAGTAGAACCTCGTTAAGTTTGCTTCAATATGTCGCCTTGTTCGCCTGCAATCCAGTTTTGAAACACAATGTGACCGAATCACAAAATACGAAACTTCCAGTAACCACCGCTTTCCGTATGCATCCCATCGGTGGTTTCGTAATCAACGTGTTATATACAATACCTATAATGATTTTGAGCTGGAATCTCAACAAAAAAAAGTTACCAATTTTTTGCGAAAAAACATGATGCCTTACCGTTTTTGAACGGATAAAATTTATAGTCACGGATTTCGAATGTTTCGTGGATTTTGGATTATTAATGAATTTATGAGTAGATCTTCGTTAAGTTTGCTTCAATATGTCGCCTCGTTCGCCTGCAATCCAGTTTTGAAACACAATGTGACCGAATCACAAAATACGAAACTTCCAGTAACCACCGCTTTCCGTATGCATCCCATCGGTGGTTTCGTAATCAACGTGTTATATACAATACCTATAATGATTTTGAGCCGGAATCTCAACAAAAAAAAGTTACCAATTTTTTGCGAAAAAACATGATGGCTAGCCTTACCGTTTTTGAACGGATAAAATTTATAGTCACGGATTTCGAATGTTTCGTGGATTTTGGATTATTAATGAATTTATGAGTAGATCTTCGTTAGGTTTGCTTCAATATGTCGCCTCGTTCGCCTGCAATCCAGTTTTGAAACACAATGTGACCGAATCACAAAATACGAAACTTCCAGTAACCACCGCTTTCCGTATGCATCCCATCGGTGGTTTCGTAATCAACGTGTTATATACAATACCTATAATGATTTTGAGCCGGAATTTCAACAAAAAAAAGTTACCAATTTTTTGCGAAAAAACGTGCCTTACCGTTTTTGAACGGATAAAATTTATAGTCACGGATTTCGAATGTTTCGTGGATTTAGGATTATTAATGAATTTATGAGTAGATCTACGTTTAGTTTGCTTCAATATGTCGCCTCGTTCGCCTGCAATCCAGTTTTGAAACACAATGTGACCGAATCACAAAATACGAAACTTCCAGTAACCACCGCTTTCCGTATGCATCCCATCGGTGGTTTCGTAATCAACGTGTTATATACAATACCTATAATGTTTTTGAGCCGGAATTTCAACAAAAAAAAGTTACCAATTTTTTGCGAAAAACCGTTTTTGAACGGATAAAATTTATAGTCACGGATTTCGAATGTTTCGTGGATTTTGGATTATTAATGAATTTATGAGTAGATCTTCGTTAAGTTTGCTTCAATATGTCGCCTCGTTCGCCTGCAATCCAGTTTTGAAACACAATGTGACCGATTCACAAAATACGAAACTTCCAGTAACCACCGCTTTCCGTATGCATCCCATCGGTGGTTTCGTAATCAACGTGTTTTATACAATACCTATAATGATTTTGAGCCGGAATTTCAACAAAAAAAAGTTACCAATTTTTTGCGAAAAAACGTGATGGTTGTTAGCCTTACCGTTTTTGAACGGATAAAATTTATAGTAACGGATTTCGAATGTTTCGTGGATTTTGGATTATTAATGAATTTATGAGTAGATCTTCGTTAAGTTTGCTTCAATATGTCGCCTCGTTCGCCTGCAATCCAGTTTTGAAACACAATGTGACCGATTCACAAAATACGAAACTTCCAGTAACCACCGCTTTCCGTATGCATCCCATCGGTGGTTTCGTAATCAACGTGTTATATACAATACCTATAATGATTTTGAGCCGGAATTTCAACAAAAAAAAGTTACCAATTTTTTGCGAAAAAACGTGATGGTTTAGTTAGCCTTACCGTTTTTGAACGGATAAAATTTATAGTAACGGATTTCGAATGTTTCGTGGATTTTGGATTATTAATGAATTTATGAGTAGATCTTCGTTAAGTTTGCTTCAATATGTCGCCTCGTTCGCCTGCAATCCAGTTTTGAAACACAATGTGACCGATTCACAAAATACGAAACTTCCAGTAACCACCGCTTTCCGTATGCATCCCATCGGTGGTTTCGTAATCAACGTGTTATATACAATACCTATAATGATTTTGAGCCGGAATTTCAACAAAAAAAAGTTACCAATTTTTTGCGAAAAAACGTGATGGTTGTTAGCCTTACCGTTTTTGAACGGATAAAATTTATAGTAACGGATTTCGAATGTTTCGTGGATTTTGGATTATTAATGAATTTATGAGTAGATCTTCGTTAAGTTTGCTTCAATATGTCGCCTCGTTCGCCTGCAATCCAGTTTTGAAACACAATGTGACCGAATCACAAAATACGAAACTTCCAGTAACCACCGCTTTCCGTATGCATCCCATCGGTGGTTTCGTAATCAACGTGTTATATACAATACCTATAATGATTTTGAGCCGGAATTTCAACAAAAAAAAGTTACCAATTTTTTGCGAAAAAACGTGATGGTTGTTAGCCTTACCGTTTTTGAACGGATAAAATTTATAGTAACGGATTTCGAATGTTTCGTGGATTTTGGATTATTAATGAATTTATGAGTAGATCTTCGTTAAGTTTGCTTCAATATGTCGCCTCGTTCGCCTGCAATCCAGTTTTGAAACACAATGTGACCGAATCACAAAATACGAAACTTCCAGTAACCACCGCTTTCCGTATGCATCCCATCGGTGGTTTCGAAATCAACGTGTTATATACAATACCTATAATGTTTTTGAGCCGGAATTTCAACAAAAAAAAGTTACCAATTTTTTGCGAAAAACCGTTTTTGAACGGATAAAATTTATAGTCACGGATTTCGAATGTTTCGTGGATTTTGGATTATTAATGAATTTATGAGTAGATCTTCGTTAGGTTTGCTTTAATATGTCGCCTCGTTCGCCTGCAATCCAGTTTTGAAACACAATGTGACCGAATCACAAAATACGAAACTTCCAGTAACCACCGCTTTCCGTATGCATCCCATCGGTGGTTTCGTAATCAACGTGTTATATACAATACCTATAATGATTTTGAGCCGGAATTTCAACAAAAAAAAGTTACCAATTTTTTGCGAAAAAACGTGCCTTACCGTTTTTGAACGGATAAAATTTATAGTCACGGATTTCGAATGTTTCGTGGATTTTGGATTACTAATGAATTTATGAGTAGATCTTCGTTAAGTTTGCTTCAATATGTCGCCTCGTTCGCCTGCAATCCAGTTTTGAAACACAATGTGACCGAATCACAAAATACGAAACTTCCAGTAACCACCGCTTTCCGTATGCATCCCATCGGTGGTTTCGTAATCAACGTGTTATATACAATACCTATAATGATTTTGAGCCGGAATTTCAACAAAAAAAAAGTTACCAATTTTTTGCGAGAAAACGTGATGGTTAGCCTTACCGTTTTTGAACGGATAAAATTTATAGTCACGGATTTCGAATGTTTCGTGGATTTTGGATTATTAATGAATTTATGAGTAGATCTACGTTTAGTTTGCTTCAATATGTCGCCTCGTTCGCCTGCAATCCAGTTTTGAAACACAATGTGACCGAATCACAAAATACAAAACTTCCAGTAACCACCGCTTTCCGTATGCATCCCATCGGTGGTTTCGTAATCAACGTGTTATATACAATACCTATAATGATTTTGAGCTGGAATTTCAACAAAAAAAAGTTACCAATTTTTTGCGAAAAAACGTGATGTTAGCCTTACCGTTTTTGAACGGATAAAATTTATAGTCACGGATTTCGAATGTTTCGTGGATTTAGGATTATTAATGAATTTATGAGTAGATCTTCGTTAAGTTTGCTTCAATATGTCGCCTCGTTCGCCTGCAATCCAGTTTTGAAACACAATGTGACCGAATCACAAAATACGAAACTTCCAGTAACCACCGCTTTCCGTATGCATCCCATCGGTGGTTTCGTAATCAACGTGTTATATACAATACCTATAATGATTTTGAGCCGGAATTTCAACAAAAAAAGTTACCAATTTTTTGCGAAAAAACGTGATGGTTAGCCTTACCGTTTTTGAACGGATAAAATTTATAGTCACGGATTTCAAATGTTTCGTGGATTTTGGATTATTTATGAGTAGATCTACGTTTAGTTTGCTTCAATATGTCGCCTCGTTCGCCTGCAATCCAGTTTTGAAACACAATGTGACCGAATCACAAAATACGAAACTTCCAGTAACCACCGCTTTCCGTATGCATCCCATCGGTGGTTTCGTAATCAACGTGTTATATACAATACCTATAATGATTTTGAGCCGGAATTTCAACAAAAAAAAGTTACCAATTTTTTGCGAAAAATCGTGTGATTAGCCTTACCGTTTTTGAACGGATAAAATTTATAGTCACGGATTTCGAATGTTTCGTGGATTTTGGATTATTAATGAATTTATGAGTAGATCTTCGTTAAGTTTGCTTCAATATGTCGCCTCGTTCGCCTGCAATCCAGTTTTGAAACACAATGTGACCGAATCACAAAATACGAAACTTCCAGTAACCACCGCTTTCCGTATGCATCCCATCGGTGGTTTCGTAATCAACGTGTTATATACAATACCTATACTGATTTTGAGCCGGAATTTCAACAAAAAAAAGTTACCAATTTTTTGCGAAAAACGTGATGGTTAGCCTTACTGTTTTTGAACGGATAAAATTTATAGTCACGGATTTCGAATGTTTCGTGGATTTTGGATTATTAATGAATTTATGAGTAGATCTTCGTTAAGTTTGCTTCAATATGTCGCCTCGTTCGCCTGCAATCCAGTTTTGAAGCACAATGTGACCGAATCACAAAATACGAAACTTCCAGTAACCACCGCTTTCCGTATGCATCCCATCGGTGGTTTCGTAATCAACGTGTTATATACAATACCTATAATGATTTTGAGCCGGAATTTCAACAAAAAAAAGTTACCAATTTTTTGCGAGAAAACGTGATGGTTAAGCCTTACTGTTTTTGAACGGATAAAATTTATAGTCACGGATTTCGAATGTTTCGTGGATTTTGGATTATTAATGAATTTATGAGTAGATCTTCGTTAAGTTTGCTTCAATATGTCGCCTCGTTCGCCTGCAATCCAGTTTTGAAACACAATGTGACCGAATCACAAAATACGAAACTTCCAGTAACCACCGCTTTCCGTATGCATCCCATCGGTGGTTTCGTAATCAACGTGTTATATACAATACCTATAATGATTTTGAGCCGGAATTTCAACAAAAAAAAGTTACCAATTTTTTGCGAAAAAACGTGATGGTTTGCCTTACCGTTTTTGAACGGATAAAATTTATAGTCACGGATTTCGAATGTTTCGTGGATTTTGGATTACTAATGAATTTATGAGTAGATCTTCGTTAAGTTTGCTTCAATATGTCGCCTCGTTCGCCTGCAATCCAGTTTTGAAACACAATGTGACCGAATCACAAAATACGAAACTTCCAGTAACCACCGCTTTCCGTATGCATCCCATCGGTGGTTTCATAATCAACGTGTTATATACAATACCTATAATGTTTTTGAGCCGGAATTTCAACAAAAAAAAGTTACCAATTTTTTGCGAAAAACCGTTTTTGAACGGATAAAATTTATAGTCACGGATTTCGAATGTTTCGTGGATTTTGGATTATTAATGAATTTATGAGTAGATCTTCGTTAAGTTTGCTTCAATATGTCGCCTCGTTCGCCTGCAATCCAGTTTTGAAACACAATGTGACCGATTCACAAAATACGAAACTTCCAGTAACCACCGCTTTCCGTATGCATCCCATCGGTGGTTTCGTAATCAACGTGTTATATACAATACCTATAATGATTTTGAGCTGGAATTTCAACAAAAAAAAGTTACCAATTTTTTGCGAAAAAACGTGATGTTAGCCTTACCGTTTTTGAACGGATAAAATTTATAGTCACGGATTTCGAATGTTTCGTGGATTTAGGATTATTAATGAATTTATGAGTAGATCTTCGTTAAGTTTGCTTCAATATGTCGCCTCGTTCGCCTGCAATCCAGTTTTGAAACACAATGTGACCGAATCACAAAATACGAAACTTCCAGTAACCACCGCTTTCCGTATGCATCCCATCGGTGGTTTCGTAATCAACGTGTTATATACAATACCTATAATGATTTTGAGCCGGAATTTCAACAAAAAAAAGTTACCAATTTTTTGCGAAAAAACATGATGATGCCTTACCGTTTTTGAACGGATAAAATTTATAGTCACGGATTTCGAATGTTTCGTGGATTTAGGATTATTAATGAATTTATGAGTAGATCTTCGTTAAGTTTGCTTCAATATGTCGCCTCGTTCGCCTGCAATCCAGTTTTGAAACACAATGTGACCGAATCACAAAATACGAAACTTCCAGTAACCACCGCTTTCCGTATGCATCCCATCGGTGGTTTCGTAATCAACGTGTTATATACAATACCTATAATGATTTTGAGCCGGAATTTCAACAAAAAAAAGTTACCAATTTTTTGCGAAAAAACGTGATGGTTAGTTAGCCTTACCGTTTTTGAACGGATAAAATTTATAGTCACGGATTTCGAATGTTTCGTGGATTTTGGATTATTAATGAATTTATGAGTAGATCTTCGTTAAGTTTGCTTCAATATGTCGCCTCGTTCGCCTGCAATCCAGTTTTGAAACACAATGTGACCGAATCACAAAATACGAAACTTCCAGTAACCACCGCTTTCCGTATGCATCCCATCGGTGGTTTCGTAATCAACGTGTTATATACAATACCTATAATGATTTTGAGCCGGAATTTCATCAAAAAAAAGTTACCAATTTTTTGCGAAAAAACGTGATGGTTAGCCTTACCGTTTTTGAACGGATAAAATTTATAGTCACGGATTTCGAATGTTTCGTGGATTTTGGATTATTAATGAATTTATGAGTAGATCTTCGTTAAGTTTTCTTCAATATGTCGCCTCGTTCGCCTGCAATCCAGTTTTGAAACACAATGTGACCGAATCACAAAATACGAAACTTCCAGTAACCACCGCTTTCCGTATGCATCCCATCGGTGGTTTCGTAATCAACGTGTTATATACAATACCTATAATGATTTTGAGCCGGAATTTCAACAAAAAAAAGTTACCAATTTTTTGCGAGAAAACGTGATGGTTGGTTGGCCTTACCGTTTTTGAACGGATAAAATTTATAGTCACGGATTTCGAATGTTTCGTGGATTTTGGATCATTAATGAATTTATGAGTAGATCTTCGTTAAGTTTGCTTCAATATGTCGCCTCGTTCGCCTGCAATCCAGTTTTGGAACACAATGTGACCGAATCACAAAATACGAAACTTCCAGTAACCACCGCTCTCCGTATGCATCCCATCGGTGGTTTCGTAATCAACGTGTTATATACAATACCTATAATGATTTTGAGCCGGAATTTCATCAAAAAAAAGTTACCAATTTTTTGCGAAAAAACGTGATGTAGGCTAGCCTTACCGTTTTTGAACGGATAAAATTTATAGTCACGGATTTCGAATGTTTCGTGGATTTTGGATTATTAATGAATTTATGAGTAGATCTTCGTTAAGTTTGCTTCAATATGTCGCCTCGTTCGCCTGCAATCCAGTTTTGAAACACAATGTGACCGAATCACAAAATACGAAACTTCCAGTAACCACCGCTTTCCGTATGCATCCCATCGGTGGTTTCGTAATCAACGTGTTATATACAATACCTATAATGATTTTGAGCCGGAATTTCATCAAAAAAAAGTTACCAATTTTTTGCGAGAAAACGTGATGGTTAGCCTTACCGTTTTTGAACGGATAAAATTTATAGTCACGGATTTCGAATGTTTCGTGGATTTTGGATTATTAATGAATTTATGAGTAGATCTTCGTTAAGTTTGCTTCAATATGTCGCCTCGTTCGCCTGCAATCCAGTTTTGAAACACAATGTGACCGAATCACAAAATACGAAACTTCCAGTAACCACCGCTTTCCGTATGCATCCCATCGGTGGTTTCGTAATCAACGTGTTATATACAATACCTATAATGATTTTGAGCCGGAATTTCAACAAAAAAAAGTTACCAATTTTTTGCGAGAAAACGTGATGGTTGGTTGGCCTTACCGTTTTTGAACGGATAAAATTTATAGTCACGGATTTCGAATGTTTCGTGGATTTTGGATTATTAATGAATTTATGAGTAGATCTTCGTTAAGTTTTCTTCAATATGTCGCCTCGTTCGCCTGCAATCCAGTTTTGAAACACAATGTGACCGAATCACAAAATACGAAACTTCCAGTAACCACCGCTTTCCGTATGCATCCCATCGGTGGTTTCGTAATCAACGTGTTATATACAATACCTATAATGATTTTGAGCCGGAATTTCAACAAAAAAAAGTTACCAATTTTTTGCGAGAAAACGTGATGGTAAGCCTTACCGTTTTTGAACGGATAAAATTTATAGTCACGGATTTCGAATGTTTCGTGGATTTTGGATTATTAATGAATTTATGAGTAGATCTTCGTTAAGTTTGCTTCAATATATCGCCTCGTTCGCCTGCAATCCAGTTTTGGAACACAATGTGACCGAATCACAAAATACGAAACTTCCAGTAACCACCGCTTTCCGTATGCATCCCATCGGTGGTTTCGTAATCAACGTGTTATATACAATACCTATAATGATTTTGAGCCGGAATTTCATCAAAAAAAAGTTACCAATTTTTTGCGAAAAAACGTGATGGTTAGCCTTACCGTTTTTGAACGGATAAAACTTATAGTCACGGATTTCGAATGTTTCGTGGATTTTGGATTATTAATGAATTTATGAGTAGATCTTCGTTAAGTTTGCTTCAATATGTCGCCTCGTTCGCCTGCAATCCAGTTTTGGAACACAATGTGACCGAATCACAAAATACGAAACTTCCAGTAACCACCGCTTTCCGTATGCATCCCATCGGTGGTTTCGTAATCAACGTGTTATATACAATACCTATAATGATTTTGAGCCGGAATTTCAACAAAAAAAAGTTACCAATTTTTTGCGAGAAAACGTGATGGTTGGTTGGCCTTACCGTTTTTGAACGGATAAAATTTATAGTCACGGATTTCGAATGTTTCGTGGATTTTGGATTATTAATGAATTTATGAGTAGATCTTCGTTAAGTTTTCTTCAATATGTCGCCTCGTTCGCCTGCAATCCAGTTTTGAAACACAATGTGACCGAATCACAAAATACGAAACTTCCAGTAACCACCGCTTTCCGTATGCATCCCATCGGTGGTTTCGTTATCAATGGGTTATATACAATACCTATAATGATTTTGAGCCGGAATTTCATCAAAAAAAAGTTACCAATTTTTTGCGAAAAAACGTGATGGTTAGCCTTACCGTTTTTGAACGGATAAAATTTATAGTCACGGATTTCGAATGTTTCGTGGATTTTGGATTATTAATGAATTTATGAGTAGATCTTCGTTAAGTTTGCTTCAATATGTCGCCTCGTTCGCCTGCAATCCAGTTTTGGAACACAATGTGACCGAATCACAAAATACGAAACTTCCAGTAACCACCGCTTTCCGTATGCATCCCATCGGTGGTTTCGTAATCAACGTGTTATATACAATACCTATAATGATTTTGAGCCGGAATTTCATCAAAAAAAAGTTACCAATTTTTTGCGAAAAAACGTGATGTTAGCCTTACCGTTTTTGAACGGATAAAATTTATAGTCACGGATTTCGAATGTTTCGTGAATTTTGGATTATTAATGAATTTATGAGTAGATCTTCGTTAAGTTTGCTTCAATATGTCGCCTCGTTCGCCTGCAATCCAGTTTTGGAACACAATGTGACCGAATCACAAAATACGAAACTTCCAGTAACCACCGCTTTCCGTATGCATCCCATCGGTGGTTTCGTAATCAACGTGTTATATACAATACCTATAATGATTTTGAGCCGGAATTTCATCAAAAAAAGTTACCAATTTTTTGCGAAAAAACGTGATGTTAGCCTTACCGTTTTTGAACGGATAAAATTTATAGTCACGGATTTCGAATGTTTCGTGGATTTTGGATTATTAATGAATTTATGAGTAGATCTTCGTTAAGTTTTCTTCAATATGTCGCCTCGTTCGCCTGCAATCCAGTTTTGAAACACAATGTGACCGAATCACAAAATACGAAACTTCCAGTAACCACCGCTTTCCGTATGCATCCCATCGGTGGTTTCGTAATCAACGTGTTATATACAATACCTATAATGATTTTGAGCCGGAATTTCATCAAAAAAAAGTTACCAATTTTTTGGGAAAAAACGTGATGGTTCGCCTTACCGTTTTTGAACGGATAAAATTTATAGTCACGGATTTCGAATGTTTCGTGAATTTTGGATTATTAATGAATTTATGAGTAGATCTTCGTTAAGTTTGCTTCAATATGTCGCCTCGTTCGCCTGCAATCCAGTTTTGGAACACAATGTGACCGAATCACAAAATACGAAACTTCCAGTAACCACCGCTTTCCGTATGCATCCCATCGGTGGTTTCGTAATCAACGTGTTATATACAATACCTATAATGATTTTGAGCTGGAATTTCAACAAAAAAAAGTTACCAATTTTTTGCGAAAAAACGTGATGTTAGCCTTACCGTTTTTGAACGGATAAAATTTATAGTCACGGATTTCGAATGTTTCGTGGATTTAGGATTATTAATGAATTTATGAGTAGATCTTCGTTAAGTTTGCTTCAATATGTCGCCTCGTTCGCCTGCAATCCAGTTTTGAAACACAATGTGACCGAATCACAAAATACGAAACTTCCAGTAACCACCGCTTTCCGTATGCATCCCATCGGTGGTTTCGTAATCAACGTGTTATATACAATACCTATAATGATTTTGAGCCGGAATTTCAACAAAAAAAAGTTACCAATTTTTTGCGAAAAAACATGATGATGCCTTACCGTTTTTGAACGGATAAAATTTATAGTCACGGATTTCGAATGTTTCGTGGATTTAGGATTATTAATGAATTTATGAGTAGATCTTCGTTAAGTTTGCTTCAATATGTCGCCTCGTTCGCCTGCAATCCAGTTTTGAAACACAATGTGACCGAATCACAAAATACGAAACTTCCAGTAACCACCGCTTTCCGTATGCATCCCATCGGTGGTTTCGTAATCAACGTGTTATATACAATACCTATAATGATTTTGAGCCGGAATTTCAACAAAAAAAAGTTACCAATTTTTTGCGAAAAAACGTGATGGTTAGTTAGCCTTACCGTTTTTGAACGGATAAAATTTATAGTCACGGATTTCGAATGTTTCGTGGATTTTGGATTATTAATGAATTTATGAGTAGATCTTCGTTAAGTTTGCTTCAATATGTCGCCTCGTTCGCCTGCAATCCAGTTTTGAAACACAATGTGACCGAATCACAAAATACGAAACTTCCAGTAACCACCGCTTTCCGTATGCATCCCATCGGTGGTTTCGTAATCAACGTGTTATATACAATACCTATAATGATTTTGAGCCGGAATTTCATCAAAAAAAAGTTACCAATTTTTTGCGAAAAAACGTGATGGTTAGCCTTACCGTTTTTGAACGGATAAAATTTATAGTCACGGATTTCGAATGTTTCGTGGATTTTGGATTATTAATGAATTTATGAGTAGATCTTCGTTAAGTTTTCTTCAATATGTCGCCTCGTTCGCCTGCAATCCAGTTTTGAAACACAATGTGACCGAATCACAAAATACGAAACTTCCAGTAACCACCGCTTTCCGTATGCATCCCATCGGTGGTTTCGTAATCAACGTGTTATATACAATACCTATAATGATTTTGAGCCGGAATTTCAACAAAAAAAAGTTACCAATTTTTTGCGAGAAAACGTGATGGTTGGTTGGCCTTACCGTTTTTGAACGGATAAAATTTATAGTCACGGATTTCGAATGTTTCGTGGATTTTGGATCATTAATGAATTTATGAGTAGATCTTCGTTAAGTTTGCTTCAATATGTCGCCTCGTTCGCCTGCAATCCAGTTTTGGAACACAATGTGACCGAATCACAAAATACGAAACTTCCAGTAACCACCGCTCTCCGTATGCATCCCATCGGTGGTTTCGTAATCAACGTGTTATATACAATACCTATAATGATTTTGAGCCGGAATTTCATCAAAAAAAAGTTACCAATTTTTTGCGAAAAAACGTGATGTAGGCTAGCCTTACCGTTTTTGAACGGATAAAATTTATAGTCACGGATTTCGAATGTTTCGTGGATTTTGGATTATTAATGAATTTATGAGTAGATCTTCGTTAAGTTTGCTTCAATATGTCGCCTCGTTCGCCTGCAATCCAGTTTTGAAACACAATGTGACCGAATCACAAAATACGAAACTTCCAGTAACCACCGCTTTCCGTATGCATCCCATCGGTGGTTTCGTAATCAACGTGTTATATACAATACCTATAATGATTTTGAGCCGGAATTTCATCAAAAAAAAGTTACCAATTTTTTGCGAGAAAACGTGATGGTTAGCCTTACCGTTTTTGAACGGATAAAATTTATAGTCACGGATTTCGAATGTTTCGTGGATTTTGGATTATTAATGAATTTATGAGTAGATCTTCGTTAAGTTTGCTTCAATATGTCGCCTCGTTCGCCTGCAATCCAGTTTTGAAACACAATGTGACCGAATCACAAAATACGAAACTTCCAGTAACCACCGCTTTCCGTATGCATCCCATCGGTGGTTTCGTAATCAACGTGTTATATACAATACCTATAATGATTTTGAGCCGGAATTTCAACAAAAAAAAGTTACCAATTTTTTGCGAGAAAACGTGATGGTTGGTTGGCCTTACCGTTTTTGAACGGATAAAATTTATAGTCACGGATTTCGAATGTTTCGTGGATTTTGGATTATTAATGAATTTATGAGTAGATCTTCGTTAAGTTTTCTTCAATATGTCGCCTCGTTCGCCTGCAATCCAGTTTTGAAACACAATGTGACCGAATCACAAAATACGAAACTTCCAGTAACCACCGCTTTCCGTATGCATCCCATCGGTGGTTTCGTAATCAACGTGTTATATACAATACCTATAATGATTTTGAGCCGGAATTTCAACAAAAAAAAGTTACCAATTTTTTGCGAGAAAACGTGATGGTAAGCCTTACCGTTTTTGAACGGATAAAATTTATAGTCACGGATTTCGAATGTTTCGTGGATTTTGGATTATTAATGAATTTATGAGTAGATCTTCGTTAAGTTTGCTTCAATATATCGCCTCGTTCGCCTGCAATCCAGTTTTGGAACACAATGTGACCGAATCACAAAATACGAAACTTCCAGTAACCACCGCTTTCCGTATGCATCCCATCGGTGGTTTCGTAATCAACGTGTTATATACAATACCTATAATGATTTTGAGCCGGAATTTCATCAAAAAAAAGTTACCAATTTTTTGCGAAAAAACGTGATGGTTAGCCTTACCGTTTTTGAACGGATAAAACTTATAGTCACGGATTTCGAATGTTTCGTGGATTTTGGATTATTAATGAATTTATGAGTAGATCTTCGTTAAGTTTGCTTCAATATGTCGCCTCGTTCGCCTGCAATCCAGTTTTGGAACACAATGTGACCGAATCACAAAATACGAAACTTCCAGTAACCACCGCTTTCCGTATGCATCCCATCGGTGGTTTCGTAATCAACGTGTTATATACAATACCTATAATGATTTTGAGCCGGAATTTCAACAAAAAAAAGTTACCAATTTTTTGCGAGAAAACGTGATGGTTGGTTGGCCTTACCGTTTTTGAACGGATAAAATTTATAGTCACGGATTTCGAATGTTTCGTGGATTTTGGATTATTAATGAATTTATGAGTAGATCTTCGTTAAGTTTTCTTCAATATGTCGCCTCGTTCGCCTGCAATCCAGTTTTGAAACACAATGTGACCGAATCACAAAATACGAAACTTCCAGTAACCACCGCTTTCCGTATGCATCCCATCGGTGGTTTCGTTATCAATGGGTTATATACAATACCTATAATGATTTTGAGCCGGAATTTCATCAAAAAAAAGTTACCAATTTTTTGCGAAAAAACGTGATGGTTAGCCTTACCGTTTTTGAACGGATAAAATTTATAGTCACGGATTTCGAATGTTTCGTGGATTTTGGATTATTAATGAATTTATGAGTAGATCTTCGTTAAGTTTGCTTCAATATGTCGCCTCGTTCGCCTGCAATCCAGTTTTGGAACACAATGTGACCGAATCACAAAATACGAAACTTCCAGTAACCACCGCTTTCCGTATGCATCCCATCGGTGGTTTCGTAATCAACGTGTTATATACAATACCTATAATGATTTTGAGCCGGAATTTCATCAAAAAAAAGTTACCAATTTTTTGCGAAAAAACGTGATGTTAGCCTTACCGTTTTTGAACGGATAAAATTTATAGTCACGGATTTCGAATGTTTCGTGAATTTTGGATTATTAATGAATTTATGAGTAGATCTTCGTTAAGTTTGCTTCAATATGTCGCCTCGTTCGCCTGCAATCCAGTTTTGGAACACAATGTGACCGAATCACAAAATACGAAACTTCCAGTAACCACCGCTTTCCGTATGCATCCCATCGGTGGTTTCGTAATCAACGTGTTATATACAATACCTATAATGATTTTGAGCCGGAATTTCATCAAAAAAAGTTACCAATTTTTTGCGAAAAAACGTGATGTTAGCCTTACCGTTTTTGAACGGATAAAATTTATAGTCACGGATTTCGAATGTTTCGTGGATTTTGGATTATTAATGAATTTATGAGTAGATCTTCGTTAAGTTTTCTTCAATATGTCGCCTCGTTCGCCTGCAATCCAGTTTTGAAACACAATGTGACCGAATCACAAAATACGAAACTTCCAGTAACCACCGCTTTCCGTATGCATCCCATCGGTGGTTTCGTAATCAACGTGTTATATACAATACCTATAATGATTTTGAGCCGGAATTTCATCAAAAAAAAGTTACCAATTTTTTGCGAAAAAACGTGATGTTAGCCTTACCGTTTTTGAACGGATAAAATTTATAGTCACGGATTTCGAATGTTTCGTGGATTTTGGATTATTAATGAATTTATGAGTAGATCTTCGTTAAGTTTGCTTCAATATGTCGCCTCGTTCGCCTGCAATCCAGTTTTGGAACACAATGTGACCGAATCACAAAATACGAAACTTCCAGTAACCACCGCTTTCCGTATGCATCCCATCGGTGGTTTCGTAATCAACGTGTTATATATAATACCTATAATGATTTTGAGCCGGAATTTCATCAAAAAAAAGTTACCAATTTTTTGCGAAAAAACGTGATGGTTAAACGCCTTCCCGTTTTTGAACGGATAAAATTTATAGTCACGGATTTCGAATGTTTCGTGGATTTTGGATTATTAATGAATTTATGAGTAGATCTTCGTTAAGTTTTCTTCAATATGTCGCCTCGTTCGCCTGCAATCCAGTTTTGAAACACAATGTGACCGAATCACAAAATACGAAACTTCCAGTAACCACCGCTTTCCGTATGCATCCCATCGGTGGTTTCGTAATCAACGTGTTATATACAATACCTATAATGATTTTGAGCCGGAATTTCATCAAAAAAAAGTTACCAATTTTTTGCGAAAAAACGTGATGGTTAGCCTTACCGTTTTTGAACGGATAAAATTTATAGTCACGGATTTCGAATGTTTCGTGTATTTTGGATTATTAATGAATTTATGAGTAGATCTTCGTTAAGTTTGCTTCAATATTTCGCCTCGTTCGCCTGCAATCCAATTTTGGAACACAATGTGACCGAATCACAAAATACGAAACTTCCAGTAACCACCGCTTTCCGTATGCATCCCATCGGTGGTTTCGTAATCAACGTGTTATATACAATACCTATAATGATTTTGAGCCGGAATTTCATCAAAAAAAAGTTACCAATTTTTTGCGAAAAAACGTGATGTTAGCCTTACCGTTTTTGAACGGATAAAATTTATAGTCACGGATTTCGAATGTTTCGTGAATTTTGGATTATTAATGAATTTATGAGTAGATCTTCGTTAAGTTTGCTTCAATATGTCGCCTCGTTCGCCTGCAATCCAGTTTTGGAACACAATGTGACCGAATCACAAAATACGAAACTTCCAGTAACCACCGCTTTCCGTATGCATCCCATCGGTGGTTTCGTAATCAACGTGTTATATACAATACCTATAATGATTTTGAGCCGGAATTTCATCAAAAAAAAGTTACCATTTTTTTGCGAAAAAACGTGATGTTAGCCTTACCGTTTTTGAACGGATAAAATTTATAGTCACGGATTTCGAATGTTTCGTGAATTTTGGATTATTAATGAATTTATGAGTAGATCTTCGTTAAGTTTGCTTCAATATGTCGCCTCGTTCGCCTGCAATCCAGTTTTGGAACACAATGTGACCGAATCACAAAATACGAAACTTCCAGTAACCACCGCTTTCCGTATGCATCCCATCGGTGGTTTCGTAATCAATGTGTTATATACAATACCTATAATGATTTTGAGCCGGAATTTCAACAAAAAAAAGTTACCAATTTTTTGCGAGAAAACGTGATGGTTAGCCTTACCGTTTTTGAACGGATAAAATTTATAGTCACGGATTTCGAATGTTTCGTGAATTTTGGATTATTAATGAATTTATGAGTAGATCTTCGTTAAGTTTGCTTCAATATGTCGCCTCGTTCGCCTGCAATCCAGTTTTGGAACACAATGTGACCGAATCACAAAATACGAAACTTCCAGTAACCACCGCTTTCCGTATGCATCCCATCGGTGGTTTCGTAATCAACGTGTTATATACAATACCTATAATGATTTTGAGCCGGAATTTCATCAAAAAAAAGTTACCAATTTTTTGCGAAAAAACGTGATGGTTAGCCTTCCCGTTTTTGAACGGATAAAATTTATAGTCACGGATTTCGAATGTTTCGTGTATTTTGGATTATTAATGAATTTATGAGTAGATCTTCGTTAAGTTTGCTTCAATATTTCGCCTCGTTCGCCTGCAATCCAATTTTGGAACACAATGTGACCGAATCACAAAATACGAAACTTCCAGTAACCACCGCTTTCCGTATGCATCCCATCGGTGGTTTCGTAATCAACGTGTTATATACAATACCTATAATGATTTTGAGCCGGAATTTCATCAAAAAAAAGTTACCAATTTTTTGCGAAAAAACGTGATGTTAGCCTTACCGTTTTTGAACGGATAAAATTTATAGTCACGGATTTCGAATGTTTCGTGAATTTTGGATTATTAATGAATTTATGAGTAGATCTTCGTTAAGTTTGCTTCAATATGTCGCCTCGTTCGCCTGCAATCCAGTTTTGGAACACAATGTGACCGAATCACAAAATACGAAACTTCCAGTAACCACCGCTTTCCGTATGCATCCCATCGGTGGTTTCGTAATCAACGTGTTATATACAATACCTATAATGATTTTGAGCCGGAATTTCAACAAAAAAAAGTTACCAATTTTTTGCGAGAAAACGTGATGGTTGGCCTTACCGTTTTTGAACGGATAAAATTTATAGTCACGGATTTCGAATGTTTCGTGAATTTTGGATTATTAATGAATTTATGAGTAGATCTTCGTTAAGTTTGCTTCAATATGTCGCCTCGTTCGCCTGCAATCCAGTTTTGGAACACAATGTGACCGAATCACAAAATACGAAACTTCCAGTAACCACCGCTTTCCGTATGCATCCCATCGGTGGTTTCGTAATCAACGTGTTATATACAATACCTATAATGATTTTGAGCCGGAATTTCATCAAAAAAAAGTTACCAATTTTTTGCGAAAAAACGTGATGGTTAGCCTTCCCGTTTTTGAACGGATAAAATTTATAGATCTTCGTTAAGTTTGCTTCAATATTTCGCCTCGTTCGCCTGCAATCCAATTTTGGAACACAATGTGACCGAATCACAAAATACGAAACTTCCAGTAACCACCGCTTTCCGTATGCATCCCATCGGTGGTTTCGTAATCAACGTGTTATATACAATACCTATAATGATTTTGAGCTGGAATTTCATCAAAAAAAAGTTACCAATTTTTTGCGAAAAAACGTGATGTTAGCCTTACCGTTTTTGAACGGATAAAATTTATAGTCACGGATTTCGAATGTTTCGTGAATTTTGGATTATTAATGAATTTATGAGTAGATCTTCGTTAAGTTTGCTTCAATATGTCGCCTCGTTCGCCTGCAATCCAGTTTTGGAACACAATGTGACCGAATCACAAAATACGAAACTTCCAGTAACCACCGCTTTCCGTATGCATCCCATCGGTGGTTTCGTAATCAACGTGTTATATACAATACCTATAATGATTTTGAGCCGGAATTTCATCAAAAAAAAGTTACCAATTTTTTGCGAAAAAACGTGATGGTTAGCCTTACCGTTTTTGAACGGATAAAATTTATAGTCACGGATTTCGAATGTTTCGTGGATTTTGGATTATTAATGAATTTATGAGTAGATCTTCGTTAAGTTTGCTTCAATATGTCGCCTCGTTCGCCTGCAATCCAGTTTTGGAACACAATGTGACCGAATCACAAAATACGAAACTTCCAGTAACCACCGCTTTCCGTATGCATCCCATCGGTGGTTTCGTAATCAACGTGTTATATACAATACCTATAATGATTTTGAGCCGGAATTTCATCAAAAAAAAGTTACCAATTTTTTGCGAAAAAACGTGATGGTTAGCCTTACCGTTTTTGAACGGATAAAATTTATAGTCACGGATTTCGAATGTTTCGTGAATTTTGGATTATTAATGAATTTATGAGTAGATCTTCGTTAAGTTTGCTTCAATATGTCGCCTCGTTCGCCTGCAATCCAGTTTTGGAACACAATGTGACCGAATCACAAAATACGAAACTTCCAGTAACCACCGCTTTCCGTATGCATCCCATCGGTGGTTTCGTAATCAACGTGTTATATACAATACCTATAATGATTTTGAGCCGGAATTTCATCAAAAAAAAGTTACCAATTTTTTGCGAAAAAACGTGATGGTTAGCCTTCCCGTTTTTGAACGGATAAAATTTATAGTCACGGATTTCGAATGTTTCGTGGATTTTGGATTATTAATGAATTTATGAGTAGATCTTCGTTAAGTTTTCTTCAATATGTCGCCTCGTTCGCCTGCAATCCAGTTTTGAAACACAATGTGACCGAATCACAAAATACGAAACTTCCAGTAACCACCGCTTTCCGTATGCATCCCATGTTATATACAATACCTATAATGATTTTGAGCCGGAATTTCAACAAAAAAAGTTACCAATTTTTTGCGAGAAAACGTGATGGTTAGCCTTACCGTTTTTGAACGGATAAAATTTATAGTCACGGATTTCGAATGTTTCGTGGATTTTGGATTATTAATGAATTTATGAGTAGATCTTCGTTAAGTTTTCTTCAATATGTCGCCTCGTTCGCCCGCAATCCAGTTTTGAAACACAATGTGACCGAATCACAAAATACGAAACTTCCAGTAACCACCGCTTTCCGTATGCATCCCATCGGTGGTTTCGTAATCAACGTGTTATATACAATACCTATAATGATTTTGAGCCGGAATTTCATCAAAAAAAAGTTACCAATTTTTTGCGAAAAAACGTGATGGTTAGCCTTCCCGTTTTTGAACGGATAAAATTTATAGTCACGGATTTCGAATGTTTCGTGGATTTTGGATTATTAATGAATTTATGAGTAGATCTTCGTTAAGTTTTCTTCAATATGTCGCCTCGTTCGCCTGCAATCCAGTTTTGAAACACAATGTGACCGAATCACAAAATACGAAACTTCCAGTAACCACCGCTTTCCGTATGCATCCCATGTTATATACAATACCTATAATGATTTTGAGCCGGAATTTCAACAAAAAAAGTTACCAATTTTTTGCGAGAAAACGTGATGGTTAGCCTTACCGTTTTTGAACGGATAAAATTTATAGTCACGGATTTCGAATATTTCGTGGATTTTGGATTATTAATGAATTTATGAGTAGATCTTCGTTAAGTTTTCTTCAATATGTCGCCTCGTTCGCCTGCAATCCAGTTTTGAAACACAATGTGACCGAATCACAAAATACGAAACTTCCAGTAACCACCGCTTTCCGTATGCATCCCATCGGTGGTTTCGTAATCAACGTGTTATATACAATACCTATAATGATTTTGAGCCGGAATTTCAACAAAAAAAAGTTACCAATTTTTTGCCAAAAAACGTGATGGTTAGCCTTACCGTTTTTGAACGGATAAAATTTATAGTCACGGATTTCGAATGTTTCGTGGATTTTGGATTATTAATGAATTTATGAGTAGATCTTCGTTAAGTTTTCGTCAATATGTCGCCTCGTTCGCCTGCAATCCGGTTTTGAAACACAATGTGACCGAATCACAAAATACGAAACTTCCAGTAACCACCGCTTTCCGTATGCATCCCATCGGTGGTTTCGTAATCAACGTGTTATATACAATACCTATAATGATTTTGAGCCGGAATTTCATCAAAAAAAAGTTACCAATTTTTTGCGAGAAAACGTGATGGTTAGCCTTACCGTTTTTGAACGGATAAAATTTATAGTCACGGATTTCGAATATTTCGTGGATTTTGGATTATTAATGAATTTATGAGTAGATCTTCGTTAAGTTTGCTTCAATATGTCGCCTCGTTCGCCTGCAATCCAGTTTTGGAACACAATGTGACCGAATCACAAAATACGAAACTTCCAGTAACCACCGCTTTCCGTATGCATCCCATCGGTGGTTTCGTAATCAACGTGTTATATACAATACCTATAATGATTTTGAGCCGGAATTTCATCAAAAAAAAGTTACCAATTTTTTGCGAAAAAACGTGATGAGCCTTACCGTTTTTGAACGGATAAAATTTATAGTCACGGATTTCGAATGTTTCGTGGATTTTGGATTATTAATGAATTTATGAGTAGATCTTCGTTAAGTTTGCTTCAATATGTCGCCTCGTTCGCCTGCAATCCAGTTTTGGAACACAATGTGACCGAATCACAAAATACGAAACTTCCAGTAACCACCGCTTTCCGTATGCATCCCATCGGTGGTTTCGTAATCAACGTGTTATATACAATACCTATAATGATTTTGAGCCGGAATTTCATCAAAAAAAAGTTACCAATTTTTTGCGAAAAAACGTGATGAGCCTTACCGTTTCTGAACGGATAAAATTTATAGTCACGGATTTCGAATGTTTCGTGGATTTTGGATTATTAATGAATTTATGAGTAGATCTTCGTTAAGTTTGCTTCAATATGTCGCCTCGTTCGCCTGCAATCCAGTTTTGGAACACAATGTGACCGAATCACAAAATACGAAACTTCCAGTAACCACCGCTTTCCGTATGCATCCCATCGGTGGTTTCGTAATCAACGTGTTATATACAATACCTATAATGATTTTGAGCCGGAATTTCATCAAAAAAAAGTTACCAATTTTTTGCGAAAAAACGTGATGTTAGCCTTACCGTTTTTGAACGGATAAAATTTATAGTCACGGATTTCGAATGTTTCGTGAATTTTGGATTATTAATGAATTTATGAGTAGATCTTCGTTAAGTTTGCTTCAATATGTCGCCTCGTTCGCCTGCAATCCAGTTTTGGAACACAATGTGACCGAATCACAAAATACGAAACTTCCAGTAACCACCGCTTTCCGTATGCATCCCATCGGTGGTTTCGTAATCAACGTGTTATATACAATACCTATAATGATTTTGAGCCGGAATTTCATCAAAAAAAGTTACCAATTTTTTGCGAAAAAACGTGATGTTAGCCTTACCGTTTTTGAACGGATAAAATTTATAGTCACGGATTTCGAATGTTTCGTGGATTTTGGATTATTAATGAATTTATGAGTAGATCTTCGTTAAGTTTTCTTCAATATGTCGCCTCGTTCGCCTGCAATCCAGTTTTGAAACACAATGTGACCGAATCACAAAATACGAAACTTCCAGTAACCACCGCTTTCCGTATGCATCCCATCGGTGGTTTCGTAATCAACGTGTTATATACAATACCTATAATGATTTTGAGCCGGAATTTCATCAAAAAAAAGTTACCAATTTTTTGGGAAAAAACGTGATGGTTCGCCTTACCGTTTTTGAACGGATAAAATTTATAGTCACGGATTTCGAATGTTTCGTGAATTTTGGATTATTAATGAATTTATGAGTAGATCTTCGTTAAGTTTGCTTCAATATGTCGCCTCGTTCGCCTGCAATCCAGTTTTGGAACACAATGTGACCGAATCACAAAATACGAAACTTCCAGTAACCACCGCTTTCCGTATGCATCCCATCGGTGGTTTCGTAATCAACGTGTTATATACAATACCTATAATGATTTTGAGCCGGAATTTCATCAAAAAAAAGTTACCAATTTTTTGCGAAAAAACGTGATGTTAGCCTTACCGTTTTTGAACGGATAAAATTTATAGTCACGGATTTCGAATGTTTCGTGGATTTTGGATTATTAATGAATTTATGAGTAGATCTTCGTTAAGTTTGCTTCAATATGTCGCCTCGTTCGCCTGCAATCCAGTTTTGGAACACAATGTGACCGAATCACAAAATACGAAACTTCCAGTAACCACCGCTTTCCGTATGCATCCCATCGGTGGTTTCGTAATCAACGTGTTATATATAATACCTATAATGATTTTGAGCCGGAATTTCATCAAAAAAAAGTTACCAATTTTTTGCGAAAAAACGTGATGGTTAAACGCCTTCCCGTTTTTGAACGGATAAAATTTATAGTCACGGATTTCGAATGTTTCGTGGATTTTGGATTATTAATGAATTTATGAGTAGATCTTCGTTAAGTTTTCTTCAATATGTCGCCTCGTTCGCCTGCAATCCAGTTTTGAAACACAATGTGACCGAATCACAAAATACGAAACTTCCAGTAACCACCGCTTTCCGTATGCATCCCATCGGTGGTTTCGTAATCAACGTGTTATATACAATACCTATAATGATTTTGAGCCGGAATTTCATCAAAAAAAAGTTACCAATTTTTTGCGAAAAAACGTGATGGTTAGCCTTACCGTTTTTGAACGGATAAAATTTATAGTCACGGATTTCGAATGTTTCGTGTATTTTGGATTATTAATGAATTTATGAGTAGATCTTCGTTAAGTTTGCTTCAATATTTCGCCTCGTTCGCCTGCAATCCAATTTTGGAACACAATGTGACCGAATCACAAAATACGAAACTTCCAGTAACCACCGCTTTCCGTATGCATCCCATCGGTGGTTTCGTAATCAACGTGTTATATACAATACCTATAATGATTTTGAGCCGGAATTTCATCAAAAAAAAGTTACCAATTTTTTGCGAAAAAACGTGATGTTAGCCTTACCGTTTTTGAACGGATAAAATTTATAGTCACGGATTTCGAATGTTTCGTGAATTTTGGATTATTAATGAATTTATGAGTAGATCTTCGTTAAGTTTGCTTCAATATGTCGCCTCGTTCGCCTGCAATCCAGTTTTGGAACACAATGTGACCGAATCACAAAATACGAAACTTCCAGTAACCACCGCTTTCCGTATGCATCCCATCGGTGGTTTCGTAATCAACGTGTTATATACAATACCTATAATGATTTTGAGCCGGAATTTCATCAAAAAAAAGTTACCAATTTTTTGCGAAAAAACGTGATGGTTAGCCTTACCGTTTTTGAACGGATAAAATTTATAGTCACGGATTTCGAATGTTTCGTGGATTTTGGATTATTAATGAATTTATGAGTAGATCTTCGTTAAGTTTGCTTCAATATGTCGCCTCGTTCGCCTGCAATCCAGTTTTGGAACACAATGTGACCGAATCACAAAATACGAAACTTCCAGTAACCACCGCTTTCCGTATGCATCCCATCGGTGGTTTCGTAATCAACGTGTTATATACAATACCTATAATGATTTTGAGCCGGAATTTCCGTATGCATCCCATCGGTGGTTTCGTAATCAACGTGTTATATACAATACCTATAATGATTTTGAGCCGGAATTTCATCAAAAAAAAGTTACCAATTTTTTGCGAAAAAACGTGATGATACAATACCTATAATGATTTTGAGCCGGAATTTCATCAAAAAAAAGTTACCAATTTTTTGGGAAAAAACGTGATGGTTCGCCTTACCGTTTTTGAACGGATAAAATTTATAGTCACGGATTTCGAATGTTTCGTGAATTTTGGATTATTAATGAATTTATGAGTAGATCTTCGTTAAGTTTGCTTCAATATGTCGCCTCGTTCGCCTGCAATCCAGTTTTGAAACACAATGTGACCGAATCACAAAATACGAAACTTCCAGTAACCACCGCTTTCCGTATGCATCCCATCGGTGGTTTCGTAATCAACGTGTTATATACAATACCTATAATGATTTTGAGCCGGAATTTCATCAAAAAAAAGTTACCAATTTTTTGCGAAAAAACGTGATGTTAGCCTTACCGTTTTTGAACGGATAAAATTTATAGTCACGGATTTCGAATGTTTCGTGAATTTTGGATTATTAATGAATTTATGAGTAGATCTTCGTTAAGTTTGCTTCAATATGTCGCCTCGTTCGCCTGCAATCCAGTTTTGGAACACAATGTGACCGAATCACAAAATACGAAACTTCCAGTAACCACCGCTTTCCGTATGCATCCCATCGGTGGTTTCGTAATCAACGTGTTATATACAATACCTATAATGATTTTGAGCCGGAATTTCAACAAAAAAAAGTTACCAATTTTTTGCGAGAAAACGTGATGGTTAGCCTTACCGTTTTTGAACGGATAAAATTTATAGTCACGGATTTCGAATGTTTCGTGAATTTTGGATTATTAATGAATTTATGAGTAGATCTTCGTTAAGTTTGCTTCAATATGTCGCCTCGTTCGCCTGCAATCCAGTTTTGGAACACAATGTGACCGAATCACAAAATACGAAACTTCCAGTAACCACCGCTTTCCGTATGCATCCCATCGGTGGTTTCGTAATCAACGTGTTATATACAATACCTATAATGATTTTGAGCCGGAATTTCATCAAAAAAAAGTTACCAATTTTTTGCGAAAAAACGTGATGGTTAGCCTTCCCGTTTTTGAACGGATAAAATTTATAGTCACGGATTTCGAATGTTTCGTGTATTTTGGATTATTAATGAATTTATGAGTAGATCTTCGTTAAGTTTGCTTCAATATTTCGCCTCGTTCGCCTGCAATCCAATTTTGGAACACAATGTGACCGAATCACAAAATACGAAACTTCCAGTAACCACCGCTTTCCGTATGCATCCCATCGGTGGTTTCGTAATCAACGTGTTATATACAATACCTATAATGATTTTGAGCCGGAATTTCATCAAAAAAAAGTTACCAATTTTTTGCGAAAAAACGTGATGTTAGCCTTACCGTTTTTGAACGGATAAAATTTATAGTCACGGATTTCGAATGTTTCGTGAATTTTGGATTATTAATGAATTTATGAGTAGATCTTCGTTAAGTTTGCTTCAATATGTCGCCTCGTTCGCCTGCAATCCAGTTTTGGAACACAATGTGACCGAATCACAAAATACGAAACTTCCAGTAACCACCGCTTTCCGTATGCATCCCATCGGTGGTTTCGTAATCAACGTGTTATATACAATACCTATAATGATTTTGAGCCGGAATTTCAACAAAAAAAAGTTACCAATTTTTTGCGAGAAAACGTGATGGTTGGCCTTACCGTTTTTGAACGGATAAAATTTATAGTCACGGATTTCGAATGTTTCGTGAATTTTGGATTATTAATGAATTTATGAGTAGATCTTCGTTAAGTTTGCTTCAATATGTCGCCTCGTTCGCCTGCAATCCAGTTTTGGAACACAATGTGACCGAATCACAAAATACGAAACTTCCAGTAACCACCGCTTTCCGTATGCATCCCATCGGTGGTTTCGTAATCAACGTGTTATATACAATACCTATAATGATTTTGAGCCGGAATTTCATCAAAAAAAAGTTACCAATTTTTTGCGAAAAAACGTGATGGTTAGCCTTCCCGTTTTTGAACGGATAAAATTTATAGATCTTCGTTAAGTTTGCTTCAATATTTCGCCTCGTTCGCCTGCAATCCAATTTTGGAACACAATGTGACCGAATCACAAAATACGAAACTTCCAGTAACCACCGCTTTCCGTATGCATCCCATCGGTGGTTTCGTAATCAACGTGTTATATACAATACCTATAATGATTTTGAGCTGGAATTTCATCAAAAAAAAGTTACCAATTTTTTGCGAAAAAACGTGATGTTAGCCTTACCGTTTTTGAACGGATAAAATTTATAGTCACGGATTTCGAATGTTTCGTGAATTTTGGATTATTAATGAATTTATGAGTAGATCTTCGTTAAGTTTGCTTCAATATGTCGCCTCGTTCGCCTGCAATCCAGTTTTGGAACACAATGTGACCGAATCACAAAATACGAAACTTCCAGTAACCACCGCTTTCCGTATGCATCCCATCGGTGGTTTCGTAATCAACGTGTTATATACAATACCTATAATGATTTTGAGCCGGAATTTCAACAAAAAAAAGTTACCAATTTTTTGCGAGAAAACGTGATGTTAGCCTTACCGTTTTTGAACGGATAAAATTTATAGTCACGGATTTCGAATGTTTCGTGAATTTTGGATTATTAATGAATTTATGAGTAGATCTTCGTTAAGTTTGCTTCAATATGTCGCCTCGTTCGCCTGCAATCCAGTTTTGGAACACAATGTGACCGAATCACAAAATACGAAACTTCCAGTAACCACCGCTTTCCGTATGCATCCCATCGGTGGTTTCGTAATCAACGTGTTATATACAATACCTATAATGATTTTGAGCCGGAATTTCATCAAAAAAAAGTTACCAATTTTTTGCGAAAAAACGTGATGCCGTTTTTATAGCCTTACCGTTTTTGAACGGATAAAATTTATAGTCACGGATTTCGAATGTTTCGTGGATTTTGGATTATTAATGAATTTATGAGTAGATCTTCGTTAAGTTTGCTTCAATATGTCGCCTCGTTCGCCTGCAATCCAGTTTTGGAACACAATGTGACCGAATCACAAAATACGAAACTTCCAGTAACCACCGCTTTCCGTATGCATCCCATCGGTGGTTTCGTAATCAACGTGTTATATATAATACCTATAATGATTTTGAGCCGGAATTTCATCAAAAAAAAGTTACCAATTTTTTGCGAAAAAACGTGATGGTTAGCCTTACCGTTTTTGAACGGATAAAATTTATAGTCACGGATTTCGAATGTTTCGTGGATTTTGGATTATTAATGAATTTATGAGTAGATCTTCGTTAAGTTTGCTTCAATATGTCGCCTCGTTCGCCTGCAATCCAGTTTTGGAACACAATGTGACCGAATCACAAAATACGAAACTTCCAGTAACCACCGCTTTCCGTATGCATCCCATCGGTGGTTTCGTAATCAACGTGTTATATACAATACCTATAATGATTTTGAGCCGGAATTTCATCAAAAAAAAGTTACCAATTTTTTGCGAAAAAACGTGATGGTTAGCCTTACCGTTTTTGAACGGATAAAATTTATAGTCACGGATTTCGAATGTTTCGTGAATTTTGGATTATTAATGAATTTATGAGTAGATCTTCGTTAAGTTTGCTTCAATATGTCGCCTCGTTCGCCTGCAATCCAGTTTTGGAACACAATGTGACCGAATCACAAAATACGAAACTTCCAGTAACCACCGCTTTCCGTATGCATCCCATCGGTGGTTTCGTAATCAACGTGTTATATACAATACCTATAATGATTTTGAGCCGGAATTTCATCAAAAAAAAGTTACCAATTTTTTGCGAAAAAACGTGATGGTTAGCCTTCCCGTTTTTGAACGGATAAAATTTATAGTCACGGATTTCGAATGTTTCGTGGATTTTGGATTATTAATGAATTTATGAGTAGATCTTCGTTAAGTTTTCTTCAATATGTCGCCTCGTTCGCCTGCAATCCAGTTTTGAAACACAATGTGACCGAATCACAAAATACGAAACTTCCAGTAACCACCGCTTTCCGTATGCATCCCATGTTATATACAATACCTATAATGATTTTGAGCCGGAATTTCAACAAAAAAAGTTACCAATTTTTTGCGAGAAAACGTGATGGTTAGCCTTACCGTTTTTGAACGGATAAAATTTATAGTCACGGATTTCGAATGTTTCGTGGATTTTGGATTATTAATGAATTTATGAGTAGATCTTCGTTAAGTTTTCTTCAATATGTCGCCTCGTTCGCCCGCAATCCAGTTTTGAAACACAATGTGACCGAATCACAAAATACGAAACTTCCAGTAACCACCGCTTTCCGTATGCATCCCATCGGTGGTTTCGTAATCAACGTGTTATATACAATACCTATAATGATTTTGAGCCGGAATTTCATCAAAAAAAAGTTACCAATTTTTTGCGAAAAAACGTGATGGTTAGCCTTCCCGTTTTTGAACGGATAAAATTTATAGTCACGGATTTCGAATGTTTCGTGGATTTTGGATTATTAATGAATTTATGAGTAGATCTTCGTTAAGTTTTCTTCAATATGTCGCCTCGTTCGCCTGCAATCCAGTTTTGAAACACAATGTGACCGAATCACAAAATACGAAACTTCCAGTAACCACCGCTTTCCGTATGCATCCCATGTTATATACAATACCTATAATGATTTTGAGCCGGAATTTCAACAAAAAAAGTTACCAATTTTTTGCGAGAAAACGTGATGGTTAGCCTTACCGTTTTTGAACGGATAAAATTTATAGTCACGGATTTCGAATATTTCGTGGATTTTGGATTATTAATGAATTTATGAGTAGATCTTCGTTAAGTTTTCTTCAATATGTCGCCTCGTTCGCCTGCAATCCAGTTTTGAAACACAATGTGACCGAATCACAAAATACGAAACTTCCAGTAACCACCGCTTTCCGTATGCATCCCATCGGTGGTTTCGTAATCAACGTGTTATATACAATACCTATAATGATTTTGAGCCGGAATTTCAACAAAAAAAAGTTACCAATTTTTTGCCAAAAAACGTGATGGTTAGCCTTACCGTTTTTGAACGGATAAAATTTATAGTCACGGATTTCGAATGTTTCGTGGATTTTGGATTATTAATGAATTTATGAGTAGATCTTCGTTAAGTTTTCGTCAATATGTCGCCTCGTTCGCCTGCAATCCGGTTTTGAAACACAATGTGACCGAATCACAAAATACGAAACTTCCAGTAACCACCGCTTTCCGTATGCATCCCATCGGTGGTTTCGTAATCAACGTGTTATATACAATACCTATAATGATTTTGAGCCGGAATTTCATCAAAAAAAAGTTACCAATTTTTTGCGAGAAAACGTGATGGTTAGCCTTACCGTTTTTGAACGGATAAAATTTATAGTCACGGATTTCGAATGTTTCGTGGATTTTGGATTATTAATGAATTTATGAGTAGATCTTCGTTAAGTTTGCTTCAATATGTCGCCTCGTTCGCCTGCAATCCAGTTTTGGAACACAATGTGACCGAATCACAAAATACGAAACTTCCAGTAACCACCGCTTTCCGTATGCATCCCATCGGTGGTTTCGTAATCAACGTGTTATATACAATACCTATAATGATTTTGAGCCGGAATTTCATCAAAAAAAAGTTACCAATTTTTTGCGAAAAAACGTGATGGTTAGCCTTACCGTTTTTGAACGGATAAAATTTATAGTCACGGATTTCGAATGTTTCGTGGATTTTGGATTATTAATGAATTTATGAGTAGATCTTCGTTAAGTTTTCTTCAATATGTCGCCTCGTTCGCCTGCAATCCAGTTTTGAAACACAATGTGACCGAATCACAAAATACGAAACTTCCAGTAACCACCGCTTTCCGTATGCATCCCATCGGTGGTTTCGTAATCAACGTGTTATATACAATACCTATAATGATTTTGAGCCGGAATTTCATCAAAAAAAAGTTACCAATTTTTTGCCAAAAAACGTGATGGCTTGCCTTACCGTTTTTGAACGGATAAAATTTATAGTCACGGATTTCGAATGTTTCGTGGATTTTGGATTATTAATGAATTTATGAGTAGATCTTCGTTAAGTTTTCTTCAATATGTCGCCTCGTTCGCCTGCAATCCAGTTTTGGAACACAATGTGACCGAATCACAAAATACGAAACTTCCAGTAACCACCGCTTTCCGTATGCATCCCATCGGTGGTTTCGTAATCAACGTGTTATATACAATACCTATAATGATTTTGAGCCGGAATTTCATCAAAAAAAAGTTACCAATTTTTTGCGAAAAAACGTGATGGTTTGCCTTACCGTTTTTGAACGGATAAAATTTATAGTCACGGATTTCGAATGTTTCGTGGATTTTGGATTATTAATGAATTTATGAGTAGATCTTCGTTAAGTTTTCTTCAATATGTCGCCTCGTTCGCCTGCAATCCAGTTTTGAAACACAATGTGACCGAATCACAAAATACGAAACTTCCAGTAACCACCGCTTTCCGTATGCATCCCATCGGTGGTTTCGTAATCAACGTGTTATATACAATACCTATAATGATTTTGAGCCGGAATTTCATCAAAAAAAGTTACCAATTTTTTGCGAAAAAACGTGATGGTTAGCCTTACCGTTTTTGAACGGATAAAATTTATAGTCACGGATTTCGAATGTTTCGTGGATTTTGAATTATTAATGAATTTATGAGTAGATCTTCGTTAAGTTTTCTTCAATATGTCGCCTCGTTCGCCTGCAATCCAGTTTTGAAACACAATGTGACCGAATCACAAAATACGAAACTTCCAGTAACCACCGCTTTCCGTATGCATCCCATCGGTGGTTTCGTAATCAACGTGTTATATACAATACCTATAATGATTTTGAGCCGGAATTTCATCAAAAAAAAGTTACCAATTTTTTGCCAAAAAACGTGATGGTTAGCCTTACCGTTTTTGAACGGATAAAATTTATAGTCACGGATTTCGAATGTTTCGTGGATTTTGGATTATTAATGAATTTATGAGTAGATCTTCGTTAAGTTTTCTTCAATATGTCGCCTCGTTCGCCTGCAATCCAGTTTTGAAACACAATGTGACCGAATCACAAAATACGAAACTTCCAGTAACCACCGCTTTCCGTATGCATCCCATCGGTGGTTTCGTAATCAACGTGTTATATACAATACCTATAATGATTTTGAGCCGGAATTTCATCAAAAAAAAGTTACCAATTTTTTGCCAAAAAACGTGATGGTTAGCCTTACCGTTTTTGAACGGATAAAATTTATAGTCACGGATTTCGAATGTTTCGTGGATTTTGGATTATTAATGAATTTATGAGTAGATCTTCGTTAAGTTTTCTTCAATATGTCGCCTCGTTCGCCTGCAATCCAGTTTTGAAACACAATGTGACCGAATCACAAAATACGAAACTTCCAGTAACTACCGCTTTCCGTATGCATCCCATCGGTGGTTTCGTAATCAACGTGTTATATACAATACCTATAATGATTTTGAGCCGGAATTTCATCAAAAAAAAGTTACCAATTTTTTGCGAAAAAACGTGATGGTTAGCCTTACCGTTTTTGAACGGATAAAATTTATAGTCACGGATTTCGAATGTTTCGTGGATTTTGAATTATTAATGAATTTATGAGTAGATCTTCGTTAAGTTTTCTTCAATATGTCGCCTCGTTCGCCTGCAATCCAGTTTTGGAACACAATGTGACCGAATCACAAAATACGAAACTTCCAGTAACCACCGCTTTCCGTATGCATCCCATCGGTGGTTTCGTAATCAACGTGTTATATACAATACCTATAATGATTTTGAGCCGGAATTTCATCAAAAAAAAGTTACCAATTTTTTGCGAAAAAACGTGATGGTTTGCCTTACCGTTTTTGAACGGATAAAATTTATAGTCACGGATTTCGAATGTTTCGTGGATTTTGGATTATTAATGAATTTATGAGTAGATCTTCGTTAAGTTTTCTTCAATATGTCGCCTCGTTCGCCTGCAATCCAGTTTTGAAACACAATGTGACCGAATCACAAAATACGAAACTTCCAGTAACCACCGCTTTCCGTATGCATCCCATCGGTGGTTTCGTAATCAACGTGTTATATACAATACCTATAATGATTTTGAGCCGGAATTTCATCAAAAAAAGTTACCAATTTTTTGCGAAAAAACGTGATGGTTAGCCTTACCGTTTTTGAACGGATAAAATTTATAGTCACGGATTTCGAATGTTTCGTGGATTTTGGATTATTAATGAATTTATGAGTAGATCTTCGTTAAGTTTTCTTCAATATGTCGCCTCGTTCGCCTGCAATCCAGTTTTGAAACACAATGTGACCGAATCACAAAATACGAAACTTCCAGTAACCACCGCTTTCCGTATGCATCCCATCGGTGGTTTCGTAATCAACGTGTTATATACAATACCTATAATGATTTTGAGCCGGAATTTCATCAAAAAAAAGTTACCAATTTTTTGCCAAAAAACGTGATGGTTAGCCTTACCGTTTTTGAACGGATAAAATTTATAGTCACGGATTTCGAATGTTTCGTGGATTTTGGATTATTAATGAATTTATGAGTAGATCTTCGTTAAGTTTTCTTCAATATGTCGCCTCGTTCGCCTGCAATCCAGTTTTGAAACACAATGTGACCGAATCACAAAATACGAAACTTCCAGTAACCACCGCTTTCCGTATGCATCCCATCGGTGGTTTCGTAATCAACGTGTTATATACAATACCTATAATGATTTTGAGCCGGAATTTCATCAAAAAAAAGTTACCAATTTTTTGCCAAAAAACGTGATGGTGTGCCTTACCGTTTTTGAACGGATAAAATTTATAGTCACGGATTTCGAATGTTTCGTGGATTTTGGATTATTAATGAATTTATGAGTAGATCTTCGTTAAGTTTTCTTCAATATGTCGCCTCGTTCGCCTGCAATCCAGTTTTGAAACACAATGTGACCGAATCACAAAATACGAAACTTCCAGTAACTACCGCTTTCCGTATGCATCCCATCGGTGGTTTCGTAATCAACGTGTTATATACAATACCTATAATGATTTTGAGCCGGAATTTCATCAAAAAAAAGTTACCAATTTTTTGCGAAAAAACGTGATGGTTAGCCTTACCGTTTTTGAACGGATAAAATTTATAGTCACGGATTTCGAATGTTTCGTGGATTTTGGATTATTAATGAATTTATGAGTAGATCTTCGTTAAGTTTTCTTCAATATGTCGCCTCGTTCGCCTGCAATCCAGTTTTGGAACACAATGTGACCGAATCACAAAATACGAAACTTCCAGTAACCACCGCTTTCCGTATGCATCCCATCGGTGGTTTCGTAATCAACGTGTTATATACAATACCTATAATGATTTTGAGCCGGAATTTCATCAAAAAAAAGTTACCAATTTTTTGCGAAAAAACGTGATGGTTTGCCTTACCGTTTTTGAACGGATAAAATTTATAGTCACGGATTTCGAATGTTTCGTGGATTTTGGATTATTAATGAATTTATGAGTAGATCTTCGTTAAGTTTTCTTCAATATGTCGCCTCGTTCGCCTGCAATCCAGTTTTGAAACACAATGTGACCGAATCACAAAATACGAAACTTCCAGTAACCACCGCTTTCCGTATGCATCCCATCGGTGGTTTCGTAATCAACGTGTTATATACAATACCTATAATGATTTTGAGCCGGAATTTCATCAAAAAAAGTTACCAATTTTTTGCGAAAAAACGTGATGGTTAGCCTTACCGTTTTTGAACGGATAAAATTTATAGTCACGGATTTCGAATGTTTCGTGGATTTTGAATTATTAATGAATTTATGAGTAGATCTTCGTTAAGTTTTCTTCAATATGTCGCCTCGTTCGCCTGCAATCCAGTTTTGAAACACAATGTGACCGAATCACAAAATACGAAACTTCCAGTAACCACCGCTTTCCGTATGCATCCCATCGGTGGTTTCGTAATCAACGTGTTATATACAATACCTATAATGATTTTGAGCCGGAATTTCATCAAAAAAAAGTTACCAATTTTTTGCCAAAAAACGTGATGGCTAGCCTTACCGTTTTTGAACGGATAAAATTTATGGTCACGGATTTCGAATGTTTCGTGGATTTTGGATTATTAATGAATTTATGAGTAGATCTTCGTTAAGTTTTCTTCAATATGTCGCCTCGTTCGCCTGCAATCCAGTTTTGAAACACAATGTGACCGAATCACAAAATACGAAACTTCCAGTAACCACCGCTTTCCGTATGCATCCCATCGGTGGTTTCGTAATCAACGTGTTATATACAATACCTATAATGATTTTGAGCCGGAATTTCATCAAAAAAAAGTTACCAATTTTTTGCCAAAAAACGTGATGGTTAGCCTTACCGTTTTTGAACGGATAAAATTTATAGTCACGGATTTCGAATGTTTCGTGGATTTTGGATTATTAATGAATTTATGAGTAGATCTTCGTTAAGTTTTCTTCAATATGTCGCCTCGTTCGCCTGCAATCCAGTTTTGAAACACAATGTGACCGAATCACAAAATACGAAACTTCCAGTAACCACCGCTTTCCGTATGCATCCCATCGGTGGTTTCGTAATCAACGTGTTATATACAATACCTATAATGATTTTGAGCCGGAATTTCATCAAAAAAAGTTACCAATTTTTTGCGAAAAAACGTGATGGTTAGCCTTACCGTTTTTGAACGGATAAAATTTATAGTCACGGATTTCGAATGTTTCGTGGATTTTGGATTATTAATGAATTTATGAGTAGATCTTCGTTAAGTTTTCTTCAATATGTCGCCTCGTTCGCCTGTAATCCAGTTTTGAAACACAATGTGACCGAATCACAAAATACGAAACTTCCAGTAACCACCGCTTTCCGTATGCATCCCATCGGTGGTTTCGTAATCAACGTGTTATATACAATACCTATAATGATTTTGAGCCGGAATTTCATCAAAAAAAAGTTACCAATTTTTTGCGAGAAAACGTGATGGTTGGTTAGCCTTACCGTTTTTGAACGGATAAAATTTATAGTCACGGATTTCGAATGTTTTTCGTGGATTTTGGATTATTAATGAATTTATGAGTAGATCTTCGTTAAGTTTTCTTCAATATGTCGCCTCGTTCGCCTGCAATCCAGTTTTGAAACACAATGTGACCGAATCACAAAATACGAAACTTCCAGTAACCACCGCTTTCCGTATGCATCCCATCGGTGGTTTCGTAATCAACGTGTTATATACAATACCTATAATGATTTTGAGCCGGAATTTCATCAAAAAAAGTTACCAATTTTTTGCGAAAAAACGTGATGGTTAGCCTTACCGTTTTTGAACGGATAAAATTTATAGTCACGGATTTCGAATGTTTCGTGGATTTTGGATTATTAATGAATTTATGAGTAGATCTTCGTTAAGTTTTCTTCAATATGTCGCCTCGTTCGCCTGCAATCCAGTTTTGAAACACAATGTGACCGAATCACAAAATACGAAACTTCCAGTAACCACCGCTTTCCGTATGCATCCCATCGGTGGTTTCGTAATCAACGTGTTATATACAATACCTATAATGATTTTGAGCCGGAATTTCATCAAAAAAAAGTTACCAATTTTTTGCGAAAAAACGTGATGGTTAGCCTTACCGTTTTTGAACGGATAAAATTTATAGTCACGGATTTCGAATGTTTCGTGGATTTTGGATTATTAATGAATTTATGAGTAGATCTTCGTTAAGTTTTCTTCAATATGTCGCCTCGTTCGCCTGCAATCCAGTTTTGAAACACAATGTGACCGAATCACAAAATACGAAACTTCCAGTAACCACCGCTTTCCGTATGCATCCCATCGGTGGTTTTGTAATCAACGTGTTATATACAATACCTATAATGATTTTGAGCCGGAATTTCATCAAAAAAAGTTACCAATTTTTTGCGAAAAAACGTGATGGTTAGCCTTACCGTTTTTGAACGGATAAAATTTATAGTCACGGATTTCGAATGTTTCGTGGATTTTGGATTATTAATGAATTTATGAGTAGATCTTCGTTAAGTTTTCTTCAATATGTCGCCTCGTTCGCCTGCAATCCAGTTTTGAAACACAATGTGACCGAATCACAAAATACGAAACTTCCAGTAACCACCGCTTTCCGTATGCATCCCATCGGTGGTTTCGTAATCAACGTGTTATATACAATACCTATAATGATTTTGAGCCGGAATTTCATCAAAAAAAGTTACCAATTTTTTGCGAAAAAACGTGATGGTTAGCCTTACCGTTTTTGAACGGATAAAATTTATAGTCACGGATTTCGAATGTTTCGTGGATTTTGGATTATTAATGAATTTATGAGTAGATCTTCGTTAAGTTTTCTTCAATATGTCGCCTCGTTCGCCTGCAATCCAGTTTTGAAACACAATGTGACCGAATCACAAAATACGAAACTTCCAGTAACCACCGCTTTCCGTATGCATCCCATCGGTGGTTTCGTAATCTACGTGTTATATACAATACCTATAATGATTTTGAGCCGGAATTTCATCAAAAAAAAGTTACCAATTTTTTGCCAAAAAACGTGATGGTTAGCCTTACCGTTTTTGAACGGATAAAATTTATAGTCACGGATTTCGAATGTTTCGTGGATTTTGGATTATTAATGAATTTATGAGTAGATCTTCGTTAAGTTTTCTTCAATATGTCGCCTCGTTCGCCTGCAATCCAGTTTTGAAACACAATGTGACCGAATCACAAAATACGAAACTTCCAGTAACCACCGCTTTCCGTATGCATCCCATCGGTGGTTTCGTAATCAACGTGTTATATACAATACCTATAATGATTTTGAGCCGGAATTTCATCAAAAAAAGTTACCAATTTTTTGCGAAAAAACGTGATGGTTAGCCTTACCGTTTTTGAACGGATAAAATTTATAGTCACGGATTTCGAATGTTTCGTGGATTTTGGATTATTAATGAATTTATGAGTAGATCTTCGTTAAGTTTTCTTCAATATGTCGCCTCGTTCGCCTGCAATCCAGTTTTGAAACACAATGTGACCGAATCACAAAATACGAAACTTCCAGTAACCACCGCTTTCCGTATGCATCCCATCGGTGGTTTCGTAATCAACGTGTTATATACAATACCTATAATGATTTTGAGCCGGAATTTCATCAAAAAAAAGTTACCAATTTTTTGCCAAAAAACGTGATGGTTAGCCTTACCGTTTTTGAACGGATAAAATTTATAGTCACGGATTTCGAATGTTTCGTGGATTTTGGATTATTAATGAATTTATGAGTAGATCTTCGTTAAGTTTGCTTCAATATGTCGCCTCGTTCGCCTGCAATCCAGTTTTGGAACACAATGTGACCGAATCACAAAATACGAAACTTCCAGTAACCACCGCTTTCCGTATGCATCCCATCGGTGGTTTTGTAATCAACGTGTTATATACAATACCTATAATGATTTTGAGCCGGAATTTCATCAAAAAAAAGTTACCAATTTTTTGCGAAAAAACGTGATGGTTAGCCTTACCGTTTTTGAACGGATAAAATTTATAGTCACGGATTTCGAATGTTTCGTGGATTTTGGATTATTAATGAATTTATGAGTAGATCTTCGTTAAGTTTTCTTCAATATGTCGCCTCGTTCGCCTGCAATCCAGTTTTGAAACACAATGTGACCGAATCACAAAATACGAAACTTCCAGTAACCACCGCTTTCCGTATGCATCCCATCGGTGGTTTCGTAATCAACGTGTTATATACAATACCTATAATGATTTTGAGCCGGAATTTCATCAAAAAAAAGTTACCAATTTTTTGCGAAAAAACGTGATGGTTAGCCTTACCGTTTTTGAACGGATAAAATTTATAGTCACGGATTTCGAATGTTTCGTGGATTTTGGATTATTAATGAATTTATGAGTAGATCTTCGTTAAGTTTTCTTCAATATGTCGCCTCGTTCGCCTGCAATCCAGTTTTGAAACACAATGTGACCGAATCACAAAATACGAAACTTCCAGTAACCACCGCTTTCCGTATGCATCCCATCGGTGGTTTCGTAATCAACGTGTTATATACAATACCTATAATGATTTTGAGCCGGAATTTCATCAAAAAAAAGTTACCAATTTTTTGCGAAAAAACGTGATGGTGCCTTACCGTTTTTGAACGGATAAAATTTATAGTCACGGATTTCGAATGTTTCGTGGATTTTGGATTATTAATGAATTTATGAGTAGATCTTCGTTAAGTTTTCTTCAATATGTCGCCTCGTTCGCCTGCAATCCAGTTTTGAAACACAATGTGACCGAATCACAAAATACGAAACTTCCAGTAACCACCGCTTTCCGTATGCATCCCATCGGTGGTTTCGTAATCAACGTGTTATATACAATACCTATAATGATTTTGAGCCGGAATTTCATCAAAAAAAAGTTACCAATTTTTTGCGAAAAAACGTGATGGTTCGCCTTACCGTTTTTGAACGGATAAAATTTATAGTCACGGATTTCGAATGTTTCGTGGATTTTGGATTATTAATGAATTTATGAGTAGATCTTCGTTAAGTTTTCTTCAATATGTCGCCTCGTTCGCCTGCAATCCAGTTTTGAAACACAATGTGACCGAATCACAAAATACGAAACTTCCAGTAACCACCGCTTTCCGTATGCATCCCATCGGTGGTTTCGTAATCAACGTGTTATATACAATACCTATAATGATTTTGAGCCGGAATTTCATCAAAAAAAAGTTACCAATTTTTTGCGAAAAAACGTGATGGTTTGCCTTACCGTTTTTGAACGGATAAAATTTATAGTCACGGATTTCGAATGTTTCGTGGATTTTGGATTATTAATGAATTTATGAGTAGATCTTCGTTAAGTTTTCTTCAATATGTCGCCTCGTTCGCCTGCAATCCAGTTTTGAAACACAATGTGACCGAATCACAAAATACGAAACTTCCAGTAACCACCGCTTTCCGTATGCATCCCATCGGTGGTTTCGTAATCAACGTGTTATATACAATACCTATAATGATTTTGAGCCGGAATTTCATCAAAAAAAAGTTACCAATTTTTTGCCAAAAAACGTGATGGTTAGCCTTACCGTTTTTGAACGGATAAAATTTATAGTCACGGATTTCGAATGTTTCGTGGATTTTGGATTATTAATGAATTTATGAGTAGATCTTCGTTAAGTTTGCTTCAATATGTCGCCTCGTTCGCCTGCAATCCAGTTTTGGAACACAATGTGACCGAATCACAAAATACGAAACTTCCAGTAACCACCGCTTTCCGTATGCATCCCATCGGTGGTTTTGTAATCAACGTGTTATATACAATACCTATAATGATTTTGAGCCGGAATTTCATCAAAAAAAAGTTACCAATTTTTTGCGAAAAAACGTGATGGTTAGCCTTACCGTTTTTGAACGGATAAAATTTATAGTCACGGATTTCGAATGTTTCGTGGATTTTGGATTATTAATGAATTTATGAGTAGATCTTCGTTAAGTTTTCTTCAATATGTCGCCTCGTTCGCCTGCAATCCAGTTTTGAAACACAATGTGACCGAATCACAAAATACGAAACTTCCAGTAACCACCGCTTTCCGTATGCATCCCATCGGTGGTTTCGTAATCAACGTGTTATATACAATACCTATAATGATTTTGAGCCGGAATTTCATCAAAAAAAAGTTACCAATTTTTTGCGAAAAAACGTGATGGTTCGCCTTACCGTTTTTGAACGGATAAAATTTATAGTCACGGATTTCGAATGTTTCGTGGATTTTGGATTATTAATGAATTTATGAGTAGATCTTCGTTAAGTTTTCTTCAATATGTCGCCTCGTTCGCCTGCAATCCAGTTTTGAAACACAATGTGACCGAATCACAAAATACGAAACTTCCAGTAACCACCGCTTTCCGTATGCATCCCATCGGTGGTTTCGTAATCAACGTGTTATATACAATACCTATAATGATTTTGAGCCGGAATTTCATCAAAAAAAAGTTACCAATTTTTTGCGAAAAAACGTGATGGTTAGCCTTACCGTTTTTGAACGGATAAAATTTATAGTCACGGATTTCGAATGTTTCGTGGATTTTGGATTATTAATGAATTTATGAGTAGATCTTCGTTAAGTTTTCTTCAATATGTCGCCTCGTTCGCCTGCAATCCAGTTTTGAAACACAATGTGACCGAATCACAAAATACGAAACTTCCAGTAACCACCGCTTTCCGTATGCATCCCATCGGTGGTTTCGTAATCAACGTGTTATATACAATACCTATAATGATTTTGAGCCGGAATTTCATCAAAAAAAAGTTACCAATTTTTTGCGAAAAAACGTGATGGTGCCTTACCGTTTTTGAACGGATAAAATTTATAGTCACGGATTTCGAATGTTTCGTGGATTTTGGATTATTAATGAATTTATGAGTAGATCTTCGTTAAGTTTGCTTCAATATGTCGCCTCGTTCACCTGCAATCCAGTTTTGAAACACAATGTGACCGAATCACAAAATACGAAACTTCCAGTAACCACCGCTTTCCGTATGCATCCCATCGGTGGTTTTGTAATCAACGTGTTATATACAATACCTATAATGATTTTGAGCCGGAATTTCAACAAAAAAAAGTTACCAATTTTTTGCCAAAAAACGTGATGGTCAGCCTTACCGTTTTTGAACGGATAAAATTTATAGTCACGGATTTCGAATGTTTCGTGGATTTTGGATTATTAATGAATTTATGAGTAGATCTTCGTTAAGTTTGCTTCAATATGTCGCCTCGTTCGCCTGCAATCCAGTTTTGAAACACAATGTGACCGAATCACAAAATACGAAACTTCCAGTAACCACCGCTTTCCGTATGCATCCCATCGGTGGTTTCGTAATCAACGTGTTATATACAATACCTATAATGATTTTGAGCCGGAATTTCATCAAAAAAAAGTTACCAATTTTTTGCGAAAAAACGTGATGGTTAGCCTTACCGTTTTTGAACGGATAAAATTTATAGTCACGGATTTCGAATGTTTCGTGGATTTTGGATTATTAATGAATTTATGAGTAGATCTTCGTTAAGTTTGCTTCAATATGTCGCCTCGTTCACCTGCAATCCAGTTTTGAAACACAATGTGACCGAATCACAAAATACGAAACTTCCAGTAACCACCGCTTTCCGTATGCATCCCATCGGTGGTTTCGTAATCAACGTGTTATATACAATACCTATAATGATTTTGAGCCGGAATTTCATCAAAAAAAAGTTACCAATTTTTTGCGAAAAAACGTGATGGTTAGCCTTACCGTTTTTGAAGGGATAAAATTTATAGTCACGGATTTCGAATGTTTCGTGGATTTTGGATTATTAATGAATTTATGAGTAGATCTTCGTTAAGTTTGCTTCAATATGTCGCCTCGTTCACCTGCAATCCAGTTTTGAAACACAATGTGACCGAATCACAAAATACGAAACTTCCAGTAACCACCGCTTTCCGTATGCATCCCATCGGTGGTTTTGTAATCAACGTGTTATATACAATACCTATAATGATTTTGAGCCGGAATTTTAACAAAAAAAAGTTACCAATTTTTTGCGAAAAAACGTGATGGTTAGCCTTACCGTTTTTGAACGGATAAAATTTATAGTCACGGATTTCGAATGTTTCGTGGATTTTGGATTATTAATGAATTTATGAGTAGATCTTCGTTAAGTTTGCTTCAATATGTCGCCTCGTTCACCTGCAATCCAGTTTTGAAACACAATGTGACCGAATCACAAAATACGAAACTTCCAGTAACCACCGCTTTCCGTATGCATCCCATCGGTGGTTTTGTAATCAACGTGTTATATACAATACCTATAATGATTTTGAGCCGGAATTTTAACAAAAAAAAGTTACCAATTTTTTGCGAAAAAACGTGATGGTTAGCCTTACCGTTTTTGAACGGATAAAATTTATAGTCACGGATTTCGAATGTTTCGTGGATTTTGGATTATTAATGAATTTATGAGTAGATCTTCGTTAAGTTTGCTTCAATATGTCGCCTCGTTCACCTGCAATCCAGTTTTGAAACACAATGTGACCGAATCACAAAATACGAAACTTCCAGTAACCACCGCTTTCCGTATGCATCCCATCGGTGGTTTTGTAATCAACGTGTTATATACAATACCTATAATGATTTTGAGCCGGAATTTCAACAAAAAAAAGTTACCAATTTTTTGCCAAAAAACGTGATGGTTAGCCTTACCGTTTTTGAACGGATAAAATTTATAGTCACGGATTTCGAATGTTTCGTGGATTTTGGATTATTAATGAATTTATGAGTAGATCTTCGTTAAGTTTGCTTCAATATGTCGCCTCGTTCACCTGCAATCCAGTTTTGAAACACAATGTGACCGAATCACAAAATACGGAACTTCCAGTAACCACCGCTTTCCGTATGCATCCCATCGGTGGTTTTGTAATCAACGTGTTATATACAATACCTATAATGATTTTGAGCCGGAATTTTAACAAAAAAAAGTTACCAATTTTTTGCGAAAAAACGTGATGGTTAGCCTTACCGTTTTTGAACGGATAAAATTTATAGTCACGGATTTCGAATGTTTCGTGGATTTTGGATTATTAATGAATTTATGAGTAGATCTTCGTTAAGTTTGCTTCAATATGTCGCCTCGTTCACCTGCAATCCAGTTTTGAAACACAATGTGACCGAATCACAAAATACGAAACTTCCAGTAACCACCGCTTTCCGTATGCATCCCATCGGTGGTTTTGTAATCAACGTGTTATATACAATACCTATAATGATTTTGAGCCGGAATTTCAACAAAAAAAAGTTACCAATTTTTTGCGAAAAAACGTGATGGTTTGCCTTACCGTTTTTGAACGGATAAAATTTATAGTCACGGATTTCGAATGTTTCGTGGATTTTGGATTATTAATGAATTTATGAGTAGATCTTCGTTAAGTTTGCTTCAATATGTCGCCTCGTTCACCTGCAATCCAGTTTTGAAACACAATGTGACCGAATCACAAAATACGAAACTTCCAGTAACCACCGCTTTCCGTATGCATCCCATCGGTGGTTTTGTAATCAACGTGTTATATACAATACCTATAATGATTTTGAGCCGGAATTTCAACAAAAAAAAGTTACCAATTTTTTGCGAAAAAACGTGATGGTTAGCCTTACCGTTTTTGAACGGATAAAATTTATAGTCACGGATTTCGAATGTTTCGTGGATTTTGGATTATTAATGAATTTATGAGTAGATCTTCGTTAAGTTTGCTTCAATATGTCGCCTCGTTCACCTGCAATCCAGTTTTGAAACACAATGTGACCGAATCACAAAATACGAAACTTCCAGTAACCACCGCTTTCCGTATGCATCCCATCGGTGGTTTTGTAATCAACGTGTTATATACAATACCTATAATGATTTTGAGCCGGAATTTCAACAAAAAAAGTTACCAATTTTTTGCCAAAAAACGTGATGGTTAGCCTTACCGTTTTTGAACGGATAAAATTTATAGTCACGGATTTCGAATGTTTCGTGGATTTTGGATTATTAATGAATTTATGAGTAGATCTTCGTTAAGTTTGCTTCAATATGTCGCCTCGTTCACCTGCAATCCAGTTTTGAAACACAATGTGACCGAATCACAAAATACGAAACTTCCAGTAACCACCGCTTTCCGTATGCATCCCATCGGTGGTTTTGTAATCAACGTGTTATATACAATACCTATAATGATTTTGAGCCGGAATTTCAACAAAAAAAAGTTACCAATTTTTTGCGAAAAAACGTGATGGTTTGCCTTACCGTTTTTGAACGGATAAAATTTATAGTCACGGATTTCGAATGTTTCGTGGATTTTGGATTATTAATGAATTTATGAGTAGATCTTCGTTAAGTTTGCTTCAATATGTCGCCTCGTTCACCTGCAATCCAGTTTTGAAACACAATGTGACCGAATCACAAAATACGAAACTTCCAGTAACCATCGCTTTCCGTATGCATCCCATCGGTGGTTTTGTAATCAACGTGTTATATACAATACCTATAATGATTTTGAGCCGGAATTTCAACAAAAAAAAGTTACCAATTTTTTGCGAAAAAACGTGATGGTTTGCCTTACCGTTTTTGAACGGATAAAATTTATAGTCACGGATTTCGAATGTTTCGTGGATTTTGGATTATTAATGAATTTATGAGTAGATCTTCGTTAAGTTTGCTTCAATATGTCGCCTCGTTCACCTGCAATCCAGTTTTGAAACACAATGTGACCGAATCACAAAATACGGAACTTCCAGTAACCACCGCTTTCCGTATGCATCCCATCGGTGGTTTTGTAATCAACGTGTTATATACAATACCTATAATGATTTTGAGCCGGAATTTTAACAAAAAAAAGTTACCAATTTTTTGCGAAAAAACGTGATGGTTAGCCTTACCGTTTTTGAACGGATAAAATTTATAGTCACGGATTTCGAATGTTTCGTGGATTTTGGATTATTAATGAATTTATGAGTAGATCTTCGTTAAGTTTGCTTCAATATGTCGCCTCGTTCACCTGCAATCCAGTTTTGAAACACAATGTGACCGAATCACAAAATACGAAACTTCCAGTAACCACCGCTTTCCGTATGCATCCCATCGGTGGTTTTGTAATCAACGTGTTATATACAATACCTATAATGATTTTGAGCCGGAATTTCAACAAAAAAAAGTTACCAATTTTTTGCGAAAAAACGTGATGGTTAGCCTTACCGTTTTTGAACGGATAAAATTTATAGTCACGGATTTCGAATGTTTCGTGGATTTTGGATTATTAATGAATTTATGAGTAGATCTTCGTTAAGTTTGCTTCAATATGTCGCCTCGTTCACCTGCAATCCAGTTTTGAAACACAATGTGACCGAATCACAAAATACGAAACTTCCAGTAACCACCGCTTTCCGTATGCATCCCATCGGTGGTTTTGTAATCAACGTGTTATATACAATACCTATAATGATTTTGAGCCGGAATTTCAACAAAAAAAAGTTACCAATTTTTTGCCAAAAAACGTGATGGTTAGCCTTACCGTTTTTGAACGGATAAAATTTATAGTCACGGATTTCGAATGTTTCGTGGATTTTGGATTATTAATGAATTTATGAGTAGATCTTCGTTAAGTTTGCTTCAATATGTCGCCTCGTTCACCTGCAATCCAGTTTTGAAACACAATGTGACCGAATCACAAAATACGAAACTTCCAGTAACCACCGCTTTCCGTATGCATCCCATCGGTGGTTTTGTAATCAACGTGTTATATACAATACCTATAATGATTTTGAGCCGGAATTTTAACAAAAAAAAGTTACCAATTTTTTGCGAAAAAACGTGATGGTTAGCCTTACCGTTTTTGAACGGATAAAATTTATAGTCACGGATTTCGAATGTTTCGTGGATTTTGGATTATTAATGAATTTATGAGTAGATCTTCGTTAAGTTTGCTTCAATATGTCGCCTCGTTCACCTGCAATCCAGTTTTGAAACACAATGTGACCGAATCACAAAATACGAAACTTCCAGTAACCACCGCTTTCCGTATGCATCCCATCGGTGGTTTTGTAATCAACGTGTTATATACAATACCTATAATGATTTTGAGCCGGAATTTCAACAAAAAAAAGTTACCAATTTTTTGCGAAAAAACGTGATGGTTAGCCTTACCGTTTTTGAACGGATAAAATTTATAGTCACGGATTTCGAATGTTTCGTGGATTTTGGATTATTAATGAATTTATGAGTAGATCTTCGTTAAGTTTGCTTCAATATGTCGCCTTGTTCACCTGCAATCCAGTTTTGAAACACAATGTGACCGAATCACAAAATACGAAACTTCCAGTAACCACCGCTTTCCGTATGCATCCCATCGGTGGTTTTGTAATCAACGTGTTATATACAATACCTATAATGATTTTGAGCCGGAATTTTAACAAAAAAAAGTTACCAATTTTTTGCGAAAAAACGTGATGGTTAGCCTTACCGTTTTTGAACGGATAAAATTTATAGTCACGGATTTCGAATGTTTCGTGGATTTTGGATTATTAATGAATTTATGAGTAGATCTTCGTTAAGTTTGCTTCAATATGTCGCCTCGTTCACCTGCAATCCAGTTTTGAAACACAATGTGACCGAATCACAAAATACGAAACTTCCAGTAACCACCGCTTTCCGAATGCATCCCATCGGTGGTTTTGTAATCAACGTGTTATATACAATACCTATAATGATTTTGAGCCGGAATTTTAACAAAAAAAAGTTACCAATTTTTTGCGAAAAAACGTGATGGTTAGCCTTACCGTTTTTGAACGGATAAAATTTATAGTCACGGATTTCGAATGTTTCGTGGATTTTGGATTATTAATGAATTTATGAGTAGATCTTCGTTAAGTTTGCTTCAATATGTCGCCTCGTTCACCTGCAATCCAGTTTTGAAACACAATGTGACCGAATCACAAAATACGAAACTTCCAGTAACCACCGCTTTCCGTATGCATCCCATCGGTGGTTTCGTAATCAACGTGTTATATACAATACCTATAATGATTTTGAGCCGGAATGTCATCAAAAAAAAGTTACCAATTTTTTGCGAAAAAACGTGATGGTTAGCCTTACCGTTTTTGAACGGATAAAATTTATAGTCACGGATTTCGAATGTTTCGTGGATTTTGGATTATTAATGAATTTATGAGTAGATCTTCGTTAAGTTTTCTTCAATATGTCGCCTCGTTCGCCTGCAATCCAGTTTTGAAACACAATGTGACCGAATCACAAAATACGAAACTTCCAGTAACCACCGCTTTCCGTATGCATCCCATCGGTGGTTTCGTAATCAACGTGTTATATACAATACCTATAATGATTTTGAGCCGGAATTTCATCAAAAAAAGTTACCAATTTTTTGCGAAAAAACGTGATGGTTAGCCTTACCGTTTTTGAACGGATAAAATTTATAGTCACGGATTTCGAATGTTTCGTGGATTTTGGATTATTAATGAATTTATGAGTAGATCTTCGTTAAGTTTGCTTCAATATGTCGCCTCGTTCGCCTGCAATCCAGTTTTGAAACACAATGTGACCGAATCACAAAATACGAAACTTCCAGTAACCACCGCTTTCCGTATGCATCCCATCGGTGGTTTCGTAATCAACGTGTTATATACAATACCTATAATGATTTTGAGCCGGAATTTCATCAAAAAAAAGTTACCAATTTTTTGCCAAAAAACGTGATGGTTAGCCTTACCGTTTTTGAACGGATAAAATTTATAGTCACGGATTTCGAATGTTTCGTGGATTTTGGATTATTAATGAATTTATGAGTAGATCTTCGTTAAGTTTGCTTCAATATGTCGCCTCGTTCGCCTGCAATCCAGTTTTGGAACACAATGTGACCGAATCACAAAATACGAAACTTCCAGTAACCACCGTTTTCCGTATGCATCCCATCGGTGGTTTTGTAATCAACGTGTTATATACAATACCTATAATGATTTTGAGCCGGAATTTCATCAAAAAAAAGTTACCAATTTTTTGCGAAAAAACGTGATGGTTAGCCTTACCGTTTTTGAACGGATAAAATTTATAGTCACGGATTTCGAATGTTTCGTGGATTTTGGATTATTAATGAATTTATGAGTAGATCTTCGTTAAGTTTTCTTCAATATGTCGCCTCGTTCGCCTGCAATCCAGTTTGAAACACAATGTGACCGAATCACAAAATACGAAACTTCCAGTAACCACCGCTTTCCGTATGCATCCCATCGGTGGTTTCGTAATCAACGTGTTATATACAATACCTATAATGATTTTGAGCCGGAATTTCATCAAAAAAAAGTTACCAATTTTTTGCGAAAAAACGTGATGGTTCGCCTTACCGTTTTTGAACGGATAAAATTTATAGTCACGGATTTCGAATGTTTCGTGGATTTTGGATTATTAATGAATTTATGAGTAGATCTTCGTTAAGTTTTCTTCAATATGTCGCCTCGTTCGCCTGCAATCCAGTTTTGAAACACAATGTGACCGAATCACAAAATACGAAACTTCCAGTAACCACCGCTTTCCGTATGCATCCCATCGGTGGTTTCGTAATCAACGTGTTATATACAATACCTATAATGATTTTGAGCCGGAATTTCATCAAAAAAAAGTTACCAATTTTTTGCGAAAAAACGTGATGGTTAGCCTTACCGTTTTTGAATGGATAAAATTTATAGTCACGGATTTCGAATGTTTCGTGGATTTTGGATTATTAATGAATTTATGAGTAGATCTTCGTTAAGTTTTCTTCAATATGTCGCCTCGTTCGCCTGCAATCCAGTTTTGAAACACAATGTGACCGAATCACAAAATACGAAACTTCCAGTAACCACCGCTTTCCGTATGCATCCCATCGGTGGTTTTGTAATCAACGTGTTATATACAATACCTATAATGATTTTGAGCCGGAATTTCATCAAAAAAAGTTACCAATTTTTTGCGAAAAAACGTGATGGTAAGCCTTACCGTTTTTGAACGGATAAAATTTATAGTCACGGATTTCGAATGTTTCGTGGATTTAGGATTATAAATGAATTTATGAGTAGATCTTCGTTAAGTTTTCTTCAATATGTCGCCTCGTTCGCCTGCAATCCAGTTTTGAAACACAATGTGACCGAATCACAAAATACGAAACTTCCAGTAACCACCGCTTTCCGTATGCATCCCATCGGTGGTTTCGTAATCAACGTGTTATATACAATACCTATAATGATTTTGAGCCGGAATTTCATCAAAAAAAAGTTACCAATTTTTTGCGAAAAAACGTGATGGTTAGCCTTACCGTTTTTGAAGGGATAAAATTTATAGTCACGGATTTCGAATGTTTCGTGGATTTTGGATTATTAATGAATTTATGAGTAGATCTTCGTTAAGTTTGCTTCAATATGTCGCCTCGTTCACCTGCAATCCAGTTTTGAAACACAATGTGACCGAATCACAAAATACGAAACTTCCAGTAACCACCGCTTTCCGTATGCATCCCATCGGTGGTTTTGTAATCAACGTGTTATATACAATACCTATAATGATTTTGAGCCGGAATTTCAACAAAAAAAAGTTACCAATTTTTTGCGAAAAAACGTGATGGTTTGCCTTACCGTTTTTGAACGGATAAAATTTATAGTCACGGATTTCGAATGTTTCGTGGATTTTGGATTATTAATGAATTTATGAGTAGATCTTCGTTAAGTTTGCTTCAATATGTCGCCTCGTTCACCTGCAATCCAGTTTTGAAACACAATGTGACCGAATCACAAAATACGAAACTTCCAGTAACCACCGCTTTCCGTATGCATCCCATCGGTGGTTTTGTAATCAACGTGTTATATACAATACCTATAATGATTTTGAGCCGGAATTTCAACAAAAAAAAGTTACCAATTTTTTGCGAAAAAACGTGATGGTTTGCCTTACCGTTTTTGAACGGATAAAATTTATAGTCACGGATTTCGAATGTTTCGTGGATTTTGGATTATTAATGAATTTATGAGTAGATCTTCGTTAAGTTTGCTTCAATATGTCGCCTCGTTCACCTGCAATCCAGTTTTGAAACACAATGTGACCGAATCACAAAATACGAAACTTCCAGTAACCACCGCTTTCCGTATGCATCCCATCGGTGGTTTTGTAATCAACGTGTTATATACAATACCTATAATGATTTTGAGCCGGAATTTCAACAAAAAAAAGTTACCAATTTTTTGCGAAAAAACGTGATGGTTAGCCTTACCGTTTTTGAACGGATAAAATTTATAGTCACGGATTTCGAATGTTTCGTGGATTTTGGATTATTAATGAATTTATGAGTAGATCTTCGTTAAGTTTGCTTCAATATGTCGCCTCGTTCACCTGCAATCCAGTTTTGAAACACAATGTGACCGAATCACAAAATACGAAACTTCCAGTAACCACCGCTTTCCGTATGCATCCCATCGGTGGTTTTGTAATCAACGTGTTATATACAATACCTATAATGATTTTGAGCCGGAATTTCAACAAAAAAAAGTTACCAATTTTTTGCCAAAAAACGTGATGGTTAGCCTTACCGTTTTTGAACGGATAAAATTTATAGTCACGGATTTCGAATGTTTCGTGGATTTTGGATTATTAATGAATTTATGAGTAGATCTTCGTTAAGTTTGCTTCAATATGTCGCCTCGTTCACCTGCAATCCAGTTTTGAAACACAATGTGACCGAATCACAAAATACGAAACTTCCAGTAACCACCGCTTTCCGTATGCATCCCATCGGTGGTTTTGTAATCAACGTGTTATATACAATACCTATAATGATTTTGAGCCGGAATTTCAACAAAAAAAAGTTACCAATTTTTTGCGAAAAAACGTGATGGTTTGCCTTACCGTTTTTGAACGGATAAAATTTATAGTCACGGATTTCGAATGTTTCGTGGATTTTGGATTATTAATGAATTTATGAGTAGATCTTCGTTAAGTTTGCTTCAATATGTCGCCTCGTTCACCTGCAATCCAGTTTTGAAACACAATGTGACCGAATCACAAAATACGAAACTTCCAGTAACCATCGCTTTCCGTATGCATCCCATCGGTGGTTTTGTAATCAACGTGTTATATACAATACCTATAATGATTTTGAGCCGGAATTTCAACAAAAAAAAGTTACCAATTTTTTGCGAAAAAACGTGATGGTTTGCCTTACCGTTTTTGAACGGATAAAATTTATAGTCACGGATTTCGAATGTTTCGTGGATTTTGGATTATTAATGAATTTATGAGTAGATCTTCGTTAAGTTTGCTTCAATATGTCGCCTCGTTCACCTGCAATCCAGTTTTGAAACACAATGTGACCGAATCACAAAATACGAAACTTCCAGTAACCACCGCTTTCCGTATGCATCCCATCGGTGGTTTTGTAATCAACGTGTTATATACAATACCTATAATGATTTTGAGCCGGAATTTCAACAAAAAAAAGTTACCAATTTTTTGCGAAAAAACGTGATGGCTAGCCTTACCGTTTTTGAACGGATAAAATTTATAGTCACGGATTTCGAATGTTTCGTGGATTTTGGATTATTAATGAATTTATGAGTAGATCTTCGTTAAGTTTGCTTCAATATGTCGCCTCGTTCACCTGCAATCCAGTTTTGAAACACAATGTGACCGAATCACAAAATACGAAACTTCCAGTAACCACCGCTTTCCGTATGCATCCCATCGGTGGTTTTGTAATCAACGTGTTATATACAATACCTATAATGATTTTGAGCCGGAATTTTAACAAAAAAAAGTTACCAATTTTTTGCGAAAAAACGTGATGGTTAGCCTTACCGTTTTTGAACGGATAAAATTTATAGTCACGGATTTCGAATGTTTCGTGGATTTTGGATTATTAATGAATTTATGAGTAGATCTTCGTTAAGTTTGCTTCAATATGTCGCCTCGTTCACCTGCAATCCAGTTTTGAAACACAATGTGACCGAATCACAAAATACGAAACTTCCAGTAACCACCGCTTTCCGTATGCATCCCATCGGTGGTTTTGTAATCAACGTGTTATATACAATACCTATAATGATTTTGAGCCGGAATTTTAACAAAAAAAAGTTACCAATTTTTTGCGAAAAAACGTGATGGTTAGCCTTACCGTTTTTGAACGGATAAAATTTATAGTCACGGATTTCGAATGTTTCGTGGATTTTGGATTATTAATGAATTTATGAGTAGATCTTCGTTAAGTTTGCTTCAATATGTCGCCTCGTTCACCTGCAATCCAGTTTTGAAACACAATGTGACCGAATCACAAAATACGAAACTTCCAGTAACCACCGCTTTCCGTATGCATCCCATCGGTGGTTTTGTAATCAACGTGTTATATACAATACCTATAATGATTTTGAGCCGGAATTTCAACAAAAAAAAGTTACCAATTTTTTGCGAAAAAACGTGATGGTTAGCCTTACCGTTTTTGAACGGATAAAATTTATAGTCACGGATTTCGAATGTTTCGTGGATTTTGGATTATTAATGAATTTATGAGTAGATCTTCGTTAAGTTTGCTTCAATATGTCGCCTCGTTCACCTGCAATCCAGTTTTGAAACACAATGTGACCGAATCACAAAATACGAAACTTCCAGTAACCACCGCTTTCCGTATGCATCCCATCGGTGGTTTTGTAATCAACGTGTTATATACAATACCTATAATGATTTTGAGCCGGAATTTTAACAAAAAAAAGTTACCAATTTTTTGCGAAAAAACGTGATGGTTAGCCTTACCGTTTTTGAACGGATAAAATTTATAGTCACGGATTTCGAATGTTTCGTGGATTTTGGATTATTAATGAATTTATGAGTAGATCTTCGTTAAGTTTGCTTCAATATGTCGCCTCGTTCACCTGCAATCCAGTTTTGAAACACAATGTGACCGAATCACAAAATACGAAACTTCCAGTAACCACCGCTTTCCGTATGCATCCCATCGGTGGTTTTGTAATCAACGTGTTATATACAATACCTATAATGATTTTGAGCCGGAATTTTAACAAAAAAAAGTTACCAATTTTTTGCGAAAAAACGTGATGGTTGGCCTTACCGTTTTTGAACGGATAAAATTTATAGTCACGGATTTCGAATGTTTCGTGGATTTTGGATTATTAATGAATTTATGAGTAGATCTTCGTTAAGTTTGCTTCAATATGTCGCCTCGTTCACCTGCAATCCAGTTTTGAAACACAATGTGACCGAATCACAAAATACGAAACTTCCAGTAACCACCGCTTTCCGTATGCATCCCATCGGTGGTTTTGTAATCAACGTGTTATATACAATACCTATAATGATTTTGAGCCGGAATTTCAACAAAAAAAAGTTACCAATTTTTTGCGAAAAAACGTGATGGTTAGCCTTACCGTTTTTGAACGGATAAAATTTATAGTCACGGATTTCGAATGTTTCGTGGATTTTGGATTATTAATGAATTTATGAGTAGATCTTCGTTAAGTTTGCTTCAATATGTCGCCTCGTTCACCTGCAATCCAGTTTTGAAACACAATGTGACCGAATCACAAAATACGAAACTTCCAGTAACCACCGCTTTCCGTATGCATCCCATCGGTGGTTTTGTAATCAACGTGTTATATACAATACCTATAATGATTTTGAGCCGGAATTTTAACAAAAAAAAGTTACCAATTTTTTGCGAAAAAACGTGATGGTTAGCCTTACCGTTTTTGAACGGATAAAATTTATAGTCACGGATTTCGAATGTTTCGTGGATTTTGGATTATTAATGAATTTATGAGTAGATCTTCGTTAAGTTTGCTTCAATATGTCGCCTCGTTCACCTGCAATCCAGTTTTGAAACACAATGTGACCGAATCACAAAATACGAAACTTCCAGTAACCACCGCTTTCCGTATGCATCCCATCGGTGGTTTTGTAATCAACGTGTTATATACAATACCTATAATGATTTTGAGCCGGAATTTTAACAAAAAAAAGTTACCAATTTTTTGCGAAAAAACGTGATGGTGTAAGCCTTACCGTTTTTGAACGGATAAAATTTATAGTCACGGATTTCGAATGTTTCGTGGATTTTGGATTATTAATGAATTTATGAGTAGATCTTCGTTAAGTTTGCTTCAATATGTCGCCTCGTTCACCTGCAATCCAGTTTTGAAACACAATGTGACCGAATCACAAAATACGAAACTTCCAGTAACCACCGCTTTCCGTATGCATCCCATCGGTGGTTTTGTAATCAACGTGTTATATACAATACCTATAATGATTTTGAGCCGGAATTTTAACAAAAAAAAGTTACCAATTTTTTGCGAAAAAACGTGATGGTTAGCCTTACCGTTTTTGAACGGATAAAATTTATAGTCACGGATTTCGAATGTTTCGTGGATTTTGGATTATTAATGAATTTATGAGTAGATCTTCGTTAAGTTTGCTTCAATATGTCGCCTCGTTCACCTGCAATCCAGTTTTGAAACACAATGTGACCGAATCACAAAATACGAAACTTCCAGTAACCACCGCTTTCCGTATGCATCCCATCGGTGGTTTTGTAATCAACGTGTTATATACAATACCTATAATGATTTTGAGCCGGAATTTCAACAAAAAAAAGTTACCAATTTTTTGCGAAAAAACGTGATGGTTAGCCTTACCGTTTTTGAACGGATAAAATTTATAGTCACGGATTTCGAATGTTTCGTGGATTTTGGATTATTAATGAATTTATGAGTAGATCTTCGTTAAGTTTGCTTCAATATGTCGCCTCGTTCACCTGCAATCCAGTTTTGAAACACAATGTGACCGAATCACAAAATACGGAACTTCCAGTAACCACCGCTTTCCGTATGCATCCCATCGGTGGTTTTGTAATCAACGTGTTATATACAATACCTATAATGATTTTGAGCCGGAATTTTAACAAAAAAAAGTTACCAATTTTTTGCGAAAAAACGTGATGGTTAGCCTTACCGTTTTTGAACGGATAAAATTTATAGTCACGGATTTCGAATGTTTCGTGGATTTTGGATTATTAATGAATTTATGAGTAGATCTTCGTTAAGTTTGCTTCAATATGTCGCCTCGTTCACCTGCAATCCAGTTTTGAAACACAATGTGACCGAATCACAAAATACGAAACTTCCAGTAACCACCGCTTTCCGTATGCATCCCATCGGTGGTTTTGTAATCAACGTGTTATATACAATACCTATAATGATTTTGAGCCGGAATTTCAACAAAAAAAAGTTACCAATTTTTTGCGAAAAAACGTGATGGTTAGCCTTACCGTTTTTGAACGGATAAAATTTATAGTCACGGATTTCGAATGTTTCGTGGATTTTGGATTATTAATGAATTTATGAGTAGATCTTCGTTAAGTTTGCTTCAATATGTCGCCTCGTTCACCTGCAATCCAGTTTTGAAACACAATGTGACCGAATCACAAAATACGAAACTTCCAGTAACCACCGCTTTCCGTATGCATCCCATCGGTGGTTTTGTAATCAACGTGTTATATACAATACCTATAATGATTTTGAGCCGGAATTTTAACAAAAAAAAGTTACCAATTTTTTGCGAAAAAACGTGATGGTTAGCCTTACCGTTTTTGAACGGATAAAATTTATAGTCACGGATTTCGAATGTTTCGTGGATTTTGGATTATTAATGAATTTATGAGTAGATCTTCGTTAAGTTTGCTTCAATATGTCGCCTCGTTCACCTGCAATCCAGTTTTGAAACACAATGTGACCGAATCACAAAATACGAAACTTCCAGTAACCACCGCTTTCCGTATGCATCCCATCGGTGGTTTTGTAATCAACGTGTTATATACAATACCTATAATGATTTTGAGCCGGAATTTCAACAAAAAAAAGTTACCAATTTTTTGCGAAAAAACGTGATGGTTAGCCTTACCGTTTTTGAACGGATAAAATTTATAGTCACGGATTTCGAATGTTTCGTGGATTTTGGATTATTAATGAATTTATGAGTAGATCTTCGTTAAGTTTGCTTCAATATGTCGCCTCGTTCACCTGCAATCCAGTTTTGAAACACAATGTGACCGAATCACAAAATACGAAACTTCCAGTAACCACCGCTTTCCGTATGCATCCCATCGGTGGTTTTGTAATCAACGTGTTATATACAATACCTATAATGATTTTGAGCCGGAATTTTAACAAAAAAAAGTTACCAATTTTTTGCGAAAAAACGTGATGGTTAGCCTTACCGTTTTTGAACGGATAAAATTTATAGTCACGGATTTCGAATGTTTCGTGGATTTTGGATTATTAATGAATTTATGAGTAGATCTTCGTTAAGTTTGCTTCAATATGTCGCCTCGTTCACCTGCAATCCAGTTTTGAAACACAATGTGACCGAATCACAAAATACGAAACTTCCAGTAACCACCGCTTTCCGTATGCATCCCATCGGTGGTTTTGTAATCAACGTGTTATATACAATACCTATAATGATTTTGAGCCGGAATTTTAACAAAAAAAAGTTACCAATTTTTTGCGAAAAAACGTGATGGCTAGCCTTACCGTTTTTGAACGGATAAAATTTATAGTCACGGATTTCGAATGTTTCGTGGATTTTGGATTATTAATGAATTTATGAGTAGATCTTCGTTAAGTTTGCTTCAATATGTCGCCTCGTTCACCTGCAATCCAGTTTTGAAACACAATGTGACCGAATCACAAAATACGAAACTTCCAGTAACCACCGCTTTCCGTATGCATCCCATCGGTGGTTTTGTAATCAACGTGTTATATACAATACCTATAATGATTTTGAGCCGGAATTTCAACAAAAAAAAGTTACCAATTTTTTGCGAAAAAACGTGATGGTTAGCCTTACCGTTTTTGAACGGATAAAATTTATAGTCACGGATTTCGAATGTTTCGTGGATTTTTGATTATTAATGAATTTATGAGTAGATCTTCGTTAAGTTTGCTTCAATATGTCGCCTCGTTCACCTGCAATCCAGTTTTGAAACACAATGTGACCGAATCACAAAATACGAAACTTTCAGTAACCACCGCTTTCCGTATGCATCCCATCGGTGGTTTTGTAATCAACGTGTTATATACAATACCTATAATGATTTTGAGCCGGAATTTTAACAAAAAAAAGTTACCAATTTTTTGCGAAAAAACGTGATGGTTAGCCTTACCGTTTTTGAACGGATAAAATTTATAGTCACGGATTTCGAATGTTTCGTGGATTTTGGATTATTAATGAATTTATGAGTAGATCTTCGTTAAGTTTGCTTCAATATGTCGCCTCGTTCACCTGCAATCCAGTTTTGAAACACAATGTGACCGAATCACAAAATACGAAACTTCCAGTAACCACCGCTTTCCGTATGCATCCCATCGGTGGTTTTGTAATCAACGTGTTATATACAATACCTATAATGATTTTGAGCCGGAATTTCAACAAAAAAAAGTTACCAATTTTTTGCCAAAAAACGTGATGGTTAGCCTTACCGTTTTTGAACGGATAAAATTTATAGTCACGGATTTCGAATGTTTCGTGGATTTTGGATTATTAATGAATTTATGAGTAGATCTTCGTTAAGTTTGCTTCAATATGTCGCCTCGTTCACCTGCAATCCAGTTTTGAAACACAATGTGACCGAATCACAAAATACGGAACTTCCAGTAACCACCGCTTTCCGTATGCATCCCATCGGTGGTTTTGTAATCAACGTGTTATATACAATACCTATAATGATTTTGAGCCGGAATTTTAACAAAAAAAAGTTACCAATTTTTTGCGAAAAAACGTGATGGTTAGCCTTACCGTTTTTGAACGGATAAAATTTATAGTCACGGATTTCGAATGTTTCGTGGATTTTGGATTATTAATGAATTTATGAGTAGATCTTCGTTAAGTTTGCTTCAATATGTCGCCTCGTTCACCTGCAATCCAGTTTTGAAACACAATGTGACCGAATCACAAAATACGAAACTTCCAGTAACCACCGCTTTCCGTATGCATCCCATCGGTGGTTTTGTAATCAACGTGTTATATACAATACCTATAATGATTTTGAGCCGGAATTTTAACAAAAAAAAGTTACCAATTTTTTGCGAAAAAACGTGATGGTTAGCCTTACCGTTTTTGAACGGATAAAATTTATAGTCACGGATTTCGAATGTTTCGTGGATTTTGGATTATTAATGAACTTATGAGTAGATCTTCGTTAAGTTTGCTTCAATATGTCGCCTCGTTCACCTGCAATCCAGTTTTGAAACACAATGTGACCGAATCACAAAATACGAAACTTCCAGTAACCACCGCTTTCCGTATGCATCCCATCGGTGGTTTTGTAATCAACGTGTTATATACAATACCTATAATGATTTTGAGCCGGAATTTTAACAAAAAAAAGTTACCAATTTTTTCCGAAAAAACGTGATGGTTAGCCTTACCGTTTTTGAACGGATAAAATTTATAGTCACGGATTTCGAATGTTTCGTGGATTTTGGATTATTAATGAATTTATGAGTAGATCTTCGTTAAGTTTGCTTCAATATGTCGCCTCGTTCACCTGCAATCCAGTTTTGAAACACAATGTGACCGAATCACAAAATACGAAACTTCCAGTAACCACCGCTTTCCGTATGCATCCCATCGGTGGTTTTGTAATCAACGTGTTATATACAATACCTATAATGATTTTGAGCCGGAATTTCAACAAAAAAAAGTTACCAATTTTTTGCGAAAAAACGTGATGGTTTGCCTTACCGTTTTTGAACGGATAAAATTTATAGTCACGGATTTCGAATGTTTCGTGGATTTTGGATTATTAATGAATTTATGAGTAGATCTTCGTTAAGTTTGCTTCAATATGTCGCCTCGTTCACCTGCAATCCAGTTTTGAAACACAATGTGACCAAATCACAAAATACGGAACTTCCAGTAACCACCGCTTTCCGTATGCATCCCATCGGTGGTTTTGTAATCAACGTGTTATATACAATACCTATAATGATTTTGAGCCGGAATTTTAACAAAAAAAAGTTACCAATTTTTTGCGAAAAAACGTGATGGTTAGCCTTACCGTTTTTGAACGGATAAAATTTATAGTCACGGATTTCGAATGTTTCGTGGATTTTGGATTATTAATGAATTTATGAGTAGATCTTCGTTAAGTTTGCTTCAATATGTCGCCTCGTTCACCTGCAATCCAGTTTTGAAACACAATGTGACCGAATCACAAAATACGAAACTTCCAGTAACCACCGCTTTCCGTATGCATCCCATCGGTGGTTTTGTAATCAACGTGTTATATACAATACCTATAATGATTTTGAGCCGGAATTTCAACAAAAAAAAGTTACCAATTTTTTGCGAAAAAACGTGATGGTTAGCCTTACCGTTTTTGAACGGATAAAATTTATAGTCACGGATTTCGAATGTTTCGTGGATTTTGGATTATTAATGAATTTATGAGTAGATCTTCGTTAAGTTTGCTTCAATATGTCGCCTCGTTCACCTGCAATCCAGTTTTGAAACACAATGTGACCGAATCACAAAATACGAAACTTCCAGTAACCACCGCTTTCCGTATGCATCCCATCGGTGGTTTTGTAATCAACGTGTTATATACAATACCTATAATGATTTTGAGCCGGAATTTCAACAAAAAAAAGTTACCAATTTTTTGCGAAAAAACGTGATGGTTAGCCTTACCGTTTTTGAACGGATAAAATTTATAGTCACGGATTTCGAATGTTTCGTGGATTTTGGATTATTAATGAATTTATGAGTAGATCTTCGTTAAGTTTGCTTCAATATGTCGCCTCGTTCACCTGCAATCCAGTTTTGAAACACAATGTGACCGAATCACAAAATACGGAACTTCCAGTAACCACCGCTTTCCGTATGCATCCCATCGGTGGTTTTGTAATCAACGTGTTATATACAATACCTATAATGATTTTGAGCCGGAATTTTAACAAAAAAAAGTTACCAATTTTTTGCGAAAAAACGTGATGGTTAGCCTTACCGTTTTTGAACGGATAAAATTTATAGTCACGGATTTCGAATGTTTCGTGGATTTTGGATTATTAATGAATTTATGAGTAGATCTTCGTTAAGTTTGCTTCAATATGTCGCCTCGTTCACCTGCAATCCAGTTTTGAAACACAATGTGACCGAATCACAAAATACGAAACTTCCAGTAACCACCGCTTTCCGTATGCATCCCATCGGTGGTTTTGTAATCAACGTGTTATATACAATACCTATAATGATTTTGAGCCGGAATTTCAACAAAAAAAAGTTACCAATTTTTTGCGAAAAAACGTGATGGTTTGCCTTACCGTTTTTGAACGGATAAAATTTATAGTCACGGATTTCGAATGTTTCGTGGATTTTGGATTATTAATGAATTTATGAGTAGATCTTCGTTAAGTTTGCTTCAATATGTCGCCTCGTTCACCTGCAATCCAGTTTTGAAACACAATGTGACCGAATCACAAAATACGAAACTTCCAGTAACCACCGCTTTCCGTATGCATCCCATCGGTGGTTTTGTAATCAACGTGTTATATACAATACCTATAATGATTTTGAGCCGGAATTTCAACAAAAAAAAGTTACCAATTTTTTGCGAAAAAACGTGATGGTTAGCCTTACCGTTTTTGAACGGATAAAATTTATAGTCACGGATTTCGAATGTTTCGTGGATTTTGGATTATTAATGAATTTATGAGTAGATCTTCGTTAAGTTTGCTTCAATATGTCGCCTCGTTCACCTGCAATCCAGTTTTGAAACACAATGTGACCGAATCACAAAATACGAAACTTCCAGTAACCACCGCTTTCCGTATGCATCCCATCGGTGGTTTTGTAATCAACGTGTTATATACAATACCTATAATGATTTTGAGCCGGAATTTCAACAAAAAAAAGTTACCAATTTTTTGCGAAAAAACGTGATGGTTTGCCTTACCGTTTTTGAACGGATAAAATTTATAGTCACGGATTTCGAATGTTTCGTGGATTTTGGATTATTAATGAATTTATGAGTAGATCTTCGTTAAGTTTGCTTTAATATGTCGCCTCGTTCACCTGCAATCCAGTTTTGAAACACAATGTGACCGAATCACAAAATACGAAACTTCCAGTAACCACCGCTTTCCGTATGCATCCCATCGGTGGTTTTGTAATCAACGTGTTATATACAATACCTATAATGATTTTGAGCCGGAATTTCAACAAAAAAAAGTTACCAATTTTTTGCCAAAAAACGTGATGGTTAGCCTTACCGTTTTTGAACGGATAAAATTTATAGTCACGGATTTCGAATGTTTCGTGGATTTTGGATTATTAATGAATTTATGAGTAGATCTTCGTTAAGTTTGCTTCAATATGTCGCCTCGTTCACCTGCAATCCAGTTTTGAAACACAATGTGACCGAATCACAAAATACGAAACTTCCAGTAACCACCGCTTTCCGTATGCATCCCATCGGTGGTTTTGTAATCAACGTGTTATATACAATACCTATAATGATTTTGAGCCGGAATTTCAACAAAAAAAAGTTACCAATTTTTTGCGAAAAAACGTGATGGTTTGCCTTACCGTTTTTGAACGGATAAAATTTATAGTCACGGATTTCGAATGTTTCGTGGATTTTGGATTATTAATGAATTTATGAGTAGATCTTCGTTAAGTTTGCTTCAATATGTCGCCTCGTTCACCTGCAATCCAGTTTTGAAACACAATGTGACCGAATCACAAAATACGAAACTTCCAGTAACCACCGCTTTCCGTATGCATCCCATCGGTGGTTTTGTAATCAACGTGTTATATACAATACCTATAATGATTTTGAGCCGGAATTTCAACAAAAAAAAGTTACCAATTTTTTGCCAAAAAACGTGATGGTTAGCCTTACCGTTTTTGAACGGATAAAATTTATAGTCACGGATTTCGAATGTTTCGTGGATTTTGGATTATTAATGAATTTATGAGTATATCTTCGTTAAGTTTGCTTCAATATGTCGCCTCGTTCACCTGCAATCCAGTTTTGAAACACAATGTGACCGAATCACAAAATACGAAACTTCCAGTAACCACCGCTTTCCGTATGCATCCCATCGGTGGTTTTGTAATCAACGTGTTATATACAATACCTATAATGATTTTGAGCCGGAATTTCAACAAAAAAAAGTTACCAATTTTTTGCGAAAAACGTGATGGTTTGCCTTACCGTTTTTGAACGGATAAAATTTATAGTCACGGATTTCGAATGTTTCGTGGATTTTGGATTATTAATGAATTTATGAGTAGATCTTCGTTAAGTTTGCTTCAATATGTCGCCTCGTTCACCTGCAATCCAGTTTTGAAACACAATGTGACCGAATCACAAAATACGAAACTTCCAGTAACCACCGCTTTCCGTATGCATCCCATCGGTGGTTTTGTAATCAACGTGTTATATACAATACCTATAATGATTTTGAGCCGGAATTTCAACAAAAAAAAGTTACCAATTTTTTGCGAAAAAACGTGATGGTTAGCCTTACCGTTTTTGAACGGATAAAATTTATAGTCACGGATTTCGAATGTTTCGTGGATTTTGGATTATTAATGAATTTATGAGTAGATCTTCGTTAAGTTTGCTTCAATATGTCGCCTCGTTCACCTGCAATCCAGTTTTGAAACACAATGTGACCGAATCACAAAATACGAAACTTCCAGTAACCACCGCTTTCCGTATGCATCCCATCGGTGGTTTTGTAATCAACGTGTTATATACAATACCTATAATGATTTTGAGCCGGAATTTTAACAAAAAAAAGTTACCAATTTTTTGCGAAAAAACGTGATGTTAGCCTTACCGTTTTTGAACGGATAAAATTTATAGTCACGGATTTCGAATGTTTCGTGGATTTTGGATTATTAATGAACTTATGAGTAGATCTTCGTTAAGTTTGCTTCAATATGTCGCCTCGTTCACCTGCAATCCAGTTTTGAAACACAATGTGACCGAATCACAAAATACGAAACTTCCAGTAACCACCGCTTTCCGTATGCATCCCATCGGTGGTTTTGTAATCAACGTGATATATACAATACCTATAATGATTTTGAGCCGGAATTTCAACAAAAAAAAGTTACCAATTTTTTGCGAAAAATCGTGATGGTTTGCCTTACCGTTTTTGAACGGATAAAATTTATAGTCACGGATTTCGAATGTTTCGTGGATTTTGGATTATTAATGAATTTATGAGTAGATCTTCGTTAAGTTTGCTTCAATATGTCGCCTCGTTCACCTGCAATCCAGTTTTGAAACACAATGTGACCGAATCACAAAATACGAAACTTCCAGTAACCACCGCTTTCCGTATGCATCCCATCGGTGGTTTTGTAATCAACGTGTTATATACAATACCTATAATGATTTTGAGCCGGAATTTCAACAAAAAAAAGTTACCAATTTTTTGCGAAAAAACGTGATGGTTAGCCTTACCGTTTTTGAACGGATAAAATTTATAGTCACGGATTTCGAATGTTTCGTGGATTTTGGATTATTAATGAATTTATGAGTAGATCTTCGTTAAGTTTGCTTCAATATGTCGCCTCGTTCACCTGCAATCCAGTTTTGAAACACAATGTGACCGAATCACAAAATACGAAACTTCCAGTAACCACCGCTTTCCGTATGCATCCCATCGGTGGTTTTGTAATCAACGTGTTATATACAATACCTATAATGATTTTGAGCCGGAATTTTAACAAAAAAAAGTTACCAATTTTTTGCGAAAAAACGTGATGTTAGCCTTACCGTTTTTGAACGGATAAAATTTATAGTCACGGATTTCGAATGTTTCGTGGATTTTGGATTATTAATGAACTTATGAGTAGATCTTCGTTAAGTTTGCTTCAATATGTCGCCTCGTTCACCTGCAATCCAGTTTTGAAACACAATGTGACCGAATCACAAAATACGAAACTTCCAGTAACCACCGCTTTCCGTATGCATCCCATCGGTGGTTTTGTAATCAACGTGTTATATACAATACCTATAATGATTTTGAGCCGGAATTTCAACAAAAAAAAGTTACCAATTTTTTGCGAAAAATCGTGATGGTTTGCCTTACCGTTTTTGAACGGATAAAATTTATAGTCACGGATTTCGAATGTTTCGTGGATTTTGGATTATTAATGAATTTATGAGTAGATCTTCGTTAAGTTTGCTTCAATATGTCGCCTCGTTCACCTGCAATCCAGTTTTGAAACACAATGTGACCGAATCACAAAATACGAAACTTCCAGTAACCACCGCTTTCCGTATGCATCCCATCGGTGGTTTTGTAATCAACGTGTTATATACAATACCTATAATGATTTTGAGCCGGAATTTTAACAAAAAAAAGTTACCAATTTTTTGCGAAAAAACGTGATGGTTAGCCTTACCGTTTTTGAACGGATAAAATTTATAGTCACGGATTTCGAATGTTTCGTGGATTTTGGATTATTAATGAATTTATGAGTAGATCTTCGTTAAGTTTGCTTCAATATGTCGCCTCGTTCACCTGCAATCCAGTTTTGAAACACAATGTGACCGAATCACAAAATACGAAACTTCCAGTAACCACCGCTTTCCGTATGCATCCCATCGGTGGTTTTGTAATCAACGTGTTATATACAATACCTATAATGATTTTGAGCCGGAATTTCAACAAAAAAAAGTTACCAATTTTTTGCGAAAAAACGTGATGGTTAGCCTTACCGTTTTTGAACGGATAAAATTTATAGTCACGGATTTCGAATGTTTCGTGGATTTTGGATTATTAATGAATTTATGAGTAGATCTTCGTTAAGTTTGCTTCAATATGTCGCCTCGTTCACCTGCAATCCAGTTTTGAAACACAATGTGACCGAATCACAAAATACGAAACTTCCAGTAACCACCGCTTTCCGTATGCATCCCATCGGTGGTTTTGTAATCAACGTGTTATATACAATACCTATAATGATTTTGAGCCGGAATTTTAACAAAAAAAAGTTACCAATTTTTTGCGAAAAAACGTGATGGTTAGCCTTACCGTTTTTGAACGGATAAAATTTATAGTCACGGATTTCGAATGTTTCGTGGATTTTGGATTATTAATGAATTTATGAGTAGATCTTCGTTAAGTTTGCTTCAATATGTCGCCTCGTTCACCTGCAATCCAGTTTTGAAACACAATGTGACCGAATCACAAAATACGAAACTTCCAGTAACCACCGCTTTCCGTATGCATCCCATCGGTGGTTTTGTAATCAACGTGTTATATACAATACCTATAATGATTTTGAGCCGGAATTTCAACAAAAAAAAGTTACCAATTTTTTGCGAAAAAACGTGATGGTTTGCCTTACCGTTTTGGAACGGATAAAATTTATAGTCACGGATTTCGAATGTTTCGTGGATTTTGGATTATTAATGAATTTATGAGTAGATCTTCGTTAAGTTTGCTTCAATATGTCGCCTCGTTCACCTGCAATCCAGTTTTGAAACACAATGTGACCGAATCACAAAATACGAAACTTCCAGTAACCACCGCTTTCCGTATGCATCCCATCGGTGGTTTTGTAATCAACGTGTTATATACAATACCTATAATGATTTTGAGCCGGAATTTCAACAAAAAAAAGTTACCAATTTTTTGCGAAAAAACGTGATGGTTAGCCTTACCGTTTTTGAACGGATAAAATTTATAGTCACGGATTTCGAATGTTTCGTGGATTTTGGATTATTAATGAATTTATGAGTAGATCTTCGTTAAGTTTGCTTCAATATGTCGCCTCGTTCACCTGCAATCCAGTTTTGAAACACAATGTGACCGAATCACAAAATACGAAACTTCCAGTAACCACCGCTTTCCGTATGCATCCCATCGGTGGTTTTGTAATCAACGTGTTATATACAATACCTATAATGATTTTGAGCCGGAATTTCAACAAAAAAAAGTTACCAATTTTTTGCGAAAAAACGTGATGGTTTGCCTTACCGTTTTTGAACGGATAAAATTTATAGTCACGGATTTCGAATGTTTCGTGGATTTTGGATTATTAATGAATTTATGAGTAGATCTTCGTTAAGTTTGCTTCAATATGTCGCCTCGTTCACCTGCAATCCAGTTTTGAAACACAATGTGACCGAATCACAAAATACGAAACTTCCAGTAACCACCGCTTTCCGTATGCATCCCATCGGTGGTTTTGTAATCAACGTGTTATATACAATACCTATAATGATTTTGAGCCGGAATTTCAACAAAAAAAAGTTACCAATTTTTTGCCAAAAAACGTGATGGTTAGCCTTACCGTTTTTGAACGGATAAAATTTATAGTCACGGATTTCGAATGTTTCGTGGATTTTGGATTATTAATGAATTTATGAGTATATCTTCGTTAAGTTTGCTTCAATATGTCGCCTCGTTCACCTGCAATCCAGTTTTGAAACACAATGTGACCGAATCACAAAATACGAAACTTCCAGTAACCACCGCTTTCCGTATGCATCCCATCGGTGGTTTTGTAATCAACGTGTTATATACAATACCTATAATGATTTTGAGCCGGAATTTTAACAAAAAAAAGTTACCAATTTTTTGCGAAAAAACGTGATGGTTTGCCTTACCGTTTTTGAACGGATAAAATTTATAGTCACGGATTTCGAATGTTTCGTGGATTTTGGATTATTAATGAATTTATGAGTAGATCTTCGTTAAGTTTGCTTCAATATGTCGCCTCGTTCACCTGCAATCCAGTTTTGAAACACAATGTGACCGAATCACAAAATACGAAACTTCCAGTAACCACCGCTTTCCGTATGCATCCCATCGGTGGTTTTGTAATCAACGTGTTATATACAATACCTATAATGATTTTGAGCCGGAATTTCAACAAAAAAAAGTTACCAATTTTTTGCGAAAAAACGTGATGGTTTGCCTTACCGTTTTTGAACGGATAAAATTTATAGTCACGGATTTCGAATGTTTCGTGGATTTTGGATTATTAATGAATTTATGAGTAGATCTTCGTTAAGTTTGCTTCAATATGTCGCCTCGTTCACCTGCAATCCAGTTTTGAAACACAATGTGACCGAATCACAAAATACGAAACTTCCAGTAACCACCGCTTTCCGTATGCATCCCATCGGTGGTTTTGTAATCAACGTGTTATATACAATACCTATAATGATTTTGAGCCGGAATTTCAACAAAAAAAAGTTACCAATTTTTTGCGAAAAAACGTGATGGTTTGCCTTACCGTTTTTGAACGGATAAAATTTATAGTCACGGATTTCGAATGTTTCGTGGATTTTGGATTATTAATGAATTTATGAGTAGATCTTCGTTAAGTTTGCTTCAATATGTCGCCTCGTTCACCTGCAATCCAGTTTTGAAACACAATGTGACCGAATCACAAAATACGAAACTTCCAGTAACCACCGCTTTCCGTATGCATCCCATCGGTGGTTTTGTAATCAACGTGTTATATACAATACCTATAATGATTTTGAGTCGGAATTTTAACAAAAAAAAGTTACCAATTTTTTGCGAAAAAACGTGTTAGCCTTACCGTTTTTGAACGGATAAAATTTATAGTCACGGATTTCGAATGTTTCGTGGATTTTGGATTATTAATGAATTTATGAGTAGATCTTCGTTAAGTTTGCTTCAATATGTCGCCTCGTTCACCTGCAATCCAGTTTTGAAACACAATGTGACCGAATCACAAAATACGAAACTTCCAGTAACCACCGCTTTCCGTATGCATCCCATCGGTGGTTTTGTAATCAACGTGTTATATACAATACCTATAATGATTTTGAGCCGGAATTTCAACAAAAAAAAGTTACCAATTTTTTGCGAAAAAACGTGATGGTTTGCCTTACCGTTTTTGAACGGATAAAATTTATAGTCACGGATTTCGAATGTTTCGTGGATTTTGGATTATTAATGAATTTATGAGTATATCTTCGTTAAGTTTTCTTCAATATGTCGCCTCGTTCACCTGCAATCCAGTTTTGAAACACAATGTGACCGAATCACAAAATACGAAACTTCCAGTAACCACCGCTTTCCGTATGCATCCCATCGGTGGTTTTGTAATCAACGTGTTATATACAATACCTATAATGATTTTGAGCCGGAATTTTAACAAAAAAAAGTTACCAATTTTTTGCGAAAAAAACGTGATGGTTTGCCTTACCGTTTTTGAACGGATAAAATTTATAGTCACGGATTTCGAATGTTTCGTGGATTTTGGATTATTAATGAATTTATGAGTAGATCTTCGTTAAGTTTGCTTCAATATGTCGCCTCGTTCACCTGCAATCCAGTTTTGAAACACAATGTGACCGAATCACAAAATACGAAACTTCCAGTAACCACCGCTTTCCGTATGCATCCCATCGGTGGTTTTGTAATCAACGTGTTATATACAATACCTATAATGATTTTGAGCCGGAATTTTAACAAAAAAAAGTTACCAATTTTTTGCGAAAAAACGTGATGGTTTGCCTTACCGTTTTTGGACGGATAAAATTTATAGTCACGGATTTCGAATGTTTCGTGGATTTTGGATTATTAATGAATTTATGAGTAGATCTTCGTTAAGTTTGCTTCAATATGTCGCCTCGTTCACCTGCAATCCAGTTTTGAAACACAATGTGACCGAATCACAAAATACGAAACTTCCAGTAACCACCGCTTTCCGTATGCATCCCATCGGTGGTTTTGTAATCAACGTGTTATATACAATACCTATAATGATTTTGAGCCGGAATTTCAACAAAAAAAAGTTACCAATTTTTTGCGAAAAAACGTGATGGTTTGCCTTACCGTTTTTGAACGGATAAAATTTATAGTCACGGATTTCGAATGTTTCGTGGATTTTGGATTATTAATGAATTTATGAGTATATCTTCGTTAAGTTTGCTTCAATATGTCGCCTCGTTCACCTGCAATCCAGTTTTGAAACACAATGTGACCGAATCACAAAATACGAAACTTCCAGTAACCACCGCTTTCCGTATGCATCCCATCGGTGGTTTTGTAATCAACGTGTTATATACAATACCTATAATGATTTTGAGCCGGAATTTTAACAAAAAAAAGTTACCAATTTTTTGCGAAAAAACGTGATGGTTTGCCTTACCGTTTTTGAACGGATAAAATTTATAGTCACGGATTTCGAATGTTTCGTGGATTTTGGATTATTAATGAATTTATGAGTAGATCTTCGTTAAGTTTGGTTCAATATGTCGCCTCGTTCACCTGCAATCCAGTTTTGAAACACAATGTGACCGAATCACAAAATACGAAACTTCCAGTAACCACCGCTTTCCGTATGCATCCCATCGGTGGTTTTGTAATCAACGTGTTATATACAATACCTATAATGATTTTGAGCCGGAATTTCAACAAAAAAAAGTTACCAATTTTTTGCGAAAAAACGTGATGTTAGCCTTACCGTTTTTGAACGGATAAAATTTATAGTCACGGATTTCGAATGTTTCGTGGATTTTGGATTATTAATGAATTTATGAGTAGATCTTCGTTAAGTTTGCTTCAATATGTCGCCTCGTTCACCTGCAATCCAGTTTTGAAACACAATGTGACCGAATCACAAAATACGAAACTTCCAGTAACCACCGCTTTCCGTATGCATCCCATCGGTGGTTTTGTAATCAACGTGTTATATACAATACCTATAATGATTTTGAGCCGGAATTTCAACAAAAAAAAGTTACCAATTTTTTGCGAAAAAACGTGATGTTAGCCTTACCGTTTTTGAACGGATAAAATTTATAGTCACGGATTTCGAATGTTTCGTGGATTTTGGATTATTAATGAATTTATGAGTAGATCTTCGTTAAGTTTGCTTCAATATGTCGCCTCATTCACCTGCAATCCAGTTTTGAAACACAATGTGACCGAATCACAAAATACGAAACTTCCAGTAACCACCGCTTTCCGTATGCATCCCATCGGTGGTTTTGTAATCAACGTGTTATATACAATACCTATAATGATTTTGAGTCGGAATTTTAACAAAAAAAAGTTACCAATTTTTTGCGAAAAAACGTGTTAGCCTTACCGTTTTTGAACGGATAAAATTTATAGTCACGGATTTCGAATGTTTCGTGGATTTTGGATTATTAATGAATTTATGAGTAGATCTTCGTTAAGTTTGCTTCAATATGTCGCCTCGTTCACCTGCAATCCAGTTTTGAAACACAATGTGACCGAATCACAAAATACGAAACTTCCAGTAACCACCGCTTTCCGTATGCATCCCATCGGTGGTTTTGTAATCAACGTGTTATATACAATACCTATAATGATTTTGAGCCGGAATTTTAACAAAAAAAAGTTACCAATTTTTTGCGAAAAAACGTGATGGTTTGCCTTACCGTTTTTGAACGGATAAAATTTATAGTCACGGATTTCGAATGTTTCGTGGATTTTGGATTATTAATGAATTTATGAGTAGATCTTCGTTAAGTTTGCTTCAATATGTCGCCTCGTTCACCTGCAATCCAGTTTTGAAACACAATGTGACCGAATCACAAAATACGAAACTTCCAGTAACCACCGCTTTCCGTATGCATCCCATCGGTGGTTTTGTAATCAACGTGTTATATACAATACCTATAATGATTTTGAGCCGGAATTTCAACAAAAAAAAGTTACCAATTTTTTGCGAAAAAACGTGATGGTTTGCCTTACCGTTTTTGAACGGATAAAATTTATAGTCACGGATTTCGAATGTTTCGTGGATTTTGGATTATTAATGAATTTATGAGTATATCTTCGTTAAGTTTGCTTCAATATGTCGCCTCGTTCACCTGCAATCCAGTTTTGAAACACAATGTGACCGAATCACAAAATACGAAACTTCCAGTAACCACCGCTTTCCGTATGCATCCCATCGGTGGTTTTGTAATCAACGTGTTATATACAATACCTATAATGATTTTGAGCCGGAATTTTAACAAAAAAAAGTTACCAATTTTTTGCGAAAAAACGTGATGGTTTGCCTTACCGTTTTTGAACGGATAAAATTTATAGTCACGGATTTCGAATGTTTCGTGGATTTTGGATTATTAATGAATTTATGAGTATATCTTCGTTAAGTTTGCTTCAATATGTCGCCTCGTTCACCTGCAATCCAGTTTTGAAACACAATGTGACCGAATCACAAAATACGAAACTTCCAGTAACCACCGCTTTCCGTATGCATCCCATCGGTGGTTTTGTAATCAACGTGTTATATACAATACCTATAATGATTTTGAGCCGGAATTTTAACAAAAAAAAGTTACCAATTTTTTGCGAAAAAACGTGATGGTTTGCCTTACCGTTTTTGAACGGATAAAATTTATAGTCACGGATTTCGAATGTTTCGTGGATTTTGGATTATTAATGAATTTATGAGTATATCTTCGTTAAGTTTGCTTCAATATGTCGCCTCGTTCACCTGCAATCCAGTTTTGAAACACAATGTGACCGAATCACAAAATACGAAACTTCCAGTAACCACCGCTTTCCGTATGCATCCCATCGGTGGTTTTGTAATCAACGTGTTATATACAATACCTATAATGATTTTGAGCCGGAATTTTAACAAAAAAAAGTTACCAATTTTTTGCGAAAAAACGTGATGGTTTGCCTTACCGTTTTTGGACGGATAAAATTTATAGTCACGGATTTCGAATGTTTCGTGGATTTTGGATTATTAATGAATTTATGAGTAGATCTTCGTTAAGTTTGCTTCAATATGTCGCCTCGTTCACCTGCAATCCAGTTTTGAAACACAATGTGACCGAATCACAAAATACGAAACTTCCAGTAACCACCGCTTTCCGTATGCATCCCATCGGTGGTTTTGTAATCAACGTGTTATATACAAAACCTATAATGATTTTGAGCCGGAATTTCAACAAAAAAAAGTTACCAATTTTTTGCGAAAAAACGTGATGGTTTGCCTTACCGTTTTTGAACGGATAAAATTTATAGTCACGGATTTCGAATGTTTCGTGGATTTTGGATTATTAATGAATTTATGAGTAGATCTTCGTTAAGTTTGGTTCAATATGTCGCCTCGTTCACCTGCAATCCAGTTTTGAAACACAATGTGACCGAATCACAAAATACGAAACTTCCAGTAACCACCGCTTTCCGTATGCATCCCATCGGTGGTTTTGTAATCAACGTGTTATATACAATACCTATAATGATTTTGAGCCGGAATTTCAACAAAAAAAAGTTACCAATTTTTTGCGAAAAAACGTGATGGTTGGCCTTACCGTTTTTGAACGGATAAAATTTATAGTCACGGATTTCGAATGTTTCGTGGATTTTGGATTATTAATGAATTTATGAGTAGATCTTCGTTAAGTTTGCTTCAATATGTCGCCTCGTTCACCTGCAATCCAGTTTTGAAACACAATGTGACCGAATCACAAAATACGAAACTTCCAGTAACCACCGCTTTCCGTATGCATCCCATCGGTGGTTTTGTAATCAACGTGTTATATACAATACCTATAATGATTTTGAGCCGGAATTTCAACAAAAAAAAGTTACCAATTTTTTGCGAAAAAACGTGATGGTTTGCCTTACCGTTTTTGAACGGATAAAATTTATAGTCACGGATTTCGAATGTTTCGTGGATTTTGGATTATTAATGAATTTATGAGTAGATCTTCGTTAAGTTTGCTTCAATATGTCGCCTCGTTCACCTGCAATCCAGTTTTGAAACACAATGTGACCGAATCACAAAATACGAAACTTCCAGTAACCACCGCTTTCCGTATGCATCCCATCGGTGGTTTTGTAATCAACGTGTTATATACAATACCTATAATGATTTTGAGCCGGAATTTCAACAAAAAAAAGTTACCAATTTTTTGCGAAAAAACGTGATGGTTAGCCTTACCGTTTTTGAACGGATAAAATTTATAGTCACGGATTTCGAATGTTTCGTGGATTTTGGATTATTAATGAATTTATGAGTAGATCTTCGTTAAGTTTGCTTCAATATGTCGCCTCGTTCACCTGCAATCCAGTTTTGAAACACAATGTGACCGAATCACAAAATACGAAACTTCCAGTAACCACCGCTTTCCGTATGCATCCCATCGGTGGTTTTGTAATCAACGTGTTATATACAATACCTATAATGATTTTGAGCCGGAATTTTAACAAAAAGTTACCAATTTTTTGCGAAAAAACGTGATGGTTAGCCTTACCGTTTTTGAACGGATAAAATTTATAGTCACGGATTTCGAATGTTTCGTGGATTTTGGATTATTAATGAATTTATGAGTAGATCTTCGTTAAGTTTGCTTCAATATGTCGCCTCGTTCACCTGCAATCCAGTTTTGAAACACAATGTGACCGAATCACAAAATACGAAACTTCCAGTAACCACCGCTTTCCGTATGCATCCCATCGGTGGTTTTGTAATCAACGTGTTATATACAATACCTATAATGATTTTGAGCCGGAATTTCAACAAAAAAAAGTTACCAATTTTTTGCGAAAAAACGTGATGGTTTGCCTTACCGTTTTTGAACGGATAAAATTTATAGTCACGGATTTCGAATGTTTCGTGGATTTTGGATTATTAATGAATTTATGAGTAGATCTTCGTTAAGTTTGCTTCAATATGTCGCCTCGTTCACCTGCAATCCAGTTTTGAAACACAATGTGACCGAATCACAAAATACGAAACTTCCAGTAACCACCGCTTTCCGTATGCATCCCATCGGTGGTTTTGTAATCAACGTGTTATATACAATACCTATAATGATTTTGAGCCGGAATTTCAACAAAAAAAAGTTACCAATTTTTTGCGAAAAAACGTGATGGTTTGCCTTACCGTTTTTGAACGGATAAAATTTATAGTCACGGATTTCGAATGTTTCGTGGATTTTGGATTATTAATGAATTTATGAGTAGATCTTCGTTAAGTTTGCTTCAATATGTCGCCTCGTTCACCTGCAATCCAGTTTTGAAACACAATGTGACCGAATCACAAAATACGAAACTTCCAGTAACCACCGCTTTCCGTATGCATCCCATCGGTGGTTTTGTAATCAACGTGTTATATACAATACCTATAATGATTTTGAGCCGGAATTTTAACAAAAAAAAGTTACCAATTTTTTGCGAAAAAACGTGATGGTTAGCCTTACCGTTTTTGAACGGATAAAATTTATAGTCACGGATTTCGAATGTTTCGTGGATTTTGGATTATTAATGAATTTATGAGTAGATCTTCGTTAAGTTTGCTTCAATATGTCGCCTCGTTCACCTGCAATCCAGTTTTGAAACACAATGTGACCGAATCACAAAATACGAAACTTCCAGTAACCACCGCTTTCCGTATGCATCCCATCGGTGGTTTTGTAATCAACGTGTTATATACAATACCTATAATGATTTTGAGCCGGAATTTTAACAAAAAAAAGTTACCAATTTTTTGCGAAAAAACGTGATGTTTGCCTTACCGTTTTTGAACGGATAAAATTTATAGTCACGGATTTCGAATGTTTCGTGGATTTTGGATTATTAATGAATTTATGAGTAGATCTTCGTTAAGTTTGCTTCAATATGTCGCCTCGTTCACCTGCAATCCAGTTTTGAAACACAATGTGACCGAATCACAAAATACGAAACTTCCAGTAACCACCGCTTTCCGTATGCATCCCATCGGTGGTTTTGTAATCAACGTGTTATATACAATACCTATAATGATTTTGAGCCGGAATTTCAACAAAAAAAAGTTACCAATTTTTTGCGAAAAAACGTGATGGTTAGCCTTACCGTTTTTGAACGGATAAAATTTATAGTCACGGATTTCGAATGTTTCGTGGATTTTGGATTATTAATGAATTTATGAGTAGATCTTCGTTAAGTTTGCTTCAATATGTCGCCTCGTTCACCTGCAATCCAGTTTTGAAACACAATGTGACCGAATCACAAAATACGGAACTTCCAGTAACCACCGCTTTCCGTATGCATCCCATCGGTGGTTTTGTAATCAACGTGTTATATACAATACCTATAATGATTTTGAGCCGGAATTTTAACAAAAAAAAGTTACCAATTTTTTGCGAAAAAACGTGATGGTTTGCCTTACCGTTTTTGAACGGATAAAATTTATAGTCACGGATTTCGAATGTTTCGTGGATTTTGGATTATTAATGAATTTATGAGTAGATCTTCGTTAAGTTTGCTTCAATATGTCGCCTCGTTCACCTGCAATCCAGTTTTGAAACACAATGTGACCGAATCACAAAATACGGAACTTCCAGTAACCACCGCTTTCCGTATGCATCCCATCGGTGGTTTTGTAATCAACGTGTTATATACAATACCTATAATGATTTTGAGCCGGAATTTCAACAAAAAAAAGTTACCAATTTTTTGCGAAAAAACGTGATGGTTTGCCTTACCGTTTTTGAACGGATAAAATTTATAGTCACGGATTTCGAATGTTTCGTGGATTTTGGATTATTAATGAATTTATGAGTAGATCTTCGTTAAGTTTGCTTCAATATGTCGCCTCGTTCACCTGCAATCCAGTTTTGAAACACAATGTGACCGAATCACAAAATACGGAACTTCCAGTAACCACCGCTTTCCGTATGCATCCCATCGGTGGTTTTGTAATCAACGTGTTATATACAATACCTATAATGATTTTGAGCCGGAATTTTAACAAAAAAAAGTTACCAATTTTTTGCGAAAAAACGTGATGGTTAGCCTTACCGTTTTTGAACGGATAAAATTTATAGTCACGGATTTCGAATGTTTCGTGGATTTTGGATTATTAATGAATTTATGAGTAGATCTTCGTTAAGTTTGCTTCAATATGTCGCCTCGTTCACCTGCAATCCAGTTTTGAAACACAATGTGACCGAATCACAAAATACGAAACTTCCAGTAACCACCGCTTTCCGTATGCATCCCATCGGTGGTTTTGTAATCAACGTGTTATATACAATACCTATAATGATTTTGAGCCGGAATTTTAACAAAAAAAAGTTACCAATTTTTTGCGAAAAAACGTGATGGTTTGCCTTACCGTTTTTGAACGGATAAAATTTATAGTCACGGATTTCGAATGTTTCGTGGATTTTGGATTATTAATGAATTTATGAGTAGATCTTCGTTAAGTTTGCTTCAATATGTCGCCTCGTTCACCTGCAATCCAGTTTTGAAACACAATGTGACCGAATCACAAAATACGAAACTTCCAGTAACCACCGCTTTCCGTATGCATCCCATCGGTGGTTTTGTAATCAACGTGTTATATACAATACCTATAATGATTTTGAGCCGGAATTTCAACAAAAAAAAGTTACCAATTTTTTGCGAAAAAACGTGATGGTTTGCCTTACCGTTTTTGAACGGATAAAATTTATAGTCACGGATTTCGAATGTTTCGTGGATTTTGGATTATTAATGAATTTATGAGTAGATCTTCGTTAAGTTTGCTTCAATATGTCGCCTCGTTCACCTGCAATCCAGTTTTGAAACACAATGTGACCGAATCACAAAATACGAAACTTCCAGTAACCACCGCTTTCCGTATGCATCCCATCGGTGGTTTTGTAATCAACGTGTTATATACAATACCTATAATGATTTTGAGCCGGAATTTCAACAAAACAAAGTTACCAATTTTTTGCGAAAAAACGTGATGGTTTGCCTTACCGTTTTTGAACGGATAAAATTTATAGTCACGGATTTCGAATGTTTCGTGGATTTTGGATTATTAATGAATTTATGAGTAGATCTTCGTTAAGTTTGCTTCAATATGTCGCCTCGTTCACCTGCAATCCAGTTTTGAAACACAATGTGACCGAATCACAAAATACGAAACTTCCAGTAACCACCGCTTTCCGTATGCATCCCATCGGTGGTTTTGTAATCAACGTGTTATATACAATACCTATAATGATTTTGAGCCGGAATTTCAACAAAAAAAAGTTACCAATTTTTTGCGAAAAAACGTGATGGTTAGCCTTACCGTTTTTGAACGGATAAGATTTATAGTCACGGATTTCGAATGTTTCGTGGATTTTGGATTATTAATGAATTTATGAGTATATCTTCGTTAAGTTTGCTTCAATATGTCGCCTCGTTCACCTGCAATCCAGTTTTGAAACACAATGTGACCGAATCACAAAATACGAAACTTCCAGTAACCACCGCTTTCCGTATGCATCCCATCGGTGGTTTTGTAATCAACGTGTTATATACAATACCTATAATGATTTTGAGCCGGAATTTTAACAAAAAAAAGTTACCAATTTTTTGCGAAAAAAACGTGATGGTTTGCCTTACCGTTTTTGAACGGATAAAATTTATAGTCACGGATTTCGAATGTTTCGTGGATTTTGGATTATTAATGAATTTATGAGTAGATCTTCGTTAAGTTTGCTTCAATATGTCGCCTCGTTCACCTGCAATCCAGTTTTGAAACACAATGTGACCGAATCACAAAATACGAAACTTCCAGTAACCACCGCTTTCCGTATGCATCCCATCGGTGGTTTTGTAATCAACGTGTTATATACAATACCTATAATGATTTTGAGCCGGAATTTTAACAAAAAAAAGTTACCAATTTTTTGCGAAAAAACGTGATGGTTTGCCTTACCGTTTTTGGACGGATAAAATTTATAGTCACGGATTTCGAATGTTTCGTGGATTTTGGATTATTAATGAATTTATGAGTAGATCTTCGTTAAGTTTGCTTCAATATGTCGCCTCGTTCACCTGCAATCCAGTTTTGAAACACAATGTGACCGAATCACAAAATACGAAACTTCCAGTAACCACCGCTTTCCGTATGCATCCCATCGGTGGTTTTGTAATCAACGTGTTATATACAATACCTATAATGATTTTGAGCCGGAATTTCAACAAAAAAAAGTTACCAATTTTTTGCGAAAAAACGTGATGGTTTGCCTTACCGTTTTTGAACGGATAAAATTTATAGTCACGGATTTCGAATGTTTCGTGGATTTTGGATTATTAATGAATTTATGAGTATATCTTCGTTAAGTTTGCTTCAATATGTCGCCTCGTTCACCTGCAATCCAGTTTTGAAACACAATGTGACCGAATCACAAAATACGAAACTTCCAGTAACCACCGCTTTCCGTATGCATCCCATCGGTGGTTTTGTAATCAACGTGTTATATACAATACCTATAATGATTTTGAGCCGGAATTTCAACAAAAAAAAGTTACCAATTTTTTGCGAAAAAACGTGATGGTTTGCCTTACCGTTTTTGAACGGATAAAATTTATAGTCACGGATTTCGAATGTTTCGTGGATTTTGGATTATTAATGAATTTATGAGTAGATCTTCGTTAAGTTTGGTTCAATATGTCGCCTCGTTCACCTGCAATCCAGTTTTGAAACACAATGTGACCGAATCACAAAATACGAAACTTCCAGTAACCACCGCTTTCCGTATGCATCCCATCGGTGGTTTTGTAATCAACGTGTTATATACAATACCTATAATGATTTTGAGCCGGAATTTCAACAAAAAAAAGTTACCAATTTTTTGCGAAAAAACGTGATGGTTAGCCTTACCGTTTTTGAACGGATAAAATTTATAGTCACGGATTTCGAATGTTTCGTGGATTTTGGATTATTAATGAATTTATGAGTAGATCTTCGTTAAGTTTGCTTCAATATGTCGCCTCGTTCACCTGCAATCCAGTTTTGAAACACAATGTGACCGAATCACAAAATACGAAACTTCCAGTAACCACCGCTTTCCGTATGCATCCCATCGGTGGTTTTGTAATCAACGTGTTATATACAATACCTATAATGATTTTGAGCCGGAATTTCAACAAAAAAAAGTTACCAATTTTTTGCGAAAAAACGTGATGGTTTGCCTTACCGTTTTTGAACGGATAAAATTTATAGTCACGGATTTCGAATGTTTCGTGGATTTTGGATTATTAATGAATTTATGAGTAGATCTTCGTTAAGTTTGCTTCAATATGTCGCCTCGTTCACCTGCAATCCAGTTTTGAAACACAATGTGACCGAATCACAAAATACGAAACTTCCAGTAACCACCGCTTTCCGTATGCATCCCATCGGTGGTTTTGTAATCAACGTGTTATATACAATACCTATAATGATTTTGAGCCGGAATTTCAACAAAAAAAAGTTACCAATTTTTTGCGAAAAAACGTGATGGTTTGCCTTACCGTTTTTGAACGGATAAAATTTATAGTCACGGATTTCGAATGTTTCGTGGATTTTGGATTATTAATGAATTTATGAGTAGATCTTCGTTAAGTTTGCTTCAATATGTCGCCTCGTTCACCTGCAATCCAGTTTTGAAACACAATGTGACCGAATCACAAAATACGAAACTTCCAGTAACCACCGCTTTCCGTATGCATCCCATCGGTGGTTTTGTAATCAACGTGTTATATACAATACCTATAATGATTTTGAGCCGGAATTTCATCAAAAAAAAGTTACCAATTTTTTGCCAAAAAACGTGATGGTTAGCCTTACCGTTTTTGAACGGATAAAATTTATAGTCACGGATTTCGAATGTTTCGTGGATTTTGGATTATTAATGAATTTATGAGTAGATCTTCGTTAAGTTTGCTTCAATATGTCGCCTCGTTCACCTGCAATCCAGTTTTGAAACACAATGTGACCGAATCACAAAATACGAAACTTCCAGTAACCACCGCTTTCCGTATGCATCCCATCGGTGGTTTTGTAATCAACGTGTTATATACAATACCTATAATGATTTTGAGCCGGAATTTCAACAAAAAAAAGTTACCAATTTTTTGCGAAAAAACGTGATGGTTAGCCTTACCGTTTTTGAACGGATAAAATTTATAGTCACGGATTTCGAATGTTTCGTGGATTTTGGATTATTAATGAATTTATGAGTAGATCTTCGTTAAGTTTGCTTCAATATGTCGCCTCGTTCACCTGCAATCCAGTTTTGAAACACAATGTGACCGAATCACAAAATACGGAACTTCCAGTAACCACCGCTTTCCATATGCATCCCATCGGTGGTTTTGTAATCAACGTGTTATATACAATACCTATAATGATTTTGAGCCGGAATTTTAACAAAAAAAAGTTACCAATTTTTTGCGAAAAAACGTGATGGTTTGCCTTACCGTTTTTGAACGGATAAAATTTATAGTCACGGATTTCGAATGTTTCGTGGATTTTGGATTATTAATGAATTTATGAGTAGATCTTCGTTAAGTTTGCTTCAATATGTCGCCTCGTTCACCTGCAATCCAGTTTTGAAACACAATGTGACCGAATCACAAAATACGGAACTTCCAGTAACCACCGCTTTCCGTATGCATCCCATCGGTGGTTTTGTAATCAACGTGTTATATACAATACCTATAATGATTTTGAGCCGGAATTTTAACAAAAAAAAGTTACCAATTTTTTGCGAAAAAACGTGATGGTGAGCCTTACCGTTTTTGAACGGATAAAATTTATAGTCACGGATTTCGAATGTTTCGTGGATTTTGGATTATTAATGAATTTATGAGTAGATCTTCGTTAAGTTTGCTTCAATATGTCGCCTCGTTCACCTGCAATCCAGTTTTGAAACACAATGTGACCGAATCACAAAATACGAAACTTCCAGTAACCACCGCTTTCCGTATGCATCCCATCGGTGGTTTTGTAATCAACGTGTTATATACAATACCTATAATGATTTTGAGCCGGAATTTCAACAAAAAAAAGTTACCAATTTTTTGCGAAAAAACGTGATGGTTTGCCTTACCGTTTTTGAACGGATAAAATTTATAGTCACGGATTTCGAATGTTTCGTGGATTTTGGATTATTAATGAATTTATGAGTAGATCTTCGTTAAGTTTGCTTCAATATGTCGCCTCGTTCACCTGCAATCCAGTTTTGAAACACAATGTGACCGAATCACAAAATACGAAACTTCCAGTAACCACCGCTTTCCGTATGCATCCCATCGGTGGTTTTGTAATCAACGTGTTATATACAATACCTATAATGATTTTGGAGCCGGAATTTTAACAAAAAAAAGTTACCAATTTTTTGCGAAAAAACGTGATGGTTAGCCTTACCGTTTTTGAACGGATAAAATTTATAGTCACGGATTTCGAATGTTTCGTGGATTTTGGATTATTAATGAATTTATGAGTAGATCTTCGTTAAGTTTGCTTCAATATGTCGCCTCGTTCACCTGCAATCCAGTTTTGAAACACAATGTGACCGAATCACAAAATACGAAACTTCCAGTAACCACCGCTTTCCGTATGCATCCCATCGGTGGTTTTGTAATCAACGTGTTATATACAATACCTATAATGATTTTGAGCCGGAATTTCAACAAAAAAAAGTTACCAATTTTTTGCGAAAAAACGTGATGGTTTGCCTTACCGTTTTTGAACGGATAAAATTTATAGTCACGGATTTCGAATGTTTCGTGGATTTTGGATTATTAATGAATTTATGAGTAGATCTTCGTTAAGTTTGCTTCAATATGTCGCCTCGTTCACCTGCAATCCAGTTTTGAAACACAATGTGACCGAATCACAAAATACGAAACTTCCAGTAACCACCGCTTTCCGTATGCATCCCATCGGTGGTTTTGTAATCAACGTGTTATATACAATACCTATAATGATTTTGAGCCGGAATTTCAACAAAAAAAAGTTACCAATTTTTTGCGAAAAAACGTGATGGTTTGCCTTACCGTTTTTGAACGGATAAAATTTATAGTCACGGATTTCGAATGTTTCGTGGATTTTGGATTATTAATGAATTTATGAGTAGATCTTCGTTAAGTTTGCTTCAATATGTCGCCTCGTTCACCTGCAATCCAGTTTTGAAACACAATGTGACCGAATCACAAAATACGAAACTTCCAGTAACCACCGCTTTCCGTATGCATCCCATCGGTGGTTTTGTAATCAACGTGTTATATACAATACCTATAATGATTTTGAGCCGGAATTTCAACAAAAAAAAGTTACCAATTTTTTGCGAAAAAACGTGATGGTTTGCCTTACCGTTTTTGAACGGATAAAATTTATAGTCACGGATTTCGAATGTTTCGTGGATTTTGGATTATTAATGAATTTATGAGTAGATCTTCGTTAAGTTTGCTTCAATATGTCGCCTCGTTCACCTGCAATCCAGTTTTGAAACACAATGTGACCGAATCACAAAATACGAAACTTCCAGTAACCACCGCTTTCCGTATGCATCCCATCGGTGGTTTTGTAATCAACGTGTTATATACAATACCTATAATGATTTTGGAGCCGGAATTTTAACAAAAAAAAGTTACCAATTTTTTGCGAAAAAACGTGATGGTTAGCCTTACCGTTTTTGAACGGATAAAATTTATAGTCACGGATTTCGAATGTTTCGTGGATTTTGGATTATTAATGAATTTATGAGTAGATCTTCGTTAAGTTTGCTTCAATATGTCGCCTCGTTCACCTGCAATCCAGTTTTGAAACACAATGTGACCGAATCACAAAATACGAAACTTCCAGTAACCACCGCTTTCCGTATGCATCCCATCGGTGGTTTTGTAATCAACGTGTTATATACAATACCTATAATGATTTTGAGCCGGAATTTCAACAAAAAAAAGTTACCAATTTTTTGCGAAAAAACGTGATGGTTTGCCTTACCGTTTTTGAACGGATAAAATTTATAGTCACGGATTTCGAATGTTTCGTGGATTTTGGATTATTAATGAATTTATGAGTAGATCTTCGTTAAGTTTGCTTCAATATGTCGCCTCGTTCGCCTGCAATCCAGTTTTGAAACACAATGTGACCGAATCACAAAATACGAAACTTCCAGTAACCACCGCTTTCCGTATGCATCCCATCGGTGGTTTTGTAATCAACGTGTTATATACAATACCTATAATGATTTTGAGCCGGAATTTCAACAAAAAAAAGTTACCAATTTTTTGCGAAAAAACGTGATGGTTTGCCTTACCGTTTTTGAACGGATAAAATTTATAGTCACGGATTTCGAATGTTTCGTGGATTTTGGATTATTAATGAATTTATGAGTAGATCTTCGTTAAGTTTGCTTCAATATGTCGCCTCGTTCACCTGCAATCCAGTTTTGAAACACAATGTGACCGAATCACAAAATACGAAACTTCCAGTAACCACCGCTTTCCGTATGCATCCCATCGGTGGTTTTGTAATCAACGTGTTATATACAATACCTATAATGATTTTGAGCCGGAATTTCAACAAAAAAAAGTTACCAATTTTTTGCGAAAAAACGTGATGGTTAGCCTTACCGTTTTTGAACGGATAAAATTTATAGTCACGGATTTCGAATGTTTCGTGGATTTTGGATTATTAATGAATTTATGAGTAGATCTTCGTTAAGTTTGCTTCAATATGTCGCCTCGTTCACCTGCAATCCAGTTTTGAAACACAATGTGACCGAATCACAAAATACGAAACTTCCAGTAACCACCGCTTTCCGTATGCATCCCATCGGTGGTTTTGTAATCAACGTGTTATATACAATACCTATAATGATTTTGAGCCGGAATTTCAACAAAAAAAAGTTACCAATTGTTTGCCAAAAAACGTGATGGTTAGCCTTACCGTTTTTGAACGGATAAAATTTATAGTCACGGATTTCGAATGTTTCGTGGATTTTGGATTATTAATGAATTTATGAGTAGATCTTCGTTAAGTTTGCTTCAATATGTCGCCTCGTTCGCCTGCAATCCAGTTTTGAAACACAATGTGACCGAATCACAAAATACGAAACTTCCAGTAACCACCGCTTTCCGTATGCATCCCATCGGTGGTTTTGTAATCAACGTGTTATATACAATACCTATAATGATTTTGAGCCGGAATTTCAACAAAAAAAAGTTACCAATTTTTTGCGAAAAAACGTGATGGTTTGCCTTACCGTTTTTGAACGGATAAAATTTATAGTCACGGATTTCGAATGTTTCGTGGATTTTGGATTATTAATGAATTTATGAGTAGATCTTCGTTAAGTTTGCTTCAATATGTCGCCTCGTTCACCTGCAATCCAGTTTTGAAACACAATGTGACCGAATCACAAAATACGAAACTTCCAGTAACCACCGCTTTCCGTATGCATCCCATCGGTGGTTTTGTAATCAACGTGTTATATACAATACCTATAATGATTTTGAGCCGGAATTTCAACAAAAAAAAGTTACCAATTTTTTGCGAAAAAACGTGATGGTTTGCCTTACCGTTTTTGAACGGATAAAATTTATAGTCACGGATTTCGAATGTTTCGTGGATTTTGGATTATTAATGAATTTATGAGTAGATCTTCGTTAAGTTTGCTTCAATATGTCGCCTCGTTCACCTGCAATCCAGTTTTGAAACACAATGTGACCGAATCACAAAATACGAAACTTCCAGTAACCACCGCTTTCCGTATGCATCCCATCGGTGGTTTTGTAATCAACGTGTTATATACAATACCTATAATGATTTTGAGCCGGAATTTCAACAAAAAAAAGTTACCAATTTTTTGCGAAAAAACGTGATGGTTTGCCTTACCGTTTTTGAACGGATAAAATTTATAGTCACGGATTTCGAATGTTTCGTGGATTTTGGATTATTAATGAATTTATGAGTAGATCTTCGTTAAGTTTGCTTCAATATGTCGCCTCGTTCACCTGCAATCCAGTTTTGAAACACAATGTGACCGAATCACAAAATACGAAACTTCCAGTAACCACCGCTTTCCGTATGCATCCCATCGGTGGTTTTGTAATCAACGTGTTATATACAATACCTATAATGATTTTGAGCCGGAATTTCAACAAAAAAAAGTTACCAATTTTTTGCGAAAAAACGTGATGGTTAGCCTTACCGTTTTTGAACGGTTAAAATTTATAGTCACGGATTTCGAATGTTTCGTGGATTTTGGATTATTAATGAATTTATGAGTAGATCTTCGTTAAGTTTGCTTCAATATGTCGCCTCGTTCGCCTGCAATCCAGTTTTGAAACACAATGTGACCGAATCACAAAATACGAAACTCCCAGTAACCAACGCTTTCCGTATGCATCCCATCGGTGGTTTTGTAATCAACGTGTTATATACAATACCTATAATGATTTTGAGCCGGAATTTCAACAAAAAAAAGGTTACCAATTTTTTGCGAAAAAACGTGATGGTTTGCCTTACCGTTTTTGAACGGATAAAATTTATAGTCACGGATTTCGAATGTTTCGTGGATTTTGGATTATTAATGAATTTATGAGTAGATCTTCGTTAAGTTTGCTTCAATATGTCGCCTCGTTCACCTGCAATCCAGTTTTGAAACACAATGTGACCGAATCACAAAATACGAAACTTCCAGTAACCACCGCTTTCCGTATGCATCCCATCGGTGGTTTTGTAATCAACGTGTTATATACAATACCTATAATGATTTTGAGCCGGAATTTCAACAAAAAAAAGTTACCAATTTTTTGCGAAAAAACGTGATGGCTAGCCTTACCGTTTTTGAACGGATAAAATTTATAGTCACGGATTTCGAATGTTTCGTGGATTTTGGATTATTAATGAATTTATGAGTAGATCTTCGTTAAGTTTGCTTCAATATGTCGCCTCGTTCGCCTGCAATCCAGTTTTGAAACACAATGTGACCGAATCACAAAATACGAAACTTCCAGTAACTACCGCTTTCCGTATGCATCCCATCGGTGGTTTTGTAATCAACGTGTTATATACAATACCTATAATGATTTTGAGCCGGAATTTCAACAAAAAAAAGTTACCAATTTTTTGCGAAAAAACGTGATGGTTAGCCTTACCGTTTTTGAACGGATAAAATTTATAGTCACGGATTTCGAATGTTTCGTGGATTTTGGATTATTAATGAATTTATGAGTAGATCTTCGTTAAGTTTGCTTCAATATGTCGCCTCGTTCACCTGCAATCCAGTTTTGAAACACAATGTGACCGAATCACAAAATACGAAACTTCCAGTAACCACCGCTTTCCGTATGCATCCCATCGGTGGTTTTGTAATCAACGTGTTATATACAATACCTATAATGATTTTGAGCCGGAATTTTAACAAAAAAAAGTTACCAATTTTTTGCGAAAAAACGTGATGGTTAGCCTTCCCGTTTTTGAACGGATAAAATTTATAGTCACGGATTTCGAATGTTTCGTGGATTTTGGATTATTAATGAATTTATGAGTAGATCTTCGTTAAGTTTGCTTCAATATGTCGCGCCTCGTTCACCTGCAATCCAGTTTTGAAACACAATGTGACCGAATCACAAAATACGAAACTTCCAGTAACCACCGCTTTCCGTATGCATCCCATCGGTGGTTTTGTAATCAACGTGTTATATACAATACCTATAATGATTTTGAGCCGGAATTTCAACAAAAAAAAGTTACCAATTTTTTGCGAAAAAACGTGATGGTTTGCCTTACCGTTTTTGAACGGATAAAATTTATAGTCACGGATTTCGAATGTTTCGTGGATTTTGGATTATTAATGAATTTATGAGTAGATCTTCGTTAAGTTTGCTTCAATATGTCGCCTCGTTCACCTGCAATCCAGTTTTGAAACACAATGTGACCGAATCACAAAATACGAAACTTCCAGTAACCACCGCTTTCCGTATGCATCCCATCGGTGGTTTTGTAATCAACGTGTTATATACAATACCTATAATGATTTTGAGCCGGAATTTCAACAAAAAAAAGTTACCAATTTTTTGCGAAAAAACGTGATGGTGCCTTACCGTTTTTGAACGGATAAAATTTATAGTCACGGATTTCGAATGTTTCGTGGATTTTGGATTATTAATGAATTTATGAGTAGATCTTCGTTAAGTTTGCTTCAATATGTCGCCTCGTTCACCTGCAATCCAGTTTTGAAACACAATGTGACCGAATCACAAAATACGAAACTTCCAGTAACCACCGCTTTCCGTATGCATCCCATCGGTGGTTTCATAATCAACGTGTTATATACAATACCTATAATGATTTTGAGCCGGAATTTTAACAAAAAAAAGTTACCAATTTTTTGCGAAAAAACGTGATGGTTAGCCTTACCGTTTTTGAACGGATAAAATTTATAGTCACGGATTTCGAATGTTTCGTGGATTTTGGATTATTAATGAATTTATGAGTAGATCTTCGTTAAGTTTGCTTCAATATGTCGCCTCGTTCGCCTGCAATCCAGTTTTGAAACACAATGTGACCGAATCACAAAATACGAAACTTCCAGTAACCACCGCTTTCCGTATGCATCCCATCGGTGGTTTTGTAATCAACGTGTTATATACAATACCTATAATGATTTTGAGCCGGAATTTCAACAAAAAAAAGTTACCAATTTTTTGCGAAAAAACGTGATGGTTTGCCTTACCGTTTTTGAACGGATAAAATTTATAGTCACGGATTTCGAATGTTTCGTGGATTTTGGATTATTAATGAATTTATGAGTAGATCTTCGTTAAGTTTGCTTCAATATGTCGCCTCGTTCACCTGCAATCCAGTTTTGAAACACAATGTGACCGAATCACAAAATACGAAACTTCCAGTAACCACCGCTTTCCGTATGCATCCCATCGGTGGTTTTGTAATCAACGTGTTATATACAATACCTATAATGATTTTGAGCCGGAATTTCAACAAAAAAAAGTTACCAATTTTTTGCGAAAAAACGTGATGGTTTGCCTTACCGTTTTTGAACGGATAAAATTTATAGTCACGGATTTCGAATGTTTCGTGGATTTTGGATTATTAATGAATTTATGAGTAGATCTTCGTTAAGTTTGCTTCAATATGTCGCCTCGTTCACCTGCAATCCAGTTTTGAAACACAATGTGACCGAATCACAAAATACGAAACTTCCAGTAACCACCGCTTTCCGTATGCATCCCATCGGTGGTTTTGTAATCAACGTGTTATATACAATACCTATAATGATTTTGAGCCGGAATTTCAACAAAAAAAAGTTACCAATTTTTTGCGAAAAAACGTGATGGTTTGCCTTACCGTTTTTGAACGGATAAAATTTATAGTCACGGATTTCGAATGTTTCGTGGATTTTGGATTATTAATGAATTTATGAGTAAATCTTCGTTAAGTTTGCTTCAATATGTCGCCTCGTTCACCTGCAATCCAGTTTTGAAACACAATGTGACCGAATCACAAAATACGAAACTTCCAGTAACCACCGCTTTCCGTATGCATCCCATCGGTGGTTTTGTAATCAACGTGTTATATACAATACCTATAATGATTTTGAGCCGGAATTTCAACAAAAAAAAGTTACCAATTTTTTGCGAAAAAACGTGATGGTTAGCCTTACCGTTTTTGAACGGATAAAATTTATAGTCACGGATTTCGAATGTTTCGTGGATTTTGGATTATTAATGAATTTATGAGTAGATCTTCGTTAAGTTTGCTTCAATATGTCGCCTCGTTCACCTGCAATCCAGTTTTGAAACACAATGTGACCGAATCACAAAATACGAAACTTCCAGTAACCACCGCTTTCCGTATGCATCCCATCGGTGGTTTTGTAATCAACGTGTTATATACAATACCTATAATGATTTTGAGCCGGAATTTCAACAAAAAAAAGTTACCAATTTTTTGCGAAAAAACGTGATGGTTAGCCTTACCGTTTTTGAACGGATAAAATTTATAGTCACGGATTTCGAATGTTTCGTGGATTTTGGATTATTAATGAATTTATGAGTAGATCTTCGTTAAGTTTGCTTCAATATGTCGCCTCGTTCACCTGCAATCCAGTTTTGAAACACAATGTGACCGAATCACAAAATACGAAACTTCCAGTAACCACCGCTTTCCGTATGCATCCCATCGGTGGTTTCGTAATCAACGTGTTATATACAATACCTATAATGATTTTGAGCCGGAATTTCAACAAAAAAAAGTTACCAATTTTTTGCGAAAAAACGTGATGGTTAGCCTTACCGTTTTTGAACGGATAAAATTTATAGTCACGGATTTCGAATGTTTCGTGGATTTTGGATTATTAATGAATTTATGAGTAGATCTTCGTTAAGTTTGCTTCAATATGTCGCCTCGTTCACCTGCAATCCAGTTTTGAAACACAATGTGACCGAATCACAAAATACGAAACTTCCAGTAACCACCGCTTTCCGTATGCATCCCATCGGTGGTTTTGTAATCAACGTGTTATATACAATACCTATAATGATTTTGAGCCGGAATTTCAACAAAAAAAAGTTACCAATTTTTTGCGAAAAACGTGATGGTTTGCCTTACCGTTTTTGAACGGATAAAATTTATAGTCACGGATTTCGAATGTTTCGTGGATTTTGGATTATTAATGAATTTATGAGTAGATCTTCGTTAAGTTTGCTTCAATATGTCGCCTCGTTCGCCTGCAATCCAGTTTTGAAACACAATGTGACCGAATCACAAAATACGAAACTTCCAGTAACCACCGCTTTCCGTATGCATCCCATCGGTGGTTTTGTAATCAACGTGTTATATACAATACCTATAATGATTTTGAGCCGGAATTTCAACAAAAAAAAGTTACCAATTTTTTGCGAAAAAACGTGATGGTTAGCCTTACCGTTTTTGAACGGATAAAATTTATAGTCACGGATTTCGAATGTTTCGTGGATTTTGGATTATTAATGAATTTATGAGTAGATCTTCGTTAAGTTTGCTTCAATATGTCGCCTCGTTCGCCTGCAATCCAGTTTTGAAACACAATGTGACCGAATCACAAAATACGAAACTTCCAGTAACCACCGCTTTCCGTATGCATCCCATCGGTGGTTTTGTAATCAACGTGTTATATACAATACCTATAATGATTTTGAGCCGGAATTTCAACAAAAAAAAGTTACCAATTTTTTGCGAAAAAACGTGATGGTTAGCCTTACCGTTTTTGAACGGATAAAATTTATAGTCACGGATTTCGAATGTTTCGTGGATTTTGGATTATTAATGAATTTATGAGTAGATCTTCGTTAAGTTTGCTTCAATATGTCGCCTCATTCACCTGCAATCCAGTTTTGAAACACAATGTGACCGAATCACAAAATACGAAACTTCCAGTAACCACCGCTTTCCGTATGCATCCCATCGGTGGTTTTGTAATCAACGTGTTATATACAATACCTATAATGATTTTGAGCCGGAATTTCAACAAAAAAAAGTTACCAATTTTTTGCGAAAAAACGTGATGGTTAGCTTTACCGTTTTTGAACGGATAAAATTTATAGTCACGGATGTCGAATGTTTCGTGGATTTTGGATTATTAATGAATTTATGAGTAGATCTTCGTTAAGTTTGCTTCAATATGTCGCCTCGTTCACCTGCAATCCAGTTTTGAAACACAATGTGACCGAATCACAAAATACGAAACTTCCAGTAACCACCGCTTTCCGTATGCATCCCATCGGTGGTTTTGTAATCAACGTGTTATATACAATACCTATAATGATTTTGAGCCGGAATTTCAACAAAAAAAAGTTACCAATTTTTTGCGAAAAAACGTGATGGTGTGCCTTACCGTTTTTGAACGGATAAAATTTATAGTCACGGATTTCGAATGTTTCGTGGATTTTGGATTATTAATGAATTTATGAGTAGATCTTCGTTAAGTTTGCTTCAATATGTCGCCTCGTTCACCTGCAATCCAGTTTTGAAACACAATGTGACCGAATCACAAAATACGAAACTTCCAGTAACCACCGCTTTCCGTATGCATCCCATCGGTGGTTTTGTAATCAACGTGTTATATACAATACCTATAATGATTTTGAGCCGGAATTTCAACAAAAAGAAGTTACCAATTTTTTGCGAAAAAACGTGATGGTTAGCCTTACCGTTTTTGAACGGATAAAATTTATAGTCACCGCGGATTTCGAATGTTTCGTGGATTTTGGATTATTAATGAATTTATGAGTAGATCTTCGTTAAGTTTGCTTCAATATGTCGCCTCGTTCACCTGCAATCCAGTTTTGAAACACAATGTGACCGAATCACAAAATACGAAACTTCCAGTAACCACCGCTTTCAGTATGCATCCCATCGGTGGTTTCGTAATCAACGTGTTATATACAATACCTATAATGATTTTGAGCCGGAATTTCAACAAAAAAAAGTTACCAATTTTTTGCGAAAAAACGTGATGGTGTGCCTTACCGTTTTTGAACGGATAAAATTTATAGTCACGGATTTCGAATGTTTCGTGGATTTTGGATTATTAATGAATTTATGAGTAGATCTTCGTTAAGTTTGCTTCAATATGTCGCCTCGTTCACCTGCAATCCAGTTTTGAAACACAATGTGACCGAATCACAAAATACGAAACTTCCAGTAACCACCGCTTTCCGTATGCATCCCATCGGTGGTTTTGTAATCAACGTGTTATATACAATACCTATAATGATTTTGAGCCGGAATTTCAACAAAAAGAAGTTACCAATTTTTTGCGAAAAAACGTGATGGTTAGCCTTACCGTTTTTGAACGGATAAAATTTATAGTCACCGCGGATTTCGAATGTTTCGTGGATTTTGGATTATTAATGAATTTATGAGTAGATCTTCGTTAAGTTTGCTTCAATATGTCGCCTCGTTCGCCTGCAATCCAGTTTTGAAACACAATGTGACCGAATTACAAAATACGAAACTTCCAGTAACCACCGCTTTCAGTATGCATCCCATCGGTGGTTTCGTAATCAACGTGTTATATACAATACCTATAATGATTTTGAGCCGGAATTTCAACAAAAAAAAGTTACCAATTTTTTGCGAAAAAACGTGATGAGCCTTACCGTTTTTGAACGGATAAAATTTATAGTCACGGATTTCGAATGTTTCGTGGATTTTGGATTATTAATGAATTTATGAGTAGATCTTCGTTAAGTTTGCTTCAATATGTCGCCTCGTTCACCTGCAATCCAGTTTTGAAACACAATGTGACCGAATCACAAAATACGAAACTTCCAGTAACCACCGCTTTCCGTATGCATCCCATCGGTGGTTTTGTAATCAACGTGTTATATACAATACCTATAATGATTTTGAGCCGGAATTTCAACAAAAAAAAGTTACCAATTTTTTGCGAAAAAACGTGATGGTGTGCCTTACCGTTTTTGAACGGATAAAATTTATAGTCACGGATTTCGAATGTTTCGTGGATTTTGGATTATTAATGAATTTATGAGTAGATCTTCGTTAAGTTTGCTTCAATATGTCGCCTCGTTCACCTGCAATCCAGTTTTGAAACACAATGTGACCGAATCACAAAATACGAAACTTCCAGTAACCACCGCTTTCCGTATGCATCCCATCGGTGGTTTTGTAATCAACGTGTTATATACAATACCTATAATGATTTTGAGCCGGAATTTCAACAAAAAGAAGTTACCAATTTTTTGCGAAAAAACGTGATGGTTAGCCTTACCGTTTTTGAACGGATAAAATTTATAGTCACCGCGGATTTCGAATGTTTCGTGGATTTTGGATTATTAATGAATTTATGAGTAGATCTTCGTTAAGTTTGCTTCAATATGTCGCCTCGTTCACCTGCAATCCAGTTTTGAAACACAATGTGACCGAATCACAAAATACGAAACTTCCAGTAACCACCGCTTTCCGTATGCATCCCATCGGTGGTTTTGTAATCAACGTGTTATATACAATACCTATAATGATTTTGAGCCGGAATTTCAACAAAAAAAAGTTACCAATTTTTTGCGAAAAACGTGATGGTTTGCCTTACCGTTTTTGAACGGATAAAATTTATAGTCACGGATTTCGAATGTTTCGTGGATTTTGGATTATTAATGAATTTATGAGTAGATCTTCGTTAAGTTTGCTTCAATATGTCGCCTCGTTCGCCTGCAATCCAGTTTTGAAACACAATGTGACCGAATCACAAAATACGAAACTTCCAGTAACCACCGCTTTCCGTATGCATCCCATCGGTGGTTTTGTAATCAACGTGTTATATACAATACCTATAATGATTTTGAGCCGGAATTTCAACAAAAAAAAGTTACCAATTTTTTGCGAAAAAACGTGATGGTTAGCCTTACCGTTTTTGAACGGATAAAATTTATAGTCACGGATTTCGAATGTTTCGTGGATTTTGGATTATTAATGAATTTATGAGTAGATCTTCGTTAAGTTTGCTTCAATATGTCGCCTCGTTCGCCTGCAATCCAGTTTTGAAACACAATGTGACCGAATCACAAAATACGAAACTTCCAGTAACCACCGCTTTCCGTATGCATCCCATCGGTGGTTTTGTAATCAACGTGTTATATACAATACCTATAATGATTTTGAGCCGGAATTTCAACAAAAAAAAGTTACCAATTTTTTGCGAAAAAACGTGATGGTTAGCCTTACCGTTTTTGAACGGATAAAATTTATAGTCACGGATTTCGAATGTTTCGTGGATTTTGGATTATTAATGAATTTATGAGTAGATCTTCGTTAAGTTTGCTTCAATATGTCGCCTCATTCACCTGCAATCCAGTTTTGAAACACAATGTGACCGAATCACAAAATACGAAACTTCCAGTAACCACCGCTTTCCGTATGCATCCCATCGGTGGTTTTGTAATCAACGTGTTATATACAATACCTATAATGATTTTGAGCCGGAATTTCAACAAAAAAAAGTTACCAATTTTTTGCGAAAAAACGTGATGGTTAGCTTTACCGTTTTTGAACGGATAAAATTTATAGTCACGGATGTCGAATGTTTCGTGGATTTTGGATTATTAATGAATTTATGAGTAGATCTTCGTTAAGTTTGCTTCAATATGTCGCCTCGTTCACCTGCAATCCAGTTTTGAAACACAATGTGACCGAATCACAAAATACGAAACTTCCAGTAACCACCGCTTTCCGTATGCATCCCATCGGTGGTTTTGTAATCAACGTGTTATATACAATACCTATAATGATTTTGAGCCGGAATTTCAACAAAAAAAAGTTACCAATTTTTTGCGAAAAAACGTGATGGTGTGCCTTACCGTTTTTGAACGGATAAAATTTATAGTCACGGATTTCGAATGTTTCGTGGATTTTGGATTATTAATGAATTTATGAGTAGATCTTCGTTAAGTTTGCTTCAATATGTCGCCTCGTTCACCTGCAATCCAGTTTTGAAACACAATGTGACCGAATCACAAAATACGAAACTTCCAGTAACCACCGCTTTCCGTATGCATCCCATCGGTGGTTTTGTAATCAACGTGTTATATACAATACCTATAATGATTTTGAGCCGGAATTTCAACAAAAAGAAGTTACCAATTTTTTGCGAAAAAACGTGATGGTTAGCCTTACCGTTTTTGAACGGATAAAATTTATAGTCACCGCGGATTTCGAATGTTTCGTGGATTTTGGATTATTAATGAATTTATGAGTAGATCTTCGTTAAGTTTGCTTCAATATGTCGCCTCGTTCACCTGCAATCCAGTTTTGAAACACAATGTGACCGAATCACAAAATACGAAACTTCCAGTAACCACCGCTTTCAGTATGCATCCCATCGGTGGTTTCGTAATCAACGTGTTATATACAATACCTATAATGATTTTGAGCCGGAATTTCAACAAAAAAAAGTTACCAATTTTTTGCGAAAAAACGTGATGGTGTGCCTTACCGTTTTTGAACGGATAAAATTTATAGTCACGGATTTCGAATGTTTCGTGGATTTTGGATTATTAATGAATTTATGAGTAGATCTTCGTTAAGTTTGCTTCAATATGTCGCCTCGTTCACCTGCAATCCAGTTTTGAAACACAATGTGACCGAATCACAAAATACGAAACTTCCAGTAACCACCGCTTTCCGTATGCATCCCATCGGTGGTTTTGTAATCAACGTGTTATATACAATACCTATAATGATTTTGAGCCGGAATTTCAACAAAAAGAAGTTACCAATTTTTTGCGAAAAAACGTGATGGTTAGCCTTACCGTTTTTGAACGGATAAAATTTATAGTCACCGCGGATTTCGAATGTTTCGTGGATTTTGGATTATTAATGAATTTATGAGTAGATCTTCGTTAAGTTTGCTTCAATATGTCGCCTCGTTCGCCTGCAATCCAGTTTTGAAACACAATGTGACCGAATTACAAAATACGAAACTTCCAGTAACCACCGCTTTCAGTATGCATCCCATCGGTGGTTTCGTAATCAACGTGTTATATACAATACCTATAATGATTTTGAGCCGGAATTTCAACAAAAAAAAGTTACCAATTTTTTGCGAAAAAACGTGATGAGCCTTACCGTTTTTGAACGGATAAAATTTATAGTCACGGATTTCGAATGTTTCGTGGATTTTGGATTATTAATGAATTTATGAGTAGATCTTCGTTAAGTTTGCTTCAATATGTCGCCTCGTTCACCTGCAATCCAGTTTTGAAACACAATGTGACCGAATCACAAAATACGAAACTTCCAGTAACCACCGCTTTCCGTATGCATCCCATCGGTGGTTTTGTAATCAACGTGTTATATACAATACCTATAATGATTTTGAGCCGGAATTTCAACAAAAAAAAGTTACCAATTTTTTGCGAAAAAACGTGATGGTGTGCCTTACCGTTTTTGAACGGATAAAATTTATAGTCACGGATTTCGAATGTTTCGTGGATTTTGGATTATTAATGAATTTATGAGTAGATCTTCGTTAAGTTTGCTTCAATATGTCGCCTCGTTCACCTGCAATCCAGTTTTGAAACACAATGTGACCGAATCACAAAATACGAAACTTCCAGTAACCACCGCTTTCCGTATGCATCCCATCGGTGGTTTTGTAATCAACGTGTTATATACAATACCTATAATGATTTTGAGCCGGAATTTCAACAAAAAGAAGTTACCAATTTTTTGCGAAAAAACGTGATGGTTAGCCTTACCGTTTTTGAACGGATAAAATTTATAGTCACCGCGGATTTCGAATGTTTCGTGGATTTTGGATTATTAATGAATTTATGAGTAGATCTTCGTTAAGTTTGCTTCAATATGTCGCCTCGTTCACCTGCAATCCAGTTTTGAAACACAATGTGACCGAATCACAAAATACGAAACTTCCAGTAACCACCGCTTTCCGTATGCATCCCATCGGTGGTTTTGTAATCAACGTGTTATATACAATACCTATAATGATTTTGAGCCGGAATTTCAACAAAAAAAAGTTACCAATTTTTTGCGAAAAAAAGCTTTACCGTTTTTGAACGGATAAAATTTATAGTCACGGATGTCGAATGTTTCGTGGATTTTGGATTATTAATGAATTTATGAGTAGATCTTCGTTAAGTTTGCTTCAATATGTCGCCTCGTTCACCTGCAATCCAGTTTTGAAACACAATGTGACCGAATCACAAAATACGAAACTTCCAGTAACCACCGCTTTCCGTATGCATCCCATCGGTGGTTTTGTAATCAACGTGTTATATACAATACCTATAATGATTTTGAGCCGGAATTTCAACAAAAAAAAGTTACCAATTTTTTGCGAAAAAACGTGATGGTTTGCCTTACCGTTTTTGAACGGATAAAATTTATAGTCACGGATTTCGAATGTTTCGTGGATTTTGGATTATTAATGAATTTATGAGTAGATCTTCGTTAAGTTTGCTTCAATATGTCGCCTCGTTCACCTGCAATCCAGTTTTGAAACACAATGTGACCGAATCACAAAATACGAAACTTCCAGTAACCACCGCTTTCCGTATGCATCCCATCGGTGGTTTTGTAATCAACGTGTTATATACAATACCTATAATGATTTTGAGCCGGAATTTCAACAAAAAAAAGTTACCAATTTTTTGCGAAAAAACGTGATGGTTTGCCTTACCGTTTTTGAACGGATAAAATTTATAGTCACGGATTTCGAATGTTTCGTGGATTTTGGATTATTAATGAATTTATGAGTAGATCTTCGTTAAGTTTGCTTCAATATGTCGCCTCGTTCACCTGCAATCCAGTTTTGAAACACAATGTGACCGAATCACAAAATACGAAACTTCCAGTAACCACCGCTTTCCGTATGCATCCCATCGGTGGTTTTGTAATCAACGTGTTATATACAATACCTATAATGATTTTGAGCCGGAATTTTAACAAAAAAAGTTACCAATTTTTTGCGAAAAAACGTGATGGTTAGCCTTACCGTTTTTGAACGGATAAAATTTATAGTCACGGATTTCGAATGTTTCGTGGATTTTGGATTATTAATGAATTTATGAGTAGATCTTCGTTAAGTTTGCTTCAATATGTCGCCTCGTTCACCTGCAATCCAGTTTTGAAACACAATGTGACCGAATCACAAAATACGAAACTTCCAGTAACCACCGCTTTCCGTATGCATCCCATCGGTGGTTTTGTAATCAACGTGTTATATACAATACCTATAATGATTTTGAGCCGGAATTTTAACAAAAAAAGTTACCAATTTTTTGCGAAAAAACGTGATGGTTAGCCTTACCGTTTTTGAACGGATAAAATTTATAGTCACGGATTTCGAATGTTTCGTGGATTTTGGATTATTAATGAATTTATGAGTAGATCTTCGTTAAGTTTGCTTCAATATGTCGCCTCGTTCACCTGCAATCCAGTTTTGAAACACAATGTGACCGAATCACAAAATACGAAACTTCCAGTAACCACCGCTTTCCGTATGCATCCCATCGGTGGTTTTGTAATCAACGTGTTATATACAATACCTATAATGATTTTGAGCCGGAATTTCAACAAAAAAAAGTTACCAATTTTTTGCGAAAAACGTGATGGCTAGCCTTACCGTTTTTGAACGGATAAAATTTATAGTCGCGGATTTCGAATGTTTCGTGGATTTTGGATTATTAATGAATTTATGAGTAGATCTTCGTTAAGTTTGCTTCAATATGTCGCCTCGTTCACCTGCAATCCAGTTTTGAAACACAATGTGACCGAATCACAAAATACGAAACTTCCAGTAACCACCGTTTTCCGTATGCATCCCATCGGTGGTTTTGTAATCAACGTGTTATATACAATACCTATAATGATTTTGAGCCGGAATTTCAACAAAAAAAAGTTACCAATTTTTTGCGAAAAAACGTGATGGTTTGCCTTACCGTTTTTGAACGGATAAAATTTATAGTCACGGATTTCGAATGTTTCGTGGATTTTGGATTATTAATGAATTTATGAGTAGATCTTCGTTAAGTTTGCTTCAATATGTCGCCTCGTTCACCTGCAATCCAGTTTTGAAACACAATGTGACCGAATCACAAAATACGAAACTTCCAGTAACCACCGCTTTCCGTATGCATCCCATCGGTGGTTTTGTAATCAACGTGTTATATACAATACCTATAATGATTTTGAGCCGGAATTTCAACAAAAAAAAGTTACCAATTTTTTGCGAAAAAACGTGATGGTTTGCCTTACCGTTTTTGAACGGATAAAATTTATAGTCACGGATTTCGAATGTTTCGTGGATTTTGGATTATTAATGAATTTATGAGTAGATCTTCGTTAAGTTTGCTTCAATATGTCGCCTCGTTCACCTGCAATCCAGTTTTGAAACACAATGTGACCGAATCACAAAATACGAAACTTCCAGTAACCACCGCTTTCCGTATGCATCCCATCGGTGGTTTTGTAATCAACGTGTTATATACAATACCTATAATGATTTTGAGCCGGAATTTCAACAAAAAAAAGTTACCAATTTTTTGCGAAAAAACGTGATGGTTTGCCTTACCGTTTTTGAACGGATAAAATTTATAGTCACGGATTTCGAATGTTTCGTGGATTTTGGATTATTAATGAATTTATGAGTAGATCTTCGTTAAGTTTGCTTCAATATGTCGCCTCGTTCACCTGCAATCCAGTTTTGAAACACAATGTGACCGAATCACAAAATACGAAACTTCCAGTAACCACCGCTTTCCGTATGCATCCCATCGGTGGTTTTGTAATCAACGTGTTATATACAATACCTATAATGATTTTGAGCCGGAATTTCAACAAAAAAAAGTTACCAATTTTTTGCGAAAAAACGTGATGGTTTGCCTTACCGTTTTTGAACGGATAAAATTTATAGTCACGGATTCTGTATGATTTGGTTATTTTGAGTCGAAATTAAACCGACAGATAAATTTTTTTATAATCAGCATTTAATTTATTATTATTTTATGAAATATTATTTAAAAATGTTACATATTTAAAATTAATCTTTTCTTATTTTATTATATTGTTATTATTTCTATTTAATTTAAACTGATTGAATTATTTTGGTGAGAAAAGTTACAAAAATATTTATTACAAATTGTTAATTTTTTAAATTTTACAAGTTTTTTTTCTAAAATAATTAAGATAAAATTAATTATTCATAATTATTAAATGTTTAATTATTTTACGTTAATTTTTGAAAAAATTGTGCTGTTACAAATTTTATGTATTGTTAATTAAAATATTCATAATAATATATTGTGAGGATGTGCCATTGTTGCAACACTGTACACGCTGCAACAAAAGTGGCATTCCCCAGTCTATTAAAAGCTGGATTCTGGTGTTTTATTTTATTGTGTTATTTTTTTTTTATAAATACCTAATTTTATTATATTTACTGTTACAATTAAGGGTTGTATTTATTTATAAAGGATCGGTTTTGTTTGTCCCAGGCATAATATTTAAAAAAACTATTGGTTTATTCACAACGGATTTTAACAATTTCAGAAACCCTTGAAGAGGGCCAATTAAAAGTTAAAAACCTACCTTTCAACTTTTCTATTCTAACCTTGCAACATCGCACCAACGAGTGGAGCTTTAAGCTCCAATTACAATTTTTGGTGATAGTTGCTTATTCGCGAAAGTTGCTTATACATTTTTAAAATATTCCGCCAGAGATCTATCACAATAATAGCAAACCGAAAGATTATCTTTTTAATAACTCTCTAAATTAATTTGTTTCTACAAAAATAGGAGAATAAGAATATAGGGAGAGCCCGTGCAGGCTGGAATTATAGTGGTAAAAGAACTAATCTCGTTTTTCCAGAAGGTAACTTATCGGCAGTCGGTTACATCAATGAGATACTGCAACCTGTCATGCTTCCATTATCTACACAAATCGGATCAGAATTCATCTTAATGACAAGCACAGGAAATCCATGTGTTTCCATGGCCAGCACAATCCCCGGATCGAAAAATCCGCTTGAACACGCATGGAATCATCTTCAGCGAAGCATTCTGCCACATTTAGCAACAATAACAACGCGAGTGCAACTATGCAATCTCCTTCAACATCACTAGAGACAAAGTCCACAAGACAGCTTCGATAAGTTGCTTAGCTCCATGCCCAGAAGATGCCCATCTGTCATAAATGAGGAGGCAATACCACGTACTAGGAAACAATAATAACTGTACCAATTAAATGAATTAAAAAGAAACAAAAAAAAATTTCTAGAAACCAAAACCAAAACAAAAATCAAACCAAATTCAAGACAATGGCTGTTTCGACCAACATGAGATCACTGCCAACCTAGGTCAGTTGCTATCTAATTATAAAAAGGACAGCAGATCACCACCAGTAGCGAACTCGCATCTATATCGTTCGTCTAGGAAAACAACACAGGATGACTGTACGTGGCTTCTAGCAGACATGCACCTACGCTTGAATGCAGGGCCTCCGAGCACACCAACGGGTCCATCGGCCGACATTTCGATCCGGGATACGGATTCTCAGCTCGATTCCAAAGATGGCGAATTTCATTCGAAGAGCCATCAAGAAGAACCGGAAGCAAATGTAAACATAGGCAACCAGCAATCCAACAAGCCTCCGCCGGTTAAGACACTTGATTCTTCATCGGCAGCAACAAACATCATCAAACCACGGATAAACCTTTGAATCCAGTATTCAAGCGGCAAGATTTTTACATGCGGCATTTACACCAAGAAATCTATGCAATCGAAGGCAAATTGGATAAAGAAGATTATCCGAAGGAATACCTTCAGCTGAAGGTCAATCAACTACAAAAGCAAATACGTGACATCTACCAACTGCACGCAACAATAATGGTAGAAACAGATGAAGAGGATAAGACAACAAATTATTTCGTTGAAGATTACTACGGCACGATAAAAAATCGAGTGGAAACCACCAAAATACGATTACAACAATGCCAGGAGCTGGTAGAACGTATTACGGTTAAGCCACATGGAGAGCAAAGGGTCAAGTTGCCGCAAATAGACATACCATCCTTCTATGGCGATTACGATAAATGGACCTCGTTCAAAGATCTATTCACTAAAGTAATCCTGGAAAAGGGAACAGCTCAGTTCATCGCTTTATGATCCGGCATGAGAAAAAGAAAAGGCTAGATATGACAACAGAAGGTTGCTGTCCAGCAATTACTTCAATTTATTACTGTCGATGTCTACGCTGCAACAAGCAACAGGCCCAGCAATCCGTTCGATGCATGACACGCTCAAGGAAGTGCTGCATAATATTCAGCAACTCAAACTGGAGTCATCGTTCGAAGCATTTGTGGTATATTTAGTCAGTAAAAAACTCGATCCAGAGTCAATAGGGCTGTTTGAGACAAATCTGCAACAACCTAAGGAAATCCCAACGTTGAACGTGCTGTTCGACTTTATAGAACGACGATTCCAGTCTCTAGAAGCTATGGGAAAAAACAAGCCTATAACAACACCGTGTCAACCCGTCGCACAACCGCTCAAACGAGTAAATGTCGCAACAGCTTTATTACGCTGCGTGACGCCCATTTGTAGTGGAAATCACAAATTAGAGAGCTGCCCACGCTTCAAGAATATGCCGACCTTGGAGAGGGCTAAATTGGTCAACCATCTACAACTCTGTGTGCGATGCCTGGAAGGTCATGACAGGTTCAAATGTTCCGAAATGTGTTGTCCAGACAACACTAATTTCATCCAGCGCCGCGAATCGTTTCAAATTCAAAAAGAAGAAAATTAATATTAAAATTTCCGGCATTGGGGGTCAAGCCGCCGGAGCATGCAAACATGCCGTTAACAATACACTATCACCCAATTTCGCAGGGAGATTCACCTTAGCCATAGAGGCACTAGTGTTCGATAATCTGGATCATCAACTTCCTCAAGGCAAGGTGGACGACAGCAAATGGACCCACCTGGACGGACTAAAATTGGCCGATCCGCAGTTCAACCATCCGCAACTTATCCACCTAATAATTGGGGTCGACTATTATACGTCTATAGCCATCAACAATATAATTAAGTCGAGTCCCAACGATCCGATGGCTCAAGAAACTGAGTTGGGCTGGATTTTGATGGGTAACATGAGTCAACGTTCTGGAGAAAAGATCACCATGGTGACTACTAAGGCCACGAGAACCAACTAAAACTCTTAGTGGAAAACAAAATTAACAAAAGAGGAGCGGGTCCGTATCGAAGAAGAACAGCGGGCGGAGGAACACTTTTCGTCAACATTGCAACGAAACAGTGATGGCAGGTACACAGTGAGGATTCCATTCAAGGAGGATCCAACACAGCAGCCAGAATCTAAGGCCAAGCGATTGCATCAAAACCTTGGGAAATTATTACAACCCTAAGAAAGACACCTTTGAATTCCACGTACAAATTATTTGACCCTATCGGTTGGTTAGCACCGGTCACCATTGCTGCCAAGATTCTAATGCAGGATACGTGGATATCCATGATCGATTGGGATGAACCACTACCAGAAGTAATAGGTAAAAAATGGCTTACCTACAACTGGCTCAATACAACAAGGAGCACCAGAACGGAGGTGCATGGCTTTCCCGATGCATCCGAACTTGCATATGCTGCTGTAGTCTATTGCCGGACTACCAACGAGGCAGGACAAGCAACCACTAATCTTGTAATAGCAAAAACGTGGGTGGCGCCCATCAAAACAAAGCTGTCAGTTCCTCGATTGGAGTTAAACGCGGCTAGACTATTAGCTAAACTATTAAGGCATGTCCAACTAGAAATGCTTGAACCGATTCGACCATCACATTAAGCTGGGTCAACGGAGAACCAAGGCGCTTCAAAATCTCTGGGTGGAATTGTTCCAAAGAATTTCCAGTTATGACAAATTAAAACGAGTGGTGACAAATTGTACAAGGTTTATCAATCGGGTTGCACGGAAAATTCCAGTAAACAAGGCGATCCCGCCGAAAACCATTATACTTTGTATGAGTCAAGAGGAAGACTTCTACCAGGAATTCAGATGTCTGAGAACCACACGCCAATTACAACAACGCAGCAAATGGAAAACGACGCAACCAAATCTATCGATCAACGACTTAGTCCTCTTACGAGATGACCAACGTCCGGCAACATATTAGAAATTGGGTCGAATTATCGAAACTTAACCTGGCACTGACGGTCTAGTTCGCGTAGCTATTGTTGAATGCAAGGACAATGAGTACAATCGACCAATCACCAAGCTATATGCAAGCTTCCCATAGAAGCGGAGACGACAGATATCTTAGAATTTGAAGCCAACAACAACAAGGCTCCACCTATTAGGAAGCAACCGCCAAGAAGAGCTAAGAGTGGATTAAAGGCCAGCAATTTAGCATTGTCGTTATTATCGGTATACACCATACTAGGGTTGGTGCCCGGTATCACTAACATACGCCCCTTCGACCATCCATCAGGCATACACTTTGAGGAAATGGGAATTTTAGAAGCCGTAGTCCAACTAGAAGGAGCTTGTAGAGATCTGACAGGATTCAACTGTAATATTACCTTACAACATTTGCAATGGCGTCTCAACAACCTCATAGCAAAAAACAAGCGATTAAAGCGAGGACTAGGAGATACGCTGGGGATTGCGATGGGCGATATATTTGGAATCTTGTCGCAACGCGATGCGGCTCAATACGAATCCCAGTTTGAGATGATCAACGCCAACGAAAACCATCTAATGAAATTAATACAGAATCAAGCATTGATAATAGATAACACGGTAAAATTGATAAAGCACAATTACAACCTCACCATGATGTCCATGAACAGCCTGATACAGGGGCAGAGGCGATTAAGACAAGAGTTAATAGAGTTACAAGAGTATCGAAGCTATGAGGACAGGGTTCGCTCGGTGCTAATAAACTTAATCGAGCTAACCTTGATTCTTCGAAATTTGGAAGACACCCAACACAATCTAGTCTATATAGAATACTCAGCGCATCATAAGATATTGCATCCCACTATACTTTCGCCGGACCAATTAAAAGAACAACTTTCGCTGATTCGGTACAATGTACCGACAGGAGTCAGCGTCCTTGGTCACCAATTGTCTGATTTAATACATGCGTGTATCAGAGTCTAACAGTCAGAAGCAGAATAACCAAACAGAACGTGATTATCGAAATCATCAGCGCACTAGCTTTCGCAACAGAGAACACGCTTCTATCCGTGATTTCCGTGCCAGACATTCTGCATGACAACACACAGTCAAGCATAGTAACTTCAACTGAGTATCTAGCCATAGACAGCCATCGAGAACATTTCGCATTTTTCTCTACGAAGCAACTATTTCGTTGCCAGATTGTTTCACCCTCTCATTTTTTGTGTGAGACATCATCAGTTTTCAACGCATTCACTAAGTACGGTCGATGCGAGGTAGCCATCCTGCAGCGAAAATCCGCTCTTGAACAATTCTGCAGCTTTCAAACTAGCAATTCTACGAATATATGGTTATCAACCTCGGGCATTACCAATTCCAAACAATTGAAAAACCTTGGCAGTCACTTCAAAACCAAGGTGCGTGATGACGCCATAGTTGATCTCGTCTCCAGTTTGGATACCAAAAAGTTGGAAGATGAGATAGCAGCTCTTCGGGAAAATGAGCACTTGATCCAGAGGAGTGAGTTCTTCACCAACCAAAATCAACATCATGTTCATCACTACACCATGATTCATATTCTGTTTTGGAGCGCTTTTATCTTCGGAACAATCTGGATCATATCTTACATCGACGCCAGCGCCCATTAGTTCCGCTTTTTTTGGTCACTTAAATATAAAACATTTATCGATTTACAAACCACCGATGGAAGCAAGTGACTGCGACCCTAATAATAAATAAATATACCCTATAGAAATAAATAATTTACAATATTGATACCAAACCACAGATAAAATACACAGATCAATTCATTCATTGGTAAAATATTTTCTGTGAAACAAAAAATTCGAGGAACCCAGACGTCAGCCAAACAACAATTATCGTCTGAAAATTATTTTTTGGTGTTTGGATGTTGCGCGATTTTTAATCAAAATAGTGTTCCCTGTGTAATTTATCTGTGACTATACGTAGGATTTAATTACATACATACATATAATTTATATTGTTAAATTAGCACCGAAAAAATATTATTTAATATTTACTATATCGCATAATTATATCATAATATAAATATTTTATTGATTATTTATGTGGTAATAAAAATTGACTAAACTCTTTTTATAAATTAATTTAATATTATAAATATACTTAGGTTTTGGTTTCTCTGTGTGTGTGTGTGTATTAATAAAATATATTTAAAATTTATTATTATTGTTTAAAAAATTGTGTGTCAAAATTTTGATTAATTTAATTTATTATTAGTGTAACACTTGACGTGATTTATTTATAAATTTTTATAATTTATTTACGCGCTTTTATATTTTACACATTTATATTCATTTTAAGAAATTTTTGTCTGTTAAATATTTTTATTAAAATTATTTTAATTTGGTCCATTTTTCCGCTAATTAATTGAATATATTAGATATCGAGGTTTAATTTAATTTATTTTTGGTGGTTGACGCCGACGCTTAGTTTTTCCTATTTTTAGATATTAAATATTAAAAATATTGATTTATTATTATTGGTCGTTGTGGCCCGTTTAGTTAATTCTGGTTTCAATAGTTTTTTATCCACCTTTGAAAAATTTAGTTAAATAAATAATAAATAACACTGACTGAGTGTACCAATCATTACGAAATTTTTGCAATATATATATATATATATATATATATATATATATATATATATATATATATATATATATATATATATATATATATATATATATATATATATATATATATATATATATATATATATAGCGATTCCACACGAAAACGACCGGATTCTGTCCTCACCTCACCCCCTTTGATTTTTATGAAACTTGCTAAAGATGTTCTCTATGGTGTAGAAACACAAAAATTAATTTCTGTTTTTCTCTTCGGCTCTGTACTTTTGAACAGGGGCGCACGCCGTTTTAAGGATTTCGCAAAAATGCAAATTTTTAAATACATATAGCTCGAAAACTACTTACCGGATTTTAATAAATGAGATCTCATATGAAAGGGATTTAATCGTAGTTTTATAAATAGTTGTTATTAAATTTTTCAATTAATTGGTTGTGTGAGAAAAACGTCGATTTTTCAAAAAAATTGATTTTTCAGTACTTTTGACAACAACAACAACCAATTTTTTTATCAATTTTGTTTTCAAAAATCCTAAAAATTATTTTGTATAAGTAAGAGAAATTTATATGAACTATGTCATTCGTAAGCCAGAGTTTAAAGTTAAATCAAGTAAATTTTAAAACAATAAGAATTCAGTATGAATATTAAGTGTGTTAAGTGCCAAAAATTCAAAAACAATCAAACTGTCGAAAAGCTCATAATAGTTTAATTGAGTTAGCTAGCTTGAAAGGAATTATCATTAATATGGGTGAATACATATGCAGTGGTTGTTACTTAAACATTTATAGTGTAAGTAAATTAAGTGTTAATGATCCAGGGCCCTCTGGAATACAAACGATTAATTCGAATGTAGACTGTTCACCTGCCAGCAGATCATCAAGTTCATCAATAGCAACCGAAGAGGAGAAATACATTTATCCAGATATTCCATCATTCAACGATACGTTGTTGTCCATTGGCAGTTCACCGATAAATCGTAAAAAAATGAGAGTTGAATGTTACAAGACAAAAAAATTTTAAGAAGTTTCAACGAAAATAGCAGAGGATATATTTCATCTGCCTTCCAGTTCCGATGCCACAACTAGTGCTGACATAAATGAAATGATCCAACAATTGAAAAACAAGTTTGGAAATTGTAAAAATCAAAATGAAAGGTACATGGTTTTAACAACGCTACCAAAAAGCTGGTCTGCTCCAAAAATTGAACGGGAGTTTAACGTGTCACATTATACAGCAAATAGAGCAACGCAGATTCGAACATTAAATGTGGATCGAAAACCATTAATCCTGAAATAGCCGAATTCGTGCAGAATTTCTATGAGGACGATGAAATAAGTGGAGTGTGTGCTGGAAAACGAGGTTTTGAAACAATAACAATAGATGAAGTTAAGATAACAAAACAACGAAGATTAGTGCTCTGTAATTTAAAGGAAGCGCATCAACTATTTAAAAGAACATATCCATTAATAAAAGTTGGATTTTCTACATTTGCTTCACTGCGTCCAAAACACTGCGTTCTAGCAAATTCAAGTGGCACACATTGTATATGCGTATGCATATACCATCAAAACATTAAACTGATGTTTAACGCCATAAAAACAAAAAATCTTCTTTCTCATTCTTTAGAAAGTTATCGTAACCTTATATCTCAGATTGTTTGCGGAAATTCAACAACATCGTGCTATTTAAACGAATGTACATCTTGCCCAGGAACTACAAATTTACATCCGGAAATATCAACAAAATTACTAAAAAATGATGTAGATGAGATTACTAATAAACAATTGCAGCAAACAGATCGGTGTACAATAGAAACACCAATTTTATCAACATTGGAATTTACTGATAAATTTTGTGAGCAACTACAAAACATATTACCACATTCATTTATTGCAGAACAACAATCAGCGTATTTAAAACATAGGAAGTCTAATTTGGAAAACGATGAATGTGTTGTTATATGTGATTTTTCGAAAAATTACTCATTCATAGTTCAAGATGCAGTTCAAGGATTTCATTGGTCCAATTCTCAGTGCACCATACATCCTTTTGCAGTTTACTATAAGAATAAGGACGAAAATTCTTCCAATAATAGTAATTTGGAATTCACCAGTTTAATAGGTATCTCGGAGTCAACCAAGCACAATCATGTAACAGTGAGATTATATATTCAAGGCCTAGTTGATTTTATAAAAGCGAAGACAAGTCATGTTAAAAAGATTTGTTTCTTTTCTGATGGATCTGGACAGCAACAATATAAAAACAATATAAAAACAGAATGAATTTCTACGTCTTGTGTAATTTTAAAGAAGACTGCAATAATTTTTCTATGAACACGTAAACTGCTATGGCGTCATGATGGAGACAATCTGATATTATAATGTAGCTGGAATGCTGCAATTTATCTCCTTGATTTTTGTAAATTACAAATGGATGAATAGTTGCTTGTTTGTTGTTCCAATGAAAACCCTGTGCTGCATTTTGCATTATAAACGCATAATTTTCCGCAAGGTCACACGAAACCAGTACCTCTGTGGGCTCCAGAGTTAACTTTTTATTTTTGATGAAACGAGATTGTTGCAGTGTTATAAAGCAATGGGGAATCAGATTTTTCAGCTTTATTATGAAGTAATCCAGAAAATCATCTAATGGTTTTGAAAACTTTTCCAAATTGCATCGGTCAGTTGAAACCCACTGACTGAACGATAATTCAGCATCCAGACAATCATTGTCAAAAAATGCGTTTCTCAAATATTAGCGAAAATTATCCGACCCTGGGCAATTCTCGCATTGCAGAAGATAACATGTTGATGCTGGATCTTTACATAATATGGATGAAATGCAGTCCTGGTACCGCGAAATTTTTCCATTGGTGAACGTTTCCATCCTGGTTCCATAAATAATTAATTTGACATTTTGGTGTATTATACAAACACAAACTGTATGTGTTACGCTGCTTCCTGGTTGCACACAGTATTTAGGACGAAGCAGATAAAATTTTGAAAAGCCAATTTTTTTTGACTCATCATCCTTATATTTGATTTTGTACCCCTCATAGCACTCCTTTAATGTGCACATCATTAGACGTTTCTGAAGTTTAACTTTTTCAATAGTTATACAACCGTTTTTCCCAGGCGCTATACGACTAACATCATCATCATTATAATATTCTATCACTGAGTCTCTGAGTTTATCACTTATCCGTTTGCCAGCTTTGGGTGCTGGAAGGCTCAGTGACCCATTCTTGTTTTGAATATTTTTCGCTGTTCGTACCATATACTGCGTTGTGTTAAATTCTTCCTGGGTTTCTTGTATTGTTAGTGATTTCGGCAATGTAGATAGCAACTGTATTTTATCACAATTTTTCTCCAACTGTTGAAATTTGGCTTTTAGTTGATCCATGAATTCATCATTAAGGCGTGCCTTATGATGATTTTCCGCTGAGTGAATCAAAAGAGGCTCGATACCAGATACCGAAGATGTTGATGATGGCGTTAGTGAGGTAGTTAAATTTAGTAATTTTTGCTGCTCATGATATTGCCTGGATTCCAACTTACTCGGATATATAGGAGACATGCCAATGTCTGGTAATATTTTATTAAGTTTTTCACGAGCGATAGCACTTTTTATTTGGCACTCCTCACTTTCATTACTACTCGAAATATCCTCGTCACTGCGTGTTGATAATGACTCCGGGGTAACAGGTGAATTTGATGAGTCAGTAACGAGTGACACTTCGCTTTCAATTTTCTGACGTTTAGAAGATACCAGGTAACACGTTGTACAAATCGATGAATCTTCACTTACTTCAGTCGAGCGCGGCAAATGACTTTTAATATAATCAGAAACTTTTCTTAAATTTTTCGAACATTTCGTCTCAGGTAACGGCTTACAACACTTTTTGAGCCCAGACATTATTACACTTATTAATTGAACTACTTTGAATTAATTTTTTGTTATTTAAACAAGCAAATGCTTCAAATAGAACTTCACAAGTTAAACTAACTGAAATATTATTTTAAACTCTAACATGGACTCTCCACCTGCTATTGCTATCTAGTTATGCCAGAAAATTTCGATCAAATAGCAAGTGGAGACTCGCAATAATATTTATATGCTATCAGTATGCTATGAATACATGCTATGTCGGCATAACTTGATAGCATGTATATAGCAGGAATATTTTGACGTTTCTTCTATTTCAATATGGTGTCTACTGACATTTCAAGTATTTATTCAAATGACTAGTAGTCTAGACTATCGACAAAAGAATGATTTATAAACGTCAAATTATAGCAAGTTTACCACACCAGACTCCATCTTGGCAAATTTTGATAGAAAGAGAAAGAAGATTGCAATAGCATTCTGATAGCAGGTCGAGAAGCCGTGTAATTTATACAAAAATGTTAACAAAAGCCACTGGTTATGTTATTTTACAGGCCTACTCCCCCTTCTATAGAATCTCAAAAAAATTATTTCAGGAATACAAATACATTTTTAAAAATTCGATCCAAAAGGTTATATTCAGGTACAGAAAATAGTGATTAAACCTAACAAAATAAATGAGTCATGACAAAATTTTATTATTCTACTAATTACTTTAGGTGCTATCCATAAACTACGTCACGCGTTCAGGTACAGAAAATACGCTTAATCCTAACAAAATAAATGGCTCATGGTAAAATTTTATTGTTCTAATAATTGCTTTAGGGGCTATCCATAAACTATCTCACATTTTTATGGAGGAAGGAGTATCGATTGTTGTGACGTGTGTCGCTGGAGGAGGAAGAGTTTTATAAAATGACAGATTGTGACATGACGTCAGGTGACAACGTGTCTAATTATAATTACAGCAGTTACTTTGATAGGATAAACATTCAATATAACAATTTGCAATCAGAAGCTATTGTTCCATCTTTTGAACAAGATACCGTTGAAAATCGCAAAAAATTTTAATCAAATGGAATAATTTTGCTAAATAAACACGTGAGACGCAAAACGCTGAAAGGAAGTTAAAAATGATCAAACCTAGGGTGATGTAATTTATGAACGATTTGTGAACTGAATAATTCTAAACAGTTACTTTATCAAGTTGATCGTAAAAATAGTTGAAAATAAAAAATACCACATTGACTTTGAATTTATATACAAAAAATGGGTAGATCTTTATACTCAAACGTCTTTTGCAAGAAAACAAAAAATAACACAAGTACAATTTTTTGGTATGTTCAATAGAATTAAATGAGGAAAAATTTAAAAAAAAAAAAAAAAAAAATAGATTTTTGAGAAAATTCTAAAATACTATTTTGGCGGCCATTTTGAATAGGGAGAGTTGAAACATGGTACCAATTTTATAACTTTTTTAGAATCCCTATTCATTTATCTTTAAAATGAGCCCTCGTTTATAAGTATCGGATAGTTAGTTTTCTTTTTATAGCCATATATACAACATCATGTTCATCATTTTTATCAATATTTGACACCCTGTAACTTTAACAACAACAACTACAAAAATTTTTTTGTTCTACAGTTTTTTTTTTAACATTTACTACACATTCAAAACATAAAAAGTAAAAAATTTAAACACAACTTCCGGTTCCATATACCAAATTTGTGATTTCACGTATTTTTCGCCATACATAAAAAGCTATATTAAAATAAATAATTAAAGCCAAAAAAAAGTCCTGTTAAAGTTTTAAATATTTTCACAAGTTTTTTTTTATATAAAAGAAGCGTATTGTCGTTCGGTATCCGATTGATACCGATAAAGCTTGGTAGCACACTTTATTACCAAAACTGGTAACCATCTGACGTGATTGCGGCCAAATAAATTACAGCCACTTACTCAATCATCTTGAAGTACGTCGCCTTTCACCACATCTGGTAAATTTAACACCAGAACCAAATCAACATTTGGATTTAATCCCCATATATCAGGGTTAAGCAGCCGTTCAGTGAGTCGTGTCGTTCTGTTCGCCAATCAGCAATTTACAACAACCAACAAAATTTCGGTTGTAACGTGTCTCTGCATCGAGGGATTTTGGCAATATATATTTAAAAAACTGTAAGTAACCAATTAATTATTTCTGGTGCTGGGCTCAATCAATTTTTATTTTAAATTCAAATTTCGTTTTTTATTCTTAAATTTTTTAAAATGTGTTTTGTTTCGGTGTTCAACGGAAGGAATCAACGTTTTCGTTGACAGCCTCGCAGCTAACCGGACTCATCAACGATGCTGTCGCTAAAGCCGTCGCGCAGTTAGGACGGAATAGTACAACTCCCCTGCCGGAGACGTCTCAATCTCACGCTTCGTTTCCTTCTTACACCGGAACAGTTGCTCGAGTGGCATTCAAACCTCCACAACCACTACATTTACAAAACCCGGAAGTTTGGTTCGAAACACTCGAGCAACAGTTCACGGTGGCGGATATAAGAACTGAGGCAACGCGGTATGCTCATGCGGTTTCAGCTTTGGATTCACGACTCCACGACACTTTGGCAAATTTGATCACCAGCCCAAAAGGTAATGAACCTTATACAGTATTCAAGGCTGAAGTGATCCGGGTTCTCGGCGAGTCGGAAAAGGCGAAGCTGAACAATCTGATGCATGGCTTAGCACTTGGAGACAGAAATCCATCACAGTTGTTGAGCGCCATGAAATTGAACGCTTGGAACAACTTTAATGAAGCAAAACACTTCGCCAATTCTGGATGAAGAGGTTGCCACGGTCCGTTCAAATGGTGCTCACACCGTTTGAAAATGATGTCGCAGGCGTTCACGTTCAAATTCTACATTCAATAAATCGCGACAAAATTCACCAAATTTTAGAACAAATTATGATCCAAATTATAGTGAACCTTCGATCGAAAATAACTTTATCTGTTTTTATCATTATTATTTCGGAACAAAGGCTTACAAATGTAAGCCACTTTGCAGATTTGTATCTAATAATACTCCCGGTAACAATGTTTCAAAAAACTAAGTGGTCATTCACAATTGGCGGTGTATAATGATTTAACAAAAACCAGCCAAAAACTGGTTTATTGGTCGATATACAGGGACAGAGGCTCATTGACCCGTTAACCTCCCTGTATTCGAAAGGTAAACCTTCTACCAATAGTTCTACGGTATCTAGGATCGACAAGTCAGCAATAGACCCAGTCATTTTTAAAGTAATATCAAAATTCAGTACGGTAATTCACGGAAATATTAATATCGACGATACTAAACATAACGTAACTCACAAAATTGAGACGAACGGCCTACCGATTGCATGCAAACCACGACGACTAGCACTGGACAAACTCATCATCGCGAGGACAGAATTCGAAAATATGATGAAACTCGGGATTTACAGACCTAGTAGCAGTCCTTGGTCCAGCCCGTTGCACTTAGTATCAAAAAAGAATGGAGCGTGGAGACCATGTCGAGACTTTCGGGCACTAAACAAAGTCACAATTCCAGACAGGTACCCAATCCCACATGTCCAGGACTTTACACAACGATTCGAGGGCTGCACTATATTCACAACAATAGACCTTGTGTCCAGGCCTACCATCAAATTCCTATTGAACCGACCGACATTCCAAAAACAGCAATTTCGACACCTTTCGGACTATTCGAATTTTGTAGAATGACTTTCGGCCTTAGGAATGCAGCACAGTCGTTCCAACGTCTTATGCATACAGTATTACGCGGACTTGACTTCTGTTTTGTGTATTTGGACGACGCGCTTATTGCCTCTCAAAATTACGACGAACATCTTGAACATATTAAAATTATATTTTCTAAGTTAGACGAACACGGACTAGTTGTAAATGTGGACAAATGCGTTTTCGCAAAGACCGAAATTATTTTTTTAGGCCATTTGGTAACTGGACAACTCTTTCTCATCCTGGCGTCAAAGCTTCCGTAAAACTTTTGACTGAGAATGTAATCTGGTCATCAATTAAAAAAGACGTTCAGAAGATGGCCCAAAATTGTGTAGCTTGCCAAAAGGCTAAAATCTCACGACATACAAAATCTCCGATTGGTAACTATAAATTAACTTCTCAACGCTTTTCGATTATTCATCTCGACATCATCGGTCCTTTGCCAGTTTCTGATAATCAGCGGTATTGCGTAACATTGATTGATAGATACACTCGCTGTTCTGAGGCGGTTCCAGTTCCGAATATAACTGCTGCAACCATCGCTTTCGCTGTCTACTCACAGTGGATAACTCGCTTTGGTGTGCCAGAGTCCATTGTCACGGACCAAGGCATGCAATTCGAACAAGAACAACTAGTTACAATCCCAAATGTAATGGCATGATCGAGAGATGGCATCGAGTCATCAAATCTGCCATTACGTGCTATAATCGATCTGATTGGACTAGTGTTCTCCGTGCAATAATACTTGGACCACGGACGACATACAGTGACGAATTAAAAGCTACTCCAGCTGAACTGGTTTATGGATGTACAACTCGAGTTCCTGGACCATTTTTAGATACGACGAACGATCAAATTTCACAATCAGACTTTATTACTAATTTATGTGAAGTTAGCCCCGCCCTGTTTTATATTATTTTTTATTCTAAATACACTTGATATGTGAAGTTAGTCCCGAATTTTATTTTATGAGAAATAAAAATGTTTTTAAAATTTTATTTAACATTTTTATTTCTCATAAAATAAAATTCGGGGCTAACTTCACATATCAAGTGTATTTAGAATAAAAAATAATATAAAACGGGGCGGGGCTAACTTCACATACGCGTCTTTTTCTTATCGCTCCGTCACATTTATTTATTTTATTTTTTCGACAAAAAATCTCAACAGCGAGATCGCGCTGCTTGGGACTCAAACAGTTAATAAAAATCAATTGCCGCATGTATGACTGATCATCACTTGAGAACGGTTGAACCGATTTAGCTGATTTGTTTTGTTGTGTTCGTAATTGTCAGGACAAGGTTTGTATGAGAGAAAATTTTAGGAAAATCAAGTGGAAAAGTCAGAAAATCGAAAATGATGTTTTTGTACAGGATTTCGCACGTATCCGATTCAGGTGGTCTTTTAAAAGAGAAAAATTGGAAAATATGAGTGGAAAACTCGGAACTTTCTGGAAAAACCCGAAGAAAATTGAGTTTTTTTCTAGCGCATCAGTTGAGAACGCCTGAACCGATTTGACTCAATCATTTTTTGTTGTGTGCCAGGGAGAAAGAAAATGTTGGGAAACTCCACCGGAAAAGTCGGAAAATTCTGAAAATGGAAAAATGATGTTTTGTACAGGATTTCGCACGTATCTAATCCAGATGGTCTTTTAGAAGAAAAAAAATTGGAAAATCTGAGTGGAAAACTCGGCAACTTCCGAAAAAACCCGAAGAAAATTGAATTTTTTATAGCGCATAAGTTGAGAACAAAATGTTGGGAAAATACACCGGAAAGGTCGGAAAATTTGTAAAATCGAAAAATGATGTTTTGTACAGGATTTCGCACGTATCCGAACTAGATGGTCTTTTGGAAGAGAAAAATTGGAAAATCTGAGTGGAAAACTAGGAAACTTCCGGAAAAACCCGAAGAAAATTGAATTTTTTTCTAACGCATTAGTTGAGAACGGCTGAACCGATTTGACTCAATATTTTTTTTTTGCTGTGTTCCAGGGAGAAAGAAAATGTTGGGAATATACACCGAAAAATTCCGAAAATCGAAAACTGATGTTTTGTACGGGATTCCGCACGTATCCGATCCAGATGGTCTTTTAGAAGAGAACGATTGGAAAATATTTTTGTTGTATTCGTAATTGCCAGGAGATGATTTATATGAGAGATTGCGTTGTTAAGTCAATTGATTAAGTCCGCTTCAATTGATGAGAACTACGTTCCGAGTGGACGGAGATGCAACCAACGTCGGTCAATTGACCATTCTCCCAGCGACATATATTGGCAGTCCACGGCATATGCATGAATTTGCGCTGGATGCTATGACGTATGTTCGGTATTACGGACGGTTAAATTTGTTCATCACGTTCACATGCAATCAAAAATGGTCTGAAGTTACCGGTAATCTATTACCAGGACAAACTTGCAGCGATCGCCATGACATCACCGCCCGTGTGTTTAAACAACAACTCAAGGCGCTAGATGGTTTTCGGACAGCCACACGTTGTTGGATATCCTCAGTAGAGTGGCAAAAGCGTGAATTACCACATGCACACATTTTGCTGTGGTTAATTGAGAAAATCAGACCAGATCAAATCGATTCAATCATCAGCGCCGAAATACCAGCTCTAGAAGCAGACCCGGAGTTGTTCACGTTTTTGAGTAGCCTAATACACATTTTTTAAAATCGATAACCATACTTGGTTATATCTCTGAGTATTTCGAAAATGACGAAACTTTTTTATAGCTACACTTTTTTAATGCTACACTACTTTTTAAACAGTTACACTTTGTGTACTTCACTTTTCATGAAAAGTGCACATCGGTCTATGTAATTGCATCCATTAGGGCTTGGTCTAACTTTTAGGTCATCTACCGTTATTTTACAAAAAATTTAAAGTATTAAACGAAAATAATTAACATTGGCTGAGATGCCCGCACCACAACGACCATATTTGACTAAATATGGACAATTATTACAGTAATTTGCCAAAAAGTAAAAAATAAATAAAATAAATTAGAATGAAAAGCATTAGGATAACTAAACTAATTTTGCAGTAGTTACTATACACTCGAACGCGGCGGCGATGGTGTCCTATCAATATAATCTATTGTTTCGGTTTCCTTTGATGGCCCCGCCCGATGCACATCATGATGATTCTCCTGAATCACCTTTAAATTGTTTACCTCTGAATTAGCCATAGCATGATCTAATTCCTGTTGCCATTCATTCTCTTTCATTTCCATCGCCTTCTTTTTCAGCTCCTTGTACCGATTGTACACGATGAACTCTTTGATTAGTGGCGTTTCGGTTTCATTTTCTTTTTGTGCCGACCGTTGCTTGGCCAGACGTTTCTTCTTTTTATGTAACGGTTTAGCTTCTACAATCATTTCTTCTAATTCTAAACTGGGATCACAATTTAGATGATCTTTTGGCGGTTTAAACGGTGGTATTCGCTTTTTTGCGAGCACTTGATTAAAATTTACTTTACGTAATAAAGGCGTTTGATGTAGTTCATGTTGTGAACTTAGTCTAGCGCCCGGATGTACATTCAATAGTTTATTTATTAGATCGATAAAATTTTCGCTCCAATGTCGTGGATAATGCGGTGATGTATTTAAAATATTTTTGACTTCGACTAGCGGTGTCGATGAGTGAACAACAAATGGTCGAATACTTGCACGCATTTCGTATGCGACCACACCCAGTGACCACCAGTCAACGGGGTAACTATAACCGGCTATTTCGTCGAGGGCACACATAAAAACTTCTGGTGCCATATACGGTTTTGTGCCAGACATGCTGCACGCTAATCCGTCAGTTGGGAGCCGTGTCGCTATATTAAAGTCTGTGATGTGTGCATGACCTGGAAATATAGAAATAAATTTAATGACTTAATGAATTATTTATTTACAATTTATCGTTATAAAATTCATGTCTACCACATTCATATATACACAAGTAGGTAGACACAGAATGATTTATAGATATGAAATAATTTCAAGTATCGAGCATAATTTAAAAATAAATTCCCATGTTTGCTCATTTACATATAACATTCAGCATATTGATACTTCAATTTTATATATTGTCTGCATTTTATGACTGTAGCATATATACGTATATGTTGTACCTCATTTAGGCCAATACAAAGCTGAAAAATTATCGATCTCATTGCGGACATTTAATTAACAAATATTTAAATCAATCTATTCTCTTTAGTTTCTACCCAGCCACACAAATTTAGGACTGCTTTAAAATTTTTTGTGAACCCAAAAAAATAATGGCAAAATAATGGCTTTACGACTACGAGTATATTCATACCCCAATGCAAATAAAATCAACCAGAAAACCACTCCTTGGGAAACACAAATTAAGGAAGGAGTAATTAGAAAAATAAATAACAATTTTGTGTTATATTTAAATTAATTACGGCCAATTAATTTTCATCGAAATAACGAGAATAAAAAATATATATTTCGAATAAATTGGTAAATATTTTTAAGATTATTACAAGACACAAATCAATTAATATTGCGCTCCAGTAGATTGTAGACGCTTTCAGCTAAAGTTTATCTTTTTGTCAACAGAATAATAACGTCTCTGTAAAGATTTCGATGAATTGTCACTTGTACCCTTTCCACCTTTTCGTTCAAAAATTTGACTCTTACAATTAAGAGGTGACTAACCCAACTCAGAATAAATGGTGTGTATTGTAGTTGAGTTGGTCTCCCCCAATACCACCCTTGAACATGCATTCTAAAATTCCTTACACACAAATCTCATACTCCATTTTGTAGGATACATGATTTTCGCAACATATTAGTCATACCAAGATTTTCTCATTTCGGTTTACTGACACGTTTGATCACTTTCATCCTGTTTTACAATGTTACGACACCTTGAGGGGTCATCACAGTATTTCATATGTAGTTTTACTTTTGAATTTTTAATTTCGCTACCACCAAATAAAACGTGCCTTTTACTGATGGCATTGCCATCTGTTCTCGAGCATTCATACTAAGGTTTTTTTTTGTGATCGCGTGTATCGCGTAAACGTCGAAAAATTTTGAGAGTGAGGCCAATATACAACTTGTGCGTGTATGCAACCAGCGAAAATATGGAAGAGGATTTTTGTGGTACGTTTTTCGTTTTTGCATGTGTATTGATGTGCGGTGTGAAGGACTGAACGAGTGACGCGCACGTAAAAACGAAAATTTTATGCCTAGTTTGGAATTTTAAAGTTAACTTCTAGTTGTTGATGTCATAAGTTAGAGGTTAGTTTTGCAGTTGATTTTGGATCTATAAGATAAAAAATTATTGTAATTTAATTATATATAAAAAAATAAAATAAAAATAAATTCAATCACTTACGAGTGTGTGTACTGTATACACCTCGGAATTGAAAATGCTTTAATGCAGATAAAATAAAAGTATGGTTTAAATTTTTTAAGGGGAATATATAAACTAGTGTGGGAAATCCACATCTAAGGAAAAATTAAAAATATTCAAAGAAGGTTTTGGTCTTTTTTAAATTTTGACAGTGTTAATGATGTTTTGTAATTCTATTTGAGTTGAGTATGCCAAATTTTAACGGGTGCTGAAATGTTTTTTGACATGTGCCACAGTTCTACGGTATGCCACATTTCAACGAAGGCTGAAAAGTTATTAACGGGTGGCCGATTCGTGGCCGCTTACATTTTTGTAACGGCGGGGAGACGCCAATCATTGTACGGTTTTTGGCGAGACAACGCCCAACGAAAAGTTACGGTTACGAGTGGCCAATTACATGGCCATTTGTATTATTTTGGATTAACGGAGAGGAGACGCCGTAATCCATTTCGGCGGGACCTTGTCTGAAGGAGGTACTATTCTTTGTTTTATTTTTTTATTTTCCATTTAAATATTTTTCTTTTAATTTTCTAATTTTTATTTACGAAAAGTCAAGTTTTATTTTCAATTTTCAAATTCTCAATTTTTCTAAAATTTTATTGATAGTATTTGTAATCGACCGCCATAACGGTTGTTTGGCACGAACAAGGAGGGAAGGAGGGAGGCACATTGGTTTCGCACTCAAAATGTGAATAATTTTCGGCGACCATATTTTAGTTTGATTCTTTTCCGACCTATTCTCGCTCGATTTATTTTCTTTCGCGCCAGATTTTTTCACGTTTAACTGTTTTAGTTAGATTTTTTTTCCTTTTTATCCCTCGTTTCGCCTCTGATTTTCCTTTTTCCTTTGGTCAAAATTTTTGCATTTGAATAAAAAACAGCACAGTGAATTATTTGCAGCATTTGGTTTATTTCTTCTTTCATCGGTCGCGGTCTATTTCTTTCCTTGATTATTTCGTCATTTCATATAAAAATTTGTTATATTTTTTCTAATTTTCGAATAATAAGATGAACTACTCATTTTTCGGAATAGAATATTGGGAGGGGGATTTTCATTTCGTGTCGGTTCCGTAATTGCAGGCTGGACTTGTTACTACACGTCATCCCCTTGGCAGGACCTCCAAAGGGTCGGAGTGGCGAACCTAGCATATGTGTAGTCTATTCGGGGACGACCGTAAAAACTACACGGTCTCCCCGTGGCATTTCGGTAGTCTCAAGCTGTCAAAGTGTTGTGGGAGATTACCTAGAGGTCTCCCTGGATGAAGAGAGGCTTTGTCTATTGGGGAAACATCGCATCTCTATTATGCTGTTTCGTTGTGGCTGGGCATCGGCCTTAGGGGTCGTTGGGTCATTCGGGGGGGTCTTCAGCAGACATTATACTTGTCATTCGGGGAGATCCAGTCGTTCCTGGGTGAGCACACTCATATATTATATATATATATATATATATATATATATATATATATATATATATATATATATATATATCTTACGTTCCTAAAATTTCGGCTGACGGATTCTGGTGGCGTTTCAATTTAATTTCAGTTTCTTTTAGTTTGATTTTTATTTTTTTCATTCTGTTCACGGTGAAGGCTAGGAACACGCAAGCCTCAACTTTCCCACGACCTAAAACCCTAAAATCTAGTCGGCAAAATCACTGTGGGAGAGGCCTCTGGGCATCATCCCGTAACAACAATTGTCCACCAAATACATCTTATGTCTACGGAACATTACTTAACATTCCCAAATAAGCACATGTTCGCATGCTCAACACGATTTCTTCGAATTCTAAGTCCAATCTCCATGTTATGCGAATACATTTAAATCACCTTAAGATTCAAAACGATGTTTCTGTTTGCCACCTTCAATTGGAATTTTGAACTGCTACCCCTTAGTTTGAATTGCACTAAATTTCCAAGTACAAACGATAATTCCCCTTAGCACGAATACCACCCCCCGCACCTATACCCAAATTTTTTTAAAATTGCAAAAATTAAATATTTCGGTGTTGTTATGATGTACCGGTTTTTGAGCTCACGAAATCCGTGCAGTTTGAATTTTGAGTTACTATCTCCAATATTTATATTGGTCTGTTTAAATCCAAACGAATAATGCTTTGGGAAAAAAAATTGAAAAAATGGAAATTTTGATAAAGGAGCCGCTTTAGTGTAAACTTGCCAATGTTGTAATCGAAAAATTTGTAGGGTCTACTTCACCCAGCAGTCTATTTATTAATGGGCTTGTTCTGGGCGTAAACAGTTTTGTGAGGTGAAATTCTAAATGCAGGAACCCTTCTAAATGCATGAGGGCTTAAATTGAAATGTATAGGTTCGAGTAAGGCTCGGGTTTCGATGTTACTCGACAGCAATTGATGGATAACATTATATCTGCAATAACGCGACGCTTACTGAGAGCATGGACATTTTTGATAAGCTTGTAACGTTTGAGGTAGGGAGGCAACCTTAAATTGTCTACCCAGGGCAGTCCACGGGGAGCAAAACGGAGAAATCTACGTTGCATTGCTTCAATACGATATATGTGGATTTTGTGGCATGGGGACCACACCTAACTGGCATACTTGAGCAGAGGGCGAACTAATGTGAGCGCATTCATAATAGATGCTAGACGATGCTTTTGCAATAAATTCGTGTTGTTTCAATTATTTCGAAGGTGAGAGGGTAAGCCCTTCCAACGCGGTTTAGGTCGGCTAAAGAGAAAGATTGGCGTAAGCGTTTGCTGATATATATTTATACATTTTCATATCGTCGGCATACACAGAGACAACCGAGTTTTTAATAACCCTGGAGGTATGCCGGAGGACGCGATAAAAGGAGAGGATGTAGATAATCTGTATTATACTTGATATCGACGATTTTTTATGTAAGACTCCACTTAGACCAGGAACTGTACTGGAAAGTCGATGGCTTTAAGTTTTAGCATTATAATGATGCCGTAGGGAAACTTTATCGAAGGCTATACTAAAATCTGTTGTGATGAGATTTCGGAAAGCGCGTAGTTCGTTACTATACCATGGCGGTGTGAGGACAAACTGTGTTTCTGGGCAATGTAAGGTATTACTTTACAACACTAAAAAATTGCAAAGTAGTGTGCTTTTCTCAACATATGGATGGTCCAAAATTCTAATAAATTCGGTCTTTCAGATTGTTATTGGAATCCTGAAGTACGTTTCGATTCATTCCCAAAAATTAAAAAAAAATGTCCGTCCGATTGGATATCCAGACATCTGAAATTTTGGATGACTGTCTGTATGTCTATACCACTGATATCTCAACCATAGATTGTATAACTTAACTTTTTTACGCCATTCTATTTTTAATTCGTAGGATTGAAAAACTTTTGGGACTGGTACCAGGGGGTCGTATATCTAATTGGCCCAAATTATTCCCATAACAAGCTTGTAGTATTATCATTTGAAATATCTTAGTTCTGACAACAACAATTTTTACAATACCACCTTATTTCATAAATAAACCGTTGTGGCGCTGTCGGAAAATTATTAGTTCGTTGAATAATGCCGTTTTTTTATAGAGATAAATCAAGCAATCTGTTCTGGGGTCGAGGTACTCCCCACTCTTCTGCGGTTTGCTTTTCACGTCGTACTTTTACGCCGTTGCCAGCCAATTCGAGGGCGTACTGGTAATAAGTCCAATTTTTGTAAAACCATCTGCACATTGCGCAGCACCACGCTAGTGGTCACCTGTAGTACTGGTATGGAAGATATAATTGTGTGAGTAGCTGAATAGGTGGGTTTGTACGTGATTGAAAAGGGGTGTGTTAATGGACCTTCAATTATTAATTGGACAATAAATCCACTGGATAGTTAGTCCACTGGATAGTTAGGTCAATTAATTGTAAATATCGTAATCTGATAATGCAAATTCCCTTTTGCCTCCTGCCTCTATCGGAGTTCGAAATCGGTACCTCCCGATTCTAATGGAGTGGTTCTCAATCCTACCACTGTAGGAGCGTTTGGTCAGGAATGCCGTAAAATTCGTGAAGTACCTTATCTACCGTTGAAACGCTGGAAGGATCATGTCACGTATCATGTGAACTTTGGCAGGTATCTAACTACTGTTAAATCTAGAATATGTACAAAAAGTAAAAATGCCACAAATTAAGCTAAAACCTTATAATACTAAAAACTACCGTTGCGGCGCTGGAAGCAGTTAAATTTTTTCAAATTACCATAAAACAATATGGCATATCAATTGACAAGTTTTGGACAATGCAAAAATCTAGTTATCAATCTTTCGTGCAGAAATGCACCATTCTGGTGCTGGAAGCTTATTATTCTAACTGTTACGCTAACTGCTTAGTCCACAAAACTATCGCTGTAGCGTTGGATAAGAAGATACTTTTTTCTCATTCTAATGTACTCATATGGTTTGAATAATAATATTGTTACGAAAACCACCGCTTTGCCGCCGATGTTTAATTTTTCCTTTACTAGAGAATTATGTGTGGGAGGGTATTATAAATTGGTCCTAAATCTAAAAGCCACGTCACTAGAAATACTGATGCCAAAAAAATTAAAGCCAGACTAAATTTTCCGAAGTTTGTTTATATAGGCGAAAAACAAATTCTACGAACATGTTCCTTTTATACCAATCCGGAAAAATTTCATAGAAACGCGGAGTACAGAAGACGATAAAAAACAATTTTTTTGCAACATTGATGATGATTGTACAGAGTATCTCGAGCGAAGGAACATATGTAGACTTGGCTGGCTTTGTGAATAAAATACTATTAAAGTTAGCCGAAAGATTCCAACCGAAAGATAAAAAATCGATAATGCAGATAGTGTCTTCGCTATCCCAGCCGAAAGTAAACAACTTGGACAATGTGATTGATTTCTTTCAGCCGAAAGATATCAGCCGACTTTTAATGTCTGTTAACAACAGTCCAATTAAGAAATTCTGATGGGAATACGGGGGTGTAATTTAAAAAAAAAATTCCATTGGTCAATTTTTGTAAAAATCATTGAATGGCCCGGCCCTCTTATTTAACATGAATTCGCATTGATGCCACTATGATCATTTGATAGGTCCTAATGCCTGTTAAAAACAGCTTAATTTTGAAGAAAGGTTGTTGTTAACAGGCATTAGGGCCTATCAAATGGCCATAGTGGTATCAATGCGAATTAATGTTAAACAACAGCGCCATGCCATTCAATGATTTTTTCAGAAATTGAACTTTGGACTTTTTTTCAAATTACACCCTTGTATCCCCATCGGAATTTCCTTAAAATTAAACTATTGTTAACAGGCATTAAAGCCTATCAAATGGTTATAGTGCCATCAATGCGAATTAAGATTAAATAAGAGCGTCAGGCCATTTAATGAATTTTTCAGAAATTGAACTATGGGAGTCTTGTCAAATTACACTTCTGTATCCCCATCAGAATTTCTTTAAAATTAGACTGTTGTTAACAGGCATTAGGGCCTATCAAATGGCTATAGTGGTATCAATGCGAATTAAGATTAAACAACAGTGCCAGGCCGTTCAAAGAATTTTTCAGAAATTGAACTTTGGACTTTTTTCAAATTACACTACTGTATCCCCATAAGAATTTCTTTAAAATTAGACTGTTGTTAACAGGCATTAGCGCCTATCAAACAGCCATAGTGGCATCAATGCGAATTAAGGTTAAACAACAGTGCCAGGCCATTCAATGAATTTTTCAGAAATTGAACTTTGGACTTTTTTCAAATTAACACCCCTGTATACCCATCAGAATTTCTTTTAAATTAAACTATTGTTAACAGGCATTAGGGCCTATCAAATGGTCGTAGTGGCATCAATGCGAATTAAGGTTAAACAAGAGCGCTGGGCCATTCAATGAATTTTGCAGAAATTGAGCTATGGATTTTTTTTTTCAAATTACACTTCTGTATCCCCATCAGAATTTCTTCAAGACTAGACTATTGTTAACAGGCATTAGGACATATCAAATGGCCATAGTGGTATCAATGCGAATTAAGGTTAAACCACAGTGCCAGGCCGTTCAATGAATTTTTCTAAAATTGAACTTTGGACTTTTTTCAAACTACACCCCTGTATTCCCATCAGAATTTCTTTAAAATTGGGTTGCTGTTAACAGGAATTAGGGCCTATCAAATGGTCATAGTGGCATCAATGCGAATTAAGGTTAAACAAGAGCGATAAGCCATTCAATGAATTTATTCACAAATTGATCCTGTTCAAAATAAACTTTACAATTTCCGGACCAAATGTAGACATAACATATCATAAACTAAAACTTTTATTTTTAATATCATTTTAAAGAAGTAAATAAAATGAAGGAAAACATAAGTTTTCTTTAATATCGGCTGGTATCGGAACTTTCGGCTGAAATATATTGATCAACATTGTTGAATTTTTATTTTAGGTTATCAAACCAAGGACACAATCTGCATTATCATTTTTTTTATTTTCGGCTGGCAACTTTCGGCTAACTTTAACAAGGTGTGAATAAATAGAATAGCCGCTATTGGGACACAAAACCATCAATTGATACACCAAAGACCGTACTATACCCTCGTCGAGTAACTAGCCATTTGGGCCGGTGGTATCATCTTAGACGGTGCTAGAGGAAATGCTATAACAGATACTGGTGACCACTATCGGGACTTGATGGAAACTCTCTAGAGCCACAATTGAACTAATTAGGCCTACAGAACATGTGGTTCCATCAAGACCGTCCCCCATCTCACACAGCCGCTCTATGATGCAAATTTCGTAGTTGAGATGTCGACTGGCCCCCGCTGAGTCGTTTGGTCCCAAATTCCCTGTGATTTTTCCGGATTTGTCTAATTTCCTTGTAAGGTTTCTGCCCCTAGCATTTTTTTTTCTAAGGGCGGGGAAAACTCTCATTGTGCCGGGCTTTGTGCCGATCAGCGCACGCTTGCCTGGCTTCTGTAGTGTAAACTGCAGTGTGATGTGCTCTGGAGTATCCTATGCTTCACAATAGTCATAAAATAGTTTCTGAAACTGCCGTGACCACTCATTTGCCGTCAGTTTTACTGTCGCATTCTTCGTGTTCGAGTGTGTAGGTGAAGTTTGCTGTTTCGGCATTTGTTTGACCACCCTGTGGTATGGGTAATGTTTGCTTTTGTTGAAATTTTTGGAAAGCTATGTTTGTTTGTAACTTTTTCAATGTGGCTTGGATCATTGGTCCAACGGGATTCACGAACTAAATTATCCCAACATTTTGCGTTGACCTTCGTTGTTCTTAACAAAATACTATACCTTCTACAGAGTTAGACACTAACTGCAAGCTTGTCAAGTAAGGTATGATGAGCTCGAGAATATTTGTTACAAAAGAATACCATTCTATGCTCAAGGACGTGTATCACCGAACGATAAACTCGTAACTATACAATCCAACTAATGGCAAAATCTGTTTCAATGAGGAATAATTAATTCACACCTGTGAGCTATATAACTAAAAAACTTACGAGTATTGTCACATTATATAAGGAGATAGACTACGTACACATCCATTCAATCTTACACTCAGCAGCAACACGAGTAAGAAAATAAATCGGAATATTAATTTTCGTTCTTCATTTCTGTTTGTTATCTCTAAGAATCTTGGATCGTGATGAAATTCATAAATCTTTTGTCTAATATTTACATTCCTATATGTGAATATACAACTGTCAGAGTTAAGAATATTATTTTCTTTATATTTAAATTAAAATCACATAAAAATAATATCAAATAGAATAACGAAAACTTCTTCCTACGATTTTTCCTTTTCCACAGATATAGAAAGAAAATCGTTTTTCTTATTTTCTTCATAAATAAGATACATTTGGAATCACGTTCGTTTGTTTTACTTTTATGTAAAAGTCACGATTTTCTTTCAATATTTACTTGTTGTTGTTATTGTTGCTCGTGCTATATACGATACAAATGACGTCTGTGTCTCTGTATAACTATTTCGTATAAAATTTCGAATTACAAATGCAACAAGTTAATTTGGTTTTAATTAAATTTTATGTAGCAATTTTGTTTTGATTTTAGGTTATGTATCCCATATTTTCTCGTACATATAAGGAAAGAGCTGCGGTGGAAACCTATTTTATTGTAAAACTTTTCTTTGATTAACCAACATGTACAAATTAATACAGACACGAGTATTTACAGAAAATTAAAGTCGACCTTAATATAATTTGAAATTAATAAGAGAAAATTATTTAGGCATTTTTTATAAGAGTAAATAATAAAGTTTAAATATTTATAATGGTTGAACTTTCTGCCACAAAAATTTCAAACAAATGTAGTGGAATAAATAAAAAATTAAATAACCTTTATCAGAAAAAAAAACGAAAAATTTTGTTTTTGGTCCACTACCCTCATTTTTTGCTTCTGTGTGCCTCGTGCCAATTTTTTGTCTTAATTTCCGACTAAATATAAATAGGTAACCATATCTCATAAAGCAAAACATCTTTCTAAAATTATCGTGGTGTACTTCTATTGAATTTAATACTTTGCTTGAGTATTCTGTTCAAGTCGACACTCTGTATGTGTATGCGAACTATCAGAGGCACTTCATAAATAAATTCATACTAAATAGGATGTGTAAATTCGTACGAGTGTGAAGAAAATGCTAAACTTTCGCTAGTTACATTAATTGTGTTTTCTTGGATGTAATTATTAAATCCTTATTGAAATTAACTAAATAATATAAAACTACTTTATCTCGACTAGTTATATGTATGTTTAGTTTGACTCAAAATTATATGTAAAATTCTCATAAAACGAGCATTACACTACTTAAAATTATCAAACTTACTGTACAATTTTGCCTTAATTCAGGGAATGCAAAGCAAATAATTTAAAAAGGATCTTACGATCATTGATACAGAAAAAAAACCTGTTGCATTTACCGCTACGGAAAACATGCTTATATTCAGATTTAGACAGTAAAAATAACTCGTATTCATAATTCTAAACAACAAAATATACAGTATAGTACAGAAAAATATTTATTAAGAATTCTTGAAAATGAAGTATCCCTAGAGATCTAAACACAACCTCAGATATATGGGGTGTAAGTTGGGGACCATTTCAGTTAGAAAATATATTCACATGTTCCCTATCCAGGGCCAGTTAATAAAATTTTGTAATATGACCATGTTGCGGCCACAAATGTATGTAATTAGAAAATAATTAATTTAAATGTAATTAATTTAAGCGTATCATTGTTAAAATCCAAAAAATTGTTTATAGTTATAAATTTTACACATCAGGTTTAATTATCGAAGTGTTATTGTATTGATTATAATGCCATCTACTTAAAGTACATTGAACTTTAGTTTAGCGTTTACATTGCTTTGAACTGCTTTAAAATTTATACCATTACTGTTGTGTCTTTACTAAAGTTAAGCCGATGTACTAAAAGTAAATTATGGTGCGAATACTACTTTGTATAAAATGAAATGTTATTTTTGACCAGAGGCAGTCTTTTAAAAATTATTAATCAGAAAGGTACAATTTTACCTAAACCAATATCAATTGTGATTTGTGAATAATAAAAATTAAGGTGTTTATTAAGCTATACTGTGTTTTATTAAAATATTGTGATCAGCATATACTGTCTACAATAAATAAAAACATAAATTTAAACAGTAAAAGTGCAGTGTAGTGATCAGTGAAATTTACAGTCCACTTATTCGATAAATAAATCTAATTCGATTTATTTCTGCCAACTGTCTCACAATCGTTATACCATAACCCGTTGACAGAATTATACATTGGTCCTTCGAGCCGGATCGGCGATCCAGTACCGGATATCGAAAGGAATACCGTAGCGGAAGGTCATTGGCAAATAAGAAAACGTGGTATCAAGAGCGCCAAGGTCGAGTCAACCATTAAAGTGAGATGAGTATAAATTCTTGATTAACTTAAGACTCACTAAATTATTTAAATTAATAATATAATAAACCGAACGAATCAATTGAATTGTTCGTTGTGAAACCAACGACATTGTGCAAACCGTGTACATTATTCTGTATAGACAAAACCAAATTTGCTATACGAATCATTAACTGTATAATCAATACCAAGATTGACATACTAATTATTATATTATCTATTCTCAAAACCGAAATTGATATTACATTTAATATACAATCGATTAACTATATTTTGTCAATCATCGAATTACCAAGTTAATCAATATCAAATTTAATTACGATTTACCAGGTTACCAGTCAGTTTAGAAAGAATAAATAAAAATCGAAATTCATAGTAAAATTAGATACCCAATTCGAGCACACATTACCGTAAGAACGAATTGGTGCAGCGGAGTAGCGTGCGCTACACAATCGTAGTGGCTCCAAATATCTCGAGTTCGATCCTCGGTTTAACCAATATATTTGAAATAATTATATCGAATTCAAATTTAATCAGATTTTTTAAGAAACCGATCGCGAAATCAATTTAATAAACAATAAAATTTAGAACTCAATTATATAAATATATAGAGAATCTTTATATGTTTATAATCGTTTAGTATAGTGGCTTAGTGTGGTGCATAATAATCTTAGCTTTTCCGAGTATCTCGAGTTCGAAACTGGATCAAACGTAATCAATTTTTGCAAGGGTAAATAAAGTTGTGAGAACGAACGAGCAAATGGAGGCATTAATCAAAAAACGAAGCGTAGTAAAGGGCCTGTTAACAAGAATAGAAAAGTACTCACTTAACTTGAGTAATGAATCATGCGAAGAGGAAACTAAGGAGAAGGTTAACTGGTCAAGGGTGCTATTGCAGAATTTTGCAGATTTAGAGGATCAGATATTTGATCTAGATTCGAAAGAAAAATCAGAAAGAGAAGAATTCGAGGAGCAGTATTACCGCGTGATTTCAAAACTAAATAAATGGTTACGTCGAAAGTCACTATCAGCTAACAACACTTCGTGGAACCAGACGCATGATACAACAATGAATTCGTCGCAATCAGGAGCTCAAAGTGATTTCAAATTACCAAGTGTCAATATTCCATTTTTTTCGGGTGATTATAGGGAATGGCAAAGCTTCTACGACCTCTTCAATACTATGGTGCACGAAAATCAATCACTTTCAGCAGTGAGAAAGTTCCAGTATTTGAAGGGACAACTCAAAGGCGAGGCAAGCAATCTTTTGAAACATTTACCAATAACCGAGGCGAATTATATAGAGGCGTTCCAGAAACTGTGTAAAAGATACGACAGAAGAGGTATAATCGCAAACTCCTATATCAGGCTATTTATGGACCAACCCACTATTCGTCAAGCCAACGCATACAATATAAGAAAACTATTGGATACATCAGATGAGGCCACCCGCGGGCTGAAGGCATTAGGAGCTAAAGCAGAATCAAGGGATACGTGGTTGCTGTATGTATTAATAAACAAATTAGATGACGAATCAAAGCAACTATGGACGAGACAAACAAGTGATCAGGAATTTCCATCCATACAATCTTTCTACGAATTTCTGACAAGCAGAGCAGATGCACTTGAAGGTGCAAGCCTAACCAATAAAGGTTACCAATCCAAACCAGCTTCTTCCGTCAAGGGTTTCCATGTAAAGACTGATGTCACGTGTCCGGTTTGTAGCAATAACGACCACCAACTATTTGAATGCGTCAAATTCAAGTCAATGAATATCGGCGAAAGAAGGGATATGATAAAAACTGATGGACGATGCTTCAATTGTCTTAATAACAACCACAGTGTGTATAACTGCCGATCAACCAAGAGGTGCCGTATTTGTTCGAAGAGACATCATACGCTGCTACATTCAGAAGAATTGTCGAAAAAGGTATCCGCTACAAGCAATGTCTTATCACAAGAAAATTGCGAGACATCCAAGAAGCAATCACAAGAGCAGGCTCAGACAGTAGAGATTCCAAAGGCCAGACAGCTACAGGACAGTCAGAATTCAAAGATAACTACCAATCATTCTCAAAGCGCCGTCAATCAAACTCTTTTACCAACAGCAGTTATAAAAATAAGAGACAAATTCGGAGAATGGAAATTATGTCGGGCTTTGCTGGATTCTGGTTCTCAAGTATCGTTTGTGAGTGAGAACCTGGTCCACCAACTACAACTATCGAGGTCCAACGCACGTATATGTATTAGCGGAATTGGTCAAACAGCAGCAGGAACAACACGAGGCAAAGTCACAGTCAGCATATCATCACGCTTCGAACCAATGAAAATTGAAGTAGAGTGCCTAATAATTTCCAAAATAACATCCTATCAACCAGCCACCATAATCGAAAATCATATGTTTAATAAATTAGAAAACTTATCCCTGGCTGACCCCTCTTTCAACCAGTCCAATAAACTCGATGTTCTGTTGGGAAGCGACCATTTCTTCCGGTTAATGAAAGAAGGCATCGTACATTTAAGCAGTAGTGGATTAACAGCGCAAAATACCGTTTTTGGTTGGGTTATTGCCGGATCAATGAGTAACAAGAACATCAACCAACCAGTAAATAATATCAATAGTCTACATTGTGACCTGAATGTAGACCACTTACTCCAAAAATTTTGGGAATTAGAAGAAACATCACCTTCGAGAACTTCACCAAATTATTCAGAGGAAGAGAAATGCTGCGAGGAGGTTTATAACCAAACGACTACACGACTAGGGGATGGAAGATTCGTAGTCAAGCTTCCATTCAAACCATCATTTACAGCACTGAGTTTAGGAAATACAAGGTACGGAGCATTGAGAAGACTGGAAGCCATGGAGAGGAAATTCCAAAAAGATGTACAATTTAGAACTTCATACGTCAAGTTTATGGAAGAATACGCCGAACTTAACCACATGGAAGAAGTACCAGCAGATGAGTTAGACAAAGCTAATGGAGTATACTACCTTCCTCACCATGGAGTACTTCGAGAATCCAGTTCCACAACGAAACTGAGAGTTGTTTTCGACGCATCATTCAAGTCGTCAAATGGAGCTTCCCTTAACGATTGGTTGATGGTCGGACCAACTGAATACGAGCCACTTACATCTATTCTCATGCGATTCCGCATTTATGAATTTGTCTTTACAGCAGATGTCGAGAAAATGTTCCGTCAAATAGTATTACACCCGGAGCATAGAGACTATCACAGGATACTATGGCGGAGTGATCCAAAACAACCACCAAAACATTACCGACTTACGACGGTTACTTATGGAACAGCATCAGCACCATATCTTGCGACACGGTGTTTACAAGAGATTGGAAATAGTTTACTAAACAAGGAGCCGATGATCGCAAAGAAAATATTACACGACTTTTACGTAGATGATTTTATGTCAGGTTGTCACACCACCGCGGAGGCTTACGAAATCCAGGAATCAATTACCGCCTACCTCAAGTCCTATGGATTTCATCTGCGTAAATGGTCATCAAACTACACTCCTTTATTAAAAAAAAATCCGGCCAGAAGATAAAGAGAACGTTCCTCTAAATATAGAACAAGGGGACGCGTACATCAAATTGCTTGGCATTCAATGGAACCCCATCGATGACCAGTTCCAGTTCAAGGTTAAAGTTAAAAGCGAATCTGTTGGAACGAAGCGGGAAGTACTCTCTCAATCGGCACGAATTTTTGATCCAATGGGTTGGTTGGCTCCAATTGTCGTGACCATCAAGATCCTGTTCCAAAGTTTGTGGTTGTTAAACCTGAACTGGGATGATCCATTACCAACAGCCGAAGCGAGAGAGTGGCGAATGATCAAGGAAGAATTACCAGAGCTCGAGAGAATAAGAATTCCCAGATGGTACGGAACGAAAGAGGACCAATTTGAGCTACACGGTTTTTGCGACTCATCGGAAAAGGCATACGCTGCGGTCGTTTATTGCAGATGCTTGGATCAGAACGGCCAAGTAAGGGTTACACTAATGACATCCAAAACTAAGGTGGCCCCGTTAAATCAAATCTCAATTCCACGGCTTGAACTATGTGCTGCAGCATTATTAGCTAAACTAATCAAATCCGCTAAGGAAGCATTGGGAGATCCAGATCTGAAGACGACATTATGGACCGACTCTACGATAGTTCTAGGATGGTTATCTGCACCACCAAGAAGATGGAAAACCTTTATAGCAAATCGAACATCGGACATACTAACTAATACATCGAGAGAATCGTGGAATCACGTCGATTCACAGAATAACCCAGCCGATTGCGCATCGCGCGGGATGATACCATCGAAACTAGTAGGATATCAATTATGGTGGCATGGGCCTCCTTGGTTAAGTTTATCACGAGAACACTGGCCAAACCAAGATGTAAAGCTTGATAAATTCGAACTGATGAAAGAAGAAAGGAAAGCTAAGACATCAGTACTGACTACAATACCACTTACGAGCAACATTATACTACGCAATCTGGTCGACAATATATCACCAGGCAACAAAATTATACGAGTATTAGCCTGGATCTTCAAATATTTAGAAAACCTAAAATCAAAATCTGACTCGAAAAACCTGAGTGAATCCGTGCTGACAGTAAACGAACTCAAGAGAAGTCAGACAAGAATTTTTACATGGATACAAAAGGAATATTTCATCACCGAGATAAGCGACATCAGATCAAAACGTCAGCAATCAAAGAAAAGCAAGATTCGCTGTCTAAATCCTTTCATCGACAACCAACATTTATTGAGGGTAGGAGGTCGCATCGAAAACACAGCTGCGGACTATGATACCATACATCCTATAATATTGCCGAACTGCGATTTCACCAAATTGATGATACGAGATTTACATGGAAGACATCAGCATGCAGGAGCTTCATTGCTAACTAGTATCATACGACAACGATATCATATATTGAATTGCAGACGTCTTGTGAAGGAAGTGATTCAGCGATGCAATAGATGCCGGAGATTTAATACGAAATCGAATTACCAGTTGATGGGAAATCTACCGATCGATCGCGTCCGTTACGAGATTCCCTTTTTAAAAATTGGTGTCGATTATGCGGGACCATTGCAACTGAGGCAGATTTACGGCAGGTCAAACCAAAGATGGAAGGCGTATCTTGCAGTATTCGTTTGCATGGCAACCAAGGCTGTTCATATTGAAGTTGTCTCAAATTTAACAACGGCAAATTTCATAGCAGCGTTACATAGATTTGTGTCACGTCGCGGAGTGTGTAGCGACATCTATTCCGATAACGGATCAAACTTCATTGGCGCAAATAACGAACTACGCGAGATTAGCGAATTTCTAAAAACTCATTCTAATCATATTCTTTCAGTTCTCGCTTCAGAAAACATAACTTGGCATTTCATTCCCAGTGCGGCACCTACATTTGGAGGGTTATGGGAAGCAGCAGTCAAGTCATTTAAATACCACCTTAAACGTGTAATGGGCAATACGGTGTTCACGTTTGAGGAACTCAGCACCATAGCAACTCAAATCGAAGCAGTGTTAAATTCACGTCCATTATGTGTGCTATCGGATGATCATATGGATGCACTAACACCCGGACATTTATTAATTGGAAGGCCAATTAATCAAATACCACAACCGCAATTATCCGAAGTCAAGATGTCACATCTCTCTCGTTGGCAACTCATGCAGAAAATGATACAACATTTTAGTAACCGATGGAAAATGGAGTACCTAACTTCCTTACATAAAAGAAATAAATGGCAGTCACCAGGCGAATCAACTAAAATCGGGGATGTTGTACTGATTCGAGAAGAAAATCTTCCACCTACCAAATGGTTATTAGGGCGAATTGAAGAAGTTCATCCAGGACGCGACGGTACTACAAGAGTAGTGACCATAAGAACGAAAACCGGAAACTTGAAAAGGCCAGTTAATAAACTGACAAAGCTAGCAACGAAGTGAATTGAATCAATTGATTCAAGGCGGGCGGTATGTTGCGGCCACAAATGTATGTAATTAGAAAATAATTAATTTAAATGTAATTAATTTAAGCGTATCATTGTTAAAATCCAAAAATTGTTTATAGTTATAAATTTTACACATCAGGTTTAATTATCGAAGTGTTATTGTATTGATTATAATGCCATCTACTTAAAGTACATTGAACTTTAGTTTAGCGTTTACATTGCTTTGAACTGCTTTAAAATTTATACCATTACTGTTGTGTCTTTACTAAAGTTAAGCCGATGTACTAAAAGTAAATTATGGTGCGAATACTACTTTGTATAAAATGAAATGTTATTTTTGACCAGAGGCAGTCTTTTAAAAATTATTAATCAGAAAGGTACAATTTTACCTAAACCAATATCAATTGTGATTTGTGAATAATAAAAATTAAGGTGGTTATTAAGCTATACTGTGTTTTATTAAAATATTAATTGTGATCAGCATATACTGTCTACAATAAATAAAAACATAAATTTAAACAGTAAAAGTGCAGTGTAGTGATCAGTGAAATTTACAGTCCACTTATTCGATAAATAAATCTAATTCGATTTATTTCTGCCAACTGTGTCACAATCGTTATACCATAACCCGTTGACAGAATTATACAGACCAAATATAATAAAAATTCTCAGTCTAACTGAGATATCCCTAGAGATATTAACACATCCCCAGGTATATAGTGGCCCATCCCCTAGATAGGAAGAATCTTAATTTTTTACGCTGTTTGCCGTAGGCACTTGGCGAAACACACTTATACTTAATAAACACATTTTTTATTAATCACTTGTTTTTTGTTTCGCAGTTATTTTGAATAATTTTCAAAAAGTTTAAAAAATCACTCGATCGATTTCGACTTGTTAGGTCATCATCAGGAGTATCTCCTGATACTCCCGAGATACTCCTGATGATGACCTAACAAGTCGAAATCGATCGAGTGATTTTTTAAACTTTTTGAAAATTATTCAAAATAACTGCGAAACAAAAAACAAGTGATTAATAAAAAATGTGTTTATTAAGAATCTTAATTTATTTTCTAACTGAAATGATCCCCAACTAACACCCCATATACCTGAGGTTGTCTTTAGATCTCTAGGGCTATCTCAGTTAGCCTGAGAATTTTTATTATGTTTGGTCATAATACTAAATTTTCAATCGAGTTATCGACGCGAAACAAGAGAGTTCAATTTTTGTGTGTGCGTATACAATTTTCCTAATAGAAAAATAATAAAAAATTACAAAAGTGAAACTAAAAAATATAATAAAAAGTGAAATTAACTTGATAAAAAACAATAGAAATTTAACAAAAGATAAACTAATAAAACGTAAAAAGATATTGAATAAACCTAAAAAGTGTAAAATTAGTGAACAAGCCAAAATAGGTAATGGCGGCAGCCCAAGCCGTCCCATAAATATGGACGAAGAAACATTCGACGATGATTTTAAAGGCTACAATTTTAATGATGATAAAATCACGCCAAATAAAAAAACAAATATAAAGGCGGATTCATTGTTGTAGCTCGTTGTGTTCATTCCGTTCGTTCCGTTCGTGATGCTTTTTTGTAAACCAATAGGATTTGTCGCAAATGACGTTTTATTTCTTCGGTATTTTTTTCATCAAGTTGGTCTATCTTCAACTTGTTTACCGAAGGAACATGGCAAGAAAGAAACGACATGATATATGGTATACTTGTAGAAACAAACAGACACATTTTCGATATTTTTATTTTGTAGTCAAGTACGTTGTTCATTTTGTGTTTTGATGTTTTGTTTTTTCATCAACAATGAACCTAGAAAATAATACTGCAGAAAAAATACCGAACGAAAGGAACGGAACGAACACAACAAACTACAACAATGAATCCGCCTTTAACAAAGAAAATAAATAGAGTGAAAAAATGGAAACAAACGAAGGTGAGGAAACTAACAAAAGCAAACTGGATGAGGCCTCAAGTCAACCAACCATACAAAAAAAACAGATAACAAATATATTAACACTGATAAGGGACCATTCTATGTATTAATAAAGTCGAACACACCAAAATACATGATTTCAGTGATTCTTGCAAGAATTTTCAAAGAAAACAACATAAAAACCAAACGCATCATTGAAATAAATAAAAATATGGCAAGAATAGAATTCGAAACTTTTGACAAAGCAAATAAATGTCTAAGGAAAGACGACCCAATTAATAAAATTTTAACCGAAAAAGAATACAACACCTTCATCCCCCCCACTTATACACATGTGGAAGCGGATCCGCTCGAAACGCGATGTTTCAAAACGCGATATTTCGAAACGAGATATGACAAAACGAGAAATAGTACAAAACGCGATATTTCAAAATGCGATATTTCAGAACGCGATATGGTACAAAACGCGATACAGTACAAAACGCGATATTTCAAAACGCGATATTTCAAAACGCGATATGGTATAAAATGCGATATGGTACAAAACGCGATATTTTAAAACGCGATATTTCAAAACGCGATATGGTTCAAATGCGATATGGTACAAAACGCGATATGGTACAAAACGCGATATTTCAAAACACGATATTTCAAAACGCGATATGGTACAAAACGCGATATGGTACAAAACGCGATAAGGTACAGAAGAATGTGCATTGCGAAGCGACAGGTGCGCAGCGACCCGCCTGATATCTCTCTCTCTCTCTCTCTGGCCTTCACATCCCATGAAAGGATTTCGCCGCCTGCATTAAGGCCCTCCATCCATTTCGATCCACCGCTCTCGTCCTCCAGTTTCGACATCCTAATGTTTGTAGATCTTGTTCGATGTCGTCGCGCCAGCGTAGTCGGGGTCTTCCTCTACGACGTACTCCGGCTGGTTGTTGGTGGAACACTTTATTTATCATCCGTTGTTGGGGAGACCTTGTAACGTGGCCGAGCCATCTCACTCGATTGGATTTGATGAATCCGATAATATCGCTGCCTCCGAGGAGTTGCTTTATTTCGTGATTCATACGAATCCGATATTCGTTGTTCGCAACTTTAATTGGACCAAAGATTGAACGGACAACCTTCCTTTCGAAGGTAGATAATAATCTACAATCGTTAGTGGTCATGGTCCAGCTCTCGCTTCCGAAAACCAGCACAGGTCTTATAAGTGCTTTATAAAGTGCGAGCTTGCACGACTGCGATAGATGTTTCGATCGCAATAATTTTGATTTGGCGTAGAAAACTCGTTGTCCGGCAGCGATTCGGGCTTTTATTTCTGCCTGCATATCATTAGACGATGTTATAACTGACCCGAGGTATTTAAAGTTTTCGACGCTATCAAAGTTGTGGGCGCCAATTCCGAGATTTGCCGTAGAGATGTTCCTAGGTGTTACTAAATATATTTGGTTTTACTGCTGTTCACCTCCAAACCAAGTCTTCTTGCGCAGCGATCGAGCGGTATGAAACTGTCTTTGATATCGCTAGGTCTTCGGCCAAGAAGCACGATATCATCTGAATATCCAATAATTTGGTCTGACTTATTAAATATACAGCGCGAGGTTTCGATGTTGCTTTTCCTCACTACGTACTCAAGCGCCAGATTGAACAGCAAAGACGCGAGTGCATCGCCCTGTCGAACACCAGATGTTATTTCAAAGGGGTCTGACACAGATCCTTCAATTACGATTCTACATACAGACCCGGATGTTGTTAATTTACACAGAGTAACGAGTTTCTCTGGGATTCCCAGGCATATGAGCGCGGCCCAAAGGTTGTCGTGCGGTTTATACTGTCATACGCCTGTCTGAAGTCTATATATAGTTGATGAATGGTTATGTTATACTCCCAACATTTTTCCAAGATCATCCTCATGGTGAAACACTGGTCAGTGGTTGATCGGTTGGGACGAAAACCACACTGATAGTCGCCAATGATGTTTTCGGCGAAAGGGATGAGTCTGGCAAGTACAACATTAGCCAACACTTTGTAAGCAGTGTTCAATAGAGCTATGCCACGAAAGTTTTCACATTTAAGACGGTCGCCTTTTTTATGCAACGGACATATGAGTGCGGTCTTCCAATTCTCCGGCAACTCTTCTTGGTCCCAAATACAAACGACGAGATCGTATAAACTTGTTGCAAGAGTAGCGCCTCCAAGTTTAATTAGTTCTGCGGGGATTCCATCGAGACCGGGTGCCTTGCCGTTTTTCAATCGACTAATAGCTGCGTCTACTTCCTCTACTGTGGGATATTCGACAAAGACCTCTTCACCTGGCGGAGGTATTGCTCTAATGGGGGTAACTTCGTCATTCCAATTTAGCAGATTTTGAAAGTAGGTTTGCCATACTGAGAGAACATCAGCCACGTTTGTTCTCAGCTCTCCATTCCCGTCTTTGATGGCTGTACTTCTTGGGTGGAAATCTTTAGTGAGATTCCTGGCGTTAGCAAAACAGTCCCTTGAGTTTCCTATTTCCGCTTGGAAGCTGATGTTTTCGATGCATAATCTCATATGTTCGCGCTTCTTTTGTCGAAGGAATTTAGTCGTGGCTTTCCTAGCGCGGATACATTCTGCTAGAGTGCTTCTGGTGTTGCGAGCCAACCATTTTTCACGAAGCGTTCGTTTATTTTCGACGACCCTTTGGCATTGATCATCGAACCAATCGTTGCGGGGCCTCGGAGGTCTTCTTCCGATGGTATTTTGCGCCGCGGTTGTTATGGCTGACTGTATAGCGTGCCACTGCTCCTGGATGTTAGGAGGAGCTTCTTCATTGTTATGGGGCCGGTCTAAATAATTAGTGACAGCTGATTGGTAACTCTGCAGTGACGCTTGGTCTTTTAGAGCATCGATATTCCATCGAACGGTCTTTTGTGCTTGTCTGTTAAACGTAGATGACAGTTTGCACTTATACATAAATATGACAAGCATGTGATCGCTGTCCATGTCTGCACCTCTGTAGGATCTAACGTCAGATATGCTGGTGGAGTGTCTCTTGGACACCATGACGTGATCGATTTGGTTTTCAGTTCTTCCATCATTCGATCTCCACGTTACTTTGTGGATTCTCTTATGTGGGAAAAACGTACTTGATACAACTAAGTTGTATGTTATTGCCAGGTCGGTGACGCGTTGGCCGTTGTTGTTACTATTTAGATGCAGGCTGTTGGGACCGATGTGCGATGTATTTTCTGCACTCCTACCGATTTTTGCATTAAAGTCGCCCACGATGATTTTAATGTCGTGGTGCGGTATGTTGTTGATGACTTCCTCGAGCTCGACAAAGAAGAGATCTTTGATGTCATCTGATTTATCTTCGGTGGGTGCATGCACATTAACGATCGTGATGTTAAATTTCTTAGTGCGAAGCCTGACCGTGCATATCCGCATATTGATAGGGCGGAAATCGATGATATGGTGCTTCACGCGCCGATGGATGAGGAAGCCAACTCCAAATTCTCCTACGTTTTGATGGCCGCTGTAGTGAAGAGTGTAACCATTGGTGGTGTCATGGATCCCACTCCCAGACCATCTAAGCTCTTGTAATGCTAGTACGTCTAATGTGTAACTCTTTGCTTGGTTCGAAATGTTCCGGAGATCTCCAGGTCTTAAGAGGCTAAGCACGTTCCATGTTCCCATTTTTAAAGCGTTGTCCGTGTACAATTTCCGAGGTCGAGTTTGTGATGAATCCGATATGGTAATCCGAGGCCTTTGTTTAGGGTTCATAACTTAAATGTTTTTACGAGAGAAGGTTGTTGGCCTGCCGCTCAACCCACTTATTACGTGTGTGGGTCACGTACTGGTGAGAATCGTAAGGCATCCAGTCCTACCTTGAAACACATTTATATAGCGAGCCGCTTGATACAAGACAGACGCCCGCTTCCCCGCCTGATATCACCCGGTCCTATACTCCCGCTTTTATCGATTTTTAAATTCCTATAAACTCAAATTTTTTCTAGGGAGCGGAGCGACTGGAGCGCAGCGATCCGCCTGATATAACAACGGGCTGTACTCCCGTTTCTATCGATTTTTAAATTTGTATAAACTGAAGATTTTTTTCCTAACTAAGGAGCGAAGTGCTTACCTGATATAACCCGATCCTATACTCCCGCTAATATCGGTTTTTAGATTCCTATAAAGTGAAATTAAATTTCCCACTTTCCAGAATGTACATTACGAAGCGACGGGAGCGCAGCAATTCGATTTTTAAATCCCTATAAACTGAAATTTTTTCTAACTAATAGCAAATTCTTTCGAAAATTTTTTTTTATCTTAGATCAAAAAAATGACTGACAATGCAATAAATTTGATTGAAATGTCCTTGAAATGCATTGCATTGCCAGTCATTTTTTTATCTAAGATCAAAATTTTGTTTCGAAAGAATTTGCTTTAAGGAGCGCAGCAACCTATCTGGTATAATCCGTTGCTGTACTCCCAAACGGCTGAAGTTTTTTTTTCTAACTACGGAGCGAAGTGCTCACCTGATATAACCCGATCCTATACTCCCACTCTTATCGATTTTTAAATTCCTATAAACTGAAATTAAATTTCCCCTTTTCCAGAATGCACATTGCGAAGTCACGAGAGCACAGCGATTCGTCTGATATAACCCGGTCCTATACTCCCGCTCTTATCGATTTTTAAATTCCTATAAACTGAAGTTTTTTTCTTTTCTAACTAGGGAGCGAAGCGCTCACCTGATATAACCCGATCCTATACTCCTGCTAATATCGGTTTCTTAAATTCCTATAAACTGAAATTGAATTTCCCCTGTGTGGATAATAAAAAAAATTGAAATAAAATAATTGAAATAACAGTAAATTTTTTTATTTGTATAAAAGTTGGGATTTGGGGCGGTAGCCCTCAATCTTAAGGTATAAAATGATTTAAAATAATCATAAAAGCATTTGTGCTTCGAAAAAAGACAATATTTTTTCGCGTTTGGGTTGTCTTTTAAGACCATTTGGGGCATTTAGGGCCATTTGGGATCATTGAGAGCTGCTTGGGGTCGTTTCTGGATATTTTCATGGTCATACTCGTAATCGGCATACTAAAATACTTTAGTATACCGATTTTCAGAATTTTTGGAGGTATATGACCTATTCGGAAGTATAACCACGCAGTTAAAATTTTCGGCCGTCAATTGATATCAGGTGCAAATTGAATGAAAAATAGAATTTTATTAAAACCTTCAATGTTGGGCATTTCTATATCTTGGACAATTTCATTCAGTCTCTTGAAATTTCATATATTTATTTTTACAAAAATGGTAAAAATATTCTGTATATTGACAACCTCTTTATAATGTAATTTGGACACTTTGAAAATTTTCGTCTAATCTTTAATAAATTACCCTTTATTAGACACGAACACTTTTGTTCAATACATATCAGTAATTCGATTTAATGATAAAAAATATCACGTTTTGTCCCGTATCGCATTTTGAAATATCACGTTTTGAAATATCGCGTTTTGTACCGTATCGCGTTTTGTACCATATCGCGTTTTGAAATATCGCGTTTTGAAATATCGCGTTTTGTACCATATCGCGTTTTGAAATATCGTGTTTTGAAATATCGCGTTTTGAAAAATCGCGTTTTAAAATATCGCGTTTCAAATGGGACCCATGTGGAAGGTATGGTCGGAGGACTAATAGGCGAATTTGAATTAAAAGATCACAAATTGATTGATTGATTGATTGATTGCAATATATGACCAGGCAATTTAGCGAGACTCCCGGATGACGCCGGGCCCGCCATACACCTTTATTACATTTAACAAGATGGAAGGATAGGATAGGCATGTTAAATATGACCGAATCGACCCGGTTACAGACACCTAAGTAGTCGATAGTTAGTAAATTGTTAGTAAAAAATATAATGTAGGCGGTTAGCACAAGACAGCACAATTATTTTTGATTTTTTTTTTTTTTTTTTTGGCAATAAATATTCAGCAATCAGCATCCTAAAAGAAATGTATAATTAATTCAGTTGCCCTCTTAATGGTAAAATTCCTGAAATAAAACGTCATTATTATGAGTTAAAGATTGTGCCTGAATGAACAACCAGCATAATCATTTAACCAACCTACAACAAGCCAACCAAAACCACCACCAATTTACAGTCTCCCACCCGAACAACCAACAAAACAACTTAATTAAAGAAATGCCACGATCCCCAAAAAACTATCTAAGTACAGCAATATTTAACGGCATTTCAAATTTACTCTGTAGCTTCCAAGCTATCTGTAATTTCAAAAATTCAGATATCCGCTAAAAAATAAAATTCATTAGTAAAAGAACCAAACAAACTGCTACACAAAAGTTATTTCCGAAACGATCCCAATAGAATCGAATCCTCTCTCTGTGAAAACTCTACTATCCTCCAAGTGATCCCCCACCAACGTCACCAACCAACAAAACCCAAGCTTTACAAAGCCTTGACGAATCCATGACATCACAAACGTACTCTGTAGTCCTAGAATTTCAAAAATGATTCCGCTCCCGCGAAATTGACGGCAAACTTCAACAAACACATTAAGCACGGGTTCTATGTAAAACTGCAATTTTACTATATTAGAAATCTAGATAACAATAGAGCATATAATGAGTACAACCTTCCGTAAGTTGAGAAACATAATGTACAATGACGAATCATCAAAAACCTCAAACACCGACTTATTACTCATAATAAACGATGTCCATTCAAAGTACTTTAAATATCTAAGAACATTTATTGCTATATAGTTCCATCATATCCTCGCCGCCACTGTGTATATTGATCACACACATAAGCGTTACCCATCAAAACCAATGTCTTCTAAACTACAGGCCTCCCACCACTCCCATCCCCCGCACACGACGTCAATCCATGTCCAAATCGAGACCTCGCAATAATAACATCAAGATACCTACACCAACAAAACAACTAGATAAAGCAACAACAACGTACACAGCGCGTCGTCACCACCCGGCGCATGCGGCCTGTAGTTCAGGAGGCATAGTCAAAACCCATTGAAATTAATGAAAAAGTCAAAATTTTTTTTTATATGAATAGCATTTATGATTAGATCGTCGTTTTTTGTGTACCTTACTCCAATGCCTTCTAAACTACTGGCCGCATACACCAAATGACGACGACACGCCATGTCCACGCCGCTGTCGCCCCTGGAGCCGTCCCGCCAATGCAAATATCCCATTATGTAATACAAAATAAAGTAAAAAAATAAAATAAAATGAAAACAAAGCTGCCTCTCATAAATTGTTCCTTCGTAATATTAATTATCCATACTCATTACATAGTACAGCTAGAAGCATACAACAAGGTATATACATATATCGTAATACCACATTTTCGGTGGTTATCGAAATGTACATATCATTGTACACCTCCAATACTAATCTGCAATGATATCGTTTCTCCATATAAAAAATACAATACATATACAATCAAGTTCGTATATAAAACAAAAGATAGGATTCAAATTTCAAACAAAATTAACAAAAGCAGAAAAAAACGTAAACTAGCTAATGGTTCAGCAAAAACAACAACGATAATTGGTAGCGAGTGTGGAAAAAACAAAACAGCAGAAATGAAAAACCCTTTCTCACGCAAACTAGCTATACTCGAATAAACTACTAGATGAGAATATTAGTACTTTACGTCTTTATGAGTTATAAAATACGCACTGAAAATATAGTTATTATGATTATATACTTAAAATTTATTTGCAAGAATATGTATTAATGTTTTAGAATATGTGTTAAAACAATGAAAAAGAAAAGAAAATTAAAAACACTTATCTTACGCATCTTTTGGAATCTAAAAAGTCCTACACATTGAAGAATTACATACAATGTATAACATGCATTTCAAGCAACGGTATCAAAATACATACATATAACCAAAAATTGTTATGTACATATCCTACACCATTGCAAGCGCACCATACACAAATTTATATAACTGTACAATATGTACAACTTTACACTTATTAAATTACACAAAATATTAATATAATTATTTATCTATATATGAACAATTATATTTATATTAGTTAATTAATTAGTTAAAAACATTTAAATTATTTATTTTTATTTATTTAGAGGAGAGACAAAAAAACACGTCTTTCCTCTACGACGTTCAATCGCCAACCTTGAATTAAAAGATCACAAATGAAGAAATAATCAAAACATGGGACCGAGTAAACAAAACCCTAAAAAATACGAACATTTTAAAACTCGAAATAAGAGCAAGTGAATTACCAAGAGAAAACTTATTTCACGATGTACAAATAAAAACGGCGACCTACATATCGAAATTAAAATTCTGTGCATCATGCCTAAGCTATGGCACATAAAAAAGTTTTGCCGATCAAAAATAACAAGATGCGCTAAGTGTGCAAAACATAAAAAATGGACGAACAACACGAATGCCAGGAAAACCCAGAATGCAAATTCTGTGTAGGAATAGAGCATTATACAAACTCAAGAACCTGCCAAGAAAAGAAAAAACAAACACAAATTCAAATTCATATGATAAAAAACAAAACATCATACAGAGAACCCTAGCGGCACTATACCCACGAAACAAGCTGCTCAACCAGGATATTAATGACTTCCCACAAATTAACACAAACACAGAAAATAGAATGAATATCTGGACTGATAAAACACAGACAGGAATTAATTCTAAAACTACAAAGAGAAAGAATATTAGAATTACAAAACACCTCGGAGAAATTCATTCGTCAAAATTTATTATTTTTCTACAAATTCATTTATAAGCTTACGTCGCGAAACACTGCGTAGAACTTGACAGACATTTTTTAATACACAATACAGATTTCACCACCAATACCAGATTTCCCAATGACCCTCTGGATACCCCGCAGAGCCGCCGCCGGGTAGTTCCAATGCCAGAATTGAATTCGGTATTCCGAGTTTCCAGTCGTTCCTATAATGGTGCAAGTAATGATGCAATTAGAAAATGCATTTCCCACCCAGAAGGCATTTTTCAAAAAATGCCTAAACCAGACGATATAGACTTTTTTCCTGGGACCTTCTTGAACACAATGCAAAAACCGCATCTCGATATCTGCTGTCACCTAAAAATTTCCGCTATTTTTCCTAACTTCCCTGGACTAATTCATTTCAATCGTATTGAGCTCAATTTCTGACATTACTATGTATCGCAGAGCATTTACTTTTTAAACTCATTGCGAATAGCATTCCGCTAATTTCGCATTTATGCTTTAGGTAGACATATCGCAAAACGGGTTCCACACTAATTTTGTTTTTATCGTCATTTCTTTAGAACGCAAAGAGTTCAATTTCAATTGAATTGCGTACATTTTCTGAGTATCTGCCGCAATGCGGATATTTATAAAACATATTGCGAATAGCGTATCACATTTATGCTGGAGACATGTGTAACGCCGCGGTGTCCACCACAGCGTTAACAATTCGGGTGTCCAGATATTTTTACGCCCTACTGTTTACGTTCGGTTGAAAAATTACTTTAGGTACATTTTGGCAATACCAATATTACCAATTAGAATATTTTTCTTGTTAATTTGAATAAGCTTCGAAAAATAACGGGTGGTTACGATGTGATTATCGGAAGAGGAGAGAAAAAAATAAAAAGATTGATTTGGGTAGTCGTTGTTATAATCTTGATCGAGTGAGATCAATAAAAAAATTGAAAATTTATTAAATTTAATTTATCAAGCCAAAATGGTGTTTAAAAATAATTTGGCTTCGTTTTCGAGTCAGTGAATGTGTCGCGTGTTATACAATTAATATATATAATATATATAGGGCAAATAGTTAGAAATTACTTTTGCAAATAGTTCATATCACAGATTGATTGAACATAATAATATATTTAATGTGTGAAAAATTTAGCCTAAACTTTATAAAATTAGTACTGTAAGATGGTTCAAAAGTGTGTCTGTAACAATTTCGAGCATTGTGTAATTTATTTAACCTAATTGCGGACGTTTTTTTTAGTAATTTGCTCGAATAAAATTATCTAAAATAAAATAAGTGGTGTAATATAATATTACGTGAAAAATAAAATAACAAGATAAAACATTTAATTATCGGTGAACTAAAATTTAATGTTTGGGAAACGTAAATTTCCTAGTGAAAATTGATAAACCATAAACGGTACCATGTGTAAAGGTCACGCATAAAATTCAAAGCTGTGCCTTGATTTTGCGGTACTTGAAAATAAATTATATGGACGATTGTGCATTTGCAAATCAAAATTATGAACTGCATTATACGTAATAATCGTATCGCTACATTTCTAATTAAAAATTAATATTTAAAAGTTTTATAAATAATTTTTTTTTTTATGTTTGTTTTAGTTTTTCTTTTTATGAACATGACTGCCGTCTGCAGTTCAAAGAATAAACTGTAGACATAAATTTAATGACATAGCAAGCAGTGTGGCCTGTAGTATTCTAGGTGCACTGGCTGCATAAACTTCGAACAATTTCATGCAATATGGCATGCAACAATCTTGGTGTTCATCTATCAACTTTCATCTCATCATCAACAAAGTCTCATCGTATCATGATCAAGTAAAGTTATGTTTCTCTCTCATTATTATTACTTTAGTATATTTTTTTTTTATGTATTAAATTTCATTTTTATGATAAGTTTTCTTAATAATTAATTTAGTTAAATTTCTTTTAGTTAAGATAAGTTAGGAATTGTGCTTTAATTTAGCATAGGGTAGCTTAGGGTTTAGGGTAGGCTGTAAAATTAATTTCTGTATGTGCTCTATCATATATATATATATATATATATATATATATATATATATATATATATATATATAAATATATATATATATATATATATATATATATATATATATATATATATATATATATATATATATATATATATATATATGTACACATACATATAAATTGGTATATAGATACCTACATTAATGTAATATTTTTTCAATTTTCCGTTAGTGTAATAAATTCGATTTTTTTTTGTTAATAATTATGAAGTTCATCAAATCAATTTTTATATTTTTTTTTTTATTTTTTTTTTTTGTTGTCGATTGTGAGTACCGAAATATGAGACGTTAAGTTTTTAAGTGAGACCATGGTAAGTATAGCAGTAGACGCGAGCACTTGTTTTCATTGGGTTGGTTATTTAAAATTTTCTTTGGAATGACGTAAATTATCTTGATGTTTTGGATTATTGATGATTGGATTTCCAGCCATTTTGGTTATTTTCATTTTTTTTTTCGTTGCTTCCTTTCCTCACGCAGGTCAGAACTCCAATTAGTTTTAGGCAAAATTTTCTCCTTTGTCTTTTATAAAATTATTTTTCCTGCCTACAAATTTTAACCACTCTGGTTAAATTTATTCTTGCTTCGTAAATAACATAGTTGCTATCAATTTATTTTTTCTTTTATTTAAATAAATTTTTTTTAGCGGTTTAGCAAGACTGAGTCATTATTTGAAAACCCCACCCCATGACTCCTGAGCTTTAGCCGCGCAAGAGGTGACCGCTCAAGGGCTCTGTCTCAGTATTTCCCTTCATAAATTTCTATAACAGTAGGCTTAATCAGCGTACTCGTTACACATGTCTCAATTTATTTATTTATTTATTTATTTAAAGAAATCTATTTTGTAATATACATGTATGATTTCAGATTATTTACAGTTATAGTTAAAATTATATTAAAACAACAAAAAACTTTAAAACAGAATAAAAAAAAAAAAAAAATACAAACCAAATTTTGGTTTAAACAATTAAAAATTTAGAAAAAAGTCTTTAAGGATATTTTTAAAGTTGTCCTTTGATAAGTTGAAGTCAAATACATCGTCAATTAAGTTGAAAGATTTAGACATCCTATTAATTGGGTTGTTTTCTCCATAGTTGGTGGAATGGTGTTCAAGTGCTAAAAATTTATGGTTTCTAAATGTTCTGCATGGCACGTGAATTGATATGTTTTCCAAGATGTAAGCTGAATCTACGTGACCAAGCAAAACGTTACCAATAAAAGCTGCTCCCAAGAGAAGTCGTCTATTTTCAAGCGTGCATATTTTGTAATCTGTGCATCTTGTTGTGTATGGAGGTAAGCGAGCCACATTTTCATGGAATGGTAAGTTGTGGTCGTAATCCCAGTCACTTTTCTTTAACAAAAAAATCAGGAAATTCTTTTGAATGCTTTCAATTCTTTTTATGTGTACAGCATAGTATGGATTCCAGACCGTTACAGCGTATCCCAGTTGAGATCGAACATAAGCGAAATAGAGTGAACATAAGGTTTGGATATCCTTAAATTCACCTGTCCATCTTTTAACAAATCCGAACATGGCATTCGCTTTCGCAATACAATTTTCAATATGCCTATTGAAACTGGCGTTTTCGACAAATGTAACACCTAAGTCTATAACCTCATTGACTCTTGGCAGTACTTCGTTGTTGACTTTGTATGAAGTAATTATTGGATTTCGTTTACGATGGAAAGACATGATTTTGCATTTCTTAATATTTAAGTATAGTGAGTTCCGATCACACCACTCACTTAATCTATCTAAGTCTTGTTGAAGTTTCTCCGTATCTAACAATCCATTAATAGTACGAACAATTTTCACATCATCTGCAAATATGAGCACGTCTGAGTTTTTGATTATCTCGGTTATTCGGTCTATGAAAACAATAAAAATCCAAGGCCCGAGGTGTGATCCTTGGGGAACACCAGATGTAACTTTAATACAGTTTGATTTTACATTTCCCATTATCACAAATTGGCACCGGTTTGATAGATATGATTTAAACCAATTTATGTAATCGAGAGAAAAACCAAAATTGAATAAATTCTGGAGTGCTTTATGATGACAGATAGAATCAAATGCTTTACTAAAATCCGTGTACGCTACATCAACTTGACGGTGTTTTTCTATCTCGTTAATTAGTTTACTGGTGAATTCAACCAGATTAGTCGATGTGGATCGGCCAGGCATAAACCCATGCTGGTTTATTGATATATGACGTGCAATTGTGGATTTAAAACTGTTGCATAATACTAACTCAAATAATTTTGGAATTGATGATGTAGTTGATATTCCTCTGTAGCATGAGATATCCTCACGTTTACCCGATTTAAAAATTGGAGTAATTTTTGAAATTTTCCATTTTTCAGGAAACACGCCGGTGTTTAAGGAATGATTGAATAGATAACATAATGGAATTGTTAAAATTTCAGCGAACTCCTTCAGAATAGAGGAGGGAATATCGTCAAGACCGCAACCATCTCCAAACCCCCTTAAAGCCGATAAAATGTTGTCCTCAAAAATAATAGGAGGAGTTATTGATGTGTTGTTGTTGCTGGGTTGTTCGTACAATCCACTAGTAACGCTTGGTCTATAGACTGATTGAAAAAACGACGCGAACATGTTAGCTATATCTTTGGCGTTTGAAGAGCAGGTATTGTAGTACGTCATATTAGCAGGGTATCCTTCAATTTCGCGTTTATTCCTAAAGTATTTCCAAAATTGTTTTGGATTTACTTTGATTTTGTCTTGAATTTGATTAAGATACGACCTGTATTTAGATTTGAAATAAATTTCAAATTCATTACTATGTTGTAGAAACGTAGTTTTGTCCGCTTCTAACCCGCTTTTCAACATTTTGGCATACGCTTTCGACTTCCGATTTTTTAAGTTAACTAGTCTATCATCAAACCAATGAGGGTGAGCATTTTGTGGTTTACAGCACATAGCTACATACATTTCGAAGCCTTGAAGCATGATGTCATTAAATTTGTCCACATTTTCGTTTATATCATTGGAATTGAGAGTTATTTGCCAGTTGATGGATTCCAGGTAACTTTGTAGCCCCACACGGTTAGTTTTTTTAAAGTTGTATTTCATTGGTTGTAGGTGTTCTGATCTCGCCATTTTAGTTAAGTCAAATACAATATCCAAAGATTTGTGATTAACATCATTTATGACAAAAGGTAATAGGGATTCAGAAATTTTAAAGGTGTCAATGTCGTTGCTGAAGACAAGATCCAATAATCTATCACGATTATTAGCAATTGTGTTTATTTGGTTCAAATTATAACCAAGCATGGCGTCCACAAATAAAGATTCCGCATCTGTTGTTATATTGCAAGGTAAAATACAGTTTAGTTCTGGGTCCAAGTTCCAAGTTATATTTGGAAGATTAAAATCACCAAGCACAAGAACTAAATCTGACGAGTTTGTTGTATTAATAACTTCATCAATCGCATCGATGCAAGTTGCATAATGATCACTATTTGATTGAGGTGGTATATATGCTGCGTAGATGATTAGATTGGTTTGGTTGATTTTGATTTTTACACCGATCTGTTCGACTCTCGATGGGGCTAAAGTTACTGGAGCATTCCAGAGTTTAGAATGACGTACTGATAGCAGTACGCCACCACCCGATTTCTTTGAACTAGTTTCAGGAGACCGATCGCATCTATAAACAACGTAGTCATGGCCAAAAAATTCGCTGCTCCGTATGTCTGGTTTTAATGAAGTTTCACAAATTACATAAATAAGGTAGTTTGATTTTAAAACGAATTTGTAGAATTTAGATGCTTTTGATGCCATTTTGTTTACGTTTTGATAGTAAATTGCACATTTCTCATATACCGATCTTTTTTTGGACTTTATGGGCTGATCTGAAATGAAAAGTTATCGCAAAAATCTTGCAGGGGATAGTACCGTTAGTTTATATGTTTAGTTTATAATTTTTACTATTTCTTAGAATTTTAATTTTGATTATCAACTTATGTAATTTAAATGGTAAGATACACAAGTTGTATAAATGATTGGAAGAAAACAAAAATATCTTAGGACAAATCACTTTTGATATTGCGGTATACAACTTTTAAATATTATACCCTGTGTTCCCCTAGGTTTTTCAGAAAATTCATATCTTTTAATAGGAATGGGTCTAATACAAAGTGAAAACACTCTCCCGACGGACGGAAATTTTTTTTTTTGCATTTTTGGGATCAGTTTTGGACGTTTTTGTTATTTTCAATGAGAAATAAAAATTTGTATACCAAATATTTTAAGTTAATTGCAAAAACCTCGTTTAGGGAGGCTTTTATAAATCTAGATGGCCCTGTCTCTGGCCGAGAAACAAAAGTTCCCAGCGTATTAAGGCATACAAAAATGGTAGGACTGAGAACTATAAATGTCCGGGGTAGTGACATCTAGCTCGTTAAAAATAAGCTGATTGGGTCTTTTTTTATATGAAATTTTAGCACGGCATACTTTATGAAAATAAAAATTAACATACAAAAATAGTCCCAATCAGGTTACTTTTTTTGCCGTCAGATCTACAAACAGTTCTCTATGATTTAGTCCTAGTAATGGAAAACGTTTTGCTTAGTTTTTATTTATGTGCGGCAAACAAGGCATATAACAAAAAGTAATAAATTTGTGCTTTCATGTATGAAAACCATTTTTGTTTGTAGTTTATTGTTTGTCTCTTCTATTGGAAAATACGTGTATCTAAAAAAAAAGCTCACAGACATTCATTTGTATTAGTCTCAAACCGCATTGTTTATTTAACAATTTGAATTAAACTAACATATTTAAGTTATAAAATCATCAAAGCTCTTATGTGCACAATTAAACATTTCAAGTTTAAATGAATTAGTTTGGTACGTACGAGTAGAAAAAGTAACTTTAGTAAATAAAGCAACTTTTTGGTGCTTGAAATACTCTCGTACACTAATTAAATCCAACATGTGTTTGGGATAGGAATTTAACCGTATGCGAATACTACGTATTCAGGAGACAGGTAGAAAGCTATATAAAATAGGTAAATACAAACGTAAAAATCTTTTAGGATTCTAATGTTCGTATCTATCGTTCGTAAATCAATAGAGCTTTTTCGTAATAATTCTAATTAAACGAAATAACAGAAAACCACAAAAACCAATTAAATCAAGTAGAAGAATAAGAACAATTACACTTTAAATTGACCGAAATAATTTAGATCTATATGTAGTTCTGTTTGAATAACGTAGCACCTACATTCTAAAGCAATTGGATAATTAAAAGTTATTTGTGTTCATGTTTCACATTTTACTGTGCAGTAATTTGAAAACATGTTATACGTGACCAACCAAGTACGTGTAGTTACACCTGAGTTATAAAAAGATTTTAAAATAGTTTCATAATGTACAAATCGGTTTCATTTAGAAGAATAATCTTTTGTACACCCATCTTGCATCTTGGGAGTAAATTTTTATTTTTTCAAATTAAATTTTCCAAGCAATCACCAACTGGCAGCCAACGCCAACACCATTAAATTTTTTTTCTAGGGAACAGAAATGTTTTTTAGTTTGTTCTTTTAGTAATTTAATGTTATTTTATGTTTACGATGTTAATATTCTAGAAACAGCGTGATTCTATGCTCGCTATTTGATGTTTTAGCAACGTGAAGTCGATGTATTAGTGTATAATGAAATAGTGGTAGTAAAGGATGGGACAGTTGAAAGTTTATTTTAGAAACGATATAAAACGAGTAAAATGAGTCTCTTAAGCTAGCAGATCCCATACAGCAGAACATTACGAGATAGTATGGATAATTATAGGCTAATAATAGGCTAATTTAATGCCGTATTAAAAAGTTTGGGCTCCATCCCTTTCAAATAAAACGATGGGTTTGCTACCTTTAGGAAAAGTTAGCAGAACCCATATCAAAAAATGATTTAAACAGTTGGAAAAAAAGAGGTTAATTTTAGGCTAATTAAACGCCCTATTTAAATTTTTTTATTCTGCTCGTTCTAAAAAAAAGCATAAGGCTTTATCACTTCAAAGCTAGCAAAACCCAAATCGAAAATCGAACCAAAACCGAAATTAGAACGAACACCTTGAACCATTGACATATAAATAATTTTAGGTTCATTATGGCCTAATTAAGCAGCCTAAAGCAGTTAGCAAGAACGGCACGGTCTTCTTTTGGTTTTTGCTACCGTTAGATTAAACGACCTGAAGTTTGGTCAATAACGAGTGGAGCCCAACAATTTTTAATGGATCACTTGATTAGGTCATAATGAGCCTAAAATTATTTGTATGTCAATTGATTTTGATAAGAGTTCTAATTTCGTTTTTGGTTCGATTTGGGCTCTGCTAGTTTTGAAATGATAAAGCCTTATGCCTTTTCTAGAACGAGCAGAATAAAAAAATTTAAATACGGCATTTAGTTAGCCCAAAATTAACCTTTGATTTTCCAATTGTTTTAAATCATTTTTTGATATGGGTTCTACTAACTTTCCTAAAGGTCGGGGGGGGGGGGGGGGGGCTGGGGAGTGCTGCTAGCTTGCGGGATGATATATATGTATATCTTTATTTTGGAGGAACTTTCCATTTATAGTGTAGGTTGAAGTCTCGATTTAAGAATGAAAAACCATTTCGTCCATGTGGCTCTCTCTGCTGGCCTTACATTAAGCCATCCTGTGAGTCCCGTTTTGAAGAACTTTTTCGATGGTTTCGGCACCTATTTTGCGAATAACCGTCGCAATGTTATGTTTTAAAGCAGGAATCGACTCTCGATTATCCACATAACATCTGTTCTTAACGAAACACCATAGAAAAAAGCCCAACGGCGTCAAATCGCCCAGTGGCACGGTAATGGCGTTTCCAGTAGCGCTTTCGAATAAATGGGCGAATAATGCTGCCACTCCAAAATCCACGCCAAACTGTCACTCTTGGTGGATGCATTGGCTTCTCGACGATTACGTATGGCTATTCCGAACCCCAAATCCAGCAGTTCTGATTGTTTACATAGCCCCTGTAATGAAAATGCGCCTCTTCTGAAACGTTTATTTTTCGACCAAAATCGACGTCATTATGAAGCTGGTCTGTGGCCCACGCAAAGAACTGACATCGAAGCGGGTGGTTATTTGCTTTCAACCGCTGAGTAATCTGGACCTTATAGGCAAATAATCCGAGATTTTTTGCTGTACTCTCCTCAGACTGATGCGACTAATGGTCAGTTGCTGCGATCAGCGCCGGGTTGAGGTTGATGGATTCTCTCCTACACTATGGACCATAGACGCAATATTTTCGGGCGTGCGAACTGTCCGAACTCGGGGACCAATAGTAAGCCTTTCTCACGAACTTTATCTGCCAATTTAAGTGACCAGACCAAAATTCCTAAATTGGGGTACTCTTAAATTAAGGTTTAATTTTCAATATTAAAAGAAAAAATTGGTATGGTGGACAATTGTTAGATTACTTATTGAAACTAGAAGTTCTTTTTATTATCGGGTAAACTTTCTTTTATAGAGTAAATGTAAGTGTGACAAAGCTTCATATTTGGGCATTTTTCATGTATTGGGAGTTCCAAATGGGGTTTTGGCAGAGGTCGGCCCACCGGATGTGGCACCGGATTGGCTTAAGCTTTATCGTTTCTTGATGCTTTTTCAATTATTTTGGAAGGTGGCATTTGCATGGGAATCGTTTGAGAGCGGAACAATTATGGATTGGACGTGTAATAAGGCTGCTAGTCAGGATCATTTTCCAAAATCTAGGCAGAAGTGATGATTTTGGTAGTAAACTGTAGTTTTGGTCATAGTTTAGCCGCTGTGCATGCCAGGTGGGTTGTCTGATCAGGATAAAACATGGTACTTGGATTTTGTTAGATTACGAGAGATGGCAACTTCCATTGAAGCTGTTTCGTTTAAGACAGTATTTTCGGTTAGGAATGGGGCGATTCGACGTTGAAGTTGTAGTAAGGCTAGTTCTGATCATTTTCCTCGAATGACTAATTTTTATAGAAACCGTTTTTGTGGGAGCTTTCTCTTGTTTGCAAATGATTTAGAGGGGATTCGATATTTGCAAAAGGCCTGCCTGCTAGGTACGGAAATGTTCTGAATTGGATTTGGAAGGGGAATGGTTATTGTTAGTTTTCTGTTGGTGGGGCGGATGTGACGGTTTTTGTTTTAAACGTTTTCGTAGGAATTTTCTTGTTTTTTGCTAGTGTGTACTAAACAAAATAAGATTCTAAATTGACTTGGCATCTTGGCCCAAGACATTTTTCTGGAATTTGGTCGGAAGTGAAGATATTTGATAAAAAAATGTTTTTACCAATATTCGTGTAAGTTCTCGTTTTATTTTTGGAAGGATCTCATTTTTTGTTTTTGTTATTTTGGAGACAGGTCGACAACTTCGGTTTGAGATTGTGTGCACATTTACACAAATACAAAACTTCACGTTTTCTCGTTATCTGGGTGAACAGGGAAAGCAATATGATATGAGGGGTATGAAGCTCGATATGAAACTGTTGTGCAGTGTTTTAGCATGAGAGCTTGTATTTTTGTTAGGAGAGGGTTAAATGTTGACCACATCATTAATCCGTGGTACTGTTAAACATCCCCTACAAATGCTAATGTTATACTTGTCTGAATCATCTACCTTGCCAAAAATATCATCGGCAACTATGGTAATGTGGTTTTCGCCCCGCCCAATCAACCATTCACCAGTGCTTCACTTTGAAGATGACCCCGGAAAAATGTTGGGAGTACAGCATAACCATACACCAGAACTTTATAGGTTTTTAACAGGCATGACAGCATCAACCGCGAAAACCTTAGGGTCGAGCTCATATATTTCGGAATTCTAGAGAAGCTAGGTACTGTTTCTCTTTAAAACCTAACAACATCTGGCTCTCCAAGTAAAATTGTAATAGAAGGCACCTGCACCATGCGCCTGCACTGTTTAATTTGGCACTCGAGCCCGTAGTAAGAAAAATCAGGCGCCAAAATCTTTTAAGGGATGTGAAAGCTAGAGAAGGAGAGAGAGAGAGAGAGAGAGAGAGGGAGAGGGGGAGAGGGGGGAAGGGTTTTCGATTACAATGAATTCAGGGGCGGCATGCTGTACCATCACTATGTTCGACTTTCTCATTTTTCATGATTAAAATAGCGGCCTATTTCACTTCGAAAATCACGCATTTTCTAATGTGTTCTCAGTTTGCTCGAGTAAAACGTCACTCTATTTCTTTTCTACGCAATTTCTAAGACTTCTACCAAGAGGTTGAAATCGCGATATAAAACACATACTTGTTTACGCGAAATAGAATGCTAATTGATTCCTGAAAATTGAGACATAAACTAAGTCGCAAGTCGAAAATAGTCATGTTGGGCCATGACTCATCATGTTGCAGGATGTTGCGGAATATTGCACCGTTGCGTATTGTTGCACGATTTTGCGCCACTTTGCGTGATGTTGCGGGTGTTGCGTTATAATGCAACATGTTGGTGATGTTACTCGGTGTTGTTTTTGTTAGTTCGACTACGTCGCGTCATGTTGCAGAATGTTGCATCATGCTGTCGAATGTTGTACCATTTTAGGTAGGTCATATGCACCATGTCGCGTATCATGTTGCGTCATCTTGCTTTTTGTTGGATCTTGTGTTTTGCTTTATTGAGATGTCTGACGATAAGTTCCAAACCTTTTCGGGAAAATTCGTTTAGGCCGTCAAAAATGTTGTTGTCGGGTTTTATAATGCCAGGAATGAATTGCGATGATCTCTAAGATCGTAACGAAAACGTTGAGGAGGTCCTCCGGTGAGGCTGGAGTCCCATTTTGGAAATAGCTCGATAGATTTTAATAAAAATTGGTAAGGATGGGTTCGAGTGTCAGGAATCGAGTCCGATACGGATTCTTAATGAAACTTGAGGTCTTTTTTAACATTTTGGTTAGCTTAGTCAGGGCTTCTGCTCCAAAGGAGCGATAACAATGAGTTCTGACTTTCAGTTAAAACATTTAGGTGTCCTCCGGAAAAGCTTTCATCTTGTATCATGATCCGCATTCTGCAACTTGTCGCATCATGTCGTGTTATGTTTCTGGATGTTGCACTGTGGTGCGTGATGTTAATACATAATGTGTGATGTTTCACCAATTTGCCAGATGTTGCACCGGCATCCTATACCGTATTGTAAAATCATGCATCACATTTTATCATGTTACGTCATGCATTTTCTGATGTCTGTTAAGACATGAGCCTTTTAAGAAATTTTCGGAAATTCGTTTAGAGTTTTTTCGGGTCGAACGCATTTCATGAATTTCAGAAACCCTACTACAACCGATAGGCGATAAGCAGGAACTTTCATTCTACAAATTACACCTGGTGAACAAATCAAAATGATTTTTCGATACACATCTGAAACTTATCGGGTATTTGAATAAAGCTTAATAATTAAGGTTAAATATAGGATTCCGTTGAAGATAACTTCAGACTGTGCAAAATGGAGCTGAGAACTAAGAGCTTGCGAGGCGTTTTCCAAGTTTTCTTCTCGTCCAAGGAAATGCGCAATTCCAACCACTTTTGAAATTTTAATTACAAAGCTCAACGCATGGATCACTTCAAGTAGGAAAACATAGCAGCTTCTCATTAAATCTCGCTATTCCTGAAGATTCGAGGGGAAAGTTCGACTTAGCTTAGGTTTTTTACAATTTGCACAATACTGCGGGTGATCGCTTATGTGGATGACAAAACACTGATTAATTCCAGAAAATCCTTGGACACTATTAAAAAGGTAATAGAAAGTTCCCAGTCCCGCTCAATCATCACGAGATGAACTAGTAAATGTTGGTTCGGAATCAAACAGTCCAAGGCAGCTGATCATGGGCCTAAGAATTATAAAATGCCAGTTGTCAAACAGTTGATTTTCTGAATCTGACTAGCATTTATTAATGGATTGTAATTAGAAGAGCAAGTCGTGAATTTTTGGCGATTCAAACCCCGTACTTTATCGTCCAAGTGCTTAAATTTTAACCGCTGTATCGCTTGTTCGGTCTGGACAGTTCACATTATCTGTAAATGTTCGAAATTAGCACAAGGAAGACACAACATTTTGACAATTACTTCTAGGATAATGGTCGTCGCAAAAAGAAGATCCTGTGGTACCAAAACGAAACAAAACCGGCCTGAGAGCGGGGAAGCAGCTGCCTGAATTGCTTCGATTCGATTTAATATAACCTGATGTAATTGATATGAATTAATCGCATTTGATATGATTTCATGTGATTTGATATGATTTGGTATGCTTTAATATGATTTGATAAGATTTGATATGATTTGAGATGATTTGATATGATTTGATATGATTTGATTTGATATGATTCGATTTGATTTGATATGATTTGATATGATTTGTTATGATATTGATTTAATTTGATATGGTTTGATATGAATTGATCGCATTTGATATGATTTCATATGATTTGATATTACTTCATATGATTTGATATGATTTGGTATGCTTTGATATGATTTGATATAATTTGATATGATTTGATATGATTTGATATGATTTGATATGATTTAATATGATTTAATATGATTTGATATGATCTGATATGATTTGATATGATTTGATAAAATTTGATAAAATTTGATATGATCTGATATAATTTGATATGATTTGATATGATTTATTATGGTTTGATACGATTTGATATGATTTAATATAAGTAAATTTGATAGGATTTGATATGGTTTGAAATGATTTGATATGATTTGAGATGATTTGATATGATATTGATATAATTTGATATGGTTTGATATGATTTGATATGATCTTATATCTTTTGATATTATTTGATATAATTTGATATGATATGTTTTGAAATGATATAATATGATTTGATATGATATGATTTGATATGATATGATGATTTAATAAGATTTGATATGATTTCATATGATTTGATATGATTAAAAATGATTTGATATAATATGATTTGAAATTATTTGATTTGATTTTATACGATTTGATATGATTTAATATAAGTTGATTTGATATGGTTTCATATTATTTGGTATGATGATTTGATATGATTTGATATGATTTGACATGATTTGATTTGCTTTGATTAGATTTGATATGATTTGATTTGATATGATTCGATATGATATGATATGATTTGATATGCTTTGATATGATTTGATATGATTTGATATGATCTTATATGTTTTGATATGATAATATAATTTGTTTTGATATGGTTTGATAAAATTTTATGTGGTTCGAAAATATTTGATACGATTCGATATGCTTTGGTATGATTTGATAAGATTTGATATGATTTGATATGCTTTGATTAAATTTGGTATGATTTGATATGATTTGATTTGATATAATTCGATATGATATGATATGATTTGATATGATTTACTATGATTTGAAATGAATAGAGCTGATTTGATTTGATTTGACATGATTTTATATGATATGATATGTTTTAATATGATTGTTTTTGATTGAAGATGATTTATTTGAACACTTTAGAATTTTCAGGGTAATTTTTGTTTACGTCAGGTTATTTGGAGAAGTCCCCAGGGAGGTCCTATCTCCCCTTATCTGGAATGTAGTAATCAATGAACTGCTATTGGAACCGAAGGAGATGGAATAGGTGTGGTTGCCTATGCGGATGACGTGGCGATAGCTGTCTCGGGAAAGCACCTGGGTACAATCAGTGATGTAATGCAAAATGCGTTATCAATAACTGCGGAGTGGGCCAGCAGAGATATGGATTGGGGAATAACCCATATAAAACAAAACTGGTCTTTTTCAATAGGAGGTATAAAATTCCGGCAATGGTTTTACCAAGCCCGATTCTTCTGAGCAGTAGGCTCAGTTGGAAACCTAACACGATAGAAAGTGTAAAGAAGACCACTGTGGCATTCTACTCTAGTAAAAATGCCATTGAAAGGAAATGGAGCTTGAAACCGGAGCTGGTGCACTGGCTTTACACGGTAGTTGTAAGGCGTATACTGCTGTATGGTATGAGTGTATGGTGGTTAGCTCTGAAGAAAGTATCATTTAGGAACATGATGGCGAAGTTGCAGAGGGCAGAATGTTTGCTCATTAGTGGGGCGCTGAAAACGACCCCAACTAGTGCCTTAGAAGTTTTGCTATACCTTCTCTCGTTGGATATTATCGGTAAGCAAATAGCGATTAACACGGCCGTCCGGCTATCAGCGACTTTGGGTTGGAAGTGTCTGCAAAAACGGCACTCAACTATAGTTAATTCAGTGAGGCATGAACTGGTGAATTTTGACTACAAACACCCCGTTTGTGCTTCGACAATCTTTTCAAGGTGATCCTCAACTCACGGGAGGATACGAATAGTGGTCTCCTTATCAATACCGGGACCGTTAATTTCTTCACCGACGGCTCCAAGCTCGATGGTAAAGTGGGAGCTGGTGTGTTCTGTGGGGAATTAAATATAAATCTATCTTTTCGTCTGCCTGATTACTGCAGCGTGTACCAGGCTGAAGTTATAGCGATTAAAGAGGTCATGAACTGGTTGAAGCATAATGCGATACCGTTGACTGATATCACTATCTATGTGGACACCCGGGCGGCCATTCTTTCACTGGATTCAGTTTCAATGGCGTCAACGGTGGCGTTGAATTGTCAAATATCTCTTACCGAGATGAGTGAACATTTCAATATCCAGTTGGTCTGGATTCCGGGCCATTTTGAAGTTGAGGGAAATTGCAGGGCGGATGAATTAGCAAGGTACGGTACGGCTCTTCAACTGGAACCAGGAAGAGAATGTTTAGGAGGTCACGGCCTCTCTGACCTCGAAAGCTGTAATGCTCGAGATGTTTTACTCTATATAAATAGCACTAAATGGATGTATATGTATGTGTATTATGATGTCGGATCCTGTGGTATCACAATGGGCCATAATTGACCTAAGTGTGAGATAGCAGCCACTGAACCCTAACCTAACCTAAACTATGTTTACTAGAACTCTTGATCTTGTTGAGACCACACAAAACAATAAGGTTACAGCTCATGGGCTTGTCATAGAATGGTCATGGCGTTGTATCATATTGTGTATTTGGTGACTGAGTTGAGGATTTTCATGGAAAAAACTATGTAGAGTTTTTAGATTAGGTTGCTATTTGTTCTGGAGTGGTAATTTTGTAATTTTAGAATTAAATTTATTCATAAAATGAATGTGAATATTATCAATGATGTCTTCTAAGAAGCAAATTCAACTTTCAGTTGAAGGGTACTCTGAAGCCTTCCAACCATAAATATAAATTTATATCAACGATACAATATTTTGCACTCACAATCTATGCATATATTACCCACTATTGTTATAAACGTTTATGTATAAATAATTTGGTTCGACATACTGCTATGTACTCGTACATCACGACATCAGATAATATGTAAATTTCAAACATACCCGAAGTAATATGCAAATGCTTGTAATAATTCCATCTGTTTTTATATTTTTGAGTTGAATAAATTATAAATTGGAGTATTTTCATTTTATACTCGTATACAAATTAGATTGAAATTATTATTCAAAAATTTCTTTTTACTCGTAAGACATAAAAAAATGCAGGATACCTCGGGTTTTACAATTAGCAATCAAAATGGATTTTTTCGCATTTTACTGTCCTCGTGTGTTTGTATACGAAAAGTGATATAGCTTGTATACATACATAGTAGCTTAAGTATGAAACATTATTAAAGGGTTGCCTTTTAAATGATATGCTACATGATTATATGGGAGTCAGAAAAATTGTAACTGCAGCCAGCGCTAGTTTTGAGTACTATAATGATCCAGAAAAATTAACGGCATTCTTCAAGGCCTTTTCAACGATATACAACAAGTATATATTTCATAATAAACTAAAAATTCGATTCCAGCGCCGAAACGGTGGATTTGTGAACTAAATCATTAATTGCAAAACTGTTGCCTTTTCCAGGACCTTTGATATAATAAACCATATTATTATATGAGAATAATAAAATTTGTTTCCAGTTCCAGCGCCACAACGGTAGTTTTGAGTACTAATATATTAAAAAAAATTTAAGGCATTCTTCAATCCCTTCTCAACGATGTACGACAAGTGCAAATTTTATAATAAACGAAAAATTATATTCCAGCGCCATAACGGTGGATTTACGAACTAAAATTGTATCGAAATTATTCTCTGATTGAAGACCTTTTAAATGATTTACTACTCGAGTATTTAGGAAGAATGTAATGGTATTGGATAAGTTTATGGGTTTACCTTTGGCATTGGTCGGTACTCGACCTTCAATTCTCCGAATTAAAAATAAAAGAAGATTGGCGAAAAAAAAAGAATATCATAAGCCGTTCGTGAGGTAACATCGGTAGAGACATCAATCCACACTTCCAGACAGACGGATTTTTGCAATTTTAGGATCAGGAATCTTCAAAACGTCGAGAAAAAGGGTTTTGTCCCAGGATCATTTTTCATGATTTTTATCAGGACTTCAATAACGTGGTCTTGGAAAAATTAGTTTTACTCATTTGCCAAAATGAGTGATGATATAAAAAAGTTGGTTGCATAATAGCCTAGCTAGGTTTGATGGAACAGTTTTAAAAATAGGTTGATCATTCAAAGAACACAGTATTTTTCAGCGCCTAAAAAGAAAAATTTTGACAATAAACCGTTAGATGAAATCTAGAAAAGATTGGCATAATAGCCAACTGTTCATATGTTATCATCCCGGTCCAAGTTCTTGCAGTTAAAAATGAGTAGTGCAGATACGTACGCAAGCTGGATTGCGAATTTATATGAAGTGGCTGCAAATGCACCAAATCTTGACATGCTAGTCTTATGACGGTAAGACGACGTCATTTCAAGTGTCTAATGAGTATTTTGAAGAACGAAAGCAAATGAGTGAACACTCGAAATATACAAAATCGTGCTTAGTCACTTCGCCGAATTGAAGAGGGCTATGGATAAAAGCATGATCAAAGCAAATGTCGATTTTTGAATGTTGAATGTGAAATTTTTTAAACCTTGGCCATATTGCATCGGTATGTGCATATATAGAGAAATACACATCAGTCAAGACGATCTCAAAGATCAAAGTCAATAAAATAGCAATATCGATTCGGTAGATGTCATCGAAAATTTTAAAAATTCCTGTAACGAATTGTTAAAAAATTTCGAAAACTCGTTCAACATACCAACCGGTGAAATTTCGAGCGAACAGGAAGCTTGAGAAAATCCGATCGTGTGACAATGTGGTCGAGTCTGAATAGGACCCATTGGTGCTGTATGACGTTGGAAGTTTGGAATGCAAACTAAAACAAGAATTTGCTCAGCAGAAGAAAGAAATTTTTCGTGATAATAAAAATTAACGGAAAGCCTTTAAAATTTTAGAATTAACACCGGATCAACAATTACCGTGATTGGAAATGATAGTTCCCGTGAATTAAACTAGCCGAAAGTCACGATCAAGTGTGTGTGGACACACAATTGACGGTCTATGGCAATATTCGGATGCCAGTGCGAGGTAAACTGGATGTTTTGAACAAAGCTGGTTTGGGTCGCTGTAATCAATTCAAAGCCCACTTAACCTTGAAACCTGATGCTACACCAAAATGTTTTAAACCACATCAGTTACAACGAGTCACACTTAAAGTGAGATTGACAGATTTATCTCACTTGGCGTTCTCCCCATCGTTCAACCCATCGTTGTTGTTTGTAAAGCTGATAAAACGTCACTGATAATCTGTGGAGATTTTAAAATCACGATAAGTTTTCAATTCTGTGTCTACCAGTATCCAATTCCGAGAGTTAAGGAGTTATTTCAACGCCTGCAAGGAGTAAAAGATTTTCGAAGATTGGCCTCATCGAAGTATATTTTCCATTAGAACTTGAAAGTGAATCGAACAATTTAGTGGTGGTTTTGACTCCATTTGGTCTATTCCAGCACCAAAGATTGTCGTTTGGAATAGTTTGCGAGCCAGCAATATTTCAGAGATTCAGTTACTTGAACGACATAATTGTTACAGGTCGAATCGAAGAAAAACATCTAAAAAGTCTGGAAGTTTTCTAAACGACTTTCTATTGCCAACTAAAAATGTAATATGAGCAAGTGCCAATTCTTCCAAACTAAAGTGGTTTATTTAGGGCATGTTTTGGATGAATCTAGAATTTAACCATCATCCGAAAGAGTTCAAACGATGGAAGAGATGTCCTGACGAACGAACTTATAACAATTTCAAGCTTTCATTGGTAAGGTAACCGTAAAGAAAGATTTTTTTTTTGTCAAATAAAGAACTTGATTGTGAAAGCGCCTCTACTTGTCACTATCAGCGTGAATGTTTACTCTTGTTAGTGACAGACGCGATTCAGTCAGATAGATAAAGAATCATTTTCGACAGTCTGTCTGTTAAAAGTTTCACCAATATCTCTATGGCAGAGAATTTATTATACTGATTCATCATAAGCCCCAAACAGTAATATGTTTCACCCCGCAAAAGGATAGTCAGTGACTATATAGTCAAACGTGTCTAGCGTTAAACTATATTTCTCATGGTAAACCAGCATACTATTGAGTATAAGACAAGTACGGCAACGCCGATGCCCTTTCACCACTTCCCGTTGGTTCGGATATGAAATTTGATCGTGAAGACTGAGCGTGTCAAGTGAACGAAGAATATCACGAAATGTTGGAAGAGTCTATCTTCTGGACATTAAACAAATTTCTGCAGAAACAGCTATAGCTATTCCGCTCTAGATCTTCATAAACTTCAACAAAGAAGAAATTTCATTTCAGATTTCAATAACGATATTCTTTTACTCGAGTCATCCAGTAAAAATGTATTTACACGAGTCATAATTTATCTCAATTTTCACAAGAAGACTTTTGCAGTGTTGCATACTAGACATAGGGGCATTTTTGGAATGAACTAGATAGCCCGTAGATACTGCTGGTCTCCAAATATGGACAACGAAATCGAAACCACAGTAAAGAAATGTCGAGGATATCAGGAGGTTACTCCGCATGCGAGAAATGTGCTGAACCGTTTCTAGGTCATATGTGGATGTGTGCATATTTGTTGTTATTTAAACGTCACGAAGATGTGAGATATTACTACCAAATCTACGATTCAGGCGCTACCAGAGCTTTTTGTAATGTAAGGGTTGCCAGAAAGCATTGAAAGTTATAATAGGATAGCAATAACATCAGCAGATGTTCACGAGGTCTATCAACGCAATCTCTCGTCAAATAGGCAGAAAGGTTTGTGAGATCTTTAAAAACCGCCGTGACAAAGCAATTGGGTAGCATTTACCGATTTTCGCCGAGATCTATGAGAAATCTCCAAGCGAAAATCTTTATAGCTGACAATCAGTTATCTCTTATGAATCTGTACTGATTTCAGAACAGCCTGCTTTCAGAATTAATTCCAAAACCTTTAATATCCGATCATTTAGTGCAGATCAAATTCCTACTCTATTTTGATTCAATTTATGAATTTTTTAATAGTGGAAAGCGGATCTGGAAATTTATGAGTTTGAACCATTTTTTTCTTAAATGCCACCTACACATCAAGTATTTTTAATTTCGTTACCTAATTTTACAATCTAATTAAACAAAATAAATTTTTTACATCCTTATACAAACGTATTTATCGAATGCAGAATCATACAAGCCCCCAAAAAATAATAAAAAATTAATTTTAATAAAACTTACCCTCTTCATCGAGGAGTATATTGTCAGGCTTGATATCTCTGTAACGACAAAATGAAAATAAAGGTTTTATTTATTTAAATATTTTATTTTATTTATTTAAATATTAATTAAAAAATAGCTGATTAGGATAAACATACTGCATGATTAAATTTTGATTCGTTTAATAATTTTTAGTGTCTTTATAAAAAATTCGCTATCTCAATGGGTGATTAATACGTATGTAAATACTAAATATCCAGATTTTACTTTGTAGTGTCATGGCTGCAGTAATGCAGTCTTATGCGATTACCGAATATAACAAATGTTAATAAAATTTTGAGATGGTGAGAAACCAAACTTTTTGTATGCTCACGACGGAGAATTTAAATCCAGGTTTAATAATGTAGTATCTATATATTTTCTCTCAGTGTTTTCATAATAATTCTTATTAATTGACTACATATTTAATCATAGCGATGGTTAATCCAATCATAGTTTGTATGATAAATATCATCATTACATTATTACAAATGATTGGTTGTATCATAATATGATATTCTTAATCATTGTATGTATAATCATAACAATTATGGCCACTTTTATGATCAGCTCAATCATATTTTTTTCCTGAGTGTAGTAGTTATGAGGCCAGAGGTGAGAAGTGGTCTACGAGGGGCAGCTGTCAAATCGATTAAGCATCATTTGAGAGAGTAGGAGGAGCGCAGTTGTATACATTAGAGAAGTTGACTACGTTGTTGGCGAAGATTGCGGCATGTTTGAATTCGAGACCACTAACCCCAAAGTAATGATCGAACAGATTTATCGACATTAACACCGAGTCATTTTCGGACTGGCCAACCGGTTACCTATGAAACATTACTAGCGGAAATACCACTGAACCGGTTGTCTACTTGGCAGAAATTTTAAAAATCACAACTAGAATTTTGGGCGAGATGGGCACAAGAATGTATTACCGAATAGCAACGTCGTAATAAAGGGGCAAATGAAGATAGATCGTTAAAAAAATGGAGATATGGTGTTTGTTAAAAGTGAAATAACACCACCTAGTCAATTGGCTAGAATTATTGAGGTATTTCCCGGATAAGACGAAAAAGTAAGAACGTGCAAGGTGAGGACAGAGAAGAGTGAATTAGTACGTTGTTATTATGTTTGGGGCCGTCCGATGCTGGTTTCCCTTAGAGATCGTTAAAATCAGTTTTTCCTTAGGGTTTTCCAGTGTCCATAGAACAAATGCTGGATGTTCCTGTGAAAATTTGTATTTGTAGGGCAAGGGAGTTGGTGATAAGCTGTAGAAGCAGTCAAGATGGCTCACAAGCTGGCCAGGATGTTACGGCCACCGTAATGAATATCAATGGAACGCGACTAATATTATTTTACTTGTTGTAAATTATAAGCGAGCGATAATTGGAAAACAGAAGGACTTTTTATTTCGGTTGAGAACAAACAGGGGTAACCCTTTTACTTTATAATTCGCAGATAATGCGGAATCATCACAGGTCATTATTATATCGGTAAATTTCAAATTTGTTGCTTAAGGCGCTTACAATTTCACTACTAGGTACCCAAAAAACAGTTTTCTGGTGATTATAATTATTTAAGCATTTACCATCACTTTCACAATAATTTACATGAACTTATTTATTCGTATTTTACAATTTTTTCCTCGGTTAGAATTGTGTGCAGCTGAACTGCAGCAATCGTGCATGGTGACATTTAAAGCCGGGAGTAAAATTTTTGATAAGTATTTTGGGTCGGACTGTCATACTTTCATTTAACTGGATTTAGTTTGATTCGAACCATATGTAGTGAAAATTTAGCGATCTACTAGCGAGTGTATTACTATGCGCTTCACGACGATATTTTACCTTTCGGTTAAATAAATAGACGCTTAGTTCTTACCACTCGTTTATAGGTGCCACCAAATAAATTCATCTATCAATTTCCACTACAATTCTAATCGTTGATTTATAAACCTGATCCAAGTTTGTAGTTTAGAACATAATCAGAAATATTTTTAAAATTTTAGAGGAGAGAAAATGTTGGCAAAGAAATTAGCGTCAAGCACACAGTGTAAGTAGGACTATGTCGAATTAAGAATAATTTTTAGGTATTGTCTCGCTCCGAAATTTCTTAGAAGTAAAATGTGATTTTTAGTATTTCTCTACTACATTCATGGGTTCCCCGAAGTATATACATAATAAGCGTAAAGAGATCAGCCCGAACTGATTACAGTGAAGTTCCAAGGCATTTTCCGCTTTTCTCCTTTTTTTTCAAATTCAAAATAAAAAAAAAATCGTTAAAAATCTTCTAGATAGGCTAACGCACTGTTCAATTTAAAGAATTTCAAAGTATACATGCAAGTTTAATACCTTGAAGCGATTATTTAATAATCTTTCCTACTAGAAATATTTTTATTATAATTAGCTGCTAAAATTTTTATTTCTCATCATTTCTCATGATAACATTAGAACACACATACACAAACGTTATTAACAACATAAATCGAATCAATATTATTTTAAAAAATCACAAAAAAATTACACGAAATGTGCAAAAAAACGTGTAAATACCAGGAAAAATAAAAAGCTCATCAAACTGTTGTATAACAAAGTGTATTCTGAAAATTTCAAAGAAGTTTTTTTTTTTCTCCCCATTTTCTTCGAACGAAACTAATTTTCTTTTAGAATTACTTAATTTCCCACTGGTACATTAATGCCGGATGGTCGATAAAAGATTTTTGGGTGGGTATGAAAAAAGCTTATTTTGTAACATCAAACATAAATTTGTATTGTACACAATTTTTTATATAAACCTTAAAGATTAGTAGCTGCCTAATTACACCTGGTTTAGTAACAGGTATAAGACGGATATTAAAGGAATTAATATTTAAAAAAAAAATCTAAATCCTTTACAGTTGCGATAATCTGTTTGATAATTGGTGTACATTAATTTAGAACAGATTGTGGCGACATCACATTAATTCTGGCGCATTGCACTTGTAACTATAAAAGCAAATCAGCATAATGTTCCCTACATAAAACAGTTAATGTTTAGAGACGCCGCAAAATTGATAATGGCATCATAAAAAACGCTTTATTTTATGTTCACGTTTCCTTTATTCACAGAAATTCGTCTTCGTATATTCACAACTAAATGTTTTTAAACCTCGGAAGATCCATCATAAATTTTTGTTTTCAAAAACAGCGCAAAAATTCCCCATCTTCAAAGAAATAACTTCATAATTAAGGATTAAGATTTTAGTGCTTGTGATTTTGTTTTGGATTAAGCTTTAAATCGTAAAGTGCCATAAGAATTCTACATTTTGGGTCGCTTTTAAAAAATTATTATACAATTTTTTATTCTTTATGTTCTAATTAAAATTATTGCAAGTAATTTATTTTACAGATATATTAGAGTTAATCTTCGAAAGGGATATGATTACCGAACAATTTGAAACTGACATGCTTAAATTCCTATCATAGCTAGACGAATTGAGGCAACAAATATGAATGCTTCCAATAATTTCGATTCAGTTGTTGCACCATCTAAAAATTTTGCGGTATAAATAAAAAAAAAATTCTAGAAATATTTTGTTATTGACAGTCTGCGTAAAAATGTTTTACACGCTAGGGCCAACAGCAAACCGCATACTCGCATCGCTGTTTAGAAAATTTTCATTCTCATGTAAAAACAATCATTTTAGAACCTAGATACTAAAATCTTAGATTGTAAAATCTTCTTTTACTCTTACGATTTTTGCAAAAATTGGTGAAGGTGGTTTTCAATTGCCACTAATTTATCTCACCAGGTCCGGTGGGCCTGGGTCTCCTTTTTAAATTGGTATTCAGCTCGCAAGAGTTTGATAAAAATTGCTAATGGGAGGAGGGGGGTTCAAGTGTCCCCGTGTAACACATACTTATTAGCATCAAAATAAACCATCTTGACATAATTAAGGCGGTCTACGAATGGATTTTTATTTTCATCACGCAAGATGAATATTTTACGGCAATCACTTAACAATGCCACGCATGAACCGTCATGTACTCATCAATATTATACAGTTGATTGATAAATTGAGATGCAATTAGTAGATAAGCTATGTTACTTCCAGCACAAAAACGCGTGTATTTTCTTATGGAGGTCCAAAAACGCAAAATTCCGCCATCTTGGATTTTCTGACATAGAAAGTGGTATGACCTGGTGGCGAAAAGCTGATCTAATAGTACTAAAAACATGATCTGGTTCGCGTCTTTGATAATGTTTAGTACAGCACTGATGTGATCTGGTGGCGAGAAGCTGAATTGCAGTACTAAATTTCGTGCTAATCAAGATTTTGGATTGTACCTTCGATATATACTATCGGATGATAGACAAAGTAAGTGGGAAAATAAATAAAAAAACAACAAAAAATTATTTTATTTATACACCCAATGAAAAGCAATATTAAACAGGTATGTGAATATTTTACATAGTTAAAGTTATAAATAAAAATACATATGTTGAGACGCATTCTTAAAGATTAAATAGAATAAATAAAACAAGAAAACAAAATTACTTTATTTATCGCAAAATAGTATAAAAATTATTAATCTACAAAATATAAATACAATTTACCTAAATTTTTCATTTCTCTTTTGCATAGTTGTTGCTTTGTTGCACATAATTTTATTTACATACATCTGTTATATCAATTCCATAGTAAGAGTATGTATGACTAATACGAAAGCGGCGCGGGGTGCGACGTCCGACGTGCGACGTCCGACGTGCGATTTACAATATTTAATTTAGTAACTGTAACAAATATTAAATTTAAATGATAGTAAATGATTGTTGTTGTTATTGTGTTCGCAAAATATATAAAGATTAAGAAAATTGCATTTTATTTTTTATGTAGGTTAAAGATAAGAAAAGATTAGTTTTCATTTCTTTTACCAAAAATCATGAGAAGTACAGAATTGTTATTATTATATTTTATTTGTATGTACATATGTCGAAATGCATAATATTACTAGATGCGCGCGCACATATAGGAATTATTTTTATGTAATCGCAAATAAGAAAGATAAAACTAAACTTGATCTTGAAAATGTATCGCTATACATATCATAACAACAGCAAATCTGATGGATGCAAATGAGAATTGAAAGTTTTAATATAATCAAAATATAGGTTAAATAATATTTTTTATCATATTTTTTTTATAATTGTGATTGTTATAATCGGATATCGCATATTTTCGTAACAATTATAAAAAATCATGATCAGTTATGTTTTCGTTGCAATAGTGTGGGATAAGTAAAAATAGAAAAAAAACGATGAGTGTTAAAGGTGAAAAACGATGATAAGTTATGTCACATAACAATGCGTAGAAACTACTAATCATTTTGTATTTAGGATAGCATGCATAATTGCATAGTCAACAATAACAACGATGAAACGATAAAATTTTCTCGCGTAAACCAATCAGGAAGTAATTCTTAAAAATATATTTCATGTTTAAACTGATCAGAGTATCACCAAAGATATTAACTATTCTACAACAAAATAAATGGCAACGACCTGCGCAACTACATTATCGCTATACAGTACAAAACTGATAAATAAAACACAGTGCAAAGCTGACAACTTTAAATAAAGTTAATGTTAATTACACGTAATTTACAAACTTTTGATATGATATTCAAAAGTTGAATGCAATAAAGTTACAGCGTTTATTTTTTACATAACCGAAATGAAATTTAATGTACATTTAAAACTATTTAAAAATGTGACGTAGTCAGTATTGGGTCTAACCACATTATCGAAGAAATTGAAGAACACTTTCATGACAGTGATAACAAATCACAGGCTTTAATATTAAAAATCAAGATATTTAAAAAAGAAAAGAGCTGATAGAAATATTATTTTATTTTATTAGGCTAATGTCAATCATTGTTCAGTTAATTCGTAAATTGTGCTAAGTATTATATGTAGTAGTATAGAGCTTTACTCTAGATCAATGTAACAAAAAAAATGATATCAAGTTTATAAAGTATGTTTAAAAATTATAAAAGTAATTAAATGTTGTAAATTTAATGAAATGTAAATTTAATGAAAAGTGGCAAAAATATATAAAACTTATAGTACCTTAGTTAAAACAATATAACAATTATATTATAAAATATAAAGACATTTAAAGATATAAAAAGTTATGAAATTTATTAAAATTTATAAAAATTAGTTATATATTGTTATTGTTATGAAAAGTTATAAACTTTGAACAAAAAATATGTTAAAAGTTATAATAACGTTAAAAGTTATAAAAGAAATACCTGAAAAGTTATAATAAGTTAAAAAAATTATTAAAAAGTTATAAAAAATAATAATAAATTTTAAAAATTATAAAAAACGTTATTAAGTTTATAAAGTATTTGTACGTTGAGTTTGTATTTGTTTATTTTTAAGTATTACATGAAACTATACTTGTACCGACTCGGCCGATCATTTATTCTGTTGTCCGCTATTTAAAAAGTAAAATAGCAAATTTAAAATTTATAAAATTAAAATAAAAACCTACTTGAAAATAAAAAAATAAAAACAAAAAATAATTACAAACGAATTATGAAAATTAAAAAATTGTAATCTAAAAATTTATTAAAAAAATAAAAAAAAATATTCGATTAAATATTCATTTCCTTGTGTAGTGTTCTTATTATTTGATTATCGTAATTTATTTTGTCGGCGGACAATCAAAAATAAACAAAAACCTAAAGAAGACTTACACGGACATTCAAATAAAAGCAAGATAGTAAATTATTTAAATAGTTTAAATGCAGTAAAGTTATGACATTTTTTTTTATATAAAACGAAAAATGAATAATAAAAATGCGTTGTTACTTGTCTATAAAAGATGATAAAGAAGAAGTTTCACATACATAACTAGATGGTATGATGAGCTCGAACTTATATTTTATGAAATATATTTCGAGTCTTATTGGGCCTGACCACATTATCGAATAAATTGAAGAACACTTTGATGACAGCGATAACAAAGCACATGCTTTAATATTAAAAATGATTATATTTAAAAAAGAAAACTAGGCTAATGTACTACTATATTTATCATTGTTCAGTTAATTCGTAAATTGTGCTAAGTATTATAGTAGTATACAGCTTTACTCTAGATCAATGTAACACAAAATGTTTACAAGTTTATAAAGTATGTTTAAAAAATCATAAAATATAAAAGTAATTAAATGGTGTAAAAATTGCAATTTTTTATAAATTATACAAATTTAATGAAAAGTGGCAAAAATGTATAAAATTAATAGTACATAAGCTAAAACAATATAACAATTATATTATAAAATATAAAGACATTTAAAAATATAAAAAGTTACAAAATTTATTAAAAGTTATAAAGATTAGTTGTAAGAGTTATGAAAAGTTATAAACTTTGAACAAAAAATATATTAAAACTTATAATAACGTTAAAAGTTGTAAAAGAAATACGTGAAAAAAACAGAATTAGTTATAAAAATTATAAAAAGTTATAAAAAATAATAATAAATTTTAAAAATTATAAAAAATCTTATTAAAAGTTATTTTAGTAACAAAAAATGTTATTAAGTTTATAGAGTATTTGTACATTGAGTTGGAAGATTTGTTGTAATACTTAAATTACATGAAATTATACTTGCTCCGATTCGGAAGATCTTTTATTCTGTTGTCCTCTATTTAAAAAGTAAAATAACAAATTAAAATTTTATAAAATTAAAATAAAAACCTGAAAATAAAAAAATATAAAATTTAAACATAAAAAATATTAATTACAAACGAATTTTGAAAATTAAAAAAATTAAAATCTAAAAATTTATTAAAAAATAAAATAAAAAATATTAATTGAAAAATGCGTGCAACAATTGCTGGTGGAAGTACTGCGTTCTAGTGGTGAGAAGTGGTGTTGCATTAATTAAGCGTAATAAAGTTTGTGACATGTAGTTGTGAGATCTGGTGACGAGAAGCTTAACTAGTTAGTAGTACCATAAAGCAAAATATACATAAGAGGACTCATGTAGAGTTTCCGAGGTTAATCTATCTTACTTTACACAACCTGTATAAGCCTAACGAGAACAATAAACTATAAAATAACTATGCCGATATGTTTATAAGATACGTATGTATGGATTATATATAGAAAAAAATTAAATTTGTATATATAAATATATTAAAACTATAAAATAAGATTAACCTCGGAAAAACCTGCTTATAAAATTTGCACTACTTGATTTCTCTTATATATTTATTGCTCGATGGTAGTACTAATAATCATTTTACTGATAGAAAGTAGCGCTCTTAGTAGTGAGAATTGGTGTGTATTTTATGCACTAATTTACCATACTAAAGTAAGTTACTACTACTAGTGGTGTCTAATTAAATGTAATTAAAGTATATAAAACTTTTAATGTTTTTTAAAAACTATACAAATTTAATGAAAAGTGACATAAATGTATAAAACTTATAGTATCTAAATTAATACAGTTATTAAAAGTTATATAAAGACATTTAAAGCTATAGAAACTTATGAAATGTATTAAAAGTTATAAAAAATTAGTTGTAAGAGTTATGGAAAATTGTAAACTTTGAACAAAAAATATGATGTTGAAAGTTATAATGGCTTTAAGAATTATAAAAAAAAAAATACGCAAAAAGTTATAATAAGATATAAAAATTATAAAAAGTTATAAAAAATGGTAAATTTTAAAAATTATAAAAAATGTTATTTAAAGATATAATAAGTAACAAAAAACGTTATTAAGTTTAAAAAGTATTTCTAAAAAATTATAAAGTTTAAGAGTTATAAAGAGTTGTAAAATTGGTATAAAAAATATGCTATTATAAGTTATAAAAGTTATTAAAACGTAATAAAAACAGTAATAATAAATTTTAGAAAATAAAAAAACGTTATTAAAATTATAATAAGTAGCAAAAAATTAATAAATTTATAAAAAGGTAACAAAACCGTTATCAAATTTATAAAATTTGTTTAAAAAATCATAAAAAGTAGTAAAATGGTATAAAAATTATAATTTTTTTAAAAACATATACAATATTTATGAATAGTGACAATATTGAATAGTAAATTATAGTAGGTAATTAAAAAAGAGTTATTAAATATAATAAAAAGTTAAAAAAATTATTGTTGATAAAGATTGATTGTTGCTATTTATAATTGCACGATCTATGTACTTATGTAGCGAGAAAAAAAGTTACAGCATTTATTTTTTATATAACTGAGAGCTATTAATCAAATTTGATATAAATTAAAAATTATTTAAGATTTAATTTAGCATCTCAAATATGTTATAAAAAATATAAGGTGAACCAACTAAAATTCATATCAACATAAATACGATATTTTAATATTTCAATAATAAATATTTAATATTTTAATAATAAAACGAAAGAATATTTCGTTTTTATACTTCTTAATTGCCACTAAGCATTTTAGTTAGTACAAATATTATGAATATTCGTTATTTTATTAAATTGTATACGTTGGATTAATAAAAATAACAAATAAAATATTGGTTGAAGAATTTTCAATTGAAAATATTCAATGTTTTCGTGTTGCAGTCTAAATAAGTATGCAAACTCAATTCGAACGGGTTTGTATTAAATAAATTGGAATGTATTTCAACAAACCAATATATGTTGGGATGTGCATATTAGATCTAGTTAAAACTACATTATATTATTTTCATTATGACTAATGGTGCCGAAGTTGGATAAAAATTTGTAATACTATAACAGATAGTTTAGTTTACGAAGTGTTTTGTCCAGATGTATATGAACCCATCATAAACGATTGTTATAAGTATCTCGATACAAGTGGTCTAATGAAGAATGAAAATTATGGAAAAATAATGGGTGAATTTATTGGATTAAGATCAAAAATGTATACTTTCAAAGTTGTTGATGCTAATGATACAAAAATAAAGGAGTAAAGAGACAAGTTGTGAAATCTAGAATAACGTTTAAAGAATTCAAAGAATATTTAATTAATGACTCGTCATAAATTCGTTCAAGAAATCAATCAGTAAGCTCTGTTAGACAATTGAAAACCGCACCTAATCCACACGATGATAAAATATATTTGATTTAAGATAGCTATGAAACACTACGAGTACCTCTATAAAATAATGGAATATGATTATTGATTTCTGTGTAAATAGTTTTATATAAGAATGCTATTATAATAGCAAACATCTTTCTTACTTTTATCGGTTTCATTTTTTAAGTTAAGTAAAGTAACAAATTACAAACTTAAAAAATTAAAACTAAATTTAAAACTTACAAAATTAATTACAAAATGGTTAATGAAAATCAAAAAAATTAAATAAAAATATAAATAAAAACTTTAAAATATTTTAACATTTCTAAAATTTTACATAATTGAAAAAATTGAAATTTAAAATTAGCAATAAAAAAATGTTATGAAATGTATTAAAAACGATCCAAATTGGCTATAAGAGCTATGAAAAGTTATAAAATTTGAATAAAAATATGATATTTAAATATTTAAAAAATGCGCATTTTAACACGCAAGTTTTAAAAAGTTTTAGAGTTTTAAAAAAGAGTTTTAAAAAATTTAAAAAGTTTTAAAAAGTTTTAGAATAAATTAAAAAACTTTTAAAAACTTTTCAAAAGTTTTTAAAAGTTTTAAATAGTTTTAGAGTTTTAAAAAAGAGTTTTAAAAAGTTTAAAAAGTTTTAAAAAAGTTATAAAAAATTTAAAAAAGTTTAAGAAGTTGAAAAAAATTTAAAAAAGTTTTATAAAAATTTAAAAAGTTTCTAAAAAATTTAAAAAGTTTTAAAAAGTTTTAAAGGTTTAAAAAAGTTTCAAAAACATTTAAAAGTTTCGAAAAGTTTTAAAAAGTTTTAGAGTTTTAAAAAAAAGTTTTAAAAAGTTTTAAAAAAGTTTTAAAAAAATTTAAAAAAGTTTTAAAAAGTTTTAAAAATTTTTTTTTTTCAATTTAAAAAAGTTTTAAAAAGTTTTAAATGTTTAAAAAAGTTTTAAAAACTTTTTAAAAGTTTTAAAAAGGTTTAAAAAGTTTTAAAGTTTTGAAGTTTTAAAGTTTTTAAATGTTTAAAAATTTATTTATTTTTATAGCTTCATAAGTAAAATTTATGTAAACGTCTATGATTTATATAGAAAATGCAGTAAAACGTACCCGTGCGTTTTCGAGTTTGATTTTTTTAGTTTGGGCGAAAAATACGTAGACACAACCGGCTATGACTTAAAAAATTAATCATGTTACATATGCTAATTACCTTATTTTTAATTGAATCATGAGAAAAAAAGGCGTAAACGTTTATGACTGATAAAGAAAACGGCTATGTTTAATCGCATCATAAGAAAAATTGGCGTAATCGTCTATGATTTATATAGAAAATGCGCTAAAGCGTAACCGCGCTTCGCGCGGTTACGCTTTAGAGTGAATATCGAGTCCGCGCTCCGCGCGGATTCGATATTCACCGCATTTTCTATATAAATCATAGACGATTACGCCAATTTTTCTTATGATGCGATTAAACATAGCCGTTTTCTTTATCAGTCATAAACGTTTACGCCTTTTTTTCTCATGATTCAATTAAAAATAAGGTAATTAGCATATGTAACATGATTAATTTTTTAAGTCATAGCCGGTTGTGTCTACGTATTTTTCGCCCAAACTAAAAAAATCAAACTCGAAAACGCACGGGTACGTTTTACTGCATTTTCTATATAAATCATAGACGTTTACATAAATTTTACTTATGAAGCTATAAAAATAAATAAATTTTTAAACATTTAAAAACTTTAAAACTTCAAAACTTTAAAACTTTTTAAACCTTTTTAAAACTTTTAAAAAGTTTTTAAAACTTTTTTAAACATTTAAAACTTTTTAAAACTTTTTTAAATTGAAAAAAAAAAATTTTTAAAACTTTTTAAAACTTTTTTAAATTTTTTTAAAACTTTTTTAAAACTTTTTAAAACTTTTTTTTAAAACTCTAAAACTTTTTAAAACTTTTCGAAACTTTTAAATGTTTTTGAAACTTTTTTAAACCTTTAAAACTTTTTAAAACTTTTTAAATTTTTTAGAAACTTTTTAAATTTTTATAAAACTTTTTTAAATTTTTTTCAACTTCTTAAACTTTTTTAAATTTTTTATAACTTTTTTAAAACTTTTTAAACTTTTTAAAACTCTTTTTTAAAACTCTAAAACTATTTAAAACTTTTAAAAACTTTTGAAAAGTTTTTAAAAGTTTTTTAATTTATTCTAAAACTTTTTAAAACTTTTTAAATTTTTTAAAACTCTTTTTTAAAACTCTAAAACTTTTTAAAACTTGCGTGTTAAAATGCGCATTTTTTAAATATTTAAATATCATATTTTTATTCAAATTTTATAACTTTTCATAGCTCTTATAGCCAATTTGGATCGTTTTTAATACATTTCATAACATTTTTTTATTGCTAATTTTAAATTTCAATTTTTTCAATTATGTAAAATTTTAGAAATGTTAAAATATTTTAAAGTTTTTATTTATATTTTTATTTAATTTTTTTGATTTTCATTAACCATTTTGTAATTAATTTTGTAAGTTTTAAATTTAGTTTTAATTTTTTAAGTTTGTAATTTGTTACTTTACTTAACTTAAAAAATGAAACCGATAAAAGTAAGAAAGATGTTTGCTATTATAATAGCATTCTTATATAAAACTATTTACACAGAAATCAATAATCATATTCCATTATTTTATAGAGGTACTCGTAGTGTTTCATAGCTATCTTAAATCAAATATATTTTATCATCGTGTGGATTAGGTGCGGTTTTCAATTGTCTAACAGAGCTTACTGATTGATTTCTTGAACGAATTTATGACGAGTCATTAATTAAATATTCTTTGAATTCTTTAAACGTTATTCTAGATTTCACAACTTGTCTCTTTACTCCTTTATTTTTGTATCATTAGCATCAACAACTTTGAAAGTATACATTTTTGATCTTAATCCAATAAATTCACCCATTATTTTTCCATAATTTTCATTCTTCATTAGACCACTTGTATCGAGATACTTATAACAATCGTTTATGATGGGTTCATATACATCTGGACAAAACACTTCGTAAACTAAACTATCTGTTATAGTATTACAAATTTTTATCCAACTTCGGCACCATTAGTCATAATGAAAATAATATAATGTAGTTTTAACTAGATCTAATATGCACATCCCAACATATATTGGTTTGTTGAAATACATTCCAATTTATTTAATACAAACCCGTTCGAATTGAGTTTGCATACTTATTTAGACTGCAACACGAAAACATTGAATATTTTCAATTGAAAATTCTTCAACCAATATTTTATTTGTTATTTTTATTAATCCAACGTATACAATTTAATAAAATAACGAATATTCATAATATTTGTACTAACTAAAATGCTTAGTGGCAATTAAGAAGTATAAAAACGAAATATTCTTTCGTTTTATTATTAAAATATTAAATATTTATTATTGAAATATTAAAATATCGTATTTATGTTGATATGAATTTTAGTTGGTTCACCTTATATTTTTTATAACATATTTGAGATGCTAAATTAAATCTTAAATAATTTTTAATTTATATCAAATTTGATTAATAGCTCTCAGTTATATAAAAAATAAATGCTGTAACTTTTTTTCTCGCTACATAAGTACATAGATCGTGCAATTATAAATAGCAACAATCAATCTTTATCAACAATAATTTTTTTAACTTTTTATTATATTTAATAACTCTTTTTTAATTACCTACTATAATTTACTATTCAATATTGTCACTATTCATAAATATTGTATATGTTTTTAAAAAAATTATAATTTTTATACCATTTTACTACTTTTTATGATTTTTTAAACAAATTTTATAAATTTGATAACGGTTTTGTTACCTTTTTATAAATTTATTAATTTTTTGCTACTTATTATAATTTTAATAACGTTTTTTTATTTTCTAAAATTTATTATTACTGTTTTTATTACGTTTTAATAACTTTTATAACTTATAATAGCATATTTTTTATACCAATTTTACAACTCTTTATAACTCTTAAACTTTATAATTTTTTAGAAATACTTTTTAAACTTAATAACGTTTTTTGTTACTTATTATATCTTTAAATAACATTTTTTATAATTTTTAAAATTTACCATTTTTTATAACTTTTTATAATTTTTATATCTTATTATAACTTTTTGCGTATTTTTTTTTTTATAATTCTTAAAGCCATTATAACTTTCAACATCATATTTTTTGTTCAAAGTTTACAATTTTCCATAACTCTTACAACTAATTTTTTATAACTTTTAATACATTTCATAAGTTTCTATAGCTTTAAATGTCTTTATATAACTTTTAATAACTGTATTAATTTAGATACTATAAGTTTTATACATTTATGTCACTTTTCATTAAATTTGTATAGTTTTTAAAAAACATTAAAAGTTTTATATACTTTAATTACATTTAATTAGACACCACTAGTAGTAGTAACTTACTTTAGTATGGTAAATTAGTGCATAAAATACACACCAATTCTCACTACTAAGAGCGCTACTTTCTATCAGTAAAATGATTATTAGTACTACCATCGAGCAATAAATATATAAGAGAAATCAAGTAGTGCAAATTTTATAAGCAGGTTTTTCCGAGGTTAATCTTATTTTATAGTTTTAATATATTTATATATACAAATTTAATTTTTTTCTATATATAATCCATACATACGTATCTTATAAACATATCGGCATAGTTATTTTATAGTTTATTGTTCTCGTTAGGCTTATACAGGTTGTGTAAAGTAAGATAGATTAACCTCGGAAACTCTACATGAGTCCTCTTATGTATATTTTGCTTTATGGTACTACTAACTAGTTAAGCTTCTCGTCACCAGATCTCACAACTACATGTCACAAACTTTATTACGCTTAATTAATGCAACACCACTTCTCACCACTAGAACGCAGTACTTCCACCAGCAATTGTTGCACGCATTTTTCAATTAATATTTTTATTTTATTTTTTAATAAATTTTTAGATTTTAATTTTTTTAATTTTCAAAATTCGTTTGTAATTAATATTTTTTATGTTTAAATTTTATATTTTTTTATTTTCAGGTTTTTATTTTAATTTTATAAAATTTTAATTTGTTATTTTACTTTTTAAATAGAGGACAACAGAATAAAAGATCTTCCGAATCGGAGCAAGTATAATTTCATGTAATTTAAGTATTACAACAAATCTTCCAACTCAATGTACAAATACTCTATAAACTTAATAACATTTTTTGTTACTAAAATAACTTTTAATAAGATTTTTTATAATTTTAAAATTTATTATTATTTTTTATAACTTTTTATAATTTTTATAACTAATTCTGTTTTTTTCACGTATTTCTTTACAACTTTTAACGTTATTATAAGTTTTAATATATTTTTTGTTCAAAGTTTATAACTTTTCATAACTCTTACAACTAATCTTTATAACTTTTAATAAATTTTGTAACTTTTTATATTTTTAAATGTCTTTATATTTTATAATATAATTGTTATATTGTTTTAGCTTATGTACTATTAATTTTATACATTTTTGCCACTTTTCATTAAATTTGTATAATTTATAAAAAATTGCAATTTTTACACCATTTAATTACTTTTATATTTTATGATTTTTTAAACATACTTTATAAACTTGTAAACATTTTGTGTTACATTGATCTAGAGTAAAGCTGTATACTACTATAATACTTAGCACAATTTACGAATTAACTGAACAATGATAAATATAGTAGTACATTAGCCTAGTTTTCTTTTTTAAATATAATCATTTTTAATATTAAAGCATGTGCTTTGTTATCGCTGTCATCAAAGTGTTCTTCAATTTATTCGATAATGTGGTCAGGCCCAATAAGACTCGAAATATATTTCATAAAATATAAGTTCGAGCTTCATCATACCATCTAGTTATGTATGTGAAACTTCTTCTTTATCATCTTTTATAGACAAGTAACAACGCATTTTTATTATTCATTTTTCGTTTATATAAAAAAAAATGTCATAACTTTACTGCATTTAAACTATTTAAATAATTTACTATCTTGCTTTTATTTGAATGTCCGTGTAAGTCTTCTTTAGGTTTTTGTTTATTTTTGATTGTCCGCCGACAAAATAAATTACGATAATCAAATAATAAGAACACTACACAAGGAAATGAATATTTAATCGAATATTTTTTTTTATTTTTTTAATAAATTTTTAGATTACAATTTTTTAATTTTCATAATTCGTTTGTAATTATTTTTTGTTTTTATTTTTTTATTTTCAAGTAGGGTTTTTATTTTAATTTTATAAATTTTAAATTTGCTATTTTACTTTTTAAATAGCGGACAACAGAATAAATGATCGGCCGAGTCGGTACAAGTATAGTTTCATGTAATACTTAAAAATAAACAAATACAAACTCAACGTACAAATACTTTATAAACTTAATAACGTTTTTTATAATTTTTAAAATTTATTATTATTTTTTATAACTTTTTAATAATTTTTTTAACTTATTATAACTTTTCAGGTATTTTCTTTTATAACTTTTAACGTTATTATAACTTTTAACATATTTTTTGTTCAAAGTTTATAACTTTTCATAACAATAACAATATATAACTAATTTTTATAAATTTTAATAAATTTCATAACTTTTTATATCTTTAAATGTCTTTATATTTTATAATATAATTGTTATATTGTTTTAACTAAGGTACTATAAGTTTTATATATTTTTGCCACTTTTCATTAAATTTACATTTCATTAAATTTACAACATTTAATTACTTTATAATTTTTAAACATACTTTATAAACTTGATATCATTTTTTTTGTTACATTGATCTAGAGTAAAGCTCTATACTACTACATATAATACTTAGCACAATTTACGAATTAACTGAACAATGATTGACATTAGCCTAATAAAATAAAATAATATTTCTATCAGCTCTTTTCTTTTTTAAATATCTTGATTTTAATATTAAAGCCTGTGATTTGTTATCACTGTCATGAAAGTGTTCTTCAATTTCTTCGATAATGTGGTTAGACCCAATACTGACTACGTCACATTTTTAAATAGTTTTAAATGTACATTAAATTTCATTTCGGTTATGTAAAAAATAAACGCTGTAACTTTATTGCATTCAACTTTTGAATATCATATCAAAAGTTTGTAAATTACGTGTAATTAACATTAACTTTATTTAAAGTTGTCAGCTTTGCACTGTGTTTTATTTATCAGTTTTGTACTGTATAGCGATAATGTAGTTGCGCAGGTCGTTGCCATTTATTTTGTTGTAGAATAGTTAATATCTTTGGTGATACTCTGATCAGTTTAAACATGAAATATATTTTTAAGAATTACTTCCTGATTGGTTTACGCGAGAAAATTTTATCGTTTCATCGTTGTTATTGTTGACTATGCAATTATGCATGCTATCCTAAATACAAAATGATTAGTAGTTTCTACGCATTGTTATGTGACATAACTTATCATCGTTTTTCACCTTTAACACTCATCGTTTTTTTTCTATTTTTACTTATCCCACACTATTGCAACGAAAACATAACTGATCATGATTTTTTATAATTGTTACGAAAATATGCGATATCCGATTATAACAATCACAATTATAAAAAAAATATGATAAAAAATATTATTTAACCTATATTTTGATTATATTAAAACTTTCAATTCTCATTTGCATCCATCAGATTTGCTGTTGTTATGATATGTATAGCGATACATTTTCAAGATCAAGTTTAGTTTTATCTTTCTTATTTGCGATTACATAAAAATAATTCCTATATGTGCGCGCGCATCTAGTAATATTATTATGCATTTCGACATATGTACATACAAATAAAATATAATAATAACAATTCTGTACTTCTCATGATTTTTGGTAAAAGAAATGAAAACTAATCTTTTCTTATCTTTAACCTACATAAAAAATAAAATGCAATTTTCTTAATCTTTATATATTTTGCGAACACAATAACAACAACAATCATTTACTATCATTTAAATTTAATATTTGTTACAGTTACTAAATTAAATATTGTAAATCGCACGTCGGACGTCGCACGTCGGACGTCGCACCCCGCGCCGCTTTCGTATTAGTCATACATACTCTTACTATGGAATTGATATAACAGATGTATGTAAATAAAATTATGTGCAACAAAGCAACAACTATGCAAAAGAGAAATGAAAAATTTAGGTAAATTGTATTTATATTTTGTAGATTAATAATTTTTATACTATTTTGCGATAAATAAAGTAATTTTGTTTTCTTGTTTTATTTATTCTATTTAATCTTTAAGAATGCGTCTCAACATATGTATTTTTATTTATAACTTTAACTATGTAAAATATTCACATACCTGTTTAATATTGCTTTTCATTGGGTGTATAAATAAAATAATTTTTTGTTGTTTTTTTATTTATTTTCCCACTTACTTTGTCTATCATCCGATAGTATATATCGAAGGTACAATCCAAAATCTTGATTAGCACGAAATTTAGTACTGCAATTCAGCTTCTCGCCACCAGATCACATCAGTGCTGTACTAAACATTATCAAAGACGCGAACCAGATCATGTTTTTAGTACTATTAGATCAGCTTTTCGCCACCAGGTCATACCACTTTCTATGTCAGAAAATCCAAGATGGCGGAATTTTGCGTTTTTGGACCTCCATAAGAAAATACACGCGTTTTTGTGCTGGAAGTAACATAGCTTATCTACTGCAATTTTAGTTCTGACAACGTGATATTTTCCCATAACGTATCAGTTTAAATTCTAAGTTGCTTTACCGCAGTAACGTACTCTTTGAATAGATATAATCTCCGGCTTGGTTTGTTGATCTGTAAACAAAGTTTTTATTTTTTGATCAATTTTCTGATCTACCATTGTTTCGGTGACATTCGAGCAGAAAAGTATCTGCTTGTGCGGTAAAATGGTTAATCACCATATCAAATTGTATTAAGACACCACCCATTGATGTCCAGATATAGGTTCTTCAAAATATCTTTAGTTTATATTTTCAATGTATCGTTAAGAGGTTCGACCGATGGTCCCTTTCCTTAATTTTTTTCGACTCGCATAATTTTTATAATGCGAATGCGTCCTGATTTCATCCTGTTGCGAATGCATCCTGATTTCGGGAAAAATCCTTAGTGGGTCATCAGTGCGGGTCGGATTAATTTTTTAAATATTTTTCGACTCGAACAATTTTTTAAAAAAATGCGGTGATAAGGATTTTCTAGTGCCATCCTGCCTGGCAGGATTGCCATGAGCCCTAATTTCGGGGAAATTAGTTAAGGAGAACTTCCCGTGATTCCTGAGTCATTTTGTTGAACAAATTTTTACCTCGAATAATTTCGATAACAATTGTTGAGGGAGCTTTTAAAATAACAGAAATGCAAGGAAACGAATAATAGTTCTGATATCAGAGAATCTCATTTAGGAATCCTCCAAAAGGTGATTATGTTGCAACATGTTTCGAGAAGTGGCTCCAAGTTGCGGGCATGTTGTGAAAGGGTTTCTAAGTGCCAGGAATTAATTTCGGAAAATTTCGGTCAGAAGGTCGTCCGGTAGGCTTCGGTCTCTTCTTTAATTTTTTTCTGCGCACATAAATTTTACAAAATTTGCTGAGGGGGCGTTTTCGAGTACTAGAAACCGATTGAAAGTTTGAGTCAATTTAGTTGCTCGCGAGTGTAGTTTCGTATAAAGCAATATATGAATTTCCAGAAATTTAATTTTTTTTGATGGTCGTTTCACAACCAGACATCAAAAAACTCATTCAAAAGAATTTCATTTGTCACAAAACAGATGAAAGAATTTATATTATTCACGAAAAAATCAAAATCGAAATATTGTGAATATTTCGATTTTGATTTTTCTTCACGATTTTATGATTTCTATTTTCTCATGAACAAATAAACACAAGAATTTTGTTTTTCGTAAATGAATGTTTTAAAAAATAATGAATATTATCTATACAGTTAACGGACGAAAAATATGAAAAAAGAGTAAACATTTTAACACAAACACAAACATTTTAAAATATCAAACTTAAGAATTATACAATTCTTTCCGGAACCATTTTCATGTTTTGTGCGAAATAACCTCGAATGTAAATAACTGGAGGAATTTAGTTTACATGATGGTTGGATTTGGGATGCCAATACGTAACGGGATGCTAATCCGTTACTAATCCGTTAGAAGAGCTTAATTTTGATATCGACGAGTATCAAAACTTGATACCCTATATGATGTGATTTTTTAGAGAGTGTTGACAAAATTTTGCTCCTAGAAGAAGCAAACGATTATAAGGGAATAATTTTCAAGTTGTTTTATATGGAGCGATCAAATTTTTGCTTGGGATTTAATTTACGTACAAGTGTTTCGTTTGATATTCTCTCTATTTAAAGAACTAAGATGATTTATAGTCAAAAAATGAATTTTGAAAAAAATCCTTGCAATAATAATACTAAAAAATGTCTTAATTATATTGCATAAATGCGGTATATGTATCTAAAAAACTATAATATAGTAAACAATCGATTTAACGGACGATGGATTTAACAAACCTTGATTTAACGGACCCTCTCTATTTAACGGACAATTTTTTATTTTCCATTTTTCGGTTGCCGATTATGATGGGATTGGGTATAAAAATGGGAATTGGGATTCCTAAAGATTTATTGAAGATTTTTGTTGAATATGGTCACCTTGGACGTACCGCGGGCATTTTATAACCGATTACGTTGGGATTGGATTTGTTTAATGGGAAGATTCATTAATGATTTCTAGAAGAAGTTTCGGCGCTCCTTCAAAAGTTAACTCAATTTTAAAATCAAAAAAAAATCTATTTTGCTTGCCAAACCCCGTTTTATTATCATTAGCACACGTTACATTGTTTTCGTATTTTTTTTTTGAGTTTGATTATGAAGTAAAGGAAATTTTTTTTCTCTTCTTTTTTATGGTGGTGTTTTTTGTTTGTTTACGAGGTTATTTTTTTGCTATAGTTGTATTAGTTAGTTTTTGTTAATTATATCATTAACACACATTATTGTCAATCACTCGACAGGGTTTTGAAATGCAATGCAATAATTGTAGAGGCTAACGGCTTCGATAACTCTCACGGGCTTAGTCCTCCGAGGGGCTTTAGATTTGAACTTCGGGAGACGTAGAAGCTGGGATCAGCAAGCATGTCGCACTGCGTGCCGCACGTAGGAGCGGAATATATAGAATCTATTAATGACGTCAAAAACCAAAACGTTCGTTTTAGGACGACCAAAAATATATTTTATTAAAAGAACGTATTTATACAAATCCAATTTTGTAAATTAAATTTTACAATTATTGGTTGTGGAATGGTCAAATTCAGTTGAGCAGGCCCAATTCCAAAAATTCTAGAAACAAAAAAAAAAAAAAAAAAAACGGGGTTTGGCAAGCAAAATAGATTTTTTTTTTATTCTAAAATTGAGTTAACTTTTGAAGGAGCGCCGAAGTTTCTTAGTATGGTCACCTAGAACACGGCTATTACTTAACCGATAATCATGAAATTCGGCACGTTGGATAAATATGGGATTATAAAATGATAAACTGCTGTACTCGTCAGAGGACTTATGCTCTTGCATTGCAAATAGCTCTAAAGTCTTAATTTCCGCTTGATTCGAAAGGTTGTGCAGATTTAAAGGTCTTAGAAAGTACGTATATGTATATATATATATATATATATATATATATATATATATATATATATATATATATATATATATATATTTTATTTATTTTACTAAACAGATCAAGTTGAATGATATTTATTTATCTTTTTCTGGTTATTCAATATCCTTCAATATTCAATTTACAAAACAATAACACAATTAATTTCCATTATTTTTGTGCACTGTTATCACTAGATTTAATTTTAAATTTAAAAAAATTGAGCATTACTCATTCTTTATGTGATAATTTTTATTTCATATTTATTTTTTATTTCGTACTACTTTCGAGAGTTTGTTATGTGACCACTCGTAAGAAGGGGGTTATAGCATCTTGACTGGGTTTATACTATGTCATTATAAACTTAATAATCTAGTCCAGAATTAATTGCTATAATCTCTGACCCGACATCTTGTAATATCTGTTTATAAATTTATCTTTCTTTTGGATTCGGGATCTATACGAGCTGATCTATACGGTCAGCATTTAATTACATTTATTTTATTTTATTTCTATATTGTTAAATCATAAACTAATAAAAAATCGAATCATAAAATTATTATTAAAATATTTTGCGTTGCATACAAAATACACTCGGTATTCTTTTTTGTATACAAGAGCAATTCTTTTCCTTCTTATATTGTAATGATTAATAAAACAATAAAATATTAAAAACCTTTTGTAATTAAAATAAATGATGTTCAATAATTTTGTTTGATTGTGATAATTTTATTCTGATTGTGCGATAAATTCGAGGGACAAAGAAATAAATATATAAAGGTGTTGTGTTTTAATCGTGATTGAAAACTGGTGCTACATTTTCCATTCCGCACGTAACAAATTGGTGGCAGCGGAGGGATCCCGCGGTCGAAAAACGCCAAAGGGTCTCTACCAAATTAAAACATTTGTGGTTGTGCAAAAAAAAAAAAAAATGAAACTAGAAAATAATTATTCTGGAATGAAAATAAAACGTGAACCATGTTTTTCTATGTTACACACAAGATAAACTTTTACATATTTCATTGTTAGTAATCGAATTTTAATATTTTTGCATCGAAATTATTGAAGGTCAAATATCTATTTTAATTTTAATTTCTATAAAAAAATTTTTTTTTATAAAATTCTTTTGTGTCAATAAAAGTTGAACTAAAATTTTCAAATTACATATTTAAATTATGCTGACCTGCAAATACTCGATACTTTAAATGAATCCCAAGTACCATTTTATATGGCTGGATGTCGATTCTTCCAATAATTGGGTCATTACAACAATCAACTTAAGTGACCGTAAAAAAAAGTACCAGCCTCTTGAACCAGCTGTATGCATACGTACGGATTAAATGGACAAAAAAAAAATTCAACTTTAAATCAACAATTTACGACAAATTACATGACGGCTTATAATCATATGGGAAGATCCAGCAGCAGTACATCAAAGACTCATCATCCACATATAACATTATAAGGATTTATTTAATTACTTTTGGGACAACACCATCTGGAACGAGACTACATATTCAACACTTCGTATAGAGACTACCAACACCATCGCATCAACATACAATTTTTGTAAAGGTTAGTGAAATTTTAATTTATAATTCAAATGTTAGCTTTGCGCGTGTAAATTTCCCCCAGTTTTGCAAAATTTCATATGACTGAAACTACGCGCGTACGGTTAAGATCGGATGCGGAGAAAAAAATTTTTCCTAACATAAACTTGAATAGTAATTTTCAAGAAAATCCAAAATCCGAAACGGTAGTCATTGGTTGTGAAATAGAATCCTCCGAAAAGTCCAGTGATCCGACACACTCTGATACTGCAAGTATTTCTTCCGATAGTACTGTCGAAAGTTGTTCTTCAAATCTTAACGAACAATTCGACAACATGCCATTTAAACTAGAAATTGCACTAAAATTGATTCCTTCTTTTGACGGTGACTCCTCAAAGCTCCAACATTTCCTTGCTTGTTGCAACTCTGTTCACCAAACCGTCACCGAAAAGGACGTTTCTGTATTTCTAGATTTACTAAAATCGAAAATAATTGACATTGCCTTTGAACAAACCTTTAAGTATAATGAATATACGTCTTGGGATGAGTTACAAAACGACTTAAAAAACGAATTCTCAGAACTATATTCAAGTGAACATTTACAGTTAGAACTCGTAAACATTGCACAAAAACGAGATGAATGTGTCAAAGATTACGCTCGTCGAGTTCAGGAAATCCTCTCCAAATTAAACGAGGCTTGCATAAGAGTTGAAGGCATCAAAGCAGCCAACATCATAAAAAGTATAAATTCTAAAACTGCCTTGCGCGCGTTTCAAGAAGGCCTCCACGACAATATACGCCTAATTGTCAAGGCATGTCGATTCCAAGACTTCAAAGAGTCATTAGCTAAGGCTTGCGAGGAAGAATTAGCGTTGAAACTAAACAAACAAAGATACAATTCGCAAACTCCTCCTAAACAGTTGATTAAGTGTCAACTATGTTGTAAAATGGGTCATACTGCGTCCTCTTGCTATCTCAGAAATCCTCGACAACATAACAACTATCAAACTAGTTACCCTAATTTTGCTTCTCAATCAGGTACACAACAACCTGGCCCTTCGAACACGGTACGGGTTAGAAACTTTAATGCTCCATTTAAATGACAAACAGTTCCTCCGGACTCACAAGGCCAAAGAGTCAAATCTGTCATTATTTGTGCCTATTGTAAGTGTCCAGGTCATCGCATTAATTATTGTTTCAAACGAAAAAGGGCAAATGCTAACAAGTATAATGCCGACACCAACGACGAATCGGAAAACTCTCGGGAACTCAACAAGAACGACACGACTTGCCGAGTTCATCAAATTTAGATACGTGTCGTGATCAAAATAAATATATATTATCACCATTAAATACATCCAGTTCCACCGTTAAATCGATATTAATAACTAATTCAATCGCAGATAAAAAATATGTAAAATTAAACCTTGACGTTGCCAAAACGAAGTCGTTATTGCTATTAGTCGATACGGGAGCTGATGTGTGTCTCATTAAAAGGACTTTCGTTGAACCCAATACAATTTGCTATCCTGATTTAAAATGCTCTCTAAAAGGCATCTCCGATAAATTCATTCAAACTTTAGCCGTGTGCGACGTAAAACTTAATTTATCTGAGTCATTTCAAATCTCTCATCGATTTCACATAGTTACAGACGATTTCCCGATAGCATGTTGTGGTATTTTAGGTAAAGATTTTCTATCTAAATTTAAGTGTCATATAGATTTTGAGAACCACCTTATAAAAATTCCGCATGAGACAGGCACCTGTTCTATAAATTTATGCCCGGCTCCGTCAAATTTTGTGGCACCTAGATCTGAAAAATTAATTCAGTTTTCATCTTGTTGCACAGAAAACGCAGAATATTTGTGCTCTTCAAAAGAATTAATGCCCGGCGTTTTTATCGGCAATTCTTTAATTAAAAACGAAAATAATTTATTCTGTATAAGCATTTTAAATACTACGAACGAGCCATATGAATGTTCTAATTTTTCTCTAAGTCTATATCCATTAGAAAACTATAACGTATACCAAATTGAATCGCAGAATCATTACTTAGAGAATCGACTAGAAAATTTAGAAAATTCCATCAACCATGATCACTTGAATTCGGAAGAAAAAGCGTCCATTTTAAAACTATGTCGCGAATACAATGACATTTTTCTTCTGCCAGGTGACAAGTTAACGGTTACTGATACTACTACCCACAAAATTCCGACTCATCCAAATAATAGTCCCATCAACGTTCGTCCATATCGGTTACCCCAATCGCAAAGAAATGAGATTGATTTGCAAATCTCTAAAATGCTCGAAAATGATGTAATTGAGCCTAGCAAATCTCCTTGGAATTTTCCCCTTCTAGTGGTTCCAAAAAAATCAAATACGGATGAGAAAAAATGGCGCATCGTGGTCGATTATCGAAAATTGAACGATATCACGATAGGCGACAGTTTTCCTCTACCGAATATTACTGATATTTTGGATCAACTCGGAAAAAGTTCATACTTCAGTACTATTGATCTAGCTGACGGCTATCACCAGGTACCATTAGATGAGACAGATCGAAATAAAACCGCATTTAGTACACCTTTTGGACACTACCATTTTAGAAGAATGCCATTTGGTTTGAAGGGTGCCCCGGCGACCTTTCAACGCCTAATGAATTGTGTACTAAGTGGTCTCAATGGTATCAAATGTTTTGTTTACCTCGACGATGTAGTTGTCTACGGCTGTAATCTAATTGACCATAATAATAAAATAAAGGAAATCTTCGATTGCTTTCGTCTACATAATTTGAAAGTTAATCCCACTAAATGTCAGTTCCTCTGCAAAGAGATAACCTATCTAGGACATGTTATAACCCCTGAAGGAGTTAAACCTGATCCTAACAAAATAACCGCCGTTACAAACTACCCCACTCCCAAAACTACTCGTGAAGTAAAATCGTTTCTAGGTTTCGCTGGCTACTATCGCCGTTTTATATCACATTTTTCCGACATTGCGAAACCCTTAACTCAGCTTTTAAAAAAAGGCGTTGTCTTCAAGTGGGATGCCTTTTGCGAAGAAAGCTTTAATAAATTAAAGAAAACGCTATGCTCTCCACCAATACTAATTCGACCAGATTACACTAAAAAATTTACGGTTACCTGTGATGCTAGTGATGTTGCCATAGGTTCTGTATTATCACAAGAAGTAGAGGATATGGATATGCCAATTGCCTTTTCCAGCCGAGTTTTGAATAAAGCAGAAAGAAATTATTCCGCGATAGAAAAGGAACTTCTTTCTGTGGTTTGGGCTGTTAATCACTTTCGACCATATCTCTATGGAAGAGAATTTATTGTGGTTACTGATCATAAACCATTGATTTGGCTATGTAGTTTAACGAATCCTTCTTCAAAACTCACTCGTTGGCGCATTAAATTAGACGAATACCAATTTAAAATCGTACATAAAGCTGGTAAACTTAATACTAATGCTGATTGCTTGAGTCGAATCCGATTAGAACCAACCGATGAAAATACTAACGTCAACGTACTAACTAGAGCGCAAAAATTACGTCAAACTTCTATTAACGATGAAGGTCACTTGTCAGAGAACGAAAAGTCTACCTCTAACGAAGACATCGTTGAATTGACAGACCAATCTGAAATAGAAACTGTAATTGACGAATTTCATAATAGTGCCTCAGGAGGTCATCAAGGAATTTATCGAACTTATAATAGGTTACGTAAATTCTATAGTTTCCCAAATATGCTAAGTCAAATTACTAAAATGATAAAAAATTGCAAATCTTGTCAACTGAATAAATCAGGTCTACCTAATAAAATGCCCATGAAAATTACTGATACGTCATCGCGCCCGTTTGAAAAGCTGTTTCTGGATATCGTTGGTCCTTTGAATTCATCCTACTCAGATAATAAATTTTTGTTAACCATGCAAGATGATTTAACTAAATTTTCACTAGCCGTACCTATTCCAAATCAAGAGACTGAGACAGTTGCTCAAGCGTTCGTCGAAAATTTTGTCTGTGTCTTTGGTATACCAACTTCCATTCTCACTGACCAAGGCTCTAATTTCATGAGTGAATTATTTAAAAGAATCGCCAAACTGTTTAAAATAAAGAAACTAAATACAACAGCATATCATCCGCAGTCTAATGGATCCTTGGAAAGATCGCATAGAAGTCTTGTGGACTATCTTCGAAATTTTAGCAATAAGCACCCACTAAATTGGGATTTATGGGTTCCTTTTGCTACGTTTAGTTATAATACTACTCCACATTCGTCCACCAAATTTATGCCATTTGAACTAGTTTTCGGTTGTAAACCACAAATTCCTAGTTCCCTTACTCACTCTCGAGATATCGTTTATAACTATGACGACTATTATTATGATCTTAGATTCAAATTGCAACAATCTTTCGAAACTGCTAAACAAAACTTAATTGAATCTAAAGAGAAATCTAAAACCTACTACGACAAAAACTCTAAGGCCGTTACATACAACATCGGAGACTTGGTTTGTTTGAAAAACGAAGCTAGACAATCTAAACTGTCACAATATTGGCTAGGTCCCTACGAAGTTCAACAAATAATTTCACCCGAAAATACATCAATTAAAATAGGAAACTCACTTAAAATTGTTCACAACAACCGATTAAAACCTTTTCGTGAATCCACGTAATTCGTATGTAACCTTCTAATTGATATAAACAAAACGAAAGCAACAAAAAAAAATTTATTGTATGAAATTTTGTAAATCTTATTATTAATAAACATTTTAGTTTTAAAAATAAATACTATTCTGAAATTAGTTAATAAAGCAACATTAATTGAATTATATTTCAAAATTTCATAGCCTAAATAAATTAGCTCATAAGTTCTTTCTGAACCCGTTCAGACTTAAGATTGCATCTTAAGACTACGGAGGGAGGTGTTATGTGACCACTCGTAAGAAGGGGGTTATAGCATCTTGACTGGGTTTATACTATGTCATTATAAACTTAATAATCTAGTCCAGAATTAATTGCTATAATCTCTGACCCGACATCTTGTAATATCTGTTTATAAATTTATCTTTCTTTTGGATTCGGGATCTATACGAGCTGATCTATACGGTCAGCATTTAATTACATTTATTTTATTTTATTTCTATATTGTTAAATCATAAACTAATAAAAAATCGAATCATAAAATTATTATTAAAATATTTTGCGTTGCATACAAAATACACTCGGTATTCTTTTTTGTATACAAGAGCAATTCTTTTCCTTCTTATATTGTAATGATTAATAAAACAATAAAATATTAAAAACCTTTTGTAATTAAAATAAATGATGTTCAATAATTTTGTTTGATTGTGATAATTTTGTTCTGATTGTGCGATAAATTCGAGGGACAAAGAAATAAATATATAAAGGTGTTGTGTTTTAATCGTGATTGAAAACTGGTGCTACATTTTCCATTCCGCACGTAGCAAGTTCTCTCTTCGTCAGCTATATTGATAAATTGTTGATAAGCAGGCGTCTTTCTTAAAGGTAGCGGCTCATGATGTTAACATGTTCATGGTAAGGCTGGATGTCTTAACATCTATCACCAGTACGTGATCCACTCATGGAATAAATGGGTTGAGCGGCAGGCCAACTACCTACTCTCACAAAAAATCACGTGATGAACTCTACACAAAGGGCTCGGATAAATTTATAGTATTCTTATCAACTCACTCTCTCTCTCTCTCTGGCGCTATATTCCATCAAGTGATTTGGTCGCCTCAAATGAGGTTTCATAAACATATTTTCATTTCGGACAATGAGTGATTAATTCATTGATCCAGCCGTGAAATTTTTTCCTTGTCACCACCGGAAATCGAACCCGGGACCTCTGGTCTCTGGAACAAGCACGCTAACCACTTTGCCACCGTTTGGTGACGATCCATTCTTAACAACAACGACCTCAAAACCTGTTCACAGGAACAGGGAATATGATGCCTTCTAAGACCTTGAGATATCCAATCCCATCATAATCGGTTAAGAATTGGTCGAGTTCCGTTCCAGGTGGCCTAGTTTCAGAACTTCTTCCCAAAATCATTTAAGAATCCCATTTCCATCCAACATATTCAATTCCATCATATGCGTTTAAGAAATGAACAAGTTCTGTCCTAGGTGGCCATATTCCAGAACAAGTGCAAAACCTATAGAAAATTAAATTCAAAAACATTCGGATTTAACGGACAATCGAATTAAACGGACTCCCCAAATAGTCCGTTAAATTGAAGTTTGAGTGTAATTGTTTGGAAATAATTTACGGGAGATTTGTAGCGAATATAATAGAATTTAAGTTGTAAATCAAACGTTAGAAACAAAACATTTTTGCCATTTTCAAAAAAAATTGAATTTAACCACTTGGACGTAAAATGAAGCATAAGTGGTTACCAACTGAATGGAGACATGTTTGTTCCTTTAAATATTTTGAGGGTTTTACTTTAGTAGTTGTGTGCCTATTTCTTCTGAATAAAATGTTGATCCGCACTCAATAATTCGCAGCGTATCATAAATGCATTCCCCTTTTCTGGCGGCTTATTCCTCAGAACCAACCAAGGTATTACCGCTTTGGAATTAGCATCCCAAAATGGGATCACTTTATGTATTATGAATAAATATGTTACTATAATAATGTTTAATTAGGTTTTTATTGATTAAAAAATGTACAGGGAAGGAGTTGTTATTTTAGTATAAAATAAAATAAATTCAGCGATCCTGATAAAAATCTAACATTTAATAAAAATTCTAACTAAAACCAATTTTATTTAATAAAAACTTTAATTATTATACAAAATAACGGAATTAAATATATCAGATTTGAAAAATATAAAAACAAAAAGATTAATTCTTAAAAAATCATTTCCTTACCACTCTTTATTTTTTTTATTAAAATACAATTTTAATTAATATTACACTAATAGAAACACTACACTAATTGAAAAACTACATACATACTGGAGTATGCACAAAATTTATCTACCTCGTTCTAATGAAACAAACCAAAAATACAAAATAATTTTTTTAACAAAATATTTCCATAAAAAGAAAAAGATTCACCAAAAATCAAAATCGTCAATTTCGTGAATAAAATATCTTCATCACATTCACTCTTTTATTTTTCTTTGAACGTTGGTTCGTCACGAATTATCATTTTACTAATTTGTGTAATTTTTACTAGACATTCTCAATACAAAACAAGAGAATGAATATCGCTCATCTCAAATGAGGGTATTACATGTAACTATATCATACTCTCAGATAATAGTAAATTTGGATTGCCCGTCTTCGGTTTTATATTGTAATTTTTTCTCGCTAATATTGAAACCCTCTCTGGTGGTTAAAAACAACATAATATTGTTTCATTCTATTTTCTGGCGTAAATTTCTCCAAAATAGGGTATAATAAAGTGCTTTAATCTAACCTTGGTCGGGATTTTTTTTACTTTTCTCGTTACAAGCGCGTTTATCATACATTAAGATGATTTTTTTTAGTTTTCTACTTGCATAATAACTCTTTGTAATGAATTTTATTTTATTTTATGTATTATAACTGTACTTTGTAATACTTTATTTGGGAAATTGTTAGAATTTCATCAATCATATATAGTCTTGTAATAGTTCTAATTGGAGAAATTTGAAAATAATTTTTGGCGCTAAAATTTGACAGGTAATATTTTATTCAATAATATTAGTTTTTATTTGTGCTTGAAGCAGTACGGACGCAAATACAAATTAAAGTGAAAAATGTCGGAAAGAGCGAAAAAAATATTAAAACTGGCACTAAATCAAATTAATGAAAAAATCGGTAAGACTATGATAAGTGTATTTTTGAGGAATTAATTTGTAGAACACACTGTTACTGAACGGCAAATCGCGATGTCTTTAATCAAAATTTTAATTAAGGACTTTTTGTGCCCAAAAAAGATCAATGCGATCAGTGTATCGGATTTGACAATTCGTCATCCGAAGATAAAGAAAAGGCTAAATTAATCCAAGACAGGCACATATCGAACAAACAAGAATCACGGAAGTTGAAAGATGTAGATAAATTTGAAGCTCAACAAAGTGGTGGCAGCATCATTAGTGCAGTTTTTGACTTTCAAAAAATTTTGACGGTACCACAATCCCGTGCTTCAATTTTTTATTATAAGCGAAAATACTTCATATATAATTTTACTGTATATTGTCTGGACAGTAATACTGCACACTGCTTTGTTTGGCATGAAACACTTGGCAAACGCGGAGGAACGGAAGTGGCCAGTTGTCTTAAGCAATTTATTGAGTTACATCCATCTTGTAAGGATTTTAGATTTTGGTTAGATAGTTGTCCTGGCCAAAACCGAAACAAAATCTTATATACGTTTTATGCCTGGGCTTCCAAAAACTATGACATCAATATTTCACATAAATACTTGGAGAAGGGGCACACCCAAAATGAAGGTGATAGCGTCCACTCCTGTATTGAAAGGATGGGAAAAAATCAAGAAATTTTCATACCAGAGCAGTGGTACCAGTTAATAAAATGTGCGAAAGTTAAACCACCAGCTTACAAAGTTATTGAAATGAATTTCGCGGATTTTATTGATTTTAAAACGCCGTCTAACAGATTAAACTTTACCAAAAACAATAATGGGGCAAAATTTTGTACAAGCAAAATCAAACATATTTTTATTGATAAAAACAATCCGCAAATATTATTAATCTATAAATATGAATTTGAAGAGCAATTCCGAATGATTGCTCTAGTCAAGGAGAATAAGTTAAGAGGGCGAAACTCGTCCAAAGCAATCACTTTGAATATTGAACTAAAACAAGCCTACGAGTCCCCCTTTCCGATAACGGAGGCCAAATACAAAGATTTAATCGATCTCTGTAATAAAAGAAGCATTAATTCGGCATACCACAGCTTTTATAGAAACCTGCCGCATTCAGCACATAATTTGGAATCTTCGGACGACGAGTAAAATCAAACAAAGCAATATTATTTTAATGATTTACTTATATAATGAATTTTTTATTTTTGTATTATCTTATTTTGTGATATTATTTAGTAATTGGAATATTTATGTACGATATAGTATGTTTTATTATTATTTTGAATAAAATTTAATCCAAAAAAAATTCAACAAAACTATTATAAGCTGTTTTATTATCCTTACTATAAATATTTCTCCAATTTAAATTAAGTTTTTGCCGCAGCTAAAAAAATAATAATTTTCCGGTTGATTGTACTACAAGTATAGTTTACCATAGTAAGTTATAAGAAAATTACGACCAATACTATTATAAAATTTTTGGGCTTAATTATTTCTGAAAATAATTAATTTATTACAATTCGAATGACTAAACCTTAGAGAACTGTTAATTACTCGCGACTTTTAATTCAAACCGTAAAATTTAACGTTGCTGCATATCAGTTATAAATGATTTTAAAGTGAAAAAATTTAAACGGCTCTCCTGAAAAATCACATTTTAGACTTGTCATACTCTCATTTGCGCATAGCGATATGTTTTTATCGAATGAAGAAAAACTTTGTTGTAGAAGAATATTCATGTGAATAAAAAATAGAAAAATTTATTTTCGATAATATTTTTGATTCTTCATGTTTCTGAATTTTTTAATTCGTGAATTTTTATGCACATTCATATTTAAATGAAGATTCTTTGATGTCTGTAATCACAATTAACTAGAATTTCAAATATCATTTAAGTAAAATTTAACTAAAACACAAAAATTCTAGTATTCCCTGTAGGTTACTAAAAGGGGAGGCTGCAACGCTGATTCGTCGATATTTATGTTACCGGCGAAAATTAAGACAAGGCTTGTACAACGTTGCCGATGAAGTGTTAAGAGGTCTACGGTCAGAGAAAACCATTCAACAATAGAACAAGTACACCGAATTATAAACATAATTCAAGATGTACTTGAAAATACCCTATTAAAGTTAGCCGATAGTTCCAACCGAAAGTAAAAAAAAATCGATAATGCAGATAGTGCCTTTGCTATCTCAGCCGAAAATATAATATGAAATGTCAAATGCTTCACCCGAAAGTTATCAGCCAACATTTTTCAGCCGACATATCTCAGCCGATATTTTTCAGCCGAAAGTATAGTTTGTACACCAAAAATATTTGTTTTCTACAAAAAAAATAAAAATTCCACTGAAATGGTTAAAAATAAAAATTAAACTATATTTTTAATAGCATTATAAATTGTTTAGAAAATTCATTTTCCAATAGGGAAACTTGTATATAAATAAGTCGCACACAAAGTTTAAAAATTTCTAAAAATTGACCTTTTTAAGTGTCATGATTGGAAGTAGATCCCAACGAAAGGCCTTAATGATGTTCACACCTCGAAAAATTTCACGGATGAGAGAGAGAGAGAGAGTTTTCCCGAGCTCCCCACATGGACATTGATCTGAATTTTTTCGACGTGTGAACATCATTATACCTTTCATTTGAATTTATTTCGAACCCTGACACTGTAAATGGTCAATTTTCAGGAATTGTCAAATTTTGTGTGTGCGATATATTCAATCGAGTTTTCCGCAGCTCCCCACACGGAAATTGACCTGATTTTATTTTTTTTATATACAAGTTTCCCTATTGGAAAATGAAATTTCTAAACAATTTATAATGCTATTAAAAATGTAGTTTAGTGTTTTATTTTTAACCATTTCAGTGGATTTTTTTTTTTTTTTTTGTAGAAAACAAATATTATTGGTATAAAAATATACTTTCGGCTGAAAAATATCGGCTGAGATATGTCGGCTGAAAAATTGTCGGCAGATAACTTTCGGCTGAAGCATATTAATATTTGACACTTCATATTATATTTTCGGCTGAGATAGGAAAGACACTATCTGCATTATCGATTTTTTTTTTACTTTCGGCTAGAAAATATCGGTTAACTTGAATATTATCTTGAAAATAAGAAAATATGTTCAAGCGTCTTCTTGGAGTAGCACACAGGCCTTTGACAGAGTATGGCATAACGGCTTGGGATCTAAATCAAAAAGGAATTTACCAAAGCAATTTTATGTAATTCTAAAATCTTACATATCTAACCGACACTTTCGTTAGATGGCGAAAATAAGATGGCGAATACTCACAAATAAAGAAAATATCAGCAGGAGTACCACAAGGTAAAGTTCTGGGACCAACTTTATATGTTCTATACACCTCGGATACCTACGGTAGAGGAGTCGCTGTGAGAAGAATGTGAAAAAGAAAAAATAAGAGTTAGATAGCAAATACAGAAAGGTGGAATGACTCTTAGGAAGAAATTCTGAGCTAACTCTACATAATAAAATGCTACTACACTGACAACTCTTGAACTCTGCATGGACTTACGGTATTCAGCTCTGGGGCTGTGCAAAGAAGACCAATGGCAATATCATCAAGTCATTCCAAAGCATAGTCCTACGTGTAATAATTAATGCACCGTGGTACATAGGAAATGACAATCTCCATAGAGACCTGAAGATGGATTTCGTCAGTGAAGAAATAAGCACACACGCGAGGAAACACTTGAAACGTATTAGTCTCAGAGTCAAACTCAGTAAAACGGCTGCGAAGGAAGACACCATTTGATTTATTAGATCTAAACAGGATCTAGCCCAAGCGCTATGACCCACCAAACAAAAATATAAATCATGAAAGATAAATTACTAGATGATTTGTAAATCCCTTGTACTAAATAAATAAATAAATAAAAAAAAATTCTATAATCGGTAAAAATTTGATACGAATCGAAAACTACAACTTAACAACTAACCATACCGAAAAACTCAGACTTAGTTTGCTACGAATTTGAACAAAAAAAAATTACAAAGGCATTTGTTTTAGGGATTGCCTAATACTTTGATCGATGTCCCAAGGAATTGGACTATCCGGAAAAAAATGATCCTTTATTCTGGAATCAGATTCTTATGTTTTATTAATTCCCAGATAACCAACACTACTTCGTGACATTGGCTGAACTGTTAGGAATCCTAAAACGTCTTGATAAAGTACCCCCCCCTAAATAATTGCCCCTAAAATATTGGTTGACATATAACATAAATATTTCAAATAGTTAACTTAAGTTCTTAAGAGTTCGGTGATTGAGAGTTTAGGCAATCACGTAAAACTGCCACTTATTAAAAAGTTTTGATAAATTTTGAGTTTGGTAACAACGTTCTATTTTCCAGCAAATATGAGTGGAACTATAGTTTTGGATTACAAATAGCCTACACAACCTGACAATGGCTGAAATGTTTGAAAATTCCTTATTTGGAATTTTTCGGCCCCGATTCCTGAATTGAATAAGTACCGGTCTAACCCAATTTAACGAAACTCCGATTAGACGATACCCGATTTTGCCACATCCGATTTTACGAAAGATAAAAAAAACTTGAAAATTTATTGCGTGTCAAGTCACGTGTTACATAACCCCTCAGAATAGCAGAGTTTAAGGTGCAGCAACTGTTAAACAGCACATAAACGAACGGGAAAAATTCAAAAACTTGGAAGATGGATCCCACATGTGTTGACCGAGCACAACCTAGGTCAGCGTATGAAGACATGCAGTTCGCTGCTTGCTCGGCAATAAAAAAAGGATTTCTTGTGGAAAACTGTGTCTGGTGGTGAAAAGTGTATTTTTTACAAGAACCCCAAACGTAAAAAGTCGTGGATAGATCCCGGGAAGCCCAGTGCAACGACGCCGAAACAAAAAATTCAGTTAAAAAAGGTATCTCGTATGTATCTGGTAGGACATAAAGGGTGGGCTTTATTACAAACTCCTGGAAACTGGTCAGATGGTGACTGTGGAACGCTACAGATGACAATTCAATAAAATGAGCGAAGAACTTGGTCAAAAGCAGCCATTTACTGGGCAAGGAAGCAGGTAAATCATACTGCTGCATGACAACGCTCGACCTCATGTTGCTCGCGTGACTGAAATCAAATGTGACTGAATATCTTGATGCGAGATGAGAATCTCTTGCGGCATATTCACCAGACTTGACCCTATCCGACTACAATTTGTTCCGGTCAATGCAGCACGTCTTAGTAGATATACTGTTAAAAACGCTGGACGATGAAGCTTGAACGTTTCTTTCGCGACGGCATTCGAATGTTACCTGAGAGATCGCGCATAAAACAATGGACAATATTTTCAAGTTTACAATTCGTTGTTTATTTTTTTATCTATATTAATAAAAATTGGCGCGTGTATGACTGATCATGACTAGAGAATGGATGACGCTCATAAATTTCAAAATTGTTAGTTGGGTTAGACCGATTTGGCTGTTTTTTTTTTGTTGTGTTCGTAATTGCCAGGACCAGATTTCTATGAAACAAAATTTTGGAAGAATCCACTGGAAAAGTCGAAAAACTCGGAAAATCGAAAAATGATGTTTTGGTACGGTTTTCTGCACGTATCGGGTCCAGGTGGTCTTTTCGAAGAGAAAAATTGGAAAATCTTATTAGAAAACTCGAAAACTTCCGGAAAAACCCGAAGAACATTAATTTTTTTTGCACGTCAGTTGAAAACGGCTGAACCGATATGGCTTAATCTTTTTTTGTTGTGTTCGCAATTGCCAGGAGATAATTCTAACGAAAGAAACTTTTGAGAAAATCCACCGTAAAAGTCGGAAAACTCGGAAAATCGAACAATGATGTTTTTTTACGGGATTTTGCACGTATCCGATCCAGATGGTCTTTTAGAAGAGAAAAATTGGAAAATGTGAGTGGAAAACTCGGAAGCTTCTGGAAAATCCGAAGAAAATCTATATTAATAAAAATCAATTGCCGCATGTATGACTAATCATCACTTGAAAACGGCTCGACCGATTTGGCAAATTTTTTTTGTTGTGTTCGCAATTATGAGGACAAGGTTTGTATGAAAGACAATTTTGGGAAAATATACCGGAAAAGTCGGAAATTTGGATAGTATTTTGATATGAAAAATGGCAAAGATGGTCGATGTCATCAGTAATAGTTTTCATAACAACAACATATTCCGAATTGAATATTGATATTTTGTGAAAAATAAATAAATTTAAAGTGATGGTTCAGTGTGATACCGGTGGTGGTCGAATCTTTGGTCCATTCACAATTTCAATTTATTTAAGTTCATTGTAATTTGGTGTGTTGCAAACATTGAATTGATTTCTGTAGAATTTCTCAAGCGCGGTCCTTTATGACTCCGGAACAACGGATACAGTCGACTTCAACTCGCTCATTTCAAGCTTACGCACAAAACTATTTGAAACGTCGACAAAACAGACCGCTAAACGTGACAATCCGAAAACTTTTTGCGTTCAGATATAATCCAACAGTCGATTATGCCGCGGATATGTTCGGTTGACTTCAGAAAAATGATCACGGTTTGTCAACATTGCAATGTTTTGAGGTTTTAACACGAACCGCCAGGATTATGTTGTTCGTGCGGAAAGTTGAAATTTTCACAATTGACACCGCCACTGGAACCATTGGCATCATTGCTTTCTGGTCAAGTACCTCGGTCAAAGCGTTTCTTTCATAGTATACAAAATTAAAACGGTTCGTTCCAAATGAAATCATTTGGGGCGAATATTGTCGACGAGATTTCGCACGAATGTAGATGGAAATGTAAACAATATAGTCCAACTTATCAATTTGTCAGTGACGTATGTTGAAAGCCCGAGGCACATGCAAGTATACGCATAAGATGCAATGACCTACGTACGCCAATACGGTCGATCAAACTTATTCATCACTTTCACTCGCAATCCAAAATGGATTGAAATCACGCACCTGTTACTACCCGTGAAGTATCGAGTCTTCGGAGACATGCGATGTTGGATGTACTCTATGGGGGTCGAAATTGAAATGCTGAATACTTCAATTCTGTCAAGTCTATATACGTTTGTGAGTACGTCACGAAAGGAAGTGACATGGCTGTATTTGCTACTTCAGTTCCTGATACCAACTATAAAGTTTCGCAATATCAAATGGAAAGATATGTTAGCAGCAATGAGACAGTTATGAGTATATCTTTCCATTCTCAATAGACGAACGTCATCCAACTGGGGTCCGTCTAGCTGCGTGCACTTGGAGAATGGACAACCAGCTTATTTCACGGCAGTCTACACGACAAATGACCACCTATTCGACGACGCAAACAAGCTTCTTCGCTACATGCGCAAGTGATCCATTTGCAAGAACAATGCTTTACTCGGAGATGCCGAGATATTTCACTTGAAACGCACCAACAAAAAAATTCCAACTGCGGAATCGCGGACAGCCTGTTCCTGGATACGTGATATTCAACTGATGCATTGGGGTGCATTTACACAGTTTATCTGAGCAATGACGAAATTTTCTACTTGCCTTTGTTTTTGGTTAATGTTCGTGGACCGACTTCATTTGACTTTCTACGAAATGTTAATTGTGAGGTGTGCGCAACATATCGAGAAACCTGTCAGTGTTTACATTAGCATGTGTTTTTCCCATGGGCAGTTGTACGTGGTGTGCTCGAGAGTAGGTAAACCATCAGCGCTATTCGTTTTCTCTCCGGACAGAAAGGCAAAAAATATCGTTCATCAACAAGCGTTACGATGAACGCATTATTAATTGGCTGATGAGGTTGTGAGATTTGACAACTCTCGATTCCTTTCAGAAGGGTTATTTTAAGTCACCGGATTATGCTTTTTAACAATAGCAACAATAGACGCTTTGCGGATTAATTACAGTTATTGATTTAAAAAAATAATAAAGTAAATAACATAATCTGGCAAATAAAATGCACTTTAATTTCACATGCTCTTTGGTGATCCTAAATCAAAATCAGTTATTCTAAAATTACAATTTTTGATGCTTGCGGTGATGCTTCTGATGCTCAATTCAATACCTTATGGATTTCTGTCATATACGATTGCAACTACAGTGACGTCGACAAATTGCCTGCAAAGTATCCGTAATTAAACTAATTTTACTTTCTCTCGTGCAACGCCAGGTAAATCAGCTAGTATAAAATAAATTTGCTGAAAAATCTGTAAAAATTAAGTCATACACCTAATAATATACTTTTTAATTATGTACTTTTAAATTTTTAGTTTTATTTTAGGCCTTTTTAAAAAATATCCGATTTAACGAATGTCCGATTTTACGAAAGCAAAATTTTATGTGCCTTTCGATAAATCGGGTTAATACTGTATATCTACCAATCCATATTCGAATCGGGCACATCTTTTGCATTACGAGATATTTTTAGGATTCGATAAGGCCAAGCGTTAAGTTTTACTATAATTATTGTGGCCATCGAGAAAAATTACAGATTTCGCAGAGGCACATTAAAATTATATTTAATAATTTTGAAGCTCTAATACTGTGCATGTATATGCCATTTTGTACTACGTTGTAAGAATACTACGTCGTTTGCAGTCGTAAGCATTAATCCAAAATCCACCAACCATAACATTGAGATTTAATTGCACAATACGATAACTTAATCACTTCTATTTCCCACTTATTAAACACTTCAAACGTAATCATCATAAAGATAAATAGAAATTATCATTACGCTCGTTATTCTTCTCACGTTACAGATTACACAGAACATTTATTTTTAATTAAAGCATCTAATCTAAATTAATTATTTACACATAACATGTCTTACAAGATGAATGCAACTTAATACGTAAATGTTTTTTTACTTCCACAATAATTTTTGAAACATAAAATGAAAACGTCATAAAAATCATAAATTTATGTATACCTTGACGATATGTAATGTACATATATTCATGTTTATGTTTCCGTAATTTCAAGAATATTAAATTTATGATTTTGCTTTTCCGTTATCGTTCTTGTTACTAATTTGGTTATATCTACTCCATGGAACTTTTATGCGAAACAACATTTCGTATCGATTTTTTCGACTTCGACGCTTTTTACGTTATGTATCTGACTACGAGTACCAACCCTAATATTTTCAGTGAAATATTGAAGATTTAATGTAGACGTTTGGCATCTCACAAACAAATTTATTATTATTATTGTAAAGAAGTCAATTGAACTGAGCAACAACAAAATGATCATCGATCCTAATTGGTCCTTATTCGCAATCCCAATTTGTCAATAATAATTTGATACGAATAAATTTTGGGATTTCCTTTCAAATTTGAATTTGTTATGCTTTTCTTTTTTATTATATGATTCGGTTTAACATATGTAAGTTTATTTTTAAGGAGTGGGATTCGTCGTTTATACAAAGAACGGTTTCTTGTATTATACATACTTATGTTGTATACATAATACATATACAACAACAAACAACACGCACATTTGATGATTGGAAGTTGAAGAATGAATGAATTGGAGCAACTCTTTTCAAATGTGTATTGGGACGAGTTTGTCTTTAGTCAAAAGCTTTTATATCAAAAATGTATGAAAAGCATGATTTTATTCATTCACCTTTTTTAAGTAAACACGCTAACAACAACAACAAGGATTAATGTTTTGCTTGACTGCAAAACAAATTTCTTTCGAGTATGTGTGTCACGTATGTTAAATCTGGACAAAGATAAAAAAATTTGGGCGGTGTCATTAACGATCTGTCATTACTAGAACAGATATAGCTAACTAGAGATTTTAAGGCTTACCCTAGGGGGGAAGAGGAGGGGAGAGATTTATGTTTCCCCTTCTTCTGACGATAAAATTGTCCATCACTCGAGAGAAAAATCATTCGATTTTTGTCTGACACCAATCTATCTGACTATGCCGATTCGTTAGCCCATAAAAGCCCAGATTTTTATTATAGGTTAGGGTTGAGTCTGATGAGGTTATAGTGGTAAGGTTTTGATTTCTTAATGCTTTGCCAATAAAATCGTTCGTCATTCCAGATTTTGTCAGAAAAACACCGATCTGACTATGTCAATTCGTCGATCCATGACCATAGGTAGATTTTGATTATGAGTCTGATTAGGTTATACTGGTGAATTTTTATTCTTCCCTTCTTCTGACGATAACGTCATCAACCCATCCAAACCTATAATCATAATCTACCTAGCCTACGGTCATGAGTCATCGAATTGGCATAGTCAGATTGGTGTCTGCCTGTCAAAATCTCCAAAGACGAACGATTTAATCAAGAAAACATGGAGGAAAATATCACCCCTCTAACCTCATCAGACTCACCCCAAACCTAAAGTTATAATCTACTTACGGTAACGGGCTATCTAACCTGCATAATCAGATTGGTGCCTATTACGATGATTTTATCGACAGAAGGGCAAAATCAAAATTTCTCCCCTATAAGCTCATCAGACCTACCCCAAACATAAAATCGAAACCTACCAATGGTCATGAGCAAACAAATTGACAGCGTCAGATTGGTGTCTATCGGGCAACTTCTCGAATGAAGATCGATATTAAATCTCGATCTAATTTTAAACGATTTTATCGTCAAAACATGAAGAAGCAAAATTTCACTAACCTTATCAGACTAACGACCACTATCATTAAAATCTAGCTGTGACCATGAGCCATCGAATTGGAAAAGCCAGATTGGTGTCTATCTAGGGCAGAACCAAATCGACTCAAATCCCCGCGCGTACGAAAAGGCGTATTTTTTTAAAATGGCTTAACTGATTTACGTAAAACAACTTTTTGATAGCTTAGGTTTTATCTTTACAAGCACACCTTTATCATTCAAATCTATTCAGTTATTTTTCAAATTAAAGCAATCGTAGCAAAATGCAATGTTTGGTCAAAACAATTGTCGTGCTGCAATCTCCTGTATAATACCAACTTGACCGACATTTGCGGTGACTGATTATCAGATGTTGATCTGAACAAATCTCTACCAGTTTCATTCATTGTTTCCTCAAAATTATGGATAATACTCCAGAAAAAGGCCTTCAAGTTGTTATATGAGCTAGTTAGCTATTTCAAGAGTATCTAGAAGGTTTCAGAAAAGTGACACCTTATATTGGAGGCCACATGCCAGCCGGGATCGGTATTCGATGTGCAACAGGAGCTTAGACAAGTTCGAGATGGAGCTGTTAGTCAATGGACAGTAAGAAGACGCTTGAAGGAAACCAACCTCATTTCAAGATGGGCTGCTAGAGAAACTGAAACCAAAAACACAGAAAACTGTTCTTGTTTTCGTACCTGGTGGAGGCCATAGAGGAGGACTGACCGCTGAAAGATAATCGAGGACATTCTGTTGAGTCATGTAGTGCCCTACGCAGGATATATAGGGGAAAATTTCATAATGATACATGACAATGCCCGGTGACAGCTCGAACCACTCGGCAGTTCATGGATGAGGTTGTACTCGAGACAAGGAAGTCGCCAGCCTTCAGTGCAAACATCAATCCAATCGTTTATGGGACAAACTTAAACGGAGGGTTCAAGCCAGAAATCCGGTACCATCTAACATCAGTGACCTCAAGGTTGTGTTTCATGAGGAATGGGGTGCGATCCTCTAAATCTTTGTCAAAACTTTAATCAGAGTGTCGATTTTGTACCAAAAATAACAGCGCGAGGTGAGTAAATCGGAAAAACATAGTAGTGGTTATTTTATTAATATTGGTTTGCTTGAGCGTATGCACGTCATTTTGATTATATATTTTTTTTTAATTGATGTGTCAAATGCGGTTTCGTATTGTTTAAACATTTGAAAATGAAAAATCAAATCACATAGCAAACAATCGGTTCCACTGCTCAAAAGCAAGCGAATAGACGAGGTGAGGTATACGCCATCATCATAAATATTCAACCGGTCCAACCGGAACTTTTTATTTTGGCTACTTGTCTTAGTAAAATTGACGAACAAAATGCACAGATACATGAGAGAAAAAATACAATACAAATATAAAATTGTATATTATACAGTGTATATGTACACACAATTATTGTTCACCCCGCCAGCTCGCGCTCGAATTTTTGGTACAAAATCATCAGGTCAATGGGAATGGGGAACCATATGCAAACCATTGTAGACGTAAAGGTGAGCAAAACCAAATGTTAACCAATAAAATTGTTTTTGTTTTGATCGAATTTTTTTTTTGAAATTTAAATGTCCTTAAGATTTTTTCTCATAATCATCAAGTTTGGTAGCGTTTTCATTCAAAACTCATTATAAATCAATTTTTATGAAAATATAGTGTCATTTTAAAGAAAAATATTAGACTTAAGGTTTGGGTAGTAGTGTAAAGTGGGCGGTCCTGGCTCAGTCCAAGTACCAATACTGACGTCATAGGTGGCGTAGTCGTTTATGACGTCAAAAGCATCCATTTAGGGGCTAAAGTATGATGTAGTCTTAGATTACCGAAAAAGCATACATTTGAGGGCAAACGATATTGAAAAGCAAACATTTAGGAAGAAATTAGTCTAGTTTAAAGGCAAAATAAAACAAACATTTAGGTGAAACGGTATGACATAATCGTACATGATTGAAAAAGCATAAATTTAGTCGTAGATGATTGGATGATGTACTTTTTAAGCAGCACATATGACGTAAAAGATTACGTTTTATATGACGTCATGCCGCTTAAAAAGTACGTCATCCAATTATCTACGACTACGTCATACTTTATTGCTCCTAAATTTACGATTTTTTCGAGATGATGTTTCTCCTAAATCTTTGATTTTCAATCTCGAATCGAATGCCCCTTAATTTATGCTTGTCCAATCACAAACGACTACTCACACTGTTTTACCTACGTGTATGCTTTATTTCGCATAAATGTTTGTCTTTCGTTCGAAATTGCTTGGAAATTTGTGCTTTTAATTGAAAAACTAGGTGAATTTTCATCTACATGTTAGCTTTTCAACCCTGCCCCTAAATGTATGCGTTTCGATCATATAAGTACTTTAGTCCCAAAATGTATGCATTGGACGTCATAAACCACTACGTCATCTATGACGTCATTTTTGGGACTGGGACTGAGCCAGAATCGGCCACTTTACACTACTTTGAGTCGGTTTAGTTGCTCGCGAGTGTATAACTAAAATCTATGATTCAAAATTTCGCTGTTCAGAAAGAAACAACCGCATCGCCCGGGAAACCATTATTTGCACGTTGTATTCGATGGAACATGTTCACCGTAAATTTTCATAAGCAAAGATAAGTTTCCGCTGCAATTTTCATTGCAATAAAATAATGTAATGCAACTTCCCGCAAATAATGTTTATTTGGAATAATATTCGACATTTTCGAGGAGTTAAAAATACTAGTTGTTTATACTTAAGCCAAATGTCGTATATTGCGATTGACAGCTAATGGGGTAGATACGTAGCTGATCGGCTAGCAAGGAAGCAATTGGCTAGCCAAAAATTCTGACTACTCAAGCAATTATACCAAGGAAATTGAAATTTCAAAATACATTTTTCATAAAATTTTAGTTTATTTTTGCGATGTAATGCGAGGATTCTACAGTGAAACAAATTCTTTCGGTAAAAAATACTGGCAAGCCGAAAATAGAAGAGTTTACGTTAGAGCGACAGAGACAGCAACTTTTGTTTGTTTTTTAAAACAAAATTTATAGTCAAAATAGTGATAGATTGGGGGCTACATAACCTAAAAAATTTGAAAATTAATAATTTTAACGAAAAACACAAAATTTTCAAAATTTATATTTACCCTACAATGAACGTTGTTTTACGTAGCGGCATATAAAAATAATCCCACGCTTCATTTTTCTCTTGACATTTCACTATACTGTTTTTTCAACCATAAAATTGTGGATGAGCGAAAAATATTTCTCATCCCATACTATTTTTTGAAGTTGTGTTAAAAATGTTGCCATAAAAAGTATTGAGTTTCATACTTTTTATGGCAACATTTTCCCCACTTACTCTATTATTTTGCCAGTAAATTTTACTTTTGCTTCTCTCTAACACGTAAAGGATTTATGTGCAATCGCAAAAAAAACACTCACTCAATATCAAGAAAATAGCGTTATCAACCATCTCGGCACTTGTTCATGTCTAACCGAATACTCCCATTCCAACATTTATATATTTACAAGGTCTTAAAAAATAAATTAAAATAAACTAAACCTTGGATGCCACATGGAGATTTTGTTAAGTGTTATAGCTGAGCTTGCGGCCATTTATTTAGTGTGATGACTCTTATATAACAGCAAACAACTATAGTGGCTTTCTTTAATCTTTCAAATTAGGTTTGTGAGGGCTCAATCTGGGTTAGTCATTAATAACCTAGTTCCAATGAAGGGGGATAACATACCACCTTGTGATGTGTCTCTACTCATAAATTCGTTAATGTAGGATCCACCCTCGTTAGGCATAATGATCCTGATTGGTATCTGGTCTATCGAACCAATAACCTCAAGAAACTTCCCGATAGAACAATTAAGGGAGTAGAGAGTGGAGAAAAGTTTCCCACTTTCCTCTTACAATACGAGTGTCGATAAATTATTCGACAGATTATGTTGAGAGATGATTCGAACATCTGCACCGTGCTTGTATTTGTCTTTCCACAATCAACTCGAACCTGTAAAGAATCCTTTTCAAAATAAAAGTTTTTATTGAAAACTATTTGCCTTTAATTTTTGGACAATGGTTTCTCTCTTGAACCCTCGAGTTACAGAGACACTTAAATATGATATTTCACCCCAATCAGTCAAGCCGTCTGGGTGTAGATCGAACAGGTGAAATTATTTTTGGTATGTATTTTACAATCATAGTAATGCGTTGATCTGTGCGGGGCTACCGCGAAGTTGCAACATAGAAAATCTTTTTGGCAAGTTTAAGATAATATTTGGCAAGTAATAGTGGAATTTGCAAGAAGGAAAAATCAACGAAAATGAAAATTATTAAAGAAACACGACAGAAATGAAACGGTAAATGTATTTGGTTCCTATGGGCTACACATGTTATATAAAAGTTAAATTATGTGTGTATGTTTGTTTCCAAAAATTTCAAAGACTATATGGTTGATGGACATGAAAGTTTCACACAATTTATATCTCGGTAAGGGGGTTGCATAGTGCGATTTTTTTTACAATAGGCGTCGCAGGAGTCGCACTACCAAATATCGCGAACCGCTAAACCGATCAACTTGAAATTTTGACCGTGTGTAAGATGTATGTCCAGAATCATCTTAACGATATTTCTGAAGGGGTTGAACGAAAGGGTCTAGGGGCCTCGGTAAAATTTTTTCTAAAACACTACCAAATATCGTGAACCACTCAACCGATCGTCTTAAAACTTTGACCGTGTATAAAATGCACGTCCAGAACCAACCTTACGATACTTATGAAGGGGTTCAACGAAGAGGTCTAGGGGTACCGGGACAAATTAATCTAGAACATTACCAAATATCGTGAAACGCGCAACCGATCGTCTTAAAACTTTGACCGTGTATAAGTTGCATCCCTAGAACCACCCTAACGATATTTTTGAAGGGGTTGAACGAAGAGGTCTAGGGGCACCGGGACAAATTAATCTAGAACATTACCAAATATCATGAGACGCGCAACCGGCCGTCTTAAAACTTTGACCGTGTATAAGTTGCATCCCTAGAACCAACCTTACGATATTTTTGAAGGGGTTGAACGAAGAGGTCTAGGGGCACCGGGACAATTTTTTTCCAAAATACTACCAAATATCGCGAACCGCTATACCGATCGTTTTGAAATTTTGTTCGTGTATAAGTTGCATGCCCAGAAATAACCTAATGATATTTTGGAAGCGATTAAACCCCGGGGTCTACGGCCCCGGTACAAATTTATCTAAAATTAATTTATTTTTAATTTAATCCCTTTGACGGGAATGAGTTAAGAAAAAAGCTTATATGAAATTAGTGGCATGCTTGAATCCGAGGAGTCCGTCTCCTAGGTCAAGGGACCCTGAATACAAATATTTTCCAAACTACGCAAAAATTGCATTGCAAATTAATCAGAGCTATCAAGAATTTATATTTTATAATAATTTGAATGTTCGTTACTGCATTTCTATCTAAAAAATACGGAACCCATATAAACGATTTAAATGAAATAAAATCGCCTCAGTGAATAGAAGAGCATACTATTGACCCTGAACTATTGAAGATCTGTCGAAAAAAAATGATGAACTCAAAAACATATTTATTAATTTAAAATTAATTAATTTGAATTTAAAATTAATTTTTTTCAATTTATAAGGTGTTTTCTGACATTTATAATGGTGAAGCTTAATCAAATGAAATGAAATTCGATTTTCTAATTATTTCAAAGCTATCCATGCAATCGATCTGTCAAGCTATCTATGCAATCGATAAGCTTTTTTGAAGTATTCGATAAAAATATGATCCATGGACCATACGGAATCATCAATCCAACGCAGATAGAAACAGCACAAAAATACCCAAACAAAATATTTATAGACACAATCACTGGCAACGATGGTTATCCACTCTATCATCGGGTATTCGACAATAACAGAAGTACGAAACAACGACATTAAGGGGCATATCCTCCATCCGGTCGCAAATTAAGTATTTGCGATCAGAAATATGGTTACTAGATTAAATTTGCCATGCCAATTGACACATTTTATTTAAATTTAAATTTATTTTGCGATTGTAGAGTAGAAATCTACGAAAAGACTGCTACGCATTTTCCGAGGTCGCAGTATTTTTATGTATTTCTACTTAACAATCGCAAAAAAAATTTAAATTTAAATAAGATGTGTCAATTGGCATGGCAAATTTAATCTAGTAACCATATTTCTGATCGCAAATACGTAATTTGCGACCGGATGGAGGATATGCCCCTAACATCGATAATCGCGCTGGGATGTACCGTATTCGCCATTGCTCTCCAAAATATACAAAACCCGTATTAATGTGGAATATTGTAATTCGTTCAAAACGATCAAATATATCTGTAAATATATCAACAAAGGATCGAACATGGATGTCGACATAGAGTATATACACAACATTGCCGGCATTCTTCACATTAAACCAAAATGATGAATTCGCAAGGACTTTGCTGTATTCAGAAGTGCCAACATACTTCAATGGAATGCAACATCAAAAAATTTCAAAGACGCAAACATGGAAAAGCTGTAGAAGGATACAATAATTTATTTTTAACTGATACATTGAGTAGATTGTACACCGTTCATCCCAACAATGTAGAATACTTTTACTTGCGATTATTGTTAGTTCAAATAATAAATTATATACATTGGGACACAACACTGGCGGACGCATAAATCACTTGCCAACCGCACCAAATTTCGCGCATTATTTTTCATCATTTTGACAACTTGCTTCCCGTCTAATAGGAAAGATTTGTGGGAACAATACAAAGATCCAATAAGTAAAGATATTTTACATCGATTACGCACAGCCAGCAACAACGCAAGCATGCAATTCTCACCGGGAATGTATAATAAAGCGCTAATCAGGATTGAGGACAAGTTTAGTGTTTATCAATCGTCAACAGAACGCTCATTCAATTAGGAACGGTTTCATTGAATCGACTAGCAGGCAATGTATACGATCGAGGTTTGCACAGAGAGCAGCAATTTAATGTCAATGAGCTGCAATCATTAAATCAAACAAATCTGCCAAAACTGACGGTACAACAACACAATGCAAATAACCTCAATATGAAAGCGATTTCACAACAAATTGGCGGTTTTTCCTCGATGCATCCGGTGGAGCAGGCAAAACATTTCTGTTTCTATTGATTTTGGCAACCATTTGTTCACACAACAGATTATCATTGAAAATGCAATTTATTGAGACACCCACGTGCAACACAAAATAGAATTAAGAAATGGGAAAAGTTTGTTACGACTGTGTTGGTCGCAACCATCTTCTCTTATTTTTTTATTCACCTCGAATGTGTTATGAACGCACTCTCGACGTTTTGTTTTGTGCCCCATCGCGTGGTGGCGTAGAGGTGAGAAAGAATAGGGGAAAGAGAGAACAATGCGCATCGAGTGTGTGCAAAGTAAAACGTTTTGGAAAAAATGTTTTTTCTTATATGTCTCTCTTTTATACCAACGAAAATTTGATATAAAGGAGAGACAGAGAAGAGAGATTAATTTCTTCTAGAACGTTTTACGAGTTGTGCGGCGCTCGATTTTTTTTTTTTGATTATGAGAGTCGAGTTGTGATTTTGAGATTTAAACGCGGGTTCACGTACGTGATCAAAAAATGATTCGCGAATCAAGCCAATCAAATCGTTGGAATTTCCCCGCCTGAGATGAAATATTTTTATCTTTGGGCAAATTTTTGATCGCAAGCATCCAACATAGAAAAAACAAAAACAAATTATGAGCAACAATGACGCTCATTATATCCCTTTTTCTACAAAAAAAAAAATACGCTAAATTTAAGTCCAAACCACACAAATGTGTAAATATAAAAAACTACGCAATGGCTTTTTGATAAAAAATTTCAGTTGATTTGAAGTACAATCAACACAATTGTGTGAAAGGAATGTACGAATGTGTAAGTTGGTTCAAAACACATACAATAATTTGGTCTTACCAACACAATTGTGTGGGTAAGTGGGAAAGGGATAAATAATTTTGCTATTTTTCTGACATTTCTATATGACTCACGTCAATATCAAAAACAAAACACACGCCATTTTCATTGTCGGCATTTGGTGTTTTAAATTTTGTCGTGCGTTTACGTAATTAATTAATTTTAATATTAATAGATGTATTAAAATTGTGAAAACAATTTGTAATTTTGTGCGACGTATTTTCAAAGTATCTTGTGTACTAAAATTGTGTAATTGCGGAATTTTTAGATTGAATAAAATTCGGAAATAGGACAGCCGATGCGATCACTAACCATTTCAAGCGATTCTGTGCCATATCGCTAATATTACAGTAAAACAGGATAATCATAAACGTAAATTAGATGTGCTAGAAAACTTAATTTTAAATAAGCGTTTGACGGCTGTAGTCATGTGAGTAGATCGTTTGTTTAAATCACTAAATTATCTCTATTTAACTTTTGAGTGAATATTACAGCAATAATTTAAGCGATTTGGACGTACTACGAAGGATTCGAAAGGTGCAGATATAGGCGACCAGCTGGTACAAATGAATTTAACTAGCCACCATAAAATGATCACACCGATGCACGGCTCCAATTGTAATCCCTTACCACAATAAGCAGAAGAGTGAAGGGTAGAGTAATAAATAATTAGATTGGCTAGATCGGACAAGACTGAATTAAATCAATTTTTTTTCCACTTTTGTCTTTATTTTATGAAAAATGAAATACATATTTTATTTTCTATTTATACTATCGCATATTGTTCGTATAATAACTTTACGCCCATTCAAACCGTTTTCTATTAAATCGCGAGCAAAACTCCCAGGCGAGGTACGATTCGTTAGGATAATGCTGTTGTTAGAATTTGAAGCTCATTGTACAAACAAATCACGTGCTTATCCACATTCAATATCGGAGTAGAAGCTAACACGATCTTTGGGCTCGGAACTTTACTTAAATCCGCCAAATTGTGACACAACTGCAAATGCCGAAATTGAAACGGATTGTTACGGGCATCTTCAAAACTTTTCATTAATTTATCACTCATTCATTCGATTTGTGATTTAGCAAACTCAACCATAAACGAATGTTGATGTCATTTTCAATGAATGTTCTTATTTTATTTTATTTAATTGTCAGTCGTGACCACAGCCACACACAACACACAAATTAAAATGGTTGAAAATGACAAATGAAACGTCAAGTAAAATAGCTTAATATTTAGAGCAATAGCTTTTGTTTCTAACTTCATATTGTGATCAAATTTTTTTGATCACGTACGTGAACGCGCGTTAAAAGTCGAGTTTTTTTTTGGTGAAAAAAATAAGCGTCGTATTGGTTGTGTACAAGTAAAATTATTTTTTTTATTGTTGGAATTAAGTGATGAAAATTTTTATAATTTTAATAATTGGTATTGAATAACAAATTTTGTATTGGGCCGTCTAGTCTGTGATGTTGTAAAGACAGGCGTGTCAAGTTTGGTTTTTGATATACCAGTCGTGTTCTGAGTTGAATTGTACAGACATTTGTTAAATAAATAGATTGGAAATCAAAACAATAAAGTCTGGATAGTATGATATTTTATTTTGTGAGAATAGCAGGGTGATCTATTTTGTGGTAAAAAGAAATATAACTGAACTAATATATCCAATACCAAATATAATTAAGTGGTAGTTTGCTGCAGTTTTCCTATAAAAAAAAGCAAATTTATGTATTTGATTATTAAGATGTTGGCGAAAACGGCCTAGAAATGCGATTATGTGGCCTAAAAATTTAATATCGGCGAATACCACGTTTATCATTACGTACAGCATTTCTGGCGAGTATCACATCTATTACCGCGTACCGCATTCTCGAAGAGGGACAATAAATATATTAACGGTGGCCTATCGTGGCATTAGCACCTATGTCGGTCGGACACAGCGGCAGCGACCCATACCTCAAATTTAACGGTGTAACGGATTACGGTAAAGGCGAGCCAACGCCCAACGTTTTTTTTTGTGATAATTACGGTTTTGGCCAGACACCGTTTCACCGCTTTGGTGTCCGATCCAGGTGACATTGGTGTGCATGCGGTAAGGCGAGCCAACGCCCAACGAGTTTCGGGTGGCCAGTTGAGGCAATTCGTTTTATATTAGTATCGGGGAGAGGCCCCGCAACGACACGGGTGGCCAGCCGGCCATTTGTGTGGTTTTTGGTTATCGGTGGTCTGCCGCAACGAACGGGTAGCCGACCAACCGGTTGCCCGACTTTGGTTTTTTTTGGTATCGGTGAAAGGCACCGCAACGACACGGGTGGCCAGCCGGCCATTTGTGTGTTTTTTTGGTTATCGGTGGTCTGCCGCAACGAACGGGTAGCCGACCAACCGGTTGCCCGACTTTGGTTTTTTTGGTATCGGTGAGAGGCCCCGCAACGACGGTTAACCAACCAATCGGTTGCCCGACTTTTATTTGGTATCGGGGAGAGGCCCCGCAACGAACGGATGACCAACCTGCTTTTTGCCACGACCGTCCCAAGGTCGCAACAACACATTTGTTTTTGTTAAGGTACCATTTTTTTGTTTTTCTTTTAATTTTACTTTTTTTTTTGATTTTATTTTTTTATATTTTTAAATATTATATTAAATTTTATATTTTGTAATCGAGCGCCGCACAGCGGGTGCGCGCTCGGTACGCATTGCTCTCTCTCTCTCTCTCTCTCTCTCGTTCTCTCTTGTTGTGGTACGGGGGGGAAAGGGAAGTTGTTTTCTTTTTGTTTTCCTTTAAAAAATATTATAAAATGAATTATTAAATTTTTCGGTCGGTATGATGGGAGCGGAGACTCCCTCTGTGTCGGTTTAGTGTTTGCGGTCCCTTGGTGCCCGCATCCAATTTCGTAACCGGGGCTTTGCCCTGTTTGAATTCGAATGGATGCGCGCACCAAGGCACCTCTCTTCCATTTATAATTTTTGAGTTGTTCGTTTCTCGGGTTCCGGCCGACGAATTTCGGCGGAACATCCGGGTTACTTTATTATTATTTGCGTTTTATTTTTATTTAAATTCCTGTTTTACTCACGGTGTAAGCCAGGAGCACATGCAAGCCTCAAACCCCACGACCCTTCGCACTTCTCCCTGAGAACGTAGCCGGCAAAACATCACCGTGGAGGCCTCTGCATGCGCTTAGTGAATATCTGCAGGTTGGCAGTAGCCAGCCTGTAACAAGTTTTGCAAACATGTAAACTAATAGTATGGGATGAATGCACGCACAATGTCCCCCAAACAATCTTTGGTTGCAATCAATCGAACGCTCTAAGAGTTAAGAGTTAATACACTCAGGTGTGTACTCATTTTGCTGGCTAATGATTTTCGTCAGACTCTACCAGATATACCACTGTTAAGACCAGCTCAACATGTATACGTAATAATAATAATAATATAACAACAGAACATAATATTTTTTTCTGATTTGCTGATTCTTGATTTTATATTAAATAATCAACGTAATTGTAATGTATATCACTTATTGCAATGTAGATATGCATTATTTTTTCTTGTATAAAACAATATGTAATTCTTAGAATCTTTTAATGCAATATATGCAAAAATTATATATAAAAAGAAAATTTTTCAAATAAAATCTCTCAGTAGTAAAAACTATTCAAGCATTAATCATTTATTCAGACCTCATCCGCGGTAATCTGACTAAATGATCATTCACCAAATCAAAGCAAAGGCTTGATTTGTATATGGTCCTTCGAACCGGATCTCACCGTCAACGAGATCATTATACCAGTTAACAACACACAGTAGCAGCTCTACCGTAACGTCATATATTGAAAGCAGTTCGTGCGCAGAGAAACAACAAAGATTAAATAAGTAAATCATAACTAAGCGCACGCTTTCAACTATAAATCATCATGACACTTGAAATAGAGGAACTCATCAATCAGCAAGATGTCACCGCCGACAAAATATCCGCCATGAGGCGGAATTATGCAAAAGACGGCGACCATCGCAAAAATCGGAGTTATTTACAAGAACGTATGGAAAAACTGAAGGAGCTGTGTACAAAATTCATCTCAGTCGACGACAAAATCATCGAGACATCGTCACTTAGCGATGACCACCCTTATCTTGAAGATAGGAAGCAGGTAGCAGAAAATTACGAAGTTCTGCTGGCTGAATTAAAACAACGATTAAAGTCTATATCTGATCAATCAAAATCGTCATCTTCTAATGACAACAACAATGAGAAAAATTAGTCGGAGCCACCTCGTACTGAATCGATCGAGCAGCATGACAACCCGCTGTTCAAAAAACAAGATGTACTCATGCGCCAATTATACCAACATATACAACAAATCGAGTACAAATTGGATAACGAAGTTCGTCCACCTGAATACTTACAGCTAAACATCAATAAGCTGCAAAAACGGATGGACGAGATCGACAAGTTACATACGACGATCTTAATAGAAACAGACGAAAAAGATCGAAAAATTAACTATTTCACCAAGGATTACTACGGTACCTTAACGGATAAGGTAGACGACACCATAGTGCGGCTTCAAAGGGGTCACAAGAAAAATACGGTCCCGCAAGAGGTACGCAGCATCAAACTACCAAAAGTGGATATTCCAACATTCACCGAAGATTATGAAACCTGGAGCTCGTTCAACGATTTATTCACGGAGCTCATTCATACAAACAACGAAATCTGCGATACAGTCAAAATGACTTATTTAAAATCACACGTCCAGAAAAGTGCGGCTCAACTTATCAGCCATTTCACGAATGTAGGAGAAAATTACGACAAGGCGTGGGATCTACTACGAGCCAGGTACAACAATCCTCGACTGCTTGCGAACAAATACTTCAACTCGCTTTTATCTGCACCAATCATTCAAGTGGCTTCTGCAGGCGCAATTCGGAACATGCATGACAATGCAAAAGAAATGCTCCACAACATCGAACGATTAAAATTAAGTTCTACATTCGAATCATTCGTAGCATTCATTCTGTCCAGAAAACTAGATGCAGAATCCATTCGCCTATATGAGTCAACCTTAGTCAACCCAAGGGAGCTACCAATAATAACCGAATATTTCAACTTCTTGGAAAGGAGATTCCAGTCTTTAGAAGCAATGGGTAGTGTTAAATCAACAGCATGGAAAACACAAGGCAATTCATCGGTTGTACTAGCTCTAGAGAAACTAACTCAAAGGCTTCCCGAAATCAGCGTCGACACAAACAGCTGGAAACACTTGGACAATCTTCAACTCGCCGACCCACATTACAATCAATCGCAATCAATTGACATAGTGTTAGGCGCCGATTATTATCCTTTCATCGCCCCCAATGGTCTGATAAAGGGCGAGAAACAACAACCAATAGCTCAAAACACTGAGCTCGGTTGGATTATCATCGGTAGCCCCGGGTCATCGAGAATCAAACAACAACCACTATGGTGACAACAAAGGACATCCAAGAACAACTACAATTGTTCATTGAAAATGAAAATATCCACGAAGAAAGAAATCCCACAGAAGAAGAGGTACAAATCGAAGAATTTTTTAAGGAGAACCTGGGACGCAATTCAGATGGAAGGTACACGGTGAGAATTCCTTTTAAAACAAGCCAGCACAACTTAGGCGACTCCAGAAAAATGGCCGTAGCCAGATTGCTACAGCTCGAGAGAAAATTTACAAGGGATGCCTCATTCAAGCAGATGTATCACCAGTTCATGCTGGAATACCAGGACCTAAAGCACATGGAGTTAGTTCGAGTGGAGCCTAAAGAAATCAAAGTGAATCAGAACTATTACATACCACATCACGGTGTTCTCAAGGAGAGCAGTACAACAACCAAACTATACGAGTTGTCTTCGATGCTTCAGCGAAGACCACCACGGGAGTATCATTAAATGATTTAATGATGACCGGCCCAAAATTGCAGCAGGATCTTGCGGACATTTTGCTCCGATGGCGACGTTATAAATTCGTACTGACTGCAGATATCGAGAAAATGTACAGACAGGTATGGATTCATGAGGCAGATCGAAATTACCAGAGAATATTATGGAGAGACGACCCCGCTAAGCCTATGGCTACCTACAGGTTGAATACAGTGACCTATGGATTTACAGCAGCCAGTTTCCTAGCAGTACGAGCCTTGTTGCAACTGGCACAAGATGGTAGCAGTACTTATCCAATAGCATCCAAGGTCCTGTCGTCGGATTTTTACGTTGATGACATGTTAACCGACATGTTAACTTGCATTCATACTCTAGAGGAAGCATTTTCAACTATAAAGGAATTAAAGGAACTCACGGAGGCAGGTGGTTTGAACCTAAGAAAATGGACTTCCAATTCCGAGAAAATATTGGAATGTATCCCAGGCGAATTACATCATAAAGGCAACGTACAAATCAAACTATCCGATAGCGTAAAGACCTTGGGGATTGTGTATCATCCCTCAACAGATACGTTTGAGTTCGATGTCTCAAGGTTGCAACTATCACGTGGTCAATCAACAAAGCGATCATTGTTGTCGGATTCATCGAAATTATTCGACCCCATAGGGTGGCTATCACCAATAACTATCACGGCCAAACTAATGATGCAAGAAGCATGGACCCTTGGAACAGGATGAGATGATTCGCTACCAGCGACACTAAACGCTAGATGGATGAAGTACAAGAAAGAAATGTCCATAATGAAGCAGATAATGATTCCTCGGTGGATTGACACAACAACAGAATCATCAATTGAGCTGCATGGATTTTCTGACGCATCCGAGTCTGCGTATGCTGCAGTGGTATACTGTCGCGCAACTGATAATATGGGCCACATTACAACACACTTACTAATGGCAAAAACACGTGTCGCACCTATTAAAATAAAACTAACCATCCCTCGGTTAGTGCTCAATGCAGCGTTACTACTCACAAAATTGATGAAACACGTTCAAGGCGCCATGAAGGCGCCATAATGCCTTGGATTCATGGGGATCCCCGGAAATTCAAAACATTTGTAGCCAACCGAATATCTACAATAAGAAGCATTTTGCCCGAAACCACATGGGGGCACGTGGAATCTTCTAAAAACCCAGCAGATTTGGCTACTAGGGGTACTACGCCATTAACCCTGGCCAATAATAGTTTGTGGTGGAGCAGACCAGAATTCTTGCAACTCGAAACAACGTACGATAGTTTTGATGCAGCCAACGCTGAAAGCATTGAAGGAGAATTACAACTGGAAGAATTAAAAGATAAGACGATATCAGTTAATTTAGTTACACCAAATGACAACGTGTTTAACAAATTGTTTGAACGGCATTCAAGCTTTGACAAAATAAAGCGAATTATAGCGTACTGTCATCGGTTCATTCAGCACAAATCGTACAAGGACAGTTACAACGAAACGCTATCTAGTCACGAACTTCAATATGCAGAATGGGCAATAGTCAAAGTCATCCAGCACCAGGACTTTATTCGCGAAATCGAGTGTTTAAGATCCTCAAACACCTTGAACCGGAAAAGCCGACTGTTGCCTCTGAATCCAGTCATTGACGAAAACGGCCTGTTGCGCGTGAATGGTCGACTACAAAATTCCGCTCTACCAGTGGCCACACAAAGCCCCCTAATATTATCCAGGAACAACATAGTTACTTTACGGATCATAGAGGATGCTCACCGTAAAACGTTGCATGGGGGCACCCAATTGACTTTAGCCCATCTAAGGAACAAATATTGGATTATAGACGGAAAAAAGGCTGTGCGCAAGGTAATTCAAAAATACATTAAATGCTTCCGCCATAAGCAACACAATGCGGAGCAACTTATGGGCACTTTACCCGCAGCCAGGGTTTAGCCGCGAAGGGCATTTGCTAACACTGGCATCGATTATGCTGGTCCAATCCAACTAAGGACAACTGGAGGAAGGGGCTACAAGGCTTATAAGGGATACATAGCAATATTTATATGCATGGTGACAAAAGCCATACACATTGAGATAGTGAGTTAACAAACAACCGAGGCCTTCATTGCAGCATACAAACGGTTCGTTTCAAGAAGAGGGGTGTGCACAAACATCTACTCCGACAACGAAACCAATTTCGTAGGGGCTGATACGGTATTAAAAAAGAACTACAACAACGCCATGACCACACTACCAAATGACATAGCGACTATGTTGGCGACGGATGGAACCACTTGGCATTTCATCCCACCTCACACTCCCCACTTCGGGGGTATTTGGGAGGCAGGCATCAAATCAATCAAGTTTCATCTCAAGAGAACTATAGGAGAGTCAACACTGACCTTCGAGGAGTTATATACTGTCACGGCCCAGGTTGAAGCATGTCTCAATTCTCGACCATTGACACCACTGAACAACAATCCTGAAGATTTAACAGCGTTAACACCAGGGCACTTCTTAATTGGAGATTCTTTTAAGGCACCACCTTGCGGAGACATTGAGTTTTTAGGTCTGAAGGCAAGGTGGCATGTGGTTGAGCAAATGGTAAGAAGCTTCTGGAAACGTTGGTCATCTGAGTATATTCATCAACTCCAAACCAGAACTAAATGGCAAACAAGGCAGCCGAACTTGCTGATCAACGATCTAGTATTATTGAAAGACGAACAATTGCCCGCCACACGCTGGAAGTTGGGACGAGTGGTCGACACCTTTACCGGGACGGACGGACTGGTTCGAGTAGCAACCATAAAATGTGCCGACGCTGTGTACAAGAGGCCCATTGTGAAATTGTGCAAATTACCTGTTGAGGATGAATCTGTATCAACATTATTACCAACCAGTGCTCCTAAGTGCGATTCAAGCGAGACTGTCCCTCCCGCTCGCAGAGTCCCGCTCGCCCAGGCGAGCCAAAAATCTTGGTGGAAAAACATCGACAATGTTGCCGATATTCATCGCCCTTTGCATTCTGGGTGTAGTTCAAGCCAATATTCATATTTCTCCGTTCAATCATTCATCGGGAATATATTTCGAAGAGTTAGGCAGGCTTGAAATAACAGCAGTAAAATGGAAATTAATAATCCATTATAATTTAAGCACCTTTTGGGAGGAATTAAACAACTTCAAAGTTGCCCACTCGGAATTGGAAACGGTATGTGCTGAACTTTCTAGCTTAAATTACAACCCCATTGTGAAACAACTTTCATGGCAGTACAACAACTTAATGTCGGACAACAAATTACTATTTGAAGGAAACAAAGAGCGAAGGAGAGTTAAACGTGGTTTTGGAGACACGGTGGGATTGGTCTTGGGAGATATGCTTGGCGTTCTCAGCCAGCGTGAGGCTGAAGAGTACGAAGTACAATTTGAGAAAATCAGCAACAACGAAAACTATCTCTTAGCGCTCATTAAAAACCAAACGACAGTAATCGATAACACCATCAAATTGGTTAAACATAATTCCGAGCTCACAGCTACAGCAATAAATAATTTAATGAAGGAACAACAACGTCTTCGGTTAGACATGGATCAACTACAGGAGTACCGAACCTACGAAGACCGAATGCGAGCAGTATTAATAAGCATACTCGAAATGACGCTAATATTAAAGGGGCTCGAGGATACACAGCAAAGCGTAATCGACGTAGTTTATCAGGCTAATCAAAAATACCTGCACTCGTCCATATTGACGCCTAGTCAGTTAGAAGAAGAATTACAACTAATTCGCTCACATGTGGCAGCCTCCGTAACGATTCCAGGACATAACATTCATGATCTCCAGCATCTATACCAAAGCATGACTATACGGGGGCGGGTCACTCATAACAACATAATAATAGAGGTCACCCTTCCATTGTTGTTTACATGGGACTACACGTTGTTGGCCGTTATCCCCGTCCCGGACATTAATCACAGCAGTTCACAATCTCACTTTTCTCTCTCACTTTATAAAGCATTTATAAGACCTGTGCTGACTTTCGGAAGCGAGAGCTGGACAATGACCTCTAACGATTGAAGATTATTATCTACCTTCGAAAGGAAGGTCATCCGTTCAATTTTTGGTCCTATTAAAGTTGCGAACAATGAATATCGGATTCGCATGAACCACGAAATAAAGCAACTTCTCGGAGCTAGCGATATTATCGGCTTCATCAAATCTAATCGAGTGAGATGGCTCGGCCACGTTGCAAGGTCCCCACAACAACGAATGATTCACAAAGTGTTCCATCAACAACCAGCCGGAGTACGTCGTAGAGGAAGACCCCGACTGCGCTGGCGTGACGACGTCGAACAAGACCTACTCGTATTAGGATGTCGAAATTGGAGCACGAGAGCGATGGACCGAGGCGGATGGAGGACCATAGTGCGGGCGGCAAAATCCCTTTATGAGAGAGAGAGAGAGAGTTCACAATCTCAGATAGTCACATCAACCGACTATATTGCAATGGATCATTAACGTGAACATTTCGCGTTATTATCCGAAGAAGATGTCAGGAGGTGCCAAATTATTTAATCATTTATTCAGACCTCATCCGCGGTAATCTGACTAAATGATCATTCACCAAATCAAAGCAAAGGCTTGGTTTGTATAACCACCTTCCACACTAGATGATGAACTAAACGCATGTTTCAAATCATCTGTTCTTTAGCAAAATGTCTAGAAAATTATATTGACCACCAACATGCGCGTCCAACTGCAAAAAGACGACTCCGCTGCTCACTTCGAACCGGGAAAATGCCAATCGATAATACCACAAATTGCATTATCTTTCCACCAGCACACTCATTCTCTAAAAAATAAGATAATGTGTAAACGTGAAAACCTATAAGCTTTTCAAATTTACACTAATTACAACAACAATCCTGTGTGATTTTGTTTATTTTTTCGTTTACACATTATCGTATTTTTTTTAAAGAATCAGGGTACAAATTTTTGTAACTTTACACAGACAATTGACAAATTGGTTAACAGCGTATTTCCATATCGGAGCAACAATATTGAACGGCAAATTCAAAGGAGAAAATGTCTTCTTACTGCGAATACCAATGATACCGACCGATATGCCATTCGAATTTAAAAGATTGCAATTTCCAGTGCGACTCGCATTTGCAATAACCATTAATAAAGTACAAGTACAGTCGCTTGACGTTTGTGGATTGAATCTGCAAAATACGTGCTTCTCACATGGACTCACATTTAAAAAAAATAAATATGGTATAATAAGATTGGTGTGAAGCACGCAACTGTAAGTTACTTGGAAATATATTTTACAGAAATAGTAATTTTTGCATTTAATAAACTTTGCAGAAACGCAGAAGTTCAAAATATCGAGATCAGTTAGTCACTATATACTACTGTTAGTCTACGTTGTCGACACGATAGCGATTAAACGCTCATCTCTGATTAAAATATCTTCTACCTCAAAACCAGCCCAAAAATATAAAGGTAGGCTTAACACGTGATGAACCGTCAAGAACTCAGCATCGAATTTTTACTTGCGTGAACCACCACTTTCTGGCACAGAAAAAACTTAAGTCCTAAAAAGTCCTTAAGTTATAAAACCATTAGAATATGATACTTATTAAGGTACCGTTGATCTGTAGTGTACAATAGAGCCACGAGAAATGATGGTGTAATTACATAAAAATACTAAAACCACGAAAAAAATACTCGAGACTTATGAACCTGCAAAACACAAATTAAATACTCCGAATATTTGGTTAAGTTTTCTATAGTACAAACAATACCACTTCTCACCGCTTTAAACGTATTGAAATTAAGAATATTAATAAGCTTTTCATAATTTTCCGCCAATTAAAAAGAACAGAAAAAAATTTAAGCCAGTAGCAAAAAACGTTACGTTTAATTGCAAAATAAAAATAAAATTGTAACAACAACAAAATATGATTTTCACTTACCTATGTAATACTCTTTGTGTTTGTAAATAGTCCAACGCTGAACCAAGTTCACATACTAATAAGGCAACACTTTCTTCGGTGAATTCTATCTGTAAAAGAAGAAATTGGTATTTAGGGTATGGAGACATTGTGTATTTGTGTTTACCGAAAACGGAAAAACAAAACAAAAGAAAATCTTATAATATTCAATTTATACACGCATATAATAGAAATTACAAAACAAAACAAAATAAAAGATTTTTCCCGGTACCCCGGAAAATTTTAATTTTCTATAAACTGTGAATTTGTGTATTATAGGTATATAGGAGAAAGGGTGCCAACGATTTAAAGTAAATAATTTTCTCTCTGTTATTATATTCGAATATATAAGAAGAATCTGTATTGTTTTGAAATTTTTCCGGGAAAAGTGAAAAAAGAATTTACATTTTGTTTGTTTGATTATGTCTGTACCGAATAAATAGGATTATTTTAGACCCAATTTATTTATTTTGAAATTATAATTTAAAAGAAAAAACTGGAAAATTTTAAAAAAGAAAAAAAAAAACTTCTTACTTGTTGTTGTAAATGATATCGTAAATCACCTCCCGCTAGGAGATCACAAACCATAAATAAATCCTCTTCATCTGCGAAATAAAAATGTAAAAGAAAATTAGGAAAAAAAAAATTAACGGAGAATTATTTCGTTATTATTATTTCATTTGTTTTAATGGAAAATTAATTGTGACGGCTCGCGTTCTCGCAAGTGTTTCGGGATTAGATATTTAAAATACGATGTAGAGATTTCAAGTGTTGCCTTATCACGTGCAGCACATTTCTGGGAATTAAAGTCTTGCTAATTGTTGAAATGCTGTAAATTCGCAATGTGCAGTATAATTCCCATATCAACGATGTTGAAAATGTACAGAATTATATTAACTCTTGAATTTCATATATTTTTGTTGTGAATTTAATTTTAATAGTATTTGGATGTTTTGTACGGAACAATTGAAATTCTAAAATATGCTATACATTTAAATACATACCAGTACTTTTGCTATGTACGAGTTAGAGGGTTGCCCGACTGTTAATGCAGTACATTTTAATTAAATTTTTTGTTAGACTACTCTTTTGTGAATTCAAACTAAGGTCGAGAGTACTTGCTGCTTAAGGGATAAAAAAATGAAAATATTTTTTAAATGCTGTATACACAAAGAAAATATTTTTAATAAATTTTTCTAAATATTTCATTTAAAGGGGGTGGAAACAACATAGAGCGTAGTCATATTTTGCAATAAATGTAGACATATAGCATCTATGGCAGTCGGAACGTTTTCTTTTAGATCTTCAAGTGTCCGTGGATTATTTATATACTAATGGGTGCGCCATATCTTATGTCGGTATGTAAAAATTGAATAACTTTGAAAAAAAACAACCGATTTCTATATGTGAGATATTTTTTATCAAATTGGTCCTTTGCAATTTATTTGGACTGGTTCTGGACTGGTTTGGGTCTAAAGCGAGAAAATGAAAACCTTAAAACGAATCGGGATTCAAAAGAAGATTACGATATAGGAAGCAGTGAACCAGACAAATTCCTAAATTTCACTGATGGAGATGACAAGAGAAGATTACAAAGAGAGACGGACTGAATCCTAAAGTACAGAAATCCAGGAAGAGAGCCAAACAAGAAATCAACTGTAAAATCACGAAAATCAAAGGGTTCAAATACCAAATCAGATGGATCAAAACCCACAACCAAGCAACACAGGGCAAAGCAGGTCATTTTCCCAGGAAGTTAATGATTTGGGTTCAATCAAACATATGGGCTCCAATAATAACCAAATTGTGGAAAACATTATGAACAGCATTGTAGCTATTACAAAGCGGCTGGATACCCATAGTAATTTTAACAACATGATAATTGATCAACTGAAGAAAATGGAACTCCAGCAACGTAATCCAACAAAAAATGTTAAGTAAGAACCGAACTTTCAAAATAGCAATCCGAATGCCAATGGGATTATGCAACATATTCCACAAATAGAAATATTTTTAAATTCAGAAAAAATCGACATTTCCTTAATACTTTTTACGCTATTTGCCGTAGGCACTTGGCGAAACACACTTATACCACTGTGCTTGAATTGCGAACTTTTTTTTCGTGACTAGCTGGGCACCCAGGGGTAAACCTAATTCGAGTATGCTGAATTAAACGGTGCTAGTCCCATTTCAAAGCTAGTCCCCATTCTTGAGATATCGCATTCTACATTTTTTGGCTCTGAGTCAAAATATACCCTCAATTTCACGTTTATAGCTCTTGAACCATTAAGATTTTCGTTATGCTTTCTTCAGGAAAGTTGTTGCGCAGGTCAAGACCAACAACTTTGCCGGACATATCAAGACCGAAAAACCACATCAAATTTTTTTTTTGCCTTTCATTTCGACGAAAAACACTGTTTTTATCATTTTTAATCATTTAGTTGAATTTAAATCGAGTAGAATCGATCAAATAAACATTGCATCGACAAAAATAGATACAATAGAAACTATTTAAAAGAAAGTTAAATTGATTCTGTTGATTTTATGGTGATTTTTCATAAAAACAAAATTTCTAAAAAATTAACATTTTTTTTCTCTTTGACAAAACAATGGCGTGCCGTTGCGATAGTGGATACAAATCCTGGATTTTTCCACCCCATCGTTTTAACCAATTACATCACGTAAATTATACACGTAAATTAAGAAACATCTGCATCAATATATCAACCATCAAATGTCACTGCGCCATTCAATCACAGAAACATACGACGGATAAAAATCTCGGATTTTTCTATCCCAGATTATTTTTCAATTTTTTTCAACTTTTTTGTATGCAAAGTGGCGTGTATGTTGAACGAGGTAAATGTTCGAGTGATGAAAGCCGAATTCAATTCACAAAATTTCTGATATCAAATTTATGCCGAAAAGACAATTGCATTCGATTTGTCAACGATTTTTCGGAATGTTAGTGCATTCAGCGCGTTGTTGTTTAACTTTCCGAAAAATCGTTGACAAATTGTTGTTTTTGACAGCTAGAAAGAAAAATGTAAAATTTCGGCACAAATTTGATATCAAAAATTTTGTGAATTGAATTCGGCTTCGTCACTCGAACATTTACCTCGTTAAGAGGTTTTTTATTTGATATCAATGATTTTGGCACGGCAAATTGAAAATGAATTGAATTGCGATTCGTTTTATTGTTGTCAGTCAAAACAGTTCACACACTCGATAGCAATTCATTTTTGATTCCTTAAACAATACAACAAAATATACATATTTTAATGTGTTAGTTGGAAACAAAAATTAATGGTAGTTACCCTCTCGCTTATAGTCCATCTTCATGCGATGGGAGGGAAGATAAGATCTATTTTTTAAAGAAATCATCATAAAAATTAAAAAAATTTCGATGTTATGCAAGGAGACTGTCAAATGTTCAATGTTTTTGGTGATTTTTTCAATCACATCAATTTGTCAGTTTTTCATTTTTTTTTGTTATGAAAAAAGGGTCATTAGTAAAAATTCTCTTAGCAATGATAATAATATGATGTATTTATATTTGTTTCATTGTAATACGTTGATTCACAATCATTATGAACCACAACGGACCGATATTAGGGTGCATTTGAGCCAAGAAATGAAATTTTGCAAAAAATTAGGGTAGCTAGGAGGAGTAATAAGTTATGGAGATCAATATCTAAAATATACGAGTTTTCTGGGACAAACGGTTGATGTCATATTGTAGGAGAGGTTTGTGGCTAATAATCCTGAAAATATATGAACCAAAAGTTTTGGGCTAATTTTTTAGCAATTTGGACGAATGTGGCCGACCGATTTGGCATTTTTCAGTTTTTTGGCCAAAATGACATTAATTTTTTGAATTTTTTTTATATGCTATTTGATAGTTGTTAATTACCTCTCTAACGATATGCATATGTCCGGGGTATGCCAAATAAGTTCAGCGCTGTGGGCGTGGCTTTAATGGCCAAAAATGGCGTTTCAGAGGCTGGCCGCGGAAAATATGGCGGCTAAATCAAAAACTTGTAGAACAAAAGTTGCTCAGTTTTCCAAGTACTACAAACCCTGAAAATATGAGATCAAATGAAAGAAGTACGGACAAACAAACAAACATATATACCAAAGCAAGATTATATCGTGACGTCATAAAAGTAGAAAAATTTCCAAATGTCATAATTTTGGTCAAAATCATCCATTTTAGGCGTTTGAGGTGTCGTTGAATTGGTATCAATGTCTACAATCATAACTTGCTAGTTAAAAAATATTTGAGGCATTTTTTGGGGCAGTTGATAAACTAATTTTTTTTTTGGGACTCGAACTCGTATTTACGAGTTTGACTTCCAGCACAGTAGGTGCTTGCGTCACTCGATTGGACTGCCGTCCAAAGTGATAATTTACGTGATGTAATTGTTTAAAACGATGGGATGGAAAAATCGAGGATTTTTATCCACTATCGCTAGAAAAATATTAATTTTTTAGGAATTTGATGATGATGACCTAACAAGTCGAAATCGATCAAGTGATTTTTTAAACTTTTTGAAAATTATTCAAAATAATTCTGCGAAACAAAAAACAAGTGATTAATAAAAATGTATTTATTAAGTATTTCCTTAATATCTGAAAGCCATTTAGTTAAATCTTCGATTGTTATCACTTCATTCATCCAGCGGAAAGAACAAGAGGTGGTTCGGCATTGCTAATAAAAGAAAATATAAAATACCATTTGGTATCAAATATCGAAAAATAAACAATGCAAGTCACTACTGAAAGGATCCAAATTAAACACAGACAGCTTACTGTCTCCGCAATATATTGTCATCCCCAGCATAACTTGAAAAGGGAGGACTACTGGGGACTATTGGGGAACTAGACTTACGACGTCAAAAGGTAAAGAACTGCTCCAAGCAGGCCAGACTACAAAATGTGAATTTTACTTTGGTGGTTCCCCAACATACTGGTGACGGAACGAAAATAAATGACCTATAATAGATTTTTTTGTAGCAAGAGGTACATATATCCCAAAACTATACATTAACATTGAAGACAGTAATTCTCTAGTATCGGATCATTCCCCGGTTATCATGACTGTCAGTGAAATGGTAATTCAAAGGAAGAGTGCAACCACATTAACAAATTTAAAAACAAACTGGAATCTCTTTCGTGATGTAATGGAGAACAAAATCATTCTTCAGGTGCTGATGAAAAATACTCACCCGTTGGAAGATGAATTGGGACAACTCAATGAATCAATTCACTATGCTAATTTGTCAAGTACTCCCATTATACAAAATAAAAAGAAGCTTAAAATATCCTAGCCAATGGAAGAAAATAACGACGGGCACGTAAAACCGAGCAAATAACTAGAATACCGGAGAACAAAACAATTCTTAACAATTTAGGTAACAGTCTCAAATCTTTTCTTAAAGAAGTTAAAAATGCATCAATCAACAGATATCTAGTTAGCCTAACCAATGAATGAAATTCTGATTATACTCATTGTGCAAGGCGACGAAGAGAAGAGGGACTTTACTTTTGGGGAAAAAACCCAAAATTCAACTGCCTCCGCTTAAAAAGGAGGATGGAACCTGGGCAAGAGGTCCTAAAGAGAAAGCTGCTCTGTTTGTGGGGTATCTCGAGGATACCTTCCAACCGCGACCAAGACAAACGGCACTAACTAGCAAAGAATTAAAAGAAGAAATAAAAAGCACCATGAATTTTAAAAAAGCCTCAGGGTATGACTTGATTGCCAAATAATCAAGGCTCTACCAGATAAAGGATTTCGTAAGCTATTATACACATAATCAATGCAAGATTTCGGTTAAAATATGTTCCGTTGCAATGGTAAGTAGCAGAAGTAATCATGATAGGAAAACCTGATAAACCACCTGGCGATAAAAAAAATTATACAGGCCAATTTCATTGCTGCCAATTATGTCAAAACTCTTTGAAAAATTATTTCTAAAAAGACTGAAACCAATAATTGAGGACCGACAACTAATTCCTCCACATCTATTTAGATTCAGAGTAAAGCATTCCACAATTAAACAGATGCATAGACTCATCAACACTATTGAAAGAACGTTAGAACGTAAAAAAATATGCTCCAGCATATTTCTGAACGCAACCCAACCATTCGATAAAGTCTGGCATTTTTACCTCACGACCGGTGCCATATACAAACAAAGCCAAATATCTTGGCATGACCCTCGATGCCAAGCTCAAGTGGAGAGAGCATGCCAAAAAGAAAAAAGAAGAACTTAACATTATGTTCAGAAAAATGTATTGGCTCATAGGTAGAGGCTCTGAGCTTACAATTCACAACAAGCTGCTGCTATATCGTCAAATACTGAAGCCGATATGGAATTACGGTTTTCAACTCTGGGGATGTACTAAGAAAACAAACATTGGGTTTCACTCAATGTCCCTTCTTTTTGGTATCAGACGTTCAGGGAATTTTCGTTGCAGAAACTGAATTGTTTGATTTGCAGTGTAGCATGGCCAACCGTCTTGTTGAAATCAGTAACCGTCAAGAGCTTTTTCACGCGACAGACATAATGAGCCAATATCCATCGATATCGAATTCCATTGACTGCTTCGTTTTCTCTGAAACAATTTAGTCCAATGATGGTTTTGGCGCAAACGCCGGCCAAACAGTCACTTTTTGGTCATGCAATGGTGTTTCATGGATCTCGCGTGAATTTTCCGTTCCCAAATGCGGCAATTTTGTTTATTAACGCCACCAGAGAGTGTAAAATTGTCAGTCATCAAAATTTGCTTCCAAAAATCAGGCTCAGTGTCAACCGTCGGTTGACAAATATCGCAGTTATTCAATATTTACATACCGACATAAAAGATGGCGCACTCTGTATTTTTACGAATTTCGGACGTTCGATATGGATTCGTACTGGATTTTGCAAACAGAGTATTCAAGTAAAAAAAATTGTTTAAACCAACAGCTTTAACTTTTTAAATAATTTACCATTTCACTATTTACCACAGTTCTAATATTACTTTTACTTTTGGCTCTGTTCACTTCTTGATATGCACTATTTCATTGTTTAAATTACAACCCTGCATGCCAATTTACTCGCGCTTATATACTTGTGTATCGCTGTGCGAGGTTATTCCATTAATTGTATCTGGGGATGTGTTGCTGATTTCAGTAGTTCCTATGACGACTATCTCCACATGGAATGTTATTTTAAAATCTATTTCACCAATCGGTATTGGAGGAACACATGGTGTGGAATATAATTGTTAAGAATACATTATGGGCTCCGATTGGGTTCGGAAACTCGCGATCTCGCGATTGGTAACACTTGGCGGTATAAACCTTAACCACTCGACCACGTGGTGTACGCATGTAGAGTAGAATTCGTAACACTATGCACTTTTATAATAACCCACAATGAAAAATCTCCAAAGGAACGAATCTCGTAGTTTTGGAGAGCAGTTCTTCTCGTACGAAGCCTTTTTATTTTAATCCGGACTCAAATATTCGATTGTACACACAACCGCGTAAACGTATATCTGCGTGCCGCCTTTTTGCTTAAACAGTGGATTTTAAACTTGGGTAATGAAGGTGGATACAGTATTCGTTTCGCAAATTTGCACAACTAGTCCAGTAAATGAAGCAGGAAAAAAGAGCCAACCTGTAAGTTATTAGTTGCAATTTTCATTTTCTGGTGATAAGTGGCATTTGGTATCTCATTAAAAATGAGACCGAGTTTTCAAGAAAACATTCTGTTGTAGGGGGAGAAAATGGAACCAAAAGCCCGGAAAATCGGTTTTTGGCGAATATCTCACAAAATATGGCAGTTAGAGATTTTTTGTTCAGAAAAGAATTGAAGATCAGTTAATTTTCTACAAAAATGGTCCTGGTGATTTTTTTCGCAACATTAATATTTTTTGCAAAAAGTCGGGTTGAAAAATCCAAAATTTTGAGACTCATGAAATATGCAAGTTTTTTACAAAATTTGAGATGGGGGTGTTGCAAATACATGGTTTTCAATGTTTTGGACTGTGGAAACCAATTGTAGATGGCACCACTACAATCCATTCACTGGCAAAATCCTCGGGGCCATAAATGGGAAACGCCGTGAACCATGTAATTTTCAAGAATTTTTATCTTCCCGTGCGTCTTGTTTTTCTCGGAGATGAGAGCTCAATCTATTAGGAAAGCAGACCGTAAGATTAATTTCAGCAGGATGGACATCAGGTATGAAGACCTCGTTTCCCCATGAACCCGTTCCACCCTGAAGTCTTCCAAACCTTAGCTCTACCATACATCCACAAGAAATCCGCATTATCAATATTGACAATACCGAAATCTGGAATATCAAGGACTGCGGCAATTATATTTTTGTACCCGATCTCGTGCCTCCATCATAAGTTCTCAAGCTTATTTTATACTCATCAATGACTTGCTCATCGACATTGTCAATATCGTGTATTAAAGATGTCTGTGAAGCTGGCCCGAAAAGTTAGCACGTAAAACACTGCGGCAACACTAATGGTTTGGGTCTTGAATACTGTTATTTTAGTACAAGTTAGCACGAACAAAATGAATTTCTCATATATTATTTAAAAAGTTAGCACGATTTTTTTTTATTTAAACAGATTATTAAACACGGGAAAAAATATATTTATACACTGATGTGAAGCTAGCACGAAAAGTTAGCACGTATTTTTTAAAAATGTACATAATATGGTAAAACATTTATCAAATATCTAGCCCATTTTTTGCCCCATTGAATAGTACTAAAATAATGTACAAAACAAAATAAGCATTTATTATAATAAAACATATAAACACAGGCACATTACTGTATAACTTAATTTTTCAAACGAATCATAGTTTCGTTTATTTATCCATAGTCCAATAATTAAATTTTTATTAATAAATAAATCAGAAGATTCAATAATAAAATGTTCATAAAACATATAGCGGTTTGAGTATTAGCTAGAGTTAGCACGAAAATTTAATATAAAAATTAATTGAGTAAAATCGGTTCGTGTTGGGCCTTTGCAAAAATTTGTCGGACATGAAATTGATTTTATATTAAAGAAGGGCCAATTACGAAATTATTCAGTAAGTTTCAGAATTTCCTTATGATTTGTTTGTGAGCAATATCGATTCGTGCTGTGCATTTTCGTAAATTTCCGATTTATATGAAATTGGTTGAGTACTAGGGGTTCATGCTGAGCCTTTCCAAAAATTTGTCGGACATGAAATTGATTTTTTATTAAAGAAGGGTCAATTACAAAATTATTCAGAAAGTTAAATTTTCGAAAATTTTCCGTTTATATGGAATTTTTTGATCAATCCTTTTGTGAAATATATTATTCTAAAATTAAACAATTCTTTGTTTTAAACGGGAGTATTACCGGTTCGTGCTGAGCCCTTTCTAACATTTGTCACACATGAATTGTGTTTTATATTAAACTGCGATTCTTTACAAAATAATTTCTAAAATCGCAAAATAGTTCTATGATTTGAACTTGAATAATAATATTATTTAATCTGAGCCTTGACTTACATTTGTAAGACTCGATTTTATTTTAATAACTATTTATAAATTTTAATGAAATTATTTTATAGAAGTGTATCTTTTTCTATATTGTTAACCTGCATAATTTGTATTAAATATATTTATAAAAGTACATACGCACATATTTAATCCCTTAAACATAAATTATATTATGTTCCTAACGGTAATATTTTGGTATATTTGTATACATGCTACACTTTTACGTCTGCAATTTTTCAGTTATCTCCTTTTCTTCAAACAAAACCGTAAATCTAGAAATTGCGGATCCGCTCGAAACGCGATATTTCAAAACGAGATATGACAAAACGAGATATGGTACAAAACGAGATATGGTACAAAACGCGATAATTTAAAACGTGATATTTAAAAACGCGAATTATCAAAACGCGATATTTCAAAATGCGATATTTCAAAACGCGATATGGTACAAAACGCGATATGGTACAAAACGCGATATTTCAAAACGCGATATTTTAAAACGCGTTATGGTACAGAATGTCCATTGCGAAGCGACGGGAGTGCAGCGACCCGGTTGATACCGGTCCTATATCATCTCGCCCCTATCGATTTTTAAATTCCTATAAACAGAAATTAAATTTCCCCTTCACCCGCTTGATATAACCCGATCCTAAACTCCCGTTTTGTACCATATCTCGTTTTGTACCATATCGCGTTTTGAAATATCGCATTTTGAAATATCGCGTTTTGATAATTCGCGTTTTAAAATATCGCGTTTCAAATGGGACCCGAAATTTTTCTCTCATTTTATTACATTTCGTTTTCATACTTTGTGCTGTAAACATCGTGTACTTTTTTGGAGATTTTTGTGATAGCTATTTACTTTTTGTGTTTAAATAAATATTTTTTTTTTTAAAACTTATTGACTTATGCTTGACACGGACATTCTTTTTTGCTAATTCTACATTGACTGCTTGCTCTTAAAAACTTTCGACCTCGGCTTGTTTTAGGAAATTCTTAACACCGTTAATATAATTTTTGGCTTATACAAATTCGACCCGGCTCTCTATTGGACTTTGGATTCTCTTTCCGTTTTTAGTTTTTTAACGATACATTTATTGTTTGTTGAAACATGCCGTTCAAAAAATTTGAATGTAATCAAAACTCGTTGCATTTACTTGTGCGGGTTATCGTTGAAAATGTAAATAATATCGATGAAGTAAGAGTTGGAGGAGGAATTGGAAACTCGAACTCCTTACTGTATAAAATATGTTGTGCCTTACATATAATGTGCAATGAAGTTAATCGATTAAAAACCGTAAATATTTTAAAAAATAGTGAGACTAGAGCTCGCATTGAAACTGCTTTAGCAGATAAAAAGGCGAAGAAAGTTTTAAATGAACCAAATCTTCGAGGTTTGGATAATGAAAATGAGTTTGTTGATAAACACGTTGCTGTTCCTAGTACAAATTTTTTGTCAGATAACATTAAATTTAGTAATATAGAAAATATCATTTGCTATGAAAACGATGCGGATATTGGAATTAATGATTTTGATAAGGCATATGTCGTCATCAACAATGAAGAGGTAGTTCAAGAGACTGACAGCGATTCAAGTATGTTTAAATCTAAACCAGCCATCTCAAAGTGTACTAAACCAGAATATAGAGATTGTATGTCAAAAAAATATGAATTACCCACCACCGATATGTCGCCAAATCATAAAAGTCTTTTTAAAATACCAGCTAATGAATGGTGTGAAATTTATGAACCTAAGACTAAGAAGTTAGACAAAAATAAATATCCCACAGTAATTTCGAATTATGCAACAAAACTGACTGGTTGTCAAATAAATATTAAAGCTGTAGACTACTGCAAAAACCATATAACTATACGGGCATATTGTAGCCATAAGTCCCTTGATGGAAATAAAAAGATGGAAGTAAAAATTTCTCAAATCCAGTATTTGAAGTTTCAAAAAGTTCGGGCCCTATAATACATCCCTATAAAAAAACCCGATATGTTTCCAGGTACGCTAGGGAATATTATAAAGATATTTTACGGACTCAAACAGTAGAATCTGCCGCAGAATTGTTTATTAACAACGAAGATACTGCCTTTGTTGGTCAGCACAACACTCAATGTATGACGAAGTCGCAAGATGTGCTAAGGAAAATTCGGTCCGAAGTAATTTCGGAAAAAGATAATTCGCATGACGACATTGAGGATATAAAAATAGAAATTTTACTTCAAATGAACCATAAAGATCGGTATATCCATAAATTAGGAGTAGTGCCATTTTCTGCTATGACTTATAGTAGATTACAAAATCATGTTTGGCCAATTTTTAGTGCAGTAGTAATAGATTTTAGTTTTGCGGAACTAAATTCAATTTTAGATGCATTTAACCAACAAAATATAGTTGAGTATTTAAACATGGCATACGAATATTTAAAAGGAAATAATAACGGAGCATTTAAAAGCAAAGTGAAAATTTATTTATGTTGTTCTCATTTAATGTAGAATATAACAAATGATATTGATCATTATTTTGCCAAAACTTCAAAAAAAAACGGATATCTTAAAGAAATCATATCCATTATCTTTATATGCAGTAACTTGCAACAGATAAAACATATTTGGAAAAGCATAAGCATTTTAATGAAAAACAAATTTTTAAATGATGAAACAACAAATGCGTTTCGAGAAGTCTGCGAGTTAATAATGTCATCAACCACAACAGTTGAATTTAATGTTAACGAGGTGAAAGAATTGAAAGTAAACAGTTTCGACCTTAATTCCACAATTTATACACAAAGCCCGTTTTTCCAAGAATTTCGGGAAATTACCGAAAATTGTCATGTTGATATCAACAAAACTAAAGAAGGAGGTCTTAATTACTTTTATAATCCTGAATTTTTAAATATGTTCGTAAAGAAATACATAACCTATATTCCGTTATGGAGTGGTTTATTGCATAACGCTAAGCGGTATAGCAATGCACATATTGAAAATTATTTTGCAATTATTAAACGAAGATGCCGGAATTGCCCACTTATTAAAAGATTACCTACTAAGGCACTACGATTTATCAAAGAAATAAATGTGCGAAATGCTTTAATTTACAAACAATTAGTCGCTGAAATTCCCAAAATACCTCTAAAACGGCATTATCAAAAGGTATTGGGAGAGTCATTAAACGCTTCTGACTTATCGTTAGTCGAAACCCAAAAGGCAGAAGAGACGTGGAAAAGAAAATTGGCTCTTAATACTCCAAAGCGCGAATCAAACTTTCACATTCAAAAGATAACCGGGCTATCCCGATCAAGTAAGATAGATTTTGAAAAGAAAACGATTTCAATTTTGGGAGTAGACCTAGAACCAATTAAGGAAATGTTAAAAACGTTAAAAAAGTCTTTACAGATTGTAAAAAATATTGATTCAGAAACTTCTAAAATAAGTTTTTGGTCTTTATTGGAAAATGCAAGTCTCACTGATAATTATTTTAAAAATACTTGTGCGTTCGACTCCTTTATCCAATGCGCCATTAACTCATTCGAAATAAATATAATGAGAGACACACCGATGAAAACTCTTCTAATGGCCCTAACAGATCAAAATTTACCACAAGCGTATAAGGTCAGAAATGAAATATTAGTGGATATTTATAAATATCAAAACTTTTGCGATTGTAACATTTCAAAAATATCAGATTATTTTCTGAAAATGTATCCAAGCGTCGTGGTAAAATTTAAATGTAGTGTCAAGATTGCACTATTGAAGAAAGACAATACATTAATTTAAATATTTTCGAGTTGGAAAAAAATGGATTTGAAAATATAGATAAAAGTTTTTCGGAAATACACAAGAAAAGATGTCAAAATTGTGAAATATATCTAGATATTTCTTCAATTATAACTTCCAATATAGTTGCTTTACAAACCGAGTATATAAACCAACAATCACCTGTTACAATTAGCTCTATACAAAATAGTTTTACATACCATAATAAAAATTACGAGATTAACTCGATAGTTAGCTACATTCCATCAAATAGCCAACCACATTATGTAAGCTACTGCAAAATGAATAAGAAGTGGGTGAAATATGATGATTTGAAATCGTATGTACAGCAGATCGGGAAGCCATTCGTTGAAAAGGTTATACCTCACTTAATTTTATTTAAAGTAACAAATTTATAAATCCAATAAAATTTGAAAAAACTAAAATCAGTTAATTTTCGTTCCACCGTCACAGGTTAACACAACTTTAAAACTTTTAGTAATTAATCGAGATAAGTTATTCAGATTTTTTATTCAGTTGAAATATCGCCAATTCATCTACTCATGCAATTACAGAATACAATCTGCTTACATTTATTTATATAATATATAAAATTTGGTCGACACTGAAATCCACAATCAACCAAACAGCCATAGTTGTGAATTATATACAACAAATTGTACAAGCGCAAAACCCACCGTTGGTCTAAAAATAAAATTTTTTGTTTCTGAATAATTTCGTAATTGATACTTCTTCACTATAAAATTAATTTCAAATACAGTCGTAAATTTTGAAAATAGTCGAGTTAAAGAAAGACGCCAGTAAAATTTACCGAGCTCCAGTAAAATCTCGAAACGACTGCCATCTGATCACACATATTCAATGCGAATAGTTGAGGTAAAGATAGACGCCAGCAAAATCTACCGAGTGCCATTAAAAGTTTGAAACGATCGCACATATTCAACGCGGATAGTCGAGGTAAAAATAGACGCCAGTAAAATTTACCGAGCGCCAGCAAAATCTCAAAACGACTACCATCTGATCACACATATTCAACGCGGATAGTCGAGGTAAAGAAAGACTCCAGTAAAATCCCTTTGAATTTACTTATCGCGATAAATTCAATTGAAGAATCTCAAACGCCACAAGTTTCATGAATCGACCAAGTCAAATCTACCGAGCAGTAGTAAAATCTCGAGACGACTGCCATCTGATCGCACATATCCAACGCGGATAGTCAAGGTAAAGATAGATGCCATTAAAATCTACCAAGCGCCAGTAAAATCTCGAAATGACTGCCATCTGATCACATATATTCTACGCGGATAGTCGAGGTAAAGATATATAAAAACTCGAAACAACTGCTCTCTGATCACAGAGATTCACGCACGAATCGATATTGCTCACGAACAAATCATAAGAAAATTCTGAAACTTACCGAATAATTTTGTAATTGGCCCTTCTTTAACATAAAATCAACTTCATGTCCGACAAATTTTTGGAAAGGCTCAGCATGAACCCTTAGTACTCAACCAATTTCATATAAATCGGAAATTTACGAAAATGCACAGCACGAATCGATATTGCTCACAAACAAATCATAAGAAAATTGTGAAACTTACTGAATAATTTCGTTATTAACCCTTCTTTAACATAAAATCAATTTGATGTCCGACAAATATTTGGAAAAGCTCAGCACGAATCGATTTATCTCAATTAATTTTTATATTAAATTTTCGTGCTAACTCTAGCTAATACTCAAACCTCCATTATGTTTTAGATAAATTTATTATTGACTCTTCTAATTTATTTAATAATAAAAAAACTTATTATTGGACGAATGATGAATAAACGAAATTATTATTAAATGAGAACGTTGACTTAAATTTGTGCATGTTTTTACACTTATTATTATAATAATTCATTATTTTGTTTATTACATTTTTTTAGTACTATTCAATGGAAAAAAAAAAATTGGTTTTGATATTTGATAAATGTATTACCATATGTACATTTTTAAAAAATTCGTGCTAACTTTTCGTGCTAGCTTCACATCGGTGTATTAAAGGCTGCATGGCCTCGTAACAATCTTCGGATATGACAGCTAGAATTCCTCCCATTCCATGAAACGTATTTTTTCCGTCAATCGTGTTTGTGTTAAAGTCGCAATTGTCAAAAAAGAATTGAGCAAAGGAACCTTTCTTGATTTTTGGGGGCTTAACGTACATTATACTATTTTGATACTTCACAAATCTCCGAATAAGACACGCAATTTCCTAATTGAGAAAGTATATCGATAAGATTTCGAGAACCAAATTTTCGGAAAAGCATTACGACCAAACCGAGCTGCAAGTGCGACAATAAAAACCTCGGTCGAGCTGTCACCATTATTGCATGGCTGATGCTAGTGCATTTTCGTTTTAGAGAGGCGAGAACTTTGTTTTTATCGGTCAAAACA